>CM070778.1:108128482-109533482 GCA_036346955.1 Dipus sagitta
TTATTCACTTCTTTTGATTATTGACGTAACAGTTTTAAAAGCTGGAGGAGAATACCTCAAAATTTCATCCATGTAATTGTATAAAATTCAACATCCAGAAAAAAGAGGGACAAAATAAAACAAATTTAGCAGGGAAACTCATTCTACTCTGTCAGGAAAAGTTTGGTAGTGAAATAGGCAAACCAACAGCAAATTTGACATCTAAGTGTGTCACCCCAGACCTCTGAGCACTTGGCTGCACACTTTAAAAAGCCAATCAGATGTTCATTACAACATGAACAATATGATAGGTATTTTTAAAAAACATTTTCTTTATTTATTTTCAAACAGAAAGAGAGAATGAGAGAGGAAGAGGAGAGAGAGAATTGGATGGGCTCACCAAGGTCTCTAGCCACTGCAAACAAACTCCAAATATGTGTACCACATGTGCATCTGCATTTACGTGGGAACTAGGGCACTGGGGAATTGAACCTGTACTGACAGGCTTTGCATGTAAGTCCCTTAACCCCTGAGCCCTCTCTCCCGCCCTATGATATGGTTTTGCTTTAAGAAATTTAATGTGGGGCAGGAGAGATGGCTTAGCAGTTCTAGCAGTTAAAGGTACTTGCTTGCAAAGTCTCACAGTCTGAGTTCAATTCCACAGTACTCACACAAAGCCAGATGCACAAAGCAGCACATGAATTTGGAGATTTTATTTTTTTTTTGCAGTGGCAGGAGGCTCTGGCATACCCATACTCACTCTCTCTCTGTCTGCTGATTTCTCTCTCTCTCTCTCATAAATACACATTTTTAATAAGAAATTTAATGTGTAAGTCTTTACACAATTAAAAGAGAAGATAGAGAAATATTTAAAATTACAAAGTTATGTTTCCATAAATAAAAATTTATGGCAATGTTAATTTGTCCATGTACCAATTTAAAAGTTTGGGTTTCTCATAAATTCTAAATGCCAATGATCTGCATTGGATAATTATTATGATTTATCAAGTGGCTCTAAATATCTTATTACAAGTTACAAATCTTACAGATTCATAAACCAAGATAGGAAATTTAAGTGAAGACTTTGCTTAATACATGCATTTAATCATTTGCTTGAACAAAGCATAGACAAATCTTGTATATTTGTTCAGGGTTCCAATTTACATGGCCAGTGTCAATGATACCATGAAAATTTCCTAAGGAAATACAATAAATGCAGATATTACTTGAATGCTCCTGTTCTATCTCACATGTGAGACTTAGATTCTATGTCATTACTCGTTTTCAGTTATGTTATATGGAAGGTCTTAATGCAAGTGAACATAATACTATTTGGTCATTCCATTATTACAAAACCATGGCTACAATTCCCAATTTGCCTTGAAGTATGCTAGCACTAGGAATAAAGATGAAAAGATACTACCCTTAATTTGAAGGGCATTAAAGTTTAGTCAAGGAGACAGACAAGTAAATAGATCATTACAACATGTGCTGTTCTAGAAAAGTGCCCAGCATGTTCCAGGATGCTGGCTCATTACTTCTTTTCTTGTTCGTGCTGTGAGTCATCCATATATTAATATTCTCCTGACCATCCAAATGCTTTAATATCCTGGTTTTGAGTGTCTTTTCAGGTAGAGCCATAACACATTATTTGGAGTTAATGCATCGTCTACATACACATGCACAAGCCCTTAGGCATAATTTCTACTGATATGAAACATGATGTCAAATTCTTCTAGACAATACTCTTGTAGTGTTTCTTGTGAGATGAGAACTGGTGAATTGAGCTCTGACAGCAATGAAGGTGTTTCATCAATGCATCTTATGAAGAAGTGGTGCCCACCTAATGCAACCAACCACACACTTTATAAAGTTTAATATTCTCATTTCATTTCCAAACATTTACTAAATGTGTGCATATGTACATGCACACATTGATGCTATTCTATGTAAGGTAAAAAGCAGGGGCCTTGTTCAAGTAACTGCTTTTCCATCTTCTACATTCATCTTGTTTACAATCTTTTCCTTTTCCTACTTTGTGATATCAACTTACAAGTCATTTTGTAGTGCCCTGGATCATCTTGTTTTGTAGATAAAAATCATTTAATACAAGAAGAGAAAAAAGGAGAAAGGTGAATTGATATATGAGCTAAGCCCTTCCTTGATGGACAATGGAGAAAGCTGAAGGAATTTTCTTGAAGATCCATTTCATTTCCTAGTTATACAATTTAGGAACAGATAACCTTATAAAGAATCCATTGAGAAAGCTCTCTACTAATGTAATTGTGGGATTTTAGTTTCAATTAAACTTGAATTTTTCTCCTCACAATCTGAAATTGACAATGAGAGTAGAATCTTTTTCTTTTCTTTTTTTTGGCTGTGACTGTGAGTCAGCAAATTCACCCAGAAAGATAGAAAAATGGGTGGAATAAAAAAATTCTCCACTGATCAGAAAATGTATTACTGTGCTTTAAGATAATAACTATGCATGTATGTATGTGGAGTGAAGACACAAGATGTATGAAGTCATTCAAATATATAAAGGTACAATTTCCAGCCACTTAATTGAAGTCATATAATAGAAATATAGTCTGACTTCAGATTATAGAAAATGTAAGTTCATTTCAGAGAGAAAATTCTAGAAGAAAGTGGAGTATTAGAAAGTAAAGACCTAATGGTTATTGTTATTATTATTATTATTGTTTTGTTTTACAAGGTATGGTCTCTAGCTCAGGCTGACCTGGAATTCACTACCTAGTCTCAGGGTGGCCTTGAACTCATGGTGATCTTCCTACCTCAGCCTCCTGAGTGCTGGGATTAAAGGTGTGTGCCACCACACCTAACTCCCAGTGGTCATTATTAACATTTGTGTTTCAACATGTAGCAGTTAAAATGCTCTTGTCCTGAATGAAAATACCTTTCTATCACTCTCTCTTCTTTTAGCTTAAGGGAAGAGATGAGAGAATGGAAAAAAGTACATTGTAGCAGTCAACTTTCTATTACTGGGACAAGCATACAACCAGGCAAAACTTATGGCAGGAAGGTTTTACTTCAGCCTTACAAAATCCAGGGGAAACTCCATAAGAAGCTGCTTACTTCCAAAGGCCCAAGCAGAGAGAAACAATTGCAGCAAGCAAACACCAACACCAGCTAACACAAATAGCCAGAGCCCCACATACCTAGTTGGGCTGGACTCAGATTGGCCTCCAAACACACCTTAGGGCTGGACTTCATGATCTGTCCCCAGTGACACTCCCCTGTAGCAGGGATATGCCTGCTAGGGGTTCATGTTAGAAGCTCAATTTTAATAAAACACCTGAGTCTATTTTGTTATACATGTAAACTATCACATTCAAACTACTACATACATGATTTCAATGATCATCTATGTCTATCCCCCTTCTGTTATTAAACATAAGGACAATACTCACCTATGCCACTGAACACTGGTGTCTGAATAAACATTAGCAATTTTTTTTTGCAGCAAGCTCTTCTTATTTGCTGCCTAGAGTAAACCTCTATCTTCTTCAGAGTCAATTCTTAAGTGTTTTGATTGGAAACCTTCTAAGTAGAATGAAAATCCTTGACCTACAAGTTCTTCTAACTTATTTAATAGAATTGAGAGACAATGTGATATTAAATGGAACCTGAAAAAAATTTCTTACAGAGAATTTAAAAATGTTAGCTAAAGCCCTTAGCAGAATCACTGGTCCATTTCTTTTTTTAAAAAAATTATTTATTCATTTATTTGCAAGCAGAGAGACAGAGAGAGACAGAGACAGAGAGAGACAGAGACAGAGAGAGGAGAGAGAGAGATAGAAAATGGGCGTGCCAGTATCTCCAGCCACTGGAAACAAACTCCAGATGCATGTGCCCCTTGTGTGTATCTGGCTTACGTGGGTCCTGGGGAATTGAACCTAGGTCCTTTGACTTCGTAGGCAAATGCCTGAACTGCTAAGCCATCTCTCCAGTCCCATTTGTCTGTTTCTTTCGATCCATCACTCTCTCTTCAGATCGGAGTCTTGATCCTGATGCTTTCAGCATACATCTTCCCAGGAGTCACTGTCACCTGGCTCATGGTACACTTGGTGGTGGACAACCATGCTGGGAGATGGGAGAGGAGAAGAAAGAAGGCAGAATGCTCTGTGTTTGACACTGATCCCATCTCCTCTAGACCCACCTGCTATTTTCTACCATCTTTTGAGTGTGTCCTACCATAGCATCTGCTTCCTTTGTCAATGGGGACAAGGGCTTGTGTGTGCTATTAATCTCTAGTCTTCTTCACTATCACCAGTTTGTATGCTAATTCTCTATTTTAAAGCCATTTGTTCTTGGTTAGAATTTGCTTTTGTAAGTCATGTGGTAAAATTTTCCAGGGTTACCTATTTTTTGGAGGAAGAAAAGTTAGGTTATACCAAAAATATATTGGCTGAATATTACAAATGTTAAAACAATCAGCAGACCTTTTATCTTTTTTTAAATCTCCATGGTACTAAACAGTTTTATTAATAAACAGACTTAGTACTGTTTTAATTGATAATGTTTTTGCATTTGAGTTGGTGTAAAATATATCCCACAAAAGACTGTATTTGCTGAAAGACTACTCAAGGCATAGGCTTTGGAATTAGATACTCCACTTGGCTGTCTACAGCTCTCTGGGAACATTTTTGGCCTCCATTATACCAGTGGGTATGTTGCACATAAAAATGCATAGTGTTGGCTGTCAAAAAGATTTGAAATGGTGCTATTTGTTGGTAGTTTAGTTAAAGCAAAAAGAGGAGAGAAGAGGAAGAGAAAGGAAGGGAAAAGAAATAGCCTACCCTGTAAAGCCTGGCTTTGTAGGGAGCTGTTTTTTGGTGTATGTTTTTAAATGATTGTGAGCCTCCTTTTAACATGATGGGACCTGTGAGCCTCACTTTAACATAATGGGATTTGCATGAGGTCAGACTTTTATTTTATTATTATTTATTTATTTTGTAGTTCTGTGAGTCACAGAAGACTGAACTCATCATCCAGGTTAAACATTTCGGACAATTTATTGTGTCACATAGCAATGTCCTTAGGTGGACCCTTTCTAAGCTGTTCCAGTTTGATAAAGCTCAGAGGCCTCACTGAAGTCCAGGTTCTATCCACTATTCTCTGTACCCTTCTAAACCATCCTGTGGGTGACACAAGTAAATAAGATAAAACCAGGCAGAAGAGACCTTGCCTTCTTTGGATTTCCTTTTATAAATTCAAAACTCTTCTCTAGAAGTATCCTTTCACCCCCCCCCAAATATTATTTATTTGAAATAGAGTGGGAGAGAGAGGAGAGAGCATGGGAATACCAGGGTTTTTGCTGCTAAAAATGAACACTAGACACATGCATCACTGTGCGCCAGGCTTTACATAGGTACTGCGGAATCGAACCCAGACTGGTAGGCTTTGCAAGCAAGCACCTTTAACCACTGAGTAATCTCCTTAGCCCATATTGCAGTTTTGAAATTGGAATATATCACTTTGAAACTTAGACATTTTTGAAATAATTTAGTCATTATATTTGTTTATAAGTCTTGAAGAATAAAGATAGCCGTAGATGATTGTGATCAGGATTCTTAAAAGGTATACCAAGAAAAACATATCTTTCTTACTTTTTATATTTTATTTTAATTTATTAATTTGAGAGACATAGAGAAAGAGACAGAGAGAGGGAGGGAGGGAGAAAAAGAGAGAATGGGTACGCTATCCACTGCAGATAAACTCCAGACATATGTGTCACTTTGTGCATCTGGCTTACGTGGGTCCTGGGGAATTGAACCTGGGTCCTCTTGCTTTGCCAGGCAGGTCTCTTAACCACTAGGCCATCTCTCAAACCCTCTTTCTTACTTTTAATCACACATTTCTAGTTGATATGCAGAGAATAGTTTGACTTATTTTCCCTGTAGAAAATGGTAATCACCCATTAGGTTCTGAGTACTTACTACATGCTGAACACTTAAACACTTTATTCTCACTTTTTGTTAAAGAACGACTTACTGAGCTGGGTGCTATTAATAGCATCCAATTTTACAGATGTGAATTGAAAGTAGAGGGAAATTAAAGTTTTTAAAATAGTTTGTAAAAGTTGGGCTAGAGAGATGGTTCAGTGGTTAAGGCACTTGCCTGCAAAGCATAAGAACCCAGCTTCAATTCCCAGTACCTACATAAAGCCAGATGCACAAGATGGCATGTGTGTGTGGAGTTCATTTGCAGTGGCAGAGGCCCTGGTGTGTCCATTCTCTCTCCCTTTTATAAAATAAATAAATAAATAAATATTTAAAAATTTAAAAATATTTTGTAAAAATGTTATTTATTCATTTACAAGGAGAAAGAGAAAGAGAGAGAGAGAGAGAGAGAGAGAATGAAAATGGGAGTGCCAGGACCTATTGCTGCTGCAAACAAAGTCCAGACACATGCACCACATTGTGCATCTGGCTTTACAGTGGTACTGGGAAATCAAACCTAGGCAGTCAGGCTTTGCAAGCAAGTGCCTTTAAGAGCTGAGCCATCTCCCCAGCCTCTTAAATATTTTTGTTTATTTATTTAAGAGAGAGAGAGAGTGTGTGTCTATGGGTACACCAGGGTGTCCTGCCATTGCAAACAAATTCCAGACACATGTGCCACTTTGTGCATATGGCTTAGGTAAGGAGGAATTGAATGTGGGCTATCAGGCTTTGCAAACAAGCGCCTTTAACTGCTGTACCTCTCCAGACCCAAGTTTTTTATTTCTTAATTTTGCACTGCTCCTATGATGGATAACTTGGCAAGTTGCTAAGATTTGAAATCAAGAGGCTTAATAGCAGACTCCAGCCAGGCATGGTGGCACATGCCTTTAATCCCTGCACACAGGAGGCAGAGGTATGAAGATCATTATGATTCGAGGCCAGTCTGTGACTACAAAGTGAGTACCAGGTCAGCCTGGGCTATAATGAGATACTTCCTCACAAAAAGGGTGGAAGGGGGATGAGAGATGGATTAGTGGTTAAGGCCTTTGCCTGTGAAGCCTAAGGACTCAGGTTCAATTCCTCAGTACCCACGTAAGCCAGACATACAAAAAGACACATGCATCTGGAGTTTGTTTGCAGTGGCTAGAGGCCCTGGCACACTCAGTTTTCTCTCTATCTGCCCCCTTTCTCTCTAATAAGTAAATAAAATAAAATATTTTTAAAAATTAAAAAAAAGCAACAGAAAAAGATTTTTTAATAGCAGAACCCCTGCCTCCAAGGCCACGGGAAGTCTGCATGCTTTTTATCTAGAGAAACCCAACAAAGACCTTGGGCCATTAGCGATTTCATAGTAATTCTTTGCAGCTGCTCTGAGATATTGCTGCTATCAGATGCTGTTTTTTTTTTAATTGTTTTACCATAGTGCTTTATTTATTTTGATTTTTTTTTTTTGAGGTAGGGTCTTCACCTTAGCCCAAGCTGACCTGGAATTCACTCTGTAGCCCCAGGCTCGCCTCGAACTCACACTCCTATCCCTGCCTCACAAGTGCTGGGATTAAAGGTGTGTGCCACCATGCCTGGATAGCCTAGTGAATATATAAATAACTTTTAAACTCTCTAATTTGACATCCATTCACATTGCTTGTGAGTGCAGGTGCTGAAGAATACACAGGGCGCCTGTGCACTGTAGGTAGTCATCCCTGCGTGTGATGTGATCCTGCTGCTCCAAGGACTATAGTCAGCCCAGAGATGAATTAAGTGACCCCAACATGGTGATGGCGAATGGGCCATGCTTTGGAGCCAGCATGTGTTGGCTTGTGAAAGTCACTCATCAAATTTTTAGGAATCTCAAAATCTAGTTAAGCTTAGTCTTTATGAACAATTGCATTATGTAAACTTAGAGTGGAATACATTATATCAGAAGCAAAGGCAAATAAATCCTCAGCTCATCACTATTTACTGTCTTTCTTATTCTCTACTGGTGCTCCTGGTGATCTTTCCATCTGCGGAGTCACTCGTGTGATGGTGTGCTGCTGCCAACCTCTGCCCAACTCAGTGCTGAGCTTAGAAACCTGAAGTCTAGTTGATCATAGTGGGAATATTTACAGTACGCAAACTGGACAACACTACAGATCATGACTTCCCCTCGAAAGCAGGATGCTAAAACATTGCCCCGCATGTCATTCTGCCTATGGCATTTATACTTGATATTTCCTTGTCTTACTAAAAAACAAAAAAAACATGTTATTCCAAAACTTACAACCAATTTTTATGGACTTATCTTCACATAATGTTGCAGACTGGATGAGAGTGTAAGGAAGGGTCTTTTAGGGTAAATTTGTCAGTTATCCAAACTATAGCTCCTGAATGCATGTTCCATGTTCCTGCTGTTTGAAGAGCAAGGTGGGACTTTGGGCTGTGTCTGCCTCCAGGCTAATTACTTAAGGCAGAGGGGGGAGGGCCGAGGGGTGAGGGGAAGCGCGTGACATCTATGTTTACATGGCACTTGCAGTGCACTGGTGAAATGACAACTTGTTCTATTGTTTGGACTTGATCATCGCTCGTTCCAGTCATTTGTTCTGCAGAGTTTCAGGTTTTGCCTTTGGCAGCTGAGCACTATTCCTGGGCTTCACAACATCTGTTTCAACAACAGTGGGACCCTGGACAGAGAAACCAGTGCAAAAGAGAAGTCCAAAACAAAATGCTTTAACTTATGTTGTACATAGACAGTAAACATGGTTACCAGTGACAGAAAGAAGTTGTCTCATCTGGTTGGAGTCATTTGGAAACCTATGACAAGTGACGAAAGACTGGAGCCATGTTTTGAGCCAGGGCTTGCAGGAGAGGAGCCTATCTAATGAGCTAGGTTTCCTGATTTGAGACGCTTGGCATGGATCCCTCTGATTGGACAATTATGTGAAGAAAAGAATGGAATAGGGCCTAAGACATTCATTCAACCTTTTTGGCTTGTTTTTTGATATGATTTTCACTCATCACAATGTAAGCCCAAAGCATTGGTGATTTCCTAGAAGGCTAGCTTGGCAGTAACACAAGGGGTGATGTTTACATTAACTAATGCCATTCACATAGTAAACAAAACACAGAGAGAAGCAGGACCGGGAACATGCAAAAATTCCGCTGTGCTGTACTTTCTATTTGCTTCCCAGGTAACCAATGATGGGATAAGAATCACTCTAAAATACCTCTTCCCCGCCTTTCCCATCTTGGGAGACACGTTTCTTACTCTTTTGTTATAAATGAAGCTGCAATGACACCGGAAGTACTGAGTGTGGGGGAATGATTTTTTTGAGACACAACTTCCTCTTTAGGCTCAGTGTGTTTAAAGTAAAGCAGTGAATAATGCTAAATCCAGCAGTTTTATTTTTTAAAGCAATTGATTTAAATGCTCCTTCTAGAAACATTTTCTCTCCTGCAGGAGCTGATGCAGGATTGGGTCATAAGCAATTGTATTACTTTAGTTTAATCCCTTGAGCTCCTCACAACAGCTGCACAAGTGTTGAGACCCGTGGGGAATACAACCCACCTGGTTCTCTACTCTTCCTCCCACTCAGATGAAAGTTTTAGAATTTCAGTTGCTAACAAGACAACTACCCATTTCCACAGTTGACTGACACTCTCCCAGATCGTTTTGATATTCGTTATGTTGTTTAGTTCACTCCTGAGTTGCGGCTTGTTTCCATGGTGTGAGTCAGTGAGTCCACCCCAGGGGGCACGCACACAAAGGGTGTAGGTGCTAGCTAGATAATTGACAGGGTTTGGGGACCCACTGCTGACTGCTGACGCGTACTAGATGAGGGATGTACACCGAATATTAATCTGTTGCTTGTAGGCAATTGTTTTTGTTGGATTTGCTATCTATCCTGCACTGCTGAAGACCTTTATCAACATAACTCGTTTCATGGTCACAGCCCAGGCAGAAACCTTCCTTCATTTCCTAGCTTTCAGAGGAGGAAACTGGCATAGAAAAATGTCTTCATTTTCACATAATTGTCCAATCAGAGGGACCCATGCAAAGCGTCTCAAATCAGGAAAACTTTCTTCAGTGGTGTAGCCACTGCTAAGTTGCCTACGCTTTGGTAAATAACCCCCTAGTCTAACTCAGTGGGTCACAAAACCAAAGTCACAAAGAGACATCAAAGCAGCAGGGGGAATATTGGGGAAAATAAGGGATTCAGTGCAAAGAGGAGTGGGACAACAGAAAGCAATGGGTGAATATGACCAAAATAAGTTATATACATGTATGAAATTGACAAAAATAATTAATTTTACTGCAGGACACTAAGAGATTAGGCACGTGCTGAGCTAGAAGCCTCCTCCCCTTTGGCTAGCTACCAGAATGCTGGAAAGAATGTTGGGGGAGAAAAGTAATCAACTATATTAACCAGCAGGTAAACCAAGTATACTAATCGGTACAATGGTGACATGTCTGTTATGGGAGAAATCAGCTGCTCTCTGGTTGGACTTGAGGCCTGCTCCACCAGAGGGAATTCCTGCCTGGCACTGAAAACCTAGATAAAAGCTTATGCCTGAGGAGGTCATAAGCTGTAGAAGGAAAGCTACTATTGTTTTCTGGCTAAATGCACATATTATGAGCACCAAACGGCCCTCTAAACACTTATTTTATGCCCATATATTAATGCTACTCTCACTTTTGGTTAGAGCAGCTTCTGTTTTCAGATGGCGGTGACCAGCGAGATGACTCAAACCTCACCAAAGTGCTGAGAGGTGACAGTGGTGTATCAGCCCTAAATGAGACATCTCTATCACATCCTGCAAGGCTCAGGGAATATTGAGGAAGAGGTGGAAGAAAGATTTTAAGAGCCGGAGGAAGGGGAGGAGTGTTCACAATACTGTCTTCCAGATACAAAGTACCCTTGACATTTATGAACTTACAGTGGCTCCCTCTATCTACACAAGAGTCATGTAATAGGAAAAAAAAAAATGATGACATCAAAATAGGAGAGAGACTGGATGGAAAGAAGGGATTCAATGGAGGAGGGATTTGGGAAGGGAAAGGGGGGATATGGGAGACGATTATGATCATGGTATATTGTTTTGATTCATGGTAGTTGTCAACAAAATAGTTTAATAAAATAATAACTTTTAAAAAAGAAAAATCCCTGAGGGTATATTAATGAATTAAGCTTGATCTCTAGAGTTCCATTGCTCAAGTCTTGATCTTGCATTCCTGGCTGTGTATAACAAAACAGCAACATATTGTAACTGCCCAATTGCCATAATTCTATTATTAGGGAGATTTAGAAAGTAATTCCAAATGGCACAATTTAAGAATAAGTAATGCACTCTTGAAAAGATCATATTTTCTGTATTCACTTCACTTTTTTTGTACCATATGGGTGAAAAATTCATCATGATTTTTTTTTTACCAGTCTATTGCACATTTGGGAATAACTATCTCACTAACACAGACATCCTAGGGTATCATTGTTGCTTGGATTAATATCTAGCGTGATAATGCATTTTTATTGTTTTTGGTTCAAGCTGTTAAAAAATAAAAATGAGCATCACTTATAAAGAAACACAAAACCTTCAACATTACATATTACATAACTTCCATAGCATGTATGGAAAATGTAGAGCACATCTTTGTACCATAAATTATGTCTTCCTTAACTTCTGGATACCACAGAGCATGTCTCTGAGCAAACACAGTGAATCTGGTATTGTGGAAGTTCTGCTCTGCAAATGTGGGCTGATCTGTAATGACTCATGGTGACATATATTTCACTTACTGTAATACCCTAGCAGTTAGCCAACCATAAAGCCCCTGGCACTTCTCTGACCATAGGAAAACATTGCTGTTAAGTTCTGCCTGGCTGTGCCCATCTCTTTCCAGAAACTATGTCCAGCTTATTGCTGTCCTATCTCGACACAGCAAAAATGAAGTAATCTATAATTTTTCTAATAGTGTCCATGATGTTTTTACACGATTTCTAAACCCTCTTGAGTTGCATCAAAAGGGGTACAATACTTCCCAAATTTAAAAGCATATTTGGACTGGATGGAGATTGTGAGGCTTAGGTTTTCTTTTCACCATTCCTGAGATGCAGGGTCCATTTTCATGGTAAACATTCTTAACCCTTAGTAAATTTCATAAAATTGAATGCTGAATAAGTGCTGTCTATTACATAATCTTACTTAGAGGTTGCGAAAAATATAGCAACTCATTTGGCAATTTAATTTCTCTGGCTTTTTACTTGCTGTGCATTTCTTAGATGATGCATTTACTCACGGAGCCCCCTTTACATATACATCAGAAGGAAGTGTGTGTGTTGCTCTTAAGATCCCACTGTGGACATTCAACTGATATTTACAAAAATTCCATTCAAGCTTTGAGGCTAATGGAAACAAAATCAGTGCTTTAAAAATGATTCTATGTCCAAGGTGTTTCCCTGCCAAACCTCGAATACTGTTTAGATGGGTAACAGAAAGTTCGGTGTAGAAGAGGTTTGCATAAATGATTTTCCTGACTCACACCCTTGTAGATCTAAAGCTTTTGGTTTCATGTTGGGGAGACGTCGGCCAATGGCGTTGTCAGAACTATTTTGTGCCTCTCCAGGGGAGTAGCATAAGTCATAGTTACTATTTTCAGTTTCTATGTTGAAAGTAGATAGTTGGGAGCCTAAAAGCATTAACACCTTCTTTTAGACTGTTTTTATTTCTACGTCATTCAACTTTCAGTAATCTTCTTTTTTCATTTCTTTTTATTAACCCAATGGGGTATTGATTTTTGATAACAGAGGCTTATCTTCTGACCTCTGTATGAATATCATGCTGCATGGAGCCACACACACACACACACACACACACACACACACACACACACACACAATACAACCACACTTATTTTTAACAGTGTTCTTTGCAAATTTTCTACACAAGGATTTGCATGGTTATCATTCTATCCTTTGTGTTTTCATACTGAATGGAAGGTTGGTGGCCTGGATTCATCTTAGGGATATATTCTGGTATTGTTCTAATTTTGGCTCATCTGGGCTAGGCTGGTTGTTTCTGAAATATTATTCTGTCTTTCTGGGTTGTCTCTGGACCCAGCTTATCCAGGCTCTCCCAGGGTCTAGGTTTGCAGCTGTGACCCCTTTCTCCTGGATCCTGGTGTCTTCCACCTCACTGTCTCTTGACAGGACCTGAGGAGTGGTAGTCCTGGTTGCTGCTATCATCTGTAGTCTGGGCACCAGGATCCCAGTGAGCAAGCGCGCTCCGCAAACCCACAAACCCAGAGGGTGAAGCCGTTAAGTTTCCTTTCCTTCTTGGTCATTTATAATCCTCTTTTTATATGTCTTCTTTGTTCTCTGAGTGGTAAAATTGAGAAGAAAAGCCCAAAACCCCAAGCACTAAACAGGGAGCCAAGTTACAAGATTCCAGGCCACGAACCAGCTGTATAGGACAAATACTTGGCCTCTGTGGGTCACAATTTTCCTCCCCATAAAATGAGGCAGTTGGGCAAAATGGTTCCACTTCACTAGTCTTATAAGTTTTGAAACTTTCTTTTAGTTATTTGAGAGAGAAAAAGGAGAGAGAGAGAGAGACAGAGAGAGAGAGAGAATGGGCATGCTAGGGCCTCTTGCTGCTGCAAACTCCAGACACATGCTCCACTTTGTACTTATGAGGCTACTGAGGAATCGAGACCAAGCCCTCAAGCTTTGTAAGCAAGTGTCTTTAGCCATCTCTCCAGCATGCCTTAGAAACTTTAGAAATGAATTCCAAAGAAGACCTTTTGCTTTCAGACCCTCAGGATGCTGGGTCCCATATACTCCCATGTTGTGCTGCATCATGCAGGGAGGGATTAATACTTCTAGTACACTCAGTAGGAAATAATTTTAATCAAGGAGAAAATTGGAAGAAGAGATATCTTTGATAACAGACAAAATTCATGCTATATAAACAGTAGTCAATATGTATTTATATTCCCTTCTCAGGAATTTTCCATGCATATTGTAAATTTAGAACAAGATAATATTATAGGAAAGCTTTGAAAACAAGCATTTCTTTTTTTAAATTTTATTATTTATTCATTTAATTATTTGAATGAGTGAGAATGGGAGACACACACACACACACACACACACACACAGAGAGAGAGAGAGAGAGGGAGGGAGGGAGAGAAAGGGTGTGTACCAAGGCCTCTAGCCACTGCAAATGAACAAACTCCAGATGCACATGCCACTTTGTGCATCTGGCTTAAGGTACTGAGGAATTGAACCTGGATCCTTTGGCTTCATAGGAAAGTGCCTTAACCACTAAACCATCTCTCCAGACCTAAATCAAACATTTCTGAAGCAGAACAATTGTCATACACAGTGGGATAAATAAAGATTATAGCATGACATTTTTGCAGTAAGCCATGAACATTCATACAATATAATGCTAGTAAGCTTGGTTTATTATCCATTCAGTCGAAAATTTTTTCTCAACTCATATATATATATATATATATATATATATATATATATATATATTAATTTTTTGGTTTATTTTTATTTATTTATTCGAGAGTGACAGACACAGAGAGAGAAACAGGCAGAGAGAGAGAGAGAGACAGAGAGTGAGAGCGAGAGAGAGAGAATGGGCACGCCAGGACCTCCAGCCACTGCAAACGAACTCCAGACGCATGCGCCCCTTGTGCATCTGGCTTACGTGGGTCCTGGGAATCTATTCTCGAACCAAGGTCCTTAGGCTTCACAGGCAAGTGCTTAACCACTAAGCCATTCCTCCAGCCGTCATATATATTTTTTTATTTAGGGTTGTAGATACACAGTTGGAAGCCTATTAGTAAAGTACAGTAGACTGAAGTCTTATCTATGTTTTCTTTCATCTTCCATGGTTTCAGTTAACCTTGGTCAACCATTGTCTGAAAATATTAAATGGAGCCAGGTATGGAGGCACATGTCTATAGTCCTAGCTATTGCAGAATTTGAAGCAGCAGGATGCTTGAGACCAGAGCTTTGAGACCAGGCTGGGCAACGTAAAGAAAACCTTCATTTCTAGAGCCGGCCATGGTGGTGCACACCTTTAATCCTAGCACTTGGGATGCAGATGTAGGAGGATCGCTGTGAGTTCAAGGCCTGCCTGAGACTACATAGTGAATTCCAGATCAGCCTGGATTAGAGTGAGACCCTACCTCAAAAAACAAAACAAAAAAGAAATTCTTCAAATCCCATGAGAATGTGACTAATTTGCAATATGTTCATATATTAAAATTCTCAATATTATTTTTAAAGAAATCTGGGCTGGAGAGATGTCTCAGTGGTTAAAGGTGCTTACTAGCAAAGCCTAATGGCTTGGGTTCGATTCCCACAAAAAAGCAAATGCACAAAGTGATGCATGTATCTGGAGTTCATTTGCAGTAGCAAGAGGTACTGGTATGCCCCCAGTTTTCCATCTCTCTCTGTTTGCAAATAAAATATTAAATAAAAATATTTTTAACCAACTGCTCTTGGATTGGCTAATAAATCTGCTCAGTGGAAAGAAACCACATCTGGAACTGGGAAACAAGTCAGAATCATATCCAGATAATGATTCTGCTTTCCATTGTCAAGCTCCAACTAACCTTGGGCTATAAGAGGGTCTACGCCCTTTAAATTCTCTCTAAATTAATAATGGTTATCCCATTTAACTGGTTCTGACTTCATTCTCTGTTGGAGAATCTGCTTCACTTTTTCAGGTAGGAGCTGGACCCGAGGAAATCAATGACCCAGTGCACTCCACTCCAGCCCCAGCTGAAACCAGAGGAACTGGGGAGATGAGCAAGAGTGCTGCTTTCTTAGTGAATCTGATATCAGCACAAGGGTGATGGAGATAGATACTGAGGACACTCACCACCTACCAAACCAGAGTTTAGAGGCTGCCTAAGAGCACATCACTGTAGTAGGCTTAAAATGCTCCCAGCATGGCTTAAGGAATTTTGCAGAAGAGGGGCGGAAAGATTGTTAGAGCCACAACTTGGGACATTTTGCACAGAGACGTTGTCTCTCCCCCACAATAATTCATGATCTACAATTCCCCCTGGGATTGACTTGCATCCCCAGTGATGAAGTCCTCTTCAGAAAAGGGGCAAGGATGAGGGAAAGCCTGGTACCAACATGTGATATTTATATACTAAACATGTCCATATCTAATAAAAAAAATCCTTCAAAAACCACAAAGTACAAACTACAGGTGAACAAAATATGAAATGATTAGATGGGAAATTTTGGAAATAAGACAGAAAGTTCCAGAAATACAAAATTCTGCAGTTTTAAATTGTTCCCTATATGGAGTATCTGGGATGTGACTCATCCATCTGTAAAGAGTGACCACTACTCACATACTACTCACTTAATAATCACTGATATTATCATATACTTTGTTGGGGCATGGCAGTGTTTGTATGTAGAGTTTGATTCTGTTTGTAGTTTCAGGCATCCACTGGGGTCTTAGAATGTGTTTCTTTTTTTTAATGAATAATAGGGGTAATACTTTGATTGACATAGAAATTGTAAAGATAAAAACTAATCTTATTTATCATCATTTTGTGATAACACAGGATGGAAAATTGAGCATAGCATGTTTCTACTTGATTTTATGAAATAATTTCATCTTAAGCTTTTATACAAATTGAATGTGGATGGTATAATTTGATTGCTGAATCAACCTGGCATAATTACCCTTGCTTGTGCTTGGTTCCATTGTATGCTGAATAGATGCTTTTATATATATATATATATATATATATATATATATATATATATATATATATTTAAATATTTTATTAATTTATTTAAGAGAAAGAGAGAGGGAGAGAGAAATAATGGGCATGCTAGGACCTCCAGCCACTAAAAATGAACTCTAGTCACATGTGCTACTTGTGCATCTGGCTTTATGTGGGTACTGGGGAATCGAATCTAGGTCCTTTGGCTTTGCCGGCAAGCGCCTTAACTGCTAAGCCATCTCTCCAACCCAGATCTTTTATTTAATAAGCATCTGTTGAATTCCTACTGGATGCTAACTCCTGAGCTAGGTAAGCTTGGGTGTGAGAGTAAGTCAGTTACTGATCACTGTCACTGAACTCACCAGGGAAGAGAAGGAGAGAAGCAGTATGTAGATGCTTTTAGTAGCTCAGGAAGTTCCTTAAGGGGAGGTATATAGATGGCCACTAGAAGGGTAGGGTGCTGGGCAACAAGGAACGGATAGGAGAGAGAGTGGGCATATGTGGTGCCCTGCTGGGAAAAATCAGCCACTGAGCCTAAAGAATTAGATGGTTGGAGTATAGAACATTGAAGGAAGAATAACTGAAGATACAGATAACTGGTCAGACAATAGAAGACCACATTCCCAATATTAACCTTTTGGCTACTGTGTCAGTTTTCTCTAACAACGAGCAGCTCTTTGAGTCATGAACAGTTTTTATTACTTCCATTCCAGAGCTCATCATCCTGACTGGCATATGACAAATGAATATTTATGGCAGGAAGGAAAGAGGGGAGGGAGGAAGGAAACAAGAGAAGGCAGAAAAACAGGAATAAATTTAGGAATGATCCAATCTGGGTATAATGGCACATGTCTTTAACCCCAGCACTCAGGAGGATGAGGTAGGAGGATTTCTATGAGATTGAGGCCAGCCTGGACTACAGGTGCTCTAGATCAGTCTGAGCTAAAGCAAGACCCTGTCTCAAAAAAAAAAAAAAAAAAAAAACCAAATCAAGCCAAACCAAATCAAAATAAAACAAAAACCCCAAGAATGATAACTACATATAAATTCTGAAGAAAACATGAGTATGAGAGATTGATGGTATCAACAACTTTAAGTTCGGGAGTGGTTTCTCAGCTAAGCTTTTCAGAAACTAGGTCTTTATATAAGGCCTTAATATATGTCCTATAGGCACAAACAAAATAGGTTTGCCCCTTAGTACCTCAGTTTTATTCCTCTGTGAAATGAGTTAGTTTGACCTATGATGTCTAGAAATTCAATAATCTATAAGAAAGAGTTTTTGAGCAAGTCTGAGGTGGTTCTTACCATTCATTGCACCAATGGTTGTAAAATGCAGTTTGGTTCTTTGCGATGTGACATCACTAGGGAATATTTCACAATAAATGTGTTTTCAGAGAGGTACATGACCCTATAGAGAATCTAACCTTTTAAATACATCTTTAAATATTCACCCCACTTCTAACAACATAGTTTGAGGAGCTATTTTCTTTTGAATTTATATTCAGCAATGCCCTCTACATCTCTCAAATTACTAGTGTCAGTTAAGACAAGAACAAAACAAGAATGTTAAAAATACATCGTGTCTCTATGTCATTGCCACAGAAAGTGAACAGCCAGCTTGCCAGTGAAGGCTTTCTTTTCAGGGAAGATAATTTACATGTGAGGTTTCACTTGAGTACTTTGAACATGGGTCCAAGGAAACACAGCAATGGAAACAATTATCAGAAAATGGTTGCGTTTCATTTTAACTTACACTTCCAAGATACTTTGGTAAATTAAGGAAGGATGAAGAGGGGGCCTTTGGAACCCATTCTTTTTTAAAATTTATTTATTTAAGAGAGAGAGAGAGAGAGAGAGAGAGAGAATGGGCATGCCAAGACCTCCAGCCACTGCAAATAACTCCAGACACATGCGCCACCTTGTGCACCTGGATTATGTGGGTCCTAGGGAATAGAACTGAGGTCCTTTGGCTTTGCAGGCAAACACCTTAACCACTAAACCATCTCTCCAGCCTGGAAACCACTGTTAATCCTCATATATACAGGACACTTGGTTTTTTCCTCCATGCCTGGTCTATGATAACATGGCCTATTTCCCTGTTTGGATGTGTTGGTGTTTGCATGTAAAATGAACATTGTCTGGTTTAGAGCTAGAAGAACTTTTGCAGGAGTCTATATACAGAACAATTTTAATATTTAGTAAACATTAATTGTAGCAAGAGAACAATTCTGGAGACAATGGAATGAGGGAAGTGATCATGGCTCTTTAAAAATATTTTTATTTATTTATTTGCAAGCAGAGAGATATGGGGGGGGGAGAGACAGAAAGAAAGGGAGAGGGCAAGAAGAGAGAGGATGGGCACAGGGCACACCAGGGCCTCCAGCACCTGCAAACAAACTCCAGATGCATGTGTCACTTTGTGCATCTGGCTTTACGTAGGTACTGGGGAATCAAACTCAGGCTGTTAGGCTTTGTAGGCAAGTGCCTTAATTGCTGAGCCATCTCTCCATCTGGGCCATACCATTTTGAATTGAATTTTCTACAAGGGAATGGCAAGATGAGTTGTATAGATGTTATACAAGGACACAGCATCTCTGTATTTGTGATGTCAGAACAGGGAATAGCTGAGGCAAGAGTGGAGTAGTTGAAGTTCATCATCTACAGTGCCAGGACTCAAATGAAGCAACCTGAGGAAGTTTTCTCACCTCCCCCAGCCAGTACCTCCCTGTTGTTTTCTGTAAGATGAATGAATCAGACCACATAAACCTCAAGGTCCTTTTTATTATTCTATAATAGTATAAATTCACTAAGACAGGGTTGCTTTGTATAAAAATTGTTATGCTTGCATATTTGCTTCTAAGCAAAAATACAGAATTCAAATTCATTGTAGTGAAAATGTTTATGCTTTTTATTACAGAAAAGACTCTCAATTAGAGCCAACAGTAATACAATAGCTTCTAAATCATTAATTGCCTTACTTCTCACTTTGGGTGAAGCTTAGTTTACTTAGTTTTCTTTCTCACTGAGTGTGTGTTACATTTCCAGATGTGAATTACTCTAACTGCAAACATATTTGATTGTTTTCCTTTGGATGTATTTGTAGTCAGCTCTCCATATACCTGGGTTCCACATCCACAGATAAAAGCAACTACAGTCCAATCAGAAATATTCATACAAAAATCACCTGTATTAAATATGTGTATACTTTCCTTATTATTAGTATTCCCTAACCAATATTGTATAACAACTACTTACACTTATATTGTATAAGATACTGTGTGTAGTCTAGATATGACTAATAAATGAAGAAGTATGTGTTTAGGATCTATGTAAATTCCACACTTTCATTATGTTTTTATTTAAAATATTTTATTGATTTGTAAGCTGAGAGATACAGACAGAAAGCAAGATGGTGAGAAAGAGAGAAAGGGAGAGAGAGAGAGAGAGAGAGAGGATGGGTACATGAGGGCCTCTAATCATTTCATAGGAGCTAGGAGCTCCAGATACATGTGCCACTCTCTGCATGTCGCCTTACTTGGGTGCTGGGGATCAAACTCAGGTTGTTAGGCTTTGCTGGCAAGTGCCTTAACCACTGAGCAATCTCTCCAGCCCCATTACCATACTTTTATATGAGTTAGTTGAGCGTCCATGGGACTTGGTATCTAAGGTGGGTCCTGGAACCAATTCCTTGTAGATACCAAGGAATGATTGCATATTTAACTATTTTCTTTCATGCCTTCATGCATACCTGTAAAAACATATGCTTGTGTTTATATTTACACATTTATATTTGAAAACCATGAACAGGTTGTACAGTTTAAGGAGTAATGTTTGTGAGGCACTGCCATGCATGACAATACTACTCATGTACAAGAAATGACACAGAAGTTGGTGCATGAGGTTTCTAGCAAATTCTCTCCTGAAGTCAGCATTTCTCAGAGTAAATTTCTGTTTGTGTTGACAAACTTTCTATCTGCCAGCACATTGTCTAAGTCTGCTAGATCTGACTAAGAACGAAGGCTTCGGTGTACCATGAAATGATGAGTAGTGTTGAGTATCTTGGGATTTCCCTTGTTAGCTTGTTCCTACCTTTTCCTAGTGGTGTGAACTTCTGCATAGCATTGTACTGCTCTAGGCTGAGTGTCCTGACAAATGGGAGCTATTTGCCTCTGTAAAGAAGAAACTATAGGAGAAACATTTTAAAGGCACTCTTCCTTCAGTGATAAAGGTAGTACATGATTAGAACTTGCAATCTTAAAATGGTTAGTCCCTATTGCTGATCAAAGTTATGTGATACGGCTTCTAGTAAAATATGTGAATATAGTAAGACTGAAAATCATTAATATAAGAGTAAAAAGAAGCTAGTCTTAGTGGCTCATGCCTATAATCCTAGCACCTGGTACTGGGTAGGGTGTCTGAGGTAGGAGGATCACTGTGAGTTTGGGGCTAGCCTGGAGCTGCAGAATGAGTTCCAGTTTAGCCTACGTGAAAGTGAGACCCTATCTGAAACAAAACAAAGAAACAAGCAAAAAAGTGAAAAAAAGAAAAAAGGACCAAGCCATAGGAAAGAAAAGAGTTATAATTTGCTGTTTTTATTTTGTTTTCAGATGATTGTTTCACAAAATTTTCACTCCAATGAATGTCTGTTTATTGGCAAAAATTGCTTCACTGTGGGATGAACGCAAAAGCCCTGCACTTGGAGGTTGCTGAGCCTGAGTGGTAACATTCGGCACTCACCATCTGACAGCTAGTCTGCGGCTTAAGGAAAATGGCTTGTGGTCACAGTCCAGTTCCTGCTGGACAGGTATCCGCATCATAAGAAACCAGCACTAAATTTGGCACCTCGATGAACTATTATTGGCAGCGGGGAGCGAAGGTCTGAATCAGCATGGAGACTGGACAGCCCTGACCATCTAACCTGGTCACTCCAGGTCAGGCCTGGGAGAAGCATGTGTGCAGGGCTTAAAACGGGATCATCGAGGACGTGATTGTCTGATGCTGTTGGATGGTCTGTGAATAAAATGTTTATTCAGATACTCGGGCTTCCCATCTGGCACAGGTTTATGTACTTAATTTCATAACAAGAAGGAAATCCCTCCTGTCTACTGAATATGATCTTTTATCAGCCTGTGAAAACCACCAGCACACAGTGAAGGCGCGATTACTTTGGAACAGCGTGCTTTGGCCCTCACGGTTGTTCCAAGCAGACCTGGTGCTGAAAGAGCTCACATTTTTACAGCATGCCAAAGTGATGATGAGGAAAAGAAAATCCTTATGGAAGGGTCATTCCGCAGTGATAACCTGGCTTTCAGTGAGCTATCCTGCTCACCTCCAGGCCAGCAGAGACCCCATGGTGCTTCTGTCCAGACAGCAGAAGGCTCAGGGCTTTGTTTTCCTGAAACTTGACTTTCTAACAGGGCGGGTGTCTTCTTGCAGAGGAGCACAAGTGGCTTATTCTTCCAGTAGGAACTCTGTGTCTCCCTCCCCTCTTTTCATACCTGGTTACTTTTATTCAGCACACAGTAAAACACATCATTCCTGAATGGAGGGAGCATACTAATGGATCAAAGGTGTTCCAAGGGCATTGGCACCAATATGTCAACAGTAGGATTACCTGGCCCAAGGGGCCCACCAGCTATTAAACAGGGTAGCAGTGAGGGGCGCCAGGGAGCTCCACAGCATTGTTGTTAAGACTGACCTCAGTTGGGTGGGTGCACCTCCTGCTGGCCAATAAATGAGGTAAATTTAATGGCAGCCTTTGAGGTGAACCAATGTTTTATTCCTTGGCCAAGGCTGAGAATGTGGCTGGCTATAAGGAGCAAAGGGTGGTATTTAGGAGTGTGGAGAGGCAGGCAAAGTGCTCATAAAGAGCTTGGAAAATGCTTATAAATGTGGTTGAGAAGAGATGAGGAGCTGGAAGCAAATCCAGATTTCCAGACTAAATCTCCAAGATGCAGATATGTGTGTAGGTATATACATACCTATGCATACTTACACACACACACACACACACACACACTTTCTTCCTTGAGAGAAGCTCTGGTTGAACTGTGTGGTATAACTGCTAACAGCCTTTTGCCAGAAGGAGCTAAGTAAACACAGCAAAGACATTTTTTTCTCCTTTAGGGAATATTGACTTTTTTCTTTCCTGTGGCTGTTTTTGTTCCCCCTACCTAGAACAGTAATAGTCATTATAATTATATCAAGCCTAATTCATGAGAATGAATTAGTCTTGGAAGCACTTAGCATTAACGCAGGGTATGTTCTCCATCACTGTTGTTTTATACTTTTTCCTTTTTTACACTATATTTGCTAGCATCTTTGCATAATTACAAATTATGTCATTTGAACTAACAATGTTGTATCTGCTTTCATATTAAATCACATACATTTTTTTGGATTTCTTTTTTTTTTTTCTTTCAAGGTAGGTCTTCACTTTAGCCTGACCTGAAACTCATTCTGCAGTTCTAGGCTAGCCTCAAACTCACAGCGATCTTCCTACCTCTGCGTCCTGAGTGTTGGGATAAAAGGCTGGTGCTACCATGCCCTCTAATACACACACACACACACACACACACACACACACACACACATATATATATATATATATGTATATATATATAGGTTTTTCGAGGTAGGGTCTCACTCTGGTCCAGGCTGACCTAGAATTAACTATGTAGTCTCACGGTTGCCTTGAACTCATGGTGATCCTCCTAACTGTGCCTCCCAAGTGCTGGGATTAAAGGTTTGTGGCACCATGCCCGGCTTCTAGTACATTTTTTTTCTAGTGCATTTTTAATCCAAGTTTCAACACAGTTGCAAAGTGAAAGAAAGAGAATATAATTGTAAACAATAACAACAACAAGTAGGATTGGTGTAGTAAGGATGAACAATGTAATTGACAACTTAAATGATCACACTTGAAATAGAATTTAAGTTCCATACATTCACCATAGTTAAAATATATTTGCCTCTCATTCTATAATAAAAATCACTTTCATTTCTTTCATATGACTTATGAATTTCAAGGTTTTTATGTTAAATGTTCTTCAGGTGAAGGAAAGATGTAGGAAGAGGCTCAGTAAGCCTGTAACGTTTCTGGTTTCCTCTGTTCTTAGGAAACACTAGTATATGTTATTCAATATTTTTGGAAATTTTAAATTAGTCATGAACAAAGGAAGCATTTGGCTTGCACTAAATATTTAAATACTTCCTGTTACCTCATGGTAATGAAAGGAGAAGTCTCTTCTATTTGGCCAGTCGTTTAACCTGGCAATGTGGTTTATTAGTTTATAATGTTGACGCTAATGTAACCGATGGTTATAGCTTCTTTTAAAATCAGCAGACTCACTTGAGCCCCAACAAGCAGTGAATTAAGCTATAATACAACATCAAGAAGATACTGGAATGTTGTCTAATCACACCCTACCCTCGGTTCCTACAGCGATTGATCATTGTCATCTTCAAGGGCCACAAGGTTCAGGCAGGTGTAACAGCCATACACACCACCAGGGGGTGCCAAAGGACAGCACCTGTTCTCACTCTAGGCTGAAGGGCACTAGGAAAGAGTAGGAAAATCACCCCAAAGCTAAAAACTAGAGCATAATTCCATCTTGGGCCATCATGGACTATCTTGTGGCAATGGGACGGTGCAGAGACTTTGAGCACTAGAAATGGACAGGACCATTGCCATCAATTGGCAAATCTTCCTTTTACAAGAGTCTATGGGGTGCAGAGGTTGAGGATGCCCCCAAAGTCCTCCACTGTTGGGTGGACTGTGGCAGAGCCTGGGCCAGAGCTGAGGCCTCCGGATTCCTTCCCATAGCATCTTCACTCCACCATGCTAGCCCCTCACAGAGCGCTGCAGGAGGACTTCTCTCACTGCATTTGTCCTGGCCCCATTGCCCTTTGCAACACTTTGGTGGATGGGACACAGGCATCCTTGAGCCTCCGGGTTTTAATGAGTAGATACTAAGAACTTTCCCTCCCTTTCTCCTTACAGACTTTTACAGAAATGAACAGGATCCACTCCAAGTACTCTGTGTCCTAAAACCACATTCTCCAGGAGTGTTTCTAGCTCTTTCCTCCCTTTTTATCTACACTTCTCCAGGGAGCACCAGCTGCGGGGGCTTTCTGACTTCCATAGTCAGGACTTTGTTGGCTCCCAGTCAAAACTAACAAATTCTTTCATGCCAAAAAATACATTAGAAACTAATATTTTAAAATATATTAAACTGTCTGTGTTGTAGTGCATGCGAAAGCCCTATGCCGACTTACGCAGATCTGATGCCTACAGGTAAAACCCGTGTTCTCACTTTAGGTTAGAGCCCCCGCTTTCTCCATAAACTATTGACTTCAGGCTTGTATTTTGGATCTCGGGGAAAAGTACCCAGCACGACATAAGTTAGAATTAGAACCATAACTGAACCTTTTAGATCACCTCTTCATTTTAAAGCACCTGGTCCGTGGAGGCGCCCTCAGTCAGTCTCCTTCCTCTCGATCTGACAGCTGGTCTGCCATGGCCTGAACAGGGACTAATGAGGTTACAGCTGTCAGGGTTAATCAACAGATCCAAATCTGAACAAGGAACTGGGTAGCTGGTTTCAGTTAATTTGTTCAAATGTACAGATTGGGTGGGCAATATTTACACTGATGACTCGAAACAAACTTTCAGGATTATAGCCAAGTATGAGCTCACCAGTTCTTAGCAGTTCTCTAGGGAGATAAGACACAAATTACAGAAACAGGAGATGGAACACGAAAAAGTTCATAGCTTTGAGATACCCATGAAAAGTCCACTTATATCCAGCATATTTGCCTCTTCATCTAGTAACTAATTGGATTTCCAAGACTTGAGACTGGTCATTCCAGAAAAATCTTCTCCAACTGTTGTGGCCAGGCAGTTTGGAGTTGGTGAGTCTTGTGTTCTTGCCTTGGGACTTTATGTAAGAGCCGCCCCTCCCCCGATCTGACCTGCGTACTCATGAGACCATCTAGAGTGAGCGCCAGGATTGCTGCGCATCCATTCTGTTATGAAAACATCATTCTATTAATATAAATACATGCTGCATCTGCCAGGGCTAACTAGAACAGGTGCAAAGTCCTCAGATGCTTGCCCGTACTGAGAAATGAAAAGAGTGTACAAACAGTTTTCTCTCGCCGTGGCACTACCGGCGTCGATGTAACATTCAACTCTGCTGCATTCCTTGATGTCCATGGAAGGTAGCCCAGGAAACCCGATCGGCCTGGCTTGTCCGGTAGAGAGGGAAGAAGGAGGAAGAGAAAGATAGTGATGACATGGTCTCTAGGATTCTGTTTATGCAAATACTCTCCTCTTGATCTAGAGCTTGTAAGGGTTAGGTCTAGGGTACATTCTGTCAGACCTCCTGCTGAGAGCTGGTGGGGGCTGCCCACATGAATATTCTGCTGTTTCTGAAGTTAGAAAACAGCTTAGAGGCTCCTAGTGCTTCTGTTACTCCTTTTTCTTTCTTCCTTTCTCTCTTTCTTTCTTTCTTTCTTTCTTTCTTTTTTTTTTAAGTCTTATCCATGTGACTGCCACTGTGTTGCCTCTGGTTTCAAATTCACCTTGTAGTTTTCCAGGCCCGAGAAAGACATTGCCCGAGAGGCACATCTGGGTTCTTGAGCCCATCAGTTGTTACCTTGAGATTTCAATTCATTTTAGGGAGTGAAAGCAACTAATGAATAGCCTTGAAAAATAGTAACTATTCTACTGTGATATTGTGGGTTAAAAGGATATGATTTAAAAAATGTATTTCTATTTATTTGCAAGGAGACAGACAGAGAGAGAGAGAGAGAGAGAGAGAGAGAGGACACCAGGGCCTCCTGATCTGCAAACAAACTCCAGATGTATGTGCTACTGTGCATCTGGCTTTATGTGGGTACTGGGGAATCGAGCCCCAGCCTTTAAGCTCCAGACAAGCGTCTAAACTGATGAGCAATCTCTCTAGTCCCAACATGATTTCATATGTCTGAAGCCCTTCATCATCATCACAAGTGAGTTCCCCAAGACCGTGTGTGTCTGTGCGCGAGCACACGCCATGATTTCCATCAGCTGCGGTTCCCCTTCAGCACTTTCTGTTAGTCACAGTCAACCCAGTCTGCAAATACGAATGGAAAGTTTCAGAAATAACCAACAGGTTTATTGCAGTATGTCATTAGAATATCCTATTTATTTTTACTTAGCTACTGTTGTTACTTTCTAACTGTGCCTAATTTATACATTAAACTTAATCATACTTGTATGTGAATAGGCAAAAACTATACTATATGTAAAGCTTGGTACTGTCTGTAACCATAGGCATTCACTAGGGGCCCTGGAATGTATCCTCTGTTAATAAACTTCAATATAGTAGGGGGAATATATATATGTGTATATATATATGTATATATATGTATATGTGTATGTGTGTATGCATATGTACATATGCACAAACACTATTATACACAGTAGTTTAGGATAAATTGCTACAATGTCACTGTGCTGGTCTCTCCCACTTTGCTGCTCAGAGTTCTGAGATGGTTCCCAGGATTCCTGCCCCCAGAATGCACATTCCTTGAATGTGGATAAGGCTTGTGAACATAATGGAAAGCTGCCCCAATATGATTATTGTATTATATGCAAAAGTGAAGGAATTTCATTGAAGATGTTGTGGAGGTCCTTCGCCAGTTGACTTTGAATGAACCAAAAGGGAGATTATTCAAACTCAGTGAGCCCTGTAGAATCTAAACTCACAGGGATTCTGCTGACAGATTTGAGGCTGCTATGTTGTGAAAGAAAAAAAAAAACCCCTGCAAAAATTGATTCCCAGAACTTCAGGAGCATCTAGGAGACCCCAACTGGTACTCAGAAGGAAAAACAAAATAAAGGACCCCAGGCTTACAGTGACAAGGAACTAAATTCCATCCCAACCAAGTAAGGTTAGAGGAGGATATGGAGTCCCAGATGGGATGGGAAGTCCTGGTTACCATATTGATTTCAGCTTGTAAGACTCCATGCAAAAACTTAGCTAAGCTGTGGCATGACAAGAAGCTATTGCTTGAAGTTGCTAAGGTGAATTTTTTACACAGCAATAGCAGACCAATACACTTCTATTTTGTGCAGATATGGAGGGTTTGACTATCATAACTGGCACTCTCAAGAAAGGGAAGCATGCCACGCTGTGCGTGCCACAGTAAAGATCAACTTAGAAATGGTGGTGGTTGTTACATTCTTCTTCTTGTCAAACATCTTATTTTCTTCTCCGACCTAGGATTAGTAGCTACTCTTTCATCTCTGAAAAATGATGGACATTTGAATTATGACTGACAGCTTCAAAACACATCATACGTCAGACAAAACACATCAAACACTTGCTGTGTTTGGGATCAAGCCATTATGCTAACAGGGTTCACCTTTTGTCAGGACTGCCTCCTAAAGAGGAGCCTAACTATCACCAGACTGAGTTTTATGCTAAAGAACTAGAAGGAAAGGGCAGAGAAAGGACTGTTGGAGGCACAAAGCCTAGGAATAGAGGTTTGGTTTCAGAGAATTTATGGGGGAAATTAGAGAAATTTCATGACCCCCCCCCCCGAAACAAGATTCCATCATCCTGGCATTAGGAATATTGTCTAGTATGTGATTACTATAAATTGGTATTTTTTTCAATTAAGTTAAATCCAGAAAAGGAATGTCTTTGGCAAGGCAAAAGAAGGATTTTAAAAAGAGGTGTTCTGTACCCTACAAATCAATTTCTACTATTAAAATAGAAAAAAAAATTAAGGTTAGTTTGAAATGACCTTTGTGTCCCGGATGCTCTTTTCTGAGCCATACTCTTTTCTTTGAGAGTATTTTGAAGTTATTTTCATGCTAGAACTACTCAAAGTCTATGTGACAGGAATGAAAGATTTAGAAACATGACTTATGCATGATTTCTTGGAGGCTTCAGAACTTTCTGGTACTGGGCTATAAGACCCAGTGATGAAGCCAATGCAGGTTTCACCATAAATGCTTCTGATGCAGCAGGGAAGCCAAGCAAGAAACAGTTCTCCATGTGTTGTTAATAAGATCAGCAAGAGAAGCGCCAAACCACACATACCCACAGGCTCCACTGAGACCCCTGCAGCCCACACGGTGAGTGGGCCAGTGCAGTAAACCCACAGCCAGGCATGTCACACTAGTCCTCCTGGGCAGATGTAAAACACAAGAACCAACAAGCTTTCTCTTGACTGAAATGAATTTTTGATAGCCTCAGCCCTGATGTCATCCCACCCAAGATTTATGAATTCAATTTAATTACTACTATTCTCAATCAGAAATGGAAAGCTTTACTGAAAAGATTAACATCGGTTTAGCTGAAATTATTTCTTTTATTAGTTATGTACATACTCAGTGTGTAAACAGCTCACGTGGGTACCATTGTTAGCCTCCTCCCTGTCCTCCCCCCCTCTGAAGGGACCCTCCTCATTGGGGATTGTGGGTCATGCATTGCGGGGTTAGTCATCAGTTATGGGGAAGAGGCAATGTCTCTGTGCATAATGTCCCAACTTGTGGCTCTAACAATCTTCCTGCTCCCTCTTTCATGAATTCCCCGAGCCATGTTGGGTTCGTTTTAGGTCTACTTCAGTGATGAGGTCTCGGGAGCCTCTGAGTCTCTGCATCTGTAGTTTGGTAGGAGTTGAGTTTTCTCTTTGTCTACCTACTTCACCGTCATGCTGGTACCAGTTTCAACAAGAAAGAAGCACTCTTGCTCATTTCCCCAATTGCTCTGTGGTTTCTAGCTGAAATTATTTTAATATCAACATGCAGTACTTGAGTGGTGACTCACTAAGATGGAAAGCCCACTGCTTTGTTCAAAATAATGGTCAGCACGCAGCAGGCTGAGGACTTAAACCTAGCTGTTCATATGTTTTGATAAATAAAGTCTCATTGGAACACAATGATGCTCATTTGATAATACCATGTTTAGGACCACTTTGATGCTACAATGGGCAGAGATCAGTAGCTGAGAAAAACTCTTTAGCCTGCAAAGCCTAAAATTCCTATGAAGGAAATACCTGTTCCCTTACAGAAAAAGTTGATTGGCTCATAGTTTAGGAAGACTTCCTTCATTTTCTGTGATATAGAAAGTCATTTAAAAAATTTCTGCAGAAGGACACTTTGGAAGACTTTATGAAGACTTAGGAAGAGAAAACATCTGCATTGATCAGTTTAGAAAATGCCAGCACTGAAGCGGTGATTATTGGTTACCCTTCTTCCTCTGCTCAGTGCTTCACAAGGATTGCTCACTCAACCCCTACCATAACCTCATCAGATGTTCCCATTTTACAGGAATGGAAACTAAATAGAAAACTAAAAGTGACATAAAACAAGGAACCTGCAAGGGCTCTCTGAATACTGCCCCTGGAGTTTAAACTCACTTGCGTCTGCTTGAATCCAGAGATGAACATCTCAATAAAATGGTCATGCAACATATCTAGATGATAAATATTGGAACAATATACACAAGACAACCCCAAATAAAGACAATCTTTCAATCTTGGGACCAATTGCATAATTTGGGATTGAAAATATGTGGTACAAATATGTTGTTAAATGAAAAGAGATGTATTTTATGTACGAAATGTGATCTCAATAAATGATAAATTTTTTGTTTATTGTACCTGAAGCCAATTATATTTGCTTCCTGTCTCTGAGGAACAAGATCCAATGCATTGAGCCAGTAAACATGCTGGCCACTAACTGTGAAAGACATCCTGGCTCTGGGGAAAGCCATCCTTTCCTTCAAATGGAATGATGTTAACTCGCATAAACTTTTGTTTTCACACTCAACACAGTGGGGAAACATTGCCTATCAAAGTAACTTACCCCTTACATAAGAACTTTTACTTAAAAAGGGGAACACCCTTCTGAGGTTGGTCTCATGATTACAATAATAAAGTTAAATTTATATATCTAAGAGATTCCCAGGTGGCAATGGCACATATTCAATCATCAGTAGTACAATTGAATAGGATTTATTTGCCTCTAGAAACAAAACAAAACATGGTTCTTTAATTTGGCAAAAGTCTCTGAAAAGAAGGAAACCAGGATTTGGGACTATTAAGTATAGTGTGTGTGTGTGTGTGTGTGTGTGTGCACATGCAGGTGTGCTAAAAGATTACAATTTCTTCCAGAATATGTTTATAAACAGTGACTGTGACCAGAGGTGATCCCTGGCCCCCCAAGGGACAACTGAAAATATCTGAAAGTATACAGCAACCCAAGAGATGGTGCCACTGGAATCTAGAGAGACAAGGTGACAGGTACTGCAAGCTATGGGCCAGGGCAGCCTTATCACGCCCTTGATGGGGTGGGTGTGGCATGAAGACAGTGGGAGCCCTTCTCCAGCCTCCATAATTCAGGTAGTTCTGAACATATCTAATCTGTGCAGAAAGATGGTTAAGGAACAATATTATCTAGCCAGTAGAAGGACTACCATTTTCTTAATCTACTAGAACTTATTAACAGTTTTCTAGCTTCTAAGGACTATTGCAGCCATCTGCGATACACCAACTAGCTTAAGCTATCAAAATTTATTCTCTCATAGTTCTGCAGTATTGAAGTGCTGATCAAGGTATGTGTGAGGTTGCTGCTACCTCCTGAGGACTGTGAAAGAATCTGCCTCCTGCTTCCCTCCCAGCTCCTGCTGGTTGACAATCTATTTCAGCCTCATGACCTGATCATCTTCCTTAATCTTCTCATGATGCTCTCCCTGTGTACATCTGTGTGTCCTTTTCCTTTTCCTTATGACAACTCCAGCCATGGTGGATAGGAGTCTACCTTCATGAGTTCAAATTAACTTGGCCACTTCTGTGCATTTTGAAGGACAGGGGTTTAGAACACTAGCATATCTTTTGGGGAGGGGAATATAATACAACTTGTGAAGCACTCTGTGCCAATACTATTGGTGCTATGTGTTGAGCCCAGGGTCTTGTGTATGCGAGACCCTCTGACACTGAGCCCCGTCTCCAGCCCTCTTAACACTACTTTAGAAATGCTCAGCTCAGCAGTTGTGCGTTTCTACCATTTCATGGAGGCCTCTTTTCCTTTTGTGTTAGCAAGAAGGGCAAGAACTTTGAAGAGATTTAGTGGGAAATATATTTGCTGATGGGAATTAAATCCAGATTCTTTTATGTGCTAGACAAGTGCTGTACCTCAGAGATGCATCCCCCTCCACCCCAGCTACAATGGAAATGATTTTGATAAACTTTTATTGTAAAATTCATATAAAAAGTAGTTAGCTTTCAAGTCATTCGTGGCACTTTCTCTACTACAGAGACTTCAAAATTACCTGTGAGCATTCAGCAACATGCAGAACATAAGCAGCATGAACAGAAAGGCTGCATTTGTCTTGAAACAGAATATTACAACTTAATGTGTGCTTGAAGGGAGTCTGAGTCGGGGACACTTGCTAGTTTCATAACTCATTTGCTTTCCCAAGTCTCCTTGAAGCCGCCTTTGGTGGCCAGTGAGACAATCAAACAAAAGAGCCCAATGTGCTCACTGCAATCCTGCCACCCAAAAGTGACCAGCCAAAATTACCTGTGACCTTTCCCAGGAGTGTGAGCAGCAAACCTTTCTTGAAAGAGGGAGCGATAAAGAAATTTGGGCTTTATTCTTTCATGGGTTTGCTCACAGGAATGTTTATGAGCGAGACACGAAGAATAAATCCAGTTATTGAAGAGGGGGCTGGGAAGTTGACAAGCATGGCTAAACCCTGCAGAGAAATTTGATGAGGAAATTAGATGCTGTGTAGATGGTGTGTACTGATTAGTCTTCTGAAAGCCAGGATTATTATATAAGTAGAGTGTGTGGGGGGGGAGCTTATTGTGGCTGATACATTCCATTTATACAGGTATTCTTCCAGATAATTAGACCTATAATGCCGTACTTGTTTATGCGTTTCCAGCAAACCCTATTTCACAGAGCCATGAGATAGGATGAAACATCCAGGCAAAAGCAGTTTCCATGCAAAAGTAGATTAATTAAAGCACATAGCTGAAACCCGTAACAGGACTTTTAAAAGTAAAGTAATATGCATTTTAAATTCCATCTATTAGTTAGTATTTGGGTCTAAGTATGACTGTAACCAATGAGAATCCTAGCTATTTCTGCCAAGGAATGACAGTGAGATAACTCAGAAGTAAAGCAAAGTATATGCTCCCCATATGTGCATTAAAATATTATTTATTGACTTATATGTTCACTGACCCAGATAGTTCATGCTCACAGCCTACAATCCTCTAGCCATCACACCTTTTGAAAGACTTTTCTAATTTTTGTATAATTTCATTGATCAAATCAGATAGCAGACAGTAGACTTATCTAGCACAGCAGCTGGAACATGACAAATTCATAATGGAATGCAATTTCCTCTGCTCAGATTTTCTTTATAGGCAACTGCTGGCTACCTCTGTCACTCACATTCACTGAAAGCAAAGATGCCACGTCTGGGTTGAAACTTGGGAGAATGCGTGGGTCTCTACCACGAGTAACATGTAGTCTCGCCATGGCAGCTGGTGCTTCCCATAGCATTTTCATGGGTAGCCAGTGCAGCTCCAGATGAAATGGCTTGTTCAAACTGCAGGAAACAAATTTACATGGGGATTTCTTTGACAACCATTATGACCATTTTGTGTGTATGTGTGTGTATTTGGGCGGGGGAGGGAACTCATCCTTAACAAACTAAAAATGAAAGGGATATCAGATGCCGTCCAGGTTTCAGATGGTGGAGAGCAGTGTTTCTGTCTGCAGTTGTACAATGCAAGAAGAGAATCTCTGCATGTCTAACGTCAAGTGCAAAACTAGGAGAGCTACATCTTGGGATGTTTTCTAAAATCATTTCATCCTGCAGTTATTTTACAGTGTGCACTTCACATGATCTTATAGTAATTTCTCTTCCTGAATGATTTACTTTTGTGAGTTAAAAAATATTTGCTTAAGAGAGAGAGAGAGAAAGGGGAAGGAATGGGCATGCCAGGGACTCCAGACAGTGCAAACAAACTCCAGATGCATCTGCCACCTTGTGCATCTGGCTTTAGCGGGTACTGGGGAGTCAGACCTGGGTCCTTAGGCTTTGTGGGCAAATGTCTTAACTGTTAAGCCATCTCTCTAGCCCAGAACCCAATTTTAAAAGAACCAAATATTTTTAACTATATAGAAAGGAAAGAGACATACAGAAAAGTAACAAAAGTGTTGGTGTGTAATGAAATACATCTGGCTTCTTTAAGGTAGTGTATACCTGATAGCAGATGCATTGGTGCACATAGTTGCACACTTTTTTTTTTGAGGTAGGGTCTTGCTCTAGCCCAGACTAACTGGAATTCACTATGTAGTCTCTGGGTAGCCTCGAACTCATGGCAATCCTACCTTTGCCTCCCGAGTGCTGGGATTAAAGGTGTGCACCACCATGCCAGGCTTGATACACATTTTTTTTTCTTGTTTTTTTTTTTGATACACATTGTTTATTGCACATGTTTTAAAGATCTTTGAACTTCTTCACATATATTTATTAACTTTTCATAATTTAATAAGCAAAATTATTTTAGATCCTCTTAATAGAATGGGAAATTGAGTTCCAAAGAGCCTAAGTAATTTTTCCTGATTGACACACCTAGTAAATGGTAGAGTTGGGACTCAAACCCAGACAACTTGGCTCTGGATTTGTGCTCTTAAAAATATGGGAAACACTGGTGAACCAAATATATCATAACAGAAATACAGAAGCTAGAGAGAAGTCAAAACTGAGAACACACCTGCTAAGGCTCAGGGACTTATTGTGGGAGAGGGACTGGTAGACGATAAGAGCTACAAGGTGGGTAGAAACGCCCTGAGACACAGTTCCCGCAGAGGCAGACCCTAATCACCCCACAGTGAACACCAATCATCTGACTGAGGAGGGCTCACAAGAAAAAGAGGACTGGGGGAAGGGACATACTGCAACCTATGTTAAAAAATTAATAAAATATATGGGGGTCAGTGGCTAGAGAGATAGCTCAGTGGTTAAAGGCACTTGCTTGCAAAGCCTGAGGCCTGTGTTCAATTTGCCAGTATCAATGTAAAGCCAGATGCACAAAATGATGCATGTATCTGGAATTCATTTGCAGTGGCAGAGGGCCCTGGCTGGCCCATTCTCACTGTCTGTCTGTGTACCTCTTTCTCTTAAAAATAAATTAAAAAAAACTAAAAAAGAATATGAGGAACAAAGAGTTAGCTCATGGTGGAAGAAATATTTCAAAAGAAGAAAGATTTTTAGCTTAGCTATCTAAGTTAGCCTCACCTTAAGGAACTAGAAAATGTTTAGGGATAATTCACCACAAAATAAAGGACTAACAAAGAGCAGATACAAATGAAGTTGAATACAAAAGCAACAGAAAAAAAATTAATACTTGAGTATAGACACAAAATTAAACAGCAGAGACAGACTACGGGTCTACTTATACATTATATACAAATAATCAACTTTATTTTTGAGTTCATTGTAGGATCTTAATGTAGGATTAGCCCTTATGGCATTTCTAATTACTGTATTTACAAACTGCTTTCAAGTTTATAAGTTTGAGAGCATTTCTTTTGTAGACCAATGATTTTACATTTAAATGAAAAGCATGTGCCTCAAATATGTATTCATACTTATGCACACCCAATTTTCATTTTGCAGTGCTTCTATATATTGCTACATTAATTGTTTTAGACCCCAAAGTCATCAGCCTTTTGGAATTGAATATCTTGCTTCATAAAATAAGCAGAAGAAGCAAACAGTGCCATTAAATTAGTCACAAATGCTTCCCCCCCCACCTTCCTTTTATTTCTTTCTTTTCCCATCCAAGTACTAACCAGGCCTGACCCTGCTTAGCTTCTGAGATCAGACGAAATTGGGTGTGTTCAGGGTGGTATGGCCATAGACTCTCTTCTCTCCCTTCCTTTCTCTCTTTATTTTCTTGAAGATTCTGCCAAACCAAAACTGTTTGAGGGATTTATTTTACTTGTAAGGGGAAAGAACAATTCCTAGGAGGGAAATTATATTTGCACATTTCAGTTCAAAATTATATTTGTTTTATTTTCTTTTTGCAACAGAAGAATTGTGACAAGACAGTTTTCTCTCTGCCATCACTATTTGCCAAGACAGCCTTAAAAAAATGTAGCTCATTTTCCTTTCTGAGAGCTCTGTTATTTCAAGTATGTTTCTGTCTTATTTTTTTTTTGCCAGCTGTGCAAATTTTTATAAAACAGCTTCAATATGAATCTTTTATGACTGTTCTTTCAGTCATATGAATTGCAAGTACCCAGTATGCCAGGTAGAAGAGATATGCACTTTGTATACTGGTAGAGAGAGAGAGAGCGCTTTATGCAATTCACACAAAGGAAACTCGATCCTCTAACAGCTAATTAAAAAAGCATTACTTTCCACCAGGGCTGACCTCCAGCCATATAAAGGATAAAGATGGCTGTCTGTCAATCATGTTTACCTAACAAATTCTGGCAAGGGATCATGATGAATGGACAGATCTAAAAAGGGACGATACTGCTCAGAACTCTGAGGTACTCTTAATACCGCCTTTAAAGAGGAAGAAGACCTCATCAGTAATTTGAAACCCCTGCCTCAGTGCTAGGGCGACACCAGGGCTAAATTTGCCGAGGATGGCAGATACTAGATACAAGAAGATCAGTAGAAACATTTTTCACATCCTCAAGGATTTTGATGTAAGTGTACTTAAGCTATCATAATGAGTTCATGTAACCTAATGTTTTTTTTTTTTTATTCAGCTCTATTTAAATGTTTCAGTCACTTGAGCATAAGCCAAAAACCTAACAGTGACTCTCTTTTTTCCCTGAAGTTATACCCACATCAACTATCATGAAGGAATTCTTGAAGTCTTTTAGTCCATCCTCCTGCTTCCAAGCAGGCCAGGCAATGTTGTATTCTTTTTTCTTGTGAAAAGAGTGAGGTGAGTCCACAGTTTATTTTACTCTGTTATTTGACAGTGAGTTTTTACAGCCAAGAAACTTCTCCTGAATTTTAACTTAATCCTGCCCCCCTTTAAAGCAGCATTTTCCTTCTGCCTTTTATTATTATTAATTACTATTATTATTATTATTAATTATTTGGTTTATCATGCTCTAACCCAGGCGGATTCACTCAGTAGTCTCAAGGTGGCCTCAAACTCATGGCGATCCTCTTACTCCTGCCTCCCAAGTGCTAGGATTAAAGGTGTGCACCACCATGCCCGGCTTGTTATTATTTTTATATTTTAAAAGTCTTCGCTGTCAGCTATGACACATCCCTTCACAACTTCCCACTATGAAGATGACTTTAAAGAATGCCCTGGATAGGAAGGAGTTGACACGAGGGAACTGCAGCCAGCCTAATTCTCTGGTCTCATAAATGTATGATAATCTCCACAGACCTTCTAACCTGTGTTTTCCGACACAGTCCTGACACCAGTTCACGTGTCCCTTTCTGGTCTTAGAGCTCACCTTTCGTAACACTGTCTTGAATCTTAACAAGCGTATATGTAGGTCTCAAGAAAGTTGTAGCACTTGGAATGATGTCTAATATACGATGAACATTATAAATATGGTCCAAGAGCTAATCATTATTTTTAATAATATAGCAATGTCATTTAAAAATCCAATCAATCAATGAAAATAAAAAACCCTTTGAAGGTAGTTTCTTTCTTCTTTCTTTTCTTTCTTTCTTTTTCCTTTTTTTCTTTTCTTTCTTTTTTTTGCTGGTGTTAGCTTTATGATGCCTTTTTCGTCTTATGGGTGATAGTCTCATAAGAGTCTCTCAGTTTCTGTCATAATTGAGCAGTCACACTGTGAAGTCACATCACTGCATTTCTTGGCCACAGACAATTCTCTGAGTAAAGTTATCATGTGTTTTCTTCCTGTGAATTGTTGGATTTGCAATTACATTATGAATACTACCAGGCTATTTTCATTCACTACATTAAAAGTTTGCTTAATCCTTTGCATTTGTTCCCTAATTTTAGGTGATGAGTTTTAGTATATTTCCAACTTTTATCTATAATTTTCATATCCAAGACCTGTTCTAGCTCTGTCTTCTAACTGCAGAGTATAAAAAGGGCAACCTTTGGTCTTTTCTCCAATGGCTAATAAAATATTAGGTTGTAATTATCTATATTCTGGGTCAATAAGATCACAACCCCTTGCTTATTTTTTTCACGTCCATGAATGCATCATTTTATCAAGGACATGTAATGAAGATAGTATAGAACGTTATTTAGTTATGTGAATCCAGTGTCACTTTGTGACTCTGTGTGTATGTGACAGACTGTCATTTCCTTGCCTTTTTCTAAGAAGGGGGGGGGGGAACATTTAGATAATGTGTGGCATGTTAATGGTGCCTAGTTAAAATACATCTGTAAGTTGTAATGTTTAATAGTAGCAGAGAGTTTAATTTGTCTTCTCTTTTACCCATGTTAGAAAAGGAAGAATTTTGAGTTTAGAATAGTATGTGGCTTCTTTTCTTTATTTGTTTTCCATGAGCTTTCCCCTAAAATCCCTCTAAATGTCTATCATCATAATGGCTTCTGGCACTGCTATTTTTGGGTGACCTAATAAAGAATGCAACACAAGAGGGGATCATGAGGGCTTTGGACCCTGTGGACAAATATCTGCAATCAATCATAAAATTGTAGCAGATACTAAAAAGGAGAAGCGATTTGACAGAGAAGTCATCTACAATGTCATCTTAGGAAAAGACTAAGTGGCATTAATCTAGTGTACTCCAGAAGCACAACATATATTCCATAAATCATCCACCTTTAAAATATTATGTTAAAGGGCTATAAAAATGGAAGCACCAACGTATATAATTTAAAGTACTTGGTATTTAAATAAAGTCTCTCTCTTGAGGCTGATGGAAAACATAGATATCTCCCACACAGAACTTCCTGGTAGGACATGTTCACTTCCAGAATTCCTGTAGTAGAGGAAAGCAAGGCACATACTGAAAACCCAGAGTCACCTTCTATGGCGTGCTGCTCCTAGGTGGTATGGCTGTGCATGAAAGAGAGGATCAGTTGTCCAAACTGAACATGCAAGGAGGAAAGATCTGGTATGGTAGAAGTGCGCAGGCCACCAGACAGTCATGAATTGGCCATGTTGGCAGCTGTAATACATGAAATGACAAAACGGTAAAAGAAAGCTACCTTGAGCGTGAAAACAATCAGTGCCACACGTCAAAGGAAGCTGTAAGACTGTTAAGCAATGTTTTGTTTGGATTTTCATTGGAAAATTCTAAGTACCTACACAGGAATGTGGAATAGTAAATGAATCCCCATATATCTAGCACGTGATTTCAATAGGTGTCCATCTTATTTTATTTCTAACTTTGCTGCTATAAATGAATTCTAGACACATACACCACTTAGTTCATCTGGTTTTACATGGGTGCTGGGGAATTGCACCCTCACCAGCAGGCTTTGTAAACAAGTGCTTTGAACCACTGAGCCATTTTCCCCAGCCCTGGGTTTGCTTTTATTTCTCCTTTCTTGCTATTTCTAAGTCAAGTTCAGGTGGATAAAATAAGATATTGAAAATAAAAAGCAAGTTTTTTTTTCTTTGAGGAAGGGTCTCATTTTAGCCCAGGCTGACCTGGAATTCACCATGTAGTCTCAGGCTGGTCTTGAACTCATAGCAATCCTCCTACCTCTGTCTTCTGAATGCTGGGATTAAAGGTGTGTGCCACCATGCCTGACAAAAACACTTTTGAAATGATTAAAGTCACTTGATATAGAAACTTCCATGTAGCCAACTAGACTCTACTTTGCAATAGACTACTTTATTATAGCAACTGTCTACTACTGAGACTGCAGTTCCCAGAAAGGAAGGAATGCTATAGATCCTTTTCTATACCTAGGTGTTGCTAAGAACAGACTTCATAAAGTTGAGGTGTATGCCCCTCAAGGTACAGGAGCTGATATTAGATGAATATGAGTGAACATTTTGAGTGATATATTTATTTTCAAGAGTTTTGAGGAGAAACACAGTAATATCAAATCAAATGTGTACTATGGTATTGCTTTTAAAACATTATTTAAGGAAAAGGACATCATCAAGGTAAAACAATTAAGACAGGGAACACAAGCATGATACATTTGTGATACCAGTTTGACACGGCTGATACTGGGGAACTACTTTTCTGCAAATTATGGGTGGAGTATCTTGGTCATGTGACCTCTGGTAGCCCTGCAGATAAAAAACACAGATAAGAAGGAGCCTCTGGACTTTTCTAAATCTTGCTGTTACATGTAACTTCAATATTTGATCTTTAGTCTGCAGTTGAGGACACCTGGAACATATCTACTAATTTTTTCCTCAAGGCAGTCTTTACGCCCTGTGAGCATCCTTCAGGAATGCCTGGCAACATCAGTGACTGTGGCCTTGACCCCTCAGTCCACATACAATGTAACTAATAAGGCCATCTGAATAGGGCTCTAATATTGTCAGAAAGTTGATAAAAGTGGTGTTGATTTTGTTTCTTAGACCTCTCCAGACAAGTTAATATATTTTATTTTGATTCTTGGGCTAGTAGTTTCCTTTTCAACTCTAAACATTTTATGTAAATTGGGAGAAACATACACATATCCTTTGAATTTGCTTACATTTAGTTTATCATGGATTTTTAACTGTTCCTTGGGAAGATGGAGTCATTTGAAATTTTAGAATGATTTTTCTGAGATATTTTTACCCCTTCAAAAATTACAAGGCAGAAAGATTGTAAGAGCCTCAGGGTGGGTAGGATTAGCCTGTGGCACTGACCCCCACAGAGACTGGCTGATGTCTTCAGGAACCTAGAATGAATTCCAATAGCTCCACTGAGAAGTTCCCTCAGTAAAATGGGGGTGGAGGAGAGAGGACATGTTAGTACATTTACATTAAACTATAAATGTAAAATATTATAGTTTTTTATTTTCTGAAAGCAAATAAATGTGTATTCATATATTCTTCTAAATTTTTCTTTTTTGTCTGCTATTAATTTTTTTTATTTATTTATTTATTTATTTATTTATTTTTTTATTTATTATAGTTTTTTATTTTCTGAAAGCAAATAAATGTGTATTCATATATTCTTCTAAATTTAGTTTACATTGCCATTTTTCTTTTTTGTCTGCTATTAATTTTTTTGAAGATGTCCATTATATTAGGTAGAAAGAAGAGAGTAACAAAAATATATTGGCATTTAAATTATAAATCCATTTTTATAAAAAATCATTTATGAGCTGGAGAGATGGCTTAGTGGTTAAGGCACATACCTGCAAAGCCTAAGGACCCAGGTTCTATTCTCTAGGTTCTACATAAGCCAGATGCACATGGTGGCGCATGTGTCTGGAGTTCATTTGCAGTGGCTAAAGGCTCTGGAGTGCCCATTCTCTCTCTCCCCCTCTCTCTTTCTCCCTTTCTGTCTCTAATAAATAAATGTTTTAAAAAAATCATTTATTTGCAAGCAGGGAGATAGAGATAGAAAGAGAGAGAGAGAGAGAGAGAGAGAGAGAGAGAGAGAGAGAGAGTGTTAGGGCTTCTATTCACTGTAAATGAACTCCAGATACATTTGTCACTTTGTGTATCTGGCTTACATGGGTACTGCAAACTTCAACCCCAGATGTTAGACTCTGGAGGCAAGCATCTTAACCACCAAGCCATGTCTCCAGCCCCATAAATACCCTTTTTGTATTGAAACTTCTAAGACCTCTTCAACCTAGTAGGATCTCATTTCTTTGCATGTGTACAGGAAGTAGACAATAGAAGAATGACAGAAAGAAACAAAGCCATGACACTGGATACCCAAGAGGTACTTGCTCTTGTGTCTTCTGCTGTCCTATGAAGAGAAGCAGTCTAATGGAGAGATGCACTGGTGCCTCATGAGTGGAGCTCATGTAAAGAAAGAGCAAACTTACTAGATGTGGATAAGAAACTGACTAGCATCTAATTCACGCAGACCTACAGTATCAGTATATTTCTGCTAACTACTGGCTGTCCACTGAAAGGAGAGATGACTGACTTCTTAAAGTGAGTTTATAGGCAAGAAGACCCTCCAATGATCATAGACCTCTTGTCTTTTCCAGTGAGAATGAGTTCCATAATGGGGATAAACTTCTGTTTCATGCCAATAACTGGCCATGTAGTCTGAATTAGTAAGATGGAAGAAGAACTGAAATGAGGAAAACAAAGGAGTATGTGAGAAAGGAACTGGGAAATCAGTATTACCAAAGGAGCTGGACCCCAAAGTTAGTCACAAGGACTTACACACATAGAGTACAAAAGGAGACTAAACTTGTACTTGACTCTTGTCAGACATTAATGTCATAGGTTAGCTGATTAATAAGAGGACAAATCCAGTGGTTGGTTGGTGTATTCACATAAATATGGGAGTGATCAGTCCACTTATAGTGTTTCATCATACACACCTGAAAGGGAATGGGAACCTGAGAGTTGGAAGGGTTTGTCTACCCAAGAGAAGGAGAGAGGACAGGTTTTGGTGCATGCTTCTCAGATTTTAGAGTACAGAGCTTCTAGGGAAACCTTTAGCCTAAACCACCCACCAGAGGAACATGACATTGTTCAGGAATAAGAACTTGTATATTTTTGATGCACTTGGTTATTGGATAAGATTAGCCACTGGGAAGTGTGGCCTTGGCATGACTACAGTGTGAACTTTTTTAAAATTAATGAATTAATTAATTTAAGAAAGGGAGGGAAAGGGCAAAAGAAAGAAAATGGCAGAGAGAGAGAGAGACAGAGAGACACAGAGAGAGAGTGAGATAGAGAAAGAATGGGCATGCCAGGGCCTCCAGCCACTGAAAACAAATTCTAGACACATATGCTACCTTGTGCACCTGGCTTATGTTGGTCCTGCAGAACTGAACCTGGGTCCTTAGGCTTTGCAGGAAAGCACCTTAATCACTAAGCCATCTCCCCAGACCTAAAGTGTGGGTGTTAATATAGTGCCTGGTGCTTTCAGTGGATGCCCTCTCCAAAGACACAGAGCTGAGAGTATATTTTCATGATTTCCATGGCTAATAACTTCTCTTCTTCCTACACTCTCCATTGGCTTAATACATTTCAGCCTTACTGTATTCTTTGGTATCTCCTGAACATGAAAAATGTTCCCCTCACTCACAACTTTTGCCTAGAATGTTCCCAGAATACGGGTGACGAGATGTCGCCACTTTCTGAAAGCACATCTCACACGGCTGTCCTGGGCCTCCTCCCTTTGGCATACTCTTCCCTCAGGTACACATAGTGTTGTTTCTGTTGCCTCCTTCAGATCTTTGTACAAATCGTCATGTTGGTGGTGCTCTTGTGACCAGCCTACTTTAGAGTAGTGTTCTTTATTTAGCACACATGATTTCATTTTCTTCTTGTGTGATACTGCTTACCTTGTGTCACCTTGTGATGCGCACAATGTTATATTCATTGGTCATTGTTGGTTTTTCACTGTAGGATGGAGTCCTTCTGGGAGGACAGGCCTTCATCCTTTTCTTAGCTCTAAATTCAGGAAAGTGCCTGGAACAAAATAACTGTTCAAATCTTTGTTGAATTTCACTTAGATTCTCCTTGCCATCAGTCTTTCTTCTTGGCTTTTTGTTTTGTTTTGTTTTTACTTTAAAAGTTCGACTAATCTATAACCAGCTTGTTGGTGGCTTTTATTCTTTCTTCCTTCCTTCCTTTCTTTCTTTCTTTCTTTCTCTCTCTCTCTCTCTCTTTCTTTCTTTCTTTCTTTCTTTCTCTCTCTCTCTCTCTCTCTCTCTCTTTCTTTCTTTCTCTCTCTCTCTCTCTCCCTTTCTTTCTTTCTTTCTTTTTCTCTTTTGGTTTTACAAGGTGGGGTCTTGCTCTAGCCTAGGTTGACATGGAATTCACCTAGTAGTCTCAGGCTGGCCTTGAACTCACAGTGCTCCTCCTACCTCTGCTTCCAAAGTGCTGGGATTAAAGGTATGCGCCACCATGCCTGGATGCTTTTCCATAGCCCTTTTCTGTGCTTCCTTTTCACTTGCTTCCACTTTCTATAACTTAGCCTCGTTATATGTAATGGGTCGAGTTACTAAAATAGGCTTTCAAAAATTATTATTTAGAGCACATCTTTTTTCCACTAAGCTCTACTTAGTCTGTACATCAACTACATTTTGACCCTCCACTTAGAACTCCTTAGCTATCACTTGGGATCCCACCTCTCTTCCTTCTGTGGAGAAGATATTTAATCTATCTGGTTGGTGTTAAACTATTGGCTTAGGGATTTAAGGTCAAGAATATGATTTGAGTTGGGTAAGAACATTTTTAAGATGTCTTAAATGTCATAACCTTCCCTCAAAGTATTAGTTAATTCACTTTCATTTTAAATGTCCCTGAAGGAATATACAACTACCCTACCTAATAGTCTCATTACACATAATCAATTGCCTTTTCCTGTCAATTCAATTTCTAAGAAATTCTCTCAAATGTATATCTTCTTTGGTTTTCCAGTTGTATTTCCTTAATTTGATTCCTCAAGACCTAACATCTCACTTCAATTAATATTCCACATATTTTACTTTTAATTGTTTTTGGAGATGTTAACATAATTTGATCTTATTTTTCTTAAAATATATCTATGATACTAGCTTCTGTATTAAGGCAAAAAATACAATCTAAAACAAATCCACAAACAAAATATATTAAAAAAACAAAATAATAAAAAAAGTAGACCATCTATAAGGTGGACAGTGAAGAAACATCTTACGAAGAACTTACATCATTGCCTAGCATGCAAATGCAAATAAAAACCACTAGAAACAGCACTGAGCACTACTGGTTTTACTAAAACTTAGAGGACTGCCAATTCCAAATGCAGGACAGATGGAGATTAACTATGATTTTTATGCATCACTGTGGGAATTTACATTATTGCAACCACTTGAGAAACTGGTTTTAAAATATCTCCTGAAACTAAACATAATGAGTTTGGGCTCTTGTTCCTAGGAACCTACAGTTCATGTAAGACATAGTGTATCTGTCCACACAATGATTTACACAAAAATATTTATAGCAGATTTATTCGTATCAGCCTAAAGTCTAAAAAAGCCAAAATGTTCAGACAGGAAAATGATGGTAGGTACTAGATTGTGTGTGTTCAAAAGTTCATACTGAAGCTTTAACCTAATAGGATGGTATTGGTGATAGTAAGTTCAGCTGAGGTCATAGGCAAGTAGCCCTCACAATGTTATGAATGTGTTCTTATAGTAAAAGGTAGATACAGGCACCCAGGAAAGGCTGTGTGAGGACATAGTGAGAAGCTGACCACTTACAGCCCAAGGAGAGAGCTCTTACTAGACACCAACCCTCCTGGAACCTTAATCTTGGACTTTCCAGCTTCTTGAACTAGAGAAAACAAAGGTTAATGACAGTTTATGTCACTCAATCTATGGCATTTTGTTAGGACAGGCTGAGTTGAAACAAGTAATAAACACACAGCAATACATTCATACTAATGAAATACTTCAAGGTAATAAAATGAACAAAATTACTGATACCCACATTAAAATATTATGCTGATGGAAAGATATTAGATTTCATTAAGCAGAAAGTGGTAAGGAACTTTTAAGATGTTATGTATTTATACAGTTTTTGGTTATTTGACTTCTTTTTATTTTGTTTGTCTTAAGGGAAGAAAAAGATTTAAGCCACATGCTAAATAGTCTAGTGGGACAAAAATGAGAAAGTATGTTTGTGAAATTGGAGCAAGAAGCCACCAGATGAAAACTAGCTCTTGAGACTGTTATGTTATCTCTTTTCTTTACCAACTGGTCCTCTCCACCACGTTTGCTTCCTTGGTTGAGCCCCTCATAACTTCTCTGTCCACTTTTTATCACGACTTTTCAAGTCTGAGTTCGGCAGCAGCTGTTTTGCCCTGCCTCTCTACATACACTCCCATGGACGGCGCTCGTAGACAAGATTCTTCTTTTCCTGCCCACTTATGATATACCCATTAGCCCTAAGGGTGCCCTAGAAGGCACCAAATTGAAGATTTTTCACATATATCTTCAAATATTAATATTCAGAACAAATGTTCATTAAATAGCAATTATTCAAGGTTCTGGTAATCTAAACCAGTACACATACATTACCTATTTAAAAAAATCATGACGCTTACTTTGCTAAGTTCTTATATTCATATTAGTAGACGGTAAATCAATTATTGTTAATTAAGTCCCCAACAAATAATTGTGTCTAGAAGATATTACCTTCTTACTTTTATTTATTTATTTATTTGTGTGTGTGTGCATGTGTAGGCATAGTAGGGTCTTCTGTCACTGCAAATGGAACACCAGAAACTTGTGCCTCTTTTTCTGCATCAGGATCTACATGGGTGGTTTGGGAATTGACCCTGGGGTAGCAGGCTTTGTGAACAAGCATCTTTAACCTCTAAGCCATCTTCCCAGCCCTTCCAGTTACTTTGGGCAATTTTATTATGTGGTGGTTTGAAAAAAAATGTCTCCTATTGACTCATGTCTTTGGATATTTAATCCTCTGTTGGTGTCTGAGAAATTCGCTGTCTGGAAAAGTTGTGGAACTTTTAGGAGGTCGAGCCCTGCTGCCACGGGGTGTGGACCTTGAGGTGCTACGGCCCCGCCCTGCTTGCTGTTCTCTCTCTAGGCATGTATTTCCTCCCAGCTGATGTGACAATATGAGGCTTGTGGCTCTCGTCATGCTTCCCTCAACACTATGGATTCCACCCTTTGGAACTGTCAGCTGAAATATATTCTTTCCTTCTCTAAGCTCCTTCTGGTTGGGGATTTTGTCCCAGCTATGAGAAGGTAACTTCTAGTCAAAGTAAAAACTTAAGTGTTGCTGGTTTATATGGAAATTCAAGCATGCTTTGCTTATCTTCAATAAACTAGATTATTGTACTTTCCAGGATATAAATAATTTGGAAAGTATCTCAATAACAGTCCTCACATCAAATTTTCTTCTATTGTTTTACTCTTGAACTACTATGTATGGAGAGATAAAGTGCAAGACAGAGTGAATTTCCATATATTTGAATACATGTGTTTGTTCTAGAAAAACAAAACATCAGATTCAGAGTTATTTATATTTCTAGTAACATGCTTGCTTCTTCAGGAGCTGTGATTTAGGTGTCAAATTATGTTGTCATTTCATCAAAATTTGATAAAATTGTTACCAGAGCTATTAGGGTCAGAGCCTAAACCCCAGCAACTCTTCCATAAGACCAGAATTTTTAGCCACCTGTTCTCAGTAAGGCAATTAAGCAAAGATACAATAGTGAAAGCGAAAAATAATGATAGTAAAATAAGAGTTACTCAATGTGGCCGTAATGCGAAGAGGGACCAAGAGCTCGAGTGGCCCTCATAGTCTGTCTTTTGAGTCCTGACATGGGGGTAAGTTTAAATAGAGAACCAGAGATCTGCATAATCAAGGGATTTCATCAAGGTGTGGTCACACTCATTCCCTTCTCAGCTCTAGTTTCTCTTGCAAGAAAATGTTTCCTGATGACAAGCCCTCCTCTGGCTGGCTCCAGGGCGTTAGCCTCTTTCTTTTCCCAGCATGAGATTCTTGGGGATTTTCCAATTTGGGGTGTTCGTTGTTTTAATAGTCAGATACCCAAATATCTTCATTCCTGTCAGGACAGTTACAAATTTTGTCAACTGTAAATACGATTTTAAAAATATTTTATTTATTCATTTATTTGAGGAGGAGAAAGAAGGAGAGAGAGAAAGAGAGAGAGAGAGAGAGAGACAGACAGACAGACTGAGAGAATGGGCATATCAGGGCCCCCAGCTACTGCAAATGAACTTCAGACTCATGCACCACCTGTGCATCTGGCTTCCGTGGATACTGAGGAGTTGAACCTGGGTGCTTAGGCTTCACAGGCAAGTGCCTTAACCACCAAGCCATCTTTCCAGCCCAAGTATGATTTTTTTTAGACACATGAGCTTGATTTGTTTCTGTTTCCATTTCCCATGAATGGGGTTATTGAAACACTAGGTTGGGGTCAGTCTCAGTGAATGCCTGCTCTTGACTGTGTCTGCCCTCTACAAATATAGGAGGGTTGCCAGTTTCAGCACATGATTCTCAGGGTTCATCTGGGGTCCAGATGGCATAGTACAAAAAAATATATGTTTGCTGTTGAAGGTAAAGCATCTAAATTGGCACTTTTCTAGATGTTATCTGACTATGTAATTATATTTGGATATTAAACCATTTGCACAGCATTTCCTATTTTGAAGAAACTAATTAAGTCTAGGTGACTAACTCCCAGTTGCAGAGTCATGACCACAAAATATGATTCATTGAAGTAGGCATGGCTTCACCTCCAGGACATGGTAACGCTTTGTTTGTGTGCATTTAAGGAAGACGGGGTGGCAGGAGTTCACTTGGTGCACCTGTTACAAAATTTTATGAAGGCAAGTAAGAGTCTGTCTGGGCTGTACATCATGCCCAGTGGCACTTCAAGAATGATTGCCTATGCCAGACACTCTCTGCCAACCCTGCTTCTCCAGAGCCTTCTCATAACTCTTCTACACAGTCAGTACAGAGCACTAAGAAATGGAGGGGAGGACCTGAAACCCCGCTGGAAACTGGCTGGAACAAAGGAGGTGGAGTGAAACAGATCCTAGCTTCCTTTCAGTGACATAACAAGAGGTCTGCATTTGTTACTTAGAACATTTTTCAAGCTGTAGACATTATTCTTATCAGTTATTCTTTGAATGCAAATCAGAGGTTATCCCATCCATTATATTTTAGTTTTTTTAAGCATTACCATTCTCTCAGAAAGTGAGTGCTTAGGACTTTATACCAACAGTTGGTTCCTAGTGTTTGTAACTCTCCATCTGTTCTTCCCAGTGAGGAAAAACACCCAGGACAGAAAAGCATTGGTTTGTGAAACTGCTTCATCTATAGTAGTGTTTTGTTGTATTTCTTTGACTTACATTCATTTCTCTCCCTTGTTTTATTAAAATAAATTATTTATTTGATAGAGAGATAAGGAGAGAGAGAGAGAGAGAGAGAGAGAGAGAGAGAGAAAGAGAGAGAGATTGAGAGAGAGAATGGGCACATCAGGGCCCCCAGCCACTGCAAACAAACTCCAGACTCAGGGGCCCCTTGTGCATCTGGCTTATATGGGTGCTGGGGAATTGAACCTGGGTCCTTAGACTTCACAGACAAGTACCTTAACCACTTAGCAATCTCTCCAGCCCTCTCCCTTGTTTCTATGCATGAGCATATATACATACATGTGCTCAGGTATGCATGCACATGGGTACACATGTGTGTGCAAGCCAGAAGACAGCCTCAAGTGTCACCCTTGGGAATTCAGTCTATTTCCTTTGAGACAGGGTCTCTCATGGGCTTGGAGCTCACTAGTTAGGTTAGACTGACTGCCCAGCAAACTGTAGGCATCTTCTTGTCTCCACGTCCCCAGAGCTGGGATTACAGGCCTGTACCATCATGCCTGGCATTTTGTATGGATACTGGGGATTGAATTCAGGTCCCCTTGAACTGCACTTTATCCACTGAAATATTTCCCCAGCTCCTCATTTCTCATGTGTGTGTATGCCAGGGTCTCTTGCTGCTGCAAACAAATACCAGAATCTGGATATACATTAGTGGCTGGGGAATTGAACTAGGAGTAGCAGGCTTTGCAAGCAAGTGCCTTTAACTGCTAAGCTATCTCCTTAGACCCCACTTCTCTTTGTTTCAAACACTACTATTTTTTGCTGGGGTGGGGGAGAAAGAGAGAGAGAGAGAATGAATGGGCACACTGGGGTCTCTTGCCACTGCAAAGGAACTTCAGATGCATGTACCACTTTGTGCATCTTGCTTTAAGTGGGTACTAGGGAATCAAACCCAGGCCATCAGGCTATGTAAGCAAGTGCCTTTAACTGCTGAGTCACTTCTCCAGACCCAGCCCTACTTTCAGCTCTCCGTGAGTCTTTTTTTTTTTTTTTTTTTTTTAGCTATCCTTATAGTCCAGTATGACCGGGAATTTACTATGTAGTCTCAAGCTGGCCTTGAACTACCTCTGCTTTCCAAGTGTGGAGTGCTTGGATTAAAGGCATGCACCATCATGCCCCAGCCCTACTTCTCTTTTCTTTTTAAAAATTTTTTTGAGACAGAGAGAATGGGCAGGCCAGACACTGCAAATAAACTTGAGATGCATGCGCCTGCCTTGTGCATCTGGCTAACATGGATCCTGGGTAATAGAACCTGGGTCCTTTGGCTTTGCAGGCAAGCGCCTTAACCGTTAAGCCATTCCTCCAGCCCAACTTCTCTTTTCTTAATAAGCAATATTCTCACTGCTATAAGTAGAGGCCTGATACTTTCTAGTCAAGACCAAATCTAGATCAATCAGGTGTTCTTTTTTAAAGTTAATCTTGGGTAGCACAACCAGAGCACTGATGGCTGAATCTTCTGCTCCAGATGGTATGGCTCTTCCCAGCCTCTCCCAGCTCCTAGATGGAGACCACTGTTGTAGTTCCTGCCTCACAGCACTAGAACAAATGTGCTCCCTGCATGTGTGTTCTGCAGCCTTGCTCTGCATCCTTTGGTAAGTTTTGAACTGCTCTCCATCCCGTGATTTATTTCCAATAAATTCTGTTTTCAGCTTCAAACCAAAGTGATTTAACTGACAGACGACTTACAGTTTTTTTTTTGTTTTGAGACCATTCTCACTGTATAGCCCTTGTTGTTCTGAAAGTCCTTATGTAGAGCCGGGTGTCTGGAAGCTGTGATCGTCCAACTGCCTGTGCTTCCATAGAGCTGCAATTACAAGCATGAGCCACCATACCCAGTTATGATTTTATTTTGAATACAGATGCTCAAGAGGCAAGCAACATTATAAAATAAAAGTAAATCAGGCCTGAAGAGATGGCTTAGTGGTTAAGGCATTTGCCTACAAAGCCAAAGGACCCAGTTTTGATCCTCCAGGACCCACGTAAGCCAGATGCACAAAGTGGCAGCACATGTGTCTGGAGTTCATTTCCAGCAGCCAGAGGACTTGGTGCACCTATGTTCATAATCTCTCTCTCTGCCTCTCTCTCATGTAAATAAATAAAATAAAATATTTTTGAAAAGTAAATCACTTTTTAAGTGAAATCAAAAGTAAATCAAAATATTACCTTGTTATCTTTATTTACAAAGTATTTTTAAATATCTCACAACTGTTGAAATAAATGTGTCAGAAGATCATAGTGAAAAACACAGATATCTGGCTTTAAAAATCTACCTACCTCTCTCTCTCTCTCTTTTTTTTTAATATGTTTATTTGTCTCTCTCACACACACACAGGAGAGAGAGAGAAAGAGAGAGAGAGAGAATATGTATGGACACACCAGGGTTTACATGGGTACTGGGGAATCAAAATCTGACCTTCAGGATTTGCAAGCAAATATCTTTAACTGCTAAGCCACCTCTGCAGCCCCAGCTACTTACCTCTTAATGGGAACCTGTTTTGAATCATCTTGGAGTGGCTCTCCATTCCAAGGCTCTGGGGATGTGTAAGAGAATAAACATACTGACTATAGAAACCTGCTAGAGTTGGAGAAAATTCTACTGAGAACTGTAGGTAAGCCAAAATAGGAGTGAGAGACTGAGCCTTATATAGGAGAAACAAGAGTATATATTTCCCAGGGGCTAGACTAGTTGAAACAGAATGAATCATTTTATTAAGCTAACACTGAGACTTCTTTTATTTTGGTGAGTGAGTCATGTTCCTGGGCTTTCCAGTGGAAAGAAGGTATGATATAAATCATAATTAGAGTCATACCTTTGTATCAGTGGGAGGTTGGTCATAGAATTCCTTCTGCATAGCAGATCCAAAGATTCTTAAGTACTTTGTGTAAAATGGCAGAGAGTTTATATATAACAACACATCAAACACATTATCCACCTTGATCAAGTAGGCTTCATCCCAGGAACTCAGGGGTGCAGGAATGCAGGGGTGGTTCAATATATGGAAATCTGTCAATGTAATATACCACATAAGTAAACTTAAACACAAAAACCACATGATCATTTTGATAGATGCAGAAAAGGCCTTTGACAAAATACAACATCACTTCATGATCAAAACATTGGAGAGAACTGGCATGGTCAGTTCATATATTAACATAATAAAGGTTATATACAAAGCTCCTAAAGCCCAAATAATACCTAATGGAGAGAAACTGAAGGAATTCCCATTGAGATCAGGAAAAAGACAGGTGTATCCACTCTCACCTCTGGTCTTCAACATGGTACTGGAAGTCCTAGCTCAAGCAATAAGACAGGAGAAAGAAATAAAAGGGACACAATTTGTAAAGGAAGAAGTCAAGTAAGCTCCATTCCCAGATGACATAGTTCTATACATAAGAGGCCTGAGAGCCTCCATCTCAAAACTCTTAAAAGTGATTAACTCCTTCAGCAAAGTAGTAGGACACAAAATCAATGCACAAAAATTAGTAGCCTTTCGGTATGCAAATGGCAAATATACAGAGAAAGAAATAAATGACATTGTCCCATTTTCAACAGCAGCAACAACAACAACAAAATTACCTAGGAATAACATTAACCAAGGAAGTGAAAGACCTATACAATGAAAACATAAAAACACTTAAACATGAAATTGGGCAGGACTTGAGAAAATGGAAAGACCTCCCAAGCTCCTGAATAGGCAGAATCAACATTGTGAAAATGGCAATCCTACCAAAGGCAATATACAGATTTAATGCAATACCAATCAAAATCCCAGCATTGTTCTTCACAGAGATAGAAAAAATGATCTCAGATTTCATATGGAAAGGCAGAAGGCCTCAGATATCTAAGAATATCTTCAGCAGAAGAAACACCTCTGGAGGCATCAACATACCTGATCTAAAGCTACATTACAAAGCCATAGTAATAAAAACAGCATGGTACTGGCATAAAAACAGGAGTATAGACCAATGGAACAGAATTGAGAACCCAGACTTTGGGTCAAGAAACTACAGCTACTTGATATTTGGCAAAGGCCATAACAATATAGGCTGGACAAAAGACAGCATCTTCAACAAATGATGCTGGACAAACTGGATAACCATATGCAGGAAATTGAAACTTGATCCACCAATCTCACCACACACAACAATCAAGTCCAGATGGATCAAAGAGATCAATATAACACTAGAAAGGAACACAAGGATGAACATTTCATGATTTAGGAATGGGAAAAGACTTCTTGAACAAAACTCCAGTAGCACAGGATCTTAAACAATCACTCAGTCAATGGGATCACATAAAGATGAAAAGTTTCTTCACAGACAAACATACAATAAGCAGAGCCAATAGATTACCCACAGAATGGGAGAAAATATTTGCTGACTATCCAAGTGACAGAGGCCTAATTTCTAGAATCTACAAAGAACTCAAAAACCTAAACAGTAAAAAGTCAAATAACCCACTCACAAAATGGGGTAAAGAACTGGACAGGCAGTTCTCAGAGGAAGAAATACAAATGGAAAACATACACTGAAGAAATGTCCATCATCCCTAATCATCAGGGAAATGCAAATTAAAACAACTATGAGATTCTACCTTACCCCAGTAAGGATAGCAAACAATTGAAATAAATGCTGATGAGGATGTGCAGAAATAGGAACCCTCACCCACAGTTGGTGGGAATGTAAGATGGTACAACCACTTTGGAAAGCAATATGGAGACTCCTAAAAAAGCTGACTATAGAGTTACCAACAGACCCAGTTATTCCCTTACTGGGCATTTATCTTAAAAACTCCAAGCCTCAGTCCAGAGATATTTGCTCAACCATGTTTATAGCTGCTTAATTTGTAATAGCGAGGAGCTAGAATCAACCCAGATGTCCATTATTAGATGAATGGAAAACCAGTATGTGGTATATCTACATGATGGAATTCTACACAGCAGTAAGGAAAAATGACACAATAGAATTTGAAGAAAAATGGTTGAACATGGAACAGATCATTCTCATTGAACTCACCCAATTACAGAAAGATAATCGCCACATAGTCTCACTCATCTACAGCTCCTAATCTGATTCTACCAGAAATGCTGACATACCTAACAAACATCTTGAGGACTGGACAATAGGGTGGGTGTGGAAGGAGGGGAGGGTAAGGATGGGGATGGGGGACACAAAACAGGACCCATATGGCAATGGTACTATAAAGTTCTACATCCTAAAAGACAGACTAAATGGTTGAACCTTCACCAGGCCCCTATAAGGAATACCTATGTTTCATTATTATTATTATTTATTTATTTGACAGAGAAAAAGGGCAGGCCAGGGCCTCCAGCCACTTCAAATGAACTCCAGACGTGTGTGCCTCCTTGTGCATCTAGCTAACTTGGGTCCTTGGGAATTGAACCTGGGTTCTTTAGCCTTGCAGGCAAATGCCTTAAGGGCTAAACTATCCCTCCAGCCCTAGATAACTTATTCTTAATGCAAATGCTATGTAAGTAGTTATTATAGTAAGTGGTCATTGCATTTCTTAGGGAATAATGACAAAACAAAAAGTCTGCACATGTCCAGTGCAGGCATAAATTTCTTTTTTCCAAGTATTTTTCATCTGTGGTTGAATCCACAGATGCAGGACTCACAAAAACAGAGAGAAGACTATTTTTCTAGAATTATAGTCATTATACAAATTGCCTCATGCATAAAGCCCATTGCATCCATCCTGTGCAGGAATGGCCACACCGCACTGCTGTGGTCATGGCTGATGGAACCAAGCGGTGAGTGACTAACAGTGGGACAGCCAATTTGCAGTCTGACCCATAGCCCATAGTGTTATCTTTTTCATGTGAAGCTCATTACACGCAAGCAGCAATGGTCATCAGCAGGGAGAAATCCTCCTTTCTCTTAGGGATATAAATAAGTAAATTTATAAAATTTGTAATTAATCTGCTTCCTTAGTGAGGTAGGCAGCACATAAATCTCAGAAAATATATAATTCAGGCGAAATTAAAAATATGGTTCTTGCCAGGGATGATGAAATGTCAAAGGTTTGAATAACTTGAAAAAAGTAAGCAGAAACCATAAAGTTAAAAAAAAGGCAAATGAAGCTGACTTAAAGATGTCCATAGCTGGTTAACATGGTAGATTACAAAATCTGAAGAGCCTTCTAGATCACCTGAAAATGCTGTACCCAATTCAACAAATCACACACGTGAATACAATCATATATAAATACATATATTAAAAACTTAGAACATTGTTAAAGCATAATATATATGGTGTGAAAATGTCCTTATGAAACCCAGTACCTTGTACAGTGAATATACACCAACGAAAACACACTAGAAACAGAAAATAAAAGGAATCTCAGGCCAGGCCTGGTGGCATACACTAATGCCAGCACTTGGAAGGCAGAGGTAGGAGCGTGAGGAAGTACTCAGGGACACCAAGTTCTAGGGGCTGAACTTGACTAACCACAAAGTTCAAATCCTATGAGAGACCTCCCTTCTAGGAAGGGTACTGGTTGTTTGTGGATAAACAGGTCTAGGGAACTAGGCAAGAGATAAGAAGTCAGTTCATCTTTTGTTTCTGGAAAGTGCAGACTTTCTTATCATTTTACTTTTAGGGGCCCAGTCAACCTAACTGCCTACTCCCTCCTAGGAGGATCACTGTGAGTTTGAGGCCAGCCTGAGACTACATAGTAAATTCCAGGTTAGCTTGGGTTAGAGCAAACCCCAACCTCTAAAAACAAAACAAAACAATCTCCCCCAAACAAATAAACAAATCAACATACCAAAGTGATCTCAGGAAGCTAGACACAAAGAAGTAACAAAGACCAGAACACTAAGAAGATTTATGTAGGTTTTGAGGGTTTGCCTATAGTATATTTTCCCCATATCAATAGCAAAGAATTTTGTGTTTAAATACTCTTGATATAAATAGGTTATCAAGCTTTGAGTTATTTGAGATAAGGTTTCTAAATGTTCTGCCTAAAATCAATGTGTTTGTAGCTTTCTGTCACTTTTAGAAAGTACTCAAGGTAACTTATAGAAAGAAAAGGTTTATTTTGTACACAGATTGTTTTTGAGGCAGGATTTCATTTTAGACCAGGCTGACTTAGTACTTTGCAACCCAGGCTGGTCTTGAACTCATGGTGATTCTTCTAATTCAGCTTTCTGAATGCTGGGATTAAAGGTGTCCACAGCCACAGCTGGCTTTGGTCCATGCTTTAAATATTTCATTTCATTTCATTTCATTATTTACTTCATTGATTTGTAGCATTTAATCAGATAGCATATCATGCTGGGGAAATTATTTACCATGAGACAGGTCACAGTAAGCATCAGAGTTAGAACAATAAAAACTCCAAGCAATCGAATTTTTATAAAGGACTGTTTTGTTTTAGAAAGCCAGCAAAGCTGAGCTTCACCTGCCTCCACCACCAGGAGCTCACTGCAGGCAAAGCACTGGGTACCTACCTGGTCAAGCAGGCCAATCAGGGGCCCAGGTGAGCTTCCTGCACTGTGCTTACAATCCTGGCCTTTACTCACTGTAGCTGGGGATCAGTTGCACTTGGCTCTGACCTCCTTTCCAGCCCTGTACCCCAGAGCCTCCCTGCTACCACCACCATCAGAGTGGGCACTCCAGACCTAACTGCACTCCAAAATCCTAGGCAGTAAGTAGGGTAGGCAGACCGGGGCCAAGGTAAGCTCTTCCTCACACAGGTACAACTCCAGCCTCCAATTGCTGGAATTGGTGATCAGTCACATTTGGCACTGAGCACACTCCCTTGTCTGCCTACCTACCTGTGTCTCCCTGAGTAGAGATGCCCAAGCTGATTACACTCACGGCCTGGACACTGAGTAGGCCAAGTCTCCCAGGGTCCAGCCTGGACCTTGCTTGGGGACTGCGCACAAGGAAGAACCTGCTCCAGTTCAAGTATACCCAGCTCCAACCTGAGGATAGGCTGCACCCCACATCCACCCCAGTCGAGGCCAACCAGGCCACTCAGCACAGTCTCCACAAGAGCTGCTCCTGTTTCATTCTTAACATGGCAATAGGATTATGTTGAGATGGACAAACCCCAGAGCAAAATGAATAATACAAAGTGCCCCCACCAAGAATGCCTAGTCCCATAAAAAAGTCTCCATTGAAAATTTAGAAGAAACTCCAGACATGGAATAACTAATAAGCATATTTGGCAAATTTAATGAAGTGATAAAGAGATGGATGGATGAGATGGAAGAGAAACAACAAAAAGAACTCAGTAAATGGCAGAATGAACTGGATGAGAATCAATAAAAACATGAACCTGGGCTGGAGAGATGGCTTAGTGGTTAAGGAATTTGCCTCCAAAGCCAAAGGATCTGGGTTCGATTCCCCAGGACCCACGTAAGCCAGATGCACAAGATACATCTGAAGTTCGTTTGCAGTGGCTGGAGGCCCTCGTGCACCCATTCTCTCTCCCCACTGCCCCTTTCTCTCTTTCAAATAAATAAATAAAATATATTTTTAAAAAATGAACCTGATGGTCTGTCGAATAAACTCAAGGACATAATCAAATGCAGAAATGAATTCCGAGAGACAATAAGAAAGTCAAATAAAAAAATGAAAATGGAATTTAATAGATGACAATGTTGAAGAAAAGCCTAATGGAAAACAAAAATGAAAGAGCTCATCTAAAAGGCTCCCAAGATAGCCTTACCAACAGAATAGATCATGTGGTTAAAGACTATCAGAGCTTGAAGCAAGAGAGGAAATAGATTGGGAGACCAAAATTAATGACAAATTAAAAAAAAAGACAAAGAAACTTGTGAACAGACTTAAAGGAAATGTGGGATGCCTTAGAAAGACCAAATATTCAAACAATGAGTATACAAAAAGGAGAATTATAAGCTAATGAAATAGAGAATATTTTCAATAACAATGTAGAAGAAAAATTTATGAATGTTACAAAAGAGAATCCCATGCAGGTACAGGAGGCACACAGAACATCAAATACATAGAACCAGAGAAGAAATTCTCCACATCACACTTTTTTGAAAACATTAAACATAGAAAACAGAAAGTACTAAAGACTGCAAGAGAACAAATAGCCCAACATGCACAAAGGTAAATCCATCAGAATTATTTCTGATTTTTCAATGGAAACTCTAAAAGCTAGAAGGCTTGGAATGGAATATTTAAAATTTTGGAAGATCATAGCTACCAACCCAAACTATTATACCCAGTAAAATTAGCCTTCCCAATAGAAGATGAAAAAAAAAAAAACTTTGCATTATAAAAGCCAGCTTTATGAATGTCTGAATACTAAGCCAGCCCTAGAGAGAATACTGGATAGAAAACTTTGCAGTGAAGAGAAGAAAAAAAATAATAATCAAAACCAGGATGTGAAAGCAAATGAAGATTAAGAAAGCACCAAACAGTACAAAGTCTTCAACCAGACAAGAATTAATTCATACACCACAATCATAACTCTGAACATCAATGGACTCAGTTCTCCAATCAAAAGACACATGTTAACAGGCTGGATAAGAAAACTGGATCCATGTATTTGCTGTCCTTAAGAACCCCCCGCCCCCACCTTTAAAGACAGACATCTCCTAAGGGTGAGGGAAGGAAAAAGATATTCCAACCAAATAAAAATAAGAAATAATCAGGTGTGACTTCACTAATATCTGAAAAAATTGACTTTAAACCAAAAGAGAACAAAGGGATAAAGAATGCCACTTTATACTCAGCAAGGGAAAAAATCAACAAGAGACTATTATAATCATAATCATATATGCATCAAACACAGGTACACTAAATTTTATAAAGGAAATTCTACTAGCCATTGAATCATGAATAAATGCTACCACAATAATTGTGAGAGATTTTAATACTCCACTATTTCCAATAGGCAGATCGTCTAAATAGAAATTAAACAGAGAAATAATACAGCTAAATGACACCATAGGTCAATTACACCTAACAGACATCTATAGAACATTCCACCCAAACTGTACAGAATACTTTCTTCTCAACAGCTCATGGAACCTTCTCTAAATTAGATCCTGTACTTGGACATAAACAAGTCTCCATAAATTCAGGAAAATTAGCATACTCCCCGCATTATATCTAACCATGATTCAATAAAGGTAGAAATCAACAAGAAACAACAGCAAATTAACCAATTCCTGGAGATTAAACAACATACTATTGAACAATAAATATATCATTGAAAAAAAGGTCACAATTAATTTTAAAAAGTTTCTAGAAGTAAATAAATGAAAGTACAACATATTAAAACTTATCCTAAGAGGGAAGTTTATAGCTCTAAAGGCCTACATTACAAAAAGAGAGTTCTCCAATAAATAACCTAATGATCCATCTGAAGCCTTTGGCAAATATAAGAACAATCCAAACCCAAAAGTACCATATGGAAAGAAATAATCAAGATAAGAGAAGAAATGAATGAATTGGAAATGAAGAAAACAATTTTGAAAAATTGATAAAACGATGAGGTGGTTCTTCAAACATTAAGCAAGATTGGCAAATGCCTGCCCAATCAATCAAAAGAAAAAAGAGGTAAGACTCTAAACAACAAGATTAGAGATTAAAAAGGACACCTTACAACAGATAACAATGAAATTGGGAGATTCATCAGGATATATTTCAAAAACCTGCATTTCATAAAATTGGAAAATTTGGAAGAACAGAAAGAATTTCTTGGCTTATGACACCAAAATTAAACTCAGATGACATAAAATACCTAAATAGTGCTATACAATCTAACGAAATTAAAAGATGGGCTGGGAAAATGCCTCAGTGGTTAAAGGTGCTTACTTGCAAAGTCTGCCAGCTTGGGTTTGATTCCCGGTTCCCACATAAAGCCAGATGTACAAAGTGGCACATGACAAAATACAACATTACTCCATGATAACACTGGAGAGACTAGGGGTAAATGAACATATCAACATAATAAGGACTATATATAATGAACCTAAGGCCCATATAGTACTAAATGGGGACAAACTTGAAGCATTCCTACTAAAGTCTGGAAAAAGGCAGAGATGTCCACTTTCCCCACTGATATTCAACATAGTACTTGAAGTCTTAGATTGAGAAGTAAGATAAGAGAAAAAAATGAATAAAAATTGGAAAGAAAGAAGTCAAACTAGTTCTATTTGCAGATAATATGATTCCATACATAAGTGACTAAAAAGACTCCACCAAAAAACTCCTAGAGCTGACAAATTCTTTCAGAAGTGGCAGACTATAAATTCAATGCAGAAATATCAATTACCTTCATATATGCCAATGACAAATATATGGAGAAAAAATCAGGGAAGCAGTAACATTTATAATAGTCATAAAAGTTTAGGATATCCCTAAGCAAGGAAATAAAAAACCTATACAATGATAACATAAAACCACTTAAGAAGGCTGGAGAGATGACTTAGTAGTTAACATATTTGCCTGTGAAGCCTAAGGACCAAGGTTAGATTCCTTAGTACCCACATAAGGTGCATGTGTCTGGAGTTCACTTGAAGTGGCTACAGGCCCTAATGTACCCATTCATTCTCTCTGTCTGCTTCTTTCTCTCTCTCTTTCTCAAATAAATGAAATATAAAAATATAAAAACCACTGAAGAATAAAATGGAAGAATATGGGGAAAAAATGGGAAGACTTTCCATGCTCATGGATTCAAATATCCCCCAAAACAGTCATTCACCCAAAAGCAATATACAGATTCTGTACAAGTCCAATCAAAATGCCAGCACCATTGTTCACATAAATAGAAAATAATCATCTCAAAATTCATATGAAAACACAAAAGCCCTCAGGCAAAAATACCCTCATCAAAAAGAATACTACTGGTGATATCACCATACCTGATTTTAAGGCATACTAAAAAGCCATAGTAATAAAAACATCATGGTACTGGCACAAAAATAGACAATAGATTAATGGAATAGAATAGAAGTTCTAGTAACTATCTTTGATAAAGAGACCACAAATTCGCACTAGAGAAAAGACAGCATAAATGGTACCTGGAGAAATTGAGTAACCATATATGGAAGAATGTATATAGATTTTCTTCTCTCTGTACAGAAGTCAACTTTAAATGGATCAAGGATCTCAACATAAGACCTGGAACTCTAAAACAACAACAAAAACAATAGGGAGAACACTCCAAGATATAGGCATAGGGAAAGACTTCCTGAATAAGACCCCAGTAGACAAGGGAATTAGACAAACCCTTGATCATTGAGATCCCATAAAACTAAAAGGCTATTGTACAGCTAAGTAAACCATCAAGAGAGAGAATAAACAGCCTACTGAATGTGAGAAAATCTTCACTAGCTATACATCTAACAGAGGCTTAATATCTAAAATACACACAGAACTCAAAAAACTAAGTAATGAAATATCAATCAACTCACTCAGGAAAATGTTGATGAAGGTATAGGGAACCTTTTCCACTGCTGGTGAGAATGTAAACTGGTATAGCCATTATGGAAGTCAGTGTGGATCCTCAGAGTCTAAAATTTCATGATCCAGATAAAACATTTCTGAGTACATACCCAAAGGACCTTAGTCAGTATATATAGAGATACTAACTCATTTATGTTTATTGCTGTACTGCTCACCATAATCAGGAAATGGAAGTGACATTGGATTTAGATGACAGAAGTGGTGAAGACAATATGGCACATAAACACACTGGAATTGTATTTAGTCATAAAGTAAAATGAAATCCCACTTGCAGGAAAATGAATAAACTAGAAATTATAATACTAAGTAAAAGAGGGTAAAAAATCCTGGCTGGGGAGATGGCTCAGCAGTTAAAGGTACTTGCTTGCCTTGTGGTTGTCTATATGTAATCTTCCCATAGCCTCAGGTGTTTGTGGATAAGTTTCCTACTTAGTCTCCAGCGGGCAGAGCCCTGCTAGAGGAGAGGTGTCATTGGGGATGGATCTTGAGTCAAGCTCTAAGGTGTGTTCTGAGCTAGCTTGAGCTCTTGCTCTTCTCTTTGTGTCTCTGCTATGGATGTATGATGATGTGAATCAGCCATAATGAATTACACTAGAATTTGTAAGCCTGAAGTAAACCCTTTCTTCCCATGAGATGCATCTGGTTGGGCATTTTTTCCCAGCCACAAGAAGGTAACTACAACAGAAAAATTGGGACTGAGAAGTGGGGTTGTTCTTCCCATGAGTCTGACCATGTGGGTTTTGGTGTTTTGGAACATATTTGCAGGAGGAAAGTGTGCCTCAATCTCCTAGTTGATTGTAAATCCAGTCAAGTTGACAATGATTAACTACCACATTGTGTTAATTTTTCTGTTGCAAAATATCTGAGAAAACAAACTAAATGAAGAAAGAAATATTTGGCTGCAGTTTCAGAGATTTCAGCCCATGTTCATTTGGTTCTATATTTCTTGGCCTGTGGTGATATATTACATCACGGCTTGGTATAGGAAAGCTACTGACCTCTTGGTACACAGAAAGGAGAGAGAAAGACAGAGAGAGACAGAGAAAGAGGGAGAGAAAGAGAAAGAGAGAGAGAGAGAGAGAGAGAAGAAGAAGGAGGAGAAGAAGAGGAGGAGAAAGGAAAAGAAAAGAGAAGAGACCCACGTACAAGATCTACTCTTTGAAAGCATGTCTACAGTAACCTACTTTCTTTAATTAGTCACCACTTTCTAATAGTCCATTCAGGTATGAATGCATCAATAGATTTGTCCATTGATGTAGCATCTTTATATCCAGTCTACCCTCAGAAGCACCACCAGCTGGGAACCAAGCATTCAACTTTTAAGACTTTTGGTGTTATACTTCCTATCCAAACCATAATGCTTTAGTTTCATTTTTATTGAATTAGAACTTGAAAAGAAATTTATAATTTATATGTAGGAAATATAACTCTAAAAAATTCTCTATTCTATTGGCTAAGTAATTTCTAAAGATCTTAAACAATATCTTAGAGAATTGACAATTCTTTCTAGGTTCTTGAATCTTCAGTTCCCTAAACCTTTCAATTGTAAATAATCACTGGTTGTACCATTTTTAAAAAATTTTTATTTTATTTTATTTATTTATCTGACAGCTACAGACAGAGAGAGAGAAAGAGGCAGAGAGAGAGAGAGAGAGAGAGAGAGAGAGAAATAGAGAGAGAGAGAATGGGCGTTCCAGGGCCTCCAGCCAAAGCAAACAAACTCCAGATGTGTGTGCCCCCTTGTGTATCTGGCTAACGTGGGTCCTGGGGAATCGAGCCTCGAACCTGGGTCCTTAGGCTTCACAGGCAAGCGCTTAACTGCTAAGCCATCTCTCCAGCCCTGGCTGTACCATTTCTAAAGTGATAACATTTTAGCCAAGGCTAAGTAATTTGGGGAAGAAATGTCAATAGATATCTGTATTGCTAAAGGAAGAAATAAATTTCTGGACTCAAATCTAGAAGCTATCATGTGACTCTGTATACTTTTTAATTTAATTTTTAAAGACACACTATGATAATCATTGTTCCTTACTGAAATTGATCGTCAAACAAACTACAATCTTCAGTATGTTCAGTACATCTCCATTCAGTTTAGATAAGAAATGAAAAATTTCAGAAGCTTAATCCAAAATTATTCTTATTTTTACTTTCCAACAAGATCAGATTAAATATCACATAAGAATAGGCTTTCTTAGAAGATTTCTGGTTCAGGACTTCTTGGCTTTGGCATGAGAAAAAGGACAGCCACAACACTAAACACAATTGACTCAGAACTGGAGAGTGAGAAAGTGGTGCCTAGAAGTCTAAACCCAGAATAGTGTTCGTACTCTAGTGACTAATTCAGAAGGAAAAATTGTTATCTGCTCCAGGGACAGTATCAGACTGAAAATATAAGATTTTACCTAATGATTTCAATTTTACAATAAAGAAGTTCCCAATGTATTAAATATACTTATCTTTGTGGTGTGTCTAAACATTTGCCTGTCTTTAAGAAGAATAGTATTTGTTAACCACTTGATTTTTATGCATAACCATTTTATTTGTATGCTTCTGTGGTATAATGCTTGAACTTCAAATAGTACATTATTAAGAAACATAGAGCTGTATTTTTTAACTAGAATATACTTATAGGTATTTGGTTTTTAAACATAATATGATTTTTCAAAGGTCTTGTATTGGAAAAACAAATTTAGAATAAAATTATTCTCTTAATCATATCCTGAAAATGGCTCGAATTCTAGCTGTGGATATATTCTAGCTATTTCAGAGGTAACCTCTCCCTGTTAGACAAGACATTCCTAGTAATTAAGTCTGGCCAGACTAGTCTGCCAGAACTTCCTCCGTTGTGCTACTGGGTGTGGAACTGAGGAATTTTCTTATACTTGGTGGGTACTTCCTTTCAGATCCTAGTGCTACCAAATACTACAAAGACCATTTTAAATTAATCTATTTTTTGTTTTTTGGAGGTAGGGCCTTGCTCTATCCAGACTAACCTGGAACTCACTATGTTGTCCCAGGCTGGCCTCAAGCTCATGATGATCCTCCTACCTCTGTCTCCTGAGTGCTGGGGTTGAAGGTGTGCACCATCACACCCAGTACTAAGTTCATCAGATTTTAATCCATCCTGTATAGTCGAATTCCTCCTTCTAGACTTTAAAACACTTGTATCCTAACTTGTTACTTTATAATATTTTCTCCTAACTGAGATAATACAGTCTGAGAAATACACGTTACGTTATTCGAATTATGTGACATTCTGGCAAAGGAAAAAAAATCAGAGAGAACAGAATGATCAGTGTTTTCATGGGGCTGAGAGGAAGGGAAAAGGAGATATGAGAGAGGAATTATGAGATAACTGTACTGTTTTCTAATATTTATGTGAACCTAAACTTATGAAAAAGTCTAAAGAAATTTGAACATTTAGCATGTGTTTGTATTTTATAAGACATATTAAAGTAATTGAGAAATATGGAGGGCATAAAATGAAATCTCAGCTTCTCTTCTAGTTATAATCATTGGTAATATCAATACTGACAATTTAGTTAATGTCTTACTATATATATGTATACATATGTATACATATATATATATATTTTAAAGAAAGATTCTTCTGTTTGATATTTTATTTATTCATTTGAGAGAGAATGAATGAATGAATGCATGAATTGCTTATCCACAGAAGTGGGATATTATTGAGACATATGCTGCAATTTGTTGTTCTTATTCAAAAACTTAATGTAGGCATTGTTATGCTAGAGACATGACATTCCACTTCATCCTTGTAGTGTTAGATAATATTCTGTACTGGTGGTGACAGTGTTTATATTATTTCTCACATTTGGCTGATAAAACTATTGATGCTGTGTATATCTGAAGGGCACACCTTGTCTGTATTGGCTCTAGCAGACAATTCTATTTTTAAAATTTTGTTTATTTTTATTTATTTATTTGAGAGTGACAGACAGTGGGAGAAAGAGGCAGAGACAGAATGGGCGCGCCAGGGCCTCCAGCCACTGCAAACGAACTCCAGACAGATGTGCCCCCTTGTGCATCTGGCTAACGTGGGTCCTGGGGAATGGAGCCTCGAACCGGGGTCCTTAGGCTTCACAGGCAAGCGCTTAACTGCTAAGCCATCTCTCCAGCCCTCCATCACACTATTCTTTAAATAGTAAGCTTAAAATTTTCTTCTATTGTTTTTTTTTTTTTTTTGCATTATGATTTTGGTATTCTATGTCCTGAGCAGGGAGCACATGCCATATTATCTCTGTTGTATATTACTTAATGTTTATGTTAGTATATTTATGTTTAATATACCTACCTAAGTGTTTGTTGCATCAAACACAAGTAGGGACAGTTTTTGTTTTTCTTAAAGAAGAGTTGCTGTATAACTTTGTTACACAATTCATCACTCTCCTGAGATTTGAACTACCATTATTTAAATTAAGTTCCTCTAAAAGCATAGAATTGACTATGAACTTCATTTTATTTTGTTACTGTATTTGTCTACTCTTGTTTCCTAACAGAATTTTAATTAATGCATACATACAGGTTCTTTTTGTAAAATTTCTTCCATGTTATTACTATTTTGGTTTTTTCAAAATAAGTAAGGTTTCACTCTAGGCCAGGCTGACCTGGATCTCACTCTGTAGTGCCAGGCTGGCCATAAACTCATAGTGACCCACCTACATCTGCCTCCTGATTGCTGGGGTTAAAGGCATGTGCCACTATGCCTGCCCCCAATTATTATTTTTAATAAAATTAAGGATTAACTCTCTAACAAGATTATTTTCCATGTTTCCTCCTCTCCTTCTTTGTCTTCCTCCTCTTTCCTCTCCCTCTTTCTATTTTTTGCTTCTTCATCTTCTTTACTAATTTTGCTTGGAGGTTTTATTTCATTATTTTTTGCATCGTTTGCTTTTTTATTTAAATTTGTGGTTGGAATTTTTTTTTTTTTTGGCTTTTTGAGGTAGGGTCACACTCTAGCACAGGCTGACCTAGAATTCACTATGCAGTCTCAGGGTGGCCTCGAACTCATGGCGATCTTCTTACTTCTGCCTCCCAAGTGCTGGGATTAAAGGTGTGTACCACCATGCCCAGCGTGGTTGGAACTTTTAATGGCTATTTGTAAATACTTTCCCAAATGTAACCATTATTATGAAATACTTACAAAAATAATTGATTTAATATTTTTAATCTACTAACCACTTTCCTAAAAGCTATCCATTAGTTCTACTTCTTTTGATGTTATTACTCTTGGATGCTCTGTTTGGAAAATGGTATCAAATTCAAATAAGCAAGATAGTAAACTGCCCACAGATTTAATTTTATGGTCAAAAACTGAAGCATAATAAAGCTCTATCCCTGATATGTACTGACTTGTCCTGATATATACTGACATGTACTGATATGTACTGACATGTACTGACTTGTACTGATATATACTTACTTGTACGCTTTTTGGTTGTTCTGATTTGATTTATCATTTTTTTAGTTGTTTTATACTGCTTATTTATGTTTATAATTATTTTTCTTTTAAAAATGTTTTATTTGAGAGAACAATAGGCAATAGAGAGAGAGAAAGAGACATATATATATATATATATATATATATATATGGAGAGAGAGAGAGAGAATGGGCACACCAGGGCCTTTAACCACTCCAAATATATTCCAGATGCATGTGCCAACTAGTGCATCTGGATTAACATGGGTACTGGGGATTGAACCTGGGTCCCTTGGCTTTGCTAGTAAGTTCCTTAACCGCTAAGACACTTCTCCAGCTCAATTATTACTTTTCTGAATATGACATAAAACTATATACTAGGCAACTATATGACTCATTTTATAGGAACTATATTCTGATTAAATATTTAGAAATGTTGGGCTGGAGTTTTGTAAATGATTTTAAATCTTATACCATTTTGTCTTGAGTTACGAGTTTGACTAAACGAAACTAACACATTATGATGATTTGACTATAAGCACATTGACAAAAAAATCTCATTTAATCTTCACAATGACCCTTTAGTTGATATTATTATTCCCTATTCTTCATAATTTCCTACTAATAGAATTAAAACAGATGCAAAGTAAAAAGTAAAAATATCTCTTCGTCCACCTAAACCTGACATGGCTTTGTGCTTTCAATAAGAGCAATTGATCCTCATATTATTAGGACTTGAAAGTAAAGGATCAAGCATCACCCTAATTCCAAAACCAGGCAGAGATGCCACAAGAAAAGAAAACTACCGGCCTATTTCCCTGATGAATTTAGATGCAAAGATCCTAAACAAAATCCTTGCAAACCGAATCCAACAACACATCAAAAGCATTATCCACCTTGACCAAGTGGGATTCATTCCAGGAACACAGGGGTGGTTCAACATACGGAAATCTGTCAATGTAATACACCACATAAACAAGGATAAACATAAAAACCACATGATCATTTCAATAGATGCAGAAAAGGCCTTTGACAAGATTCAACACCACTTCATGTTCAAAACATTGGAGAGAGTTGGCATGGTTGGTTCATATCTTAACCTAATAAAGGCAATATACGAAGCTCCGAAGGCCCAAATAATACTTAATGGAGAGAGACTGGAGGAATTCCCATTAAGATCAGGAACAAGACAGGGTTGTCCACTCTCACCTCTGCTTTTCAATATAGTTCTGGAAGTCCTAGCTCAAGCAATAAGACAGGAGAAGGAAATAAAAGGGATACAGTTTGGAAAGGAGGAAGTTAAGTTAGCTTTATTCGCTGATGACATGATTATATATGTAAGAGACCCGAGAGACTCCATCCCAAAACTCCTGAAGGTGATTAACTCCTATAGCAAAGTAGCAGGATACAAAATCAATGCACAAAAATCAGTAGCCTTCCTTTATGCAAAGGACAAAGATACAGAAAAAGAAATAAGGGACATAGTCCCATTTTCAATTGCGACAAAAAAAATAAAATACCTTGGAATAACGTTAACCAAGGAAGTGAAAGATCTATACAATGAAAACATAAAAACACTCAAAAAAGAAATTGAGGCGGACTTGAGAAAATGGAAAGACCTCCCATGTTCCTGGATAGGCAGAATTAACATTGTGAAGATGACAATCCTACCAAAGGCAATTTACAGATTTAATGCAATACCAATTAAAATCCCCACAGTGTTCTTCACAGAGATAGAAAAAATGATCTCAAATTTCATATGGAAAGGCAGAAGGCCTCGCATTTCCAAACATATCCTCAGCAAAAGAAATACCTCTGGAGGCATCACCATACCTGATCTAAAGCTATATTACAAAGCCATAGTAATAAAAACAGCATGGTACTGGCATAAAAACAGGACTATAGATCAATGGAATAGACTTGAGGACCCGGACTTTGGGTCAAGCAACTATAGCTACTTGATATTTGATAAAGGCCCAAACAATATATGCTGGAAAAAAGACAGCATCTTCAACAAATGGTGCTGGACAAACTGGATAACCATATGCAGGAAACTAAAACTAGACCCACACATTTCACCATGCACTACACTCAAGTCCAAATGGATCAAAGATCTCAATATAAGACCAGAAACTCGAATACTACTGGAAGAAAATTTAGGAAGTACATTCCATGATATAGGAATGGAAAAAGACTTCCTGAACAAAACCCCAGTAGCTCATGAACTTAAACCATCACTCAACCAATGGGACCACATGAAGCTGAGGAGTTTCTTTACAGACAAGCATACAATTAGCAAAGCCAATAGATTACCCACAGAATGGGAGAAAATATTTGTGGGTTATCCAACTGATAGAGGACTAATCTCTAGAATCTACAAAGAACTCAAAAATCTAAACAGTAAGAAGTCAAACACCCCACTCACAAGATGGGGCAAAGAGCTGAACAGGCAGTTCACAGAGGAAGAAATAGAAATGGCAAACATACACTTAAGAAAATGTTCATCATCCCTAATCATCAGAGAAATGCAAATTAAAACAACTATGAGATTCCACCTTACCCCAATAAGGATAGCAAGCATCAAAAAATCAAATAAAAACAAATGCTGGCGAGGATGTGGAGAAGTAGGAACACTCATCCACTGTTGGTGGGATTGTAGGATGGTACAACCACTTTGGAAAGCAATATGGAGACTTCTGAAAAAGCTGACTATAGAGATACCAACAGACCCAGTTATTCCCTTACTGGGCATCTACCCTAAAACCTTCAAACCACAGACTAAAGAGATTTGCTCAACCATGTTTATAGCGGCTCAATTTGTAATAGCTAAGAGCTGGAATCAACCCAGATGTCCATCACTAGAAGAATGGATAACTAAGATGTGGTATATCTACACAATGGAATTCTATACAGCAGTAAGAAAAAATGACACAATGAAATTTGAGGAAAAATGGTTGAACCTGGAACAGATCATTCTCAGTGAACTCACCCAATCACAGAAAAAAAATCGCCACATAGTCTCACTCATCTACAGCACCTAACCTGAATCTACCGAAGATACCTTACATACCCAGCAAGCATCTCCTAGATTAGACACTAGGATGGAAGGGGAGGGAGGGGAGGGCATCAAAGGGGTGGGAAACACAAATCTAGACCCAAACGGCAATGGTACCATAATCTTCTACTTACTAAAAGATAGACCAAATGGCTGATCCTTCACCAGGCCCTTACAGGGAACACCTGAACCACAAGACACTGGAGAGGGTAAGATTAAGACTAACCTTAATCTCCTACATCTTCCCTCCCTCACTTCCCCTCTCCCTGTCTCTCTCTCTCTTATCTCTAACTCTTGTATATTAGTTATCTTTTTCCTCATTTTCTTAGTGGGCACTGACCTGTAACTCCCAGAACCAGCATGGGGCTATCATCCACAATGAGCTTTTGATCAGTGAGACCTACAAGGTTTCCTAAAAGACAGACAGATTTCTGTCAGAGTACTTGATGACCCACCAAAGGTTAGTGGTAAGACCCTACTGCTGAAGATACCTTATGTGATTGACATGCAAATTAGAATGGCATGGCTGGAAGTTGGATGAGAGTCAGTCCCCAGACAGTCAGCGCGTCTAGTGCCAGAAGGTGCTACATGGGCGACTGGGGGAAATTGACCAATATCTATCGAAGCAACGCATGGTCTAACCTACTTAGCAGCAAATAACTTATTGTGATGCCCACACAAGTGCAGTGGTGGCACACAGCCATGGTGGGGAACCAACTGCTCTCAATTTGGCTAACTGATCCCCTCACTGGTATGGGACCCATAGCTGGAGCTGGGAAACAAGTCAGAACCATATCCAAACATAAGCCCACTCTCCAGTATCAAGCTACTATCAATTGTGGGCTACAAGAGGGCCTACACCTATTAAATTCTCTATAAAAAAAAAAGTAAGGGTTATCTCATTTGTCCTGGTGCTAACTTACTCTCCGTTGGAGAATCTGCTTCTCTTTTTCAGATAGATGTAGACCCTAAGGAGAGAGCCACCCCATCATACCTCAAAAGGGCCCCAGCTGAAACTAAGAAAACTTGGAGAAACAAGCAAGGGGGCTGTTTTCCTGATGAACCGGACACCAGCACAAGGGGGAAGGAGATCAGCATAGAGAAAAATCAACTCCTACCAAATCAGAGAGCCAGAGCCTCAGAGGTCCTCAACACCTCATCACTGAAGCAGACCAAAAATGAACCCAACATGGCTCAGGGAAATTTTGTGGAAGAGGGGGCGGAAAGAATGTCAGAGTCACATGTTGGGTCATGATATGCAGAGACATTTAGCTTAGCCATAACTGTGGGCTAACTCCACAATGCATGACCCGTATACCTCAACAAGGAGGGGCCAAGGGGAGGGGGTAGGTCATGGATGAGCCTAATAATGGTACCAAACTGACTGTATTTGCTGAATACAGAACTGACTAATAAATAAAATAAAATAATAAAAAAAAAAAAAGAGAGAAGGGGAGAGAAGGAGAAAGAGATCTTCATTTCCTGAATCTTACAAACAAAACCCTAAGCAGTAGAACGGGTCAGGCATAGCGATGCTCACCCCTCTGTTCCCAGATACTTGGGAGGCTGAAGCAGATGGATCATGAATTGGGGGGAAAAGAGGTATGGAGAGAGGAAGGAGGGAGGAAAAGAAGAGAAGGAGGAAAGGAGAATTTTAAAAAATAAAAAGAAGCATCACTAAAAAAAAAAAAAAAAAAGAAAGTAAAGGATCTATTTATATGTTTCAAAATGAAATTGCTTTGTCCTGCCTCTCCCGGTCTTGAGGAATAAAGTTTATGTTAGGAGCGTGATAGCGCAAGACCCAGAGAGAGAAAGAGAAAACTGAAGCCAAGTGAAAAGGAATAAGCTAGAAAGAGGGCTATGAGATGGGCGCTCATGAGACATGATAATTTGGTGTTGATAATGAGCATAGGTGGGTGAAAACGTGAAAATAGCCACCCATAGCAATTTAGAGAAGGACAAGAAATTATTGTCAACTTACAGTTTAGAGGGAAAGTCCATCATTCTGGGGAGAGCATGGCTGTAACAGAAAGCCAGCATCCCATCTTCATGTTAATAGGGAAGAATTAGAGAAAGAGAGCAAGCAGGGTTGGGGGTGCAGCACCTCAAGGCCTTCCCAGTGGCACACTTTCTCTAGTCTCTGTTTCATGAAGGTTACATAACCTCCTCAAATGGTGCCACCAATCTGAAATAAGAAGCCAAACGCATGAGGTTATGGAAGACATTTTACCTCACATTCCACCCCGGTCCCTCCTCATGAGGAAAAATGTATTCAAATTTTAAAAGTCCCCATATTCGTTAACAGTTCCAATACTGTTCAAAATTCCAAAGTTCAAAGACTCATTTGAAACTCAAGACAGTCACTCAGAATGGAAACATTATCATGTATGTGCTTGAATTAGTTGCTCTTCTCATTGCTGTGACCAAATACCTAAAAGAAACTACTTAGAGGCAGGGTGTATTTTGGTTTAGTTTGAGGGGATACAGCCCATCATGACAGGAAGGTATGGCAGCAGGAGTAGGAGACAGGCACTGCTTGACTAAAAGTAATCAGAAGTCAGTTGAAGGGACTGATACCCGGAACCTAAGCTTCTATGAGGACTGGTCAGATAGTGAAGACATAGTCCCCCTATGTTCTGAGAAGCTAGTTGTCTGGAAGCAGAGAGAAGACAGTAACTGTTCTGACATCAGCCAGCTTAAACAAGTCAGCATAATGGGATCCTACCTGGAAGGTTATTGGGATTTGAATCAGCAATTACAGGATCCAAGCTATGAAAAGAAGCTGAGGTTCAGAACTATTTTCCATAGGATGGATGTTGGCCAAAGATGAACAGATGGTCAAGCAAGAGATGAAGGTACAAAAAGAACACAACCCAAACTAGAACCAGGACCGTAGGCCAGATGGTGCTAGTGACTTGATGTTTATTCTCTGACAAGTGACTTCTTTTAATTAAAAACTCAGGGTCAGAAGGGGCCTTAGAGATTTAATGTGATATAAACAACAAAGTGAGGAGAGGCTACTGTGGTGAGGGAAAGAATCCAGACAGAGTTTAAATTCAAAGTTACATACTTGCTGGGTGGTAAATGCCATTTAGAAATACTTAATTCTTTCACATATTCAATATCACAGTCTTAAGAATATAAGTTTAAAGTTTTAGTCAATAAATCTATCCTGTAAAAGCCGGGCGTGGTGGCGCACGCCTATAATCCCAGCACTCGGGAGGCAGAGGTAGGAGGATCACCGTGAGTTCGAGGCCACCCTGAGACTCCATAGTAAATTCCAGGTCAGCCTGGGCTAGAGTGAGACCCTGCCTTGAAAAACCAAAAAAAAAAAAAAAAAAAAAAAAAAAAAAAAAATCAAAAAATCTATCCTGTATCTATAAATGGAGATTTCCATCATTATGATCTAGGATGATAGCAATATTGGATTGATCTTAAATTTTGGACCTTTTTAGGGGCAGACTACCATCTTAACATTTTATGTTATATTTTAGTTCCTTATTTCTTATACCTTTGAAGAAGGAGGTCTAAATGTGAAGGCATTTGATATGGTTTGAATATGTCTCTTTCAAAATTCATTTGTCTAATACTTAGTCCTCAATGCAATGGTGTTGGGAGGTGAGGCCTCTGGGGTGGTGTCAACTCTGTGGTATTCGTCTCATAAATGGCTTGATGCTACTGTGGAAAAGGGCTTTGATCACAGGGTTTTCATGCCCCCTCTGACTCTTCTGTTAAGTGAGGCTATACTATTTGTCCTCTCTTGCTCTCTGTCTTATGAGGATGTAGTCAGGGTGCCATGGCTGGATGACAGTGGCATGACATGATTTTGGATTTCTCATTCCCCAAAACTATGAAGAAATAGCCTTCTGTTTTTATAAATTCCTGTGGCATCTTATTATAGTAACACAGATGGATTAAGGCAGTTGGGAATGAGGAAAAACAAAGTCAAAGATGCAAGGAAGGAGTGATGGGGTCTAGTGGAGCAGCATTGCACACTGGTCTATAAATACCATTGAACTGTCCTAAGAGATGGGTCCTTCAGTGCAAATAACCTGTTTTTTATTTTGATTTTGACCTAGGCTCTCTTTATCTAAATTATACGATAAACACAATTTATTTATATTTATGTAAATAATGTGACATTTTTTGAGTAACAAAATATTTTCAGTCCTAGAAAAATAAGGCTCTGGAAACCACTGTGGCCTTGGCAATAAGGTTAGTTTAGAGCCACTAACAGGAGCTGTGAGTATCCAGTTTTAGAAGGATTCATGAGCCATGCTTCCCTCTTCTAGTGGGAAGACTTTAGTGGACTCTATGTATGTAAAACAGGAAAATATTTTAACTGAAGATCTTCTCTACTTCCTCCTTTACTCTTCCTCCTCCTTCTTAGTCTTTTTCTCAGGTTCTCACTATGTTGCCCTGGCTATTTGGAACTCACTATGTAGACCAGGCTGGCCTCAAACTTGTGGCAATTGTCCTGTGTTGGCCTCTCAAGTGCTGGAATTACGGATGTGCACAACCACACCTGGCTTCATTGGAGATCTTCTAACGGTGATTCCTTTCTCTCTCTCTCTCTCTCTCTCTCTCTCACACACACACACACACACATACACATGTGTTTAGAATGTAAAAGAAGCTATGTGTATATAGCACATAACGTTTCATTTCCTTTGGTTTCTGCATGTGTGTAATGTGGTGGTGTGTGTGGTATATGCAAGTGTATGTGCTTCATCCAGGTCTGTGCGCTCGCTTGCCCAGTGGTGCATTCATCTGCTGTGGTGGGAGGGGGACAGCGTGTACCCCTCACCATCCCGTTGCTCTTCCACCAATTTTTACCTGAGGTGGAGTTTCTTACTGATCCTAGAGGTGGCCTATATTTATTTAATGCATTCTGGTGAGATTCTCCAGTCTCTGCTCCCCTATGGAACTGAAGTATAGATGGTATGGTCATACATAGCTGTTTCTGTGGCTTTGGAGCTCAAACTGTGTCAAAGCTGTGTCTCAGGTCCTTATGTTTATACAGAAAATTCTCTTATCCCCTAAGCCTTTTCTCTAACTCCATTCCTTTTTTTTTTGTTTATTTTTATTTGTTTGAGAACAACAGACAGAGAAATAGGCAGATAGAGAGAGAGAATGGGTGTGCCAGGGCCTCCAGCCACTGCAAACGAACTCCAGACACGTGCACCCCCTTGTGCATCTGGCTAATGTGGGTCCTGGGGAATTGAGCCTCGAACCGGGGTCCTTAGGCTCCACAGGCAAATGCTTAACCTTCAAGCCATCTCTCTAGCCCTCCATTCCTTTTTTAATACAATAATTTAATATATAAAAATTCTTACATGTCTATTGTGTGCCATAATGCTATCCATTAAAAAAAAATTGGTAGCTATGGACTCTTGGACCAAAAGAGAAAAACAAAATGTGTCATTTGTCTTATTATAAATAGTAAAACTATAATTTGTTATTATAAATAGAGAAATAATTTGAAGATAGTCTAGATTGATTAAAGAACCATTTTATAATACAAAATGTATTACATTTTAATTTGATTTTTATTTATAAATGTATAGTATAATTTAAATAAAATGAACATGCTATAGATGCAAATAATGAGTTAGTAGAGAAAACAGTGATGTGATAAAACTCCCTTTGCATTTCAAACTTGAATATTATCTACAATATTATGAGATTTTTGGGGGCATGGGAAAAAGCACAAAGCCACACTTGATCATGTGGCTTGAGCTGAATTGCCAGCACAGCCAAGCCAGGCACATAGAAGGCAAATTACTTGGCCTGTGCTTCAAGGGCATTTTCAATTTGGAAAGGAGCTATCTGAATCACTTACTTTGTTTTGCTCATGATGTCAAATTTGGGTTATCATTTCATTGAGGGAGCCAAAAAAGTGAAATATATATTTTAATGAATTTCATAATCAAGATGTATAAATGGATTTTGTGTATTGTGTATTTTCACTTTTCTTCAGAAGATAAAGGACTGAAGCCACCGAACATTGTAGTTATGTATATTTCAATGTTTTAGCAACAAAACCATGTACATCACTTAGAAATCCCATACGTCTTTCCAAGCATTTGTCTCTTATTGATAGTAGTCTTCCTAAACAAATAACTTTTTAGCCATCAAAAATATTCTGACCATCAAATTGCTTTTAAACCATCAAAAATAGCCATACATTTCTTGTATTTAAATAGCCTTATGTGTGTACATCTATTTATAATTTATTAGTTGTTATCTAAAGAGGAAAAAGGGAATGGTGAGCCTCTGGAAGCGATATTCAGATTAATATAGATTATCTGCCAGCATGTGATCCTTTATGTTTAGAACCTAGATTTAGGCTCAGTTTGAATTGGACTGATATATAATTTAAAGGCATGCTTTTCATGTACCCTCTGCATATAATGTACATGAAACACAAGGAAAAAGAATTATGCAATGCCTCATTGGAAAGGAGATTGCTGACTGCCTTTGCAGGATCCAGTGATCCCCCTGTTTTTTTTTAAGTGGTAATCTCACAGAAGCGCCCTAAGAATCTCATGTCTGGTCAACAGCAACCCTAACACATTTTCGGCACACAGAGGCTTCAAAACCTGGTAGATTTTAGAGAGGTCATGCCATCTGGTCCAAGAGAGAGACACTGAGATGAATTACTCTTTTACCACCAGAGCATTATTAGGAGACGTATCAACATCAAACCACCTGTCGCACAACGGGGTCACAAGACAGGGAAAGAGAGTCTTCAATTCCTGAGAGGCGGTTTACTGTGCAAGGGAAGAGAACAGGATCTTTCCAAAGAACAAAGGGGATGCTGTTACTTTTACAGAGTTTTTAGGTGAGAAGGAAAATTCCATGACACATGACACATCATATGTGCTAGGAACCACAGAAGAGGCACTACAAAGGACTCAAGGCCATAACTCGAGTGGTTTTGGAGTCCTTGGCATCAGGGGCCTGGTCTTGCTTTTCTGATCTAGCCTTGGACAGCAGGGCCTCTTATTATTTTATTTTTAGCGAGGGAGAGAATTTTTGTTCCAGGGCCTCAGCCACTGCAGTTGAACTCCAGATGCTTGCGCTACCTAGTACACATGTGTTACCTTGAGTTTGTCACCTTGTGCATCTGGCTTACAATGGGATCTGAAGAAAGATCCAACGTGGGTCCTTAGGCTTCACAGGCAAGTGCATTAAAGGCAAAGCCATATCTTCAGCCCAACAAGGCTCTTATTAAAGTTGCTTTATACCTGTCTTGTAACAAAACCCAGAGCCAAATCAATCAGGACAAGCAGTGATTTCACATGTGATATGGGACACTCTTTGGGCCCATGAGATCTTAGGTAAGTATTGTGGACTCATCTGAGAAATAAATACCTTCCCCTTTAAATACATAGTGGTAGACAAATATGCTATGCAAAAATTGCTAAAACTCTTTAGCCACCAATCTGAGGAGCCCACATAGGTAGGTACAGAGAAAGGTTGAGCAGAGAAATAGAAATTCAACCATTGAGTTAATAAGTAAGCTCTGTAGCTTACTATTTCCTTGAAATTCATTATGTCAATTTATCCCTAATTTAAAGCAGTTCATATCTGTTCATTAGAAGTATTCAAACAGATCTACTCATGCAGAAATCATCATTTCTCACTTTTAGCCTTGCTCTCTTTCCTCAGTAGTTTATGTATTTTGGGGAAAGGAAATTCATTGTGTCAAATTAAATATAATTTACTTTGAAGCATCAACATGTGTGTATAAGTAGATTTATATGTCATTAAAATTATTTGTCACATGATGTGTTCTGATTTGAAATTTGAAAACTTCCATGTTTTGGAGCTGATGTCTTTTGGTTTGATTGTCATTTCACCTGTTTTATGACTGAATGGATCAGAAATAGTGCAGACATGGCAGGGTACAATTTTCATTCTTTGTTTATTTCTAATGCTCACAGTCTCATTAGTGCTCCTGCATTTGGTGGACTGGAATGTCACCTGGCACAAATCCACCATGGATTAGTAGCTATGCATGTGGTGTTTACCTTCAGAATAGCAGTGAGGTCATCATTGTTGGGAAATGTTAAAGCAGTAGAAAGTGGGAAAACATGCTTTTCAACATCTAATTAAGGAAATTTGAATTAAGTTTGTTGGGGGGGGGGTACTTGTAACTTGAAGAAACAGTTAAGTGGGAAGAGAAAACTAAAGCCAGAAGGTATCAACTCCACAGCTGTCTGGTAAAATGCATTCAGCATCCACAAAGGAAAAGGGAGAGGTCAACACGTTCTCACACTAAGTTTCGGTTGCTTGTATAGTAATGTATCCTGTGATGTAGTTTGGGTTTTCTTCACTGTGTGTTCTCTATGTGTGAAACGAAAGGGAAAATATAGCCTTCTTCAGGGTAACATTTCTGCTCACATTATACCAGTACTCAGGCTCTCAAAGAGCTGCTAAAATCAAAACAAAAAACCACAAATACATCTAGTTCTGTTATAGCCACAGCATATAAACTATCTTCTAAAGATGAAGTGCTCCACACTTTACAAATCATTCACCACTCTTCACAGCCTTAGAAGAAAAATAGCAGAAGTGATTTCCTACAAAAGTTGCTGGCTCTCAAGCTGAAATTAGTTTCAAACATTTTTGACTAGCTTAATTTTAACCTTTTATTATGAAATGTAAACATGTACAGAAAATAAACAAAGTAAAGTAGCTAAGTGCAGTGTTTTACTGTAAAGTGAACAGTGTTGTACTCATGGTTTACAAAGCAGTTGGAGGTACTCAGGACTAGAAGCCTGCTCTGTATATTTCAACCTCTTTCTCTTACTTTTTCCTCCTCCAAATTCCCACTACCATCATTTTCATGATAATCATATCCGTGCTGTATTTATAAATCCATGTATTTTCTTTCTTTTTAGTTACTTATTTGAAAGAGAGAGAGAGAGAAAGAGAAAGAGAGGCAGATGGAGAGAGGATGTGTGCACAGAGGTCTCCAGGCACTGCCAAAGAACTCCAGATATATGTGCCACCTTTTGCATCTGGACTACATGGGTCCTGGGGAATTGAACATGGGTCCTTAGGCTTTACAGGCAAGCACCTTAACCACTAAGCCATCTCTCCAGAACTACTTTGATGTAAAAGTATACATTATTTAAAACTATTAAATTCAAATGTTTAAATTTTTTTAAAAATTTTATTTATTTGAGAGCGACAGACAGAGAAAGAGGCAGATAGAGAGAGAGAGAATGGGCGCACCAGGGCTTCCAGCCACTGCAAATGAAATCCAGATGCGTGTGCCCCCTTGTGCATCTGGCTAACGTGGGTCCTGGGGAATGGAGCCTCGAACCGGGGTCCTTAGGCTTCACAGGCAAGCGCTTAACTGCTAAGCCATCTCTGCAGCCCAAATGTTTAAGTTTTATGTGAATGGGATAATTTGAGTTGATTTATTTCAGAAACTTTCATGTCATGTTTGTGAGATTCATTCAGCTTGGTTTTGGTTATATATTCTTATAATTCATAAGAATTCCATAAATATTTCAGAATTTCTTTATTCTACATATGTTGGTTATTTCCTGCTTAGCCTTCTTATATACAATGCAATTATAACATTTTTTTTTTGAGGTAGGGTCTTTCTCTAGCCCAGGTTGACCTGGAATTTACTATGTAGTGTCAGGCTGACCTTGAACTCACAGTGATCCTCCTACCTCTGCCTCTGAGTGCTGGGATTAAAGGAAGATGCCACCATGCCCAGCCAGTTATAACATTCCTATTCATGTCTCAAATTGTTGTCAAGGGGTTTGTATAAATTCAACATTAGCAAACATTGTAATCCAGTTCTCCAAAGAATTATACTGATTTATATTCCAGTGAAGTCCTGAGAGTTCCCTTTGCTCTGTATCTTTCATTTATTTATTTATTTGACAGCGACAGACAGAGAGAAAGAGGCAGAGAGAGAGAGAGAGAATGGGTGCACCAGGGCCTCCAGCCACTGCAAACGAACTCCAGATGCATGCGCCCCCTTGTGCATCTGGCCAACGTGGGTCCTGGGGAATAGAGCCTTGAACCAGGGTCCTTAGGCTTCACAGGCAAGCGCTTAACCGCTAAGCCATCTCTCCAGCCCTGCTCTGTATCTTTATCAACACCTGTGGCTATCAGTTGTCTTCTTTCTCTAGCCCCTTTTTATGCATGTGTTGTGTAGGACATGTGTGTGGAGTGGTGTGAGCACGTGTGTGTGAGTGCACACACCTAGTGCACATGCACTTAGTGACCAGAGGAAAACTAAGAGGTGACCTGTTCTGATAACTCTGCATTTCCTTTAGGTAGTATTTCTCCCTAACCTGGAACTGCAGTCTATCAGCAAGCCCAGGGACTTCTCTGCTCTCTGCCCTTTCTCCTCATCCTTGTGGTTACAGACACACTTTACCATGCCCAGATTTTTAAAAATTATTTTATTTTATTTACTTATTTGAGAGAGTGAGAGACAGACAGAATGGGCATGCCTGGGCCTGTAGCCACTACAAACAAACTCCAAGCACATTGTGCATCTGGCTTATATGTATACTGGGGAATTGAACCTGGATCCTTAGGCTTCTCAGGCAAGCACCTTAACCAATAAGCAATTTCTCCAGCCCATGCCCAGCTTTTTAATATGGGTTCTGAGGAGTAAAAGTTGGAATTAATATGGCAGTCTCCATTTGGAGAGTCTCTCATGTGTCAGTGGCAAGTGCTCATAGCTACTAAGCCATCTCCCCAGCCCCCTTTTTCCTGTTTTACAAGCAAGTGCCTTTAACTACTGAATCATCTCCCCAGCTCTTTTTCCCCTTTTATTAAAAATATATATATTTGCAAGCAGAGAGCAAGAGACAGAGAATGGGGGGAGGGGTTGGGCATGCCAGGTCCTCTTGCCACTGCAAACAAACTCCAAATGAATGAGCCACTTTGTGCATCTGGTTAAGCACATGCTGGGGAATCAAACTCAGGCCCTGAGGTTTTGCCAACAAGCACCTTTAACTGCCGAGTCACCTCTCCAGCCCCCCTTTTCCTTCATGAAAATATCATTTTATCAACTATTAAGTGATTTTATTTGTTTTTATTTTATGTGTGTGTGTGTTTGTGTACATGTGTGTGCATAGGCCAGAGGACACCATCGGGTGTCTTCTCAGTTTCTGTACCTTATTTTTTGACACAGGTTCTCTCACTGAAGTTAGAATTCTCTCATTTAGATAGACCAGTGTGGTTGTTTAATTCAGGTATTCCCCTTAAACTTATATGTTTTAAAAGCTAGGTCACTAGCTAGTGGAAATTTGGGAATTGGAGTCTCCTGGAGCTGTGTATTGTTGGTGGCAAGCTTATGGGTGTTATAGCTAGCTTCCACTTGCCACTATTTGGCACACTCTCCTGCTGCTATTGTCCATCTGATGTGGGATAGGAAGTGATGTCCACCCTCTGCTCTTGCCATCATTTTCCCCTACCATCATGGAGCTTACCCTCGAGTCCTTAAGCCAAAGTAAACTCTCCCCCTGCCACAAGCTCCTCTTGGTAGGTGTTTTCTGCCAGCAACACAAAGCTGACTGCAACAACTGGTTAGTCAGCAAGGTCTCTGGATCCTTCCAGATCCACCTTCCCGTGATTGAGAGTAAAGGCACTTGCCACCATGTCAAGCTTTTATGCAGGTGTTGCTTCTGAACACAAGTCCTCAAGCTTGTGCAACAAGAGTTTTACCTACTGAGCCATCTCCCCAAGGCCAGTTGTTTGCCTCTTTCTCTCTTTGTTTCCCACCCCCCTCTCTGTATATATGTATGTGTATTCATATGTGTGTGGGTCACATGTGTGTATATCCATGTGGAGAACAGAGAGCAATTTAGGTTGATATTCTTGACATATGCACTCTATGTTCTTTTTGAGGAATAGTCTCTTATTGGTCTGGAGCTTACAAATTAGGCTAGCCAGTATCTGATATCTGCCTGTTTCTGTATGCTCAGAAACTGGACTTCAGGAGCATGATACTATCCCTGGAGGTTTTAGGGGGACACTGGGGGTTGAACTCAGGTCTTCGTGCTTACAAAGAAGGCACTTCACCTGCTGAGCTATCTCCTCTTAGTAGTTCTCAGTATATGGTGGGGATTGACTTTCATTTTATCTGCATTCTCCTGGTTACTAATGCAAGGAACCCTTTTCCCATGTGCTTACTCAGCACTTTGAACTTCCCAATCGAGTCTCTTGCCTGTTTCCCTTTCTTTGATCAAGGCTTAGTTTGACACTTTCATACATGTATATAATGTATTTTGATCTTATTCTTCCAATTTCTCTATATACCCCTTCCTACTTTCATTTATTTACTATTTATTTTTGTTTTTTTTTTGGTTTTTTTTTTTTTTTTTTTGAGCACACCAGTCACATACTCTCTGCAGTTTTCCAACCATGCATCTCTGCATTAACCTCTGATCATTCCAGAAAGAAACATCTGTGATCGAGGTTTTGGGCAGTACTAGTCTATGGGAACAAATGTGGACATTTAGAAGACCTCTTGACATTCTGTCCATTTAGCATAACCACAGTAATGGGTAGCTCCTAGAGCTTGTGTCCCTCACCACAGGCTTTTGGCCAAATTTATGTCATGCATGAATTCCCTCCTGTGGAGCTGGCCTCAAATCCAATAAAACAAAAAAAAAAGTAGTTGGCTATCCCCACAGCATTCACCTCACTATTACACCAGTGGGAACATGTTGCCTGGCAGGTCAGTTGTGGAGAACACAGGGTCCATAGCTGCATAGGTCCTTTGACAACTTTTCTCCCCCATCAGTTTGCATAGCACCTTTCAGCACTAAGAAAGCTTGTCATCAGGGAGGAAGCTTCCCGCTCAGTTCTAGCTTGCCTTCTCTATATCCCGCAATCAAAAACCAAACTGTGTGGTATCTTCAGGAATAGGTACTTACTGTTTAGTTTTCATTGGACACCAAATGCAATGCCTTGCCCATTTTTCTACTGGGATGTCTTGTAGTTTGAATGTAAAGCATCCCTCATAGCCTCACGTGTTTGTGATCAAGCCTCGTACTTAATCCCCAACACCTACATCTTGGTTTTGTTTCTGCTTGTTTCTTTCAATGTGTTATTTTCTGCTGGTGTCATCAAATATTTTCTTTTGGTATTCTGAACCAGGCATCTTGATTCATGCTTGTAATCCAAGCATTGGGAAAGCTGAGGTAGGAGGATTTTTGTAAGTTTGAGACCAACCTGGTCTAGAGTGAGAACCTCTCTCTTCCTTTCTGTACACACATTACTTCTTGAATTATTTCTATAAGTAATTTAGCAAAACACACACACATATACATATAAGTATATGTGTGTGTTTGTGCATATGTGTGTTTTGCCAAATTACTTATTGAAATAATTTGAAACTTAAAATATTTGCTTTTGCCAGATATCTGGATAAAAGAGGCAATCTGAAATTCATTCAGTCCCATTTCAACAATTTCATGATTTCAATCTAAGTTTTAGCCACTGTGAACGTCTCCTTATTTCTGGTTAACCAAATGTTCCAAACAGATGGCCAAGGAAAAGCATGGAAAATTTCTAGGACTTTATCTTTTTGGTAGGCCCTGAGCTCTAAGTCTTCTACTAATTTGTCAGAAGCATGGCTCAGTCACTTACCTGCCCCTGGAGAATGAGTGAGTGTCCTTGGAAGGAATCAGCCTCCGGGATTTGATTGGCCTTTTCAGTCTTCCATTCTCTCCCATATCCTCCTCAAATAATTCTTAGCTACGTTGGTAAATTTCTTTTCTTTAGGTATGTATATTCTTAAAACATTGGATAAATTCTTTTTTTGTTCTGTTTTGTTTTTTGAGGTAGGGTCTCACTCTAGCCCAGGGTAGCCTGGAATTCACTATGTAGTCTCAGGGTAGCCTTGAACTCCTGGCAATCCTCCTACCTCTGCCTCCTGAGTGGTGGGATTAAAGGCATGCGCCACCATGCCTGGCTGTCTCAATGCTTATACAATTTTTTTTTCAAGGTAGGGTCTCACTGTAGCCCAGGCTGACCTGGCATTCACTATGCGGTATCAGAGTGGCCTTGAACTCATGATGATTGTCCTACCTCTGCCTCCCAAGTGCTGGGATTAAAGGCGTGCACCACCACCATGCCTAGTTCATACATTTTTAATGGGAGAATTGGTTATTTGGAAACCTCTGTTTGGAACAGAAGCTTAGGTAATAAATTTATTTATCTAAAAATGAACTCATTAACTTATTCTCTCAAGTATAGCAAGTATCAAGAAGCAAAGTTATTCATATTTTGTCACAACTCACACTTAGCGAAAATTGCTATAAGATATATTTTGTTTTTGTTTGCTTTTTTTGAGGTAGGGTCTCACTCTAACCCAGGCTGATCTGAAACTCACTCTGTAGTACTAGGCTGGCCTCAAATTCACAGAAATCCTCCTACCTCTGCCGCCCAAGTGATGGGATTAAAGGCATGAGTCACTATACCCAGCTGCTACAAGTAATATTTTTAGGAGACCATGAAAATATAGAATTTTCTATTCTGAGATTGATAGTAGCTGACATTGGAGTTTGGAAGACTCTTGTTGCAGTTAGGTTTGCACTGCTGGTAGAAATCACCCAACCAAGAGAAACTTGTGGGAAAAAAGAGGTTTAATTTAGCTTACAGGCTTGAGGGGGAGCTCCATGATGACAGGGAAAATGATGGCATGATCAGAAGGTGGACATCACCCCCTGGCCAACATAAGGTGGACAATAGCAACAGGAGAGTGTGCCAAACAGTGGCAAGGGGAAACTGGCTATAACACCCATAAGCCCACCCCCAACAATACACTGCTTCCTGGAAGTGTTAATTCCCAAATCTTTATCAGCTGGGGACCTAGCATTCAGAACACCTAAGTTTATGGGGGACACCTGAATCAAACCAGCACAACTCTTATAGAGGAAGTCTAGATTCTTGAGTCCCTAAGAGTGAGCAGAGATACAGACTTGCTGCCAAAGCAGAGATAGGATACTTTCAAGGAGTGGGAAGAGAGAAAAGTGTGGAGAAAAACTGGAAAGCTGAGCAACTCAAAGTTGCATAAGGAGTTGAGACTTTCATGTTATCTGGCCAAGAGCTTTTTGGTCCATCTGCACGCCTTTCCTGAGTGAGCACAGCTACATGTAGTTCAACATACAACTTCATGCATTATATGACTTTCGCCTTCAGACTCCACTCAGGGTGTGTGTTAGTATTATAATGAGCCATGGATCATTCTTACACACTCTGGAACTCTTCTCTGCTTGTGCCAGTGGCACAAGCCTACTTTAGGCAACCTTGGGGAGGGGAGGGAATCTAGCCTTCCTCTTTGCCAACTTCGTTTTCATTTTGTCTGCTAATTTTGTAAGGACTTATGCAAGTCCTCTGCACCTCAACTCTCTCAAACTGCTCTACTCTCCATCCTCATTGTAGTTGTAGTGTTTACTTTGTTTATGAAAGAAACTAACATGAGAGTTAAACTCTCAGTGTCAGCTACTGTCCCACTGCCGAGATAAAGTAACCAACCAGAAGCACCTTATACAAGAAAAGTTTACTTCAGCCTACAGTTCCAGAGGGTACAGTGCATCATGGCAGGGAAAGCAGGGCACAGCCGGAAGCTGGTGCCTTATCGTCAGCAAGGAGGAAGCAGAGAGAATAGCAAACAGAGCTGGGCTGTCACAGCTTAAGGGTCAGCCCCAGTGGCACACTTCCTCCAATAATGATCCCCTTATGTTTTGTGAAACTGCAGATCCAGGTTGATATTTTATTATTTATTTATTTATTAGAGAGAGAGAGAAGCATATAGAAAGAGAGAGAGGCAGATAGAGAATGGGCACCGCAGGGTCTCTAGGCACTGCAAACAAACTCCAGAGTGTGTGCCACCTTATGCATTTGGCTTTATGTGGGTACTGGGAAATCAAACCCAGGTCCTCAGGCTTTGTAGGCAAGTGTCTTACCCACTGAGCCATTTCTCCAGCTTACCAATCCCCCCCCCCCTTTTTTTTTTGTTTTTTGGTTTTTCAAGGTAGGGTCTCACTCTAGCCCAGGCTAACCTGGAATTCCTTATGGAGTCTCAGGGTGGCCTCGAACTCATGGCGATCCTCCTACTTCTGCCTCCCAAGTGCTGGGATTAAAGGTGTGTGCCACCATGCCTGGCTACCAATCCCCTTCTTAATGGTTTCACAACCTTCCCAAAATGGCACCACATTGCTGGGAACCAAGTGTTCAAATGCATAAGACAATGAAGTTTGAGGGGGGTGGGTCATTACATTAAAAACACCTGACTCTGCAAGGAAGTGACAGATAGCTAGAGCACCAGAAGCCCATGGAACTTTCTCGAAAACAGGTCATGGGTTGGGATACAAAGCAAGTTTCAACAAATATAGAAAATATGCTTTCACCAATTTGTATTATGTTCACATATCAAAGTTCCAAATAAAGAAATTTAAAAAGAAAATATTCTTTTAACTGGGCAATTGAGAGAAAGAAAATATTAGATCTTAGCTAAAATACCTTTAGGCTGCTAAATAGAGCCAGAATTTTCAATGCACAATTTGGCTTACATGTGAAGAGCAACAAAAAAGGCATTATAGCAGAGTGTTTTTCCTTACTACAAATCCCAAGACTTTGTAGGCTGCGGGTTGTAGGATATGAGATAAGGCAGAGAGGACATGTTATACTCTAGAACCAGAGCAAACCACAAAGAACACAGTGGTGGGCTAATGGAGTCAATTAATATGTGATTTAAAGTTGAAATGAGCTGTGCTTGTATTTGAACATCAAGATTCCTTTCAGTTTTCTGTTTGGCTGTGGGCCAGAATTGCAAAGTGGAAACAGAACTGTAAACTACTTTGGAATTTGCTAACCAAATTCTGTATTGTTTCACATTAGCACTATAATTATTTTCTGTGGCCTTATCTAGTTCTATAATTTATGCACACCAAAGTATAAGTCATGAAGACTAGGCTCATTTGCTTTTGACTTTCAGAGTAAACCTATCAAGGAAAGAAATGTATGTTTAGGAAAAGAGAAAGGCATAGGTAGCAATCTTTCATATATTCTTATCTCAGAGCAATTGTAAGATCTTTTAAGATGTCTACCATAAAGAGATTCAAGGGACTGAAACCATGGAAGTTGGGCAACATCTGGTGGGCAGCAAGCATGGCATGTTTCATGCAAGGGAAACTCAGTATTGATATAGTGTGAGAGCAGCTGACCACAGTGTGCCAGGCTCCGCCCAGAACTATGTACCCAGGGCTTTGCCTTGTCAGCCTGGCAGACCAGAAACTCTGAAGGGACCTCCTAGAAAAATAATGAGTCTTCATAAAACACTGTTATCAGATTCCTGGGCTTGCAGGAATTATAGAAAGCTTTCAAGTAGCTGCTTCTCTAAGACAAAGCCACAAAAATATGTGCTGAAATTGGAACTCTAAACAAACTCTAAAGTGACTTTGTTTTTAAGACAAGTGCCTATATTTATACTAAAACTGGGAAGTTATGTCTTGGGTCAAGGACAGGGTAGGATCAATTAACCATGGACTCTAGGACTAACCAAAGAATATTCCAATAAGGATAAAGTTGTCCTGGGATTGCAATAACTTCTTGTTCCTAAAATTACAAATAAAATTCTTTTCCAAAAGTCATCATCTCCAGGTTTTTTTTTTTTGTATAAACCAGTTTATAATCAATGATCACCAGACACATAAGAAAATTAGTCAGCTACGGTGGTTTGAATATAAAATGTTCTCCCTAGCCTCATGTGTTTGTGATTAAACCTCATATTGGGTCCCTGTCTGCTATACCCTTTGGGAGGTGGAGCACTGATGGATGAAGTGTGTTGCTGGGGACAAGCCTTGGGTTATTATAGCCCAGTCCCACTGTTGCACTCAATGCATTCTTTCTGCTTCCTCTCTGCTGATGTGAAGATGTGATGCCCAGCTGTCTGCTCCTGAAACACTTTTCCTGCCATGATAGAAACTTCTCCTCAAAAACGTAAACCCTTCCCTTCCATAAATTACTACTGGTTGGGTATTTTGTTCTAGAAACAAGAAAGTAACTGCTGTATCACTCTAAGTGATCCAGCAGGAACCACAAACCAGTTGCAATATAGGAATTATCAAATTATTAGTGTAAAATAACTATGCAAAAATCTTTAAATGAACAAAATGAAGCATATTAACCCACTGGAATTATAGCTATAGAATACAGCAGAAAATCAATTTTATTTTTTAAAATATGGATGACTAACTGACCCAGCCTCCAACATGACCCTTCATGTTGGTGTTTCATTGTCTGCAGTCTTAGATAAATTTCCAATAGAACAGTACCTTCCTTTATATTTATAATAGATCTTATGATCAGGTAGGATATGACATCTCTCATAAACTCTCTTTTTTGTTGTTTGGTTTCTTCAGTGTCTTTGCCTGTCTGTATAAATTTCAGAACAATTTGTCAAACCATTGAATTTTTGCTTGTGTGTTTGAAGCAAATATTGGATTTTGTTGTAAAGAATTGACATCCTTATGAGTTTGAATCTTCCTAGCTTAATCTTAAGATATATCTTTAAATACATTGGTTTTCAGTGTCCACCAAAAGTTTTAAAATTTGCTGAGTATGGTGGTGCATGGCTTAAATCTCAGCGCTCTAGAGGCAGATGTAGGAGGATCACTATAAATTCGAGGCCACCTTGAGACAATATAGTGAATTCCAGGTCATCCTGGGTTAGAGTGAGATCCTACCTCACCCCCCCACCTCAAAAAAAAAGTTTTACAATTTTCTTCATATCTGCACTGTTCAGTGTTCTATTTGTAAGAGATCTCATTTTACAAATTATATTTTACTCATTTTACAAATTATAATTTTCTATTTAATAGTAGTACACTTTCCTATTAATATGAATTTTATTTTTAGATATTTTGTTATGCTCTCTTATTATTCTAATATCTCATCTATCCATTCCTTGGCTTCATAGGAAAATAATGAAAATATTTTATATCTTTCAGATTCCTAGAAGATTAGTCTTGGCAACCTTCCTTGGTTTAGCTCTTGGGAGGTTACTGAATGCAATAGGATCAGAGACTTGAAATTGACCTGCACACGTGAGATGGCCCACTGAATTTTATCCCTGTTTATGACATGATGAGGCCTTGAATGACCATTGGGGCCAGGAAGATGAAAGACATGAATTGCTGATCTGGGTACAGCTCAGAGCTATGAAGCTCAGTGCAAACCTCAACTGAGGTGTGTCCACGAATAACTGTAACCCTAGTCCTGCAAGGAGCAGAGAGGGATGTATTTCTGGGGTCTGCTGACTGAAACTGGCAGCTCTGGTTTGAGAGGCAGACTCTGTCTCATGGGAGCACATAGATGAGTAACACAGGAAGTTACTTGACATTCTCCTTCAGCTTCCACATATGCACGTACATTTGCACACACTATACACAACTCAAATCACACACCATCTACACATACTCCAGACAGACAGACTGACACACACACACATTCACATACTCACCGCACACAAAAAAAGGATCCACTCCTACATATAGCCACTATTTTCCTGACTATACTCTTATCGAGTGTAATAATTAGTTGATTGTAAGATACTTCCTTTTTGTTTTTCTTTGTTGTTGTTGTTTTTCGAGGTAGGGTCTCACTCTGGTCCAGGCTGACCTAGAATTAACTCTGTAGTCTCAGGGTGGCCTTGAATTCATGACACTCCTTCTACCTCTGCCTCCCGAGTCCTGGGAAAAGGTGTGCGCCACCACGCCCGGCTAAGATACTTTCTCTTAAAGCAGGGACTGTACTTTAGCTATTCTGACATCTTGTCTTATTGCTTATTCTATAGGTAATAGGTAATAAAAGGGTGAATGTTGAGAAAGAGGAACATCATTTTTTATTTGTTTGCTTGTTTATTTATTTGAGAGCGACAGAGAGAGGGAGAGAGAGAGGAAGAGAGAAAGAGAGAGAGAGATAATGGGCACGCCAGAGCTTCTAGCCTCTGTAAACGAACTCCAGATGTGTGTGCTCCCTTGTGCATCTGGCTAACATGGGTCCTGGGGAATTGAGCCTCGAACCAGGGTCCTTAGGCTTCCCAGGCAAGCACTTAGCCATCTCTCCAGCCCATGAGCATCATTTTTCAAGGCGTCTACCTGAGGTGAGGCATTTTCAGGAAGTGGACAATTGATTGCTCTTCTCTTTTGGACTTCTGACAGTGAAGGGTTCAATATACTCTGGGGATCTGATACTCTCAGCCTTTACACTCAAATGTCTCCATCCAAGGCCTGATTCCCATGAGTTTTCCTATTGCAACACTGTTGCAGGCAGAGGAGAAGTTTGACTTAAGACTTTTTATAGTTATGTCCCCCACATCCTAAAGATATGAAACACAAAAGCACCTGGAGTCAATACTACCATGAACTAGGCCCTCTGTCACTTTCATACATTTCTACTCAATCCTTCTAGTGTCTCTAGGCCAAGTAACTATTGTTTTTGTTTTTAAAATGGGAAAGGTAAACTTAACAGAGATGAAATGTCTTGTTTAAGGTCTCAGCCAATAGTTGGCAGAGCCAAAATTTGCACAGGTAGAGCTGTTTTTAAAGCCTATGCAAGGATACATAGCATGGCCAGAAGCATGAAAAGGAGTGGGGTGCAGAAATAGTCTCTGATTATAAATATTTTTCAAAGTGGAAAATGACATATTTAAATCTTGTCAAGATCTAACTTCCGATCCTCCTGCCTCTTCCTCCTGAATGCTGGAATTATGGACATGCATATCATACCTGGCCCTGGATATGTATTTTTTAATGTACATGAAAAATACAAACACAAATGAAATCAAAGGAAAAGAGCATGAACAAAACAAGAAAGCTTGCAAATGAGGATCTAGAAGAGGCACAGAGGACTATCTTTTAAGGGAGTTGCTAGAGGTCAGTGACCAGAGCCATATGTGCTCACATCATAAAGTTTCTTGCCAAAGGGTTTCCAGTCCTTGTTTTGAGGAAAAACAAACAAAAAAATTCTGATTCATTGGAGTGAGAAACTATGGTTATTTTTTATTTTCTTTATATTTTTCTCTAGTTTCCAATTTTTCTACAGTGAATGTGATTAATGTTATTTTTATCAAAGCAAAGCAGGCGAGGCCAAGTCTATGGTCTACTTTATGTTGACCACAAATAACCCTGTGTATAGAAGCTTTCCGGCCCTTAGAATAGTGAGGGGTCTGTGAGACAGCTGGGAGAGAAGAGGAGCCAGGACTCATGTATAACTGCTTATTTTTATAAAAAAAATCTCATTGTGGTTTTGAGCAGTATTATTTAGCATATGGTTATTCCAGCCCCCCGCCCCCATTTTCTAGCAGATTCATAGCACCAAAATTAAGACGGTGATTTTTGTTTTTTTTTTTCTTATGTTGTAAATGCCCTAAGATCATGGTGATGTCTCAGACAGAAAACCTAGAAGGTGATGATGCTCTGCTTCTTACTCCCTTTCCTGTGGTAAGACAGGCAATGTACAGGAGAGGTCTGAGCCTCTCAGGCTCTGTCAGGGGTAGTTAAGACTTACAGATGAGGTATAGGTTAAGTTCCAAGGAGAAAACATATTGTACTTGGGCACCTTAATTATAGCCTATAAGATCATCAACCGGACACAGGATACCCTGAGAGGAAACAGACATGTCACACCCTTAGACCAAGGCCTTTGTCTCAATTCTCTGCAGTTTGCTCTGTAAGGTTATCCTCAAAGAATAGGTAGCACAGCCCATTGTTGGTTACTATTTTCCTTTTGAAAGATACCATATTCAAAAATATGAAACCCCTTGCCAGAGAAATTGAGCAATAATATTTATTTCTGGCTAAGAGTTAATAAATTCCAAAGAAGAAAAATTTGTATCATCAAGGTTTGTGAAAGCTATTGGCACTGTTGGGATTGAATATGATGAATGTTCCCTATAGGCTCATGTCTTAAATTCCTTAGCTGGAGACATCATTTTGGGAGGTTGTAGAAACCTTGGTTAGTAGGGGTAGCTCCTCGCTACCTCACTCTACTTCCTGGTCAGCCATAAATTTGTGCCATCATGAATTCCTACACAAGCACATAGGACCAAATGACTAGGGGCTAAACCCTCTGAAACCATGAGCCAAAATAAATCTTTTATCTTTTAAGTTGTCTCTATCAGGTGTTTTGTGCATAGTGGCACAAAGGTAACCATGACAAAAAAAAAATGGTATCATGAGTGGGGTCATTACTATGACTAAACTTGACTATGTGGTACATATTTTAAAACCAATTTGCCAAAGCTGTTTGGAAGTATGGTTAGAGAAAACCTATAGTTTTGTAAGCAGAATTTATGGTGGGAGATTTAAAGAGCAGAATACCAGGAGAAATGTGGATTTAAAAAAAGACTGTGATCATGAGCTTTCAGATGAGAGCACTCTATTGGTAATTAAACTACAGGCTATTCATCTTACATTTCAGCAAATAATTCATCCAAATTTTATCCACATCCTGTACATTTTATTTAGGCTGAATTCAAAGAAAAGTAATGGATAAGTTAATTTGGTGGTGGAAGTGTCAAGACAGCATAGCATTTAGCCTGTGACATGATTACTGTTAACTGATTTTAGATTTACAGTGAGAATTAGGAACAAAACCCTGAACAGAAAGATATAGAAAATATGTAGATGAAGCCAAAATTATTTGAAGTCCTGGACAAAAAGACCATTAAAAGAAGCCACACACTTATCACTGGATAATAGAAACAATGCCTTGAAGACATTTCTAGAATTAGTAATACTCCATTCATCTTAATCTCCAGAGTATAACACTATAAAGTCATTTGAAAGTTTTTATCTTGATAAAAGAATACTTTTAGGTTTTCTGCATGCATGGAGCCCCATATGGAAGTGTTTTCTCAGTTTTCGCCACCCACCCAGGTATATGTCATCTGCTACAGCCATGGTCTAAGGGGCTCAGATACTACTCAGTCTGGGAACAGAACTTGGCACCACCAATGTGATATTGGCTTTGTAGAAAAATTCAAGTGTATCAATGTCATGTAGACTTCCATCCACATTTTAAAGGAAGTCCTGGGTATTTGTGGCAGGTTTAAATACCACGTGGGAGCCCGTGAAAGGGTAATGTGTGAAGCTATCAGGGCAAAGCATAAGTTTCAGTAGAGACTTCAGTATGTTGGAGATGTCAGTAATGTGGAATGTCTGCTGAGGAGAGCTATGGGCAATGAGTGGAGCCAGCCCAAGGTGGGCTACAAATGGCAGAACCATAGGGGTTCTGCTACCCAAGTCCATTGCAGTTCACCTGAGAATACCACTTGCTGTGCATGCCAAGCATGGAGCTCTATAGTGTTTAATGTTTGACCCAGTGGCTTTTGTCCCATCCCTCCTCTTTATGCCACCATTTTTTCTTTTATAATGAAAATGTTTACTCTATACCATTGTGTATTGGAAGCATATGATTTTCTTTTTCTTTTTACAGGGATTCACAAGTAAGAGTTTCCCTTGAGTCTCAGAAAAGATTATTAAATTTGAACTTTTGAACAGTGTCTGAACTATTAAGACTATGAGAGCTCCTGATGATTGACTAAGTGTATTTTTCATTATTATGAGAAGACTGTGAGGGTATGGAGTCTAGTGGTGGAGTGTTTTGGATTGAATATAAGATTTCCCCTACAAGCTCATGTTTTAAATACTTGTTTCAACTCATAGCACTCATTTGGAAGGCTTTGGTAACCTTAGGCAGTATATCCTAGCTAGAGGAAATAGGTTACTGAAGGTTGGCTTAGGTCTACTCATGACCATTTCCTGCCTTGATTTCTATGTAGTGGTCTGCCATCAAGTGAATACTCTTCTCCATCACAAGTTCCTATTTCTATAATGCCCTTCCCAAGTATGTGGAACCAAATGGTCATAGATTGAACCATCTGCAATTATGAGCCCAAATGAATCTTTCATCCCTTAAGTTATTAAATTTTATTTATTTATTTATTTATTTATTTATTTATTTATTTATTTATTTATTGGAGAGAGAGAGAGAGAGAATGGGCATTCCAGGGCCTCCAGCCATTGTAAATGAACTCTGGACACATGTGCTACCTCATGCATCTGGCTTATATGGGTCCTGGGGAATTAAACTTGGGTCCTTTGGCTTTGCAGACAAGTACCTTAACCACTAAGCCTTTTCTCCAGCCCTTAAGTTTTTTTTTTTAATCAGATATTTTGCAACAGTAATAGGAAAAGTAACTAATGTAGACATAAAATCCTGTAATTCTTCTTAAAGGTAATGTTTTCCTTCCATTAGTTCCCCTATGGCTTACCTGAAAGTTGCCCATGATTTTTCAAGTTCCCTAACTCAGTATCCATTGAGACTAAATCCATACTGGCCAGTTGACTTGATCTCAATCCTGCTGTTTTGAGTCACCAGAGAAGCAGGGGTAAAGCTTATCATTTATATATATTTATACATATGTATTATATTTATATAGTATATTAAAAATCCAATAAGCAAAAATTTAGAAACTAATTCAAGATTCTTCTTAATTATGATGATGAGACATGATTATTAAAAGTATAAGATTAAAAATTTCAATAATATTGCCAAGATAAGAGATGACAGGAGCCATTTCAAGACTTTTGTGAAAGAATGGCCTGATGGATTTGCATTGTGAGGCAGAGACCTCTATGCCAACCACAGGATGAGCCTATAAGAGGTGGAATACGGAGAGGAGGTCATCATATTGATCATTTTATCTTGCAGCTCTGGTGGCCTGAAGCTAGAACTTGTATATTTGGCTTCCTTGCCCAGTATACTATCAATGTTATTACCGTGTGGATTGTTGTTGGTGCTGATAAATACAGGTTGTTAGGAGGATTGTTTATGCAAGTAGAGTACTCAGCAGGATCTGGAATATAAAATGTGTTCAGTACATACTTAAACATTATCATGGTCCCAGTGCAATTACCATTGCCTTTCTAGGATTTCTTTCTTGACATTTGCATAACTTAATGCTTTGTTTACTGTTCCAGATATTTGTATGTTAATTTAGAGGAAAAATAATGAGCAAGAGAAAGTGGGAGAAAAGGGGGCAAGAATTAGCCAGCCTTTGGTTTGAGAGTTTCTGTTTAGAATATGGTTACCTCTTGTAACATGCATGTTTTATTTGTCAGTGAGAGCAAGGGAGTTGAGAATTTTTGACCAACAGAAAATGTCCCACAGACCTGCATGCAGTATATTTAGTTTCTATATAAACACCAACACCCATGACAGTTTAATGAATGCAACAAGAGTAAAGAGGAGACTGACTCTTCAATATCTCCTGTACTGCTTTTAGTGCACAACCTCTCACTTGGCATGTCTATAATGCTATGTTCACATTGTCTGTTATAATGATTACTTCAGTCTACTGATATTAAATGGATTTTATTATTTCCTTTCTGCCATTGACTTAGGATTCAATATGTCAGCAACAATTTCACATAATTTTTGAGTTATTTAATAGAGTAGAAAGCACAGGAAGCTTATGTAAGAGGTTTTAGATTTTATGCTTTTTCTTTACAAAGAGAGTCACTTTCAAAGATTTAACACAAATAGAGTTGGCTAACTTTATCTGCTTATTTCTTTTTTACTTTTATTTATGTATTTGAGAGAGAAAGAGGGAGAGAGAGAGAGAGAGAGAGAGAGAGAGAGAGAGAGAGAGAGAATGAGCATGCCAGGGCCTCAAGCCATTGTAGACGAACTCCAGATGCATGTTCCACCTTGTGCATCTGACTTAGGTAGGTTCTGGGGAATTGAACCTGGGTCCTGTGGCTTTGCAAGCAAGTGCCTTAACAAATAAGCCATCACTCTAGCCCATGAGCTACTTATTTCTTAGCCTTGTAATTAATTATTTATTTAAAATTTAGCATACAGATATTTTACATGTTAGTATAACATGTGTTATGGTTTAAATGTATAATCCTAGGCTCTTTTGTTGGAGCACTTAATTCCCTGCTGCTTGTGCTGCTTTGAGGAGGTGGAACCTGGTTAGAGGAAGTGTATCACTGTGGACAGGCCTTTGGACATTATAGCTCATTCCACTTGCTTCTCCTCTCTCTGCTTTTCCCTTGATGATATGATGGCATGATGCTGGCTTCATGCCCTTGCCATGCCCTCCCCACCACGATGGACTCTGTGCTCTGGAACTATAATCCAAAATCAATTCTTCCCTTCCATAAGCTGCATCTGGTGAAATATTTTTTCCCAGCAATAAGAAAGTAGCTGTAACCATGTGTTGACTTTCATCTTTAAAAACTGAGAATTTTCTTTGAATTTCTTCTTTGATCTATAAAAATTACTAATAAACATGCTTGTATTACCAAATGAAATAATGATATAAAAGGAATTTTCCTCTTTCTCTTCTTTCTTTCTTTCTATCTCTTCTTCCTTCAACTTAACCAATCAACAGTAAAAGGCTAGTCATGTGGTGGCATAGTTCATCCATCTAAAAATACTGTTTGGTTCAGATATTAAATGTCTTCCAAGAGCCCATATGCTAAAGGCTTGGTTGCCTGCTTATGGCCCTTTCAGGAGATGGTGGAACCTTTAAGAGGTGTGAATTATTAGAAGGTGGTTAGATAATTTGGTGTGTACCTTTTAAGAGGGTATTGGGAGCCTGACCCTTCTTCTCTGTCTTTGTTTCTCAGTAGCACTGAAGTGAAGCTCACTTTCTCTGCATGTTCCCAGTGTCATGTGCTGTCCCTCGACAGGCCCAGAGTGATGAGACCAAGTGATCATGTAAATGTGACACAAAATAAATGTTTCCTCCCTTTACGTTGTTTATCTCAAGCATTTTGTTATAGCAACAGAAGAGTGACTTAGTACACATAGTATTTTTTGTTGCTATTTTAGAGTCATATTTTACAAATTATATTATATTTTTCACTTCAGAATGCAAGGCAACATGATCTCTGACCTTTAGTTTGGGTGAGACAATTACCAGTATCTCAAAAGTTTGAGTTCAGGAGGTTATGTAGCTTTGTACATATGTCTTTAACTAATGCACATATCAGAATGGCTGATATTTGCTGAGAGAAACAAAGAGGTTCAGTGTCGCTACAAACAAAGCATTCTATAGTTAATATAACTAAGATTAAAATAACGAAATAATTAGAGAACCATTAAGTGATAGGACAAAGAGGCAAGCCTAAGTTCAAAGAAGAGGAATCAGGAAGTCTGACATGTAGAGAATTCAGTGAGGGATCAGTCACTTGAAAAGAATGGGAAATATATCCAGTTTATGCATATCTGTGGCCAGCACAGTCAGCTGACATAACTGCCACTTCAAGCAACCATAAACTCTTACGGTCTGCTTGGAAGATGGAGAGTTATGCACATCTTAAAATTGAAAATGCAGGCCGGAAGAGATGGCTCAGTGGTTAAGTGCATTTTCTGCACAAGCATGAGGGCCTGAGACTGCCCAAGTTCAGATCTCCAGAACAACAGCTGGCCTCATAATCCCCTATATCTAGTCCTGAGGGGGAGTGGAGACCAGATGGTGCAAAGAACCAATATTTGGATTAGCAAAAGCCTGCATCTCATTAAAAAAAAAAAGAAAAAAAAAACAGGCAGGTAAATGATAGAGGGGACACAATGTCCTCCTCTGGCTGCCACAAGAGAACCTATAGGATGCCCCAGGCAAGTGAATGGGACACTGAATCAGCATGCAGATACCACACAAAACACACACACTACACATACTAAGGACATGCAAAACATTGGGAAATACAATGATAATGTAGGCTTTAGGAAAGAATTCCTTTTCCTAAGGAAAGGAATAGATGTTTCTGTCCCCTCCTCTTATTGTATTTTATATTTGACCCATGAAGCAGTGGAAGGCAACTTATGACTGTGTCCAAGATTTTAAGAGCAATGTTATATAAATAAAATATCCAAGTCTTTGTACCTATACTTGCAATCACTTGCTACTGGGCCTCCCAATACACGAAAGGAAAGAAAGCCTACTTAAAACAGAGTTGCCATTTGGGGTTGAGTTGAATGTAAAAACGTCCCCCCATAGACTCAGGCATTTGTATACGTGGTCCCCAGTAAACTGGTGCTGTTTAGGAAGGCTGCGGAACCTTTAGAAGTCGGAGCTGTGCTGAAGAAGGCTGTGCTGGGGACAGGTCTTGAGGTTTTATGGCCACGCTCCCTGTGTGGTTCTCTTCCTCTGTTTCCCAATTCTGGTAGGATGTGACACAGCCTCTCTGCTCCTGCCTGCCGTACCTTCCGCACCATGATAACATTTGCCCATGGAACTATAAGCTGAATTAAACCCTTCCTTCCTCCGCTATGTGGGGAAGATCATCCTCTTCCAGCCAGCATGTAGCTTCAGGAGGCATGGACATGGAGTGGTAACGGAGGAAAGGAACACCTGCCTAGACAGCCAGCGCGGCTGAAACAACCCTGGTGATCAGTGAGGTGACAGATGTTGCAGCCAGATCGCCCTCACATCCAGGAATTCCAGAGTGTGTTTGAGAGTGACAGAGCCTTTCTCTCTCCTGGATGGGCAGTAACTCATGAGCTAGGTTACTGGACACTCGTGGTCATGCAAAACTTCCACTGAATTAGTGGCCTCCACTGTTCTTGTCTCATGAATTTCAATGAGTGAGTCACAGACCAGAGAATGAAGTTTAGGAAGATTTTATTAACTAGATTATAGAGTTTAAGAGAAGGAAAAAGAGAGAGCTCCTGCCCAAGAGTGGGGCTTTCAGAAATGGGAAAGCCCATCTAGAGACCCATATTGGGGTCTTTATGAGCAGGGGCTGAACTGGTTAGTGGTGGAGGCCAGATGTCTAGATGTCACCAAGTTTTTCATCTTCCAAAGAGATACTCAGAGAACAGCTTGAAGTGGTAGTTATGTTATCTGACTGTGCCAGCCACAGATCACACATATAAGCTGGGTACAGAAAACATGAAGTCCAGTTACCATCTCAGAGACAAGAGAACCCTCAGATGCCTGTGTTTTATCTAGGCAGACTGTAGGCTTGGAGGTCATTGAAGGAAAGACCCATCTCCTGTTTCACTTGTAACGTCAAAAAGGGAAACATCACAATCAAGTCTCCATAGGATTTAAAATACCCTATGAAAGGGAAAAGCCGCTTCCTCCTGACCAGAGGAACTAAGTCTCCTGGCCTTGGATGGAGACCAAGTAGTACCCTTAAGAATTAATCCAACAGGGGCTGGAGAGATGGCTCAGCATTTAAGGCGCTTGCCTGTGAAGCCTAAAAATTGGTGTTTGAATCTCCTGGGCCCATGTAAGGCAGATGCAGTGACACGAACGCGCAATGTTGCACATGTGCACAAGGGGGGGGCATGCATCTGGAGTGCGTTTGCAGTGGCCAAAGGCCCTGACACACCCAGTCTCTCAAATAAATAAATAAGTAAACTAAAAAAAAGAGTTAATCCAATGGCTTCTGTTATTTCACCTGCTCAAGCCACCACCCCTCACCTAGAGACATGCTAAAAAGGTGGGAGGAATTGTTATTCTGTTTAATGAGATAACATGGAATACCCCAGAAGCCCGTCCTTTAGTGCAGTCACTTGCTGATCACCGCTGGGAAGCCTGCCCACTTCTCTGAACTCTTAACTTTTCTTTCCTTCCTTTCTTTGCTTGGATAGTAACTCACATCCTAAGCATGCTTGCCTTGACACGTTGGGGCTTTTCTGTCTTTTTCTTTTTTTAAAATTTTTTTTTCAAGGTAGAGTCTCACTCTCGCCAAGGCTGACCTGGAATTCACTATGGAGTCTCAGGGTAGCCTCGACCTTACGGTGATCCTTCTGCTTCTGCCTCCCGGGTGCTGGGATTAAAGGTGTGCACCACCATGCCCGGCTTTGTCTTTTTCTTATTAAATCTCTTTAACTGTATTCACTCATTGTCCTCCATGTGTCTACTGTTTCCTGGTTGTGGGAAAAAGAACCTAACATTATGAAAATCTGCCACATATACTCTGTATACTTACTGTATACTTACTCATAGTCTTGAGGTTGTTCTCTACTTTTCTCCCCAGTCATTGTCAGGAAACTAGGAGAAACTGAAAGGATCTTGTCCTTGATGACCTTACAGAACAGGCATGTGGGAGGACCATGACTACTCAGTTGTAAGCTTTGGGAGAGGGTTGAGATGGTAGAAATATGAAGCAGACAATCACACGATTGGAGAAAAGAGCAAGTGGAGGCCTTGTGGTTTGTAAAAGCAAGAAGACACAGTTGTGGGATAGGAAAGTGGTCCTAGGGTTTAACCATCAGGTTCACCTATCATCCATGATGTCTAGGTGATAAATCTTGCATGTGAGACTTATCAGGCTTCTGCTCTTTGCCCCACGTGTGTGGGTAGGAATTACCACAACTTCATTGGCTTTCTGCATCCATCACTCTCTAGTTAATACCTCTGCCCCAATCAAGTTTTTCCTTCTCATGTACTATTACAGACTAACCAGAGATCCCCAGAGCCTCCCCTTTGGACCGCACTGGGGAGAAGCTCTGTCTCCAATGATGCATGACTAGGAAATAAAATACAGTATATCAAATAGTTGTCTTCACTTATCACATTCAAATGGTGACAGTTACAAGGGGAAAATACAGAAAACCCAGTAACACAATATACTTGCCTTAAGTATTACATCATCTTTCAGGAAAGGCAGCCACATTTTTGTGATGTATGGGATGTATCTTAGTTAAGTGATTTGTTTGCCATTGGGTTTTGTCTGTGGTGGACAAATGACAGCATAACAGACATTATATAGTATCTGAAAAATGATTCAATATCCCTTATATTTTATATGAGCAATTTCCATTCCATTTTGTTTCTTTCTGGGCAGTAGCAGAATGCTTCTATAAAATTATGAAAACATTCACTACCATTATTGTAGGCCTTTTGTAAACAATGAATTAGTTTTGAGAGAGTATCTAAGAATTTTATTCTATAGTGTTTGATTTTGTATATAACATGAATGGAATTATGTACAAAATTGGTCTCTTTTCTCAGTAGCAGCAATGAAACTTTAAATGTTCTAGTGAAACATATCAAGTTTCAGCACTGGGGACTAATTTTCAAGCATTGAGTTTATCTCTGGTGATATACATGTGTACATTTGGAGGAAGAAGCTATATGTGAATATTGACTTCATAATGGCAAAAAATTTGCTATTATGTAAACAACACAAATATCTGATATTTCATTAGTTGGCTGCTATGAGGTGTCTTCCTGCCCACAAACCATTCCTATGCTGAAGCCCTAACTCCTACCATTTTGGAGATAGGGTCTATGAGGAGGCATTTAGTTCACTGAGGTCATGAGAATGGGGCTCTGAGATGACAGGATTGATGTTCTTATAAGGAGAGACCTTCCTCCACCCTAACTGAACACAAAGAAAAGTCTTATGAACATATAGCCAAAAGATGGCTTTCAAGTCAGGAAGGAAGCCCTCATAAGAAATTGACTCTCAGATCTTGTTCTGGAACCTGAAGCTTCCAGAACATGATAAAATAGACTTGCATTGTCTGAGCCATGGAGTGTGGTGTTTTGTTACATCAGCATCCATCAGACAAATAAATATTCTATGATAATGGAATTCTGTGAAGAATTTACTGCTGAAGACACCTTATGTGGTTGACATGCAAAATAGAATGGCATGGCTGGAAGTTGGAAGAGAGTCAGTGCCCAGACAGTCAGCGCGTCTACTGCCAGAAGGTGCTACATGGGCGACTGGGGGAAAATGACTAATATCTGTCCAAGCAACTCATGGTCTAACATACTTAGCAGCAAATAACTTGTTGTGATGCCCACACAAGTGCAATAGTGGCACACAGCCATGGTGGGGAACCAACTGCTCTTAATTTGGCTAATTGTTCTCCTCAATGGTACAGGACCCATAGCTGGAGCTGGGAAACAAGTCAGAACCATACCCAAACATAAGCCTGCTCTCCATTATCAAGCTACCATCAATCATGGGCTACAAGAGGGCCTACACCTATTAAATTCTCTATAAAAAAGTAAGGGTTATCTCATTTGTCCTGGTGCTAACTTACTCTCCGTTGGAGAATCTGCTTCTCTTTTTCAGATAGATGTAGATCCTAAGGAGAGAGCCACCCCATCATACCTCCAATGGGCCCTGGCTGAAACTAAGAAAAATTGGAGAAACAAGCAAGGGGGCTGTTTTCCTGATGAACCGGATACCAGCAGAAGGGAGAAGGAGATCAACACAGAGAAAAATCAACTCCTACCAAATCAGAGAGCCAGAGCCTCAGAGACCCCCAGCACCTCATCACTGAAGCAGACCAAAAATGAACCCAACATGGCTCAGGGAAATTTTGTGGAAGAGGGGGCAGAAAGAATGTCAGAGCCACATGTTGGGTCATGATATGCAGAGACATTTATCCTACCCATAACTGTGGGCTAACTCCACAATGCATGACCCATATACCTCAACAAGGAGGGGACAAGAGGAGGGGGTAGGTCACAGATGAGCCTAATAATGGTACCAAACTGAGCGTATTTGCTGAATACAAAACTAACTAATAAAGAAAAAAAGGAAAAAAAAAACATTGGAGAACTTTTAAAATCTTACACATTTAAAATTACTTTGATAAGCAAAATATGTTTACTGTTTAATTTTATCTCACAATTTTCTTTCTTAAATGTACAATTTTTAAATATAGAATCTCCTAGACAATAAAGAATGTGTCCCATAATGTATCTTTTCATTAAGAAAGATATTATGAGAGCATGAAAATAAAGGGCTAAGAATAAAACAGAATTATAGCTAGTTGGTGGAAGACTTTTAGTAATATTTTGGCTATAACTCCTTGGGGTAACCAAACTAAAGAGCCCAAACATAATTTTTCCCCATCTCCAGAGCTCAATAGAAGGAGATAAGCCCTGAGAACAGATGAAAATATCTAAAAATCCTGACTGCATGATTTGTTTTCCAGACTGTTAATTATTCTCCTCAATCCTCACAAAACTGGTTTAGTTTTATTCGTTAGCTATTTCCCCCATCTGTGTCTGTCTCTATCTCTTACTTTACTTCTATCTCTACATTAACATCTACCTGAATTACATGAGGCTCTCCCCTTAGTACATCCTCCTGGGTGAGTCTTATGCCAACATTCTAAACCCCACCTGTGCCTCAGTAAATCATTTTCCTACTGGATCTACAGTAAATAAAAGTCTTGAAAATCAAATCCAGGTTAGTGAGTGGCCATATCTTCCAAAAACGTATGACAAAACAAGGAGGAAGTCTTTGGAGGAATAAAGACTCTTGCCCAGTTTTGTTTCAGAATATTCTGTCCCAGTTAGACAGCTTGCTGCTGGGATGGTTATTTGACTCTGAAATCCCACACAGGTTTTCAATGTTGGGTCCATTTTCCAGTTGAAATATGTGCCAATGTATTGCTGATTTGAAAATGCACCAATACTTTTAGGCTTGTGTTCAAGGCAGCAAAGATCTGGAATCCTTCTCTTCTTTGAGACGAGGGGAGGACCCTTCATGCACTGGCTGTGGTCAATCAAGTTTTGCTTGATGCCAAAAAATTAAACACAGTAAGGCCAGACCCTGTCAGCAATGAGTTGATTGCTTTAAATAAGGGAGATTTCCTGAATGTTTAAATTGAAACTTCGACTTTGATTAAAGCGAAGAAAAGGACCAGGATGGCTTCCTAACTATTTAGTTCCTAAAATTCCTGTGAGGTCTGGAGATGACAAATTCAATTCTGATGTGCAGTGTTTTACACTCTGCAGGCTGTAGTAAAAGGGAAAACCAATCAAGCTTGGGTTTCCCATGGGCTGAGCTTTAAGATGTTTTCCTATTTAAAGCCATGGAAATATGTTAAAACCCACATAGGCAGGGTGAAGTTTATACAAGGCAAAAATCTATGTGACTATGTTTTTGCACAGTGTGCATATTTTGACTTTTCATTATCTTGGGGTTGCTCAATGGTTCATTCTGCTTAAAAAGATGGGAATGACTGTTTTAAAGTATATTCATATAAGTAATAAACACATATAAACAATCTAAAATGGTTTGGTTGTTAAGTAGAACATATTACCTTTAATTAAAAGTTTTTGATAAAAATGAGAAAAAAACCTAAATGAATTACAGATATATACATGCACAGTTGTATAACTAGATCCCAAGATTTCAGAGCTAATGCATTATCATCAATTAAAATAATTGCCATGTCTATCTATCAAATGAGAAGAAACAAGAAAGGACACTGGAGGATCCCAACAGCAGCAAAAGAACCTAGGTATTCATGTATAAACAAGGGAGTGACTTTTACCTATGCCTTTGCTACTAACATAATTAAAAGTAGAGCTGTTCATTGGAAGATAAGCAAAGAACTTCCATTCATTTCTCTTTTTCCATTTTAAGCTGGTTGTGAGTTAAACTGGTATATCAGGCCTGTTTCATGAAGTCTTATGACTATGAAATTGCAGTCAAAATTAAAATCCTATAAGGAAGTGGGAAGGTAAGAAAGTGTGTGTGTGTGTGTGTGTGTGTGTGTGTGTGTGTAGAATGTATCTTTTTTAGTGGAAGATAGGTTTATTTTTTTAAATAATTAGTAGGTGAATTTGATTATCTACAGTTGATATTGTATGCTACAGTAAGTGGAGATTTCTTCATAAATATAAACAGGGAAGGTGCTAAATTTAAATTCTGGCTCTTCTCTCATTTTACCACATGAGTACCATCAAAAGAAAATTAGTAACATTTGTTTCTTACAAGACGATATCACTTGACACCATTTCCCTTTACTTTTTTTTTTTCTTCGAGGAAGGGTCTTGCTCTAGCCCAGGCTGACCTGGAATTCACTATGTAGTCTCAGGGTAGCCTTGAACTCATGGTGATCCTCCTACTTCTGCCTCCCGAGTGCTGGTTTACATTTTTTAAACTATGGTTTATTTATATATTTTAAAATATTTTTTAAACTTTTAAAATATTTTTATTTATTTATTTGCAAGGAGAGACAGAGAGGGTGGGGGGAGAAAATGGGCATGCCAGGGCCTCTAGCCATGGAAAACAAACTCCAGACGCACGTGCCACTTTGTGCATCTGGTTTTATATGGGTATTGGGGAATTGAACCCAGGTTATTAGGCTTTGCAAGCAAGCACCTTAACCACTAAGTTAACTCTCCAGCCGTATTTTAAATACTTTTTACTTGTATATAAGCATAAGAGAGAGAAAGAGAGAGAGAGAGAGAGAGAGAGAGATTGGGCATATCAGGGCCTCTTTCCTCTACAATGAACTCCGGATGCATGTGCCACTTTGTGCATCTAGCTTTATGTGGGTACCAGGAAATCAAACCTGGATCAGCAGGTTTTTGCAAGCAAGTGGCTTTTATCACTGAGCAATCTCCCCAGCCCGTGTTTATGTTTTGAGGAATGTACCACTCACGCTAAAAGGTGTACTTATTCTCTGGTCGCATTAATGAAATGGTTTAGTACTGTGAAATGCATGTTGAATGATAGCACCATAACTTTGTCCGCCTATGTAAGATGGTAGGATGAACACATTTTATTGATTTGACTGTGATAACCGTGCATGCCTAACTATTCTTTCTCTTTGTGTGTATCAGATTGGGATGAGGTAAAATTGGCTTCAGCAGGAGAGTCAGGAAAGGGCCAGCATAAAACAGTTTGAGCCTTTGCGCAGATAGCGCTGACTACTTTCCCCAGAGGAACTTGGCAAGGGCTCCCTTTTCAAGGCTGGGCTTTTTCAAAAGGCAAAGCAACTTTGATCATTTTAACATGTGACCAATCTTAAAAAACCTTTTTACCATATTTTCATTAGTAATTCACAAAACAGGAGAAACCTTGTAGTCCATTTTGTTTTGATTCCACATTTTTATGGATGAGAAAATTGAGACTCAGAAACTTGAAATGCCATTTGGGTCTTGTAGTCTGTGGTAGGCTAGGGTCAGAATGAGACCAGTCCTTGGCTTTCCACACAGCTGTCCCTCACCACTCACTACCTCCCTTTCAATGACTACTTAGCATTTGTCATGAAAATCATGTAGCACACAATCAGACACAGAAAGCATCTTAAAACATGAAAATTATGATGGGAAGCTAAGCATTTTCTTGGAAGAAGTGCTTTTTCCTAAAAAGACTTCATTGATAGCTTAGATAAATGGTAAGTACACACTTGCTATCAGGCTGCATTTGGAATCATTTCATAGTTTTCTTAAAAATATACAAGTTCTTAAACAAACAAAAATAAAAGTTCAATAATAGAAAAATATCATTTTGACAGACCTTTCCACTATAGTTAAGTATAAACTTGGCTCCTGTGGTTGTTGAGGAATTCATACTTGTGTTAGAAGGAAAGTTAAAGACATATTTATGTGAATACCAAATGAGCTGTTTCAGAAACAAATAAACTCTATCTTTTGAAAATGAGAATGTTTGAGCACACGATTATAGATCTGGTTGGTTTGATCTTTAGAAGTCTCTGGTGAATTGCATTGCCTGTTCTCCTGCCAGACTGCACCAAGGGCCGGGGCTCTGCTCTTGAGTAGCTTGACTGCTTGCACCAGCTATTTGAAACACAAGTTTAAAATTCCTTGTTTCTTTTACAGACATATCCATTTGAATTGATATACCTGACTAGGTTTTGGCCTCAAAACTGGATGGTGAACTGCTTGGGGCTGTGTGCAATAGCAAATAAAAGCTGGACATGAAAATCCATTTGGATCTGGATGTGGCAACTCACATCTATAATCCCAGTACGTGGGAGACGGAGGGGCTCAAGGCCAGTGTGGGTACACAGTGAGACTCCACCGTGCAAACAAACAAACACATATAAAGTACTTTTATGATAAAACCAGTATGGTACAAAAAAGTAGGAAAATATAATTAATCATTAATTACTTGTCAATCTTAATTGCTATTTTTCAGGTCATATGGTATAAGATTGAAGTTGGATTATCTTCCTTAAAAATATTTTATTTGTATTTATTTATTTGAGAGAGGGAGAGAGAGAATGGGTGTGCCGGGCCGCCAGCTGCTGCCAACCAACTCCAGGTGCTTGTGCCACCTTGTGCATCTGGTTTCCGTGGGGTCTTGAGGGATCGAACCTGGGCCCTTTGGCTTTGCAGGCAAATGCCTTAACCACTAAGACATCTCTCCAGCTTGGATTATCTTTTAAATAATTCATTTATTGAAGAAACTGTCTTTTTGTTTTTGTTTTGTTTTTCAACGTAGGGTCTCATTCCAGCCCAGGCTGACCTGGAATTCACTATGGAGTCTCAAGCTGGCCTTGAATTCACAACGATCCTCCAACCTCTGTCTCTGGAGTGCTTAGATTAAAGGCGTGTGCCACTATGCCCAGCCTAAATAAGTTATTTATTGATTTTTTAAATAAAAAGATTCTATTCTTATATCCATTCTCTCCCATTCTACTGAGGGTCCTCCTCAGTGGGGTTATTGGCATTCATTGTGGAGTCCTAATTGTCTCAGTCTCTGTTGGGGGGAGTAGTGTCTCAGGGTAATCCCCCCAACCCTGAGGCTTTTATAATCTTTCTGCCCCTTCTGCAATGTTCTCTGAGCCTTGATGGCCATGTTAGAGATCTGACTTAGTGTTGCTTTCTCTGCAGCCCCTAGATATCTGTATTTTAAAGAAATTTTATTTCTACTTGTGTGTGTTTGTGTGCGTTGTGTGTGTGTGTGTGTGTGTGTGTGTGTGTGTGTGTGTGATCGATAAGCCATCTCTTTAGCCCTGAAACTTTGTTTTGATGAGATTTGAATGAGCAGAGTGGCTGTTGCCATCTCCCTGGAGCTGGTTTTCAGGCTATCCTTGAGAGCCGTACTCATATCACTGCTTCCTCTGCAGGGAGCCCCTGAAGATGTGGTGGAGGCAAGACCCATCTTGTGGGAGACAGTCGGCTATCTATCTTTAATGTCTTGATGTATCCTGGATCTTCCCAATTTTCTCTACCATCTGTAAGATAAAACAGAGGGCTGGAGAGATGGATTAGTGGTTAAGGCACTTGCCTGTGAAGCCTAAGGACTCAGGTTTGATTCTCCAGGACCCACATAGGCAAGATGCATAAAAAAAAGATAATACAGATTCTCCAACCAAAAAGTAAGAACAGCTTGGATTATCTTATGTGTTAACACAAAAGTGTGGTACAACTTTACTTTTCCTATCTAAAGCTCCTTTAAATGTCATAAAAATTTCTCACTATCAGTTGGATCTTCAGTTTAGAAAATGGGCACCAATAATCCTTTTTTGTGTGCTTGTCTCGGTTCTTGAAGTAGTATAAATTATTTTATTTGCAAGCAGACAGAGATAGAAGAGAGACAGACAGAATGGGTCTGCCAGGGCCTCCAGCTGCTGCACACCGACTCCAGATGCATGCACCTCACTCTGTGCATCCAGCTTTACGTGGGTACTGGGAAATCAAAGTCAGGTCCTTAGGCTCTGACGGCAAGTGCCTTCATCACTGAGCCATCTCTCCAGCCCATGTATAGATTATTATATTGAAAAAGGAGTGTTGGGGGGATTATTTGTACTAGAATTTTGAAAACAGGACTGAAAAATAGTAGTAACAAAATGGTACACTTACTTCTCAAGTGTCCCCTAGATTTCATGGCTATTATATATATATATAATCAATTATAATTTCAGAGGAGGAAAGTGGTTTCTTTGCTCTTTGAGGCATGTGCGTTTTACTTACCAGAGCAGTTAAGCTTCTGTCAGTCAACAGCAAGTACAGAATTTATCAATTGACTTGACGTAGAGGTTACTCTGTCATTTCTAAATAAGTTGGATCTGCCACAGAACATTTTATGGAAATGTACACTGTTAGGAAAGAAGTGTCCCTTGATTGATTGCCACAGTTGACCTAAACATTCAAGGACCACTGTGTAATAATCCCTTTATCACATATTAACCACAAACCCATGTCCAAACAGCCACAAGCTTCTTGTTCAAAGCCACAAAATATGGGAAAGCAAGATGCTGGAAGGACTTTTATCCTTTCTGAAGCCCAGTGACATCTCCTATCCTCTGTGTGAGACTGGCTTTCTGATGTACATTCCCTCAGAACAGACTCACTGAAAACCTCTAGAGTTGAAGGCTCATCAATAACACCAACATTTCTTTTTCCCTCCAACTTCTCCTATTTTGTAAATCGACTTTAGATTAAAATGTGAGGTATAATCATAACATTTTAAGCCATAAAATAAATCTACATGCAGATGACTGGGGTTGTCTGCCAGACCAACAACTTTCATGACTGTGGTTTACATCATTTCATTTCCTTCTTTATTGTGGTCAATGCCACATTGGGAGGAAGTGAGGAGAGTGAGAGAGCAGATCTGCATGCTGGTGAAGTACATAAGCGCTGACCAGGTGGAGCGTCACGGCTGCTCAAGCTGCATGGTGTGTGCATACGTACGCATCCACGTTCCTCGTTCTGTGCTATGAACTACCAGCGGCACTGAAAGTACCTAAAGGGTATGGGGAGGAATGGCTCAGGGTGAGCTCTTAGTCTGTTCTAGTGTGTTTGGAAGAGAGCTGGTGAATGAATCCTCAGTCTGTATGATAAACTCAAAATAGATGCATGTGTATCTGTTAACTATTAAGACATAAGAATGTGGTATCAGCTCTGATCTAACAATTGTCAGACACAAAGCTAGGAGTCCTGGCACTTGTGTTAAGGCAGGTGAAGAAATAATAGAAAGTTTCAGAGACTTTTTATTTCATTTTTCTGTCCCTGCCCATTCCTTTTCCTTCCCTTCCCTTCCCTTCCCTTCCCTTCCCTTCCCTTCCCTTCCCTTCCCTTCCCTTCCCTTCCCTTCCCTTCCCTTCCCTTCCCTTCCCTTCCCTTCCCTTCCCTCCCCTCCCCTCCCCTCCCCTCCCCTCCCCTCCCCTCCCCTCCCCTCCCTTCCCCTCCCCTCTCCTTTCCTTTCCTTTCCTTTTCTTCTTTTCTCTTCCTTTCCCTTCCATGACATCTGAGTCCTAGGGAGATAAAGCAAGTAACTTACTCTTGGCATGGCATCTCCTTTTAAAAACAAAGTTCTCAGTTCTAGTCCAAAGGACAGACAGTTGGGAGTAACAGAATTAAAGATGAAAACATGCAGAGAGAATTCTAGGTGAAAACACTTGCTTTATGTGTTACATTATTCTTTTTTGTTGTATTTTTATTTTTTTAAAAAAATATTTCATTTACTTGCAACTAGAGAGGGATGGTGGAAGAGAGAGAGAGAGAGGGAGAGAGAGAGAGAGAGAGAATATGTACACCAGGGCTTCTTGCTTCTCCAGACAAACAACAAATGCATGCCCCACTTTTTGCATCTGGCTTTACATGAGTACTAGGGAATTGAGCACAGGCCATCAGGCTTTGCAAGCAAGCACCTTTAGCCACTGAGCCATCTCTTCAGCCCAATGTGTTCCTTTATTCTTGAGAGTAAAACCAACATGCTGAACTTATCCAAGTTTCATTCCAAAAGGATGAAGAAATGTTCATGACTAGCTCTGTTTGACATCTCATTTTTTGTGGCATTAATAACATTAAATAATGACTCAGCACCCAAATACCACCAATGATTCTATTATCATCATTTGCCCCTTTAACTAAGTAACAGTTATGACATACTTACATATCTAATAACCTTCTTTATAAAATAATAATTTCTCCTACCATTTAAAAGATTCAAAGCATTCATTATTTGAGTCACTCCATTAAAAGGAGGGTCTATTATTAAAGTAAGTAATTTTTGTATTTGTTGAAATATAGGAAGTGCTTACTTGTTTAAGCATTTTTCTGTGGTTGGTTGTCCATGTTAATATTCTCCTGTCTGTGATTGTCTTTACCCGGCTGGTGGTCCACAGACTATAGACGGTCTTTGTCTTGGCTGAAAGTCAAGGCTTGACAAGGTTCATGGAGTCAAGGAACAGCATGATACCTGCATGTTGTGGTTCAGCAAAACCCTCGTCTTCACTTACCATCTGACACCTGGCACTCCACCTCAGTGATTGCTCAAGTACACACAGCAAGCAGCTGACCACGATCTTAAAATCCTTCTCAAAGTTCAGCTAGATCTTGGGAACATGAAAACAAAAACAAAAACAAAAACAAAAGACAACACTTTGTAATCCATCCCAGTAGGCATTGAAAGAAAAATATTGAGTTGTGTTTGACAAGTAATCTCTCATTAAAGTTTGCTCATGGCCAGATTTCTCTAAACTATCATATCAAGCATTCCATTTCCAATCATTGATTCAGATATAGTATCTGGATCATCTGTTAATTAGATGATATAATTACCAGTTTACATACATTATACTTCGTTTTTTATTAGTTATGTATATAGTGTGTATACAGTCATGATGATACCACCATTCACCTTCTCCCAATTGTCCCCCCCCATGCAGATTGTGGGTGTTGCATTATAGGGGTGGCCTTCAGTTATGGGGGACAGGCAATGTCCCTGTGCATAATGACCCAACTTATGGCTCTAACAATCATTCCTCCCCTTCTTCTGTGAATTATACTACTTTTTAAATTTTCAAGCACAATTTTTAAAAAATTTGTTTTATAAATAACAGGATATATTCTCATATCCCCTCGTCCTGGTTTCCATTACCCTGGGGTTCCTCCTCAGTGGGGTTATGATGTCCACCAAGGCACATTATTTTCTGCTTCTTCTCCTTCCTACCTTTCCTCTTCCTCTTCCCCTCTTCCCTATATCACATATACCCTTTTGCCATTCCCTCCCCCTTCCACTTTATTTCTTTGAATTCACTTTTGTTTACAGTTTTATCTTTATGGGTTTAGATCACATTTTACGCACACACACAATTGCGTGCACACACACACGCATTACAATATATATTGTAGATATTATATGCTAAGACCTGCATATCAGAGAGAACATGTGGTTTTCATCTTCCCGAATTTGACTCACTTTGCTTAATATGATTCTTTCCAAGCCCATCCATTTTTCTGCAAATTTCATGATTTCATTTTCCCAGACTGTTGCATAGAATTTCACTGTATATATGTACCACATTTTCATTATCCGCTCATCTGTCAATGGGTATTTTGGCTAATTCCAATTCTTGGCTATTGTAAATAGAATGACAATAAACATGGTTGTGTAAGTAGTAGAGTGTGGAGTCCTTGTGGGATATGCTAGGAGTGATATAGCTGGGCCATATGGGAGGTCTATTTCTAACTTTTTGAGATACCTTCGTGACTTCCATAACAGCTGCACTAGTTTGCACTCCCACCAACAGCCGATGAGCGCTTCACAGGGGATATGCTCATTTATGTAGGCAATTGTTCTTTCTTCCTTCTCTTCCATTACAGTTTGTAATGGAAACTCCACAGGTCTACGTGCTCAAGCCTGTGAGTTGGTTGTTCAGGTATGAAAGGGTTTTGTAGTTAATTTCTTATCAGTTCTCTGGCCTGAGCAGCCCTGTGCCCTGACACCAGATGCCAACAGGCCCCAGAGGACATGGGATTAAAGTTCCACCAGGCAGGCCTTTGTATGGGTTGAAGTAATGTGAAAGTCTGAGAATTTTATTGTTAGTTGGAGGTGTCGAGCTCACGTGTAACTTCAGACAAAGAGTGTCAGCATTTTGCTAGCAGAGACTGGCTCAGAGTTTCCAACCCCTCATCTCATTAGGTTCCACTTGAGAGTTTACCCTATGGACAATGTACACGTCTCTGGATACCGTGGGTTGCTTTCTCATTATGATGGGGTGGCTGGAGCCTGACTTTTGTCAGGGAGGCACTGAGGTCCTCAGGGGATGGTGAAGGAGAGTAGCTTGCTAGTGATCACAGACCCGAGAGATAGAAGTCCACACAGTTGTTCATTCCAGAAGCCTCTGCAGTTCCTGGGGTAATGGGCTAGCCACAACAGTTGAGTGAAGCTCAGACAGCAGAAGCAGGCAGGAAACCCACCGTACTTCTTAAGAATAAACCTGTCCTTGTCCTTCCAAGAATTACTGTACATAATGAGACTTCAAAGGTTGACCTATTGCATTTCTTCACACTTTAACACTTGACTCTACTTTTTTTTTTTAATCTCACCAGTTCATTTGCATAACCGTCATTTTCCCAGTTATGAGTACAAATCATTACAAGAAGGGTCATGTCTTATTTCTTTTCCTTTCTTAATATCCATGGAAACTCAACATAGTGTTAAGGGCAGAGACAAACTCTGGACAGATACTCATTCAGTGGAATTGACTAGTTCCTTTCATTTTTGTGTATGAAACTGCTCCAATGACAGTCCTCACCATACTGTGTGTTGTTTTTGTTGTAATTTTGAAATGCCAGTCCTCCTTCTCACCTAAAAGATGGTTTTAGGGACCTCCAGATGGCTCAGCAAGTAGAAAACATTAGCCAAGTAAACGCAAGGACTTGACTGTTATCCTCAGAACCCAAATAAAAAGCCAAACATGGGCTGGAGGGATTGCTTAGTGGTTAAAGAGTTTGCTCGCAAAGCCAAGGAGCTAGGTTTAATTTCCCAGGACCCATGTAAGCCAGATGTGCAAGGTGGTGCATGCATCTAGAGTTCATTTGCGGTGGCTAGAAGCCTTGGCATACCCATTCTCTCTCCCCTCCATTCAACTCTTTCCATCTCTCTCAAATAAATAAAATTAAAAAAAATTTTAAGCCAGACATGGTCAGGGGTGGTGGTGCAACCTTTAATTTCAACACATAGGAGGCAGAGGTAGGAGGATTGCTGTGAGTTTGAGGCCACCCTGAAACTACATATGGAATTCCAGGCCAGCCTAAGCTAGAGTGAGGCCCAAACCCTGAAAAACCAAAAAAAAAAAAAAAAAAAAAAAATCGACATAGCTGCCACACATGCCTGTCACTCAAGTGCTGAGCGGGCAGAGGCAAGAGAATCCCTGGGGTTTACTTATCAGCCATTATGACCAAATAAACAGCTGCTCCAGGTTCAGTGAGAGACTCAGACTCTAGAAAATAAGAAACATAATGGAGGAGGACATCTGAGGTTCTTTGGCCACCAATATACATGTTCATGGGACACATTTATCTGCACACATGTGCAAACACACACACACACCCCACATAAACCACAAGCACACATAAAAAAGTAAAGTTGGCTCCTGTGAGAATATTCCTCCGAGTACCCTCCTCACCAGTAGCCTTCCCCCTTCATTCCCCCTGTGCTTCATGATCCTCTGGTTTTTATGGCGCACACACACTCCTCCTTTGCAATTCCCCCATTATTTATTGAAATGTTTGCTTTCCTTATAGGAATGGGAAACTTTAGGAAGAAGGTCTCTCATTTACCTTGCATATTACAGGATACTTTTGTCGAATTGATGAAAAATTATGAATTGCTAGGCCTATATCATCTCTAATAATGTACCATTTAAAAGTAGAAATTCTAATAAATGCTAAAGAAATAAATACCCCATGCTATTTGCTAGCTGAAAAATCTGCATTGCACGTGTGCTTGTGTGTATGAGTATTCATATGTGTGTGGGTGCATATACATGTGCAGGTACACATAGAGGCCAGAGATCTATGTCAGGAGTCTTCCTCAGTCACTCTCCAAACCTCAGTTTTTGAGGAAGGATCTCACATTGAACCTAGAATCCACAAATTTAGCTGGACAAGCTAACCAGCGAACCCCAGGGACACTTCTTTCTCCGCCTCTCCAGTGCTGGAATTTGAGGTGTGTGCCACCACACTGGGCTTTTTATGGGTGTGGAGGGTCCAAACTCAGATCCTCATGCTTGTGTGACAAGCACTTTACTCACTGAACCATGTCCTCAGGCCCCTACATTAAATGTTTTGGTACTTATTTTATGTTTTATCTTCACCCTCTCTGTCTACATATACTACTCTTTCTCTAATATCCCCACAGAACTTGAGTTCCTTAAATTCCCTTCATCTTTGCCTTCCAGCACTGCTATTATAATTTGTTATTTGTCTGAAAACCCTGTATTGCACGTTTGGAAAATTAGCATGCTTGAGAGAACGTTTATCCCATTCCACTTACTTTGTGTGCCTTTTAAAGACACTGGAGGCACTTCTTCAGAGGAGAAGGCAATCTGGAACTCTGGACATTGTGTGAGTATCTTAGCTTTCCAGTATATTTTGGGCAGAAAGTCTGTGCTATGAGCAAATAAAAGCATGAGTGACCTCTCAGTGCCTGGCATTGCCTACACAAAGACCCTCATAATAGGAGTAAATGATGATGGCATAAAGATAAAACAAAGACTAATTGAGAGGGGGAAGGGATATTATGGGGAGTGTGTAGTTGTGAAGGGGAGAGTGGTGAAGAGTAGGGAATTATCATGGATTATTGTTTATAATTATGGAAGTTGTCAATATTTTTTAAAAAGCATGAGTAAAAGCAGAGCTTATAAAACAAACAAAGTAGTGTCATAGTCCATATATCTTTTACAAAATTATTTTCAGCAAGGCAAGGGCTCCTTCTACATCTGGTTCATGAAGTTCAATTGGTAAGTAATTGGGTTTTCCAAAATTATCTTTACCTGAGCCACCTTGGTCATGGGACATAAGATGTAATCTCACAGTGACTTCTGCAATTATGAAAGGTTGTCCAGTGCTTGGGCTTTGCGCAGGTTGCCTTTTTAAGGTAGGTAGATGTGTTGGAACCAAAGTCAAGCCTATGTGGATGTTGCCGTCTCTCCACCTGCTGTGAGCTGCTGCACCTTCATGAGGATGTGAGGTAAAAGCCTAAGTTGGTCTTAATGGAGTTGCAGTGAAGTTGAGGAGGAGGAGGGAGAGCAGCTTCAGGTTACAGAGAGGGGAAAGATGGATATAATCTTGGATATAATAGATTAGATATACTCTCTGTCCACTGCCTTAGATTTCTGGACATGGTTCTTCCATTGTTCTATGTGAGGCTCTATGTTATTTCCATTCATTTTTTTAAAAAAATAATTAATTAATTAATTTGAGATAGATGGAGAGAGAGAGAGAAAGAGAGAGATGGAGAATGGGTGCACCAGGGCCTCTAGCCACTGCAAACAAACACCAGACACTTGCACCACCTTGTGCATCTGGCTTACATGGGTACTGGGGAATCAAACCTGGGTCCTTAGGCTTTACAGGCAAGCGCCTTAACTACTAACCCATCCCTATAGCCCCTCCATTAAGATTTATTTTTATTTTATTTATTTATTTGTGTGTGTGTGTGTGTGTGTGTGTGTGTGTAGAGAGAGAGAGAGAGAGCGAGCACGCCAAGGTCTCTAGCCACTGAGCTGGATGCTTGGACCATGCTGCCATAGAAGGGACATGTGACATGTGACATGGGCTGAAAAGGGAGGAAACCCAATGGTTGTTGTCTGCTGTTGAAGTGTATACACTGGGGCTGGAGAGATGGCTTAGTGATTAAGGCACTTGCCTTCAAAGCTCAAGTACTCAGGCTTGATTTCTCAGTATCTACATAAAGCCAGATGCACAAAGTGGCACATGCATCTAGAGTTCCTTTGCAGTGACTAGAGGCCCTAGCATGCCCATTCTCTCTCTCCCTCTCTCTCTCCCTCTTCCGATAAACACATAAAAATATTTAAAAAGTGTGTGCATTATATACTGCTTCCACTTATAATCATATCATTTTCTTGTGATTGAAACCAAGAGAAATAAGAGTTGAAAAAAAAAAACTAGTCTCTGAAAACAGTCTATATATGAAAGGAAGCTGTAAGTTGGAGAGATTTCTGACATAGCAGAGAAAATACTCAGTGGCTAAAATGCTGGATCTGGAAGATGAGGTTAAGGCCAGAGTCCGTGTGTACGTGTGGGGTGCTTATCTCGGGGTGATGATATGAAGACAGCAGGCAGAGAGTAGCAAGAGAATCCTGACCCCAAGAAAGTCATGTCTATCCCTCAGCAGTGTGGACTCCCCTGATAGAGAATGAGCTTTTGAACATTTGCCAGTGGAAGAGGTATGGTGTGTGGAGAAATCAGAAGTGTGGGAGAGCAGAATGATTATATATCCAGATACTCCACTTAGTAGCTATGCAAACTTGAACAAACAAATGATTTCTCATCTTCATCTTCCTTACCTGAAAGACAGATATTGTTAAGAGTGGCAAGAAGACAGATCTAATAAGGTGATGAAAATTATCTACACTTATGTCTCTAAAATAACTCTTCTAAAACATGGCACCCAAACACAGACTAGGGAAATTAATTTGTCCAAAACAAATGCACATAGATGTTGCTTATTCTTTTTAAATTAGAAAGCTGGGGCTGGAGAGATGGCTCAATGGTTATGGCACTTGCCTGCAAAGCCTAAGGACCCAGGTTTGAGTCCCCAGTATCCACATCAGCATGTTGGCACATGCGTCTGGAGTTTGTTTGCAGTGGCTTAGAGACTCTTGCACTCCTATTCTCTCTCTATGTATATATGCCTCTCTCTCTCTCGCAAATAAATAAATAAAAATAAAAAGTATTAAAAGAAAGCTGGCTGGTTTAGTCAAGGGAAAGGACTAGTTTAATCACTTGTCTATGACTAATGAAATGCATACCAAGGAAACATAGCTACTCCCTCCAAAACCTGAGGAGCACAGAGAATGGTCACCACATATGTAAAAGAATACATCCTAAACTGACTTTGGAAAACAGAGTAGCAGAGTTCTAAACTTTCTTTTGTCTCACCTAATTTCCTTAAGATGCTGAACAAAATGTTCTAAGCAAGCCAGCCAGCTGGCTCCTTTGTGTTAGAGAAGTCTCTGTTTGCTGTTTTAATATTCCTCTCACTCTGGTCCTATAGTTGGCACTCAAAAATGACCTCAAAAGTTATATGTAATAATCAGTAGGACCGGCCTAGAAGCAGCAGGTACAGAAGTTTTTCTGCTGTAATGGACTTGTTGGGGCGAAAATGTTCTCCATTTAGTCAAAACTTTTGAGCAAATAGACCATGTGCTGAAAATACAGATGGTCAAAAGTGCTAGCCAAATCCATTGATAAAAGCTTAAAGGAGTTTAAGGGAGTTTAAAGTAGCTGTCTTCCCACTTCAGCTCTGCCAGTACTCCACTATGCTGTGCAGAGGATTGGACCGCCTCTGACTCCCAGGCTCCTCAGCTGTCACATGGAGGAGCTGGTCCAGACCACTGAAGGCTCATTCAGATTTAACGGTGCGTTGTTGTCAATCTGGATTAACATTTCTAGACTCAGCTGAGCACCATCTCTCTGACCCCAGCCCTGTGTCTTTTCCAGCTTCCAGTCAATCACCAAGTCCTATTCAGCATTTGTTAGGAATCTGAGAGCTGGAATCAGATGGATGCTGATGGAAACCCAGCTCAGTCACAGATCACCTATGGAAAGTTAACTTCATCTCCCTGTACTTTGTTTTCCCCTCACCTACAAAGTGGAGGTAACAGTAGCCATTGTACTGTAGGCTTGTGGCATAGACTACATGTAGATGATGCGTGTAAAGTGTTGAGCACAAGGCCTACCATTTAAATAACCGTGTGAGAAGAATCCCTTCCAAATGGCTCTTGGGTTTGACTCCCTTTAACACTCTTCTTTAGCGCTTCTTGCCACAAACATGGAAGCCAACCTGATTTATTTAACTGTAGTCTAACTTTCTGCCTTGGCAGAAAGAAAAAAAAAATTCAGAAATGATATTTCAGCAACAATGTTAACATTTCTCTAGAGGGGCCTCAGACATGGAAATGCTAGAAAAGAAAAACCCCAGTCAGCAAACTGGAGACTGCATGTCCTATGGTCTTGTTTTAAAGTGACAGAAAGAAAGGCCTTTTTGAAAAGCTTCAAGCTAATTTTATTTAGACTGAATACCAGTTGCGAGGTGAGTACAGTGTTAGGATCCATTAGAAGGGGTCCTCTGCTTCCAGCATTTATGGTTCCCTATCCTTGTCTCTGGAAAGTTCCCAAGATTTGCTGTGGTGTGAGGCCAAGTCCCTGTCTATCCTCTGCTTAAACTGACCGATCTCCGTGTGGTCATGGGTTTCTGGTCAGACAGGTTTAGTTTGTAAAGGACGAGCTTTGTAAGGAGAATACTGGAATTTTCAGATGCACCCTGGACCCAGCATGCACTTCTCCTGCTTCAGTCCCAGTGCATTTTCAGGAAAAAGCCAAAAAGACATGGTTAAAGAAGTGCAGCACCCAGGATTTACATCAAATATAGGCATTTCCTGCTCTGAGTCCTACATAGTTCAGTAAAACTCACTGGACTTTGCATTTGGGAAAGAAACCTCTCCTGATTAAAATAAAATGGCAACTTTCCAGCCCACAATCCCCAGCCTCACAAAAACATAAAATAAAAATAAAATATAAATAAAACACCAAGTAAATAAATAAAAAAGGTTGATGTTTATCACTTGCCTAACCCCAAATGGATCAACATGAATGAAAACTCACAACAACTATGGGCTTTTAGACCCCCTTCTTAATTTCAGGGCAATGGTAGCAACTAGGTCCAGGAGTGGGGCCTTTGGAGGCTGACTGGGGCATCACATTACAGGGCCTCAGGGACTGGAGAAAGGGGAACATTTGGCTCTCATTACAGAACAAAGGGGCAGGGTGCTAGACAACACAGCAGATCTGGGTCAGAGGTACCTGACTGTCCCACAGGTGGTGCAGTGAATTTGTGCATCTCCACTCTCAGGGAGCCTCCCAAAGCTCCCCCCCCCCCATATACACGCCCGCTGCCGCCTCTGCCAACAATAACATTTTACCAGGAACACAGCTTGTCAAAAACAGCATTATAGCAAGAGCAGTGGTGTGTTGAGAATCAGGTTTTCTCAGGGGCAAAAGCTCTGTGCTATTGAGAAGGCTGAGCTGTTAGCACATGATTTTCACTGAGTCTCCTCCAAATATCCAAAATATTTATAGAATTTTTTTTCAAACTCGCTTTCTTCAATAAATAGTTTCCCTTCTGTCGGGGGAGTTGAAGAGGATGGAAGATAGAGAGCCAGGGATTCTTGCAAAGAATCAGTATTTCGGCTCACCGTCCAGGATCTAAACTTTGCATCTCTCTTAGCTATGACAACCTGTGCAGAACTGGTTGAGAGACCACTACTTTCCCCCTTCAGTTTGCTTTGTTTCTGATCACGTATCCCTTACTCAGCTCTCTTCGCATCTACCTTATAATGAAGCAGCTTGTGGATATCTGTTCTGTTTTAGCAAAACAGAAATCCATCAAATTTGTGATGCCTTTCCTGACTTCTTATAGTTCTTCTCTACTCTTTCCTTTACAAATCATCTGCTCAGGCCCTAGAAGGGAGACAGTTTGGCTCTGATGCTATGCTGCTTGAAGATCTGCCAACTTCCCACCCAAAACATTTAACTGTATTTGAAGTCATTAATGGTGAAGGCCCAGAAGGGTGGAGGGTACGTTTCATCTGAAACAATATAAACATGAACAAGGAGCGTCAAGGCAGGCCTCAGCTATTTGCAGGGGCCCTGTTATGTGGTGGTTGTGATGAAAATAGGCTTAGTGACTTTAACAGCTGGCAATTTATTAGCAAACCTGGTCCTACTAAAAAAAAATATGGAAAATCAGAATTGATGTCGAGTGTTAATCGCAAATCCTTTATATTAGCGAGACTTCTGTATTGTGTTAACTTTTACTATTGCAGGGAGCAGACATCCTTCTGGACAGAAGGGGTGGGCAAATGAACTTCCTTTGTTAAACACCACCCCACAGAGACCCAGGCCACTTCCACCGGGCCGTTCAGCCTGCGAGGTGAATGGATGCTTCTCCTCTGCAGGACTGGGTGGGCACGGCCACGCAGAAAGCACGCAGTCTTAAAGAGTGTCCCTTTTGAGAATCCCCGAGACAGGCTCAGCTTGGACTTGTCCTTTTGGGGTGCATTTGCCGTGGCATTTTCTCTTGACACATCTTCCCGCAGTCGTTGCATTTCCCTGTGCCTGAGTTTTCTACACAGTAATTGAAAACAACACGTTTTCTGCTGCCAACTGGAGTGACCAGGGTGATCACTCTCTCCTTCCACTTTAGATTTAACAATGTGATGGTGGATAAGATGAGAGACATGTTCAAAGTATTCAAAATGAAAAACACCAGAACACAACCATTATTTTATGAAAGAGGCTGGAAAATGGTCAGTAAAGAAGTCACAGATGTGTTTCACAGACGAGGGGGAGGCAAGGAGAGTGCTGCTTTCTGAAAATAGCACCACAAACTCCAAGTAGTCCTAATTTTGCTCAACACATTAACTTTGGGGTTTCTTCAGCTTGATTTGGGTGTTTTGTTTACAGTTGGCTTAGAACCTCTGTGCACATGCGTGTGTGTATGTGTGATGTGTTTATCTGTTTATGTGTGAACCTTCATACTGTAGGGAAAGATCACTATTTTAACAGAGTATGGACCATAGTAATGTGCTTATGTAGCCATACTAAATAAAGAGAGGAAGTCAAACAGACAGCAGCTTCTCAATGTAGAAGTTGCAGTTGTGAACTGCTGCCCAAGAAAAGTAGTGTACATGTGTGAATCCAGTTTAAATGGTAGACATAATATTTGGTAAGTATTCAATCACTGATGACAAATTTTTGAGCTCCCGGATTGTGCCTTATCTTTCAGGGCTATGAAGCAATGCTCAGTGTGGCTAAAGAATTAAATATACTCCAGGTGTATGTATTTTTATAGATGAGATTTGGCTGTCCTTCCCTTTTCTTTAGGGCTGGGGAGATGGCTTAGCAGTTAAGGCACTTGCCTGTGAAGCCAAAGGACCCAGGCTCAATTCCACAGGACCCATGAAAGCCAAATGCACAAGGTGGCACATGCATCTGGAGTTCCTTTGCAGCAGCTGAAGGCCCTGGCACACCCATTCTCTCTCTTTTTCTCTTTTTCTCTCTCTTTCTTTCTATGCCTCTTTCTCTCAAACAAATAAAAAAAGAATCTTTTCTTTATATGTTTTTTTTTTTTGGCTAAGTTTTCCTATACTGTGTATTTTAATAATTAGAAGAAAGATTGCAATTTCACTTATGATTCTTTTCAGTTCATTTAATATTATGCCTAAGTGAATATACTTTTAATAGGAAACAAGGCCTGTGCCACTACTGAGAGCCACTAGTAGCTGGTGGCTGATTGTCAGTTGCAGCAAGTGCTGTGGGAGGGAGAACCTTCTATGTTCCTTCTATATTCTGAAAGGTTTAGTAACCCTAAGAGCAAGGAGCATGCACTGGATTAACACTAGTGTGTGTGGGTGTGTGCCTCGCCTCATAAGGAGTTTCATAGAATATTTCAAGATGATACTAAGGTTCTGTAAGGATCAAGTCTTGGCTTATCTGTATTGTAAACATCTGTTTTGAGGGACTTGATGACATAAAAGTCCAGTAGTTATAATCTTTCATTTTTATACAGTATTTGACTAACAAAAACAATTCTACTGCTACTGAGTATTCATTAGGAAAGTTTTGAGAGGAGCAACTTGCTCTTACTTTTAGTTACAAATGCTCTGGCTTGTAATAGTTACTACACACCAGGTATATTTTAAGTACTTGTTAAATATGAGTGGATTTATTCTTTTTAAAAAATGTTTTTTATTTATTTATTTGGGAGCAGAGAGAAAGAGAGAGAGAGAGAGAGAGAGAGAGAGAGAGAGAGAGAGAGAGAGAGGGAAAGTATATGGGTGCACCAGGGCCTTCTGCCACTGTAAACAAATTCTATGTGGATACTGGGAATTGATTCTGTTCTGGAAGGCTTTGCAAGCAAGTGCCTCTAACCACTTAGCCATCTCCCTGGCCCTGATTTATTCTTTTTTATTAAACATTTTACATTTTATTTATGAGAGAGAGAGAGACAGAGAAAGAGAGAGAGAGAGAGAATGAATGGCATGCCAGGGCCTTTAGCCACTGCAAACAAACTACAGATGCATGCGCCACCATGTGCATTTGGCTTATGTGCGTTCTGGGGAGTAAAATCTGGGTCCTTAGGCTTCACAGGGAAGTGTGAGTGGATTTATTCTTTATGACACTATGAATAGGTACTTATTTTGTCATACTCACTCTATAGATGAGATATCTGAGGCATAAAGCAACCAAGTAAATTTCCCACAGCCAAACAGGTAAAGGAGTAAGGCTTTGATCTATTATGGTCTGAGTCCAGAATCTTTGCTCTACTTTCTCTAGAATATCCTTGACCAACAGCCATGTGGGCTATACATTGTAAGCAACTTTAATTTTCCTGGAAGCTGTACTAAAAATTATGTAAAATAAAATTTAGCTTCAATAATATTTATATATGATACAACAGTTAGAGGACATGTATGTACTTGTCAAAACAATATACTTGTGTTCTACAGAAATACATTTTATACCACTTCCTTTTAAAGTTTAAATTAATCAAACTTAAGTAGAACAACAAGAGGAAAATATCCCCACAATTGCACAAGCCACATTTCACATGGCCAAAAGTCTGTGTGTGTGTCTAGAAGCTGCCACCAATACTGAACAATCCAGCTTTGGAGTATAAACTCTTCATAGGTATATTCCTTGGAATAAAAGGAAGGAGGATTAAGCATGTGAAACTTTGCCCTCACTGTTATTCTAGGCACATTGCCAAAGCAGAAGAAAAAATAAGCAATGACTGGAACTTGCTGAGAAGTGAGACTCCATCAAACGAGTGAAAGAATACCCTCTGATGGGCTTGGGTTCTTCAAGGGCCCACGGTGGCTGTGACTCTGGCTTTTCCAGGAGGCGTCTATGTGCCTGTCCAGAGGTGATTTCTGCTTGAGAAGGAACATCACCACCACCAGTCACAGGGAGACAGGCAGAGAGGCTGGAAACTTGATACTGACACTATTTCCACCCTGAGACACTATCAGATTATTTTTAATTTAAAAAGCCTTTCTGTGGCTTTGTATATCCTTTTGGCTTTTTAAAAACTATGTCAGTGAACGTTTATTTATTTATTTATTTATTAGTGATTGAACCAAGGCCTCATGTGTGCTAAGCGTGTACTATACCACTGAACCACACCCAAGTCCCATTTTGAAATATGAAAATAATCAATAACAACCCAAACTGTATTTGGAAAGGTGAGATAGGAAAGAAAACACTAGGCTGAGAAATAACAGAATAAAAAATTATTTTCCATAGTGTTCTCTTTATCACTAAGAATTCAACTATATATCAAGATTGTATGATGATGGATAAAAAAATTCTGGGGTGTGTGTGTGTGTGTGTGTGTGTGTAAAATGGAATGTTACTCAGATGCCCCCAAAGAAGAACCATTTCCATATTTAATGACAATGAACCTAGAGTACATTATGCTAAATGAAATAAACCAATATAGAAAGACAAACGCTCCATGATTTTTTTCTCTGTATATGTGAAGCCTAAGAATGTTTTACTCAGAGAAATAGAGAATTCTGGTAACTAGAGGATGGGAGTGGAGATAGAGAGATGTTGATCAAAAAATCCAAACTTTCAATTGTGCAGAACGAGAACTTCGTAGGGATCAATGCATAGTGTGGTGGCAAGAGTGAGCAATGCTGTGTTGTATGCCTAAAGTTCAGGAAGAGAGTTGCTCTTGTATGCTTTTCCCACAAAACTGTAATACACGAGGTGTTAGATACATGGTTTAGCTTGATTGTGGAAGTCTCATGTCACAACATATGTGCATAGCAAATCATCACATTGTATCTCTTTAGTAATAAACTTTTGCATGTTCAGTATACTTTAAGAAAGCTGAAAAAATGTTTTCAAATTCTCCTTATGTGTGGAAAGTATGAATGCATTTTGAACTTCTGCTATGAATTTAATATAGATTTAATTTTGTTAGAAATAGTAAAGTCATTTACACTAAGAATTAGTAACAATGACAACCAATTTATCATTGAATAACTTACAATTAAAAGGCAAAATTTTTACTTTGTAAGACATTTTTATAAACTGGCACCAATATTATCAATTGTTTTTGGTTATTTTTTATTGTTGGTGCTGCAGGGCATATATTGAAATTACAATTTTACACTCTCAACTTTGGGTTAAATGAGAGATCTTGTGGGATATAGCTTTGGAGTCTGCCAATTTGGATTTTAATTCAAGGGGCTTTGATTTTAATCCAGTTTCTGCCACTGAAAGTCAGTTTTTCTCTAAGCTTGAACACTTTGTGTAATTTTGTGAGTTTCCAGCTTCCTGTTCTGCAGATGGGGAACAATGATGCACATTTTACCAGACTGTTGAAACCATAAATGCAAAAACATGCAAAATTTTCAGCATATTGCTTGACACATATTAGGAAGGTAGTAGATGTTACACTTTTCTTTCTTTTTGTGTGTGCATTCTTTCACGGAAATGGATGTCAATTCATCCAAGACCACAAGACTTTTCTTTTCTTTTTTTTAAGAAACAATGCTATTAAAGTTGGTTTATGATAACTTCAATCCTTAAAGCCCCTAACATATTTATTATGTCCTTTTTCCAGTAGAAGCTTCTAAATTTTGCCAAAATTAATGAAAGCGGTGATCAAAACTGATAGAAATGACATACGTAACTATACATTTTTATATGGCATCTATCATATTTATGATTTTCTAGAGGAAGGGAAAACAGAAAGTGTCAAGGAAAGAAGAACAAGACCTTGCACAGCAGCATAGTAATTATGCTAGTGGTAACTGAATAAAGAAGTTATTTTCATTTGGATTCCAGCCTTCTGAGGATTTTCCCAGCGCGGCTTGCCAGCAATGATGAGGGCCCACTGAAGTCATCTCATGATACGTGCAGCTGGGTTATTTAAAGGCTGCTGTTTCGTGTCCAAACTTCATACTCTCTGACATCTCCAGAACTGTTCACTTGGCTTCTCTGGCCAGCCTTCAGCAGATAATTTGCATGCTGCATAAGCGCTTAGAAAAACCCAGGGTTAAATCCGGGGCTGGTGTCACCGGTAACATTTATAGTCACTGAACTCCATTGTGTGTCACAAAGTGGGGTTCAAGGCAGCATCTTTTAAGCAAAAAGGGACATTATTTCAGTGTTGTGTCTACTTTCACACTGACATGGCGATGACTACTGCAGCTAAATTCAGGTTTGACCTCATTTGTCAAATGATTATCAGTGGATTTTTTTGGTAGATGTTAACTCTCTCTCTCCATATATATACTTTTAACCAGATATACATATACTTTTAACCAGAGATTTTACAGGTAAAGTTATAAAATGCAGGAACAGTCTTTTGTTTGCAAGAATTCAAGGTGAGGACAATTTAGATAAATGCATTGGGAGCACAGGCAGTATAAGAAATATCAAGCCATCTGCTACAGCAGATAGGTTGGAATAGGGGCTTCCTTTCTTTGCAGGGTTGCAATAGGTGCTTCGCTCATAGAAACCAGCTGTCACACTAGGCAGCATTCGGAGCAAAGGGAAACTTGTGTCTTCCCCACTGTTAATTCCAGGTGGTCTGCCCTGATCAAGGTTAGAGGGACTGTGGATGTGCAGGCCGTTTCATGGAGTTACAGGGAGGAGTCAGGCAAACCTCTTTCTTTCCATTTTTTTTTTCTCCATATTGGGTAGTGCTTTAAACTGGCCCACGCAGCACTCTGTGGGACGAGGCACACACAGGGCACCGTGTCCCTCTAAGGCGAATAACTTCCCTCTGGCAGACTGGCAGAATTCATCAGCTCTGCCAAGCACCTTTGACCCCACCACACAGCTGACAGCACGGTTGGCAGTTGGTAGCTTCCCTTTATCCTAGGTCAGCTCCTGAGGCGCCAAGGAGCAAAAGAAAGAAATAAAAGTGAGCATGTCTCATAGTTGACGTCAATCTGCTCGGGCTGAGAAACATGGTTTAGACTGTTAAGAAGAGGAAAATCAGATAACGTAGGGGCATCTGCTCAGAATAAAAGAACGGGCTCATCTGAAGACCCCAAAGAGGAAGCCATTGCATTAGAATGGCTAGCTGGTGGATTGCGTAAGATGCCCCTCGGAATGCCACACATGTTCGAGGGCAGACACCGTCATTTTCATGTCCTCAGGGCCCAGCACTATGCTTGGCGGTTGGTGCTCGTATGGACAGTTGGGGCAGTTGATCAGTGAAGTCCCTGGCTGCTTTTGACTAGGTGTATGCTTCTACATAATTATATTTCCTCAGTTGTACATCTAGATGAAATCTCCAAATCATTTCTCTACAAGGAATAAATTAAAAGGAAGAAGCTATCATTTTTCTTTTTTGTTTATTTTTATATATTTATTTGAGAGTGACAGACAGAGAAAAAGAGAGAGAGAGAGAGAGAGAGAGAGAGAGAGAGAATTGGCACACCAGGGCCTTCAGCCACTGCAAAGGAACTCCAGATGCGTGCGCCAACCTGTGCATCTGTCTTATGTGGGTACTGGGGAATGGAGCCTCGAACCGGGGTCCTTAGGCTTCACAAGTAAGCATTTAACCACTAAGCCATCTCTCCAGCCCAGAAGCTATCATTTTTTTCTTCACTTCCTGTCTGCTACATTTAAACTCTGTGCTCCACAAATTATCTTTGTCTTGCCTCACACTGATCACAAGAAAGGAAAAGTTAATTCTGTTTTGCAGACTATATAAAACCTATCTAAATGTGTACAATGAGGAAGTGGTCCACCCAAGATTCAAATGCAGGTGTCTTTGCTGCTGAAGTCGTTGAGCTTTGTTTTCCCTGTTCATAAATCTTAGGATGTCATCAATTATAACACTTTGGGAAGAAAGCTAGGGGTTCAGCTCAGTTAATAGAGTGCTTACCTAGCATGTCTGGATTCCAGCCTCAGCATTGTATAAGCCAGTAGATAGGAGGTAGAAACAGGTGGTTCAGAAGTCCAAGGTCACCCTTAGCTACATAGCTAGTTCAAGGCCAGCCTAGGCCACATGAGACTACTGAAGAAATAAAAAAAACTAGAATAGAGACTGTACACTATGCATAAGGAGGTATTTAAGAATTTTTGTTAAAATTAACATAGAAATATATGTTTCTATGTGACAGCAAAAATCTCTTGGCAAAGGCAATGGATTAAATATCAAGTTTTTAGTTTTAGAAATCAAAAAAGTGACTTTTCAACATATAAAATATACATTAATTTGGAATAAATTTAAAAATGTGCAGAAATAAATGAAAACAAAGATACAAAGGTTTACTGAAAAGGAAATTACGAGATTCTCAACAGGTAAATTTTGTTGTAGGATAGGAATTTTCACCACTGTAAATTTGCTACTTCTCTCTCATAATAAAATGGACATAATAAAAGGGATCTTATTTTGAAAATTGAGCATAAATTGTAGGGTTCACCTGAAAACTTAAGTAGAAGAAAATAGGCAAAATATTTTTAAAGAGTAATAAGGCTTATTTTCATTATTGGATATTAAAACCTATTATAAATAACAACACAGAACAATGTAGCACTCGCATTAGGATGTACAGCAGATCATCAGAAACATAAAGCCACATGCTAGATGCTAAACACCTGAACAAGTAGCTAGGTTTGAAGTAAGTCTAATAAAGATGGAATTTCAAATCAATGAAGAAGTGACAGATTAACCAAGGGGTGGCAAAAATGTATTAGATAGCTATTTATGTCATGAAAGTTATTTATATGGTTTATAGAGATAAGTAAGAAAAATCAAACATGACTACATCACTGACTATGGAGTTCAGTAGAAAAGCTTAAAAGAAAAGAAAATACTGCTTGGATGTAGTTTGATTGGAAGACCACTGCTTTGTTTCTCCTCAATCTTTTCTTTTTAAACAGTTTTTAATTAATTAATTAATTAATTAATTTATGAGAGAGAAAGAATGTCCCCACGTGCATCTGGCTTACATGGGTTCTTGGGAGTTGAACCTGGGTCCTTAGACTTCGTAGGCAAGCCCCTTAACCACTAGGCAATCTCTCTAGCCCCTCTCCTCACTCTTTATTGTTTCTTATAAGTCATTCCTGTTTGTCTCTTTCTGATCTTGCCTTCTGGTACAGCATCATTTTGAAAATACAGATGGATACATTGGGGTGAAAATATCATGAATAACATTTAAAAACAAATCATCAACTATAAAAAATATATAGCAGAAAGATGATTAGTATCTTTAGATTATACAGATGCCATTTTGAATAAAAAGTGACCATGATACCCTGAGGCATGGTTTCTCTGTCATCCCACAGGGACTGACTGAGGTCTTCATGACCCCACAGTAAATACCATAACCCCACTGAGGAGGGCCCCCAGGGTAACACATACTAGCATGAGGGGGTAAAAGAGTAGAACCTGTTATATATGCATATATGACATGAGTTGCTTCGACATATTGGTCATTTTCTCCCAGTCGCCCATGTAGCACCTTCTGGCACTAGACGCACTGACTGGGGACTGACTCTCTTCCAATTTCCAACCATGCCATTCTAATTTGCATGTCAATCACATAAGGTGTCTTCAGCAGTAGGGTCTTATCACTAGCCTTTGGTGGGTCATGAAATAAAAATTAAAATAAAAAGTGATCATTATAGCATAAAGGAGAACTGAATAGACAAATTGCAAGAACTATATGGATAAAAAGCAAACGCATCATATAAATATTCATGAATGATGAAAAATATGATAACCAAAATACGGTATCATTTCTTGCCAATCCACATGCCAGTTGGTGTCATTCTTGCATTTACAGGTTTGTTCTAGAACTTGCCTCTGCTCCTCCTTTTGCCTCAAGTTGGGTTGCACAGCATCATCTCCCACGAGTATTGGCTGGATACCATTTTTGTATATTGTAAGGGACGCTCTGAGAAGTGCCAGATGCTGGATAGTCCCTTGCAACTCTTGGATAAAAGGGAAAGATTCCTTGCTTTCATTTTGGGTTAATTCCTGTGGAAGGAATACCTGTAGCATCATCTCTATTCCCAGGGACCTAACTAAGTTTTACTGGCATAATTTCCCATGGCTCTCAGCTCCCTGTTGGACTAAAGTATGATTTAATAAATTGCTCACTGGCCAAACCATTCTGGCATCAGTCCCCATATGGGCAATAGAACATGGCAGAGCAACATGCAAAGATTAAGGCTGGAGTCTGCTTCTGACTTTTTGTAAGAACTCTGAATCCCAAACACTTCAAACACATTTATTTCTGCCCAATTTTCTCATAGAGTTGAATTCAGACAACTCCCTCTTGTATCATATAATAATAAAATGGAGTTCAGTGGTTACTTCTATATATTTTTAAAATTTCTCTAAATCCATGCCATGGGCTGGCATTAAACAGCTTTTTTTTCGGTGTTGTGGGTCATACTCAACACCTTGTACAATTGCATATGCTAGACATGCACTCTGTCAACTGAACTATATACAATATAATTTTAAGATTAAATATGACCTGTAAGAAAAATGTGAATTTCATTTCATGTTGAATCCTTAGCAATGTTTTCCCTTCCTGAAGGATCACAGCCACATTTTAACTCATGCAAGGAAGGAAGAGCAACATTTACAGTTATTTTAAGTTGAATAAATGAAAGGTAGAATTAAGTTCATTTTCAAATGCTTCTAGTTTTCTCTTCATCTTAAATTTACACACTTAAAATATAGCCAAGACTGCTGAGTACAAATCTCAGCTTGACCCTGGCTATAATAAATTCCTTTGAGGTTTTCTTACAAAATAAACTAGAATATTTTCCACATTCACTACCATTACGCCTCCCACATAACACATAAAGGATATTTAGGGGAATGTTTCCAATTTTCAGAATATCTCCTAAAAGCTGGCTTGGACAGGGAAAGAAGCTGGCACCATAAATATTTTAAAGGTGTTTATGAGAAATTGCTAATTTGTGTTCTAAATTTTCATTTTATTTATTGAAACTCAATTATGACAAAGTCTTTGACATACACTCTAATAGTGACACTTCAAATACTTATAATGAGAACTGGTTTTGATTTTTTTTTCCCAAGCAATTTGATCTTCAATTCTCTACAAGTAAGGACTATAGCCTCCTATGTCCTCCTATGTATACTTGTCCACATATTTGGTATATATGTCATAAAATAAAGCAATCAACATTTTTTGCCCATTTATCATGTGAAATATTCAATAAGAAGAAGCAAAGGTGTTACAGAAAAAAAGAGTACATTACAGTACTGTTGAGCACATCACATCTGCCTCCTTATCTTGGGTAAACAATATACACAGTATATAGAAAACCAAGCACATGGTTAACAGTGTCAAGTAAGTAAAAAAGATGACATAAGATAGTAGACATTTTGAGGAGTGAAGATGAAGGGTCTACTATCTGTTAGTGACTTGATCAATTTACTTAATGAATATATTTGTTAAATTTAGTATCTCCATGTATCTACTTTGTGGCTTTTATCATCAAAATAGCCCTGATTTTTATTAGCATATATTAATTGTGCAAAAAATGAGCTTCCTTGTGACATTTCATACAGGCATGTAATGGGCTTGGATCATATTTGCCTCCCCATACTTTCCTCCTCCCTGCTCTCTGAATCCCTTTCTATTTCCGGGTAGATTTTTCTACTTTCATATCTCTTGTCCTTTTCTCTTATTGTTTTCTTTTTTATTGTTACTTTTTCACAGTTAGCACAAAAAGTAATGGGTTTCATTATGGCATGCTCATCCATGAGTCCTTATCCCTAGAGGCCCTCCACTGCTCACGCCCCCATATCTGTTTCCCCTACATTCCACAGGTCAGTGAAAAATGTAATACTTCTCTTTCTGAGTCTGGCTTACCTCCGTAAACTGATGACCCCTTGTTCCACCCATTTTATTTCAAACAACATGATTTTGTTGTTTATGGATGAATTAAACATACATAATAATCCCACATTATCTTATTCTTTTGGCCATTGATAGGCACCTAGGCTGGGCCCATGCCTTCGTATCGTGAATACTGCTGCCATAAATGTAAGTATGCAGGTAACTCCACAATGTGCTGAGTTAGATTCTTTCAGGTATGTATTTAGGAGTGGAGTAGCTGGAGTTCATGGTAGGCTCTATTTTTAACATTTTGAAGAACTTCTATATTGATAGTCGCCATATTAATTTACATGCCAACCAGCAATGTACCATGGCTCTTTCCACCCCTTCCTGCACCCTCACATGCATTTCAAATTGTCTGCTTTCTTGATGTTAGCCATTCTGACTGGGTGAAATAGAATCTCAATGTAGTCTTGATTTGCATTTCTCTATGGCTAAAGTTTAGCATCAGTTTTGATGATAGGGAAAGTGGCCTTTATAGAGATAGAGGGTTTCATATCTACATCTGTCTGACTCCAACTTCTAGGCTTCCCCCCTTCCCCACCACACTGCTTCTTTCAAACAGAATGCTGAGTTAACAGAACTTTAAAAAGGTTAATTTGCTATTGTAATGGTATTAATCTACTATGTCATTGTTGAAATAAATAAAAATTGAGTACTCAGTATGCACGACACAATACACTGGGCTCTGAAGATGCTATGGTGAAAAATAAAAAAACCCAAACAATAGAGTGTCCTTTATGAAACTCAAATTTCTTTCAAAAAGAATGCAATAAAAATCATAAAACTTGATGAAAAATTGTAATTCTAATATTAGAAAGCAAATATGTATGATGTTATAAAGCTTAGAGATTTTATCTAGTCTGGATGTTCATGGTCTAGAAATCTGAAAATTAATTTTCACATATAATATTCCAGACCCAAAATATGTAGAAAGAAAAAAAAAAACAGTAGTTAAGAACAGCTACATATGGTCAGAAGGCCTGAGCTGAGAGAGCAAAGGAGATAACTGTGCAAGGTAGGGTGGAGAAACCAGTAGGCACAAAGCTTTTTGTGGTCTTAAAAGTCAGTCTGACAGTCAGCGCGTCTAGTGCCAGAAGCTGCTACATGGGCGACTGGGGGAAAATGACCAATATCTGTCCAAGCAACTCATGGTCTAACCTACTTAGCAGCAAATAGCCTGTTGTGATGCCCACACAAGTGCAATAGTGGCACACTGCCATGGTGGGGAACCAACTGCTCTCAATTCGGCTAACTGATCCCCTCAGTGGTACGGGACCCATAGCTGGAGCTGGGAAACGAGTTAGAACCATATCCAAACATAAGCCCGCTCTCCATTATCAAGCTACCATCAATCGTGGGCTACAAGAGGGCCTACACCTATTAAATTCTCTATAAAAAAGTAAGGGTTATCTCTTTTGTCCTGGTGCTAACTTACTCTCCGTTGGAGAATCTGCTTCTCATTTTCAGATACACGTAGATCCTAAGGAGAGAGCCACCCCATCATACCTCAAACGGGCCCTGGCTGAAACTAAGAAAAATTGGAGAAACAAGCAAGGGGGCTGTTTTCCTGGTGAACCGGGTACCAGCACAAGGGGGAGGGAGATCAACACAGAGAAAAATCAACTCCTACCAAATCAGAGAGCCAGAGCCTCAGAGACCCCCAGCACCTCATCACTGAAGCAGACCAAAAATGAACCCAACATGGCTCAGGGAAATTTTGTGGAAGAGGTGGCGGAAAGAATGTCAGAGCCACATGTTGGGTCATGATATGCAGAGACATTTATCCTGCCCATAACTGTGGGCTAACTCCACAATGCATGATCCATAGACCTCAACAAGGAGTGGCCAAGGGGAGGGGTTAGGTCACAGATGAGCCTAATAATGGTACCAAACTGACTGTATTTGCTGAATACAAAACTAATTAATAAAAAAATAAAAAAATTTTTAAAAAAGGCATTCTGAGATTAAAGGTGTGTGCCACGTAAAACCAAAAAAAAAAAAAAAGTCAGTCTGAGCCGGGCGTGGTAGCACCCAGCACTCAGGAGGCAGAGGTAGGAGGATCAATGTGATTTCAAAGCCACCTTGAGACTATATAGTGAATTCCAGGTCAGCCTGAGCTAGAGTGAGACCCTACCTTGAAAAACCAAAAAAGAAAAAACAAAAGTCAGTCTGAGCATTTTGTTTCCATTCTAGGAGCAATGGAAAGCCTGTGAAGAGTTTTTATTGGAGAGTAGCACTGTGGAAGCAGGAGGAATTAGCATAGGAAAATGTGCAGAAGATTTTTAGCCTTTTCACAAATGCATATCTATGGGTGTGTACATGTTTTTGTGTGTTCATGTGCACACATGTGCAATTGTCTGTGGAGGCTAGGGGACAGTCTTAGGTGTCATTCTTCAGGACTGGTGTACACTTCCTTTGAGGCAGGGTCTCACACTGGCATGGCAAATTGGACACACTGTAAAGTCAGTAAACCCTAGCTCTTAGATTATAGGCATGTGCCACGTTGCTTGGTATTTTTTTATGTGGGTTCTGGGGATTGAACTCAGGTCCTCATGCTTGTAATGCAAGAACTTTGCCAACTGAGCTATATCTTATAGCTTTCTGTTTAGTGTTTTTTTTGTTTGTTTGTTTTTTTTGTTTTTTTTTTTTTGTAGGCCAGGCAAGAGGTTGTGCTATTTTGAATTATAGAGTAAGTAACAAAGATCTAGAGGAAGGAATAGAAATTAGAGCATATTTAGGAGATAAATTGGCATAATTTTGTGAAGGACTAGATGTATCCAAGAGTTTCTTTAAAGACAAGGTAGGGTTTCAAGGAAGAATTCAAGTTTCGGATTAGACTAACTTACTAGATACTAGTTCCAAACACAGTAGGGATTGTGCATTTTCAGTGTGAATGACCATCTAAGTCAATACTTAAGTGGAAAGAGCATGAATTCAGTTTTTTAAAAATTCATTTATTTGTGTGTGTGTGTGTGTGTATGTGTGTGTGGGTGTGTGTTTGTGGGCACACATACCATAGCATACATGTGGAGGTCAGAGGACATGTTGGGAGTGTTTGTGCTACACTATTTTGTGAGACAAGGTCCCTTACTTTTGCAAACAAACTGCCGGACTATGAGGGAAAATTAGACTAATTGGCCTGTGAGCTTCACATTTTTCTGGCTCTGTCTCCCATTGTCATGGGCCACTGGGGTCACAAATGCATACACCATTTTGAAACTGCAATGATAACTTTGCAAGCAGGTTATTTTAACCACTGAGGCACCTTTCCAACCCCAGATTCAGTTTTGACCTTTGTAGTTCGTTTTAGACTGGTTGGTTAACATGTGAAATCAATTATGAAATATATGCATCTATACTTCAAAGGAAAGTGTTAGCGAGAGATTGAAATGTGTGAGTTATCTGAGTGTGGGTGGTGATTGACATTGGGAGTATAACTGAGATTATGTAGGAAGAGGTGTGGAGCAGGAAGTGGACGGGGCCAGTGACTGAGCACTTACCACTAGCAGGGCTTGATCATCAAGAAGAGCAAAGTGTGCTTCCGAAAGCAGAGTAGTATGAAGACCATGGAAAATAACGTTAAAACAAAAGTGGCTCAATAACTTTGAATGTTTTTACAAAGTCAGCTGAAATAATCCATGCTGGTCCATAACAGAAGGGGAAAGTAACTTCTGACTGCCCACTTTCGTGTCTCAAAGAATTGAGGTGGACATATAAATTCTTCTCACTGTTTAAAGGGCAGGGAGATCAATACATATGCAGATAGAAAATTGAGCCCATTTCTGGGTAATTAGTACTCAAGCTTCATTTGGTAAAGGTTATTGAATCTACTTCATGTACACCCTCAGTTTTTTTTTTCATTTTTGGATTGTTCCATAGACATAGTTCTTACACTAGTAACACAATGTTTAATATACTTAGATAAGGAATAGTGATTGACCTAAAAATAGTTACTGATTAGATTTGCAAAAATTATTGCTGAAGTTAATTGCTCAAACACGGAGTCACCTCTGTGTGAAACTTCCAGACAGGGAAAATACTCCTAAAAGTTTTATAAATTTGCTTCAGTGGGAAAGTGGACTTAAATACTCAAAGTAACTTGGAACTCTTTCTAAAACTGGCTTTAACAAAATATTTTCAAACATTTGGCTTAAAAATATGTCCCATTGTAACTCACAGAAATGTCATGATGTTTAAGAAAAAAACTTTAAATGTATGCAGATATTTGGAATTCAAATGATTTGAGCAAGAGAATGCTTCAATCCTGACAATCTATGGAAGGATGGTATAGGAAGAAATAAAAAGCAACTGAGATTACAGATGAACTGTTTTTACATTAGTCCAGATATGAAACATTCACAGTGCTAAGCAACTAGAGCAGCAGATGGGAAGGAAAAAATAATAAGTTCATGCCTGCAGAGACCACGTGATAAGACACTGAGCCTAAGGAGAAGTTGAAGCATCAAGCTGACATTCATTGTCTCCATTCAGGGAGAGAAAACTCCAAGAGCTCCAATAATCTACCCCAAGACATTTAATAAGTTGTATATCTCAGGTCTATAAAGACTTCTTTCAGATATGAGTGTCTAATTTAAAACCATAACAAGGGGCTGGAGAGACTGCTTAGTGGTTAAAGCATTTGCCTGCAAAGCCAAAGGCCCTTGGTTTGATCCCCAAGGACCCACATAAGCAAGATGCACAAGGTGGCGCGTACATCTGGAGTTTGTTTGCAGTGGCTGGAGGCCCTGGTGTGCCCATTCTCTCTCTCTCTGTTTCTCTCTCTCTCTCTCTCTCACACACACACACACACACAGAGAGAGAGAGAGACTCGCTCTCTCTCTCTCTCAAATAAATAAATTAATTAAATTAAATAAATATGTTTAAAACCATAACAAACTCCCTCCAGAAAAGATGTAAGTATATAGAAACAAGCCAGGCATGGTGGCATATGCCTTCCACTCCTACACTTGGGAGGCTGAGGTAGGTGGATGTTGCAGTTAGCTTCATGTTGCTGGCAGAAGAGTAGCTTGAGGGCAGAAAGGGTTTACTTTGGCTTGCAGACTCAAGAGGAAGCTCCATGATGGCAGGGAAAAATGATGGATGAGTAGAGGGTGGATATGACCTCCTGGCCAACATCAGGTGGACAACAGCAGCAGAAGAGTACACCAAACACTAGCAAGGGGAATCCGGTTATAATGTCCATAAGCCTGCCCCCAATAATACCTCACCTTCAGGAACTCCAATTCCCAAAATTTGACCAGCTGCGGACTTAGCATTCACAACATAAATTTATGGGAGACACCTGAATAAAACTACCACAGTGGATCACTGTAAGTTCAAAGCCAGCCTGATGCTGCAGAGTAAGTTCCAGGTCAGCCTGCTAGGGACCCTGCCTTGAAAACATAAACAAAAAAGTATGTAGAGGGCTGGAGAGATGGCTTAGCGGTTAAAGCGCTTGCCTGCAAAGCCAAAGGACCTCAGTTCGATTCCCCAGGACCCACATTAGCCAGATGCACAAGGAGGCGTATACATCTGGAGTTTGTTTACAGGGCTGAAGGCCCTGGGGTACCCATTGTCTCTCTTTCTACCTGCCTATCTCTGTTTCTATTTCTCTCTCTCAAATAAATAAATAAAAATAAAATATTTAAAAAATATGTAGAAACTGAATAGAAAACTGACTTTCAGGGGCAGAGGGCAAATGAAGATACAGAGCTCAATGAGTACAATGAGTTATGTAGAAGTGATTTAGTGCAAATGAACAGCCTAAGAACTATGCATCACAATATTGTATTAAAAACTGGCAACCTGCTAAAAGAGTGAGTTTTGAGTGCCTTTGACACACACATGCACAAAAGACATGATGAATATGTTAATTTGCTTCAAAGTTTTGTTGTTTCACCATGGATTTGTATTTCAAAGCATCACGTTTACATTATATATATATATATATATATATATATATATATATAATTAAAGAAAGAACTACAGTAAAGAAAATATTTCATGGAAATGCAATGCCATGAAACATATCTGATGAAGAATCAGAATGAGGCAGAGCTCTATTTCTGACAGAAAAGTTTCTTTCTTCAATGGCTTTGTTTCTGTGGCTACATAGCTCCTCAGTCTTTAATGGTGAATGAAGAGAGGGAGGGCAATTATATGCGTCATCTTCTCATTGTTGTGACAAAATACTGGAAAGAATCAGTTTAAGGGAGGAAGGATTTATTATTTCTCAAAATTAGAGAGAGTAAAGTTCATCATGATGGAGAAGGCATAGTGACAGATTAGCTGTGGCCACAGGAACATGAGGTAGGTAGTGACATGTTCAGCTGGCAGTGAGGAAGCCCATAGCCCAGTGTGGGAACCAGAACCAGGATTATGCCCCACCCTCGTCGCCTTGCATCTAGGCCTTATGTCCAGAAGGTTCAAGAACCTTTCAAACAGTGCTATTCTCTGGGAACCAAGTGTTCAAACACATGGGCCTGTAGCAAACATTTCACATTACAGTACCCTCTCAGAATAGGCCCAGTGTCCTACAGATGAACCAGTGGAGCCTCTTGTCTGCTCCCTTGGAAGTTCCTGGTCCCAGTGTGTGCTACAGTTGGAATGAGTGACTGATTGCAGATCAAATCCTGTGCAACCCTTCAAAGTTGATTTCAAAGGATTCAAAGAGGGTGGGAGAGGGGGTGGAGCTGTTTTTTTTGGCTTTTTTTTTTTTTAAAGCTGATATTAAAAGGTTGTCATGAAGGATGGGCACCTTGCAAAGAAATAGAAAATGAAAACTTTAAATCCATTGTTGATTCTCTCCAAAGAAGTCAGCTCTTATTTCAGTTAGGATCATACAAGGCTTGGATATATTTTATATTTTCTTTTCAGAAGTGTAAAAAATACTTAAAAGTGCATATATAGACTGAGCATAGATTTATTGCCAGTGACTTTTGTAAGGCTCACAGATTGAGGCTGCTAATGTAAGTTTATGAGTACAGCTGGTCCATTTAACGGCAGGTTTATAGGTGCTCCTCAAGAGCTGCCCGTGTCTGTGGAAAGTATGGTATCAAACAAACTCTGTTGGACATATGGGCCCATCTATGGCCAATGTACTATAAACCAACTCATAACTACTGCAGCTGTGACCATAAACTTTTTTTTGGAAAACAGCTAGAAAAATCTGACATAGAAATGGTTGCTATGTTCCCAAATGGGAAGGTGGAACCTGCAAAGTGAGGGACCAAGCCATGGCTCCAGTGAATGTATCACAGACTCGGGTTAAACCAACAAAACCTACTTTCCTCTCACTCGACATTGTTTTCATAAATCTCTGTGGAAGGAGCAATGGTGATTCATTTTCTGCTTTTAAAGTTCTAAGTGCCTGAGACCACTGGTATTCCATCGAAGTCCCGTTACTTCTCCTAAGTCACCAGGATATTGGTACTTACTACCGTGTTGATACAGGGTTTTCTTACACAGGCAAACCTCAAGCTTTGTCTCCCATGTAATGAAGCTACTTTTCAAAGTAGAGATTTTTCCTCAGTTCAGAAGGCGTTCTGTCTTCCCTCTGACATTTTGAAATATTTATGCTAAAAACCTTTTTATGGAAAGGACCACCATCAGGATGGTTAAATGCATTATAAAAATCTTAGAGAAACTCAATGACAGGATTTTTATTTTGCTAAGTATTGGCACAGGGAAACATGAATTTTCTTGTTCCTGACACCTATCCCTGGACCACACAAAGTAGTAATAATAGGAAAGCAAGGGTTGCATTAAATGCCAATAAATATTTCTGCTGTCTGAAGCTCCTTGAAGGACAGAACTGTCTCTTATCCATTTTAATATTTTCATGGTGCCTGAAGTTAGTATTTTTAGGCTAGGCAGGGTGATCAGCAGAACGCATAATGGTTTCATACTAAGAGAAGGTACATGAATAGAAATATGACCTCATAGTGCCTGACACTACCTAAACAAGACCATCATAAGATGAGGAAAAGATCATGACATCAAAATAAAAGAGAGACTGATTGAGATTGGGAGGGGATATGATGGAGAATGGAATTTCAAAGGGGAAAGTGGGGGGAAGGAGGGTAGTACCATGGGATATTTTTTATAATCATGGAATGTTAATAAAAATTGAGAAAAAAACAAATACAAAAAAAGAAAAGAAAAATCACTAATAATTCTGGTATATAAACTGATCTGGAAAAATTTAGAATCTTTCAATTTTCATAATGGTGTGTCTGAGTGTGTGACTTTCATATTCCTTGGGTTGTTTTCTGAAGAGTCTTATCTATCCAGACTAGAGCAATTATATATTTTTCCTCATGTATTTTCTGAAGAAGTTCTAGAGCCTCCTGCATTGCTTTATTATATTAAGTATTTCTCTTTATTTCATGCATAAACATTTTTCTAAATAAAAAAAATAAATAAAAAAGAAATATTTTTTATTTCTGACATGATGCCAATAAAAGTCACAGTTGTCCATCTCCCTTATGCTGGGCAGTCATAGGTGGTTATCTTTATGATTCTATGCTATTTTCCGTTAAAGGGTGTTCAAAATATTTATAAAATCCACTTAGATTTTATTAGGTTACTTGAAAGAATAAGTAGTAATAGAGCATGAGAGTGTGTATATGTACGTCGATGTGCTATCTCTAGATATAGCTATATTCTGGGAGCTGTTTGGCTTTTTTGTTTTCTGTAGGTTACAGGAGAGTCTGCTGAATCTATGCACACACATTTTTGAGTTGTGTCTCACGCACTGGCATTTGTGTGCAGCTAAATAATTTTACCATGGTGAATGGAATCTGTTATTGGCCTTATTGCTTTTAGAAAGTAAAAAAACGCTTCTTATGTCAACCCAATGTTTCATAATCAATATTTTCATATTTACTCATATAGTTGATTTTCTTGGCCTTCATGAATACTTGACTTGAATTTTCAAATGGTACATCGATAATTTCTTCTGGGTGTTTGTGTAGTGTGCATTTGTGCATGCATGTCTATATTTGTTTGTAGGTGTGTGTGCACATGTGTGTGCATACATGTGGAGGATGGATGACGACTTTGAGCACCATTGCCAGGCACCACATCCGCCTCTCCATTGCCGGGGTTTATAGACATGCACTACCACATCCAACGTTTTATGTGGGTTCTGGGGATCAAACTCAACTTCTCATGCTTATGGAGGTGAGGACTTTCTCTTCTGAGCAATATTCCCCGCACCAGTTCAGAGACTACTTCTCAGGACTAATTTAATACATTGAATGACGTATATGATCACAATTCTAACTATTGAGCAAAATCTCATTGAGAGGTGTGTGTAAGTGTAGACAAACTTTCTATTTTTTTTGTAAGACATTCTACATTTTATTAGTTTTCTTGAAGCTAGGTAAGTAAAGGTCAAAGAGTATTCAACAGTCTTCATTATCTGTATTATTATCTATGATAATTAGATTTCTCAGTATTGAAAACCTAAATCATTTCAAGATAAATTCTATTCAACTTTCACAATATTTGCAGAAAATGTAAATGACTATCCATTTATATGTTTCATAAAGGAAAACTTTCTTCAACATTTTCATGGTGTAAGCAATCATTCAAAATTGTCTCCTGTAAAGTCAACCATCTGAAAAAAAATTCAAGTTACATATCTGCATATTTCAAATACCTTAACATATGTGGTTTCATTTGTTGCTTACAATAATTCTTTGAGGCAACACTTCAGTATTGTCTTCCCATTTTGTTAATGAAAACACTAGGGCTCTAAATCATTAGTTGTTTTCCATAAGTGTCATAGCTAGTTATAGATCCACCTTGACCTGGAACACAAGTCTTATGATACAGTATAAGACTATAATTAAAATTCATAAATTATTTAAGTAGAGGATGGTCAAAGAACTCCAACTCCATTCACACTTTTCATGATCTTACAAATACACTGAAAATCTGAAAAGAAATCCTTATGGGAACAAAAGACAGAACAGGTATATTAATTGTTAAGAGAACCACTGGAAAATTTTGCCATTTATAGCACTGGTCGAGAAGGTCAGAGTGAGATCACACTCTGGGCAGCTGAAGAGAGTGTGGGATATGCATGCACAAGAGTGATTTGCTATGTGGTGCTAATATGAAAGGGACCCAAATACAGACATCACCAATTGACTCAAGCCAACCCTATCTGGGCATCGAAGTGAACCAGGGCAACTGTGGAAAATAAAACTGGCATATTTATTTTTTAAAAATTTAGGTTTTAAAACAATAGATCAATGGTTTAATTTTAGCAACCTTCATAGAAGATAGAAGGAAAACCACATTAGAAGCAACTATTTCATTCATCTCCCACATCTGTTCAAGTACAACTGGACATTCCTAACCCTTTTGTGCTTGTCTCATTACGCCAGATACTCGGCACGTTAGAGAACGTCATCACATCGTCTCACAAAATCTGAGGAGCCTTGTCCTTCTTAGTTCCAACTTTTAGATTGTTTTTGGATAATAACATTGTTTATATATTACTATTCTAAGTTTATTATTTAATTTTAGCTAATTTTTAAAACATTCTCCTTTTGATAAGTTAAATTGCCTCACATATATTTTTTTCTGCCATGATAAGGATTTTGGACTTAGTTCTTAGAAATAAGGAACTCCAGAAAATCTTACCCTATTTATTCTGGTATTCTCATTTTCTCCTTTTCATGACTTAAATTACATGGATTAAACATTTTCTAGAACTACCATTTTTTAAAAAAAAAAAAAACTTTCCATTGTAGCTTGACAGCTATAATCTTTCCTTATTTTATAAGAGATCAAATATAAAATTATCAAGAATTAATTCTTGATATATTGCTTTTCTTCTATTCCCATTTTTTCTCAACATGCATTTTATGGATAGAATATATCTTTTTATTCTATCTTCCATGTCTATTAATTTTGTATATGTATTCTACCTTTTAACCTCACTCTTTATCTTTGGGTCAGTTTCTTAGTTCAGTCTTTAAGAAAAATAAATATATTTTGTGTAGTTTATCAAATATGACTTTAATTATCAAGTCTACCAAGTACTTTTTTCTCCATGTTGTCTTATGCTCCTCATGTAGTTTCAGGTCTTTCACATTTTCAGTCATTTTTTAAAATACTCCTTTTGTATGCCTTGTCAGATTTTTTTTCTATTATTTCATGTCATTGGGACCTAAACCTACTATTTACTATGCTCTTGGAGCCTTATTTATGTGAGATTATATCCCTGGATATTTTACAATTCTGAGTTATGAATCCCAGAGTGTGGCAGCCACAACATCAACTCATGAGCTAAGTGCTCTGGCATTTAGTTCTTGTTTTATTTCTAGCCCTCAGAAAAACTTACTTTTTTTGTGAGACTATCTTATGCATTCAAAAGCAAGAGTTTCTTTTACTTTGAATTTGGAGGTATTGAAGGTGAAATGCTGACAGGCAATTGCTGTTATACTTTTTAGATATGAATAAGACACAAATTTGTTTTGGGTAGCACTCTAAGCTACATGTACAACATAACACTACAAAGTACTGAATATTAGATCCTTAATGATTATTATACCTCATTCTAAGACTACTGGATTGTGGAGATGATAATTTCACCTTCAAGACCCAAAAGATATTACTCAGGAAATAAGAATTTATTTCATAATTAATGAATCCTGTTCTTTCACAATAATATTATTTATCCTTGAGAGAAGCTAGTTAATCTGGTTATTTTCTGAGGTAATATGAAAATTTCTGTTGGAATACAAAATTTTCATTGCCATATGTTTATTCACTGTATTAATATAAATATTCCACTGAGAGTCATTTTATAATACTGAATTAGGTCACCTTTTATATTGTTTCTGAATGCTTATCCAGATTTTGGGGTTATTTTACTTCCTTTCTCATATAAATCAGTCACTCTAGATCACTTGAATTAATCTTTAAAAGCAAAAAGGCATGTAACATCCATAGTTCCATGGCATTTTTTTTATGATTCACCTTTTTTTCCTTCCTCATAGTACACTTTAAATAAGAGTATGAAACTATAATATTGTCCAGATAGAAGATTTGACTATTTTCTGCCCATTACAACATTGGTACACATTTTATTTCAAGGGTACAATGTTTAGGTGGACTTTTTGTAGTAATGTGACAAATTTACTATTCTTCAGGGTAGGAGCAATATTCATGTAAAGAAAATATGAAAATTTTATATACCTATGATCTTTGCTTTGGTGGCCTTTCATGTAACTGCAGAATAATGCTGATCTCACATAAAACAGATGGTCTGTGAATCAGTATAAAATTGTGTGTTATGAAAGTGCATATAGTAGGTATATGTGCATGGATACACATATACATGTAAGTACTAATAATATAACTGTTAAAATTATACTACCTGTATAGAGTTCAAAAAATTCATATACCATACTTATTTAAATTATATTTGGATATAGGATATATAGTTTATGTGTAAATACCTACATAGAGGAAAATGGGTGTGCCAGGGCCTCTCACCACTGCAATTTAAGGATTTAAGAATACTTGTTAAAATTTCAAAGAATTTCTTATTATTTCACTAACCTTGACTCTGTTTTAAAAATGGTATAAAAATATAACATTCTCATCCATTCTGCTAAGCTACTTGGGATTTAAGAAAGGAATAAGGAATAACAATTATAAAAGAAATTAAACTTTCTATAGTAGGAAAATAGAACCAAAATTGATAGTAGGGTTTTTTTTTTAATGGAAAATGAGAGGATGTGTTTTTTTCAAGTTTCAACAGGCTAGCCTTATAGGTTATGTAAGAGTCAGTTTTTTAAGCAGTAGTCTAATAAAGATTTCTGGGGACAGGAAGAACATTAAAAATCCAACCAGGGGCTAGGGAGATGGCTAAGCAGTTAAGCTGCTTTCCTGCAAAGTGTAATGACCAGGGTTCGATTCCCCAATGCCCATGTAAAAACCCAGATGCTGTTTGCAGTGGTGAGAGGCCCTGGCACACCCATTTTTTTCTCTCTCTCTCACAAATACATTTTTTTTTAAAAAAATCCAACCAGAAGAATGAGGATGAAGTCATATTCTCAACCCCATATATGGTGTTAGAAACCTACTTTATCTTCCCTCCTCTTGCCTTGTCTACTTTACTGAAGCAAATAACCATTTAATGGAAGAAGTCCAATGTAAAAAGCCACATGAAAATTTTCCAATTTCCTAGGATTTTCATTACTTACATACATATACTGTATTTGCACATTATATGACTGACAAAAATAAGTTCTTCTCCCTATCTGCCTCTCTCTCTGCTTCTTTCTCTCTATCTCAAAGAAATAAATAAAAATAAAGTATTAAAAACTAATTTCCATTACATTACATTACACATATTAATATTGTATTTTGATAATTTATTAGATATTGTTAATATGTGTAATGTAATTTGCTATCTTTGAAACCATTTACTATGATTTCTAGATATTATAAGTTTGGGGTATATAATGGTTACAATAGAATAGAACTTTAAGGTGGAAAATAGTAAGTGATCAATAAATATTTGCTGAATAAGCTCTCCAGTGACCATACTAGACAACGCTATGATGGTATGTGTCAGGTGACACTTCATGTTTTATTAATTACCCATTGTATCATACAAATTTCCCCCAAACTAAGCATCTTAAAATAAAAAAAAAATTTGTCATCTCTTATGATTTCTTTTTTTAAATTTTTGTTTATTATTTATTTATTTGAGAGCAACAGACAGAAAGAGAAAGAGGAAGATATATAGAAAGAATGGGCATGCCAGGGCCTCCAGCCACTGCAAACAAACTTCAGGCATGTGCACCCCCTTGTGCATCTGGCTAATGTGGGTCCTGGGGAATTGAGCTTTGAACGGGGGTCCTCAGGCTTCACAAGCAAGCACTTAACCACTAAGCTATCTCTCCAGCCCATCTCACATGATTTCTGTCAGGAGATTAACTGGTAGTTCTGGGACAGGAATGTTCAAAAGATGATGGTCAAGAGGTTGACTGCCCCTACATCCATCTGGATCACCTATATCATCTTAAAATAAAAATCATTTATCATCTTACTTAATTTATGTCAGGAGCTTGACTGCTAGTTCTGGGACAGAAATGTTCATGAAATGATGGTTGAGATGTTGACTGTACCTGAATCCACCTGCATCACCTGCATCCACCTACATCACCTGTGTCCATCTGCATCTAGGAGATCTGCTTTCCAGCTCTGCACTTGTTGATGGACCTTGGATCCTCATCACATGAATTCTACATGGCTTCTCCTATGGGGTGGGGGAAAGTGAAAGAGAGAATCTTTTATCCTAACTGCAAAGGTAACCAATTATACTTGTTATATTCCACTGGTCATATGGACCAAACCCAGAGCATATGAGACGACTATCAGAGGTAACCATATAAGAAGCCAGAGTTTATTGGTGGGGAGAAAACTATATCGAAGGAGGCTTACAATATAGATATTATAATTTCTTTGATGTTCATGAATGTAGACTAATTAGTAGTAGCACTGAAATATACTAAGGCATATTGTGATTTAGATATGAAGTGTTTTCTCTCTGACACCATGGCCATCAAAGGCTCATGTATAAAGGGCTTGGTTATCAGCTTTTGGGAGTAGTTGGACCATGAGGACTCTAACCTCATAAACAAATTAATCTCTTCATTGGTTCATAATTTGAGAGCATTATCAGGAGGCAGGAGAAGTTAGGCAGTAAGGCATTGTTGAAAGAAGTAGGTCACTGAAGGAATGGCCTGTAAATGTAGATCCTGTCCCTAGTCCCCTCTCTCTTTCTCTCTCCCTCTTCTGCTGTAAAGTGAGGAGCTTTGTGCCAACATATACTTCCTCCCAGAGGTCGTGTCTCAGCACAGGCCAAAGTGATGGTACCAAGTGACCATGAACCACAAACTTGGAACTATTAGCCAAAGTAAATCTTCTGTTAGTTGACTTTCTCAGCTATTCTGTCATAGCAATGGAAAGGTGACTAACCCAAGGTGAAAATCATTACTATTTATTTACGAAGAAGTATGTGCTCATTTTGGAATAAAGCCTTTGTATAATATAGCTGTATGTAAAATAGAATATGAACATACGGAAAACACACATTTCCTTATAATGCCCCTTCTGCCAGCTTACCTGCATTCCTTCTTTGAATTTTATTTCATCTAGGGACATATTACTTCAAACGAGTATTCAACAGACAGAGCACCACACAGAGTGATTTTTTTCAAATTATTCATTTTAACTGACATAAGTTTGCATACATTTACAGTGTACAACCTGATGTTTTGCAATATGTATATTATGAGAGAGTTTATTTCAATTCTCAATTTAAAAGCAGCTAGAATGAGCTGTGAGGGATTATATGATTAAGTTGATTAAGGTGGGAAAGTGTATGTGTGTGTGTGTGTGTGTGTGTGTGTGTGTACGCAAAAGAATGCTCAAATATCCTGTCATTTTCCAGTGCACAATTCATTGCTACTGACAATAGTCATTTGATGCATTAGATCTCTCAAACTGATTCTAGAGGAATATATTTTGAAGATAGCCATCCAATGTGGAAGTCCATGGCTATGTTTTATGTTCTATGGTCCTCCAAATAAAACACCCAACACATGGTTTTGCATCCACTTAGTTCATTGTTTTTGAATTAAAAAGAATTTAAGGGCTAGAGAGATGGCTTAGTAGCTAAGGGGCTTGCATGTGAAGCCTAAGAACCCAAATGCAATTCCCCAGTACTCATGTAAGGCAGATGCACAGGATGGCACCTGGTCTGGAGTTTATTTGCAGTGGCTAAAAGCCATGGCACATCTATTCTTTCTATATATATATATCTTCCTCTTTCTCTTAAATAAGTAAATAAAATGAGTTTAATTTGAAGCAGTTACATGTATTTTAATGTACAAATGAAGAAAATCATGAATCTTTCTTATGTTTCTTTATAAAACTTAAAAAAAAGTGGTTCCACTAAATAACTGGAAATAAAGAAATCCAGACCATATGATATGGAGCCATGCCCCCATCCCATTTAAAGGATGCTAAATTAGCTGAAACTTAGGCACCATTGATCCCTTAGGACTTTCAAAGATTTTTGGCCTGAATACAAAGCTCACAAAATACTATTAGCTGGGGACCTAGCACTTGTTTTCCAATGGGCTGCTTGGTCCCTATTCAAGTAAAACTTTGTTTATCCAAAAGTTTCATAATGTGCATTGCCCTACTCTGCCTACTTTTCAAGTATCTGGTGACAGAGTGATCAACCTAAGCTTTAGTCCAAAATTCTAACAACTCTCTCAGTGGTCCAATAAATATTAGTAAACTGTGCGTTTTTGCGTTAACCAGACACAACCCAGAATATCGCATTTTACATAAAAGAAGAACATCTTTATTGTACTAGCTTGAACTAAACAGTGCCGACTGTGTCCGCAGTTGTAAATAGAACCAACAGAAACATCACAATCAAAAGACTTTTCCTAAAATATAAATGTGTAACCTTTTATTTTATATCATGAACTGATGAATTACTTTATTTAAAAAATTTCCATGAAAGACTATATTTGAAGAAATAGATCATGTAAGTATATTCTGAAAGAGAAGACAACTGTTTTTAAAATTGAAAACCTTTGTAGTCAAAGGTTCACTTAATAGCTTCAGCATGGAAAACTTTGATAGAATCTCTGCAGTCAAAATAGACTCAACTATTTAGAAACATTTCTTACTGGCATTATTTTCATTTTACACCACTTAGTTTATGGTCATCATGTCACTTGTGTGACTTTATTCACATATACTTGCTATGTCACAGATGTAGCATGAAACTGTTGAGCATGAATCCAATCATGACTTTCCTCATTCTTTTTTCTTTTTTAATTAATTAGTCAATTAATTATTCAAATTTTTATTAACAACTTCCATGATTATAAAAATATCCCATGGTAATACCCTGCCTCCCCCCACTTTCCCCTTTGAAACTCCATTCTCCATCATATTCCCTCCTCCTCTCAATCAGTCTCTTTTATTTTGATGTCATGATCTTTTCCTCCTCTTATGATGGTCTTGTGTAGGTAGTGTCAGACACTGTGAGGTCATAGATATCCAGGCCCATTTTGTGTCTGGAGGAGCATATTGTAAGGAGTCCTACCCTTTCTTTGGCTCTTACAGTCTTGCTGCCACCTCTTCAGCAGTAGACCCTGAGCCTTGGAAGGTGTGATAAAGATATTACAGTACTGAGCACTCCGGTCACTTCTTTCTAGCACCATGATGCCTTCTGAGTCATCCCAAGGTCACTGCCATCTGAAAAGAGAAGATTCTCTACCAAAAGTGAGAGTATCATTAATATAAGGGTATGAACATTAAGAGAAGGGCTTACTGGGCAGTTTGATAAACATAGTATATACATTTAGCCAGGCAGCAGCAGACGTTACACCCCTAGGTTTCATGACTACCCCTGTTTTAAGTTTTCAGTATCAGGGATGTATTCCCTCCCATGGAGTGGGCCTCCAGTCTAATTAGAGGGCAGTTGGTTTCCACCATGACAGACATGCCACTATTGTACCCGTTGGCTCATTTGGCCTGGCTGGCCAAATATAAGGCTTGCAGTGTCCACTATTGAGTATCTCATTCTTTTTTTCGAGGTAGGGTCTCACTCTAGCCCAGGCTGACCTGGAATTCACTGTGTAGTCTTAGGGTGGGCGCGAATTCATAGTAATCCTCCTACCTCTGTCTCCCGAGTACTGGGATTAAAGGCGTGCACCACCATGCTGGGCTTTCCTCACTTTTTTGTAGAGCAACATAATGCTGATCCTACTCTCCCCCCCCCCCCCAGCATATATGGCCATACTGTGCTCAGAGCATGCTTAGTGGGGTACCTGTGACTCTTTCCTGGCTAATAGGACATAAGTGTGTGTCATGCAGTTGCTCCTTCCCTGACAAGAGGATGCTCTTTAGATAATTACAACCACGTGTGTCCTATCTGGGCTAGTGGGCTGCACCCAGCCCAGAGCAGCTACATATGTGACCCAATGCCAAGCTGTAAACTTCGAAACTTCATGAAATTTTTGGTGATATTTTGCAACACAATTGCACACTTATAGAAAACGTTTTAGAAAGACAGAAGTGACAACGTGGTGTCGTGGTGTCAAAAGGCTGAACACATTTGCCTGGGAGGAAATGAATGAACTGTTGCTGTTCATTTAGGACCATGAACAGAGACCACACTGTCCTGAAACGCTGTAATATTTTAGTAACAGTGAATGAACAATCCCCCACACTTCTCCTTTGGGACTTCTTCTTATGGTTGGTATAGAAAAAGTGGGGTTATTTGAATATTTCATTATTTGTATCCCCCAAAGATCTTAACTGGTACACTATGCCATTAGTGTTCATATGGTCACTGAAGGGGGTAGTGTTTATATTTACACAGTTAATTTACTCATGTCCATGGGATGGCATTTGTTTCCCTAATTGTTAGGAATGGAAAATAAAGTAATGCTTGATAGCTTGCTGACTTTATCTTTTCATAAACTAGAAAAGGGGCTGTCCTTTCACTGATGCTAAGAGAAGGCCAGAACAAGTACAAGGAAGTTCCATAGAGGAGGAACGCTGACAGTGAGATTTACATTAATATTGCTACACATACACTTATCTATGCAGCTCTTCTCCCCACTATAAGACAGTGACATTGAATTAAGTCTCCCCATTTCTAAGACTTCTTTTTGTTTTTTTTCTTTCTTTTTAAAAATATTTTATTTTTACTTATTTATTTGAGAGAGAGAAAGATACAGAGAGAGAGAGAGACAGACACAGAGAGAGAATGTGCATACCAGGGCCTCTAGCCACAGCAAACAAATTCCAGATTCATGTGCCCCCTTGTGCATCTGGCTTATGTGGGTCCTGGGCAGTCAAATCAAGGTCCTTTGGCTTTTCAGGCAAGTGCCTTAATGGCTAAGCCATCTCTCCAGCCCTCTTTCTTTCTTTTTATTTTTCTCTCTTTCTTTCTTTTTTTGAGGTAGGTTCTCACTGTAGCACAGGCTGACCTGGAATTCACTATGAAGTCTCAAGGTGACCTCAAACTCACAGCGATCCTCCTACTTCAATCCTGGGATTAAAGGCATGCATCACTACTCCCAGCTTCTTTGAATTTTAATTTTCTTTTTTTATTAAGAATATATTTTGTATGGATACATTATGTGGTAGTACCATCTTTTTTCTCCTCCCTGCCCCCATTCTGCTGGGGGCCCTCCTCAGTGGGGTTGCTGGTATTCTCCATGGGTTTGTGGGTTATGTTGTGAGAGCAGCAGTCAGGTATGGGGGGGCAATGCCTCTGGGTATGATGTCCCAATCATGGCTCTTACAATCTATCTGGCCCCTCTTCTGCAAAATTTCCCTGAGCCATGGTGGGTGAGTGGCTTAAGTCTACTTCAGTGATAAGCTCTTGGGAGCTTCTGGATCTCTGCTTTGGTATGTATTGAGTATCCTCAGCACCTGTCTCATTCACCCTGGTACTGCTTATCAGGCTCACCATGGAAGCAGCACTCTTGCTTGTCTCCCCAATTCCTCTGTGGTTTCACCTGGGTCTTGGCTAAAATGCAAGGGGTGGTTTATATCTTCAGGTCTCGCTATCCTCTGAGAAAGCGAAACAGATTCTACAAAGAAGAATGAAGTCAGCATAAGCTACATAGGATAAGAATTATTAATTTAGAGAGATTTTGATTGATGCAGGCCCTTCTTTTAGCCAAAGACTAGTGGGAGTTGACATTGGAGAGCATAATCTTTGTCTCCATAGGATTCTGACCTGGTTTCTAGTTCCAAGTATGGGTTCCTGTCCACTGAGTGGATCTCTTAGCCAATTAGAAAAACATTGCTTACCCATATAAGGCATTTTTCTTTATGTATTATTCATGTGTGAATATGGGTGTATATGACATGGTGTATATGAAAGTCAGAGGACAACTTTGGGTTGCTTCACACAGGTCTCTTGCTTCTGGAAATGCCAGGCCATCTGTCCTATGAGCTTTAGAATCCTCCCAACTTGACCTCCCATTGCCACAGGTGCATTGGGATTACATCTCTCTAGCCCTCATGGCACTTCAATAACCTTATAAATCTTTTTTTCTCCATTTAAAATATTTATAAAATTTATTTTATTATTTATTAGAGAGAGTGAGAGAAAGAGAATGGGCACACCAGTGGTGACTCTAGCCACTGCAAACCAACTCCAGACACATTCACCACCATGTGTATTTTACTTACATAGGTTCTGGAGAATCAAACCTGGGGCCCTGCCTTTGCAGGCAAGTGCCTTAATTGCTAAGCCATCTCTACAACCATTTAAAAATATTTTTTAAATTTATTTAGAAGCAAATGGAGGAGGGAGAGAGATGAGAGAGGAAAAAGAGGAAGAGAGAGGGGGAAAGGGAGAAAGAAAGAGAGAGAAAATGGGCTTGCCAGGGCCTCTGGCCACTGTAAAAGCACTCCAGTTACATGTGCCACATTGTGCATCTGGCTTTAAGTGGGGAATCAAGCATAGGTAGTTAGGATTTGCAGGTAAGCATCTTAACCACGGAGCCATCTCTCCAGCACCCCTTTCTCCATTTTAATAAGATTTTTTTTCAAATCATAAAGCAAGTTGAATTATTTTCTGCATGTACATGTGTGTAGTAGGTGTAATGTGTGTGTGGTGTTTGTGGGAGCATGTGTGTGCAGATGCAGCATCCTGTGATCCCGCGTGGAGACCAGACAACAATGTGGGGTATTCCCTTCTATTACTGGCCCATTTGTTTCCTGAGATAGAGGTTCTTCACTGGTTCTTGAGCACTGGTATTTTTGCGAGCCTAGAAACTCTTTGATCTATGTTCCCCACAGGACTGGGGGCGCTGGCATACATGGTCATGTCTAGCTGCTTATGTGGGTGCTGGGGGAGTTGAACTCAGCAGTCTAAGGCCCCCTGAGAGTTTGTGTCTAGGAAGCCATATTAACTGCTAGGTGGTCTCTCCAGCTCTGCAGTAATTTATTTATTTTTATTTTTATTTATTTATTTTTTGTTTTTTTGAGGTAGGGTTTCACTTTAGCCCAGGCTGACCTGGAATTCACTATGTAGTCTCAGGGTGGCCTCGAACTCAGGGTGACCCTCCTATCTCTGCCTTCTGAGTGTTGGGATTAAAGGCATGCGCCACCATGCCCAGCTCTGCAGTGATTGTATAATATTCACCTGTATGGTGACTACCCATATTCTATCATTAATTATTTCTTGGACTTGTTTGAGCACTCATCTTATTATGCTTTGTTGTTTATTTTAATATAATTTTGGTCTTTTCTGTTTTACTAGTTTCTTTTCTTTGTTTCTTTTTTACTTTGAGATGTGGTCTTCCTCTAGCCCAGGCTGACCTGGATCTTACACAGTAGACCTAGGCTGGACTCAAACTCACAGCAATACTACTACCTCTGCCTCCCAAGTGCTGAGTGCTGGAATTAAAGGTGTGTGCCACCATGCTCAGCAAAATCTTTTTTCTTTCTTTCTTTTTTTTTTTTTTGTTTGTTTTACCTGCTTTTGATTGTTCGTGTTTTAACAATGGGTTTGATGGTTCCTTGCATATCGATTTAGTTTTCTAAGATCTGGGTGCTTCAAGTAAGCCATTCCCTTGTATATTATTTTGTTGAATGTTAAAATAATAGATATGTGGACCACTAACTCTGGAAAATAAGATAGTCATTATTATAAAAAGCTCAGTCCTCTAACAGTTTGGTTTAGCATAGAGAGGTGCCATGTGATGTTGCTATCGTAGACTTGGATTGTCTCTCATTTGCAGTTATCTTTACACAATGGTTAATGATGGCATCCCTAAATAATTATTGCAATAGACAAATGGTTTATTTATTCCTATAATATTCCTGAATCATTTCTGGCTTAATATGCTCATGCATATCTTTTCAGGTTGCTCTCTTGAGTCATAGAAAGCTGTGTGTGTGTGTGTGTGTGTGTGTGTGTGTGGTGTGTGTGTGTGTGTGTGTGGTGTGTATGCATGTGTGGGCACATTTGCATGAAAGTGAGTAAATCCACAGTCCTTTGTCTGAGACTCCCCAGTGCCTTCTGCAATATGTTTCTGTTTCTCAGCTTCTATCCAGACTCACTTAGGCCAGCAGAATAATTCAACAAAGTTCTTTAATTCAGTTCTAATGGCACAACTGGGAAATATAAAAGAAACCAGGTTTGTAACTTGCGTCTCCAGCCTTTTTTCTATTTCCATCACTCCTAACTCTTCATTGAACTGCTCATAACCAACAGGCGAGTGGTGATATTTTAAAAATTGATTTGTAAAAAAAAAGTATCCATGTTGTCTTCAGATGGGACAAAAAAGAAAAAAAGAAAAAGAGGTCTAACGATAAAACTATTTTTGTGGGCTTAGAACTACCACATACTAAAGAGAAATGTATGATTTTAACTGAATATTACTATCTGGATTTTCACACTTAGATTTTGCTTTTTTTCCTCCTAAAGAAAAACAAGAATATTTGTATTGTAACAGTCTTCCTTACTTGATACTAAAGCATTTTTATATACTTTTGCCAACATAACAGATAGTTTTATTATTATTTTCTTCTTAGAATGTTTTTAGTGACTAATTCTTTAGTTACTACTCATTTTTTTCTCTTTTTTTCTTTTAACAAATGCTCCTTGAAGTCTTCATTTCTGAAAGACTTCATCTGCCACAGAGATATGACAGACATAGACCTGTCTGCATGGAGCTTATATGTAATGGTATGCATTATTCTTCCTGAGAAAAGGACACATACCTAAAATTTCAGCACTTGGGAGGCTGAGGCAGCAGGATTGAGAGTTCCAGCCCAGGCTATTATTTTACAATAACAGCAATGAAAATCTGCCTAAATTCCATCTATCTTATCTCCTTATTTTATCCAATTTGAAACAGAATTAGTTAAAACACATTTGGGAATAATAGATATTTTTATTAAGTTGTGCTCTTTGATTCTACCTTGCCTTTCCACCAACCCCAAATGAATGCCTTGTTTCCTCTCAACTTATTTATGTCTGGGCAGAAATCAAGCTTATATATCCATCACATGAAACTTTTTAATGTTCAGCCCTTGAATGATTCAAGAAATGAGACTGAATTTGCAGTAATCCCTACCAATATAAAGTGGGGAAAAATGGTCTGGAAAAGATAGTCATTAAAGGAAACTTGTGCTGAGGCTCCACCATTCTCTTTGAGGAGGAATCATGAGATAATCACAAATATTCCAGGCTTAAAAATGTTCATGTTGCAGGGGAGCAAAAGTGACATATTACAATGACTATCTGTAGCATCGTTCATATTTCCTTTACACTCCAAATAAGTGGTTCTGCTAGGAGACACACACACCCTCTGCTTTCTTACATTATATACCTGACTAGCTGCATTTATCTCGCAGAAGGAAGTTTGTTTTGTAGGTTCATCCAAGCTGATTCCTTCTTTTTCAGATGTCTGTTCTATTCTTCTGTTTTTCAATTGAATATTCCCTGTCTTCATTCTATCCTTCAGTTTCCTACCTACCCAGACAACTCTTCAGGGGGAACTGAGAGTCAGTGGGAGCGATCCACTGAGTTTGGTATTTGACATTTTTTAGAGAGACTGGATTTGTTGTAATCCCTAAAAATATAAAGTGGGAAAAACTGCTTTGGAAAAGACAGTCATAAAAGGAGCCTTGTGTTGAGGCTCCACATTCTCTCTGAGGATAGGGCCTCCCTGGAGGCAGAGGTCTTTATCGCCTTATAAAGCACCCCAGGATCTGCCTACAGCACTGCCTGGCATGTTCAGTGACTTGCTCGTCTCCCCTGCTTGACAAATTTGTACTGCGCATGGGTTTCTCATATTTGACCACAGGTGGAGCTCAGAGATGTAGTAACATAGACGGCCTAATGGTTTATGTAATTGTTTTGTTCGATTTAGAGGATGATTTCACAGGGAAAGATCCAATGGGCAGAATCATCCTGACAGATGATTATTAATATCACAACCTTATTTTCTTCTGGTGTTTGAGACTGCCAGCTTCTAAACCGGGAGACATCTGAACCTATTGTGAGCCGTGTGACTGTATTGTAGATTTTTTTTCCCCACACAGGTGTTAAAACAAAGCTGGGATAAGCAGGTTTTGTAATCTTGAGTGTTCTGAGCCAAGCAGAAGCCGGGCAGCCTGTTTTTAAGGAACAGCTCACAAAGGCCAGAGGGGAATTAAGCAGGACATTGCCAGAGGCACCACATACTTTCACTCATTTATTTATTTGGTCTGTAGCCCAAGATCTGTTTCAAGTGGTTGATGGAGTAATAGAAAAATAGTAAATAAATATTCTAACTCTTCAATTTTTGTACTAGCTTCATGAAAGTGGGTTTCAGGATTTAAAATAATTATAATTTTCTGGATATCAATACAATTTGGTAGGGGACCTAGATTTTAGGAATTAAAACAAAAACTATAAACACTCAGATCTTTTTCAGTACTCCCATGTGAAATGTCTCTTATGCTTACACTTTATGCCACTCATTTTATATGTTAATATTCTCAGCCATTGGCATGGGTCTCATGTGGATGTGCTTGCTTTATTTCCATGGCCTCATTTCATTTTGAACAGGAGAGACACTGATATGCAGGGCTAGTGCTTTCAACATTGTAAAGAAATACCATAATTGTGTTTATCATTCTGTAGGCAACTCTTATGAGACATGAAAACCCGATGTCGCATCTGACTTGACACACTGAGAAATTAAACAAAACAAAACATAACAAAACAAAACAGACCCCTAAAGCATGTGTCCTTTCTTATGTGTTACTCCAGGCACTTTTCTCATAGATGTTGTAGATATAGAAATATAACTTTATCTCCACCTAGAATAATAGATTGAAAGGAACAAACAGAACTTCAGAGAAGTACACTAATTTGCTCAGTCATGTAGTGAATAATTTGTAGCACCAGCATTCAAAGCATCATTGGGCTTGGAGGCAGCTCAGTGGCCGAAAGCTTGTCTACCATGCATGAGAAACTGGGTTTGATTTCCGGCACCACAAACAGATATCCTTGTCCCTGCCAGTTCCATGAGACTGTGGTTCTTCTCATAAGATTTAAAAAATATTTAAAATTCTCTTAAAGCAAACATTTGAAGATAATTGCTGAAGCAAATGTGAGCCAGATAAATTGATGTAATCATGTGAGGCTTAAAATGCAACACTGAATAGTGCTAAAACGCAAATGGTTTTCAGCACTCCAAGAAGTGTCAATATGCCTAGGCAAGGCTGGGACAGCTTGATGCCTGATGTTGATGATTATATTACTAGTAATTTCATAAAATTTTCTTTGAAGCCACATCAAGTTACCATTCAAAAATAGAATCTAAGCTTTGACCCATTTTCTTGAACTTTAGAGAAATCTGGGTACACAGAAAGGAGGTTCTGGACTGAATGAGTCTCCTGGAACAGGTCATCAGGAGAGGGGTACAGGGCCTATGTTCTTTACTTTCTATCAGTGTTTCTAGGCTGTGGAAGCACAAGACCTGGGATAGGCCAAGCAAACTAATAATAGCAATCACAGTGTGAAGTTGGGCACTCCCCTGCTGCTTGTCTCTTGGGTGAAGATTCTATTCCATTTTTAATCTGACCAGAAATACAAACCCAGTCCAGTCTCTCCAAGTCTCTTAATTTGAATCACACTGTTTTATTTTTTTCAAATTATTTCCCCCATGAGCACCACCAAAACACACAAAAACATGCGCATACAGGAGAAAATTGAAGTTGTTCCTATTCTTTGTGATCACAGTCTCTTTTAACACAGTAGGAAGCTTTTGGGCTAATTAAGAATATTGGATCTGCAAGCCCAGATTGCTTGCCTGCAAAGAAAGGACTTTAATAGTGGCGAAGTGAAGCTGGCTGACCTCAGGGAAGGGAGTACAGTGGGGGGATGCTCTCAGAACTTATTCTGAAGTCAATGCATTCATGCTTTGCTTGGCCGGATTCTTCTATGATCACCCCACTTTTGAAATGATATATTTTCCTTACACAAACAATTTTCAAATCCGGAGAAAAATATCTGGGAAATTATGACTTCTAAGACTAGAGCTGAAAGAATGCCAACTCAAAAGATTTGTAAATTGGGCTGTAAGTGTGAAATCCTTCCAGCTGTTATATGCATCCCATGTCAAATTATAGTCACAGTTTTTCAGAATATTTTCTTCTGTTTGAAGATTCCTGAAAATATATATATGCCTACATGCTAGAATATAAACATTCTCTAAGTCCTCCTAGTTATGAAGAAAGCAAATGTAAGAACTAAGTTTATGTAAGTCACAGTTTTAAATGGTTTTGGAAGTATTTCTTTGTGTGGCTTTCTCATTTTTTCATAATAGTTCTTCAAACCAAAATGAACTATATTCTGTAGTAGCCAACATCCTAAGTTTTAAAACTTTAAGTTACTATACCTCAAACGTGTATTTATGTGTTTTTGGTGATGTTATTTTCAATGGATGGCACTTTTTTCTATTTCCATAGCAATGTGTGTGGCACAGATGAGCTCCTAGGAGGAAGTGATACTCCGTGGGCTCTCTCTTCAGCCTTAGCCAATTTATTTCTCATAGACCTTTGGTTACTTGCTCTTAACTCCCAGGATGTAACTGATTGCTTGCCCAAATTCTCAAACTTAAGACTCTGTCAAAAAGTTTAAATCCTAATCTCTATTGGTAAGAAACTATTTTGTAAACTTTAAAACTTTTGACTTTCAGTTATCATTTTGTAACCATACAGGCTTCCATTGTATTCAAGGAATACAAAAATGTCTCCATAAGAATGTTAGGTTATTTTTTTTTCTGCTTTATCAGATGCAATGGAAGAGATCAGAGGCCATAGCAATTTGCCTGGTGGCTTGCATCTTGCATACCTCCTCATCCTCTTTTAAAGAAGTCTGTCAAACCCCATAGAACTGGAGACATACAAGTTCTTAAAACCCTCAGCCAATTAATTCTATCTTGCATTCAATTTCCATCCAATTCATAACTATTATGAATGTGTAAATCACTACATGAAAAATAAGTGTGAAAGGATGTATAGAGTATTATATCACCTTTATCATCATTGTGAGCAAAATACTTGAGAGAAAAAAGAAACAAAGGAAGCAAGACAATTTTATTTGCTTACGGTTTCACAGGACTTAGTCCGTCATGGTGGGAGGTGTACTGGTTACCTTTCTTATTGCTGTGACAACTTAAGGAAAGAAAAGTTTATCTTGACTCATAGTTTGACAGTATGGTCTGTTGTGTCAGGGGAGGCATGGCAGCAGAAGCCAGAGGTAGCTGGTCATATTGCATCTTTAGTTAGGAGGCAGGGAGAGATGAGTCATGGTGTTCATTTTGCTTTCTGCTCTTTATTCAGTTTGAGACCCCAACCCACGCAATGGTGTCACACACATCCAGGGTGAGTCTTCTCTCCTCATCTGAATGATACACCCAGAAGCGAGCTTCGTCAATCTAATCAAATAAACTGTCCAGATTAATCATCATGGCTATTGCAAAGCTTATTGACCTACTAAATTTTCAATCATTAATTTTTGCAGTCTGTATTCTAGCTTAATGAAAACTTTGAAATTTTCCTTTTGGTTCTTGTCTCGACTACAGCCATTAGAAAATGATGTCAGTAGGTGTAGCAGAGGTGCCAAGTCTTCTTTGTGGTGGATATTGTGTACTAACTATAAAACTAAAATGTTCTTATATGCTTATAACACTTACTTACACTTTATAATAAAATAAGCATCTTTGGTCTTTACTACTACTTACAGTTTAGCATATGATTCTTCTTTTCTATTTTTACTTTTTTAAAAATTTATTTAACTGAGAGTAACAGACAGAGAGAGAAAGAGGCAGATAGAGAGCGGGAGAATAGGCATGCCAGGGCCTCCAGCCACTGCAAATGAACTCCAGATGCATGTGCCACCTCGTAGCATATGATTCTTTTCTTATTTCCATGAGCCTTTAAAGCAGAAATTGTGCTACAGTTAACAGTTAGGATAAATGGTCCTAAGAAAGTTTTAAATAGCAAACAGTGAATTACCAGTATTGTGTATGGGTTCAGATTTTGAGCATATATAAGTCAGCATTTGCCCATATAATTCAGATTTTGGATGATACTCATATTTTTAATCAATGTATTTAGACAATTCTATTTACAACATACACATGGTGTTTGTCATATTTAAATAATTAGTCTAGGGCTGAAGAATTTGCTTAGTGATTAAGAACACTTCCTGTACAGGTATGAATAGCTGAGGAGGCCTAAGAGACCACTCAGACTCATTCCTTAGGACACACTTAAACAGCTGAAAATGGACACATGTGTCTGTAACTCAAGTTCTGTAAAAGATCAGAGCTCATAAAAAATAGTGGACTCTGGGGTCAGTGAGACTCCTGCTTAGAAAAAGTAAATGGGCAGAAGAGCAGTGGATCAGGACTCTGCTCTAGCCGCTGTAGGCAAGCACATGTCAGGGAAGCACATGGGACACTACATGGGCACATACATTCTCATACACGCACACACACACACACACACACACACACACACACACACCACATTACATACACAAGCAAAAAAATAATAGGCCTTTCATGTTAAGAAACTATGAGATTCATTAAAATATCTCTCTATATTTGTTTACATCATCATTACATTGTTTTACATCAAGATTATCAGCTTGTCTTTGAACAGTAATGGCTCACTATGTTAGGTTAATTTGACAATTCATGCATTCAACAAATATTGATCAGTTATCACACTAGGTCATAGACTAGGACTTTAGAACTTGTTAGTGACTAGTCTTCTATCTTTATTCTTGGAGTACTTCTCTTCTAGTGAATTTGTCCAATTCTTTTCTTAAATAAACTTCAGTAGTGGTAATATATATTAGCTTTCCAGTAGCTCTGAGTCCAAGGGGCACAGGGCAAATGAAGTCTAGTCCAGGAAGTATTGATGAAACCAATGTTGTAGAGCAACCTGAAGTCTGTGGTTTTAGTTTTACTTGAAAAATTATCAACTAAAAATTCATTTTAATGAGATAATTTTAAATCAGTATGGAAAAGCCAATAATTGAGGCCATAAGGTTTGCATAATACTACTAAAACAATTCAAAGACTACAAACATATTAGTTTTCTGTTTTGCTTTACATATGTTGAAGGATCCTAGTATACCTACAGACTTTATGGGCTACTGTATTCTGCTCTCATTTGGCAGGTAACTTAATAGATGAGTTTTCTACTGGCCACATTGAGAAATGGATTTCCTTCTCTAGCAGGTAGCTACACATGTAAAAGACCAGTGGAATGACTGTGACTTATTCTCTTATAACTGACTTTTTTTTTTTTTGTCAGTAGTCACTTCCAAAAATGTTCACACCTTAATTCCCAGGAACTATCACTGTGATACTATGCAGCAAAAAGCTTTCAGTCCTAATTAAGGAAAGAGAACTTCCTGTTAGAACGAGTGAGCCCAGTCTAAACTAGTAGTCCTTAAATGCTGACTGTGTTCTCTAGCTCGAAACCAAGCAGATGAGGCAGAAGGTGAGGTCAGAGATGTTTGAAAGGTGAGAGCTTGCAGGGAAACACAGGCAGACCCACGCATAGCCAGTAAGAAAATAAGGACTTCAGTTCTGTAATTGTATGTAACTAAGTTCTGCCAATAAGCTGAATGAGGCTCCCACACTGTGTCATCACACAAGAACTCAGGCTGTTGACATCTTGGTTTCAGTTTGTGAGACCCAAAGTGGAAAAAGAAGTCAGGTATACTAAGAATTCTAATGAACTGTGACATAGTAAGTTTCTTTTGGTTTCACCTACTAAATCTGTGGTAATTTGTTCTGGGAGTGGTTCAAGAAGAAAACACCTTCAATTGGAGTTTAAGATGTTAGCCAGGAGTCTTCAGTTATAAATTATCATATCTTGGGATTTGTGTGATAACATTTATATTTTTGTCAAAAAGTAGTCTTTTTGATAATTGAACATTTCCTAAGCACTTTAATAAACATTGATTATTCATTAAATCTTTGCCCTGGAAATATTCAATGCTTGAAAATGTTACTTCTTGATGTTTTTTTCTTTGCTGACTCATGTGTAGCACGGAGATGTACTTATAATGGTGGCAGCATCCGTGGTATCACAAAAGTCCTACCCAACTATGACTCGGAAATTTCCCTGAATGACTTATGTAAATAACCCCTGAGCAGGAGGTTATATAGTTACTAGCAGACCCAGTCAGTCAGGTTGGATTCCGACTTGATGTCCTTATCTAGGGCTTCCCTAAGTGGGTGACAAGTTTAGTATAAACCAGAGAACTGAGCCATCACAAAAGCTAATGGACCAACTACTCAAAGCATGTCAAGTAGAACCGGAAAAGAACTTTACACTTGTGTCTTCAGCCCGATAGTAAAGCCAGAGACATGATGTATGCTATTTAATCTGTTTGATTTCACAATGAAATCCAAACCATCTGAAAGGCTGCTGAATGTAATGCCAAAGACACACTTTGTGCTGAACTCTCAACTTTATGTTCATTTCTGAGTCGTACAACTCTAGAAATCTGATTTTAAAACAATTACCTTGGCTTCCAGGGAATAATTACTTTAATGATCTTTTAAATATTTTCCCCATAAGATTTGACCTTGTTGTAAATTCTTTATTGCCTATTTATATGGCGATAGGGGATTAGGCAAACACTGCTCTTGAATCTTTACTAAGCTACAGGAAAGTATCCAATAGATGGCCTGCATAATCACAGAGAAATATTTAAGAAGGAAATGAAAATTCAATATTTCCAGAACTTACAGAAATAACCAAAGCAAATGATAAAACCAGATAGACACATTATGTCGAATGAGTATTAGAAGGAGCTCTCTTGAAATCCCATTCTTTTTTGTATGAGAACTCAGAGTGGGAAGCTGTTCCTTTTCAGTAACCACACACATTTCAAAATATCTTAAAATTAATTTGGAAGTGATATAAATAATAACTGGAATTCTGTGATTTATTTTTAGGAAACATGTCCCCTATGTTATACTTAGAAGGAAATTTTGGGGGCCACTTCAAATAATGATTCATACTAACTGGTGATAGTTATTCTAAATTTTTAAAGTATCTTAAAGATGTTAAGATCGAAGACCCACTAGATCAGTTGCGAAAAGAGGAGTCACTTTTGACATTTTGGCTTTCTTTCTCCTGAAATGGACAGTTTATTGTATGCTGTAACAGACAAGTCAGTATATGCCCATAACATTTTATTTATAGATTTTTTAAAAAAAAATTATTTATTTATTTGAGAGCGACAGACAGAGAGAGAAAGAGGGAGACAGAGAGAGATAATGGGCACACCAGGGCCTCCAGCCACTACAAACGAACTCCAGATGTGTGTGCCCCCTTGTGCATCTGGCTAACATGGGTCCTGGGGAATCGAGCCTCCAACCAGGGTCCTCAGGCTTCACAGGCAAGTGCTTAGCCGCTAAGCCATCCCTCCAGCCCTATTTATAGATTTAAAGGTACTGTCTGGGATATTTATTTGAATCTACAGCCAAAAAGAGAGATTTTCACTACTCAGTGAAAAACTGAACTGAGATGCTACGTATCAAGCAGCTCTTATTAACTATAAACTACTGGGGCGAAGCAATGTGAAGAGGTCATCACTCACTTACAGGAATGTAATACCAGACAGGGAGTTTGAGAAATTAAAGCTTTGTCCAGTATGTAATGGATGATGAGGTTTATGTGTATAAAATGAAAATATATTATTGAATATGCTAATTTTCAATTCTGTCTATAGTCCATGAGCATTTCTTTTTTTTTAATTTTTTTTGTTTATTTTTATTTATTTGAGAGCAACAGACAGACAGAGAAAGAGGGAGAGAGAGAGAGAGAATGGGCACTCCAGGGCTTCCAGCCACTGCAAACGAGCTCCAGACTCATGCGCCCCCTTGTGCATCTGGCTAATGTGGGTCCTAGGGAATCAAGCCTTGCTCCAGCCCGAACTTTTCTCTTTTTCTTTCCACACTTCCCCCCCCCCCCAGATCCCTATCTGGTCACATGGACTCCTGAGCTACACGTGGCCCACGTGGTCTTTTGGGCTCCACGTGGTGTAGTTCTCTTCTCCCCACTTTATCTCATCTTACCTCCAAGCCTTTCCCTTTGCGCACTCTTTTGTAAAATCTAAATAAAATGTGGTATTTTAAAAATCATTCTTTTGAATCTTAAATTGCCAATTGTTTTGTTAGTTTGCAAATATGAACTCAGGGCTTGGGGTTCCAGGAAGCACCGCAGAACCCCAGTTTCCCTGTTACGGAATGGAGGTTCCACTGAGATATCTTGAGAATGATTATTTTAAAGTTATTTATTTATTTATTTGAGAGAGGCAAAGAGGTAGGGAGGGAAGGAGGGAGGGAGAGAGGGAGAGAGGGAGAGAGAGAGAAAAAGAGAAAGAGAATGGGCGAACCAGGGCCTCCACCCACTGCAAACGAACTCCAGATGCATGTGCTACCTTGTGCATCTGGCTTACATGGGTCCTGGGGAATCGAACCAAGGTCCTTTGGCTTTGCAGACAAGTGCCTTAACCGCTAATCCATCTCTCCAGCCCCAAGAATAATTTTTATACAAATAGCCACATTTTTATTTGGGTTCTCCACTTTACTTCTCTGAGCTGCTGGTGCGCTCCAATTGTTGCTTCCGTTGGTTCCAGGGGTACTTCAGATCCTTTAAATTTTACTCTTTTCTTGTCGCCTCACACTGAGGAAGATAGAAACTAAACAACAATCAGATTTAACAGTTGCATTTTGCTTTCTCTCTCTCTTTAGACTAACTGCCATGGTTTCTAGGCCAGCTGGTATAGCGACAGGTGGGGCTCTTTGGTAAAGGTGACGACTTTTACAGGGATCCCCCAGGCCGAACTCCTCCAGAGTCTGTGAACAGGTCCTGCTAAGCTGAGGGGAAGGGGCTTCATGGCCACGTGGAGGCCGGGAACCAAAGACCCCTGACTTGAATGTCTTCTAGGTTTTTTCCTTTTTCCATTACAAGCCACTGTGTCCAAGACACACGACTGCCTATCGGGCGGCGGGGGGGGGGGGGGGGGGGGCGGGTGGGAGGATGGGGTTCCACCTCCTGCTCTGAGCTGGGCCCATCCTGTAGCACAGACCTAAGTCTCACTGCCAGTCTGAGTCTGCGGGTCTCTGGCTGCCTAAATGAAGGGGGAGACTGAAACTGCTCCAGAAACGTTTTTTTTCAACAGACCTGGGTCCCGACCACATGCGTCCTCCCCTCTATGGAGCTGAGGCCTGCGGCTGTGAAAGTCGGTGGAGGAGAGAACCACACTGTCTCTTTGGAAATACAGGGACAGAGGAAAGCCATGCCTGATGGTGCTCACTACCTGCCGTAATTTTCTGCCAAATTTCTCTAACTGTAAATCATTTATTCACACAGGTATTATAAACAATAAGAGGAGCCAGGCCTAATGGCACAGGCCTATTCTCCTAGCTACTTGGGGAGTTGAGACACGAGGATCACCAATGATAGCCTGACTACACATTTTTAAACCACGAGACTGTTAAATTGCTTGGTAAAAACAAGTGAAGGGGGGTGAGAGTTAGGGTGACTGGACCCCTGAAGGTAAAAAGGGCAAGAAAGTTTTTCTTATCTCTTGCCTAGTTCCAAAGAACTGTTTTTCCATAGTCAGGACACTTCCTGGGAGGGAGGTCTTTCATAGGATTTAAAATATTGTGATTGGTCAAGTTTAGTCCCCAGAACTCTGTGCCAAAGCTAATCTCTTCCTGAGACAGCCCCTAGTCCTAACCAACCAGCTGGCCTTCTGGTTCACCTGGGCCAGAAGAGAGCCTACCACCCTACGGTTATAAATACCTTTACAAGGAGAGGGCAGGCTCTCTGGCTCTGATCACTTGGGAACTTCCAGCTGTGGGTGAGTTTTTCCCTCAGCTGGGCCTGGGCTGGCCCTAGCCCAATCCCAGCCAGGAAAGCCCCCTAGCCCTTACTCTCTGCATGGGTTCTTTATCTGCTCCAGCTCCCCACATGGCAGGAGCTCCTTGAACTTTATTTTTTCTTTCCGTGCTTTCCCCCCCAGATTCCTATCTGGTGGCATGGACTCCTGAGCTACATGTGGCCCACATGGGCTTTTGGGCTCCACGTGATGTACTTCTCTTTTCCAACTTTATCTTCCTTTACCTTCCAGCTTTCCCCTTTCCAAATTCCTTTGTAAACTCTGAATAAAATGTGGTATTTTGAAAAAAAAAATCTTACAAGAAGTGGAGATGTTGCTGTAACTACTAGTTCATGGAAGTAGAATTCGTTTGTGAGAGGAATTTGGAAATGTCTGAAGACATAGGCTAGCAAAACTGTAGAATACTGTAAGCAGAGCTTAATGCATTATTCTGGTTGGATCTCAGAAGATCCAAATGTTGATAGAAATAAGGACAGTAAAGACTGCACTCATGAAGGTCCAGATGGGAACAAGAACTCTCTTGGGAAATAGAAGAATGGTCATTCACACTACATTGTGGCTAAGAATTTGTCTACATCCTATCCATTGCCTGGTAGTTTGTGGGGATGTGGATTTAAGGATTGCTAACTAGTTTGGGTTGAAATGTCAAGGCATCCCAGCCTTCTCATTGATGGGACAAACACCCGATCAGAAGCAGCTGGTGGAGGAAGCACATCATCATATAGCCATAGCAGAGAGAAAACAGCCTGCACTGGCAGGAAGGAGCTGATTCTGCACAGGCACACACTAGGGCTGGACTCAAGATCCACTCCAAGTAACACACCTTCCCAGCAGGATTCTTCCTGCAGGAGACTAAGTAGGAAGCTTAATCAAAAATACCTGAGGATATGGGACCATTAACATTCAAACCAACACACCCAACATGTAACACGTGGCAACTGCTTTTAGCCAGATTTACAGAGGAGAATCAGGGGAAGAATGTAGAGCAGAAAGTTTTGAAAATTAACATGACTTAATTTGAGGTTAAGGAAGGCATGGTTTCTGAATAGACCTTTTTTTTTTTTTTTTTTTTTTTTTTTTTTTTTTTTTTTTTTTTTTTGGTTTTTCAAGATAGGGTCTCACTCTAGCCCAGGCTGACCTGGAATTCACTATGTAATCTCAGGGTGGCCTCAAGTTCACGGTGATCCTCCTACCTCTGCCTCTCGAGTGCTGGGATTAAAGGCATGCACCACCACACTCGGCAAGATTATTAAAAAAATTAAATCCAAGTGCTTTGGATTGGAACTAACTAAGAAAGAAGTCTTTAGAGCTGATTTCAAGAATCAGCAAAACCCTTACTCTTTGTGCCAAGTCATCTCTACTAATCTGGTTCTCTAGAAGAACAGAACAGTGCATATGTTACAGAGTCGCACAGAGATGGCACCAGCAACAGGATGGAGAATCAGATAATTTATTCATGTCAACATGGACTCAGGGGAATAGCTTCAAAGGCTAAGTACTGAGTTCTGATGGCTGAGAGGTTTTATAGACAGTATGGCAGGCAGTGTGACTTCACCTTTAACTCCTTACACTACTGGTGGGCTACAAGTTTCTAAAACTACATGATTGTGGGGTTCCAAACAGAACTTCCTTAGTGACAAGTGCAGAACAGATAGGTGTTTGTTCAGGGGTGTTTTTACCCATGGTTTGCTCTTGTAACATATCTTACTGACCCCAGATGAGACTCAGTGACACAGTTGTGTTGGGTTATGATAAGAATAGGACAAAGTTTTTTACATTCTTTTCATCTTATAATCTGAGGTGTTTATAAAACACTGCTCAACACAGAAAAGGGGCAAGGAGCTTTAGTTTGAAATCTCTACCTCATACACACGTGTGTATGTGTGTGTGTGTATGTCTGTTGTGTATAATATTAATACTATACATATATTTGCATGATATATTCCAATAGCAAATATATATACACACATACATGAATGCATGCATACATTTATAAAGGGGATTGATTAGATTAGCTCACAAGGAGGCTGGGTAGTTGAACAAAGGTTGTCCACATGCTAGAGCACCAGAGAACCTGGTAGCCATTCAAGGAAGACAAGTGATATAGTCCTAGCCTAAGGCAAAGCTTGGAAGCCCATCAAAAACTTGAGGAAGGCAGAGTCTCATGTCTTATGGGCAATGACAGCAGCAGTAGATGTGCTTGTTCAGGAAAAATGGAGCTTGTATTCACTGGCTGGACCTTCCTTCTTCCCCTTTGTCTTCCTCCTGTGACTAATGTGCAGTGCTGTCTGCATTCTGGGAGTCTTCCCCCTTCACTTACTATTCCATATGGCAAGGTATCTGGAAATTCCCATACTGGTACACTTAAAAATGTGCTTTGCTCATCTCCTAGGTATATTCCAAATGCAATCAAGTAAGCAAGATTGACCATCACAGCCAAAGACATGCATCAAAATATTAAAGAGTGTCCATGGTAAGGAGTAGGATAGCAACAGCTGTCTGGAAAAATGAGGAAAAGCATAAAACACAATGGGAAACTTAAAGAGATCAATGCTGATGGATGTCATGTATGGGGGAATAGAAGTAACTCAATTCCCAGTGTTTGATGTCCAAAACAGATTTCAGAAGTAAGGAAAAGAAATGAACCTATTTTCCACAAGCAGGTTTTACTGCATTGATTGCACTCTCTGCCTTTCCCTTCTGTCTGTGCAGGTTCCAGTCTCTGTGACAGGCAAATCTAGGAACTTAATGGAAAAGAGGAACCTTGTGTAAAACTAGAATGTTTCTGTATTAGTTTTCTAAATATTTATAATACTTTTTGTGAAATTTAATAGTATAAAAAACACATATTTGTTATGCCAGTAGTTTGCCAAGTCAACATTCTAGTCATGATTTTAGTTGTATTATCATCTGATGGCATCATTGGGTTGAAATCAAGGTGTTTTAGCAATGGTTGTTAGTTTATCAAAAGGTTGGGTCTTTCGTCCAAGCCTTCTGGCTATTGGCACAATTCGTTTTCTTGTGACACAAGATTGAAACCTTCAGTTCCTAGAGGTGGCTTTCAATTTCTTCCCATGCATGACAAGGCAGTTTGCTCCCCTAAGGCCAATAGTCAAAGCTCAAGTGATTAGGTCAGGCCCACTCTGGAGTGTCTGTTTTACTTAGCTCAAAATTAACTGATTAATGGCATCAGTTAATCTCCAAAATAGCTTCATCTTTGTTACATAAACTGACCATAGGAGTGACATGTCATTGAGATACCAAAGAAATATTCACCACGTTGTTGGACAGATGTGCCAGATACCAACAATGTTTTCAGAGATAAGGAAGGTAGAAGACAACATGGAGTTCCATTTGAGGGGTAAAGAATAATGTGTGCTCTTTTAATTAAAATGAAAACTAGAGTAAAGTAGAAAATAGTGGGTGTAGCTTGAGTTCTGACACCAAATTGGCTGAGTGTGTATCCTGCATCAATTTTTAGCCACCTAAAATCTTGAGAAAGTGTAGAAATCTATAATGGAAGGAAGAAACAGATGGATGGAGGGAAGGAGATAGGTGTAGAGAAGAAAATGGAGAAACTTAAAGTCTTTATCAAGATTGAGTTAAAAGACATAAATGCTCAGAACAGAACCTGACATGTAATGAGCAGATCAAGTAATCAAGGCAGGTACAAGATCTTAACACCTATGAATACACATATTCATGCACATGCACACACACACCACATACATACACACACCAAAAAATATTGATAAATAACTTTCATGCAAGCCCTCCAAAATTCTTTACTGGGGAAATAATGTTAGCAACTTCATAAGTGTAAAAATATTTTTTCATTTCTTTAAAATATTTATTTATTTGAGAGTAAGAGAGAAAGAAGATATATATATATATATACATATATATAATATACATATATTCATATTTATTGTTACATTTATTTCATATATACATATATATATGTGTGTGTGTGTGTGTGTGTGTGTGTGTATATCTGAAAGAGAGAAGGTATGAGAGAGAGAATGGGTACACCAGGGCCTCTAGACATTGCAGACAAACTCCAGATGCATGTGCTACCTTGTGCATCTGGCTTTACATGGGTACTAGGGAATCAAACCTGGGTCCTTAGGCTTTGCAGGCAAATACCTTAACCTCGAAGGCATGTCTTCAGCCAAACAAAGAATTATTTAAATACTCTCATTGGTCAAGAGGTACAAATTGTGTTATTAAACAACTGAAAAAGTCCAGGCAGTATGACTATGCATCATTACTCAATGTTTTATATGTGTGATTACTATATACCAAGTATTATTGATAAAAATATATAAGACAAATTTATTACATCTCTAGTAAAGAAATTCCAACCATTTCCCCAGAAAGGGTACCTAGTGCAGAAGAGCCTCTGGAGAGGTCACTCTCTGCCTGTGCAGTAGGGCAGCCTGCCACGGCTCAGCTCTCCTCACCTGTGCCCAGATTCAAAATGAAAAGAGATTACTTGGAATTTTCTGGGATTAGTTTGAGCATCTGTTTATCCTGCACAGAGGATAGAAAAGAATGGGTACAAGATAGCAAGGTTTGATCAGCTTAATAAAACCAGCAGTGCAACCCTATTCCTCCTACGAGGTCAACTTTCAAGTACACATTCAGATTAGTAATAGTAATGTGCAGCTAAAGGATGCTTTGATCCAAAGGATTCCAAAGGCTTTACAAATTTAGGTGGTTGATGATCAAGGACCAAGTTCATGCATAGCTGTTTGAAGTAACAGAATAGCACAGTAATACCTTCCATCAAAAGCAGAGTCATGCTCCTAAAATTTCATTGTGTCATGGGGGAATAATAGGTTTGGGGAAAATAAACTTTATGAACAATATATATATATATATATACATACATATATATATATATATGTATATATATATATACATACATACACATGTATTCATTATATGTGCACATGTGTGTTATTTTCTTGGTGGTGCTGAGGATTAAATTTAGGACTTTGTGAGTACTTGAAAAAATACTACTTAGCAATCTTTCAAGTCCTCTTTTTAGTTTGTTTAATTTGTGATCAGACTAAGTTACTCAGGCTAACCTTGAAATTCCCTCTAGCTCTGCCTGGCCTTGAATTTGAAATCCTCCTGCCTCTGCTTCTCAAGTGCTGGGATTATAGAACTATACTACTATGCTCAGAAAATTTACTTTTTTCTTTCTTTATATATAAGCACAAGCACTTTAAACAAGTTTTAGCTCTTTTTTTTTTCAGAATATGTGCCCTTTCCTTGAAGATTGTTGCTGTTTAAGTATTTTAGGTAAGAGCTAGAGAGAGGGCTCAGTGGCTAAAGGAGCTCATTGACAAGGCCTACTAATATAGGTTTGATTCCCCAGGACCCCTGTAAAGCCACACGCACAAATCAGTACATGCATCTGGAGTTCATTTTCAGTGGCGAGAGGCTCTGGTAGCCACATACACATTCTCTCTGTCTCTGTCTGTGTGTCTATTAAATATAAATATATAAAAGTATTTTAAGAACACTGTAGATAAAATTTGGCCACTTTCAAAAATGGCCTAAAGTCCTGGCAATGGAAGAATTGTAGTATGAGTGGGTTCTAGATGTTAGTGCTTTCAAATACCTTAATCAATTACTAGGCACGGCTCTTTCAGTTCTCCTCTAAGCTGGAGAAATTCTAGTCGCAGCACAGAGCCAGAGAAGAATTTCATAGCTCTCTGTCTCCATGGAGTGATTTAGGTGTCCCTAATTTCTGATAGTCTTGATTTGGTTTCAAATTACTAACCAAGGTTTTAGCACACAACTCATAGATACACTGCTACATACATTTCTACTGCTCTTATATTTTTTTGTGTGTGTGTGCTTGTGTGCATGCATGTTTACGTGTGTGTGGGTGCATCTTCACATATGTGTGCATGTAGAGGCTAGAGGTTGACATCAGATATCTTCCTCTATCACTCTTTGTCTTATGTATTCAGCCAGGGTCTCTCCCCTGAACCCAGAACTTGCCGATCTAGTTAGCCTTATCAGCCAGCTTCCCCTGGTATCATCTGTCTCTGCCTTCAGAGCTCTAGGGCTACAGGCGGGGTGCCGTACTTACCCGGCATTTACATGTACACTGGGGATCCAATCTCAGGTCTTCATGCTTGCACAGCACGTGTTTACATCCCCTGAGCCCTCCTCCTCGCTTAAATCCTGTCCTGTTTCTGAAATGCTGGGTATACGTATATATTAATACCAGAAGCCCTTGGTCTTACCAATTGTATCTAAGATGTTATAAGAAGTTCAGTCTAATATTTGAAGGGGAAGTTGGAAGCATTATGTACTACTTTTATCAAACAATAATTCTGAATTCAATATCCTATGCTTAAAAGACAGGCACAGATATCCTATGCTTCAGTCACAAAACACAATCAAACAAGAGAGTATATAATTATGTCTCATGTAGAAAATTGCAAGTATTGATGTTTTGATGCAAAAGTAGAAAAAAAGACAATCCTCATTATTCAATGAATTGATATAGTTTGATCCCAACTGAAATAGAATTTTTTTTTGGAAGAACCTCAATATTTATGCCTCTGAAAAATATTTTCTAATACTGCCTCTTTCATTAGGAGCCAGAAAATATTTTTTCCCTAGGTTTGAAGGAAATTGATTTCAAGTAAATTAATACTGTAGAAATAACAAGATTAAAATCTTTCATATCTTTTCTTATTCCACATTTGTCCTGGTTTCTATGCTGTATGTCTTGTTCTTATAATATTTCCAAAAATGTCTAGTATAAAACACAAAAAATACAATGGAAAATTGTTGCCTGCAGGCCAGCCCTTTATAAATAATCAAACAACAATCAAGTATTTATGTCAGTAATACAGCCAAAGGGCCAGATCCAGAGTACATTGAAAAAAAAAAAAATTCTCTGAACTGTAGAATGGCAGTTTTTCCATGCAATCTTGTATAAAAGTAAGCAGTAGCCATAAACTTTGGGTGGAGAAAGGACTAAAAATTAATTAAGATAAAGGAAACATTTTCATTTTGTACTAGTACATACAATATGATTACACATGGTTGTGTGTGACTAGCAAAGGGTACCTAAAGGGGTGGCTCAAGGTTACATGGAAAAAAAAAAACCAACAAGGAATTGTAGCAGCAACATCCTGAAACAAGAGCTCTCACATAATAGATTCACTGTGGTTTCCTGCTTGAAGGAGGCTCTGTAAGGAGCATGTGTTCTTCCAGTGCAGGATCAGAGGAAGAAAGAACTCATGCTTTGAAATGTTTTTTTGTTTAGCTTACCCCACCGACTGGAGAGGAGACTCAGGAGATCTGCTTAAATTGATCACTTTTCTCTTTGCTAATCTCCCTGCTGTGTTATAAGATATACACTTCTTCCACCCTTCACAGGAAAGCTACAGTGAGTTTTCCATGCATACTATATTGTAGATGCAAGGTCTAAATTTATGTAAGGATTCTAAATCCATGACATACTCATTTTTAGTGTGAAAAATATGAGGGCAGTAAGAATTACACTGTTTGCCGGGTATGGTGGCTCATGCCTTTAATCTCAGCACTTGGGAGGCAGAAGTAGGAGGAAAATTGTGAGTTCAAGGCCACCCTGAGACTACATAGTGAATTCCAGGTCAGCCTGGGCTACAGTGAAACTCTACATTGAAAAACCAGGAAAAAAAATGAAGAAGAAGAAAAATTAGACTGTTCAATTGCCTGGTGGTGAGGGTTGGGGAGAGCATTTACCTAAGATTTCCTCAATAGGCTTCATTTGATACCTACTTACTGTGAGTTTTAAATTTTTGATTCTCAGGGGATACAGAGATGGTTCTCTGAGTAAAGTTCTTCTGTGCAAGTTCAGATACCCAGAACCCATGGAAAGCCAGAAGTCGTAGCACATGTTTACAATCCCAGTGAGGCCATGGTGAGATGCAAGGCAGACAAGAAGGCCACTGGAAGTTCATAGGCCAGCCTTACACAGTAGACCCTGGCTCAGGCAAGCACCAGCACTGACGGATGTCTGCTGACCACTATACACAGTCTGGGGCACACACATGTCCATATTTACACACATGAGTACACACACCTCACATACAGACTAAAAAATGCAATTCTCAAGTTATGGATATGAAATTATAATAGAGGTACTCTTCATGGGGATTCCTTTTTCATCAGCTTCTGACCAAATAAAAAGGCAAGAGGGAGAAGGAAATGTTGAGGGTCTCTGCATAGATTATTAAAAAAAAATACAGAGCTGTAATAACAAGACAGAGTGACTCCATTCAAGAATAAAACATCAGATCAAAGAAACAGGAAAGAAAAGTCTAGAAATGAATTCAATTATTAAAATCTACTTGACAGAAGTATCATCAGAAGTAAAAATAAGAAGCAAATGAAAACACATGTAACAAACCAAATCATTTTATAAATATATTACAAGAAATAACAAGGAAAGAGATTTACTTGGTTTTATATCATGAGAAGTTCATAAGCTAGATTCTAACAGAATAAACAAACATATCAAATAAATATAAAATCAATGTCAAATTAAACTATGGAAAAATAATTGATATGAGTATTAATGTGATCCCAGATTTTAGAAGTTATCACCAAGGGAGGAAAAAATATCAGATCAGTACATTTGTGTGCATATAAAGCCCAAAGTATAGTATACCAAAAGCCTTTCAAAAGCAAAAGTAAGAAATTAAGCAGTAATGAATAAAACTGAAAAGTATTTTCAGAGAAATAACACAGGGTAATGTTATGTCATTAAATAGAGCACATAGCAATCTAGAAGTTTGCTAGTGGGATTATAAATGGTTTTTGAATAAGAAATATATTCTCAATATAATAAATGTAACAAAACATATTTGCCATCGCTACTAAATAAGGAGATGTCATCTTAGAAGTAAATCTGACTCTAGTCCTTGGACTAATGGGGGGAAAGGGAGACTCAGGGGATTACAAACATACTGAACCCTCTCTCTAGCCAATCCCTTTTCTAGAGGACTGGATTACCCAGACTTTTCACTGAGACCCTAGGCGTCATGGAAAGATTGGTTAGTTGGAAAGTGGCAGAGCATCAGTGTTATGTAATCACGTTTATATCCACGGCAGTATTTCCTGGAGAAAATCTGGAGGAACTGTTGTTTACATCTTATGTTTTTGCATTCGATTATAACTCTTTTTAAGAGGCTCCTCCCTGACACCAGGAGTATTCTGCAGATACAAAAGTGAAACTGAGAGTATCCCAGCATCCATTTGTGGTCACCTTTATTTATAAGTTGTCATAATGGGAAAATAAGAGAAGTTCTCTATCATCATATAGGACACATGGGTTGTTAGGTCATTGGCTATAAAGATGTTCTTCTGGGTAATGGAGTCATAGGCAACAAGGAGTGTTTAATGGGTTGTTTATACTAGTAGAGCTTTCCCAAATTAAGTAATATATGATGCAAATGAAAGAATGCTGAGATAGACACTGGTGCTGACTAATATGATGGCTCTGATACAACTTTCTATGAAGGATTTAAGGAACTGAGTCTTGCAGTCTTAATAGTTTCCTTATTTAGCAAATATTTTTATTAAGGACCTATTTTGTGCCCGGCATGTTTGTGACAGAAAATAGAGCAACTAGTAAGGGAGGCAGGGACTTAGTCTTAAGGAATTCTCATTCTCCTGGAGTTTGGAAGTTGGGGGAGGAGATTGTAGAATAGAGAGTAAATTTATACATGCATAAATAAACAAGGACCCTATTCCAGGAAGTGATATATAAGAGTGAAGAAAATGAATAGGATAATATTGTTAGAGAATATCCAAAAGTTGCCAGAGCAATTCTTTTTTTAATATTTTATTTATTTATTTGCAAGCAGAGAGAGAGAGATAGACAAGGAGAGAGAATGAACATGGGCATTCCAGGGCCTCTATAGCCACTGCAAAGGAACTGTCGATGCTTGTACCACTTTGTGCATCTGGCTTTACATGGGTACTGAGGAATCAAATCTGGGTTATTAGGCTTTTCAGGAAGCACCTTAACCATCAAGCCATCTTTCCAACCTGTGTCAGTGTAATTTTTTTTGAGGTATTGTTTCACTCTAGCCCAGGCCGACCTATAATTCACTCTGTATTCTCAGAGTGGCCTTAAACTCACAGCAATCCTACTATCTCTGCCTGTTGAGTGCTAGGATTAATGGCATAGACCACCATACCTGGCTCCAGAATACTTCTTATTGTACAGGTAATGTATTAGTGTTATTCAGAGGGGGAAAAAAAGCAGATAAGACTAATAGTATGTATATACCTCTCTAGATGGATAAACAGAGAAAGAGCCAGAGGCATGTGTGTATCTCTATATAAATCTCTCTCCCATTTCCCTTCTCTATGAGAAACATGTAAAGGCTACAAACCAAGACATTTTTTATATTAACCATCACAGAACTGGAAGAGTCAAATGGGGAGTAGGCAGGCATGGAACTTCAATACTATGATTAAAAATTTAGCCTTCACTCTAAGTGTGATGATGACATTTCTAGCCATGTCATGGTGCAAAAGAATTCATGCTGTATTGTGGAGCTTTTAAGAGTGGTAGGGGTACAATAGGAAAACTAATGAAAAGATGATTTAAGTTGGGTAGAGAAGAGGAGACAGGGCCTAGATGAAAACTGGAGTGGGAACAAAGGGAATAGTAAGCAGTTTTGAAGGACACTATTGTGGTGGAATGCTCAAAGTTCTTGGATGCACAATAGAGGAATAAAGACTCAATCTGGAATAATGGCTTGTCTTGTCCCATCATGCCCTTCACAATGTTGTAATTCCACATAAGACCCTCATCAGCAACTGAGAACATTTTAGTACCATGCACATGAACTTTCTATTCTCCAATACCTTGATTCTTTATAAATGACCTGGTCTGTGGTATTTGATTATGGCAATAAAAATCAGATAAAGACACCTTTCCCTTGTTTAAACAACACATGTATGCTATAAACAAATTAGAAAGTATAAAAGAACATAGTGAAATAACAGTTTATGTATTGGTAGATATTTAGTTTTATTGATCCTGTTTCATACTGTTTGTGAATATAGTCCTATTTTTATAAAAATTGTTATGAGTCCCTTAATAGTGCATTTTTATCCGAGGTCAGGAAAGGTTCAGTACTTCACATGGCTTCACATCTTGTGATAGTGATCTGTAATGCTTGGCCTCCATGATATGCCAGAGTCTCAGGTTTCACTGGAATTTTTCATTTTCACTTCAATGTCATAAAACTGCAACCTGAAATTTATTGCAATATTTACATATATGACAGCTGTTAAAACTACAGGAGTTGAAATACACTTAGGGAATGGTTACTAGGCTAAATGTATATATATAAACACATGCTTTCATACAAGTAATTTATTGTAAAGTTGAACTTTGTTTTCCCTTTTGTAAAACAAAGAAGATATGTGTTGGTATTTATGTAATCAAGTTAACAAAGTCACTCAGTTTTATACACATTTCTTCATTTGCATCAGTATATATTGAAAGATTTATGAAAAGCCTACTATGTGCCAGGAGTTGAGCAAAAGCCAGAGAGGGGTAGATGCTTGGAGAAGTAATATTACTATATACATATAGGACTTTTGAATATATGCAATCAAAATACTTGGGAATCACACAAAGGAATGCCAGAAGGTGGCCCTAGAGCTGGGTGTCCTGTTGAAAAAGTTTTTATCAGGCAGAAGAAATAACATTTTTCACAGACACAGAGCTATGGAAGGGACAAAAGTTGACTAGGAGGGAAAGAAAGCTACAGAAAGAGACTGTGGCATCTGGGATGACAAGTCTTTCATGCCAGGCTAAGGGACTTGGATTACATATGGAAGGATGGAGAAATCACTGAAGTTTTGCTGTATTGGGCACTGCTAGGGTTTACTTGAGGCACCAATTCTGTACTCTAGCATTGGGAGCACCAGTTATATTGGGAAGGAACTGGTCACAGGACATTGGTGAAAAAGTTGAGTTGGAGAGAGAAGGAGGACTGAAAACTTCAGCAATATTTGGGCATGGAGAAAAGTCAGGAGATGTGATCAGCAGTATTACCAACCTTTAGTAATTGATTAAGGAAGAGAGAAGATGCAGAATAAATTTTGTCTGTTGTGTGTTTATATACTTGTTTGTATACATATAGATACACATGTTTGTATGCTACCTGTGTACATGTGTGCATGTGTATGTTGAGTGTAGAGCTTGATGTTGGATACCCTCAGTAACTCTCTATCTGTGTTTTTGAGACAAGTCTTTTGTTATTCCTGGTTCTCCAGATTTGGCTAGATGAGCTAGCCACCAAGCCCCAAGAATCCACTTGTCTTTACCTCCCTGTTGCTGGGATTACAGGCACATACCACGATGCCGGGTGTTTTATGTGGTTGCTGAGAATTGAACTCAGGTCCTCATGCTGACGCAGCATGCACTTTATACACTAAGCCATTGCCCTCACCTTAGAATAAAATTTTATATATGCAATAGAAGAAGTTTATTAAGCTTTTGATTCAATACATTTTTTTTTGAACATGGAAAGCCATCATAAAATGGAGTTAAAATTCATGGTTAAAGTTGAAAACACTACATCTTTGAGTTAGGAGAGAAAAACAAAGCAATACAAATCAATAAAGCATTTAAGGTAAAAAATTATAAAAGAAGTTGGATACAAAAATCAGAGATGCTGGATAGTAACATGAAGAAAAGTCAGCTCAAACAGACTTTATTTATTTATTTGAGAGAGAGAGAGAAGCAAATATATATGGAGAGAATGGGTGCACCAGGGCCTCTAGCTGCTGAAAACAAACTCCAAGTGCTTGTACCACCTTGTGCATCTGGCTTGTGTGGGTCCTGGGGAATTAACCCTGGGTCCTGTGGCTTTGCAGGCAAGTGCCTTAACTGGTAAGCCATCTCTCTAGCTCTCAATTAGACTTTAAAAAAATAATAAATGAATATGTAAATAAAAGGGAAGGCATAGGGTCAAAAATGGTGAATAATAAATGTTTTCTTTGTCAAGAATGTGTCATAAATAATCTTAACTTTTCCTGGTTTGGAATAGACTCAACCCAGGAATTGGTAGAAGACTCGATGTATATAATGTGTATTATGGAAGAAAGGCCTTATCGTTTTTTTTTCATGTAGCCCCAATGGGGCAAGAAGAAACTGATAAGGAGAGGGAGGACCCACCAGAATCAGAGGAGAGACAGTGAACATGGGAGCAGAGGAGCCAGAGCAGGGAGAGGCCTGGCCAGGAGCTCTGGGGGACTCACCTCTCCGCCTTGAGCACAGGCAAAGCACCCAGACAAGGCAAGATATGGCGCCTCCCAGGTTCCTGGCTTTTGGGCCCGGGTTACTAGGCCTGGCTGTCAATCTTGATTCAGCCCTTGTCCCCAATCAGTGCTGGGTGGCCATCTTCAGACAGAGCTCAGGAAACTGGCAGAGGATGCCCGCCACCTCTACTGGCCCCAGTGAGGCTAGTGAATAAGACAGCAAGGAATCTAAAACTTTCCTTTCTCACCACATGGGTGGTGGAATGAGGAAAACAGTCGCCTTCTGGATCCAGACCCACAGTGACCAATAACGTACAATCACTGGGACCAGCAACAGCCACTGGAGGTGGAATTTGTTTGTTTGTTTTTTTTAAGACAAAAAGTTTCAAGATGTTTAAAAAAAAAAAAATTGTTCTGGCCCAGGGGCTGAACACCAGAAGGCAGCCTGGCCAGGCGTATGTGGTCTTGGGGCAGGTCCACTGCTGCTTTCTTGCCCAGCTAGCAAACACACCACCCCCTCCCGCATCCAATGCCCACCCCACCCCGCTGCCCGCTGCCCTTGCTGCTGCTTCTGCTGCCACCGCTCCAGTGACCCCAGGACGCCTTTGCAGACATGCAGAGACACACGGGGAGGCCCGAGGGGAAGGCCCCGAGATCCAGCCAGGAGGATTAAACACTCCAGGAATTCCCCGGCCACGATGCGCGCGGGCATTGACTGACAGCTTCATCTCGCTAATCTCCTTGCCAGTCTCCTCCATGAAGTGAGCGGCAAAGTGCGCCAACTTTGTGTTTGGACATCTGCGCTGTGTGGAAGTTGGTGATCAGAAAGGTGATGTCACAGCCTTCCACTGGTTTTCTTCGAAGGATCAAGAAGCTCTCTGCTGGCGTCGACATAAATCGCATGAATTTATGGCACAGAAATCTCGCTCTCATCGGCCTGTTTCACAGTGATGCCAACCCGAACAGAGTTGATGGAGAACTCAGTCTTCCTGCTGATGGTGACGGGCTGCAACAGGAGCTCGTTGCTGCCCCTGATATCCTCCTCTGGCTTGTTGTGTCTTCCCACGACCTGGGAGGAGAAGTTCTCTGGGCACAGGGCAGCCTGAAGCGTGGCCCTGCAGGGCACTCAGGTAGGACCGGGAGTGGCGGTCATGGCCGGGGCTGGGAAAGGTACAGGGATTTGTTGATGACCCAAAGGACGATTAATAAGGTGATAGTAACATGAAGAAAAGTCAGCTCAAACAGACTTTATTTATTTTATTTATTTATTTAAGAGAGAGAGAGAGAGAGAGAGAGAAGCAAATATATATAGAGAGAATGGGTGCACCAGCATCAGAACCTTGCCCTGATCTCTCACCTTGTAGACCAACAGAATATACACACAACACACGCACACAACACACGGGGATTTAATAGACTAGTTTATACCATGATAGATTAGCCAGTCACACAATGTCCACGTGCAAAGCTGGAGAGCCAGAGATCCTGCTAGTTACTAAATCCACAAAAGCCGGGAGCCAGAGAAGCAGCAGGACGCAAGTCCCCGTGGTTTCCCGGTTCGGTTGTCACCGGTGCATATCCTCCTTGACAGGCTGCAGCAGCTCAGGGAGTCTGATGTCCATGAGAGTTGGCAGCAGTGATAAATGCACGTATTCAGGGAGGACTGGGGTTGTGCTATGCCGGCTGGCTTCCTCCTTCTTCCATGTTTCTTCCATCTAGTCCCTGCATCTTGGGTAGGGCGGGCCTTGCACCCACCTCGGTTGCACAGTTCTGTCCTCTCTGGCGGGGCGGTGCTCTTTCAGACACTCCCAGAGTGCTTTACTAATCTCAGGCATTTCTCAGTCTGCTTAGGGTGACTCTCAAGTTTGACCATACAAAGAACATTTCCAGAATTTGCAGAGAATTCCACCTAAAGTAGAAAATTCTATTGCCACTAACAGTTCTATAGGAGACTTGATGTTGTCAAGGGCTATGGAATATAATACATCTACACTTCGATTTCAACATACATTCTTAATAGTCCCATCACTTTGAAGCAACAGGCAGAGCACACATGGAACTACTGAACTATGAAAAACGCCTGTGTTCTATGTCTGCCAATATTCTACCAATATAATTGGAAAAATCACCTAAAATTCACTTTTGTGAATTTCAAGCTTTTAATTTATAAAATGGCATTGTTTTGCATATTATTGGCTCCCTGAAGGAATTCTGTGAAGCCCTGGAAATATCTATGCAAATGTCAAGTATTCATTTGATCTTATTATTATTTCAATACTCAATTAATTGATACTACAAATAGCCACAAATACCAAGAAGACAATGCACTTACTACTAACTGATGTCTTAAATTTCGAGTGTTTTTCCCCCAGGTATGATTTCACTCCATATCAGGCTAACCTGGAATTCACTATGTAGTCTCAGGTTGCCCTCAAACTAACAGTGATCCTCCTACCTCTGCCTCCTGAGTGCTGGAATTAAAGGCATGCACCATCATGCCCAGCTGATGCCTTAACTTTCTACCTAAGAAATCTTTACTTATATGATTGAATTTTACCAATGCCAAGTCACACATTGAGAATCATAATGACAAATGGGAATAAGGGGGCTGGAGAGAAGGCTCAGTAGTGTTAAAGGCGCTTATTTGCCTGATAGCCCAGGTTTGATTCCCCAGTATCCACATAAAGCAAGATGCACAAAGTGGTGCAAGACTCTAGAATTTGTTTACAGTGGCAGGAGTCCCTGGTTTACCCTCTCTGTCAGCCTTTCTGTCTTAAATAAATAAATAAAAATTATTTTAAAAATCAGGAATAAGCTGGGCATGGTGGTGCACTCCTTTAATCCCAGCACTGGGGAGGCAGAGGTAGGAGGATCGCCGAGAGTTCGAGGCCACCCTGAGACTGCAGAGTGAATTCCAGATCAGCCTGAGATAGAGTGAGACCCTACCTCAAAATACCAAAAAAAAAAAAAAATCAGGAATAAAACACTGTAGGCATAATATATTTTTTATCATCCTTGGTTCTCATAACTCAACTAGGCTTGATTTCCTAACTTTATCTTAACCATCAGGTCCAAACTGCAAAAGATATTTCAGGGAAATAAAATTTTCTATTGTATACTCTACACATACACATACACATACACATACACACACACACACACACACACACACAGAGAGAGAGAGAGAGAGAGAGAGAGAGAGAGAGAGAGAGAGAAAGAGAGAGAGAGAGAGAATAAACGAAAGGAGTAGTCTTACATTCAAACATAACTTCTTTCCAACAAGTTCCTTAGGACAGTCTCAGAGACCATGTATAAACTACCATGTTCCTTCCACAGCTAGATCCAGCTACATGGCCTCTTTGTCAGGATTTTTTCTGTCTTAATCTGCACAGAGGCCATCATCAGAGATACCTTCTCATGCTACAAAACACAGGACAGCAAAATATGCCTCGTCTCATTCTATTTTCCCTGTCCTATTTCATAACAATGGCCACAGGATGTAGAATATATGTGTCTGTCACTATCCCCACCTCTGTGAGCTCTACAAGAATGACAGTTGACATCATGTACTATTATAACACTTCCTTGTATCTGCTTCATAGAGGGCATCCAATAATTTTGAAAGAAGAATGACTGGATCTGTAAATAGATATCACAGTTTCAAATGTACTATGTTCTTAGAAGGATTTTCAAATTATTGGAAAATACAAAGAGGTATGAGGGGATGACTCAGAATGAGAGAGGTATGACTTAAGATTAGAGAGAGGGGGAAAGAGGGAGGAGAAAAGGAAGGAGTGAGAAATAATTCAGGTTTGAGGTATGTGAACAGGAAAGTCACCTTGGGGATGTAGTAACTTCCAGAAGTAGCACCAAGAGCTCCTCATCTCATGCATCCCCCAGTACCAGGCAAACGGGCTGCTGGTCACCTGGGTTTAAAGGCAAATACTTTAAGAGCTTGATTCTTATTTGTTATCAATGATGAAAATATCAGAATCAAAGAATTTTGGGATTTATCATAAAGAAACTATATTATGCATATTACCTGCTGCATAACAGGGTTGGATAAACAGTAAGCGCTACATTAACAAGTGCCTCATTCATAATTGGCATCCAATAAATGTCAGCTAAACAAGATCAGGTTTGATGTTAATTTCTGAGCAATTTTCATGACATGGCTGATGGCTTTTCATAATAAAATTATACTATGTCAAAGGGCATAATGAAGCAGTCTTCACAGTAAAATTTTAAAACAGCTTTTGCCATTCTAATATCTGTCACAATTTTTCATCTAAAAGAGGCATTTTTGTTTTCATACTGTTCACTGTTATAAAAAAAACAAAGTGTATCAAAAATGAAAAATAAATTTTATGAACATTTGTAAAAATTTTATCCGGTTAAAAACTTTGCATAAGTAGAATGCTTCATTTGTCAGTTCCAATAATTTATTTAAGTTTTTCAAATTATCATGGTATTGGCTGGGAATGTCATATATTAGGGAAGCATACTTCTCATCAACAAAAGCAAATGCTCCAACTAGTATTATGAAATAAAGGCCTTTAAAACAGTCACTTGGAGTTGATTTGGAAAAAACACTCCCTTGTCTGTTTCTGTTAATGCCCATATGAGTTTTACTAGTTGCAACTGAAATCACAAAAACCAAGGTTTGATGCTTAGTTGGCAAGAAGCCAGGATAATGAAATTAATAACATATGCTGAAGAACCCATTTGTAACAATTTTTCCATTAAAAAAATGAGGCAGCTCAAAGCTACTGACAGGGCTCCCCCCACCCCCAGCCCCAATCCTTTATTTTCTTTTGCTTTTAATATGTCTGAAGCCTGCAGTTTCTCGCTACCCTTATTCACATGGCTGCAACATTCAAGCAACTCCGTAGCTCTTAAGCAGAAAATTTATTGTTGTAAGACTCCTTTTCTTCTTTATCTTTCCCTTCTGTTTTTCTTCCTCCTCTCTTCTCCTTCGTTATTCTTCCTCCTCCTCTTCCTTTCTTTGTTCTTCATCCTCTTCTGCTCCCCTCTTCTTTTTTTTTTTTCCTCAATCACTATTGAATTCCGTGGGTGCCTGTCAATCAGGGACATCTACTAGGAATCCAGTCTTGTGCTCAGAGACAACTTTGCTTAGGGAAGCTTTTTCATATAGATTACATTGCACTGGCTGTTCTCACCCGGCAGTATACTGGCATGGACTCTTCTGCTTGGGACTCTCAGATTCCCAAGTCCCAAAGGTTATACCCCAAAACATGTGAATTTTAATTATTAAAGGTCCTTCCCCAAGACTGTCTTCACCCTTAGTTTATGCACATTGTTAGAAGATTGGTGGTCTAGGTTTCAAACAAATCAATTACGGGCAGTAAAGGGGGAAAGCCAGCAGAGACAACTGATGGCAGGAGTCAGGGCAATGGCAGAACCAGGCAGAAGACAAACATAGTATGCTCCATCATTTCTAGTGTACCCTGTCATTTCTAGGGGAAGAACTTTTACTAATTAAGCTGCTTTGGGTACATTACAGGATTCCAGGGGTTGGGAGGTTCGAATTACTGGTGTACAGATGTTCATACAGATTAGCCTAACTCTTAAGGAATGGTTGCATTCTACACTGACTGCCAAAGAACAAGGGGAAGACATCCATGTACTTTCTAAAAGCTAGTCAAGTAAAGGTTATAAAAAAATATGTTAAGGTCAAGGATAATGCAGTTGTCTTTTAGCATCCATGAGGGACTATTCTTAAATGTTCCAAAAATCGGTGGACACTCCAGTCTTACATAAAATGGGATGGTGTAGTGTGTTCATAAAGTCTATGTATACTCTCCTATATGCCTTAAATCATATCCAGATTACTTATAATTCCTACTGCAATTTAAATTCTATGTAAATAGGTCCTATCCTTTATTATTTAGGGAATAATGACAAGAAATATATCTGTACAGTTTAGCAATTTTTCCTAATATTCTAAATCTGTTAGTTGAATTTACAAATTCTGAACCCACAGATGGAGAAAACCAACTGTATATGTCTCCAGATAACTTCTATATTATTAATGAATTTGTGTGATTGTCCAAAAAAATACTTAGAAGGATATATGCCCCTCTGTGCAGCAGGCTACAGGATGAAAAAGACAAAATGTCTCTATTTCATCTCATTCTGTTTGTTGAAATTTGCAAAAGTGAGTGTGCTCCCTTTCATAGTATAAATATTTCAGCATGCTTTAGGAAAGTTAGAGCATGACTGTTCTATTGCCCATACACAGTGTATTTTATCAGTCAGCCCATAAACTCGCCAGAGAATGAGAAACAGGGCCAATGTTCATTTTTCCTACTGCACGTACACTGAATCTTTGCCCTGCTGAGATATTAGGAAACTCATAATTAGTAAGAAACTGAGAGGATGAGAATAATGCACACAAAGAATGAGGGGAAGAAGGGAGAGAAGGACTTAGAACAATTGGCCTTGAAGATACCTAGGTGTAGCCGAGAGGGATACCAGGGAGGTTAGTGGATGGAAGGCAGGGATTTATTGGTCCTGTGTGTGTATCACTCTACTCAAAAGATGACAAGGAAGTGGGAAGATGGCTCAGATGGTTTGCTGCACAAGCGTGAGTGTTCAAGTTCAGAACTCTTATCCCCATGTAAAAGTCAGAAGCTGACATGATGGGGAATGAAAAGAGAACTTTCTAGAAACTCATGGGCCAGCAAGCCTGGTAAAGGGAGTAGTGAACAAGGAGCCTCTTTTTTAAGTGAGGTAGAAAGCAAGGGCCAACACCTGAAAGTTGTCTTATTACATCCCTGCACAGGCTGGTATGCATGTGCCTACACTCACACAATTGAATGTGCCCACACCTACATACATGCAAATCACACACACACACACACAAAGATGACTATGAGAGAAACAAACTGGTATCTTTTTGAACTGATATCTTTTTGAAGTTTCTCCCACATTCTGCTGACTTCTGTGACTTTATATGACTGTACTGGGTGGGTGGTGGTGGAGGGAGAAGCGATATTCACTTGAAGGTTGTCATGACATTGAGTAGTCGACCATCTCTTCATCTCACATTCAGAGAGGAACATGTGCGTTTGGATCACTGCACAAATTAAAAACAGCATTTTGTGGGTGCCGTATGTTGTAGTGACAAAAGACTATAGACCGTAAGTCACACACAACAGTTCTCTTCGAAGGCACATAAGAAGCATATGAAGGACACATGGCTGAGGTTAGCAAGAAGGGAGGCTTGACAGGAGAAAGGAAATCAGTGCACTGTGTGTGGCAAAGTGCATGTATGAAAGAGAAGAGGAAAGCTGAATGACACTAAATGTCAGGAAACTGAGTATCTGGAGCTGCAGGGGGATTAGAAGTGTAAAGAACAATGTAGTGGTGGGCAAAGAGGTTATGGATGTTGAACACCACAGTACATAATTGAGAGAAAACTATTCTAGCAGTAGGGAAATAAACAGTGTAACATAACACAAAATACAAATGAAAATAGTGATCCCCAGAACAGACCTTGGTGTGTTGAGGCTATAAAACTTGAAATCTCTTAAAGATTTCCACAAGGTCCTTAAAAAAATCATAAGAGAAAAATAAAACCAAAGTTTTAAAGCTGTTAAGGAAGAAAGAGAACATTTCCTGCTAACTGGGAGGCACATTAACTTAGTAAGAATGCAAGTAAGACAAGAGGGAGGTAATAAACTAATATGGAACCAAGTCAAGTATTCTTGAAAATAGGAATAAATCTGGAAACTTTAAAGACAAAACAATGTAAGTTTTTCTATCAGTTCTGTTTAAAAGAATTCTATGATAATCAAAGCAAGATTACAGACATGCATGGTCATGCCTAACTTTTATTGATTTATTTAATTTGATTTTCTAAGTAAGGTCTCGCAGTAGCCCAGGCTGACCTGAAATTCACTATGTATTCTCAGGGTAGCCTCAAACTCATGGTGATACTCCTACTTGTGCCTTCCCAGTGCTGTGATTAAAGGTACGCACCACCACACCTGGCTATGTCCAACTTTTTATGTGTTAGGGATCAAACATTGTTGGTTTCAGGTTCTCTCAGGCCCTTGTGGTTGCACAGCAAGCACTCACCCATTGAGCCATTTTTCCAGCCCCCAGAGTTTCAATTTTAAATTAGTGATGTCTTTGTTGACCAATTATGCAATGTGCTAAAATGCTGGTCCAAGTGTTGGTCAATGAACTTGGTTATACTGATTTGTAAATTCTAATCAAGTGTGGTAGCTCCAGTCATCAATGGGACCAGATTGTGAAGATACCACTTCAGTTGTGTCTTCTGTGAGATTAAAGGTAGAAAGTTTATTATTATGAGTTAGTTTGTGCTTGCCTATGTTTATTGATATGAATAAGGATAACTAACATTCATAACGTTACTTATGAGACTTTGGATGAGAACTATCATTATCCAGATTTTTGCCACCACACTAACTTTGGATGCAAATAAATTAATTTGCTCAAAGTCACAGGAAGCAACAGTATGTTTCGAAATCCAAAGTCTGCATTGTGGATCCCAATTGTGATTATTTTGACTGTCTTGGTTCATATGAATATCTACTTAGGTGTTCAGACACAGAATCCTAATTGAAGACCTGTTTATAAGAAGTGGTTGCTGGATTATGAGACAGTAAAGGAGTTTCTTTCCTTGAAGGAGCTCATCTTCACTGGAAAGGAATTGCTTCCTGGTATAATTTGGGTACCATAGGGACAGAGATATGGGAGGTGGCTTTTCAAGAGATTTCCCCAGGAATGAAAATGGAAAACCTGCACATCATTAATTAATTATAACATAAATTTGAAAAGTTACATTAGAGATTTAGGATGATTGTAAGCCATCATTATATGATCTTATTGAACATGAACCTAACATATATCTATCCATAATTTTATTACAAATCCATATGTATATGTCATACTTGTTGTAACACATTGTTTGTAAACACAATAGATTGGGTTGTCTATCAGTAACATACTGGTGATATAAATTACAATATATAGTTGTAATATGTTCAACTTAAAGATTTAATGAGTCTTCTATGTATTAATGGACAAATATTTGAATTATACTGGTGAGGTATAAAATAAAGCTTGCAGCAATGAATAGAATATGTTATAATTTATATAAAAAGGATAAAAAGAAAGACCTTAATTGTATTGGCTTAAACTAGCATAAGTAAAAGTAAGAAAATGTCATAGGGATTACCAGTTGGGGTAATGAGAACTGGGAAGACAGGAAGTAGGATGGGAGAAAATCTGTCATTCTATGCTGCCACACCATTTTTAATGTCTGAGCTATGGAAATATGCTTGGTATCCTGAAAAGTAATTTAAAAATTAAATGATACATTTTGAACATTTGAGTGTAGACTATTAGCCAAACACTATAGGTAGAAAGGATAGAAAACATAGCTCTCAAAATTGTTTGAGCAAACAAACGAAGCATACACCCCTTAACACTTGCAGAGAAATGTATGAGTGAACACACATTAGGACATGACCAAGCTCTTGCTCTTTGCTAAAGGCTTTCACAGCGATGGTATAGAGAGGATTTACCGAGTCTAATCAGAGATGTCTTACTTAGGGGACTGGATTGAATCGCAGGCTTTAGTTTGAGGGAAAAGAGATGTAGTGTCAGTGCATAGTTTTACACATGTAGAATTCTGTATCTACACTCAAGAGTGGAGAACCCAACTAACTCATTAAAATCACTGAGTGCTATGAACAGGCTGTTGCTACAAGGAGTAGACAGACCAGTAGTAGTTTAAGCCTCATACCACAAGACAGAGGAAAAAGGGGTGCATTCAGCTTATTTAGGTAGGAATTGACACTGGTCTTGGTTTTCTTTTCTTTTATACCCTTTACCTCAGTGGATTCTATTATTGTCTGAATTTAAAATTTTTTTCTCTCTTGGTATTCATAGTACATATTTATCTCATTTTATGAAAGGAAATTATTTCACTACATTCATCCCAGATTTAGATCTATAATTTCTTTCTCTGTTTTGATAGCACTGGCTGATATCACCAAAACAATTTGAAACAATAATAGTGTTGCATTCAGGTTTGCATTACTGGTAGAAATCACCTGACCAAGAGCAGCTTGTGGGAAAAAAAGAGGTTTATTTTGGCTTATAGGCTTGAGGGGGAAGCTCCATGATGGCAGGGAAAACAATGGCATGAACAGAGGGTAGACATCACCCCCTGGCCCATATAAGGTGGACAATAGGAAGAGGAGAGTGTGCCAAACACTGGCAAGGGGAAACTGGATATAAGACCCATAAGCCTGCCCCCAACAATACACTCCCTCAAGGACGCATTAATTCCCAAATCTCCATCAGCTGGGAACCTAGCATTTAGAACACCTAAGTTTATGGGGGACACCTGAATCAAACTACCACAAATAATAATACTGGTTAGCCTTCTTTTTCTTAACTTAGAGGGAGTCAACTAGCTCATCATTGAGATAACATATGTTTAATGTTGTTATGGAACAATTTCATCAAGGGTTATATGCTTGAGGTTTTTTAAAAAATAAAAATGGCTATTTAATTATGTCAAGCACATTATCAGAAACAGTGGAAATGATTATATACATTTTTTATAGAACACAAAGAACTGTAGTAATAGCTACACCAATATTGAACCATCCTTGCATTTCAATCTACTAGATTATATTGCTATAGTATCCTTAGTACTGATAGAGGTATTTTCATTTGTTGATTTATTTGAAATGTTTGTGTTGATATTCATACATGTAAGTTCCACACAGTTTTCAGTGAGGAGCTATGTTGGACAAATTTTAACCTGGCTCACATATATTTTCTTTTTCTTCTTTCTTTTTGGTTTTCCAGGTAGTGTCTCAGTGTAGCCCAGGCTGAGCTGGAATTCACTATGTAGTCTCAGGCTGACCTTAAAGTCACAGTGATCCTCTTACCTCTGTGTGTCGAGTGGTGGGATTAAAGGCACATGCTACCATCATGTATCTTGTTCATCTTGCCCTACATATGGGAGGAGCATGGAAATTTTTTTTTAAATAGGTAGTCAGTTATGAACAGAGGCACAAAGAGAGGACCTCCCCGGCAGAGCTAGAATTCAAGGCTGATCCATTCTTATCCATGAAGGGTACAATGGTCCTACTTTCCCAATAGGCCACACCTAGGTGGGCTAGTCTCTGGGTCAGCTCCCTGAATCCATGAACCAATCAGGTTGTTCCCTTACCCAAGTCTGAGGACAAGATGCATCCTAATTAACTTTAAAGGGCTTGTAATGCATATGACTTGACACTTCTTTACCCATTCTTGTGGAGTCTGGATCTCCTGGTTTTTATCTTGGTGAGCCTTTCCTCCATCGGGGATGCGGAAGGATAATTTATTCCCTCTTACCTTCCTCTAACTCTAGCCCTTTCCCAAATTGCTTGGAAATCTCCGAAATCTCCCTTTCATGGCTTCTGTCCACTCTCTAGAACCTTCCTCTTCACCAAGCAAGGAACCTCCTGGCATGGGCTCTCAGGTCCTGCCTGCCTTACACCTGTGTATGTAATTATTTCATCCCTTCCTTGGATATTATTTTTTTTCTAAATAAACCTAATTAATATTGGGCATTCTCAGAGGCCAATTCCTCAATTATTTCATAAATGGACAAGAATCTAAAAGTTGGGATTCACAGGTGGTGGTGGGTCTGTATTCTCAAAATCCTGTAACATGAATACATGTGACTATTGTCCATTGCATAAATTCTGGACTGACACTGATCAGTAATTTCTAGTAACATCACATCACCTTTACATGTAAGAATATATTTGTTGTATAGTGGCAAATAGCTGGTCTTATTTATTTTTCCTGTCTTGATCCCTCTCTCATGTTGTGATATCATGTGCCACTATTATATAATAATATTTCATTAATAATATAATAATAATTTTGTTATTATACTTTTTATTGTAAGCATGATCACATGATTTTACTGTTATAGGTGGAGCACTTAGCTCAAGTTAGGTTTATAACCCACCAGCTTCATTCATAGCTTCTTGGGAGATAGACTGAGTAAGACAATCCTCACTTTTCAGATTTTAATCAATACAGATCCAGTAAGGCTGGAACTTCGCGGTTTTCCTTCTCTTCACCTGGGAAAGGATTGTTTGAGAGTGAAGAAATGGAAGGCTAGAGGAAAAATAGTGGTTGGCATATCCCAGGCTCCTGTATCCCACTTCGTCTAACACCAATTCTGATGTTTGTTGTTATTGGGATAATCCAGTATGGAGTTGTTAATCTGAATAGTTCAACCATGGGTGGCTCTGGGATTTTTAAACTTTCCAGATTTATCATTCACTAAGAGGTCTGTATTTTCACTAAAATTGAAAAAAAAAAAAAGCATTACTTTGATCCCTGAATAGAATATCTAAGGGTTTCTTTGTTATGTTGCATTTAAATTGTGCTTTCATGAAATGTAGCTTTCCATTAAAAACACAGTCTCTTTCATTCCATTATTAAAAGTCATTCATAGACTTTAACAAGTTAAATAAGTTTATTTGAAGGACATTTATAAGAAAAAAATTATGAACTTAAAAAAAATATATTTATTGACAATTTTTCTACATGAACATGATGTATTTTGGTCATAATCCCTTCCCATTACCTTCTCTTGATCCTGTTCCCAAACCCCTAACATTTCTTAAGAATATGAAATAATCTGCCTACTGTTTTGTATGTCTTTAATATGATCCCATCTGTGGCTCTGGTTTTCAGAATACACACCCAATAGTTTACTCTTCATTAAAACATGGCTAGGTGACATCATTACATTGAGAAAGAAGAACACTGTATCTCTTTGAATTCCTATGAGGTAAACTTACTTTTGGTAGCTGTTCAACACCAGAGCAGTGGTTATTTTCCTGTGATGTTATAGCCAGAAGGAAATACTTGCAAGTCTCTGCATCATGAAAGCTTGAGCAATTATGATGCTGGAGGTAATTCCATCTCTAAAGATCACTTGGTCCAGAGTATGTTTTTTTCAGAGACAGGGAATGAAAAGGGACTTTTGTAAAAGCAGTGCTTCTCACTGAAAAGCAAGATCTAAAATTTATACATCTTTTCTCCAATCATTAAGAAAGAACTTTTGGAGAACATTACAAGTAAAATTATATATCACAGTCAATTTAGTCCTGTGTTAACCTTTATTCTGTTGTCAATACAAGAGGGTCTTAACTTGCCTTTCTACTGAGAAGTGAACATCTTGATTTTTTTCATCGTTTTTATTATTATATACGGACATATTTTGTATGTAAACATCACATCTGGGTATCATCCTTTCCCTCCTCTCTGCCCCTTTTCTGAAGAGGCCCTCCTCATTGGGGATGCAGGTCAAACCCATGGGGATGTGGGTCATGCATTATGGGGGCAGCAGTCAGTTATGGGGGAGAAGCAATGTCTCTGTGCAAAATGTGCCAACCTGTGGCTCTAACAATCCTTCTGTCCCCTTTTCCGCAAAATTCCCTGAGCGAGAGCATTTTAAGTCTACTTCAGTGATGGGCACTTAGGAGCATCTAGATGTCTGGTTTGGTAGGTGTTGAGTGTCCTCAGTATCTTTCTTCATCACCCTTGTGCTGATATCAGCTTAACTAAGAGAGCAGCATTCTTGCTCGTTTCCCCAACTTCTCTGTGGTTTCAGCTGGGGCCGGGGTGAAGTGTGCTGGGTCAGTAATCTCCTCAAGTCCAGTTACACCTGAAAAAGAGAAGCTGACTCTCTAAAAGGTAGTGAAGTCAATGCCAGTTAAATGGGATGAATTTATATAAGAGAGAATTATAAGGGTTTGGACACTTTTATAGTGTCAGGTTAGTAGGAGCTCGACAATGGAAAGCAGAATCATAAGCCGGGCGTGGTGGCACACGCCTTTAATCCCAGCACTTGGGAGGCAGAGGTAGGAGGATCGCCGTGAGTTCGAGGCCACCCTGAGACTCCATAGTGAATTCCAGGTCAGCCTGGGCTAGAGTGAGACCCTACCTCGAAAAACCAAAAAAAAAAAAAAAAAAAAAAAAAAAAAAAAAAAAAAAAAAAAAAGAAAGCAGAATCATTATCTGGATATGATTCTGACTTGTTTCCCAGTTCAGGATATGGTTTACTTTCCACTGAGTGGATCTGTTAGCCATCCCAAGAGCAGTTGGTTACCCAACATGGCTGTGTGCCACTATTGCACTTGTGTGAGCATCATGTAAGGTCATTTGCTTCTGAGTTGCTTAGACTTAGAGTTGCTTGGACAGATGTTGGCCACTTTCCCCTGGTAGCTCATGTAGTGCCTTCCAGCACTAGATGGGCTAATTATCTGAGGGCTAGTTCTCCTCTGGATTCCAATCAGGTCTCTCCATTGTCCATGCTGATAGTGTATGGTGTCTTCAGCAGTAGGGTCTTACCATTAACCTCTGGAGGGCAATCAAGTGCTCTGACAGAAGTCTGTCTTGTTTGTTTTGGGAGGTCTAGTAGGTCTCTCTGATCAGCAGCTCATTGTGGATGTAAACCACATCCTAGTCCAGGGAGTTATATGCCAGCACCAAGGGAAAAGAAAAAAGGAAAATCTAGGGAAGAAGAAAAATGGGAGAAATTTGAGGTCAGGTTTCATCTCACTTTCTCCAGGTCCCTTCAATTCAGATGCTCCCTCTAAGGTTTGCTTGAGGGTTCCACCTTTTACTCTGATTTCCAGGATATAGGATTCTATGATACCAGTTCAATTTGCTCAATTCATAATAGTCAAAAACTGAAATCAACTCAGGTGCCCATCATTGGATGAATGAATGAGTAACCAAGATGTGGTATATCTACATGATGGAATTCTACTCAGCAGTAAGAAAAAATGACACATTGAAATTTGTATAAAAAAATGGTAGAACTTGGAACAGGTCATTTTAAGTGAACTCACACAATCACAGAGAGACAATCGTCACATGATCTCACTCATCTGCAGTTCCTAACCTGGATGAACCTGGGTTGCTGATATAACTAAATAGCATCTTGGGGCTTGGACAACAGGGAGGGTAGGGCTTGTGAAGAGGGAGAGGGTGGGGGGGGACACAAAATCTGAACCCAGATTTTTCATTTTTTGTTAATTTAAGAAAAAGTCAGTCTCTGATAAACCCACTGGTTTTTGCATTATTTCTACACATTAATTTAACCAAAGATTACCTGAAATGAAAGAGAATCTATTCAATATTTTTCACATAAAATTGTTCAATGAGGTTATATACTTAAATGCTGTGAATGTTTTAGATGGTAATCTTTAGATGAAGAAATTATTCAAAAACTTTTGAGCACTTAATATAGTAGGCCTTTGTAGTACATATACATTTCTTACACTTAGGAACTTACATGTTAGCATAAAGGATTATAGAAACATAATTATCCATTATGATTGGATAAATCTTATTTCATTATACATTTCTATGTCACTTGATCTAAAACAAAAGACTGAAGCATATCACTAATGGTAAATTCTGGGAAGTTAAGTTTTTCCAAGGGTCATAAAAGTAGGATGATGTCCAACTTCCTCTACCTCATGGGTTCAAGCTGCAAGGCTGAACTGTGCCTCAGGAGGAGTGTGGACAACAGTGGCTCCCACAAGCCAGTGCTCAAGGAAGTTGAAGGCAACATCAATTCCAAATCCATACTTCCTTCTCATCATCCAGAAGCACTGTAGATGAGCCTACTGTGATCACTTTTCTCCTTCCAAGCTGTCTAGTGACGTTAAATTTATTTGAACTGATCTTTGGATCTATAGGACATGGGTTGCTCCGACCATGACTTGAGGTATATCAGATGAAACAATTTAGGACAATGATAGAAATGACTAAAGATTCTCAAAGAACATTTTAATAAGAACAAGCCATTACTGGGGGTATACTAACTGCCAAGCTTGATTATGAGAATGGTATTTATATTAATGCGTTTAATTAAAGTACCATACTTAAATAACCTTGCCTCTAAGAAGAGCATAGATACTCTCATTGTACAAAGAAAGCTAAACCAAATTACTCAACTTTTCAGGGCTAGGGAATAAAAAGTTGGGAATTCAAACCCAGGTAATTTGGCTTTGGGGTACAGGCTTTTGACTACCATACTTCCCACAATGTGGTGCTTGATCATCTCACACATTAGGAGTTTCTTAGGAAAAGATAAGATGAAGTAATAATTAAGGGAGGAAAAGGTAAGTCAATTGCTAACATTGATAAGAAATCTGGGAGCAAGAAAGAGGTGGTACGGAAACCACTGTAACGTTTCTCTTTCTGAGGCTCTGATCCACAGTGATGTAGTATAGGAGGGAAAGAAAGAGAGCAAAAAGATGCATCATCTTTTACCTATTATTTTTAAAAATAATAATTTTCATTTATTTATTTGCAAGCAGTGAGAGACAGACACAGAGAAACAGAGAATGAACACGCCAAGGCTTCTAGCTGCTGCAAACCAACTCCAGATGCATGCATCACTTTGTGCCTATGGCTTTATTTGGGTACTGGGGAATTGAACTTGGCACCTTAGGTTTTGCCGGCAAGCACCTTAACTACTGAACTATCTCTCCAGTCCTTAACTGTTATTTTCATTTATTTATTCATGAGAGGGGAAGTATAGTTTCACCAGGAAACTCAAGATGCATATAGCATTTTCTGCATCTGGCTTTATGTGGGTATTAGGGAATTGAACCCCAGGCATGTAGGCTTTGCAAGCAAGAACTTTTAACCACTGAGCCATCTCCCCAGACCATCTTGTACTTATTTAATGGAGATTGATCTTCAAATAAACCATTCAATGTTAATCAAATCAAACTACAAAAAAGATTTTCAAGAACTGAGTCATACCATACATTGCCAGACTGGTCCAATTCACAACAAGTCCTCCCAAATTTAAAAATTTGATTTGAACCTAATATAAAAACAGCCTTCATGTGTTAAATACACACTAAGACTGAAAAATCAATGTTGTAGGCAAAGAGTTTTTAATAAATTTAATTACCACCAATCTAAATACATGAATATAATTTAGGGGAAGGAAGTCTTAATATGGAAATAAAACATGCTAAATATTCTAGTTTATGTAGTCTAAATTTCCAATGTAAAACATTTTTCTAAGTTTTGTAGAGACATAATTTGTGTTTTAATTATCAATATATGGTTGTTATTTTTTATACTCACTTGGATTAAGTGCAGGCAAGACAGAAACATACTACTTTGAATATGTTTTATAATTGAGTTTTTCCTTTGCTCTGGATTAAAAAATGCCTTATATTGCTATAAATAGGATTCCAAGCACTTCTACCAACCTAAATTTTGAGGCTTATAGAATGGAGTATTATGAACAGAACACATTAATATAGTATTGAAAAGGGAACCTTAGGGGCTGGAGAGATTGCTTAGTGGTTAAACACTTCCCTGTGAAGCCTAAGGACCCCAGTTGGAGGCTCAATTCCCCAGGACCCAGGTTAGCCAGATGCACAAGAGGTGCATGCATCTGGAGTTTGTTTGCAGTGGCTGGAGGCCCTGGCACGCCCATTCTCTCTCTCTCTCTCCCCTTCCCCTCTCTCTTTTCCTCCTTCCCTCCCTCCCTCTTTCTCTCTCTGTAGCTATCAAATAAATAAATAAAAATAAACAAAAAAAATTTAGAAAAGGGAACCTTAGGATTGCCTGAAACATCTGATGGATCAGTAACTCCTTCTTAGGAGGGCCAGGTATGAATGCATGTAAAAGAAAGTGACTGACAAAGCAATAATTGATTTTTTTTATTAGCTAGTCTAGTAAGTGTCTAATTCAGGACTTAGTGAGTTAAGAAGGTTAATGCATAGGAGTTCTTCTCTTTGTAATATAGGTATGTTAACAGCTCTTAAAACAAAGTAGGCTAGGTGTCAGCACTTTCTATTTCAATTTTTTTTTTTTTTTTTTTGGTTTTTTGAGGTAGGGTCTCACTCTGATCCAGGGTGACCTGGACTTAACTCTATAGTATCAGGGTGCCCTTGAACTCATGGCGATCCTCCTACCTCTGCCTCCTGAGTGCTGGGAATAAAGGCATGCACCACCATGCCCAGCTATATTTCAAACTTTAAGGCCAATCCAAGACTCAGGTCTTAACACTGCAATGTTAGAAGACACACAACCAACGCATAGCTGCCCATACCAGAGAAAAAGTGGGAAAAGAGTGACCAAGCAATAACAACCAAGCAATGTTTTCAAAAACATTTTTTTTTTCAAAAAAATTATTTATTTATTTATTTGCAAGGGAGAGAGAGAATAAGAATGGGCATTCCAAGGACTCTAGCTACTGCAAATAAACTCCAGATGCATGTGCCACTTTGTGTACCTGACTCTACATGTGTACTGGGAAATCAAACCTGGGTCATTAGGCTCTGCAGGTAAGTGCTTAACCACTGAGCGATCTCTCCAGCCCAAGATAACTTTTTAGACCAGGAACACCAACAGCCCTGGACTCAATTGCCATGTAGGGGAAAATCACTTTTAAAAAGAGCCTATGGCTGGACAATCCTGAGTTTCCTACTATTGTGATGGAAAGAAGAAACCACATGGCTGCTGAGTGGCATGAAGGCAGTGAGACAGGCTGAGGTGAGAAAAAGTGGCAGGGTGTGGTGGCTCTTTTAGATACTGGAGACAAAAGTTTCCTCTGAGCAGTGGCATTTCAAGTATATACCTAGAGTATATGGAGGGGGGGACTATAGTCTATGACGTGGAAGGGTGCTCCAGGGCTGATAGTCATGGGATAAAGGTCCCATAAAGAAACAGGCATGAGCTGTTTCAGGAGGAGCTGGGATGCAGTGTGGATGGCCTGGATGAGGGGAGCAGACAGCATGAGGGGATGAGCATGGGGGGGGGGGGAAGAGTCAGGGCCCTGTGATGAGCACTAGAAGGCCCTACTGACAAACGTGGATTCTATTCCTGCATAGTGGGAAGCTATTGGCAGATTTCTAAGCAAAGTGTGATGTGAACTTGTCCTGAAATGTCACTCTCATGGGGCCCAGGAAGATAGCTCAGCAGGAAGGAGTACTTACCATGCAAGCATGAGAGCCTGAGTTCCATCCCCCAAATGACCACATACACTTGCAACCCCAGTACTGTAGGGAACAGAGACTGGAGAATTGCTGGTGTGCGTTGGTCAGCCAGTCTGACCAAAAACATCAGTTCTGGTTTCAGTGAGAGACTCGGTCTCAAGGAAACACACAGATGAGTGATAGAGGAGGACACCCAATTTTTTTCTGTGGGCTCTGCATGGACCCCCACATCCGCACACACATGTATACAGTACACACACACACACACACACACACAATCACTTCTGGTTGTTCTGCTGAGAAAAGATTCCAGGAGGACAAGAATGGAATTTGGGACTCATGTTTAAGAGATGACTACAGAACAATCCAGACAACAGATGGGTTGTCTCCACTGAGAGACAAATTCAGCAAAGTGTCAGACACACCCTTCTGGCATTGTAACATTGTTTCACTAGTCCTTGGCCACTGTTTAGACAGAAGGGACCAGTTCAGTCCCCCAAACCTCTTATATGAAGCCTTGTTTAATGTTCCCTCCAGTAGCTTCTGATAGCAGTCAGTACAGGATATGAATATTTCCCCCAGGGAAACACTAGACCACGTCTCCTCATCTCACTTTCCATTCAGCTTTCCATCTGGGTTCGTGTTCTACCCTAATTCTTCTCAAATCCATCAGAAAGAGTTAAGTGCTGAGCACAGCCCTAGTAACTCAATGCCAACAGAAATGCCTGACTTTTTCTTCATTCTATGAAACTCACAGGTCAATCCCTTGCATGAAAATTTCAGACAGTCTCTACCATGACTGAACTCCCTTTCTTAATTTTCCCATCAGTAAATTCAACCCATAAGAAAATGAATATCTGTTCACTTGATCCACTGAGAGATATGGGTCTACAGTAAAGTCAAACTGCTCCCTTTGCCCATCCCCCTCTAATTCTTTCATGGGAACTTGTAACAACTGCATAAAATTACAAAGCCTGATCAAATATGTCCTTGTATTTTTATTTCCCCCCAATCCACTATTCACCTAACCTTATTTCTACTCAGCACTGAATGCTAGATAATTCATGTCAGTATCATCATATAATGAAAACTCCTTCTAGAATAAGAGCTTGAGGCCTGCACATGACTGATGAAAGCTCATTAGATTCAGAATAAAATAATTCCAGACCATGGTCTCCAGGATGCACATGAGTTTGTCCCCGTCTTCCTCATCAACTCAACAGTTATACCAGCCTTGAATCTGGTATATGTGGTCACACATAGTATGGCCAACTTCTCCAAGTTCGCTTGAGACTTTCTTGGTTTTGGCATCACATATTTTGTGTTCTAGGGACCTCTTCAGTCCAGGGCAATCTGGAGTAGATAGTCACCCTACTGTAGGCCTGCCTGCATTGCTTCATTGCCCATCTGCAAGCTGGTTTATCTGAATGGAACATTCTTCTCTCAGATTCTTCTCTGGCTTTCTCCTCACTATTCAGTAATGTATTCAAATTAGTCTTTGCAGAAAAGCCATCTATTACTATCAGCAGTTAGTATTCATTGGCAAATATCTGTCATTGCACCTTTTACGTTTCCATCTAATTCTTTTTGTCTCTTCCTGTAGCATGTAAACTCCATGGAGTCCTTTTCTTTGTTGTCTTCCCACCTCTAAGAATTATGCCTAACACCAGGTTGACCCCTGAAAAATAAGTGTTCAGCAAATGAATAACTTTTTAAAATCTCATTGTAGTCTTCATGGTTCAGTCATAGTCATTATTTTAATAGCAACACAGACAGAAATTCATTCATTCATTTAGCCACCAGCATTTCAGAACTAATGAAGTTTCATGGAATTCGGTGATCTCACAAATGTGGGAAATTACTGGTGACAGTTGATCCAAGATAAAAGGATTGGCTAGATGGGAATCCCATGTAGGTGGTTTAACAATGCACTTACTGAAAAGACAACTTCCTGCATATTCTTTTGAAACTTGTGACTTGTCTCTCCTTTTACTTAAAAATAAATCAGTTTCTACATCATGAAAATGGGGTACCAGTTTCCCCAAATATTGCCTGCAATTTTGCCCATGGCTGAAGGTTAGCTGTGACCCTGAAAACCTATTCCAAGTACACACAGTACCAGATGCCTAGAACAAGTTCTGTTAGTTTTGAGCCCCCAGATATCTTTTGCTATTTTTTTGTTTGTTTGTTTATTTTGAGGTAAGGTCTCACTCTAGTCCAGGCTGACCTGAAATTCACTATGTAGTCTCAGGCTAGCCTTGAACTCACTGCAACCTCTGCTTCCCAAGTGTTGATATTAAAGGCATGTGCCACCACATCCGGCTTTTTTTTTTTTTTTTGCTATTTTTATTTTATTTATTTATTTATTTGAGAGTGACAGACAGAGGGAGAAAGAGACAGAGAGAGAAAGGGCCTCCAGCCGCTGCAAACGAACTCCAGACACATGCACCCCATTCTGCATCTGGCTAACGTGGGTCCTGGGGAATCAAGCCTCGACCTGGGGTCCTTAGGCTTCACAGGAAAGTGCTTAACATCTGAGCCATGTCTCCAGCCCCTCCCCCCCTTTTTTTTTTGCTATTTTTAATTCTAAGATTTTACAAAATAGAGATGCTCCCCCTGACCCCTAGATTTTTCAGCTCAAATTATAATACCACACAGGTTGGAAATTTCTCATTCCATGTCTTCTGTCCAGGTTTTTAAGGCCCTTGACTTAGCTCTAAACTGTCCTATAAGTGATCAGAATGGCAGGTGGTTTTTCAGTCCCCAACAAATACGCTGGGATTTAGGAGTGGTTTGCAAGCAGACCTCAAAGTAAGTTCCATTCTTGGGTTTTGGGGCATTGACTCACTTGAAAGTCCACCCCAGCACTGGATAACTGGCTTCATTTAAAAACTTAACTGGAATGACCCTTCATCGGGCCATGCTCTCTAGCCCTGGAGATGAAGAACAGATGGAGGTGGAGACGCAAGGATCAGGGTGTCCATACCACACTGCATCTCCAGAAGTTCTCTATTACTCTACCAGGAATGTAGGTGGACCCTTGGGACTGGAACAGCCTCTCTTAAAATAGGCTGCTGAACATGACGACAGAATGTTTACCGTGTCATCTCCTAGAAGTGACTAAGTGGGCAGGCATCCCCAGCAGCCTGGCCAGGCCAGGAGCGTCTGTGTGGGAACAACGCTTCCCACCTCCTGCGCTATCCTCACTGCCACCCTCCGCCTAATTTTCTAACTCTGGCAGCAGCCTTGACTCTAGTCACAGAGAGTCCAGAAAAGGTGCTTAAATATCCATTAATGGGCATGACAGAAAGCTAAAGGAGGGAGCCGGGATTTGTTTTCAGATCTGTCTTTGAAAACCCATCTTTCCCACTGGACAGGTTTCCTGTTGGAGGAGGAGTGTAGAGCGGGTTTGCTGCTTGTGACAAACGCCCAGGCTCCTGGCTGGAGGGAAGCATTCCTTCAGAATTTATAGAGATTCTGTTGTTTTGTGGGGGCATTTTTTTTTCCCACTTGGCAAAACTGTAATGTTGAGACTAGAACTGAGCATCTGTCCAGCCTGCTCCCCCTCCACCCGCCCTGCTTCCCCCCACCCCCTCAACAGAGTTCTACCCTCTACAACCTCAGGGGCTTTTGTCTGTGCCCATAAGAAATGAAACGTATTTCCCAACGTGTTTTTTCTCTTTTTTTAAATAAAACTCTCAAAGGCATAGTTATCGGTGGCTGAAGACAGTACGCCGCAGTAAAGGCTTTTTTTTTTTTTTTTTTTTTTTTAACTGGAACTGGGCCCCATGTTGTGCCACACTCATCCCTGGGTGGAGGAAGATTGATGGCTGGGCATGTGCTGGGAGCTGCCACTGACTAAAATCAGACAACCTGGGGCTGCTGGGGGAGTCGGGAACCCGTTTAACCACAGCCTTTGTACGTTGGACAGGGCTTTTCCTGAGACTGCCTTCTGCACCGGGAGCTCAGAGGAAATAGCGGAGGGCAGGTGGAGGGGTCTGTGACAACCTCATGTATGTGCAGGCCTCGGGTGTCCCAGTCACAGGGCAGGACAGCATCCCTCTCTGTGTGACCCACCACCACCGCTGGCCTTAGAATCTGAAGTGGGAACAGCAGATCAGACCACTTTCAGAAGCAGAGAGATAAATGATAACAGCCTACTTGCTGGTGGACCATTCCATTGCTACTGTCCTTTAATGTGGGGCACTGGACTCTACCTGACTCCTTCATTCTTTTATTTGCTTTTCAATGGCTGGGGCTGGGGCTGGGCCAGAGGAAGGAAGTCATGGGAAACTGTCAGTGTGTTACTGAGTACCCGTCACCAGGACCTCCGCCAGAGTTCAGAGTGGCTGACAATTGTGCGGCTATGCACTTGAACTGAGACATTTTTATTTCATTAGGGGTGTCAGTTTACAGCCATTAGCTAAGCAGATTGGCCAGCACCAAAAGAACCTTTTTTAAGGCCTTATCTCCAGATCTCTCTTCCATTATTAGGCTCTTAAAAAGAGAGAGGGAGAGAGAGAGAGAGAGAGAGAGAGAGAGAGAGAGAGAGAGAGAAAGGAGGGAGGGCCGTTTTAAGTACATTACGTTTTGTGACTTGCCTCACTCCTCTGACCCAAACAGTCTAAAATAGGTTTTATTAGAAATCATTATTTAGGTTCCAGCCCAGGGGCATATTGATCGCCCCCAGCATAACGGCTCCCAGAGCTCGGAAAGTAGCTGAGAGAGCGTCTCCAGTGGGCCGACATAATGTCAGTGACAATTCATTTTTTTTTTTTTTTTTTTTTTGCCAGTTAGGATGCTGGTTTAATATCCTGAAAAAGGCACTTAACACCACCCTTTCATAACATCTGTCAGGCCCCGTCTGGAGGCTTGTTTCTCACACTGCGGGCTCCCAGGCCGCTTGAGGCCTTTCTCAGAAACCAGCCTCTCTCAGGCCTGGGAATGCCTCAGTCCACCAGCCCTAGCCCCAGGGCCCTGCGCTCACACCAGCTGTTACAACTTTCCAGGACACTCCTAAATTTTCTAAATGTGTGCCATATAAAAATAAGATTTAGGACGGTGAGCATTCTGGAACCTCGCAAGTGAAGAATATAATTCATGTGGTGTAGCGGGTCCTTTTTTGGGAGCATTCTTCCACAGGGCTCTCGGTTTCATCTTGGTCCTCAGAGAAGATTTAGCAGGAGTCCCGTGGGTTTGAGATTTGGGTCAAGTGATTCTCTCCATCCCCCCCCCCCATCCCTCCCCCTTGCATGGCCCCATGCCCCCCCTCCCCCGCCACCCTGTTTTTTTCTCTTGCTTTTGAAACTGTCTCCTTTTCATTTGAAAATGTTCTTTTTTTTAATGCAAAGATGTTGAAAGAAATTTATACTGGACTGTACACTTGGATTTAACAACTGCTAGCTAACATTGGGTGCTATAATTCGTTTTCTTGCTCTTTTTAAATACTTTTATTTTTACTTATTAATTTGAGAGGGGGGAAAGAAGCAGAGTGATAGAAAGAGAGAGAGAGCGAGAGCGAGCGAGAGAGAGAGAGAGAGAGAGAGAGAATGAATGGGAGAGTCAGGGCTTCCAGCCACTACAAAGGAACTTCAGATTCATGTGTCCCCTTGTGCATCTGGCTTACATGGGTACTGGGGAATCAAACTGAGGTCCTTTGGCTTTGCAGACAAGCACCTTAATCCCTAAGCCATTTCTCTAGCCCCTATCACTCTTGCACACACTCACACCCATACATTTTACACACATTGTCATGCTAACACCAAGCGTACACAGTTATACACTTTCACAGACTCATGCACACTCACACACAGTCTCACATAAACTCACACACACATTTATATAAATTTTTTTCTGAGCCATTTAAAAGTAAGTTGCAGACATCATGATACTTTCATTATAAGTACATCAGTGAGAATTTTGTTTATATTTTTAAATTATTTAAAAATATTTTTATTTATTTATTTGAGAGAGAGAAAGAGGGAGAGAGAGAGAGAGAAATAACATGGATATGCCAGGCCCTCTAGCCATTGCAAATGAACTCCAGATGCATGCACCACCTTGAACATCTGGCTTACATGGGTCCAAGGGAACCGAACCAAGGTCCTTTGGCTTTGCAGGCAAACACATTAACCGCTAAGCCATGTCTCCAGCCCTATATTTTTAAATTTTTTATTTACCATAATATTTGAATGTATCTATGGGGTGATGTATAATATTTCAATAAATGTATGCAATGTATAAAGACTAAATTAGGATAATTACCATCCATTTCTACTTACTCAAATACTTATCATTCCTGTGTACTAGGGAATTTAGGGTCCTTTTCTACTATTTTGAGGTACATCATGAATTGCAGTAGACTATAGTTACCCTACTGCACAAAAGGGCACCAGAACTAATGAGTTGGGCACATGTGCCCAGCCTAGTGTGGGGTGTCACACACCTTCAATGCCAGCACTTGAGAGGCTGAGGTAGGAGGATCTCTGTGAGTTTGAGTCCAGCCTGGAGCTACAGAGTGAGTTCCAGATTAGCCTGGGGTTAGAGTGAAACCATGCTTCACAAGAAAAAAAAATAATAAGAAGAACATGAAATTTTGCCTTGCTGCATCTGGCTTTTTTCTTAACACAATGTCTTCCAGCTCCATCCATGTTGCCACCAATGCCAGGACTTACTTCATCCTTTCCTTATGGTCAGAACACACACACACACACACACACACACACACACACACACACACACAAACACACTTATTACCTATCTATCTCACATTTTTTTAATCTTGTAATTCACAAGTGGTCACCTTGGTGGCTCCTTATCTTCATTATTGTAAAGACTGCAGAGAAAATATAGGTATCTCTTGATATGATTTTATTTCCTTTGGATACATAAAACCCAGTGCTTGGATTGCTGGTGGTAGTTCTATTTCTAGGTATTTGAGGAACCTCTATTTAGGTTGCAATAATACCTCTACTAATTTACATTCCTACCAACAGGGTGTAAGTTCCTCTTTCTCTACGTCTTTTCCAGCACTGCATTTTCTAGTCTTTGGTTGATAGTCACTCAGACTTTCATTTTGAATGGATTTCTGTGTATGGTAAGAAGTAGTATTCTAATTTCATCTGTCTGCAGATGCATATTACATTTCTCAGCATCAGAAGAGGCTCCTTTCCTTGATTCGGTTGATGGCTTCATCAAAAATAAGTTGCCCATAGTGCATAGATTCATTTCTGGGTTCTCTGTTGTTTTGGTGTAGGCGTCTGGGTTTATGGAACTCCATGAGCTGTAAAGGTTACTATTTGAAATGTATCTTGAAGTAAGATGTTGTGACCCCTGGAGCTTTATTCTCTTTATTCAGACTGCATTGGTTATCCAGTGTCTTGTATAGTTCAATGTGAATTTTATCATTGTTCTTTCCATTACTGTGAAGAATGTCATTGGTATTTTGATGAGGATTGTCTTGAATCTGTACATTTCCTTTGAGAATAAAGACATGTTCACAGCATGAATTCTTTAAATCATTGTACATAGGAGGTCTTTCAGGGGTCCTCTTCATCTATCTATCTATCATTCATATATATATAATTTTGGTTTTCAAATAACATTATATATATATATATATATATATATATATATATATATATATATATATATATATAATGTTATTTGAAAACCAAAATAATTGATTTAATTGCCAACGTGGATTCCTTTTCTTTCTTTCTTTTGCCTAGTTCCTCTGGCTAAGCCTACTATCACTTAACAGGAGACACCTGTTACTTTGTCTTGTTCTTTACCTTAGAGGAATTGCTTTTAGCTTTTCCTCATTCAGCAGGATATTGACTATGGATGAGTTGTTCATATATAGACTTTACTGCGCTGTGTTGTGTATAATCTCTCTGTGGTTTGTTTTTGATTAATTATGGAGAGATTTAATACGTACCGTGCACGTACTGAGATGATCATGTGGTTTGACCATTCTGTTGATGTGAGGCATTACATTAATTTGCCTATGTTCAACTTTCCTTGCATCTATATATATTTTAAATTGCTATATCATCATGCTGAATTTTTTAAACATTATATGATGATCTTTTTCTTCTTCTTTCAAACTTTTACTTAAAATTTACTACTTCTGCTTGCATTTTTATTTTGATTTTTATTTTATTTTTTTGGTTTTTTGAGGTAAGGTCTCATGCTAGCCCAGGTTGACCTGGAATTCACTCTGTATTCTCAGAGTGGCCTCAAACTCATGGTGATCCTCCTACCTCTGCCACCCTAGTGCTGGGATCAAAGGCCTGCGCCACCACACCTGGCTGCATTTTGGTTTCCTACACATTCACTTTCAGTCTGTACAAATCTTTATTGGAAAAAATGAATTTAGATAAGCAGCATATAACTGGATCTGTTCTTTCTTAAAAAATTTATTCAGCCACATTGCTGTGATTTGGATCTAGAACATCTCCCAAAGGCCCACATATTAAAGTCCTGGTCTTCAGCTTGGTGGAAATCTTTAACATGTGCATTCTAGTAGGGGATTTGAGGTCATTGTGGGCATGCTCTCAAAGGGGATATTAGAATATAATATCCAGCTTCTTCTCCCTCTCTCTCTCTCTCTCTCTCTCTCCTAGCTTTCCAGCTCCATGTGTCCACGTACTGCTTCACCAGGGGTGTAAATGCAAAAGAGCTAAAAGACCATGCACCAAAACCTCCAAAACTGAACCAAAGTACACCTTTTCTCTTCATGAACTGATTCTCTCAGATAATGTTTTACAGTAGTGGAAAGCTAACACAGTCTATTTGTTTTTATTGGAGAATAAATCTTCTTGCTTTGATGTTTATTGTTAATGGGAAGTAACTTGCTTCTGCCATTTTGTTGATGGTTTTCTGATTGTTTTGCTTCTTATCTGGTACTTTTTTCTCTTTTATTGGTTAACTTGTTTAATTTGGTTGTTTTCTGTCATGATAAGGTTGATTCTTTATTTGAGTGTCTATTTCACCAATGAATTTTATCTGTGTTTTATTTCATGATAGTTACATGCTTGCTTCCAGACGCAGGGCCCTTCCCTCACTCTAGCATTTCCATTATCAATTTCCAACCTAGGAGATGATGAATTCCTCAGCTTATCTGGGAAATATGTATTTTTTCATTTTTGAATGATAGTTTTCCTGGAATGGTATAGTTTGGCATTTTTTTTATGATTTTGAATCTGTCACCCCATAGCTTCTGGCATAGATGTCTGCTGAGGTATCTGCTTGTTAGTCTGATAGGAACTGCCTTTTATGTGGCATGCTTGTTTTATCTTACTGTTTTCTTGACTTCTCTCTATCCTTTTTTTTTTTTTTAAGTTTGACTATAAAAAGCCTTGGACAGGGTCTTTCTTTCTTTCTTTCTTTCTTTCTTTCTTTCTTTCTTTCTTTCTTTCTTCCTTTCTTTCTGCTTGAGTCTACCTGAGGTCCTTTGAACTTTCTGGATCTGCATGTCTATATTTCCTTTAAGACATGGGCATGTTCAGCTATTATTTTAGCAACTAGTTTTTTCCAGTTCAGACCCCCAGAACCCATGTATAATGCACATATGGAGATGTGAGCCTACAATCCTAGTGGACATACAGGGGAGGAGAACAAAGGTGGATTCCTAGGGCTTGCTGGCTAAGCTAGTTAGTCTAACCTAGTTGGTGAGTGCTGGGTTCAGTGAGTGACCCTGTTTCAGAAAAATGAGATGGAAAGCAACTGAGGAAGACACTTGGCCTTAACCTATGGCCTCCACATGCATGTGCATACATGTGAACATACACTCATACAGCATACACATGTGTACCCACACATATCTGTATGTTTGTATGTAACATATATATGTGTATAGATGTATATACCCACACATATATGTGTTTGTATACACCATATATATGTGTATATATACATATACATATGTATATACCATATATATGTATATACCATATATATACACACACAAAGTACACATACATACCCATGCAAAAAAGAAGAGTTGTTATAAAACATTAATGCCAATGAAAACTTCATATAAAAATTCAAAGAACCCCTCACATACAAAACTGGTACTAATAAGAGTTAATATTTACTGGAGCTATTATAAAAACACATATTTTAATGCAGAGTGACCTTAGAAAATTGTTGATTAACATTTTAGTATTTTATGTAAAAATCTCACTAAAGTGATATAATTTGGCCAAGTTTACATAGGGAGATGATGGAAAACAATGACTCAGCAGTCATTGCACATATTCCTAAATGTCTTCTATATACACTTCATCTCTTAAATCCTCTCTATGGATATTCTGTTTGCCAAAATTTTTTGCCTGCACTTACCAGTGGTTACTCTACTGAAGAAAATATCCCCCCTCCCCCCAGCAGCCATTAACTTTCAATAGCTCCTCAGAGATTGGTGGGCATCATGAACCCCTCCACCATCCATGATGGAATGCTAGTGAGCCCAATCTTATGCAGGTCTTATGGAGTCAACCACAGCTTCTGTGAGCTAATGCGTGCACAGGCCATGTCATATTTGGAAGACAATGTTTTACACCACTCTACCATATCCTCTAGTTCTTCTATTCTTTCTGCCCCTCATCCACATGCTTCTTGTGCCTTGGAGGGGTGAAATACTTATCTCTTTTAGTGCTGAGCACTTAACAACCTCTTGTGCTCAGTACTTTGATGAGAACATTTTTAATATTTCTTGATGTACTGCAGATTGAACCCAGAACCACATTCATGCTAGATCTAAGAGCAGCATATCAGCCCCTACATAGTTTCTAAAACAGTTTATCTTGAAAATGTTCATTCATAACACTTAAAACAGTCACACAAGTTTAGTACACTCATATACTCAGAAGTTCCATTCTCTCTCTTTTTTTTTTTTTTTTTTTTTTTTTTTGGTTTTTCAAGGTAGCTCACTCTAGCCCAGGCTGACCTGGAATTCACTATGGAGTCTCAGGGTGGCCTCGAACTCACGGCGATCCTCCTACCTCTGCCTCCCAAGTGCTGGGATTAAAGGCGTGCGCCACCACGCCCGGCTAGAAGTTCCATTCTCTTAACATTTGCTCTCTTTATCATATCTCAGACCATCCTTTTGGTGCATTCACCCAAGGTCCTCATGCTTGCCCAGGAAGTGATCTTACCTGGTGGGCTTGAACTCAACAAGAAGCTTTTATAGTTCGTTTACTCCTGAAGAGGGAGATAACTGTATACCATTTCTTTGCCTTTTTTTTTCTTATGTTTTCTTTCTTTGAGACAGGGCCTATATAGCTGTAGCTGGCCTGGAAGTCACTACGTAAGACCAGTATGGTCTTGAATTGCAATGATTCTTCTGCCTCTGCCTGCCTCCCAAGTGCTGGCATTATATGCATGCACCAGCATGTCTGGCTATAGACCATTTCTTTATATTGCCAGTGAAGTTCCTTTGTATCTCCCATTGCTGGATAGAGTGCCACGAGCATAACCTTATCAATGTGCTATGTGGTCATGTTCTTTTGTTTTTGGACAAATACTGAGGAGTGAAGTTGCTGAGCTGAGCAGCATATATGTTTATTTCCATGAGAAATTTTCTGGGGCTGTGGAGATGGTCCCATGGTTAAAGGTGCTTGCTTACAAAGTCTACTGGTCTGATTTAAATTCTCCAACACCCAATGTAAAGCGAGATGCACAAAGTGACACAAGTGTCTGGAGTGCATTTGCTATAGCAGATGCCCCTGATGCACTCATACTCTTTCTCCTCATTCTCTCTGTTTCTCACACATACAAGTAAATAAGTAAAAATATTTTTAAAATATTTAAAATCCTTTTAAAATTTTTAAAAGGAAATATTTTGGGACTGGGGAGATGGCTCAGCAGTTAAAGGCACTTACTTGCAAAGACTGACTGCTAGGGTTCAATTCTCCAGTACCCATACAAAGCCAGATGCACAAAGTGGAGCATGCATCTGGAGTTCATTTGCATTGGCAAGAGGCCCTGGCATGCCCATTCATTTCACCTTCCTTATCTCTTCCTCCCTCTCTCTCTCTCCTACAAATAAATAAACAAATGTATTTAACAACAAAAGAATTTTTGTGTGTAAATAATGCAAAGAAACCGAGATTAGCCTAGAAAATAAGGTGTCCTCCCCCCCATGTAACCAGAACAACTCTAGATTAGGGAGGTTATTTTTTTCTCTGCTCTCTCTCCCAAGTGCTCACTTTGTACCTTAGCAAAGTCCTCTTTTGCTTATAATTTGGCTACCAAACCTTGCAAGGTGCTTTCTCACCTGCACGGGGGAGAGAAGAATGAGAATAAAATTGAGTCATGTGCCTCTCCATGACTCTAATGGGAAGATATAACAGCTAAAAGGATTATGGTGGGGAGAAAGATATTCAACATTTTGCAATTTTTTAATGTCTATAATGAAGCTATGTTAAAGACATAGATTTCAGTAAGATTGTGTTGATATTTTACTTACTACTTTCTACTGGTGGTTGCAATTTATGTGTCTCTATAATCTCTTCATCTCAGATATATACCATTTAAGGTCAAAACAGAGACGAAGTTGAGATTGAGAGAGATAAATATATGACGTTAGAGTGGAGTTGAGGAAAAGGCTTTGTAAAAGAAGAAAAAAAACTGAACAATCTAAGAGATAGAAATCAGTTTGAAGTAAATTAAGAATTTGTGGTCATTTAATGCCAAGAAAATAACAATAATGAAATTTCCACAGCTAACATTTTATACTAGAAATAAAAAATAAATCATGTTCAACAGAGAGCAAAAATAAGTATAGTGAGCATTAAAATTTAATTTATTATTTTTAGATGTTCCTACCTACTCTAAAAGAGTTCATTTTTCTTTGTAAGAGATAAATGGGTCAGTAAAGGGAGAAAATAGAAGAAAAAAGACTTTCCAAAGAAGGGATCTCATAAGGAATTATCAAGAAGGACACACTGGATTTTCATTTGCTCTTTTCATCCAAAGACAATCCCCCAATTTGGCACAATATCCCAGTTTCTCGGAGTACCAACCCCTGCTCTGGTGATCATTAGGACCACAGAAATCTGATTAGTCACACAATTGCTTGTTTGATTGATTTTTTTTTTGAGTGCTAGTTTCTGAATATAGCCATTTCCTCTAAAAATAGTTTAGATGAAATATTAAAATATTTTGGGTGGTTTAATTTCAAGGTTTTTTTGTTGAAATCATTGTGGTTCAGGCCAAGTGTCTTCTTTATTTACCTTTCATTCTTTATCTCCTGTAATATTTTTATTCAATATTAGATTGAAACATTTTGAAAATCACCAGCAATGTCCTGATCATCACATTCTTAAAGGTCTTTCCTTTATCTTTATCTTCCTCAACTTCCCTATAGTACAGTAATCCTTTCAGACCAGAAGTGTGTGTCTCTGTCACTCCACTCTGAATCCCTAGGAGCATCTTGCCTGTGATGGGTTTTCAGTGTATGATTAATGGGTCAACATGGGTACTGGAGTACTAAAATTTACTCCACTCAATATAATGACCTTGAAAGGTTTATCCTCTGTTGATTATCTATAATTCCTCAATACCTCCTCTAATGTCTCCACAAAAATGAAAAACTACCAGCAGAAGAAAATATTTCTCTAGGTCCCTCAGTATCACATACTATACCCTAATGCTCATCCCACAGAGTACTTCCAAATCTGCTTGCTCTATCATAGCCATAAAATAAGTTGAAAATTTCTCACAGTGAGAAATACTTGGCTTTGTTACCATGCCAAAGTTCTCTAAATTAATCACACTGTCCACAGATTGGAATCGTTCCACTGGTCTGGAGAAAAGAACTGCTCAGCTATGGAAAAGGAACTCACAGACTCTCTGAGGTATAATCAATCGGATTAGGAGTCTCTCTCCTGAAGCTGGTTTTGTAACTTTGTCCCCTTCTGAATTTTTCCAGTCACTAGTCATTTGGCCTTTCAAACTCACTTAAAGAGAAAGTACCTTTCTTATGTGATTTAGTGGGTGAAAATAATTATGATGCAATTAGCAGCAAATTTAATCAAAAGAATTACATTTCAGTGTTAAACACCAGAGCATTAAAAATTAGACTTATCTTGCTTTGGGGCTCTTTAGAAAGCAGCAAAATTGCTCTCTTTGATTTATACTAATGTTAAATACAACACTGTTGTTCTTTGATATCGCTGTGGCTTAGTGTGAGAATGTTTTCATTAAGGTAGAAAGCAATAAAGAAGGAAATCTGAAAACGTTTGGCCTGGTTCTATTACCACCCTTTATCCTCCAGCAGCCCTCTTAATTAAGATAGAGAACCATTACACAAAATCAAAGTGGAAAAACCAGGATGAGGAAGTGTGTGCTGTTTTTTAAGATTACCTAAAGAAAATATGACAAAATGAATTAAATTTTAATTACATTGCTGCTGTTGGTTTTCAGTCGGTTTTATTCCCTTATTAAAAGTTTTATAGATTTTTTTTCCACCTTAAAACACTGGAACCATAACAATCAAATAAATTTGTCTGCCTTCAATAATGTGGGGACTAGGATACTTGAGATGTGTGAGTACCAAGACCTCACTGGGCTCAAAGAGAGAGTCAGATCTACATGACAGAGCCTGTAAAATAACTTATGGCTGTGGAAAGTGTGATACACTTTTCTTCATTCCTGTAAGGAAGGCTTGGATGATTCCTGGGTTAATATTTGCCTTTGGATCATGTTTGGATAGCAATGATAGTTGGCTGTCCTGTATTGTGATTTTATATATGCAATTTATACATTTACTTTATTGATCTGAAGAACATAGATTCATTTAACAACAGTGAATTGGACTGTACTACCTGTTGGGAAGAATGACACAGTGATCCTCTTACAAGCTAATGGAGGGTTGGGGAGGTAACTGTCAGTAAAGTCCTTGCCTTGTAAGCATGAGGACCTGAGTTCAAGCCCCAGTACCAAGGTCAGATGTTAGGTGTGGTGTTCCATGCCTGTAACCCCATGGCTGGGGAGGTACACAGGTGCATCCCTGGAACTTGGTGGCCAGCTAGTCTACCCCAGGTGGTGAACTCCAGGGCAACGAAAGCTCCTGACTCAAAAAGACATGAATGGTGTTACTTTTTTTTTTGGTTTTGTTTCGTTTTGAGGTAGGGTCTCACTCTAGCTCAGGCTGACCTGGAATTCACTATGTAGTCTCAGGGTGGCCTCAAACTCATGGTGCTTCTTCTCCCTCACCCTCCTGAGTGCTGGGATTAAAGGCGTGCACCACCACACCTGGCTATATGAATGGTATTCTTGAGGAATGACACCTGAGGTTGTCATCTGGACTCTCCATTCTTCACATGCGCACACACTCCTTTACATGCAACTGCAAATCCATACTGTCATATACATGAACATACACAAACATGCATGCACATCACACAAACACATACACACAAGCTGATGGAGGCCACTAACAGGAAACCATCTGTGAAGAGGTAATCATGACAGCTTGAACAGGGTGCTATGAGATTCCAGAAAAAGCAGAAAGCCCAACTCTTTGGGGAAATAGAGGGAACATTTATTTTATTTTTATTTCATTTATTTTATTACATTTTAAACAGCTTTGTTGAGAAACGAATGATACATAGTACACTACTTTAACATAGAATTATATGTATCTATGTCACAAATCAAGATAATGTACATAGTCATTGCTCCCAAAATTTTAGGGAGATATTTTATAATTCTTCCCTCCTACTTCTCTCCCACTCAAATCCAGGAGACCATTAAACCACTTGATCTGTTTTTTTTTTCCACTATAGATTAATTAACATTTTCTACAATGTTATGTAAAATTCAAGAGCATGTACATATGCTATCTGGTTTCTTTGTTTCAGTGCATGTTTTTTTTTTAGTATAATCAAGGTTATATGTCTTAATGGTTTATTTGCTTTCACTGCCAAGTACTACTATTATATATAGCATGTACATATAAAAATTCTCTTATTTTCCTGTTGATTAACATGTGAATTGTTTCCAGCTTTGGAACATTATAAACAAAGATGATGTGATTGCTCTTGCATTAGTCTTTGGATTGAGGTGTGTTTTTCTCATGTTGGGTGAATTCCTAGCAGTGGAAATGATTACATGGAATAACAGGCTACATTTAACTTTTTGTTTTTAGAAAGTTTACTTATTTATTTAGTTACTTTATATTTATCTAGAGAGAGAGAGAGAAAGACAGAGAATCAGAGAGACAGAGAGACAGAGAATGGGCACACAGGGCCTCCAGCCCTGCAAATGAACTCCAGACGCATGTGCCACCTTATGCATCTGGCTTATGTGGGTCCTGGAGATTCAAACCTGGGCCCTTTGGCTTTGCAGGTAAGTAGCCCATCTGCTAAGTTATCTACCTAGCCCTTAATTTTCATTTCTTTATTTGTACGTAATTATGTGTGTGTAGGTGTGTTTATGTCCAGGTATTCTAGGGTCTCTTAATGCACATTCCACTTTGTACAACTGGCTTTATGTGAGCACCAGAGATTTCAACCCAGGTCTTTAACTAATGCCCATCCACCTTTTACAAAGGTGGCTGGGGAAATGAACTTGGGATAGTAGGCTTTGCAAGCAAGCGCCTTTAAACTGCTGTAACCAACCCAGCCCCAACTTTAATTTTTTAATTATTTTAAAATTTTTCATGAGAGAGTGTGAGAGAGAATTGGTGCATCAGGGCATTTAGCCACTGCAATCGAACTCTAGATACATGTGCCACCTGTGCGCATGCATGAGCTTGTGCACCTGTGTCTTTTTGTGCATCTGGTTTATGTGGGTTCTGGGGAGTTGAACCTGGGCCTTTAGGCTTCACTGAGCCATCTCTCCAGCCTTTTTATTTTAAAGAAATTTTTCCTGTTTGTATTTTTTCATGAGAGAGAGAAAGACAGAGAGAGAGCCAAGCCCCAACATTAAAACACACACACACACACACACACACACACACACTTAGTAGATTATCAAGTAAATTTCCAGAATGTACATAGCATTCTACAATCTCAACAATAATGTACAAGAGAGAATTCCAGTCCCTCCAAATCCTCACCAATATTTAGTATGGTCAGATTTTAAATCTTACTAATTTTAATAGGCATGTAGTGCTATTTGTTGTAGTTTAAGTATGCATTTTCCAAATGGCTTCTTTTTTTTTTTTTTTTTTTTTTTTTTTTTGGTTTTTCGAGGTAGGGTCTCACTCTAGCCCAGGCTGACCTGGAATTCACTATGGAGTCTCAGGGTGGCCTCAAACTCATGGCGATCCTCCTACCTCTGCCTCCTGAGTGCTGGGATTAAAGGTGTGTGCCACCACGCCAGGCTAAATGGCTTCTAATATTGAACATCTCATGTGCTATTTTCCACCTATCTTTTTACAGTATTTTAAAGGAATTCTCTTTCAAAAATATTTTATTTATTTCAGAGAGAGAGAGAATATAGCTGAGCCAGGGCCTCCTGCCACTACAAACAAATACCAGATGTATGTGCCACTTTGTGGATCTGGCTTTATGTGGGCACTGAGGATTTCAACCCTGGTTATCAGGCTTTGCAAGCAAGCACCTTTAACCACTGAACAACCTCTCCAGGCCCCTATTTCAATATTTTTATTTACAAATTTCATACTTAACATATTATAATTTGCCCATACTCTCTTCCCAATACTTTCTTTTGTTCCTCCTCCTTCTTCTACATAACTAGCCTGACTTCCATCTTGATGTCTATTGATTTCTTCATTTATTACCCACCTCCATCACCCATGCTGAAACATTGATGAACTCAATACTGGGGAGGTCCTGTGGAGTACAGCCCCTATGAGGTCATGAAGTGATAGACATGAGGCTGGAAGATAGTGTCCTGGGCATACCAAGGTCTCCTGCCTTTGCAAACAAACTCTAGACACATGTGTAAATTGTATATCTGGCTTTATGTGGGTATGAGGTGTTGAACCCAGGCCATCAGTATTTTCAAAGAAGTCCATTTTCCCACTGCTGAACCCCCTCTCCAGTCTCTGGATATTTTGTTTTTATTAGCTATATGATTGGAAATATTTTCTCCCAGTATGTGATTTTATGAATGAATTCTAATTTATCATTTTGTTCTTACGAATCATGCTTTTGACATCATTTCTAATTTACTTTTTTACCTAACACAGAGTGAGAAAGACTCCCTTTTATTTCTTTTTCAAGAAGCTTAAAGTTTTAAGTTTTGCATACATAGATGATTCATTCTTAGTTATTTTTTATATGTTGTAGCAGGTATAAAGCTCATCATTTTACATAGGTACCTAATTGGCCCAGCTATATTACTTGAAAATATTATCCCCTATCCAGTGAATTGTTTTTTCACCTTTTCCAAAGTCATTACTGCAACTAAAAGCCATTGCTAGATCACTCTGCCAGCAATAGCACAATGCACATTCTTCCCAAGAGCACAAGGAAGGGACATTGTGAGAGAGCATATGTTAGGCCACAGAGTAAGTCTCAGTAAAATTTGAAACTAGACAAAATATCTTCTATGACCAAAATTGAATAACACTAAACATTGGTAACAGAAGATAGAAAACTCACAAATATGTGAAACTTAAGAAAATACACATGTGGTTCAATGAAGAAATCACTAGCAAAATTAAAAGAAATACTTTGAGTCTAGGAAAAACAGAAGTTCAACATGGCAAACTCAAGCAATGAATGAAGCTGTGATGAGAAGGAAACGGGCTGTTGTGAATATTTACATCACAAAGGAAGAAAGATCTCTAACCAATAACCTAACTTTATTCCTTGAGTGAGTACAAAATGAGAAAACCAAATCCAGAGGTAGCAGAGGAAGGAAATCATTGTCCACAAAATGCTGAAGCCCAGAGAACAAACTAGCAGGCTGGCTCTTGGCCCTGAGCATACTGGATGTATTATACACTACGGCATCATCATAAGAATATTTTATCATTGGGTCAAAGTAATAATAAATGTGTAGCTGTTAGGTTCATAATAAAGTTGACGTTTGGATGCCATTTATTATGAAAGAAATTGTGACTTTAGAAAGTATAGATTTTAACAAAAATTGACCTTAAAATTCTACACATGATGTTTCCATAGTACAGATGTTCACTCAGAGTTGTAGCCCATTACATAATGTACCAGTGGGGAAAATATTCATTTCAACAGTACGTGGCCAAGGTTATTCACATAAAATTCTGTCAGAAAAACAATAAGTTTCTGAAATATACCCTTCTCTGTACAGTAAAAGATAGACTAAAAGTCATAAGAGAAAATTACAAGGCTGGTTTTAAGTGTATTTTTAAAGATAAGCATAAGAATTGGTTGCCTTTCAACCTCATGAGCTTAAGAAAATTTTATCCTATCCAAAGCATTTTGAATTAACATAAAAATGAAAGCCCTGCACATCTGTGGAATGTTGGGGGTAAGTATCCAGTTTTAGTATATAAATTATGAGTTACCATTCAGTTTCTGGGGAAAAGAGGCAATTTTCTGTTGTAGCCGATGCACTGAGAAGCTAAATGATTATCCTAAGTGGAAATCACAGGAAAATCACAGTAGTTCTTGTCTTGTGCTGTAAAATATGAATAAGTTTAAAACATTCAAAGACATAAAATCAGCAAGGGGATGAAGTCATTTAACAAATAAAAAATTTAACTTTTTCACTTTTCTGGAACAGACTCAGTTACACAACACGCAATGCTTAGTTTTAAACGTGGCAAACTGCTAGATCTTACCACATCTCTTTCAAAACATTAAAGAAGCTTAACTCTAATATGATGAATCACATGACTGTTGGCTTAATAACACACAGGCCAGAGAAAACCTAGCACTGCATGGAGTCAGCAGGTCAGACCAGAAAAAATTTGTAGTTATAAAGTCTAAAGAAAAATTGATCAGTACTAAATCAGTGGATATTTGGGATCAGTTCTGGTTAATTTTCATTTCCAACCTGAGTAGATTTGGAATCACATAGGCCATTTATATCTATGAGAGAATTTACAGGGAGATTTAACTCAGGATAGAAGACTCACACTGAATTTGGTAGCACCATTACATCAGCTATGGTTCCCAAATGAATGAAAAGAAAATGGATCAAGTAGATGCAATGTGACCAGCCCATGGTCATGCTTGCTCTGCCATGGTGGACTATATTCCCTAAAACTGAGCCAAAATAAAACCTTCTTTTCTTAAGTTGCTTCTTGCACCTACTAGGTCAAGTGATGAGGGAAGTTCCTGCTAAAACAACCTAGATATAAGTTCAATTTCTATATTGTTAAAACTCAATATCTGCTATGATTTTGAATATATACATACCATAAAAATCCATTTTTTGAAGCCCTATCCCAATGTAATAGAATTAGCAGCGAGAGCCTTTAGTTTTTCATTATGTCATGAGGGTAGAATGAAATGACTGCCCGGAAATCAGGATGCTCCTCTTCTGTCATGTTAGGACACAGTGAAAATACAGCAATGTATCAACCAGAATGCAATCTCCTACCAGACACCATAGCTGCCAGTAGCTACCTAAATCATAGACTTTCCAGTCTCCAGAAATTTGAGAAATAATTTTTGTGTTGTTTATAGGGCAACCAGTTGTTGGTACTTGCTACAGAACGCTGAACAGCATTCTACTCATGATGGAGAAGTGTCTTTTTCCATGAGATAAGAAGTCATTTCTGAGTGTAACTCCTTACGTAAAAACAGGGAAAAAGGGCCAGAGAGATGGCTTAGTGGTTAATAGCTTGCCTGTGAAGCCTAAGGACCCTGGTTCGAGGCTCAATTCCCCAGGACCCACGAAAGCCAGATGCACAAAGTGGCACATGCAACTGGCATTCGTTTGCAGTGGCTGGAGGCCTTGGCGTGCCCATTCTCTCTCTCTCTCTCTCTCTGTCACTCTCAAATGAATGAATAAAAGTAAAACAAAAAAAAAAAACAGGGAAAAAATAACTTTTACAAAAATCTAGAAGCTCAGAAAAATATAAACCTAGTGAAATCTGGAACATAACTATCATAGGATGAAGATATTACACTCATGTTAAAGGCTATTTAGTGTGTGATAAGATACAAGCTGTTCAGATGAATTTCCCAGATAAGCAAGTAGCTGAGAATCCTGGTCTTTCACACACTAAAATTGTAGAGCTAGCTGTAGTACTGGGAGGGAATGATGGCTGATTGTGGGGTTTGAAACATCTCAATTCCACATAGATGTTAACCGTCTCTTCATAGAACATGAGATGACAGGTAAAACATCAGAAGATAGCAGAGATAGGCTTTCAGTGAGATCATGGGGCCAGGGAACCACTAACCTAATGGTACAGAACCAAGAGGGTGATCTCAGGCACTCTCATGAGGAAGAAGAGACCCTTTCTTGAGAAAGCACCGTGAAGAGCATGACTGTCCATGTAATATTATAGCAAAGAGATGCTTGAAGTTCCTGCTTTCCTGATAATTATTCCCTTCCTTTTCTTCTTCTTCTTTTCCTTGACTTTCCATTCCTTTTCTCTCTTCCCCTTATTTTCTTTTCTTCTCTAATTCCTACTCTACTAAGACCACAGAAAATTTATAACCTTTTTCACTGATTCCCTTCTTCATTAAAATATGGTCTTGCTTGGTAATGGATTCTGGATATTTAATTCTGTGTTCCCAGCTCCTAACTCAGTGTTTTATCAGCAGTAAGTACCTACTAAATGAGTGTAGGTGATTTTTGGTTTAAGTTTTCTATGTAAATATAACTGTCAAATGTATCATTTCTTCTAGGAAAGGAAAGGCTGACAATGAACCATCTTAAAGCACATCTTTGACCACAGAGGATTCTCAAGAGCACTGTATTTTAAATTGTGCTGAGCTTGCACATCACCTAAAATAGGATACTTTCTTAACAAGATGGTCAAGTTGGTTTCATTATTATTTTGTTATTGTTGTTTTTCTGACTACCTGATGACATAGAGCAATTTATTTGCATTAGAGAAAATTTTGTATATTTTATTTATTTATGCATTGATTACAGAAATAAAGAGAGACAGAGAGACAGCAAACATGCATAGGCACATCAGGGCCTCTTGCCACTGTAAATGAACTTCAGACACATGTGCCACTTTGTGCATCTAGCTTTATGTGGGTCCTGAGTAATTGAACCCAGGCAAGCAGGCTTTACAAGCAAGGACCTTCAACCATTAAACCATCTGCCTATCCTCAGAAAAGTTTATGTAATGATAATCAAGCTCAATAAATCTGTCTCTTAAGCCTCTTTATATATTCTTCAAGTTATTGATGTTCAGAGATCTAAGATCACTAAATTAATATAAATGTAATACTTGACCATATTAGTCTCCAAGTTCATCAAATGAAGAGATGAATGATCATGAATTAACATTGAAAAATCTATCAGTGAAAAAATATTTTTGATGTTAGAAAATAAAATATTTTATTTTGCTAATGTGTTCCATGGTATAAATGTTTGATTATATTTGCTCTAGAAGTCACAATACTTGACACACACATGGTGTTTTATATGTTTTGGCAACCTTTGTGTAAACATACTCTGGTTCTTCAAGTATTATTTCTATGTTGGATATATAAAATAAAGTCATGCAAGTGTGGCACTCATGTCCAGTGCAACCAAATCGAACGAAAGTATAATGAATTTTGTCATGATGATTGCTTTCAAGAATCTTAGGATAGCAATTTTTATGCAGAATCAAACATTGTCAGAAATGCTAACCTATAATAAAGCTTCAACAAAAAAACTCTTTTTTCCCTTGTAGGAAATTATAGTAATTTTTCTTCATTGTCTGCTTGAGATATTTTGGTACTGTAAAACTATTATTATAGGTTTCAGAAGACCACCCTCTTGGATGGTACTTGAATTAGTTCCTAGGAAGAATCAGAAAGTTTTTGAACCTGAGAAATTGAGGGGTGAATATTTGTTGGATTTATAATATTTCCTATGGTGTGTTATAGATGTGCCACCCTGTGAATTTCAGACTATAAATAAGAACACACTGGATCAAACATATTAAAATGGCCCCGAGATGTTTGAACAGAAGTGAAGAACAGTATCTTGGTCAGGAGGATAAATAGCAGCAGAGGGTGGCACGCTTAGGAGGACCAGCTGCATCCAGATCTTGGCCTGGGGTATAAACTGAGCTGTGTCACCTAAAAATAGAAGTTATGTCATCAGGAAAATAAAATGAATCCAAGAACATGAGTGGAAGAGGCTAGAACATAACAGTTATGTAAAAAGAACAAAGAAAATATCAGAATGTGTGAAGCTTTGAGAGGATTGTGGGGAGGTCTCTGATGAAAGTTCTCACTTTAAGAGCACCATGATTAGTCACAGACCCAAGACAATGAGAACAGCATAACCAGAGGCTCAGAGATGCCGTTCCCTTCTTGTTGGCACAGGTCACTTGACCAAAAGCAGCCAATGGGAAGACAGCTTTTATGTTGTCTTATAGTCTCAAGCGGTTAATCACAATGGCAGGGGAAACGTGGCATGAGCAGAGACTGGACAACACCTTCTTTGCACAGCAGGTGGACGATGGCAGTAGGAGAAGGAGCTAAGTTCTGCTAAGCAGGCGCTGGCTATCACATCCCCAATTCAGCTAGTTTAGCTAGCCAGCATGCCCTAGAGGTCCACCTATCTCCACCTTCTGAGGATTACAGGCCTGCATAGCCACACCCAGCATTAACATGGGTGCTGGGGATCCAAATTCGGGTCCTCCTGTTTGCCAGACAAGTACTTTACTTAGCGAGCCATCTCCTCAGCTCAACGCCTTGATCTTTTAAGGACCTTAACTCAGGGTAAACGAGATCCTTGGCTTCAACATAGAAAATAATTTAAGGATGTGCTTGGTGCTTGTGTGAAGCAGAGATGGAGATGATGTCTTTTTAAGGTACTCAGAGGAAGAGGAAGGTACACTTGAGACCATGGATGTGGGATTTTTAAGGAAGTGCCACACTTTATCATTTGCCATAAATATTATTTTATTGGCTTTCAAGTTATATCTCAAAGGGTTGCTAAGAAATCTTTGTCCCCTCCTTTTCAATAAATGAGGTTACAGGGTGGCTCTGGTGATCTCTTAGATGGAATTACAATCTGATAAAATAAAACCAGGATCCACTGTGGTTACACATAGGATTTAGGATATGTCTTGTACTGTAAATGGATTTCTGATTTACAGCTGGGAAGAGAGACAGGTCTTAAGCAAATATTGTTAATTATGTTAGAATTCCTGATTCTCAGCCTGTGAGATGCTTCAAACAGACTCCAGGGTGAGGAAATTCTTTTTCCACATTGCCTTAATTTCCCCTTTCTTTCTGTCCTACTTTAGGAACATCAAATGAGCAACAACAGTAGCTATGAAAGAGACAGCCAAGACCAACATCTAAGGCTTGGAGAAGATGAGAATGGATCAACGTGATCAGACTCAAACCTAGATATTTCCATACACTCTTCAATGGGAACCATTCAATATTACATGATAAAGCTGAACTATATGGGCAGTTCTCTGTGATGAAAATTATGATGAAGTAAGAAACAGGAAGGTAAAAAAAAGATTATGTCACTATGTGGAAGGAAACAGACATTTACTGAGGCTTTCTCATGTTTTGTCACACTTTATGTCAGCAGCATTTATGCAAGGTAGTGACTGATACTGATATTGGAGAAGAAAAGTGATGCTAAAGAAAGTAATACTAAACTGGGTGTGGTGGCGCACACCTTTAATCCCAGCACTTAGGTGGCAGAGGTAGGAGAATCACTGTGAGTTCAAGGCTACCCTGAGAATACATAGTGTATTCCAGGTTAGCCTGGGTTAGAGTGAGACCCTAAGACCTCAAAAACAAAACAACACAACACAAAACAAAACAAAATAAAACACAAATGCTATTTGATCAAGATGTGAATTTTATCTGCCCATTCATTGGTGAAAGTGAAGAGTCAAATGCCACCTCCCCTATATGAGGCTGACTGACACAAAACTCCATTTGCCTTATGCCTATTAATTCATGAGGTAGCATATATAGCCAAGAAATTGAAAACAGATCCTTAGAATGCATTCCAGGCTTTATCTTTTAGTCTCAATTTCCTCAGAAGCCATTTTGACTATCAAAAGGGTTGAACTGATGGAGCCCGACTTCCCACCTGTGTTCTATCTAAAAGGAGTTCCACTTCATCTGTTTCCACATTTGGATCAAAATAAAATATTTTCTTCTCTCTCTCTCTCCCCCTCTTTCTTTCTCATATAAATAAATAAAAATAAAATAATAAATATTTTCATTGAAGAAAGATCTTCCCTGTTAATAGTTTTGAACAATGGGTGCTATAATTACTTATAGGTGAACCCCCTTCATGAAAGTTTTCAATAGACAAAATAAAATATATGTTAGAGTAGGAAAATGGTCTTCAGTTTCTTTTCTTTTTTTTCTTTGTGTGTGTGTGTGTTTTAATTTTTATTCTTTTATTTGAGAGAGAGAAGAAGAAGCAGAGAGAGGGAGAGAGAAAGAGAGAGAGAGAGAGAGAATAGGCACACCAGGGCATCCGGCCACTGCAAACGAACTCCAGATGCATGCACCACCTTGTGCATCTGGCTTATGTGAGTCCTGGGGAATCGAACCTTGGTCCTTTGGCTTTGCAGGCAAACACCTTAACTGCTAAGCCATCTCTCCAGCTCTTGTTTTTGTTTTTTTTTGAGGTAAGGTCTCACTGTAGCTCAGGTTGACCTGGAATTTACTATGTAGTCTAAGGCTGGTGTTGAACTCACAGTGATCCTCCTCCCTCTTCCTCCCAAGTGCTGGGATTAAAGGTGTATGCCACCATGTCCAGCCAGTTTCCCATTTCTATAGTCTATGGCAAATAAAAAATTTTCAGGACTAGACAGATTGCTTAGTGGTTAAGTGCTTGCCTGTGAAGCCTAAGGACCCCGGTTCTAGGCTTGATTCCCCAGGACCCACGTTAGCCAGATGCACAAGGGGGCGTACGCATCTGGAGTTCGTTTGCAGTGGCTGGAAGCCCTGGAGCACCCATTCTCTCTTTCTCTCTCTTTCTCTCTCTCTTTCTCTCTCTGTCTGTTGCTCTCAAATAAAAACATAAAAGTAAATAAAAAGTAAAAAATTTTCAAATATCCATAAGTCATAGTCTAATTGTCAGTGGATCAGAACTTTATACCGTATTTAATAAGAGATAATTTCATTACAGTAGAAGAAATACATCTTTTAAAAACTAAAACAGCTGAAGCCTCTAGGTGTGATGGTGCATTCCTATAATGCTAGCACTTGGGAACCTGAAGTAAGAATATTAGGAGTTCCAGGCAAGCCTAGGCTACACAGGTAGAACCTTTCATAAATAAATTATTAAAAACTAAAATAAATCTCTACTGGGTCCTAAACTAGTTCATAGGCAGTTCTGTGAAATGCATATGAGGTACTTCAGTTAATGTCACAGTCCTGGCTGCAAAGTTGGTTCATGGCAAACAAAAGTATGCAATGGTAGGAAACCATGACAACAGTGCAGTTTACACACATTGCAGGGATGCTCGGAGAACAATCTTGACCCTAGAGGCTTGATCTCCATAAGTTATGAGTCAGTTAGGACAAAAGTCTAATCTGCCTTTCACTGTGAGATCTGCAAAGATCTTTTTAGCTGAGGTTTAGAAAACACCTAGGAAGAGCCGGGCGTGGTGGCGCACGCCTTTAATCCCAGCACTCGGGAGGCAGAGGTAGGAGGATCGCCGTGAGTTCGAGGCCACCCTGAGACTCCATAGTGAATTCCAGGTCAGCCTGGGCTAGAGTGAAACCCTACCTCAAAAAACCAAAAAAAAAAAAAAAAAAAAAGAAAACACCTAGGAAGAAGGTGACCATACTCTAACTTCCACTGAATCTAACCTATTTATCCAGCTGATTACCTTCCGTAAACAACCTCCAGGAAAGCTATCATTTAAGTGCTTTAGTCATTTTCACAATTTATCTTTGGTAACCAATCTTTAAATGCAAAGCAGAAAAAAAATGTGGAGTATATGTTAAAGCAGACTTTTGCTTCACAAAAAAAAAAAAAACCCTAAAATGATTAACTTTCGAAAATATACCAAGTTGGATAAGAACTTTTTTTCAATTTTGGAAATTTTTGTGGGAAGGCCTGGAAATAAAAAATGACAAGTGAATGAGCTGGAAATTACTACAATAGCTATACAACTTTGAACTAGCCATCGTAAATTGTAGATACTTGCTAGAATGCATGCTACAGTTTCAACAAAGCAATACTAATGGGCATAATAAATCTTAAATTGGAGCTCTCAAGTATTTAAAACAAGCACTAGACCAACCAAAGAAAATATTTTAAATGAGCAATGCTAAATGAATCAAGTCCTTTTAGGGTAATATGGGTCTCCTGGATCTCTTGGGTTTGAGTTTTCCATGTGGTCTTGGCACATGGAGCAAACTCTAATAATGAGATAGAACATTAAGTATACAATAGAAGTTCTAATACTGGTTGCCTCAATGTTAGTAGGTAGAAAATTAGTAGGAATTTTTATTTAAAAAATGATATAGTAAATGAGAAAGGAATTATAGGATACCTGGATCTCTATCACAAATTCATCCATACAAAAGGAGTAATTTCTTTTCCTAATATTTGTTGCAGAAGTAAATATAAAAGATTAAAAATATATGATATCATGATCACTAAGTATTGATAAAAACAATAGTAAATCTATTACATGCCTATTACATATAACTTCTTAGGCAAGTGAAGAATCAAGTGTTATACATATATAATGCAGTTATTTGATTCTTTCAAAAAGTCTTTTCTTCTGTGATCCTCTGAATTGATATTTACTACAAGGCGAACAGAGCAATTGCTTTGGCAATATTACAATAGAACAGTAAAATCTAAAATCTTCATAATTTCTCAGCAGAAATTCTAAAGATGCAAAAAGCCTTAAATGAGCAATGCTAAATGAATCAAGTCCTTTTAGGGTAGTATGGGTCTCCTGGATATTTTGTGTATTCATTTTTCCCTCTTCACCATGGCCTAGCTCCTGTAAGCCTCTTAAGTCAATTTCAGTTCTCTCCTCACGATGCTACACACTTGTGGTGAGAAGTCTGGCCTAGTTCGTTGGGAGTTTATAGAGCTGGCGGACACTGAGGCTCTCTTTAAAGTGTGTGTGTGGAGGGTGCAGAGAAGAGGGTAGTATGCATGGATGGAATTCATGATGCTGAAAATGTTAGGAAAAAGGGGGGAAATGCCTTTGCTAACTTAATCACCTTCTGCTGACAGTAGCCTCGCCTCAGGGGGGAAAGGAATGCATTTATGTGATTCTTTTCTCTATTAACCTTCACGCTGATTCAAACGTGGCTTTCCTCCTACTCCAATGAGCCACATTTCCCCTTTCTCTCTGGAGGACTCTGGCTGTTTCCAGAGCTGATGAATCTATGCAAAGGGAAAGCAAGCTCAGCAAGAGGCTATCCCAGGGGTTTTCAGACAAGGTCTCATTTTTAAATGCCTACAAACAGAGAGCCTTCTGCTTATACTGTTCATTTACCCCTTACCATATGGTAAATGTATGGGGAGGAGATCTAAAACTCCAATTCTCCCTACTTATGAACACTGGTATTTAACAAAGTGTATTTTACTGCCCTGAATGTGATCAGAGTTCATTGATGTTCTTCCCTGTCTTAATCTGGGTATGTCATGGATTTTTACACGTGACTGTCCGTAAATATCTGTCGCATGGAGTCTCTCCAGGTGTAAGAACACACAGCTTAGTTCAGCACACATCCACTAGCTTACTAACTAACCTGGTGTAGACCCTAATGGAGCTGAGCCATTTCTCTCTGACACACATGAACTAAGGAGTGTCTTTTGCTCCATTATGCCCTTGGTGATGTGAAGTGAACTGAACACACTGTTGCTTAGGGCAGAGAAGGAAGGCCTTTACTTCTATTTGACCAGTATCAGCTGTAATAAGCCATATGACAATATATAATAAGGTGTGTGCTATAAGTTTTTGTTGTTGATTAATGACCTGTTGATTCCACAGCAGGGACAAGGGTTTCTAGTGCATTGTGTGCACATGCTATTCATTTCAATTTAAATCTTCAATGACCAAGCAATCAATTATCAAGAGAATACCCTGGAAGTAACTGGCATGCTGTAAGATGGAAGATGACTTCAACATGTTAACATAGTTCTCTTAAATAGTATCTTGATGTTCCCTGCTGACCTGCCAGGAAGAGGGCTGGTGAGAACACGATCACAGTGTATGTAGAATGGTTAGTTGACCTCTGAAGCTGTGCTGTCCTTGCAAGGCTTGAGCCATGCATCATGACTAAAAACCCAAATGACTTTGTTAGGGAATACTATGCAAATGATTTCATGAGCCCCTTGTGAGTCAGATTAGCAGCTATTGTATGAAGACGTGAGTCTGTAAAATGAAACCCGCTACGTGACCTTTTTTTCCCACAAGAGCATAGAGACATATCAACAAATATTATTTTGAAAGATACACTATTTAAAGCTTATTGAGAGGTCCTCAATTAATGTGTTCACAAAGGTATGTTTTTCACATTATTGTCACAAGTGTTTCACACTTGATTTTATCAGTATACTAATAGTACACTGATACTAAGTATAAATCAAATACTAAGCATTTCATCTCAAAGAACAAAACAATTAAAGTCTAGTCTCATGCTTTCTTAGCATGAAGATCCTATTTTAATTTTTCTATTTTCATTTATTTATTTATTACAGACAGAAAGAGAGAGAGAGAGAATGGGCATACCAGGGCATCTAGCCACTGCAAACAAACTCTAGACGCATGTGCCACCATTGTGCATCTGGCTTATGTGGGACCTGAGGAATTGAACCTGGGTCCTTAGGCTTCACAGGCATGCTCCTTAACTACTAAGCCATCTCTCCAGCCCAGAAGATCCCATTTTAAATAGTAAAAGAATCCATAAGCTTCCACATAATGAAATCTGTCATACTTTATTATGCATCATATGGGAAATTATACCAGATGAGACAAGAGAAAATTCAATGGTGCTTTCAGTTTTTTTTATTATTATTTTCTCTGTGTGCATGTGTGTTTGTGTGTGTGTATACAACTGTGTGTGCATATACAACTGCGTGTGCATGAATGTGGAAGTCAGAGGACAACCTCAGGTGTCACTTGAGAACATTATCCACTGCTTTTAGATGAGATAGAGTCTTTCATTGATCTGGAGCTTGCCAACTAGGCTAGACTGGCTGGCCAATGAGTCTCAAGGATCCTCCTGTCTCTGCCTCCCCAACATGTGGATTACAAGCACATGGCACCACACCCAGCAATTTCACATGGGACCTTGATATTGAACTCAGTCCCTCACACTTGAAAATGAAGCACTTTGCAGACTGAGCTATCTCCCCATCCCACAGTGGTGCTTTTTTTTTCTTTAATTAAATTGATTAATTAATTAATTAAATTTTTTTGGTTATTCAAGGTAGGATCTCACTCTAGCCCAGACTGACCTGGAATTCATTATGTAGTCTCACGGAGTCCTTAATCTCACAGCACTCCTCTTATATCAGCCTCCTGAGTGCTGGAATGAAGGCATATGCCACCATGCCTGGCACAGCAGTGCTTTTAATTGTTCTTTCATTAGTTAGAATAAAAACTCATAAACACTTTTGCATAAATGTGTAAAATATATTCTTCTCATTCATTCAATAGATAACTTTGTTGAAAAGTCCTTAAAGTAACTTACTGACCCACTGGATTTTGTGGCAACTGGGGGGCACCCATTAATCTAGATCATAAACCAGTTTAGAAAGATTTATCAGTGTTTCATAGGTGTGTTGGAACTTCTGAAGGGGAGGCAGAGGCAACTGTTTTCTGGTGTGAGCCCTTCAGAGTGCTGCAGCTGTACGTGATGGGGATAGCAGGCCATGCTCTGTGTGGGCATCTATGGACACCAGTCATGGACCTTTTGCCTCATCTGTCATAAACAGTTTGTTGTGATTACCAGAAAAATCCATGAAAACCTCTGTACATTTACATCAATCCAAATCATTGTGGGGTTCAATTTATATTATGGGCAGGTTGTTTAGAAACAGTCCTCACAATAATAATTGAAATTATATATATGTATATATGCATGCACACGTGTGTGTGTTGTTGTAGTAGTTGTTGTTTTTAATAAGGATTTTTGGAATGACTCTAGCCTATTACTGAGGGAAATTAAATTTTATTTAATAAGTTGCATGCATCGCACCAATATAAACACAGAAAGTAAAAATTTAAACCAGGTACAGTAGCATGCATCTCTAGTCCTAGCTTCTTGGAAGGTTGAGGCTAGAGGATCACTTGAATCCAGATGTTCAATGTTAGCCTGCATACATAGTGAGACTGTCTCAAAAAATAATAATAATAATAAAGGAACAAAAGATAAGGGAAGGTAAGGAAAAGGAAAGGAAGGGAGTGGGCGTGGGGGGAAAATAAAGGAATATAGTTCATAACCAACAAGCCACCTCTAGAAAAAGACAGTAGAGGACTATTTCAGAGGGAAGAGAAGGATAAATACATCCAAGGAGATGCATGGAAATTAAGTGGTGCTACAATATGCAATTGATGACTAAGAATAAACAGTATGACAGGATAAACAAAATGACAGGATTAACACACACTTTTAAATAACCCAGAATGTTAATGGTCTCATTTCTCCAAGACACAGACTAGCACATTAGATTAGACAGCAGAATCCATCTCTACTGCCTCCAAGAAGCCCACCTCACCAAGAAGGACAGATACTACCGTAACGAAAGGAATGGGAGTAGATAATCCAAGCAAATTGAACCAGGAATCAAGCAGCTGTGGCTATTCTAATATCTGTCAAATTAGACTTAAAAGTAAAATTAATCAGAAGAGACAAAGAAGGCTACTTCATGCGGATTAAGAGAAAAATCCATTAAGAGGACACTATAATTCTAAACATATTTTCACCAATCACAGGTGTACCTAATTCCATAAAAGAAATACTACCAGGTATAGTCAGAGATTAACACAAACTCGATGATAATTGATGATATCAGTATCCGCCTCTCACCAATAGACAAGTCATCTCAAGAAAAAAAAAATGAATGAACATTGGAGCTATATAATATCATAGACCAAATGGACCTAACAGACATTTGCAGAACATTTTACTGTACCATTACAGAATACATATTCTCTTCAGCAGCCCACAGTACTTTCTCTAAAAGAGGTCATATATTAGAATACAAAATAAGTCTCAAAAATATAAGAAAATTGAAAATTGAAATAACATCTTTTCAAAATATTTTTATTTATGTGTATGTGTGTCTGTGTGTGTGAGAGAGAGAGGGGGGAGGAAGGGAAGGAGAAAGAGAAAGAAATAATATTTGTTCCAGGGCCTCTTGCCACTGCAAAAGACCTCCAGAGTATGTGCCACTATGTGGATTAGGTTTCACATGGGTACTGGGGAATCAAATCCAGGTTGGAAAGATTTACAAGCAAGTGCCTTTAACCACTGAATCATCTTCCCAGCCAGAAATATCTTGTTGTGTTCTATTTAACCTCAATGGAATAAATCTAGAAATCAAGAGAAAGTACAGAAAACATGCTGAGTGTGATCACACATGCCTTTAATCCCAGCACTCAGGAGGCAGAAGTAGGAGGATGGCTATGAGTTCAAGGTCAGCCTGGGACCACATCTCACAGTAGTTAGAATGGCTACCATCAAAAGAAAAAAAATGACAACAAATGCTAATGAGGGTTTGTGGAGAGAGGAAGTGCAAGTTGGTGCAACCACTATGGAAGTCATTGTGGAGGTTTCTCAAAAAGTTCAAAATAGGGGCTGGAGAGGTGGCTTAGCAGTTAAGGCGCTTGCCTGATAAACCTAGGAACCCAGGTTTGATTCCTCAGTACCCATAGAAGCCAGATGCACATGGTGGCACATGCATCTGGAGTTTGTTTTCAGTGACTGAAGGCCCAGGAGCACCAATTCTCTCTATATATCTGCCTCTTCTTCCTTCTCTTTCTCTCTCCCTCTCTCAAATAAATAAATAAAATATATATTTTAAACTTTTTATTTATTTTTATTTATTTATTTGTGAGCATCGGACAGAGAGAGAAAGAGGGAGGGAGGGGGAGAGAGAGAGAGAGAGAGAGAGAATGGGCATACCAGGGCATCTAGCCACTGCAAACAAACTCCAGATGAATGTGCCACCTTGTGCATCTTGGCTTACGTGGGTCCTGGAAAATCGAGCCTTGAACCGGAGTTCTTAGGCTTCACAGACAAGCGCTTAACCACTAAGCCATCTCTCCAGCCTAAATAAAATATTTTAAAAAGCTAAAAATAGAACTACTTTATGACCAAGCTTTACCACTCCTCGGCACATGACTTAGAGTTTCTACACTCTAAAGATAACTGCACAGCCATGTTTATTGCTGCTCCCTTCACAATAGCCAGGAAATGGAATCAGCCTAGAGGTACATCAGCTGATGAATGGATTAAGCAAATGTGGTACACATACACTACACTGCTGTAAAGAAAAACAAAACTATGAAATCATCAGGACAGAAGATGGACCCAGAAGAGGTCACACGGAGTGAAGTAATGGGCTCAGACACACATATGCTACATGTTCTCTCTCATATGCCCGTCCTACTTTAAAATGTTTAGATTAGTGTCTTTAAGTCATGGAGTCTGTACAGGCCAAGACGATAGAAAGAGTCCATGAGGGGAAGCTTTGTAAGGGGGGAGTGCAGATAGTAGAACACCTGGGAGATAAAAGTAGCATGGGTGGGTAACAGTGGGAGAGAAAAGTTTAAGCAAGGATGAAATGAGTGTGAGGGGTAAGGGATGACGGAGAGAAGAGGATGGTGGGAGGAGCAATTAAACTAAAGACATATGAATGAGCCATGTGGAAACCTGCTACTTCATACACTAAATAAAATATGCTTTTAACAAAAGTGAACAAAGGTCTACTATGTATGTAGATAACGCTTCTCCCAGAAGTCATAGGAAATTCATTATAAATTGTAGTGCCAGCAATGAGATACCTCTCAGTGAGTTGTTGGCCATGGAAGCTACAGAGGCCCTAAAATAATATAGGCTATTGCCATAGCTCTTGATTGCCCAACAAAATGAGATGTAAGTCCCTTTTTCTAAAGATACTACCCGCTTTGGCTTTAGGACATAAAAACATGGAGCTGGAAGTATCCTTCCTCCTGCTGGCTTTCTTCATACCAGAACGTGCTATGGGAAGAGAGAAGATAAATGAGGTAGAAATGGGAAGGATGAATACAAACAAAGTACAATACTATACAAACATGGAAAAGTCATAATGAAAACAATTATTTTGTATGGTAACTAAAAATTACTATCAAAAGATGTCTGGCATTCATCTAAAAGTCTTTGAGGTTTTTAGTAAGTTAATATATTTGTACACAATTGTACAACATCTATTTTTAAAACTAACCATGGTTAACATATCTTCATGATTTAGGACCATTATATATCATGCATCAGATGTCATGAAGTATGCTCATAGGGCACTGCTTTGTATACTTTAAGCTTCCAAGTATATGGTGTTTTACATTTAGATGGTTTTAGTATGAAGTAAAAGAAATTTATAACATAAAATTGTTTAAGAATTATTGTACAGGGCTGCAGAGATGACTTAGTGGTTAAGTGCTTGCCTGTGAAGCCTGAGGACCCCGGTTCAAGGCTTGATTCTCCAGGACCCACGTTAGCCAGATGCACAAGGGGGAGCACACGTCTGGAGTTCATTTGCAATGGCTGGAAGCCCTGGCATGCCCAATCTCTCCCTCTCTCTGCCTCTTTCTCTCTCTGTCTGTTGCTCTCAAATAAATAAATAAAAATAAACAAAAAATTAAAAAAGGAATTATTGTACAAAGTCTTTCTAATTTTCATACTTTCTCTAATTTTTAAAAAGAGTTTTCAGCATTTAAAAAACTGATGGCATCCTCAAACACAATGTTTTTATTCCTGTCCCTCCTCCTACTCCTTCCTCCTCTTTTCCCTCTTTCTCTCCCTCCTATATTTGTTCTTTCTGTTCACGTGTCACAAGCACCCCTTTGCCCATGTCTCTCCCTTTCCAACTCATCCCTTTATGCATGCTTTGGTTATATTTCTTTGTTTATAGGTTTTATCCACATTTGCCCCCTGTATATGCATATTTAGATGTGTGGTATCCATTTAAAGTCTTTGAGGTTTTCGGTAAGTTGATATATTTGTACACAATTGTAGAACCATCTATATTTAAAACTAACCATAATTAACAGATTTTCATAATTTAGGATCATTATATATTACACATCATATATCATGTACTATGCTCATAGGACACAACTTTTACTCATTAGTTCTTTAAGCATATAGTGTTTAACATTTATATAGTTTTAATGTGAAATAAACTAAATTTAGATCACAAAGCCAATTGAGAATTACTGTACAGAAGCTACTTTCTAATTTCTCTGCTTTTTCCAATTTTAAGTACCTTATATCAAGTCTATATGCATTGTGATGCTGTTACATTTAAAATACTGTAAAATTATTTGGCTTTTTAGATGCAATTACAAAATATATCATTAAATTACAAGGTGAATGATATGATTAAAATTGAAACTATCACTTGCTCACTCAAAAACTGTTTCTTGCATTTCTTCCATAATCTAAGCACACTTTGTATGAGAGTATATCTTCCATAGTCTAAGCACACTGTGTATGGGAATGTATCTTCCACAGTCTGAGCACATCGTGTGTTACAGTATGTTTCCATAGCTTAAGAACATGTGTATGACAGTGTATCTTCCAGAATCTGAGCACATGTGTGTGGGAGTATGTCTCCCAGAAACTAAGCACACTGTGTATGGAAGTATATATGAGTTGTCTTATAGATCTGTAGATATCTCAGGAAATACAACATTAAGGCAAATGCTGGCATATTCATATGCACAGAGTCCTGGGAACAAGTGCCACTAAGTACTAAAAGAGAAGAGGTAGGCCATCAGAGCAAAATTGATGACTGACGAATTCTCCTCTCATGATGCGAGCTCACAGTTTGGGGCTTAGGAGGAGTGGAGGATGGTAGAAGTGGAAGTTGCCTAGCAGAATATGCCACCTTGACATTGAGTATATGATTTCAGTTACAAGACTAAAACTGATAGTTTCTTTCAAACCAAAAATTCTACATCATATCACATTCATAAACACATGAAAGAAGCTTGAAGACAGAGTGTTTATTAACTTTATTGAAGCATGTCTTTTGGAAATCTAGTGTTATCTGTAGAGATAACATTTTTAAATTAAGTATTTAAATGCCCATCAAATTCATCAAAGTTCAGGACTCTAGTTGACGTTATTACATGTGAGAGTTACTAAGAATCTTACTGTTCCATCTCTTCCATGGTGAGTTAATAGTAAGTGAGGCTCCTTCTTACACAGGCTGGCAGGGACATGTTTGTGACAGCTGTTTTCACACTGAAGGATTCTGAACAAATGCTCCACATCCCAGCAGTGGCCTGGAGTATTAGGAAATGTTCACATCCATAAAAGTGAGCACAAAGAGTTCTTAGATTGGGCCCATGATCTTATACATGCTAGGCCAGCACTCTACCACTGAGCTACATTCCAGCCTCCCCCTTTATCTTTTCCTTCTTGAGCCATGGTCTTGCTAGGTTGCCAAGGCTGGTCTTGAACTCATTCTATAGTCCATGCTAGCTTTGAATGTGAAATTTTTCCTTACTACCTCTGAGTAGCCAGGATTATCTGCCCACACCATCAGAACTTTCTATTTCTAAGGGAGAAAGACAATAAATGCTACAAAGTTGTATCTGCCCTAATAAGTCAGTGTTCTGGAAGCCTCCATTTTAATTTCAGTGAGACAAAGTGCAAAATAGCTGGACAGATAAAGCATGAGTAGAGGTATGGAAATGAAAACATAAGTGTGTTCTCCATAGTCCTGTTTAGTTTTGTTTGTTTGTTTGCTTTTTTGGGATTAGGTATAGCTGAGGCTGGCCTCAAATTCCTGATACCTCTCAAGTGCTGTTGGTTGTATGCTACCATCCTGGGCAGGTTTACTTGGTTCTTAAGACACCTCAGAATCAGAGCGGCCTAAGGATTTGCAATGTTGAGAGCACGGCAATTTGAGCACTGGGGGGCGGGAGGGAATTGATCCATCTTTGTCTTCAGAAGTGGAGAGTGAATTCCTTCAGAGGAGCATATTATAAACTATATTCCCTGGAGAAGTAAGAATTGACTCACACCCTGTGACCTTCATATTCTTCATATTCTGATTTCCCAAGGTAGCAGATCACTGTAGCTCCCTCTTTGTGCCACATTGTGGTCAGACATGTTGGCACTACTCACTTTTCACCTCTGGGCTCTGTTCCTTCAGTCCCACACTAGAGAGCTAGCACACCAGTCTCAACATACTTCTGTCTTTTGTTTTCAATCTTGGGAGGGTGATAAGATGTCAAGGTGTTAAGATAAAACGAACCAAAAAATTACACATAACTCAGAGGAACAAAACTAAAAAACACGTAGGTCAGGGATAGCATGGAAGGAAAATAAATTTTATTCCACAATGAATTTGTAACTAAGCCTTGATTAAAAATACAATCCTCTGGGCTAGAGAGCTGTATTATCAGTTAAGGTGTTTATCTGCAAAGCCAAAGGACCGAGGTACAATTCCCCAGGACCCACATAAGCCAGATGCACAAGGTGGCACATGTATCTGGAGTTTGTTTGCAATGGCTGAAGGCCCTGGTGCACCCATCCTCTCTCTCTCTCTCTTTCTATTTCTCTCTCAAATAGGTAAAATAAAACAAAAATTTAAATGATTAAAAATTACAATCCTAAAAGTTATATTTACGAAAGAGCTTTAGGAGAAATAAGCAAATTATGAATATGATTTATAATATAAATGTCAGATCATAGACCTGAACAATATAAATTGATCCTAAATTTCTAAATTCCCATTATTATCTTTTATAGTAGCAGTATTTTTCACTTTAGAATACTGTTATATGTTTATTACAGAAAATATTAATATTCGGTATTTTAGTGTTTGTTAATAGTTAACAATAGTTAAAATATCTCATGATCAATGGTTAAAATCTCTAGTCAAAAGTTTGATATCACAAAATTCCAGTGTGTTACCATTTTAATATTTCTGGCTCCTGTTTGGAACAAGTTCTGAAGAATCCATTTAGCAAAATGATAGCTATTATGATTATTAGAATTACACTCCTACCCCTAACTTATTGCTTTTATTTTTTTCAGCCTATTTTCATAGGAGAAGTCAAAAGGTTGTTTATCGTTTAGGATTTCAGAGAGTTTGGATTCTAAAAGTCTAATTTATAAAAGGTTGCCTCGTTCTAAATGGACTCATTCACTCTGCAAATATTTGTTGAGTATCAACGGCCAATCACTGTTTGATGTACTCCAGATGTATCAATGAACACAGGACACTAAGGTCATGTCCTCCGGGACTTAGCTTCTGGTGAGGAGAGACAAACAATATAATATAATAAATTTATATATAAATGTATATATATTTATATGTGTAACACACACGCACATGCACACACATACAGGAAGGTTATAAGCACTGTGAAAAACTAAAATGGCCAGTTGGAAGAGGGAGATGGAGGATTTGCCATGCTGTGATAGGGTAGAAGAGAGAGAAGGATGGATTGGAGTCTTCACTTAAGTGTGCAGGATTGGTCTTCCTAAGGTGAATGGAAGCAAAGTTAAAAGGAAGTCAGAGAATGAGCTAAGCAAAAGGAAACAGATGGAACAAGGATCTTCCTCTAGCCATTTCTCCAGGCAGCTAGAATGCTCCCACATGACCGACTTTGGAGTTAGCTGAACTTTGAGGATTGTATCAGTTGCTTTCTCCTTACTGCAACAAAATACCCAAGCAAAAACAGCTTATAGAGGGAAAGGGGTTTACTTTATTTGGCTTACAGTTCCAGAGTGCAGACTCTATCATGGAGGGGAAAGAATGGCAGGGGAAGAAAGTCAGCATTGCACTGTCACATAATCAGGGAGGAAATAAAGAGCACCTAATGCTAGAGCTCAGCCATCTCTCTCTCTCTCTCTCTCTCTCTCTCTCTCGCTCTCGCTCTCGCTCTCGCTCTCGCTCTCACTCTCTCTCGCTCTCTTATACAATTCAGTACTCTGGCCATGGAATGCTGCAGCCCACAGTTAAGGTCATTCATCCTACATTAATTGACCTAATCGAGATATTCCTCTCAGACATGCTCAGGGGCTCACCTAAGCTAGGTAATGCCTCACAGGTGATTCCAGGTCTTATCAAATTGACAATCAATATCAACCATCACAGGAATCACATTATTAATCACATCTTCCCCTTCTCACAGACAAGAAAACCAAAGCAATAATCAGTGATTTGTCCTGGATCCACATCTAGTTAACATCAGGTGCAAGTCTGGAACTCAGGTCTCACAGCTCAGCTCCTGGCCCAGTAACACTTTACCTTGCAGTTCCTTTTCTTTAGTGTGATTTCTTCACCTTTATTCTTTTACAGTTTTTTTTTTAAGTTTTAAAATTTATTTTGAAAAAGAGAGAGAAGCATAAAGAAAGAGAGAGAATGGGCACACCAGGGCCTCCAGCTACTGCAAACAAACTCCAAACACATGTGTCACCTTGTACATCTGCTTACTTGGGTCCTGGGGAATTGAACCTGTGTTGAACCTTAACTGCTAAACCATCTCTCTAGCACTTGCAGATCTTTTTCTAATTACCTTTAATAGTTGTTATCAATAAGGAATTGTCTAGCTATCATTGAACACTCCATATCTGCTGCACATTATTCTGTAAAATATCAGATATGTATAGTATTCTTAAAGAACTTAAAGTCTAGATGTATACTTAAAATTTTTTATAACAGTAGATAAAATTTGGTAGTGCATTGATAAATATTCAAATGTTTCATGCTGTTTAAGTTTGAAAGATTTAAATAAGATATTTGAAGGAGTGACCAAGAACAAGACCTTGCTATGCTTCAAAGCCAGTCCACATTGATGGAATGCAAATGGGGAGAAGTTCAAGTAAGAGAGATACAATGTCATTCATTAAACCACTGTTCCTTGAAGACATTTCAAGTGTGAAGTGATGAAGTCAGACATGCGTAGAACTCCATCCCTGCCCTCAAGATGTTTATAAGCCCTTGGAGCAGAGGATTCATGACAGCAAGGGCAAAGGAAATGGTAGAGTATGGAGCGTAACTTAGTAAGACCTTGATGTCTATCACAGAGGTGAGTTTCAAGATGTTCCTAGTGAGAAAAAAATGGAGATATGATTTATTTCACAAATAAAGAGGCAATTATAGAGGCTTGGAAATCAGGAAGAAAGTGTTTCAAGGATAGACTTGGTCTTATAAAGTAAGAACAGTATGTAAGACATCAGGGAATAGGCATGCAATGGATCTGTGAAAGCAGACAGTAGCTGATAAGGCACTGGAACTACAAAAAATCAAGGCAGAGACTTTGGTAACATTAGTGGGTTTCAGCCCTTTTGTTGCAGTGACAAAATGCTTGAGATAATTTTGAAAGGAAAGGTTTGTTTTGCTCCATGTTTTCAGATGTTCTCAGCTATGGTCATCTGGCTCTATTACTTTTAGGCCTGTGGTGAGGTATGAACATGATGGCAGAAGAACATGGAGGATGAAACCAGCCAGGAGCAGAGACCAAGAGGGAGCCACATCTGTATATGGGCTTCCTTCTTCTGAGTCTCCAGCTTATTGAATGACTCCACCCATATTCACAGAGGTCCCCCTCAGGTCCTGCCCCCTGTGTCAGCCATCCTGGGAAATGCCCTTATAAAAACACTTCACAAAAGTGATCCTCACAGTACCCTTCATGGTGTATGTCATCAGACTTGAGGAAGACAGAGAAGGACAAGAGGTGGGCAAATTGCAATTGAAACATGGCTGTTAGCTACAATTAAATCAGGAAAATAGTTTTATTAAATTTGATGGATTCTCACCTTTTCAGCCTCATTCTGTTATCACTTTCAGCTCATTCTCTAGCTGGACTTTCCAAACAGTTCTTAATTTCATATACTGCTCTCAACCTAAGGTACAGTATATCTGCTGGCTGGATTCTCTATTTCCATCTTTTCTGTAGCAAAAATATCTGTAATGGGACATCTTCACACCCACTGTGAAAAAGCTATGTAGAATAGTTGCCATAGGTCCTATTTTGGGCAAAAGGATTCTTGGGAGAAGAAGGCACTGAAGAAGGGATCTGGGGAGTTGTAGTACCCTGCAGTAAAGTATAGGAAATATCCGGAATGCTCAATGTGGGCAGAGCCCTTGCATCATGGAATAGATCCTCTTAGATGCTTGGATTATAGCCCTACACCAGGTTATATAAATACAAAGAAATATCTCAAGGCCTTTCACTGCATGCTTAGAATGCTAGGAGGAAATACAATTATGTGAAAGACCAAGACCATTTCCAAGGGAGTTTAAAGTCAATGCGATACAATGGTCACATGAAAAAGTGTGCAAGCCTTCGACTACAATACGCATCCACTGGTACCCCCGGTGTTTGCAAGTAGCCCCAACATACCTTTCCTGCCAAGTTTTTGTTAATTCCTTTATGAAGTTGATATAATGTACATGGAGGGGCCTAGGATAATATGTTCTACATTTTCTTTGAGATTTTTACCACATGTAAATACTGAGAGGTCTAGTGATTATGGAAAACATTATTTGTTGCCTTTTTGAGATATAGGGAAAATTTAAAAATACCCAAAATATAATTTGGGGAGATGATTTGAAATGGGTTACAAAAATATCTAAAGGACATGACTTCTTAATCTATAAACTTTTAGAATTTTCTCCTTAAGTTTGGTTTTCTTTGTAACTGTATTTTTCAGGATGACCATCTTTTTTTCGTGAAATTGTGAAACAGAGCCATTCCGTTTTTGCAAAGGCTAGGGCTTTCAGGCAACATTCTCATTGACTTCTTTATCTCTGTGCAAACGTAGCCAAGGAGAAGCAACAAAGTGCCACTGGGCAAAAAAACCCAAAGATTTGCCTCCTGTGTTGTCTCATCTAGGGATTTCATTTTCTCTTGGCATGAGTAGTCCACATGCAAAACAAAGAAATCTACAATATGTAATTCTTCTAGATGGTCATAATTGCTGTTTCAGGTCCAGGCTAAATACAGGATCATCCATTCTATATATTGCTTTTAAAAATTCACTATAGGGCTGGAGAGATGGATTAGCGGTTAAGCGCTTGCCTGTGAAGCCTAAGAACCCCGGTTCGAGGCTTGATTCCCCAGGACCCACATTAGCCAGATGCACAAGGGGGCACATGCGTCTGGAGTTCATTTGCAGTGGCTGGAAGCCCTGGTACACCCATTCTCTCTCCCTCCCTCCCTCCCTCCGTCTTTCTCTCTCTGTCTGTTGCTCTCAAATAAATAAACAACAAATTTTTTTTAATTTGCTATAGACACACTGTTGCATAACTAAGTACAGAACATTAAAATACAAACAATAATCTCAAATATTTCATAAATACCAAAAATCTACTCGTTTTTATCTGATGTTAAAATTTAATTAGGCCCCCTATATTTTTATTTTGTAGCTATGAATGAGGAGAGATCAAATGCATGGTGTCTTTTTTTTTTTTTTATTTCCAGCTACAGCAAAATTAGGAATTGGCTTAATTTCTGGGTTTTGAGCTTTAAAAAAACCTGAGCTGAAGCTGCTTATCATGCTTCATGATATTGTCTGCCAACTTTGACCACGAGGACAGCTTTCCAGCAGACCCTGAGCTGATACTGATACCATCTGATGGGTTCTATAAAGCCCTTGTTAGCCTGCAGGTAAGAATGAGTTCCAACGTCTCCAGGCACTGTCTGGAATAAAATCAGCTACTGTCCTCTGAATTGAAAGGATGCTTTTTTCCCCCTTTATTATTACCCAATCTCTTGAAGATTCCAGTCCCTACTTCCTACTCTTTATGACAGTCATCGTACAGTACTTTTTCTTCTAACAGGTGTATAATGTGTATCTGATTACTTATCACAGCTACTTTATTTCTTTGAGACGTTAACAGAATGCCATGAAAGAGTCTCCTCCTGCCTCAATATGAACCAAGATTTTTTTTTAAATCCTTAAAATACAAGAGTTTTTGCAGGATGTGTAAGTTTAGCAGAGGCCTGCACACTAACTGCATTCTGTTTCCTTGCTTGCCTGTGTTAATAGGAAAAAAAAATGGCTTAATATGTTGAGTGAGAGCCATTGTTTAAGTGTGATTAAAATCTACCCACTTTTAAGCTGTTTGATTAAATAATAAAGTTGCACTCAAGTTCACATTGCTGGTAGAAATCACCCAACCAATAGCAGCTTGAGGGAAAGGAGGTTTATTTTGGCTTACAGGCTCAAGGGGAAGCTCCATGATGGCAGGGGAAATCCATAGCATGAGCAGAGGACATCACACCCTGGCCAACATAAGGTGGACAATAGCAACAGGAGAATGTGCCAAACACTGGCATGGGGAAACTGCCTATAACACCCATAAGCCTGTCCCCAACAATACACTCCCTCCAGGAGGCATTAATTCCCAAATCTCCATCAGCTGGGAACCTAGCATTCAGAACACCTAAGTTTATGGGGACACCTGAATCAAACCACCACACACTCCCACTCTATTGTGTATAACAATTACTTCATGACACTATTTTTATAGTTAATAAAACTCTGTTAGAACACCATAGTAGCAATGGTTTAAAAAAAAAGAACATTTCATTAGGACAATGCAGTTTCTACATCTTTTGTGTAGAATTGCAATTAAAAAAATGCCTGTAGAAATATAGAAGCAACATTCAAAATACTGTATAAATGGGACAATCTCAACATCTGCCCCCACAGACTTGGGTAATATTTCTCACAAGAACACTGCAGTGACATCATTCTATCTCCATTTTATATATACAACCAAATTTGTGGTCTTACTTGAGCTTTTTATTTTTTAAACTTTTATTATTTATTGATTTTTTTGATGTAGGGTTTCACTCTAGCCCATGCTGACCTAGAATTCACTATGTAGTCTGAGGGCAACCTCAAACCCACAACAATCCTCCTACCTCTACCTCCCAAGTTCTGGGATTAAAAGTGTGTCCACCATGACTGGCTTACTTGAGCTTTCTCAAGTAGAAGAATATATTAAGTATGCTCATGAACACTTGCACAAAGTTAATGAGGAATAACCCTTCAGGATTGAATGCATGCACGAGATGGACTCTACTTTGTAGTAATATATATATATATATATATATATATATATATATATATATATATATAAGGAGAGAGAGAGAGAGGGAATAATTAGCCATTCTCCACACAAAGTTAACAGCAAAATCACAATTGGTGATGGCAAAAAGTGCCATTTTACTTTTGATGAAACCCAACAAATGCTCAGAAACTATTTTCCAAACAATTATTAATTATAAAACATTTTACATTGGAAATTATACATGGTACATATATGTAAGTGCCTGTGCAATCTGCCACTTCTCTATGATGGAAAATATTCCTATTCCCTTGAAGTCCAGGCATACTCTGAAGATTTACTTACTATTTTTGACTTTTGAAATTACCATTTTGTGTCTTTCTTAATAGTCTTGTTATATATGCATAAATCTTTCTGCAAATTGTTGCTTTATGTTTTATATATTTAATCCCATCTTCCTTAAACACACTTAAACACTTAAAATTTTAGATAAAATTCAGATTTTTCTAACTCTTTCCAGTGCTAATAGTTATGCTGTCATTACAATCCCTGTGGACAAGTCTAGGATGGAAAACACCCTCAGAGTAGGCACATCTTAAACTCCTAACAAAATTTGGGGCTGTCTTCTAGCAGGTTACTTACCCTTGATGTTGACAGATATTTGAAAGTGCTTCCCATCCGGACAGGTGTAAAACGGCTAACACAACTGGATTTCCTGATTATTAATGAGCTAAATATCTATTCCCATGTTTATTGACCTAAGTTACTATGTCCAAGCAAGTCTCTCCTTTGATTTGGCAATTTGCCTGTTTGAAAACTAACTTGTGGATGTACGGCGTTCTCATTTATACATGTATAAACTGGAGTTCATGTTCTGTGTCACTTCTCAGTGTGCTGTTTGCTCCACATATAACACCTTTAAAACTGCAGATAGTTGGGCTAAGTCATGACATTAGATAATTTTTTGATTATTATCTAGATTGTACTTGGCTCTTTGCTCTTCCAATACATAGAATTAAAACCCAGCTTGGACTTTTAATTGGCATTAAGTTATATATCTTTGTTATTTAAGTAGAATTGAAATTTCCTCACTACATGAGTCTTTCTGTGTATAAATACTATTGGCCTACTATTTTTCTTTATGTTAAAATTTGTAATTTTCTCCATAAGTGTCACATATACTTTTTGATATTCCTAGACACCTTAAATATTCTTGTAAATAATAACTTCTTTTACATTACATTGATTGTTTCTGGCCATAATAACAAAATTAAATTTTGTCAGTTATATCAGCAGAGTCTTTAAAATTGTTATTGTGACAATATATTTGCACATCACTTAAGTTTTCTCTGTAGATGATTATATTGTATGAGTCAGGATTTTATTAACTATTTTATGTGTGTTTATATATTATCTTTTGAGAAATGTTGTCAGTACATAGCTCAGGCTTTATAACATGAGTTTGGGAGTACTCTTTTGTTAGTCTGGTTTCTGAAAAGTTGGTTACAATAGAAATTATCTCTCCCTTGAATATTTAAAAATGATAAAACTCAAGGTTAAAATTATCTGGGGGAACGAGGATATGACTCAGGTAGGTAGCAGCACTGGCTCTGGCGGCTTGAGGGCCCAAGTTTAAGCTCCAGCATTGACCATGCAGGCCTACACCTGAGTCCTGTGGGGGGTGGGGCTGCAGGGGAGGACAGCTAGAAGAAGAATTGCTGGGGTCTTTACTCAACCAATCTGAATGCAAATGGCAGAGCAAGGCCAAGTTCAGTGTGTTAGTCCTCTCAAGGCAACAAGATTGATGAGCAATAGAGGACACTTGACAACCTATTCTAGCCTCCACATGTATGTGCATGGGGCACGGGTATCTATATACACACATGCACACACGACACACCACATGTAGTACACATACACACAGTGATAAATAGATAATAAAGATATTATTTAGATGTATTGTGCTCACTCATTGTAATAGTATCTTAAATGCTAATTGATCTTCCAAATAACAGCAGTAACAGTCCTCTAAAATGCTATTTTTCTGTTCTTCCTCCCTTCCTTCTTCTCTTTTTCTTTTCCTTACTATTTTTTTTCCATTTGGTTAGTAGTTATCTTTGCCTAAACTTTCTTTCTTAGAAATATGTCTAACTCGAGCTGGAGAGATGGCTTAGCGGTTAAGCGCTTGCCTGTGAAGCCTGAGGACCCCGGTTCGAGGCTTGATTCTCCAGGACCCACGTTAGCCAGATGCACAAAGGGGCGCAAGTGTCTGGAGTTCATTTGCAGTGGCTGGAGGCCCTGGCGTGCCCATTCTCTCTCTGTCTATATCTGCCTCTCTCTCTCTCTCTCTCTCTCTGTCCGTCGCTTTCAAATAAATAAATAAAAATAAACAAAAAAAATTTAAAAAAAAAGAAATATGTCTAACTCATTACCATTTTAAAACTTACTGCCATAGTCACCTGTAATATTTTTATCTTCATTGCAGGCTAAAATATTTTAAGTTCTTTGTTTACTTGTTTCTTCCAAATTATTTATTGAGTGTTTATACTTACACATAAGTATCTTTTTCCTGTTTTTGTAAGTACTACACTGTACTTTTAGTCTATTGGTATTTACTTAAAAATACTTTAAAGTAGTAATTACTTAAATAAAGTGCATATTGAAAAAATTTTTATTCAAACAATTCTAGAAATTCAAAATGTTTTGTAAATACTTTTTTCCTATTAGTCCTATTATGTTTTTTTTTTTACTTCATTGAGTGTACATTGGTGAAGTCAGCTTCTCATTGCTGGGGCAAAACACCTGACCAGATGCAGTTTATGGGAGGAAAAGGACTATCTAAGGCTTACAGTTTTGAGGGAAGCTTCATCATTGGAGAAGAAGCAGTTAGCTCACAACATCTCTTTTCACAGCAGAGAGAGAACAGCATGCAGAAGTTGGCCCTGAAAATACAGTAGGGCAGCACCCCTCAGCCCCCATAACTACCCTCAGCCATACACCTCCTTCAACAAAGCTCCCCTCCCAAAGACTCCACCAGCTGGCGACTGAGTAGGACACTTAATCAAAAATACCAGAGAGGCTGGGCATGACGGCGCACTCCTTTAATCCCAGTACTGGGAGGCAGAGGGAGAACAGCCTTGTGTTTGAGGCCACCCTGAGAATACATAGTGAATTCCAGGTCAGCCTTGGTTAGAGTGAGACCCTACCTCAAAAACAAAACAAAACAAAACAAAACACCCCAGAGACTATGGGGGACATTTGCATTTAAATCCCCAATATGTCTAAACACTTTTTTACATGCACAAATCCTATGTGTGTGACCCTCACAGTTACCATGTTCTTCACTTGCCATTACTATGTGCCCCCAGGACTGCATCTGAGAATGTTTTTGTTCTTCTTGAAGTTTATTCTTAAATATAGGTCAGTATATCAGTAAATTTGCTTAGTTTATTATAAGGTATTTACTAGTACCTTTCATGTCATCTTAGGCTTGCAGATATGCAGGACTTTAAAAATAACTTCACTGTTTTCTATGAAAAAAACAGCCCAGTTTTTAATCCATCATAGATTATTGTTTTTTGTTTTTTCAGTGATTTTTACCTTGAACTTCTACTATGTAACTGTATCATGTCTAAAAATAAAAACTTTAAAAATGACCTTGTTGGGATTCATTGAGTTACCTTAACCTGAATTTTTTCATTAATTATGGAAAGCCCTTCGGTTTGACCTCTTCACACATTTTTACATTTTCATTAAGGAATTCAAAACAGATACATGTTTCCCATTCTCATTGTACTTTCCATGTCTCTTAATCAATTTTTAATATTTTTGTCTATTTTAAAAACTGGATGAGATCTTTTATAGTTTCCAATCTACTACACCGCTCTCCAGATGCATTGTGTCTTTCATGTGTTCAGTGTGTCAAACTCCATTATTAAATTATCATATTGTCATTGATAAAGATTATAGTGCTGGTTGTATTTTTCCTAATTATTTCAGGACATTTAGAGTAGTCCAGAACATTTAAGGTAGACTATTTAGTACATTATTTCTTTCTTGTACTCGTTATACCTTCTCCCTGCTAGTGTATTGAGCACATGTATTTTATAAGTAAGTCTTTATATATTTTGTAATTCATGGATTGAGATCTCAGATTTGTGATACTACAAGGGAATGTTTGTGCCCTTAATTTAACACATGTTCCCCCACAGGAGATAAATGCTTGCTTCTGCCAGGTGGCTCTGAAGACACCAGCATCCCAGGATCAGCTTGAACTAAAATTTCACTTGGGGTTTAGGGACCACACAGATCGAGGGAGTTGTAGCCCAGAACCTAAGTAATGCCTTACTTGTGGTTACACAATTTTCAAGCAAGGCTTGCTTTATTCCCCCTCCATATGCAGCCAAAATGTTTAGCTTTTTTTTTTTTTTTTCATTTGGTTGATACTATTTCTAGTGCATCCTTTACTAGAGAAGTTGTACTGTGAAAGTTCCGGTACAGTGAAGACATTTATAATTAAACTTCCTACATGGGTCAGTGTATGATCTTTGTCAACTACATTCCACTTACCTGGTGCACTGAAAAGAAGTTTGGGTCATCAGGGCTTGGTAGATGTCCCATGGGCAGCTGTCCACTTTTAGGTTTTAATAGATCTCTGGATTTATGCTTTCTTGTATTTTTTGGCCTTTGTGAATTTTCCCCCTTTATTTCTTGGCAGAATAGTTCAACATTTGCAAAGATGTATTAAAATTTTTTAAATAGAATATTTTAGATTTTTGTGTTGGGCCATGGATTGTTTTTCAAGGTATCTAGTCTGCATATGGTCAGAAATGGACACACAGAAACTGCAATCAATTAGTGAGCAATTTCTTTTAAAAAATAGCTAAAACCACCATGTTTTACTCAAACTATGAAGTTTTACATTTTCCGTATTTAAAATTTATTTCACAGGATTTTTTTTCATTTTCTAAAAAATGCATTTTATTTGTTCCAAATGATAGATTATTTTGTTCATATTGCATTATGAGTCTATTTTTCAGAATGCATCCAGAACTCAGAATGAAATCTATTGCAAATTTCGATTCCAACACCATATAACTATAAATATAGCATGGTATCTCATCACAGATCCAACTAATTTCTTCCATCCACTCATGAGGATTTTCTCCTTAACTTTGGACTTCTGTGGGCAGGTGAAGGGCAGTCTAGCTAGGGAGCACTGGGGTCACTAGTCATTATTCAGTTTGGCCTTTAAAGTCACTCTGAAGACATTCCCAAGCTTTTAAAAAAATGTTTAAAATATTTTTTATTTTTATTTATTTATTTGAGAGCGACAGAGAGAGAAAGAGGGAAAGAGAGAACAGGCACACCAGGGCTTCCAGCCACTGCAAACGAACTCCAGACACGTGTGTCCCCTTGTGCATCTGGGTAACATGGGTCCTGGGGAATCGAGCCTCGAACCGGGGTCCTTAGGCTTCATAGGCAAGCACTTAACCACTAAGCCATCTCTCCAGCCCATTCCCAAGCTTTTAAGCAGAAATAAAATGGTAATTGATTTTGCTATACATTGCAATTCCCATTGCAACTTTACCCAATTATTCTTAGATGGAGTTCCAATTATATGTGTATAACAGTTGTATACCCTGACTTTCTACAGTGAATTACAACAAACTGTGTTCCTTAAGAAAGAAGAAAACATTCTATAGCTAAAGAGAATAAAAGGATGAAAATTACTCAAAACATTTTCTAAAGGGTTTAGGCCCAAGAATAAGGCAACAACTTAGAGAACAAGTAAGAATTAAATAATCTTTTTCATCACAGATTTTTTCACTTATAATAAAAATATCCTTCCAGTTGAATGGATGTCATGTGATCAAGTACCCATTGTGATAATGTTTACCTTTATCAAGATCTTGTTCAAGTAGCTATTGACATACAAATACATTTTAGCCTTCGGAAAATGGAAATATATAGTAATATTTGTTTGTGATTTTGGCTAAATTATTCAAGATAGATCTTGTTAGTAATCTAGATACTTCCCTCATAATAAAGTTTTTAAACCCATACTTTAGAAAAGACTATCCTTGAATTTTTTATCATCTTAAAATCCAGATAAAGGGTAATTTAAAATATTTTATTCTCTAAGGGACTAATATGAATTAGCTTCCTGTGAGAAATATTAGAAGAGAAAGAAAGTTTATTTTGCACTTTATTTTTATCTTCTATGTAGGTTATTTTAATAAATAATCATTGCATTCAAGTTGACATCTGTAGTTAATTTGTAATCCTTTTAATTTGTCATTACTTATAGTTAGTTATATAGTTTGCAAGTGGCTTAAAGTCATCTTTTTCTGCCATAACCTATATGTTCATCATCTAATATAAGAAATAGTGTCTAATATTCAAATATTTGGATAAGAAAATAATTTACCAAAAAGGTTGTTTTCCTCTTTTAAAAAGAAATGAATTTTAAAAATTGCTAATTTTTCAATTGATTATTCTGGATTTTCCAGATTTAAACCATATCCTCCACACATAATTGTTAATATTTTTGGCCAATGCTTGACATTTCACTGGGATGATAAGTCTGCACATCTAGAACTCACACAAGGCACATTTAGTCTTCTTGTAATGCAGTAGGTATGAAGGCGAGGAAGCACAAAGAGATACTAGTTATTTTACTGCAGTTCTGAAAATCCCATCATCAAAATTAACTTGACATAATTTCATCTTCCAATGTTAAATTCCAAGAGTTCTGGAAATTCAGTAATTTATTTATCCAAATTCTATAAATTTCAGTCACCCTAAAAACACTTTTCCAGTAAATAAGAATGTTAACTAAAAATCAAGCTTACAGTAAAGGAGAAGTGAAGTCTGAAGTCTGGATTGTAGAAGCATATTTTATTGCCTCCATTACATATTTAGCAAATATCTTTTAAAAAACACCTGTATGGCTATGGGAGAGTGACTGGGAATACTTTTAACCATCATTATTTAACCCTTGAGAAGTAAAAATCAAACATGGAAATTGAAACAAGGTAATGTAATTATTGCAAGGGCCTGTCCATGTTAGGTAAGCTTTCTCCCATTGAGCCCCTCCTTCAGCCCAAGCCTGGAGTCCTAAGATCTGATGATCATGCATATATATATATATATATATATATATATATATATATATATATATCTTGAATTGAACTAAGACTTTTTATTGTTATTTATTTATTTATTTATTTATTCATTTTTGGTTAGAGAATCTGTTGGGTCTTTTTTTATTAAACAGATGGCAGCAAAAATTGGAGACAACCAAGAGCCATCAATATGACAAAAGTTATCTAACTGGCTAGCACAAGACAAGCCACCTGTATCTGCCAAGACCCAGGAAATATTTTTTTTTCTTTATTAGTTAGTTTTGTATTCAGCAAATACATTCAGTTTGGTACCATTATTAGGCTCAACCATGACTTACCCCCTCCCCTTGGGCCCTCCTTGTTGAGGTATATGGGTCATGCATTGTGGAGTTAGCCCACAGTTATGGGCAAGATAAATGTCTCTGCATATCATGACCCAACATGTGGCTCTGACATTCTTTCCGCCCCCTCTTCCACAAAATTTCCCTGAGCCATGTTGGGTTCATTTTTGGTCTGCTTCAGTGATGCGGTGTTGGGGGCCTCTGAGGCTCTGGCTCTCTGATTTGGTAGGAGTTGATTTTCTCTGTGCTGATCTCCTTCCCCCTTGTGCTGGTATCCGGTTCAATAGGAAAACAGCACCCTTGCTTGTTTCGCCAATTTTTCTTAGTTTCAGCCGGGGCCCTTTGGAGGTATGATGGGGTGGCTCTCTCCATAGGATCTACATCTATCTGAAAAAGAGAAGCAGATTCTCCAACGGAGAGTAAGTCAGCACCAGGACAAAAGAGATAACCCTTACTTTTTTATAGAGAATTTAATAGGTGTAGGCCCTCTTGTAGCCCATGATTGATGGTAGCTTGATATTGGCAAGTGGGCTTATGTTTGGATATGGTTCTGACTTGTTTCCCAGCTCCAGCTATGGGTCCCGTACCACTGAGGAGATCAGTTAGCCAAATTGAGAGCAGTAGGTTCCCCACCATGGCTGTGTGCCACTATTGCACTTGTGTGAGCATCACAACAAGTTATTTGCTGCTAAGTAGGTTAGACCATGAGTTTCTTGGACAGATATTGGTCATTTTCCCCCAGTAGCCCATGTAGCACCTTCTGGCACTAGACGCGCTGACTGTCTGCGTACTGACTCTCTTCCAACTTCCAGCCATGCCATTCTATTTTGCATGTCAACCACATAAGGTGTCTTCAGCAGTAGGGTCTTACCACTAACCTTTGGTGGGTCATCAAGTACTCTGACAGAAATCTGTCTGTCTTTTAGGAAACCTTGTAGGTCTCTCTGATCAAAAGCTCATTGTGGATGATAGCCCCATGCTGGTACTGGGAGTTACAGGTCAGTGCCCATTAAGAAAATGAGGAAAAAGATAACTAATATACAAGAGTTAGAGAGAAGAGAGAGGGAGAAGGAGAGAGAGAAGGAAGGAGGGAAGATGTAAAAGATTAAGGTTAGTCGTGATCCTACCCTCTCCAGTGTCTTGTGGTTCAGGTGTTTCCTGTAAGGGCCTGGTGAAGGATCAGCCATTTGGTCTGCCATTTAGTAAGTAGAATTTTATGGTACCATTGCCATTTGGGTCTATATTTGTGTTTCCCACCCCTTTGATGCCCTCCTCTCTCTCCCCTTCCATCCTAGTGTCTAGTCCATGAGATGCTTGCTGGATATGTAAGGTATCTTGGGTAGATTCAGGTTAGGTCTGTAGATGAGTGAGACTATGTGGCGATTTTTTTTCTGTGATTGGGTAAGTTCACTGAGAATGATCTGTTCCAGGTTCAACCATTTTTCCTCAAATTTCATTGTGTCATTTTTTTCTTACTGCTGTATAGAATTCCATTGTGTAGATATACTGCATCTTAGTTATCCATTCTTCTAGTGATGGACATCTGGGTTGATTCCAGCTCTTAGCTATTACAAATTGAGCCACTACAAACATGGTTGAGCAAATCTCTCTAGTCTGTGGTTTGAAGGTTTTAGGGTAGATGCCCAGTAGGGGAATAACTGGGTCTCTTGGTATCTCTAAACTCAGCTTTCTCAGAAGTCTCCATATTGCTTTCCAAAGTGGTTGTACCATCCTACATTCCCAGCAACAGTGGATGAGTGTTCCTAATTCTCCACATCCTCGGCAGCATTTATTTTTATTTGATTTTTTGATGTTTGCTATCCTTATTGGGGTAAAGTGGAATCTCATAGTTGTTTTAATTTGCATTTCTCTGATGCTTAGGGATGATGAACATTTTCTTAAGTGTACATTTGCCATTTGTATTTCTTCCTCTGTGAACTGCCTGTTCAGCTCTTTGCCCCATTTTGTGAGTGGGGTGTTTGACTTCTTACTGTTTAGATTTTTGAGTTCTTTGTAGATTCTAGAGATTAGGCCTCTATCAGTTGGGTAACCTGCAAATATTTTCTCCCATTCTGTGTTTAATCTATTGGCTTTGTTTATTGTATGCTTGTCTGTAAAGAAACTCTTCAGCTTCATGTGATCCCATTGGTTGAGTGATGGTTTAAGTTTGTGAGCTACTGGGGTTTTGTTCAGGAAGTCTTTTTCCATTCCTATATCATGGAAAGTACTTCCTAAATTTTCTTCCAGTAGTATTCGAGTTTCTGGTCTTATATTGAGGTCTTTGATCCATTTGGACTTGAGTGTAGTGCATGGTGAAATGTGTGGGTCAAGTTTCAGTTTCCTGCATATGGTTATCCAGTTTGTCCAGCACCATTTGTTGAAGATGCTGTCTTTTTTCCAGCCTATATTGTTCAGGCCTTTATCAAATATCAAGTAGCTATAGTTGCTTGACCCAAAGTCTGGGTCCTCAAGTCTATTCCATTGGTCTATACTCCTGTTTTTATGCCAGTACCATGCTTGTTATTTATTTTTTATAAATATTTTTATTAATTAATTTATTTGTAAGCAGAGAGAGATAGAAAGTACAGAGTGAGAGAGAAAGAGAGAGACAGAATGGGTACATTATGGCCTCCAGCCACTGCAAACAGACTCCAGATGCATGGGCCACTTTGTGCACCTGACTCTACATGGGTACCGGGGACTGAAACCTGTGTCATTAGGCTATGTAGGCAAGTACCTTAACCACTGAGCAATACCTCCAGCCAAAGAAGACTGTTTTCATCATGTGTTATGAGACAGTGAAAAGAAAGCCATCAGGGTGGTAACAGCTAAAGCATCTAAAATAAAGGCAATTCTAAGGACAAAAAAATGCCACAGGTTTGATGAACAAATAGCCTCACATCTGTTACCTTCACATGCTAAACTCACACAAGAACAAACAGTACATGGATTAAATTATGGTCAACTTTTCAAGGAGAGAGTATTCTCTGTAACCCTGAATACTATTCAAGGAAGGGCATCCCACCCTCATCACCAGGAAGTACTTCCTCAGCAGCGTTATTTCACTTGGCTTCTCTTCATATGCACTTATACAATAATGACATTAGAGGCCCAGCAAATAAGACAGAAGAAAGTCATTGAAAAGCAGTATAGGACTCAGTATGTGGACTGAGTGCAGTGTGTCAAATATGGTAGGAGAGTTGGGGAGTCTGAAAGGCACTCCAAGGGGATTATGCTCAGCAGAGGCTATTTAACAAACAATGGCAAATCAAAGGCTGCCATTCAAAGCTGTTGCTTCATTTTAGCTCGTCTCAAAATGGATTGATGCATAAAAATAGCAGCATGATACTTATGGGTGCATCCTTACCTGTCTTCAAGAACAAGGTGAAAAATAACACTGCTGGACATGCTAATATAACTGGCTCATGATGACTTACACACAATAGTGATAACATAAAGGCTGTCCAGGTAATAATCCAGATTCTCACATAAAGGAAAATCAGATAACTATAATTCATGAGTATTATTTATAATTTTTAGTAAGACAGATTGCTATTTTATATAAGTATATATTATACAATTTTTAAGAATTTAAGGCATATAAGAAAGCCTATATAGTACATGTATTGGGTTAATTTACAAGAAATACGTCTTGATTTAAAAATGAAAAATGACTGACTCACCATGAATTTCTCTCAGCATTTCAAATTCTTACATTTTTGAAAAATATGCTCATAAACAGAAAAATAACATTGAGATGTGTTCTTTTTTTAAATTATTTATTTATTGATTTGAGAGTAACAGACAGACAGAGAGAGAAAGAGGCAGATAGAGATAGATAGAGAATGGGTGCTCCAGGGCCTCCAGCCACTGCATACGAACTCCAGATGGGTGCGCCCCCTCTGCGTCTGGCTAACGTGGGTCCTGGGGAGTCGAGCCTCGAACCAGGGATCTTAGGCTTCACAGCTTCACAGGCAAGTGCTTAACCGCTAAGCCATCTCTCCAGCCCAAGATGTGTTCTTAATTGAAAAGCAAAACAAAGCACACTGCGAGACTAGAAACAACTGTGGGATGGAGCATACTACTGGGTTTTACTAACTCAACAATTCCTGAGTGTTAGTAAGAAGTCATGTGACCTCCACAAGTCTCAGCCTGCTGGGCCTCCTTGGATAGAGAAAGTTCAGAGTTCAATCCACAACTCTTCAGCTCTTTGCCTCTTCCACATTATATAACCAGTTGGACATCTGGCTCCGGTGCAGAGAAAAGACAGCTCAGCTGACTGTGATCCAGTTCCAGCTCGGCCACTAATTTGACCCATGATAGTAATAGTCATTAACATTTATCACTGTCAGTAAAAGCTCATCAACTCCAATTCACTTATTTTGGTATCACCTAAATGGCTAAATTTTCTATTCATTATGACTATTTTGATTTCTATTTCAGGGAACATTGGGCATTACTGTGAGTCAATAGGGGGAGCTCTCACATTGCTTTTTTATGTATCTCATGAATAATATTTACATTACTTCATTTGTAACGAACAGGGTGGATGATTTAATTTCAGTCAGATACTTATCAGCGAGAGGCATCTCCAATACTCCCTACCATGATGGTAAGGAAGGCCAGGTACTCATCCATCAAAACACTGGATAGTCTCTTTGAGCTGTTTCAGAAGTTAATTTTTGCTCTGTGTAGCTTCTAGACACCGCCTCAGATGAAGTTAAAGTGTATGTGTGATTTGTATCCTAACCTGTAAGAGTTAAAAGCAGCAGGGAAGATTTATGACAATTAAAAACAGCAAGAAACCATTTTGTTATGTTTATACTTGTGAAGTTGAATTTGCCATATCACTATAACCTGGCATGTGTACTTAAATTTTATTCAGTTATTTATTTCAGAAAGCTGGCATCTTTGCTCTTAATTGTTCCCCTTAATGTATTGTATATAATTTATTTCCCTTCATGGAATATAAAAGTAGTTCATCATTGAATCTTTTGGAAATTTACTTTCTCCAGTCTAAACAGATCTCCTTTATGTTAATTATTATATGAAACATAGGTTGGTAACTGTTAGCGTTCAAATGAAATTCATATATTAGTGTTGAGATAAAATGGAAATGAGGTACAATTTTAATAGACATTTCTTCAATAAAGTTGTGGTTTATGCTTAGGGTGGATTTTATTGCTTACTATGATTTATACCTACTTTATCTAGGGGTTTGTGGTGGCCAACAAATAATGGCTCATATTTTTTGGCCATTTTCCCTCCAAAACTTAACTACATTTTAAAATATGGAAAAGTAATTTATAAGGGAAATGAAAAAAGCTTACATGGAAGATTACATAAAATACATCTGTCTTTTCAAGCCAGTGAGATATGTAAACAACTCATTAAAACCTGAAAAAGCCGAGGACAAAAGAGTCTTTTGCCGCAATGAACTTTTGCAAGATGTTTCTTTTTTTTTTCCTTTTTCCTTTAAGTTTAAAAGAAGTAAGATTTTGCTTTACATGTAAACAAACATCTTGGTTAGATATGTGTGTATGTACACATATTTTGAAATAATATCTGAAGTCCCTTCTTCAAAGGAGTCAGTGATAGGCAAAAATAGAGCAACATAAACATGTTTGGTAGCCAGGCAGCTTTTTCAGTTAAAGTGGAGGTTTTTGTCTTTGACTCAAAGGTTTTTCTTTTTATGTCAAATGAAATTTTAAGATCACCTATGAATTTGGAACCAAATCCTTTACTGCCAAACCTGATTCCAATCCTTAAAAATCTGTTTTTGTGGTACTGCCAGCAATGCACTAACTTTAAATAGGCAGCCAGACATATTGGCAAAAATACACATGGTTAATCAAACAAAACAATGTAGCAGTTTGGGAGTAATCAATCAATCAATGTTCAGAATCTTTCAAGTGCTGTGAAGAGACCCTGACTGGCAGTGAAATATTACCATCAATGGCATGAACAGCTGCTTTTGAATTCATCTTATTTGTTTTTAAGTTTTCAGAGACCTTCCTCTGCACTATGAATTTTATAAGATTTGGGAAAAAAAAAACTGGTAACCTACAACTAACAATGACAAAAACTGGTAGTGAGGTTGAAATCTGAATGCCTTATGGCAACTGCCAAATTAAACTTCATGAAACTAATGTTTACCACAAGGATTGCATTTGAAATGCTTTGGGTGACTGACATAATTGTACTGTAAAGGACAATATATGGGAAGAGATGTAAATACTTTCTCCTGTGTTTTGCAACTTGATTACATTTATTTTCAAATGAAAGGCAGTGTTGTTTCAAAATAAAACTGGATATCAAAACACAAACATATTTAATTGTTACAATCTTACAATTATAATAGTTATATGACAAAACTGTTAGTATCTTCTGAATGCACACTAATGCCAAATCTTCAAGGCTTCCAACTACTAGCTGTTTTGTTTTAAATCACAAACCCCAAATAGCATTTTACAGGTGAATTCTCCTTGAACAATTCTAGCCCTATAAATTAGAATTTTTATTACTTTTATTTGACAGGTATGCTTTACCATAATGCAATTATTTGTAATTTTAAAGCTTGCAATATGAGTGAATAATTTGGCTTCACCAAAATAAAATGATATGACACAATAATAAAACTCAATTACTGAACACTTGAAAAAAATCCCCCCTTCTTTTTAACATATGAAGTCAATTTTGCTGAATCTCAGTAGTGGATAATAACATTAGTTCCCAACAAATTATGTGTCTTTAAAAGGTTTCATTGTGTGTGGGCATGAATACCCACTGTGGCAGCTTTCTGTTTTACTAAAGTCTAGTTGTTATTTCTTTTTTAGTTTTTCTCATATGATTTAGCAAACGTTCCCAGATTTAATCTCAAGTAAAAAAAAAAATCTAAGTACTATTTCTGAAGTGGGGATAAATGTTTATTTGGAAAATACCTGACCACTCATTATAAAATTTGTTTTGGGGGCAATATATATATAAAAGCATGGCAATATTAGTTGTAATGCTGAAGTCATAGCAAGAGGAAGAAAAATTTTGATAAAACAGCTTTTGTTTCCTATAATAAAATTGTCACTGTTATATAAGAAAAAGAGTTGATTATCATAAATAAATCCAGGATAAAACAAAATAATAAGGCAAAACAATTGTCCCACCATACCCCTGTTTCCGACCTTCATCCTTGGCTATATTAGCTCCTATCTAATTTCCTGTGTTCCATAGAGAAAGACGGCTATGTTTAGATCAGAACAAATCCTATCTCCTCTCAACCATCCTTGCCTTCTAGTGCTTTCCACTTCCTGCCAAGGCCAGGTTAACCTGTTCATCGTACTCCAATGCCACCACCAATATCGTTGTCTCTGTACTTCACAGTTTTATATACATATTTAATATATATCTCTTCAGTTCTGACTTAATAATAATCTTGAAGGTGTAACTACCCTATCTTCCCATGTCCTGACTTTCATGTAATGCCTATCTCAAGATCAAGAGTGGAATGAATGCACACACAAACTTCGCTTTCCTCTTAGATGTATGATTTGCACATGACCAGAGCCACAGGGGTGCCTACAGTGTGTTTGCTTCATAAAAAGCAACTGTATATTGAGAGGAAGGCTGGTGAAGGAATGATGGAATTGCATATTTGGTGTTCAGGCACACAACTATCTATGAGTCACATAGCCCTCAGAAAAGATGCCATGTCTACAGTTTATAGTCCATGCTCAGCTCATTTTACAAGGAGACAATATAGATGGCATGTTTGTGGCTAGAATTTAGGCTTGTCCAGTAATTGAGAAACTCAGATTTTAAAAAAAAGTTTATCTCCCAAACAACTTTGCATACTCCCTTTAAACTAAATTGCTCTCATGCTTGGTTGGAAAATCTGTTTTATTTTACAGATGGTAGAGAAAATGGAGGAAAGTCTATCTAGATCCATTGATAACAAGAAGATAGCCAACTGCTGACCATGAGACTTTCCACCCTTACCACTTTCAGACAGGGCCCAAGAGAAGTTGCAGAGGAAATGATGTCATGAACACTGTTGTTAAGGCTAGCCTGACAAGCAGCCCCAGGGTCATAGTGACAGATATTTAAAATAATCTAAATCTATGCAAGTAAAATTTCAGAGGCTACAAAGAATGCACCCTAAAACAGACTGCCAGCAGGCCTGTCATGGCTCAGGGAACTTTACAGAAGAGGGTGTGAAAAGATTGTAAGAGCTACAGGGTGAGTAGGAATACCTGAGGTATAGTTCCCTGCTACCCCATAGGGACAGACTAAGGCCTTTATGACCCTACAGTGACTACCAGAAACCCAGTGAGGAGGAGCCCAAAAGTAATAGGGAGTTGAAGTTTGGGAACAATAGTGTATAACCTGTTATATATAAGATAAAATGTTTTGTAAAACACCCTGGGAGCAAAGAAAACATGCGACCAAGTTACTAAATAATCCATGGCTAGCTATATGGCTTTCAAGTAGGAAGATGCCCTAAATGTTATTCTAGAAATTAAACCATAAGAATCACAGAAACCCTTCCCGATAAATTACAAACATTTATATGAAGAACTTCATTTATATTCATGTTTGTATTTGAATGTAAATTTGTCATTATATTTGTATTTAAACGTGTATTTCTCTGGCTAGATTGGGCAGGTTTTGCCTCAGAATAAGGAACCATAAGGCCAGTTCAGACCTGGGTAGCAGTGAAAAGAGTTCAGTTGTAAAAATGCCAACCTTATTACTTGGGTCTGAATCCAAGTTTTCGGGCAGCTTGTTTTTGTGACCTCTGAAACCACCTTTGAGTCCCTGATAAACACAGAACTAAGCTGAGAAGAAAAGGTATTTACAACACCACCTTTGGATAACTATAAAGCTGTTCAAGTATTTTTGCAGTGACTGGCGGGGATGGAATGCTGGGGAAAAAACAGCACTGGAAACAAAGCAGGCTGGTTTTATCTCAACTTTTTATATCCAACTAAAGCACATTTCACCTGTGAATAGTGATTATTAAGTTTCTTTCAAGGGAACGGCCTGTAATTCATGAATGCTGCAGGTGTGAACCCCTACCAGCCTTTCTCTGGGTGAAAGAGCGTTAATCATTATTCATGGGTGAGATAGTCCATTTATTCCACAGCAGAGAAAGAATTCCTTCTTACCTGCTTAAAACATGAGACCTTAATTTTATAAGCCTCACACAATAAAATATTTCTTTTTAGAATTGTGCTTATTAGGGGATGTTCTTATCTCACACTTGTTTTTTAAAATACATGAGTTTCTACAAATTACCAAAATGTCAGTACATGTGGCTAGAAATAGAAATTAGTTAATTATTCAATAAATTTTCCACAAGCATTTGGTCATTCAAAGCTGATATTAATATCAGTGAACACAGAATGAATCCCATAAATACACACACACACACACACACACACACACACACAGGAATGGAAATAATTATTGCATGGGATTTTTGTTTGTTTCTAGTGTTGCCTTTAGTAAGCAAGTCATTGGCTATTGTCCAGAAAGCTTTTGCATGTGTAGAAATTTTGGTTGTTGTGAAAATTAATTGACAGAAGACATTCATGAGTATTATATTACTTAGCAAGATTTTAGCTAATATTATCTCATTCTTTCAATCCATACTTTCCCTTTTAATTATTTTAATGATTACTTTTTAAATTTATTTATTTATTTGTAAGCAGAGGGAGAGATAGAAGAGAGACAGACAGAGAGAGAATGGGCACTCTAGGGCCTCTAGCAACTGCAAAAGAACTCCAGATGTATGTGCCCCTTGTGCATGTGGCTTACATGGGTCTTGGGGAATCGAACCTGGGTCCTTTGGCTTCATAGGCAAACGCCTTAACTACTAAGCCATCTCTCTAGGCCCCCTTTTAATTTTTTTAATATTGAAAATATATTTAATAGATGCACATTTCTTTCCATCAGTTTTCCCTTTCTTTCCCTTCCTTTCTTTTTCATTTTCATCTCTCTTTTTTTATTTCTACTGTTGCTGTTATTGGGACAAAGTCTTGTCATGTGGTCTCCAGCTGGTCTTGAACTTGTAGCACTTGTCCTACCTCAGCCTGGGTGCTATGATTTCAAGCATGCAACTCAGTGCCCAGATAATCAATCTTCTCATGCTTCATTTTCAAACAAAACAGCAGGCATGGTATCAGTTCTTAAAAATCCATGTGTGCTCAAAATTAGCATTGAAGATAAGTCATAAATAAAAGCATAAATTCACTTTTAAGGCTGGGGAGATGACTAAATGGCTAAAGGCATTTATTCTACAAGTCTGCCAACTGAGTTTGGGTTCCCAGTCACCATAGAAACCTGGATACAAAGTGATACACCATGCCTGTAATCCCAATGCTTTTATATGAGGCAGAGTCAGGAGACTTCCGAAGCTTGCAAGGGTGCTGATCTGGCCTTCTTAGTGGGAAGCAAGAGATATCCTGTCTCAAAAGAGGTGCAATGAGAGAACTAACACCCAGAGGTTGTCCTCTGACCTCCACCCATGCACAGTGTCACATGCACACATGCATGACCACACATACACACACTTGAGATAAGAGAATATAATGAGGTAATGTTTTAAGAGTTAAAAAAAACTTACTCTGTAGTTGAAGTCCATAGAAAGTTTATCACAGAAAATTTAATTTAACTTAAATAGGTAGTCTGTATAACTAGATTTGTTTTTAATTTCTTCTAATTCATTTGAAAAAAAATTCTCTAAATGTAGTCAATATGCCATTAAGAATTTGGTCAAGCAAATGAAATTGTTAATTCTTTTACTTTGGGGAGGGGGTGGTGATAGAAAATATATTTATCACAAGTCCAGAGAAAAAAGCATGCATTTTTCATCCATTGATAAGTTCTGAATCTCACCTGTTTTTACCTTGGACTGGGTTGAAATTTCATGGAAGGAAACTGTCTACCATGGAGGAAAAATGTCTTTCCATATTTTGTCAATCATCTGAGGAAGAAATTACAAGGGAATTCCTATGCTATTCTAAGCCAGCCCCAAGATATAAAGCCAGACATAAATCAATAATAAATGATAAGCCAATTGTTTCACTGTAATTCTACTCGCTAAAGAAACGTGTCCATTAAGAGCTGTATAGAGCTGAAGTAACTGTCCCAAAGGAAAGCAAGACCAGCCCCTGTGGACACATGGCTGCAACATATCAAGATCCAACTGGCTAGTCTGACTGTCCATCTCCAGTGACCTCTTGCTGCCATCACTGAATGGTGGCGGTGTCAGCAACCTTGCTGTGTGGTGCGTTTCTTCATTCCATCGTTAGTGCCACAATAGGAACTTACTGTCTCTCTAGCTTGCTCTCTTTGGCATTGAGAGCTGGATCGATTTCTAGGCCAGGCCTATTCTTCTGACTGTCTTAGACTTGGTCCTCAGAGAGGACCACTGTGCAGGTTGAAGAGCCGTCAGAACATTCCACCCGTTCATCTTTTCCCACTCGCTGAGAAATCTACTTCCCGTTCAAAAGCAAATCTGTACGGAAAATGGATTTCACTGTTACATCTTTCCAAGCCTCAGTGTTCCTCCCCAGATGAACCAGACTGTTAAGTTGAAAATACTTGGTCTGCATTTCTCGAGCCTGCAAGGAGGAACAGTGCAGGACAGCTTCTCCAACAACTTTCTCAAAGTGAAGTAGAAATTGCTCTCAAATGCTAGTTATAAATGTGTAATCTGAACTCCAGCCACTCCACAGGGCTGCAGAAGAATTTACGATGTGCTAAATATTTCCTTTGTTCTTCCTAGTGGTAGCCTGCTGCAGCAATTAGAGAGCAGCCCCTCCACTTGTAAATGCAAGCATTTCTAGAGAATCTTTCATAGCTGCTCCACAGGTTCAGGGAACAGCATTTTCTTCTGCTGAAGGATTCAATTTTTTTTTTAATTTCCTTTCAAGGTCTTATTTTCTGAAACATTTTCTAAACTGTTCTTCCTTCTTCCCCTGCTGCCCCTTTATAAGGCGGGAGAGGGGGGGTTAAGGAGACTGCCAGAAGGCAGTAGAAGCCTTGGTTCCCATTCTCAGAGCCATATAATGGTCCTTTGTGTTGCTATCAAAAACACCTCTGACCTCCTCTTTCTTATTTTCATGGAAACTGACAGCTCAGTCCCATCCTTCATAAAACAGCAAAAAAGTCTGCCAATACCATCCTTCTTCAGAAGCCAGACGCAGGTAATCAGCAGCAGGAGGCAACATGGCTTCAATTAGCTCTAGTGTACGATGAATTCTCAGCCATTTGCTCTGTGTGTGTGTGTTGTGTGTGTGTGTGGGGGGGGGGTGGATTTAGAGAGAGCATTTGGTGGTTGCTTTAGCAGTGGATGCTTTTTTAAAAAAACATTGTATTTATTTATTTATTTGTAAGCAGAGGCTGAGATAGATAAATGGATGGATAGATAGATATAGATAGAAGATAGATAGATGGATAGATAGATAGATAGATAGATAGATAGATAGATAGATAGATAGATAGATGATAGATAGATAGATAGATAGATAGATAGATAGATAGATAGATAGATAGAGTAAGTGGGAGAGAGAATGAGAATGGATATGTCAGGGCTTCTTTTCACTACAAATGAACTCCAGATGCATGAGCCACTTTATGCATCTGGCTTTGTGTGGGTACTGGGGAATCAAACCTGGGCCAGCAGGTTTTCCATGCAAGTTCCCTTAACCACTGGGCAATCTCTGCAGTCCCTGTGTGCTTAAGTGCCTCTTCTGTATGAAGTTTGTGAGGATGGAACCATTTGCCTCTATGACGAAATTGAAATACAGAGAAGTTATATAACTTGCTCCAAATTATGTCTGCCTAGTTAGTGGCAGAGCTGGAAATAACTCTAAATAAACACGCTGACTACGTGAGCAATGGCCTTTGAGAGACAGCTTGCTGAAGCGGTTCAAGGCTAGGTGATAGCATCTGTTACTCCCTGTATTGTCCCAGGGAAGTTATTGAGCCCTTTGGTGCTGCCAAGTCACCATTTGTAGGGCAGGATTTTAGTAGTACCCAATTTAAAGGAGTTCTGTGAGGAGTGAGTGCTGGGCCTGGGGAGCTGCATGGTAGCAAAGTATCTGGACATATAACAAAGCAGGGACACTGGGGCTAGTGGTCTTGTGCAGGTGACTCAGGCAGTTGCCAGATAGTCAGTGTCCCAGCCATAGGATTTAAAACCGCTGGCCCCTCAAGGCTTTAAGGAGGACTACAGAAACAAAGTCACTGAATGGCACTGAGAATGAAAAGCAATATGGGATTGTTCTTCAAAAGGTAAAAATTTTGTAAGTAGTGGACTCTGGAGTCATCCAAGCCTACATCCCAACACTTATTTCATCTTCTCAAGTGGCATATACTATGGCTACCTACTTAATTCTACCAATTCTCCCTTCTGTTGCAAAACAGAGGTTGTTAAGGCAATAACCCCTCATGATTGTTTAGGGGACTACATGCCCATCACTTCTCTGGATATGTTTTGGTGAACCTTTATCCTGAGATCTATGAAACAGACGTCTCAAACATGACAAGTGAAACTCTTAGTGGAAGCTACTATAAAGCAGGCAGCCTCTTTCCTTCCCTGCAAACAGCAGGAAGTTTACTGTACTGGTGCTGAAGAGCACTGAATTCCCAGTCTCTGCCAGTGTCCCAGGTCTCAAGTAATTTCTCCCCGATCAAGTGGATAGGCACATTAACATGGCATAACAAGGTTACCATTCTATTACTTGGATATGAGAATCCAAAACCATAATGATGAATCAATCCATTTTTTTAATTTGACAGGCATTTTTCATATTCTTCCTGAGATTTTCTTTTAAGTACCTGCCATGTGCTTTTGCTTATAGCAAATCCAGTATTTCTCACACCTTTAATTCTGTTTTGCTAGCTATGCCTATCTGATACCCTTCAATCAGCAGCCCCAACAATGGATTTTCAGTGCTCATTATAGTATGCTACTAATTCACAAGCATTCACTTTGAATCTTTTGGGATTCTTGCTAATACTGTTTAGTTATCCTTGATTGGAACCTTATCTCTCCACGTCACCAGCACTACACTATCACCCCAGATACAAAGACTCACACATTCCCTTCTAAAGTTTTTGTATCCCATTTCGCACATTAGCCATTGCGGACAGTGATTCTCATATTAGATGTCATTCATAAGAAATTCTATCTCACATGAGGTAGTCTATGGTGAGGTGGAAAGAACATAAAATTTACTGAACCTCTCCTCCATTAAAAAAAAAGAAAGAAAGAAAATCAAAGATTGAATCCCTTTGAAGCACAGTAGCCTGGGTGAATTCCTCAAGATCTCTGAAGATGTACTTGCTAACTTTTAAAATGAGGATGGTATCATTGAAGTCATACAGTTGTCATAAAAGTTAACACGAGGTAATCTATGAGGTGCTTAGTGATCACTGTACATAGGAAGATTCCAATGACTGCTAACTCATTTCCATTCGAACACTTCTAAATCCAAAAACTTTGGGCTTGTGCACCGCTTACAGTTTTACTTATAGCTTCTTCTCTCTGAAGTTTGCCTTGACTATTTTTGTTAGCATGGAATGCTTTTCTTAAATAAGGTTAGGAAGGATCAAGTAGATCTGAAGATGCTGTCATGCATGTTTATTCGCTAAGATGTATTTGATTATGTGTGAAACTATTCGAGCTTAAACAATAAAGAAATTGATTTTTAAAAATAAAACAGAAAGAAAGAACAGAGATAGGGCAGACTCCAGGGCTGGTGGCATTAATAGTCCATTTCCGCATCTCTCTTCTGGAACAAAAATATCACAAGATAGATCCCTATTGACTGAAAGTGGGGTCATATGCTTTTTCTTCCTTTTCCAATAAAGAAGAGGAATTTCTTTTCCCCAGACCTTCACTGGTCTTTTTTTTCTCATATAATCACCCAGAATTGCATTATTGTCACTTCCCTCAGGAAGCTGTAGACTCGATTGCCTTACAAATCAAATCTAACAAATGATTTTGAAGCAATTACTCATCAGACACCTCTAATTTCATGATTCTTTACAATTTTTCTGCGTATTATTGCCTACTTTTTCACATGCATGTTAGGATGTACTCAACTTGAGGTTCGTGAGTCTTGCACACATTATGTTTTTATACATTTCCAAGCTTAGATATTTCCTTTTCCTAAAATAATTTATCTCCCTGACTATTTCCCAGACCAAACATTCTCAGCTCTGAACACTGGACCTCATCAAAACTTCAGTATTCTGGCATATTCCTTGTTTTATTTTTTAGCCTTTTTGCTGATAATTTTCATACATGTGCATAATGTACTTTGGTCATAATCCCTCCTGTTACCTTCTTTAGTCCTCTTCCCCATCTTCCCTCCACGGAACCCCATCTTCTTTCCAAATAGTGCTTCTTCTACTTTAATGATCCTTTTGCCTTCCTCCAACATCCAATGTTTTATTTTTTTCTTTCTTATTCAATCAACAATAAATTCTGAATGATGTGAGCCAATGTATGCCCATGCAAGATACACTAAGCACTGGGAGGACACTAATGTTCTGGGGACATAGATAGTATTGAGGAAAAGGAGATATTAATAAAGCAATGTCATTATTTTAATGAAATTACATGGAGTGTTCAAACCCTAGAAAACATCAGCTAGACACAGATGCCTCATTTAAACTTCAGACTCTCAAATTCCCAAAGACTATGATTTAAGTCTGAGTTGGTATTGGAAAATATGCAGTTTTATCAAATGTACAAGTGATTTTTCTGAGAATTTGATAGATGACATTTGGTTGAATGTGCATCATTCAACCAAGCTCTTTTCCTTCTATCAATAAATGAATGAAGAAGAAATGCTCAATGCAAATGAGTGGCTAAATGACCCTGATTCTGTGGGTAACTGCTAAGCAGAGTTATTAGCAGGTTAAAGCATAATATGGGGCTGGAGAGATTGCTCAGAGGTTAAAGCATTTGCCTGAAATGCATAATGACCCAGATACAATTACACAGTACCCACATAAAACCAGATGCACAAAGTGGCACATGCATCTAAAGTTCATTTGCAGTGGCTAGAGGTCCTATCACACCCATTGTCTCTATCTGTCTCTTCTATCTTCCCTCTTTTCTGCTTGCAAATAAATAAATAATAAAAATGTAATATGTTTGTGTGTGTTTATCTGTGTGGTATGTGTGTGTTCCTATGCATGTGGTTGCACATGTGTGTGGAGTCCCATGTGCATTTACATGTGGAGGTTAGAGGTTGATGTCATGTGTCATCTGTGACCACACCCCACTTTTTTTGTTTTGGTATGGAGACAAGGTCTTACTTGTACCAGAGCTTGTCTATACAGCTAGTCTAGTAGCCAGCCTGCCCCAGAGATAACTTATGTCTACCTCTAAAGTCTACTCATTGTAGGTTGGCTGCCATGCCCACGTCACATTTATGTGGGTTCTGGGGTCTAAACTCCAGTCCTTATGCTTGAGTGACAAGTATTTTTATGCATCTACCAAGCCACAGTAACTAATTTTTTTTAAATATATATATATCTTTTTAAGGGATAAAATGAATAGATGAAGATGAGTTCTATTTATGAAGGTACCAGAATGCTGGGCCTAAGAACTGTCTGAGATCCATGAGGAGTCTTGGGGAGGGTGGTGAGGGAAAACACAATTAACTTGTGATTTTGCATATGAAGGATTGACAGAAATGGAAAGCTAGAGGCAAGGAGAATCACACATGTTCAAAACCATGGATGGTTTCCTCATGACACAGGGGCAGATGAAGGAAGCCACTGAGGCCTGAAGGTCACTGTATTGTAAGTCCAACGGTGACAGATTTTTGTGAGGAATTGTTCATGATTTTCGCTTGGAGTCAGGGCAACACATCTCCATGAAGCACTCATCACCAAGATGCTGCTTGATCCATAAAATAAAGTGAACTACTCTATTTCAAAGCCTGAAATACAAAGACAGCATGGGAAAGCATCTTTTAACTTCCCCTTTCCTTTTCCCTCCTCTTCCTCCTTCTCCTATTAAATAACAATAATAAGTTCTATAACATTAATGATAATAGTTATTACTAAATAAAATATAATTATATAATACATTTATATTAATATATTAATTATATTGTATACATTAATAAAATATTCATATATTATATAATTATATGCAATATATTATATAATTATATAACATATAATTACACATAATAATAATTATTATTATTATAGAAATTCCAGGCTAAATTTAGTAAATAAAAGAAGCAAATTGGGGAGATAGTTCAGTGGATGAACTGCTTGCTATGAAAATATGAATACCTGAATGTGGTGGTCAGAATCATATGTCCCCCATAAATCCATGTGTTTTCAATGCCTGGTCCCCAGCTGGTGGTAATTTGTAGGGGAACATTACTGGAAGAGATGTGTTGCTGGGGATGAACTTAGGAATGTTATAGCTCAGCTTACACGTGGTCAGACCTCAGATCACTCTCTTGATACTTTCTGTCAGCTGATATAAAAAGACGTGCTGTCCAGCCTCTGCTCTACCATCTTATCCCTGCCAAGCTGAAACTTTCCCTCAAGACTATACGTTGAAATAAATTATTCCTCCCATCAATTGTTTTGTATTTTTATCCCAGCAATGAGAGATAACTACCATACTTGTTTGGAATCCTCACATCCCAGGTAAAAGCTGGTCACTGTGGTGGGCATATGTAATTTCAGCACACCTATGGAAAGAAAGGAAAGAATGACAGGAGAATCTCCCAGAAGCTCAAGAGCCAGCTAGCCTGATGCATGCAATGGTGAATAGCAAAAGATCCTGGCAAACAAAGTAGAAGAGAAAGATCAACAACCAAAGCTGTCCTCTGACTTCCACAAGCGTGCCATGGTATGTGTGCACTCCCACTCACACATGAACATTACCATACAACACACACATAAAAATAACAAATATTTTACATTAATATCGTATTGTTAGAATAGTATGTAAAGAAAAATGCCAATATAATAAAATAAAGGCTGAGACACAATTAAATGTTGAACTCAAATTGGTGTCGAAACTCAATCTCCTGGACTGACAGAGCCAGGAGTCAGGTGTGAGGAAAGCCCTGTTCTATACTTAGCATAGACGCCACAGGTCACTGAGGGTGGCTGGTCACAAAGGCTTTCCCCTCGGGATGAACATTCTCTCTGCCTTTGCCACGTATATCCAGTGACATTTATGTTTTTAAATCATATTTCTGAGGAGTCCACTTGCTGGACAAAATCTACATAGTAAAATTGGAGCCACTGGACTTCATTCTTTCCTTTGGAATGGGAACAAGGAATGAAGAAAGCTGATTCTGTGCCCAGAAAGAAGTCTATCTGAAGAGCCAAAAGTTATCAGGAAGACAGAAGCTATTAAATGGCAATGAGCTCATTTTCCTGCTCTCTCCAATGCCAAAGATCATCCTTTAAGCTCAACATAACTCAAGTTAGTATTAGCTACTCCCCATTTCTCCTCTTAGCATCTGTCCAACTCAAGCTCCTCCATTTACATCTTTATCCCAGATTTTGAGATACTCATCATAAGAGAGAATTTGACCATAAAACTAGCAGCCCCATATGAAATACCACCATTAACATTTCCCCTATGTCTCTGGTGTCTCCACTGAACTGCTGTGTCTCTTCCTGGATTACTGAAGCTCAGTCTCCTTCCCTCTCTTCCCCCTTGTCCTTTTTTCCTTTTCTTACCCTGCCCCCACATCCTTCTCTCCCCTCCATCAGGCAGAATAATTCTACCCAAGCCCAAAACATGCCCACAGCAATAGGAGGAGGATGCAGGAGAATCTTGAAAATTGCTGGCCAGATAGACCAGTACATGCAGAGGCAAAAGGTCCCAAAGAAGGTGGAAGGAGAGAGTAAGCACCCTGATCTCTACACACACACCATGGCCTATGCAGGACCATGTATACATTACACACACATGCATATGCACGCACACACACACACACACATACATGAATGTGTACATACACACACTTTTTTAAAGTTCTAATTTTTTAAAAAATTACTATACATTTTTCCTTATTATCTGCATGTCTGTTTATTTACCTATTTTGATTTTCTTTTGCTCTCAGTGGAAGCAAAATAGAAAAATAACCAAATAGAGAGAGAGAGAGAGAGAGACATATTTTCAGCTATACTTGCCACCCCATCAGTGGGACCAGGGGAAGCCCAGGAGTTCTTTCTCATGTGTTTGGCAATGTACTTTTTCTGTCCCGTGCCCTGGGTTAGGATGCTGGCATCTCAGGAAAGCACCTTCATCTGCATGGCTCACATTCTCAACACTGATTTCATGTGAGTGTTTCATAGCCGGGTTCTTCAGGCAGCTTTTCCCCCCACCGTCCTGACAACTGTCCCGTGAACATATTGCCTTTTAAATTTGCTGAAAAGATGATAAGTCGGGAGAAAATTTTCCCAGAGTGGAATCAGTCTTTCACCTTAAAAATCACAAAAGCAAAGAAGCATTAAATACAGATCTCAGATAGCTCAAGCACTGCTGTGTTCAGCTATAAGCAAGAGAAGAATCTATGATGTAGCTTTTACATGGGGCTGTACATGGCAAATTAAATTCAACTTTAGGCTCCAATTAGAGGTAATGAAGTAGTGAGGCTGGCTTCATAATTTGTGGGGCCCAATGAAAACTGAAAATGCAGGACTCCTTATTCAAAATGTAAGAAAAGAGCATTATAAAGGTACTAAAATACAAAGCTTTTTTTTGTTTGTTTTTGTTTTTTGTTTTTTTTTTGAGGTAGGGTCTTGATCTAGCCCAGGCTGACCTGGAATTCACTATGTAGTCTCAGGGTGGCCTTGAGCTCACAGCAATCTTCCTACCTCTGCCTCCCAAGTGCTGGGATTAAAGGCGTGTGCCAACACGCCCAGCTGAAAGCTTTTTCTTTATTCTGGAGTTTCTCAGTATATTGTAGTGATATTTACTTGTAATTTATGATTGTGCAAATAAAGTTAAAACTTTAAATTAGTAACACAAATTTTCCATTAATGCTTACAGAGTCATGCCAGCTTTAAATACATGCAAATATAAGAGCATTTAATGCACACGTGGAATAGACAAAATTGCACAAATAGTGTGGATTATTAATTGAACACAACAGGGAATCAATAGAAATAAGAACGGACATGAGAGGGTCCTTTGGTCATCGTGTGTCTTAGAACTTTAGCACCTTTATTCTATATTCAGAATATGCTCTGGATCTAAAGGAAAGTGGGGTACTTGGATGCAGACACAGCATGCTTCCCTTGTACCAAGAGTCCTTTTGAACTCCCACACCTTGTAAGCCCACTAGAATTATTCTTCTCGGGGTGCTAAGGAACATATGGATCCGTGCGTGGTGTTCTGTGCAGATGTTACTCAAAAGCTGCCTGCCACGGAGTCAGCCTGGTGTCTCCCACTCACCTTCACTCCCCACCCATTCTCCCTGAGACTGAGCATCTGCCAGGTGCTGTCCAGAAAATTGGCAGGTAAATCTCACCTTAGGTCCTTGTTCCCCCTTCCCTTCTTCTATCTTTTTTCTTCCTCTTTACCGCAGAGTCAGGGGATCAGTCTCTTGAACTCATTTGCAATCACCTATTTCACCGCTTGTTACACGAATGCGTGTGGTAGTTTGGGGACCTATCTCTATTCATGTAGAACACTCTCTGGGAAAGCCTTGAGAAATCCAGAATGTTGAAAAGCAGAGCATTCTGTCATGATTGTGCATTGCACACTGTGTTTAGAATCACTGCTATTAGTGCAGATAAAAAGGAGCCAAAGATGAGGTGTTGAAGCAGACCAAAAATGAACCCAACATGGCTCAGGGAAATTTTGCGGAAGAGGGGGCGGAAAGAATGTCAGAGCCACATGTTGGGTCATGATATGCAGAGACATTTATCTTACCCATAACTGTGGGCTAACTCCACAATGCATGACCCATATACCTCAACAAGGAGGGCCCAAGGGGAGGGCATAGGTCACGGATGAGCCTAATAATGGTACCAAACTGACTGTATTTGCTGAATACAAAACTAACTAATAAAGAAAAAAAAACAAAAACAAAAAGGAGCCAAAGATTTGAAGTAGGAAAATATTGGGGGAAAGAAAGAAGCTTTTCATTTTGGAAAGTCTTTCTGGCATACAACATCGGCTTAAGCTAGAAGAAAGGGGATTAAATGGGAGGCTATCATCACAGTCCTGTCCTTTGTACAATGACAGGGTCGCCCAGGTCCCTAGAACTGAGAGACACAATGATGTTCTGATTCCAGCTACATGGGAAGGGTAGAAGAATCGTGACTTGTTTAGTTGACAGCTTTAGGATTGGGAAACACATTTCCCAATGAGCAGTGAAGATGGCCGAAAGGAGACAGAAGGCGGGTGACAAAGGCAGCAGCCTCTTCCAACAGCTCATGAGACCAGCATGGACACAGGATCTGCTGGCAGCTCTAGCTCTTCAAGAGGTGGCACAAGCTTGGGACTGGTGCTGTACTCTATTGTAGTGGAAAGTTCTAGAACCCCTTGGGATACAAATTTGGCAGGTGCACCTCATCTCTACCTTCCAAACTGGGCTTTTCTCCTCATAGTGGATCAACCTGAAGCTGTTAGACCACTATTAGAGAAAGTCTTGCTATTCCCTGAAAATTTTGTGCACGCTCCTCGCATCTGCTAGCCCAGTCATTTTCTGAACCAAACTAACTGATTTCTTTCCTTCTTCCATCCATATTTATTTTTAAATTTTTTTAAAGATTTCATTTTTATTTAATTATTTATTAGAGAAAGAATGGGAGAATGGGAGAAAGGGCGCACTAGGCTCTCTAGCCACTGCAAATGAACTCCAGACGTATGTGCCACCATGGGCATCCGGCTTATGTGAGACCTGGAGAACCAAACCTAGGTCCTTAGGCTTCACAGGCATGTGCCTTAACCTAAGCCATCTCTTCAGCCCCATCTTTTTTTTTTTTTTTTCACTTGAGATAGTCTCCTGTATCCTAGGCATTGAACTATGTAGCTAACATTAGCCTTGACCCTTGATCTTCCTGCCTTCACCTCATGGGTGTTGGTATTATGAGCCTGTGCCACCATGCCATTTGGTTTATACAAAGCTGGAGATGGAACCCAGGTCTTCCTGCATTGCCTCCCCAGCATTCCATCTCATAAGAATGGGAGGGAATTTAATTAGTTAGCAGAAGTCCTTCTACATAAATTCTGACTTAATCTACTTAGGCTTTTCTTATTGTTGTTTGGTTTAGTTTCATAGACCTTTGGGGGCATCTTTGTTGATGTTTGATTTGATTTTGGCCTTAACTTTTGTTCTTTTCTTATCTTCAAATAATGATTCAAAGAAATCAGGGAGATTTCTTGGGACAGTTAACTGTATTCAGCTTGTGAAATTGCTTCTTATTTCAATTAGAACCACATGTGGAACTCTGTGGCTCTGGTGAGTTCTTGTGCCATACGTTTGGATTTTTAGAAAGTTTAGGTAGTTTGTCTTAAATACCAGTGTCAGGGTGAATGGAAACAAAACTGTGAATGTTCATGTTTTCTCTTACGTCAATCTATTTTATTGTGAACAGAGTGTAAAAACTGCTGGAGAGTATCATGTGACTGCTGCCTCCTTTGGAAATTTCCATGTGCAGATTCCAAGCTAACATTTTAAAATCAATAAATACAAATACATCAAACTCTGAAAGATGTATGGTTTTATGAAAGACAAATGTGTAAGTAAACCCAATTGTCTTCATAACTCGTTGACCAAAAAGCCCCCCAACAAACAAGAAACAAATACACTAATGAATTAAATGTATTCAGAAAGAACTGTTCTCTCTTCTGGAGGGTGATAGTCCCAAATTTAGAAGCAAAAGAAAATGTCTTAAAAATAAAATTTAGGTATTATCACCATCTATCTTATAGAACAAAAAATGAAATGTATGCACCTTGTGGAAGTTTTCCTAAACCATGCCCTAAAAGTACTTCAAATTTAGGTTAGCAAAAGATATTAGATAGAACTTCTAGTTATTTCAGAGTCAATTTACTCACATATTTCAATATCCTTTTGATGTTGATGTTTGAAAGTAATTTAAAGAGACTGACTATAGCATGGTTAATGTCTATGTACAGTATTTAACAAACAACATGACAATCAATCAAAACAAGCACAGTACAGCCTCACCTTTTACCACCTAATACCAGTACCTCAAGACAATCGACTTGAGTATTGTCATACTGTATTTTCCAGACACTTCTGAAAACTTTTTATCTTACATTACTAGCACAGCCTCTGGCAAAGTTCCTTACAAATATTTAAAGATTTCTATGCTAGCAGGAAATCTACTCACTCTATCTCTGCAAGGATCATGGCTTCTGCTGATAACAAAAGCTACATTTTCTCTCACTGTCTCTTTCTCCCATCTGTAAACTTGATTTCATATGGATGTATTTGAGAAAAGAAGCAGGAAATTAAAATCAGTTTTCTCACTAATTAAAGGAAAATGATAAGTAGACAATTGAAAGGCTTTGCATATATGTGTCTGACATCTCTACAGAGGTCTTAATTGCCTGACTGACCTAAACAGCTCTTTCTTAAAAGCTGCATGTGCTCCTGGTCAAGGGCTCACTGGGACATATAGCACTCTAAGTTGTTTCAGAGCACCCACAGTCCTGATATTTTAGTCCATGTCACTATTTGAAGTTGTAATTAATCTGGATCATCCCAAACGTCATAATTATGAGAGTTCTGATCTTTGACTAGAATATATTACATTCAGCCTTGTGAAGAAACTCAAGATGCAGTTAGCAGAAAATACACACACACACACACACACACACACACACACACACACACACACATATGCAGTAAATGAATTTCTCACATGAAAAAAGATCACAGAAACCTTGGTAGGGCTTAAGTGCTTAAGTGGTCCTTGTACAGAATTTGTGGAGTGTGTCATGTTTGCTGAATCAACTGTGTTCTACACTTAAATTGTGTTTTCTTCTAGTAATAATGTGTGCTGCATTTCTTTTTGTTTTGTGGATCTGAAACCTTATGCATGGACCTGTGTAGCAAAGCAAATTTTAACTCACTCTCATACACAATGACATGCACATCAACAGAGCACACTAGCTCATTTCCATGCTCAAAAAATCACCTTCATAAATACAATCTGGGACATTATTTAGAGTTCTTTGTCCTGCTCCTGCTCTTGACTCATTATCTCCTTTTAATTCAGTTTCATGTGTAATAGTTAAATTTCCTAAAGGGTTTTCTGGTATTTCAAAGGATAAAAAGAAAACATATGTAAGTGCACAAGGAGCAAGATTCGGAAATTAATAATGGACATGTAAGGAGTTGACAAATTGGCTCCTTTTTCTGAAGAAGGAGGTCAATCACTCGGGTAAGGAGCAATGAGAATGGAAAGATATATCTTGTATGTGGTACAGTTATGTGTCAAAAATGTTTCTCAAGAAGTATATTTCTGATATATACCTATTGGGTTGATAGTGGGTTTTGTAATTGATCATTTTATTAACTTAGAGTCAGGTAATCTGCACTGAAATATGACTACATTCTGTTTTGGCAATTTGACTTTCACAAAATTATCTTCTCTGATCTGTAAGATAGGGATAAACATAACAGCCCTACAGAGTTGTAATGAGAGCCACATAGGCACACATATAATAAGATATTCACTAACAAATAGTTCATAAAGAGAATCAAAGATTAATTTTCTGTGAGTGAGTTTTGTTTTGTTATGTTTTGTTTAATTGAGTTGGGGAAGATAATCAAATAAGCAGGGAAGAAGGATATAACCATACTCATTTTTTCCTTCCTTTCTGATTCTTCATTATTAATTGTGCATGGTACATGCACATGCACATTCCCATGTGGCAGCCCATGGACTCACTTGTGATGAGGGATAATGCTTGTGGTTCCCAGAGGGGACCTGGGATTGTCCTGCTCCATCCCTCTTCTTCCCATTCTTACTTGAGCCAGTCTCTTAACTGATCCAAGAACTTGTGTGTTTTTTTTATTTGTTTGTTTGTTTTGTTTTATTCTGGAGCCCTGGGGATTCTTTGTTCTCTGCTCCCCACAGGACTGAAGTTACAGACATCCTTTACTGTTTATATGAATCCCGAGATGAAACTCAAGCAGTCTGTCAGGCCTCCTTGGGCCCTCACACTTTCACAGGAAATGATCTTAAATGCTAGAATAGCCCTCCAGCCTACCATTAATTTTTATGCCAATTTTGGAAAAAAGTTGATAAGCAGGGCTACTACTTGTTTATGCCATTGATGAGTAAGTAGTACTTGCAGGGGGGTCAGAGGACTGCATTGCAAGAACTGTGTCCTATCCACCTGAGCATAGCTCAAAGCCAACACGTGATATCTCTTGGAATCTCCATGATGGGTAACTTGTGGTCTCAGCTACAAAGCGGAAATGGAATGGAGAGAAAGCTACTGTGGCTGATGATGATGATGATAATGATGAATGCCGCTGCTGCCTATATAAAACTGCAGGTGGGCAGGGCTCTGTGGTCAGGACCTGTCTACCAAGAGAGTGGCCCAGACTGGTCTCGACTTACTTCCTCGGGGCTATGAACATAGGAAGGAGGGGATAGTCCCTCATTACTAGTCCTATGGCATAAAACAGTGGCTCTTGTACTCTGTCTAAAGGATAATAGTGAGGAATCTTCATACTAGATAGGATATTTTTATTTCTCCTCCATAAATAGATAACATCCTAGTTAACTAAAATGTCATATAATTTAGTAATAAGAATGTTACTCAAAAATGTGCCTTTGAATTACTATGTGTTCAGACTCTTTGTACAGAATACCTTCTATAACTTTCAGAATGTAGCTGCTAAGACAGACAAAGGAAGAAAGAGAAAGAGAACACTTGAAATGTGGTAGCTTTAGATTTAGATTTTTAGTTGTATTTTAGTTCTCATTTCATATTTTGCTTCTTTTGTTCATATATATATTCTTCATACATATACTAATATACACATGTGTGTATATATACACATAGACACACATAATTAATGGCATTAGTTATCATCTGTTTTGGTTTTGTGGTATGTTCCACATATGATGCCTTGAATATTCTTAACTAAAAATTTAAAAAACCACCCTGTCATTAAAAGCATAGCAGCAAAATTTTTAATTGCTTTGTGCTTTTACAAAGCCAGCATCTTTAATCACTGAGCCATCTCCCTAGGCCAACTGTTTCCCTTTCAAAGAGCAGAAAGCATGTGCCTCAGCTCAGTCCTATATGTCTCCATGATCCCCTTTGGTTCCCTCCAGCTCTCATTGCTTCGTGGGCTTTCTCTCAGCAGACCTACAATAAAGCCATCTGTTGTCCAAGGGGTCGTTCCTACATGAATCACACTCTGTCAAAATTTCAAGGTTATAGACGTTCAGCTAATTGAGCAGTCTGACTAGCTGAATGCTTGTAAGTGCTTTATAATATCTTTCAACACTTCAAAACTCTGGCCCGTTTAAACTTCACAATCCCAGAGCAAATGGGAAAAGTTACTCATATGGATTCTTGCTGATAAAACTAAAAACATGTTTATAATTTTTTTTCTCAGAATTTGGAATAAAATTGATGTAGCTCTACTCTTAAATGTTTTTTTTTTCCCCCTGAGTTGTTTTATTATGCCAGAGCAAGTGGTTGTGAAGTGGAAAACTTAGCCTATCAGCCAACCATTTGGGCTGCTCTGTATTTAGCATCTAATCCAACTTGGTTTTTCCTTACCAGTTTGAATGGGTGTTTTTCAGTTATCAATACTTAGAAGACATCAGTATCTCTCACTCTTTCTTCCATCCATTTTTTTTCCCTCTCTGTTTTAGAGAAGAGATACATACTTAAATAACTTGCCCGGCTGCACCAGCCACCCATCTCAAGTTCTTCCAGAGGTTTCTGGGTATCCCCTGGGGACTTGTATTCCCATGGTCTCTTCTGGCTTCAAGTTTCAGATTTCAGGATTCTGAGTCTCATTTTTTTTTTTTTTTTGATCAGTTCCATCCTCTCTGCTCTGCATCAGTTCAAGCATGGAACTCAGCTCTTTTTCCTTAATTTTCTCAAAGAAGCAAATCTCATGAAATGTAGTTTTAATTGGAGCTGACATTGCTGAAATTGGTGAGACAAGGGAAGCTTACAGACCAGTAACACACGAATACTGAAGATTTCGCTAGTGAACGTATGTTGGAGTAGATGACATTGGAAAAAACTATGCTACATGAGGCAACTGAAGTCCAGAAAGACAAAATTGCATGTGGATTTTTCTCTCACATGTGGATTTTTCTCTCACATGTGGATTTTTACTTTTAATGTCTGTATAAAGTAAATAAGGGGAGCTGAGAGTGAGTTATAGACTAGGAATTGACAGAGGGGAGCACAACAGGGGAACAAAATGGGAGAGAACAAAGGGAAACCCACAGTATGTAACTGGGCATGAGGCTATGGTGATGGGGGGATACCACAATGAGGGAGGGGAGGGAGGAAAGAAGGAGGGAGAAGAACCCTCTAAAAAATTCGTTTGAAATACAACATCATAAATTCTTTTTTAAATATTTTATTTTACTAGAGAGAGAGAGAGAGAGGAAGAGAGAAAGAAGAAGAGAGAATGGACATACACGAGTGCGTTTAGCCACTGCAAATGAAATCCAGATGCATGTTCCACCTTGCACGTATGGCTTACATGGGTCCTGGAGAATTGAACCTAGGTCCTTTGACTTCACAGGCAAATGCCTAACTGCTAACCTCTCCAGGCCCTGCCGTCATGAATTCTAACTTTTTACATAAATGAAAAATAAATACTTTGTAAAAGTATGTTGGAGCCAAGCCATGCCACATGAATCAGACTCCTCATGTCATTTACAAGATATTACAACTTTCTCTAACTGAAGTCCAACTTGGTTTGGGTTTCCAGGACATATAAAAATTGCACACTTCTCAATTTCTACTTTAGGTTGTATTCACTCTATGTTCTCTGTGATTCTCTATAAAGGGAAACTAGAGGCTTAGTAAAGTTTTATTCCATTCTTAAGAAATCTTCATGTTCCAATGCATTTGTACCACACACGTACCACCATTCTCATGAATATTCATGCCTCATAGAAGGATTTATATCGCAGGCTGGAGAGATGGCTTCATGGTTAAGGCACTTGCTTGTGAAGCCTAAAGACCCAGCCTCAATTCCCCATAGACCCATCTAAACCAGATGCATAAGGTGGCACATGCATCTGGAGTTAGTTTACAGTGGCTGGGGGCCCTGGTGTGCCCATTCTTTCTCTCTCTGTCTGCCTTTCTCTCTGTGTCTCAAATAAATAAAATATTTAAAAAGAGTAATATTACTTTGGGTTTTTAACAAAAATTGCCCTTAGATCCTTAGATACATTAATATGAAATGTGGAGAAGTTAGTATTTACAACAGATAGATATTTCTGTGAAAGGTTTTTTTTATTTTTTTTATTTACTTTATTTTATTTTATTTTATTTTATTTTATTTTATTTTATTTTATTTTATTTTGGTTTTTCAAGGTAGGCTCTCATTCTAGCCCAGGCTGACCTGGAATTCACTATGTAGTCTCAGGGTAGCCTCAAACTCCTATCTCTGCCTTCCCAGTGCTGGAATGAAAGACTTGTACCACCACACCCCATGCTCTGTGGAAGAGTTTTAACTTGTCTTCCAAGCTGGCCCTTGCCTATACCTCAGATCCCACCTTGTATCATGCCACAACTTGTCTTCCTCCTGCCCTTGAAGGACATGCTCATACATACTGCATGACTTCTGCACCCTATCTTCTCCATGCTTCCTACCACACTGATTTTTCCTGAACTTGTATGTGTTAGCTCAAATTTCTTCTAAGTCAGGTGAACATTAAAACTGTAGAAATAGTCTCCCACTGCTCGGCCACAACACCCAATAGACCATAAAAAAAAATCAGTTACATTTATTTAAGAGGAATTATCACACTCTGAAATTACCTAGAATTTTTATTTAAAGATTCCTGTTTTGAGGACAGAGAACCTTTTTGTTATATAGTACTGTGTATTTTTTATGTTATTTCTATTGTTAAGGAACAAAACTCATTAAACTTACTGAGTAACTTTAAAGAAATGGAAACTAAATATAATATATTTAAGGATATATTTATCTCATAATAATTCATATTAATTAAGCAATAATTTAATTGTCATAAGCATAACTTCCTGATGTTAACTTGGTACTAGACCACAATTTATTATGTTTCTATTTAGGATTTAAATGTTTAGAAGAAATTGTATTAGCCAGGGAATGAAAGATTGGTATCACATAATTTTAATCTAATCCTCTCATTTAGCATTTGTGGCAACTGAGACATAGAAAGCATCTTGATGAATATTAAAGGCAAATTTAAGTCTGGGATCCAGCTTCTTGAATTTCAGATGACTAATTTCCCCCCTGCTATGCTCCTAGTCATGATCTAGGACTAATCGATTACTTCATGTTTTCCTTCATAGAGTAAGCAGGTAAAATGAGATGATATCTCAGAATTTGCAGCATAGTCACTCTCCTATCCTCCCTATTCACCAATTATTCCACAATTGCATGAGAAACAATCTCCTTATACTCTCATTCATCTTGTCAAGCTCTTAATGATAACTCAGATTCCTAATGTCTACACACAACTGTTACTCAAGGGACCTTGAAGACATCTGATTGGCTCTTGATGATTTACAACACAACAGAACCCACAGTTATTGAACTTGTACATGTAGATAAAGAAAGGTAGGTGAACATTGCCTACATGTCTGTGGAATACCAGCTATTGAATGAAGAATCGATAACAGAATACAATATATCCAGTCAGTCACAATTAAAAAGATTTGTATTTAGTATCGACAAAAAGCATCATAAAATGCCACTATTAGTACTTTTATAATCTATATATTTGATTTAAAATTAAATTTCCTTATTCATCACAAGGGGAAAGATTTTTCCTATTTGTATCTTCTTTTTTTATCATTTACACTAGGTATTTGCCCTCAAAAAAATCAGATTATTTATAAACATATGGATTACATTTAAACAGTCGAGAAAGAATCTCACTTCCTGGTTTGCAAAAGCCCTTACTTGCAAAAGCTGGGCATGGTAACGCATGTCCTTAATCCCAGCACTCAGGGGGCAGAGGTAGGAGGATCTTTGTGAGTTCCAGGCCATTTTGAGAATACAAAGTGAATTCCAGGCCAGCCTGGGCTAGAAACAAACAAACAAAAGCCCTTACTTGCACCAAATTTAATCTACATTAATTAGATTATTACCTGATTTATTAGGATTTCACCAAAAGTTACAAAAGCTACTAAATTAACCCAGTTTTCTATAGACAATGAAAAGTTTCCTTTCAGAAAGAAGATTAAAGTAAATCCTCTAAACTCTTACGTAAATTCAGAATGCTTTCTTATGGTTTGGAATTTTTAAGTATATTGATGAACTTTAAAGATTCAAATGTATTATATTTGTGCTAAATGGTGATTTTTCTAACAATGTTCATATAAGCATGAGAGGGGAAAATGGATAATGATTTATTGTATATTCAGGTATAATGCCTTACTCTGTTCCCAAGGTTGATTTTTACAGAATCCAGAACATTTGGCTTAATCTGGAAAGCAAATGAAGAGTATGAGATAATTTTCAGAAAAAAATCAATCAATTGAAATTTACTGTTCATATGATCTCTCTCTCTCTCTCTTTCTATCTATCTATCTATCTATATCTATATCTATATCTATCTATCTATATCTATATCTATATCTATATCTATATCTATATATCTATACATATATATATATATATAGTACATGTTGTCAAAAATTGGGGACTCCCTTGAAATATTGGCTAGAGGTACATGTACCCCAAGGGTTTAATAAAAATCATGAATGTACATTTTGTGGGTGGTCAAAAGACAAGCCACAATTTCATTATGTTCACAAAGGTAGTTTGTGACCCAAAAACATCTAATAAGAACATTCCATTATGTCAACATTTTACTGGAGACTAAGGACCTTACTGACTAAAGAGAGTTAAAGTTGAATTAGTGTCTTTCTCCTTTATGTTATAATTTTTAATAAAAATATATGTATACATATATATGCATGTATATGTATGCTTGTTGGTGCATGTTATGTGGGGGTAAACATGCATGTATGTGCAAATGCATATGGAGGCCAGTGGAGGCCAGAGAACAATCTGTAGTATCATTTCTCAGGTGACATCTACCATTTGCTTTTTTCTGAGACAGGGACTCTCATTGGCCTGGAGCTTACCAAATATGCTAGAAAATGAACCCTGGGACATTTCCTCCCCTGTACAGAGATTTATAAGCACATGTGGCTATGCCCGGCCCTTTTATATTCTTTTTTTCTTTTTTTCTTTTTTTTGAGGTAGGGTCTCACTCTAGCCCAGGCTGACCTGGAATTCACTATGGAGTCTCAGGGTGGCCTCGAACTCACAGCAATCCTCCCATCTCTGCCTCCCGAGTACTGGGATTAAAGGCGTGCACCACTATGCCCGGCTCCCTTTTGTTTTTGTTTTTGTTTTTGTTTTTTGCATGTATGTGTGTGTGTGTGTGTGTGAGAGAGAGAGAGAGAGAGAGAGAGATGTGGTGCTATGTGTGGCATATGTATATATGCATGTGGATGTGCCTCATGTGTATTTGTGCAGAGGCCAGAGAAAACCTTCAACATCCTCCTCTATTGCTCATTTGCGTGTTTCATTGAGTCTCAGTCTCTCACTGAGCCCAGAGCTTTGCAAAACTTCTGTTTTCAGTCCCACTGGCTGATCAGAGAGCCCTAGTGTTCTCCAGTCTTTGCTCCCCACAGGACTGGGTATGCAGGATGAGTGATATTGCCTGCTCTCTTATAGCACACCAGGATCACTAGCCACTGAAAATGAATTCAAAATGCGTGTACTTACGTGGGTACTGGGGAATCAAACCCAGGTCCTTAGGCTTTGAATGCAAACATCTTAACAGCTCAGCCATCTGTCCAGCACAACAATGCCTGCTTTTTATGTGTGTGCTGTGGGCTGAACTCAGATAAATCAGGCCCTTTTGTACCCTCATGCTTGCGTAGTGTTCTTTCCCATTGAGCCATCTCCACAGCCCCATGCCTGGTGTTTCATCTTGGGTTTTAGGGACTAATCTCAAGTTCTCATGCTTGCTGTCTCTCCAGTCCCGCAACTTCAATTTTATTTGATATTTTCCATTCCCAGACTTGGAAATCAAATCAAGCTTAGAGCTGAACAGCTGAAGTCAATAATTTAGGGAGGACTTACAGAAGACCTTTTGAATAAAGGGTAAGAAAATAAGATGTATTAGGCAAGATTAAAAAAATAATAAGGTTCAGCAAAATGGCAAAATACTAATAATTTCACATGCAGAAAATTTCATATACTTATAAGGAACAAGTGTTGTGCAACACTGTTAAGCTTTATTTTCGCTGTTGGCTTATGAAGGATTTGCCTCATGTTTCCAGTACTATTAAGCATAATGGATTGTTCTTATTACAATGATTTCTACAACAAACCAAAGAAGGAAGTTTTTTTTTTTTTCTTCCAGTTTGCAGACCAGGAAATGGTAAGATCTTTTATTAAGTAAGGAAAGACATCCAAAAAAAGTGATGCCCTGCATTTTTTTTTTAAATCACTCTATAGTTTGGGGAGTTGAAGCTGGGAACAATAGAATGGCTGCTTAGGCTGGGAAGATAGTTCAGTTAGTAATGTAATGGCCTTGCAAACATCAGCACCTGAGCTCAAGTCCCAGAGACCATGTATACAAAATGCAAGGTATGGTGGTACACACCTGTGATCTCAGCACTGGAAAGCAGGAGCAGGAGGTTCCCTGGGGCTTGTTGTTATTGGCTATCTGGTTTACTCTAATTGGCCAGTGAGATACTCTGCCTCAAAGGAAGTGGAAAGCATTCCTGATGATGACAACCAAGTTGTCCTTTGGCTTCAACATGCACATTCACTGCGTATGCATGCACCTGCACATATATGTGCACTTGCACATACATGATTATGCACACACCCATGCAAGCACACACACATTAAAAATGGAATAGAAAGGGCCTGGAGAGAAGGCTCAGCAGTTAAAGGCACTTGTTTGCAAAACCTGATGGCCCAGGTTCAATCCCCCACTATCCACACAAAGCCAACTGCAGAGTGGTGCATGCATCAGGAGTTTGTTTGCAGCAGCAGAAGGCAATAGTGCTCCCATACACACACTTTCCCTCTTAAATAAATATTTTTAGAAAATAATAGAAGGGTTGAGAGGGAGGTAGAAAAATAGGAGTAAGAGCTAGATTTCAGATCAGCAAAACCTTCTGAAACTATTGAACACACAGAGAGATAGACGAGGAAGACTTTGAGGTTTTGTTTTTCAAAAACTGCAACAAGGCTGGAGAGGTGGCTTAGCAGTTAAACACTTGCCTGTGAAGCCTAAGGACCCCGGTTCAAGGCTTAACTCCCCAGGACCCACATAAGCCAGATGCACAAGGGGGCGCAAGCATCTGGAGTTTGTTTGCAGTAGCTAAAGGCCCTGGCACACCCATTCTCTATCTATCTGCCTCTTTCTCTCTCTGTCTGTCTGTCGCTCTCAAATAAATAAATAAATAAATAAATAAATAAATAAATAATTCAACAGAAGAGGGGTACTAGGCAGGAAGAGGTTCTCCATACAGACTAGGGAATGGACAACAGGTTTGTTTGTTTCTAGGTTTCTCTTACATTTTATTATTCAAAAGATAATACTTAAGTCCCCCTAGGCAAAATGAATGTTTAGAATTCAAAAATATGTCAATAATAATAGGATTTAATTTTTGTTTCAAGAGTCTCACTATAGCTGCAGGCTGACCTGAAACTCATTCTATAGCCCAGGTTGGCCTCACACTCATGGCAACCTTCTTACCTCAGGCTCCCAAGTACTGGAATTAAAGATGTGCCCCACCACACCTGACTTTAATAGTTTTTCTTAAGAAGTCTCTTTTTATTACTTACAAAACCAAAAAGGATTCAAGAGTGAAAGGATATGGGGAGGACAAAGGTCATGGACAAGACTCTAAGAAGAAATAGTGCAACTGCTGCCTTCAAGACCCCTGTGATCATATCTAGATTATGAAGTAATCTCAGGGTAGACAGAGAACATGAAGCATACTGCAAAAAGTGTTACACTTCCCTTTATAGGTACGTATTCCTGTGATCTGGAAGTAGAAATGCAGGCAGAGAGCTCTATTCCTTGTCTGTCAATACAAATGAGCAATTGAAATCCATTCTAAAACCTTGGTCAGATGTTATGCATGTGTAAAACTTACATATATGTATTAATATAAATATCTTGCCTTAAATTTCTAAGTGTTATATAGCTTGGTCTAAATATGCATAAAATACTATATGGCTGACATTGTAATATCTTGGTTATTTGTTGAGTATAGCCAACTTGGAATTTCATTAACCAAATTGAAAATATTGTTTGACATAGCTGGTGACTAGTGGCTTATGTGTAAGAAAATATTTTGCAAGAACTCTTACCTTGTGGGAAGGCCAGTAAGATGTATTATCAACACTTTAAAATGGTGGTCTACTCACGGCATGTGCAGCCTAATAAATAGCTAACAATTTGACAAATATCATTTCTTTTAAAAATTAAATACACTGGAATGTTTTTCTAATGTTTTCCAGGGAGCTGGGATTTTTTTCAGTGATACACGATCCTCTTTGGGCTTTGAGCCAACTCTTTAAAAAATGAACATAAGCTTCAGGAAAATGTTAAATGGAAGTGTATTGTAAGGAATTTCACTGTCTAATATTTATTTTAAAGAGTTTAACCTAATATACAATACAGAGAAACTTTGCTTTCTCATGCATAATGAATTAAAAAATTTATCCCTTAGAAAACATGACCAAGGCGCTACAATGAATAACCAATCCATGTATACTTAGAGCTAGAAGGTTTTTTCAGTACAGTTTATTTTTTTATAGCTGTCCTGAATGGATATTTTAAACTTAAATGGGTTCCATTTCTCCTTGAATAAAACATCTTTAGAAGAAAAAAAATTTAAGGGAACAGATGAAATTTCATTACCATGCATGTGGTCACACCTTGTCAGAATTGAAGTCCTAAATTTCATTGTGACACTGATATTTGCACACATTTAAAGTGACACTATTTGGCAAAAGGACAAGTATCTACTTTGAGTTAGTGGTTCACATGGTGATGACTAGCCACGTACAATGAAGTTAAAACAATTTTTGAAATCACTTGCTAATGTGATAAGACCAGGCTCATATTTTCCTAACCTCATTTTCAGTTGGCCTTTTGGTTCAGCCAGTAGGTGAAACACATTTTCAACTGAGAGACTTATTCTTTACTCAAATGAGAATGACACAAGGGTAAGATCTTAACTAGAAAAGATTGACTCCTGTCTCCACAGACATCAATCTATTTTAAAATTGAATAGGGCTTTTAGTAGAAATACCTAGCTAAACTCTAAGCCCAGGATTCCATCTGTGAGAATGGATTGATAGGATTGGTCTCGTAGAAATATATTTCTGGAAGAATTTTCTTCTAGAGAAAAACTACCAAGGGTAAAAAATCTTCTTGCATATTGAGGAGATAGTTTAGTAGGAAAAGTACTTGCCTTGAAAGCATGAAGACCTGAGTCCAATTTCCAGAATTTATATAAAATCCTATGTTAGCACACATGCTTGTAATTCCAGCACAAGGGAGGTAGAATCAGGAGGCTCCTTGAGACTTTCTGGCCATCTAGTCTATCAAAGCCAAAGAGAGGCTCTGTTTCAACAAAGAAGGATGGTGTTCCTAAAGAAAGCCACCAGAGGTTGTTCTTTGGCTTCCATATGTATGCACGTACATGTGCGTGTGTGGGCACACCCATACACACACACACAGACCTACAGAGCCATACACATACAGACTCACATATATAAAAATCTGTCTTTGAATGTTTTTCTGTCTATTTGCCCTCCTTTCTTGACCCATCAATAGATTCTGCCGGGCAAAATAAAACCAAATGCTTAGATTTAACATTCCTAACTTTCACTCTCTGGTAGTGTTCCCCACAGTTACTGAGTCTTTTGGGTGGAGTATGTAGTAGAAATTTAAGTTCTTCCATACTTATTTTCCACAAGCTTTTAAGGATTGACATTGCTGGTAGCCCTCAGTAATTATTTACAACAGTTTTGATTTTGTTTGATAACTTGAAAAAGTAAAGCTTGTCATGGTGAGGTCACAGTTGCTCTGTAGCACATCGTGTATCTTTCATGTGGCTTTCCTCTGGCTCTCTCACAACACAGAGAACGTGCCGAAATCCCTTACTTCCCAGCCTCACCTATTCTCTTTGAGCCCTCATGAAGTCTTGGCCCTTGCCTCATACATACAGAATTCAGAACTTGACCAAGGAAGGGATGTGGCATGTATCGTTATGTATGTTGAGTAGCCTTAATACTGTGAGCCAGCTACACAAACTACACATCTTCAGTTCCTCAAATTCATATAGCTGTCAATTCAGCTAAAAGATGTCCATAGTCTTTTGGTCTCAATTTTCATACACTCAAGTCTGAAAAAAAAAAGTGCCAAGACAAAAGTAAGGTTCATCACATACTTTTCCTCTTCTCAAAAAACAATCACATTTTCTCCTATCCATTTTTGCAAAGCCTCAAAGTCCCCAACATAAATTTTATCCTAATTTATGGAAATTAACAGTGAGAGGGCAATTATCTTAGCAACTGCTATAGCATGACCAGACTTAGAAATCCTAAGGAAGTCTTTTTCTTTTAAGTTTTAAAACAATTTACATGTCACAAAATTCAACTTATATACAATTCACAGGCTTTTAGTATTTCTACAACTTATGAAGCCATACCTATTTCTCAAACATTTTCAGTACCCTTCCCCCAAAATACCTCTAGATTCATTGATGATCACTCTCAATTGCCCTTTCATCCAAATTGTGGGCCCACTAATATACTTTTTGTCTCTGCAGATTCAGCTATTCTAGGCATTTGTTATAAATAGAACTATATGTGTTCCAATGTGGCTAGCTGCCTTCACTAACCATGTTTTCAAGGACTGTCCATGCTATAGTACAATTAGATACTTCATTACTTTTAATTGTAAAAGTATTCCATTGAGTTGGTACACATTATTATTTCTTATCAGTTAATGCAAATTTAAGCTATTTCTACTATTTTTGACTTGGTTGCCTTTTGATATTATGAATAATGCTGCTATCAGTATTCATTTTTTTCTGAAATTGTAGCTCTTACACTTAGATCTTTCATTGACTCTGAATATTCTATTTATTTGAGAAAGAGTGAGTGAGAGAAAGAGTCAGATAGAGAGACAGAGAGAATGGGCATGCCAGGATCTCTAGCCACTCAAATGAACTCCAGATACATGCACCACTTTGTGCATTTGGCTTTATGTGGATACTGGGGAAATCAAACTTTTGCAGGCAAGTGCCTTAACCGCTGAGCCATCTCTCCAACCCTTTCATTGATGTTGAATTAATTTTATATATGATACAAGTTATGGGTGCAACTTTATTCTCTTGTATATGACATCCTGCTACTCTGGTATCCTTTATTGAAATGACTATTCTTCCTGTTGAAATGTCTAGCTAGGCTTCATATAGGAGTACGTTATGGTGCTTTTGGCTGTAAGTTGGACGTTAATGAATCGTATGTTAAATATGGGGGCTTTAAGCAGAAACATGCATATACATATTGCCCCATTCATGAAAATACTGTTATCTGATTAATAAGGGAGCCTAATCTTATAGTTTCCTTGGGCATAATAAATTAGTACTTATCGATTCAGTATTCAAATGGACTTTATAGAACATGGCTACTGCAGGTAACAAGATTCTCTATAACTAAACTAATAATAATATCAAAATAACACAAATTTGGGTGGGAGAGATGGCTTAGCGGTTAAGGCCCTTGCCTACAAACCCAAAGAATCCAGGTTTCATTCCCTAGGACCTACATAAGCCAAATCATGAGGTGGTGCATGTGTCTGGAGTTCATTTGCAGTGGCTGAAGGCCCTGGCATGCCATTCTCTCTATATATCTGCTTCTCTCAAATAATTAAAATAAGAATAAAAAGATATTTGAAAAATAGCTCAAATTTGTATAGCAATAACTATGGATAAGACATTGTGTAAACAATTTTCATGCTTTATCGTGTTTAATTGTCTTTATTTTTAAACCAATTAAGTGTGTATTATGAATGTCCCATCTTTTAGATGAGATAACTGAGGCTTAGGAATATTGGCAGGTCTCTCCATGGGGCTGGCATCTTTTCTCTCTGATGAAATGAATTTAGAGCTTGAGTTATTAAGTATACTTCCCCAGTGATATGTTACATACCATAGTATCTGAATCTGTAAATGCAGTTTTAATATGATTGTAATGGTTTAGATTGCCTGCTGACCTGACAGAATCCCTGGGGTGGGTTAACTTGATTATGTTCATTATTGAGCTGGGAAGACCCACCTCAACCAGAAGCTGGGTACTGGACTGTATTAAAAGTAGATTCCTTGCTTATCACCAGTATTCATCTCTTTCTCCACTTCTGCCCTATTGGTAACAATGCTAACTTCCTGCTCCTGCAATGCTTCCCATCATGATGGATTCTACTCTCTGTAGCAAATAAATAAACAAACAAACAAACAAACAAACAACTTTTGTCTTCCTTAAGCTTCTGGCTGGGTATTTTGTCCCAATGATGAGAAAATAACATACAATAATTTTTGGTCATTCTACTTTACTTCTTTATAATAATGGTAGTGATTTATAATCTATTATAACTATTTGATCCTTTCCAACCACAAGTATATTTGCCAAGTTCTGTGTTGAATTTGTGTCATCTTATTAATCTTCAGTTGTTCCTGTTTCAGGAACATGTGAGCGATATCACTCTTGAGGAACAGTGATTACTATGTGGCTGAGCTTATGGTGACACTGAAAGTGTTGCGTTTCCATGAACGGTAAGTAGGATATTTAGGGAAACATGGTATTAAAATTCTATAGCAATCAGCCTGATTATTTTGTTAAGAGTTAAAAGCAAAGTCTTTTAGCTGTTGATATGACTCAGCATTAAAAGGAGCTTGTTTGCAACACCTGTTGGCCCAGGTTCAATTCCCCAGTACCCATGTAAAGCCAGACAAATAAATCTGCTCATGCAACTGTAATTCATTTGCAGTGGCAAGAGGCCTTGGTATACCCATTTCTCCCTCCCCCTCCCTCTCTTCCTCTCTTTCCTTGCAAATAAATTTTAAAAAATTGAAAGCATAAACTAAAAGCAAAGTCTTTGGCTTTTTTTCCAAATGAGTATACACTACTGAAGAAATGTGCGAGCTTTATGGTTACCATAAGGAATTTTATCACTAAAGATATTTTGAATAATATTCAAAATGTAAATCTCTGTAAGGTGCACCTAGAATGGAATATTGTTTTATGATCAAACTCTCCACCCTCAAAAATGGCCATGTTGCAGCAAAAAAAAAGTAGCTTGTTAAAAAAAAACAGTCTTGTACTAGGAAATGGCTCAGTGGTTGAAGGTACTTGCTTGCAAAGCCTGTCATCCCAGATTCGATTCCCCAGCACCCAAGTAAAGCAGGATACAAAAATGAGGCATGCATCTTGAGGTCATTTGCAAAAGCAAGAGATCCTGGCACACCCATGCATACATACATACATACATACATACATACATACGCAAATAAATAAATTAAATTTGAAAAAATGAGTTTAGTTTCAAGAACAATTTTGAAGGTCTTGATTTGAAGCCATCTCTCCAATCTGCTAGAAACTGTGCTCTTTACTGCAATCCAAGAAAGAAACAGATCCTAGAAAAATGAGGCAAAAACAATGTGTCTCTTCCACTGTGTGAGAGCAAGAGACCTGTTACAGAGACACAGTACTTCCACGGTCGGACTGTTAAACGTCTATGCAAAGTCAACATTATAAACTAGCATTAAAAACATATTCTGTGGAATTTAATGTGAAGGATACGTTATACTTGTAAATTTATTCCTCAACTCTTCCCAATGTTTTTGGACTAGTCAGTATTCCTAGAGGACACATTCTATTTTGGCCCCTTGGGGTTTGGTTTACTTCACATCTTATCATTTTTATTGGAGCTATAATTTTGAATATTTTGAGGCATTCATGTCTGGTATAGTTGTCTTAGTTCATGCTTTCATACGTAGATATATACCTAGGCTGAATCATAGTATATCCTGATGATTAGCATTAGTAGAACTGAACAAAAGTTTTTTTTTTTAAATGAGTTAACCAATATATAAGTCCTACAGCATAGTGTTAGAAGAATTTTAGTTTCTCCAAATTCTCCCCAGCGCTTAGTATTATTTGCCTTTTCTTTTTGGTTATTTACAAAAGTACATTTACAAAGTGAACAAAATGGTATTTCATCATAATTTTGATTTGATGATTGCTGTTATACTGAGGACAAGAAATTTGACATCTTTTCATGTGTCTCTTGGTTTTCTATGTGCATTCATGTATCAAGTGCCTGTAGACTTCTTTTATTTTCCTGGATTTATCTTTTTTTCATATCATAATTCATTATTATTTTTTATTAATTAGTTTGTACTCAGTGAATACAGTCAATTTGGTACCATTATTAGGGTCCGGCTGCAACTAAAAACAATTGGTGAAACAAGCAAGGGTGCTGTTTTCTTGGTGAACCAGGTACCAGCACAAGGGTGAGAGAGATCAACTCAGAGAAAAATCAACTCGTACCGAATCAGAGATCCAGAGACCCAGAGGCCCCCAACACCTCATCACTGAAGCAGACCAAAAATGAACCCAACATGGCTCAGGGAAATTTTGCGGAAGAGGGGGCGGAAAGAATGTCAGAGTCACATGTTGGGTCATGATATGCAGACATTTATCCTACCCATAACTGTGGGCTAACTCCACAAAGCATGAGCCACATACTTCAACAAGGAGGGGCCAAGGGGAGGGGGTAGGTAATGGATTTATCTTTTCATAACTGATTCATGAGCATAAATGCATTTGACTAGGGAACTTTAATCATGAGAGGAGGGCAGTAAGTAAGGTGTATGAAGCCTGGAAAAGATACATAGACATGGTGATGTGTCTATAATAAGGTTCTTGCCTGTATCTCATCTCTCAGCCCCATGGCATTCTTCTAGCTAGCACAGGAACGTGCCTCCTGTCTTTGCTTTCTATTCTCTTCAAATCAGTGCCCTATCTTAAAACTGGAATGTCCTTCATAGATTACACATTTACTTTTTCTTTTCTTTTTCTTTCTTTCTTTTTTCTTTTTTTTCTTTTTTTTCTTTTTTTTTTTTTTTTTTTTTTTTTTTTTTTTTTTTTTTTTGAGGTAGTGCATTGCTCTAGTAGTCCAGGCTGACCTGGAATTCACTATGTAGTTTTAAGCTGGCCTTGAACTCATAGCAATCCTCCTACGTCTGCTTTCCTACACACTCAGCAAGGAAAGAGAAACAGAGAGAAAAAGAGAGACACAGTGGGTGTTCCAGGGCCTCTAGTCACTGCAAATGAACCCCAGACCCATGCGCCACTTTGTGTATTTGGCTTTATGGGTATACTGGGGAATAATAAATCTCAGCACGTTAGGCTTTGGGCAGGCTGACGTCTTAACCTCTGATCCATCTCTCTATCTCACATTTAATTTTTTTTTAAATACTCAATTGGAGTTGAGAGGAATCTGGCTTAAAGTCCATGAGCTGCTGAGTTGACATCAAATATCAAAATCTAAGTGGAAAAAAAAATTTCAGGGAACTGGAACACGTGAGGGTAGTCTGGAATAAACATACTGGTCTTCACTGTCATGTCTCTTGGCCATGGACGCCACAATGGTAATGGTATCCTATGCCCGTGGCCACAGTAACCCAAAGCACAGTCTCCCTGTAAGGAATGTTTTCACCCACAGCATGTGAAACAGCTCAAGGAATTTTCCCATCAGGGCTTCTCCCCCAGAAGTGAGCAGCAGTGCCCAGACTAGTAACAATGCCAAATTACTAATAATGTCAGATGTGTTTTCCATTTTTTTTTTGAAAATTTTCACTTTGTCACAGGCCTACTGTAAGTTTGTAGGCTGGCAACCACCCTTAATTCAATTTGGAGGATGGTTAGCCCACCATCTGCTTGAAAACTTGTTGCAGAAATGGTGGCTGGAGATCATTTCGGTTCATTACTGATTTTACTTACAACCAATAGTCTATAAGTGTATATGTATTTTCACATGGTTTCATACATTCCACAGTAAATAATTATCTTTGGTTTTGGGTTTTGTGTGTTTATTTTTTTTTCCCTGAGAATGGCGTGAGCCAACTGTGGTGAGTCATCTCCTAGCAGTAACAACTCATCCATCCCCAGAGTCTCTGCACTTGCACTTGAGACTAGCTCAGCTTCCACCTTACCAAGAGACTTGACCTCCATAAGGCTTCATTTCTTCAGGGACAAAGTGGACTAAAGATAGTATCTGCCTCTCTGAGGGCTTGCTGCCATGATTGAAGGAGGTGAGCTACTGACAACATTACATACTTTACTACACAAAACGTACTACAAACATTTTGTTTTCAAGAGAAAGTCTTTCTCTAGCCCAGGCAGGCCTGTAATTTACCATGTAGTTTCAGGTTGGCCTCGAACTCACAAAGATCCTCCTACCTCAGCGTTCCCAGTGCTGGGATTAAAGGTGTGTACCACCATGCCTAGCCTAATCTTCTTTAACCCAAGGCTTCTATCTTTGCTAATAGTTTGGTAGTGATTATTCTTTGTAAGTACCCATTGAACTGTTGAGAATTAGAAATTAGAGGGGCTGGAGATATGGCTCAGCAGTTAAGGCACCTGCTTGTGAAGACTGATGGTCTGGGTTTGATTTCCCAGTACCCACATAAAACCAAATACACAAAGTGGTACATGCATCCTGAGTTTGTTTGAAGTAGCAGGAGACATTGGTGTGCTCAAACTCACTCTATCTGTCTGTCTCTCTCATGTATATATATATATATATATATATATATATATATATATATATATGTTTGCAGCCATATCTGTGCATTCAATTGCTCCCTGACTCTCAGTTGCTCTTCACAGAACACCTGAAGAAATCTGAGTAAAATAGTCATTATGCTGTTGGTTTCACTCATCTACCATTTGTAGACCTGGCTAGCAAACAAGAGTGGGGGTGGTAGAATTCATACTAATGCTAGAGCAAGTATTAGGGGTAAATCTCTTAACCACATCTCTTTTTCCCCCTGCACATTAGGAAGGTAAGCACAGCATGCTTGCACTTCCATATTTTACTCATTATTTGGAAGTACCAAGAATTGAACTCAGGACCTCTTGATGCAAGGCAAGCACCTACCACAGAGAGGTAGCCCCAGCACCCACCGGCGAGTATTTTCTATTTTCAAACAGGGTCTCATTAAGTTGTCCAGGATGGCACTAAACCTGCGTGGTGGTTCAGGCAGGTTGGCAGCTTTGCACTGTGACCCTCCTGTTTTAGGCTTCCTAGGAACAAGGATAATAGGCCTGTGCAACTAGACATGGCCTAAACTATATTCACTATACATATATATTCACTATATAATCACACAGATATAGTGAATGACAATAAATGGTGACAGAAGCAAAACTCTACCCTGAGCTCTGGATTCGCAGCGTCGCTGGTGCTTCTCCACTGACCTGTGCTCCAGGCCTCAAGCAGGAAGCACTAGGTGCCTAAAGCACAATGTTGCGCTGAAGCCATGAGGGGTCAGCACCAGTCATTACGGAGAGGACTCAGAGCCCACTGGTGGGTCTCCACCTTGAATATGCCACTCTTCCTGCTCTGTGGTTGAATGCCACTCATGATCATAATGCTCACGGAGTTTCCATTTCTGTGTTTTGTCTGCATATCACTAAGTCTGGAAAGAGTAGCTCATTCATTTGTTTTGCACCCGGCTCAGAACCAGGTGGGTGAAGAACCCCTGGGAGCATTCGTGGCAGGTCTCCCCACAGCAGCCGTCACTCCAGACACTACAGAGTCTGCCTCTTATTTCTGTACACCATCTACTCAATGGCAAGTAAAATGTCTAGAATAAATGTTTCTCTGTGACTTAAATAATAAAGAAAGCTGCCTAGTGGTGTAATAGGGAATTCCCCAAGTGAGAACATTGAGAAGATAAGTGTGACATGCTTGGCCTGGTGTCAATATATGGCTATCTGTGCTATATTAAGTTAATCACTGGCTGGAAAACTTGGGAATGGTATAGGAAATAACTATGGATAAATATTTGAGTTGACCAATTCATATATATCACATACTATTTCTTCTCTTTTTATTATGTTCTTTCCTCCTTACTTTCCCTTCCATCCTCTCTCCCTCTTTCCCTCCCTCCCTTCTTCCCTCTCTCCCTCCTCCCCTCCCTCCCATGCATAGTGGTAACAGCTCATTCCTCATGCTGGCTGATATACAGTTTAGTGTTAGGCTCACTGTTTTGGAATCCATGAACATAAAAAAAAAAAAAACAGTTGTTTATTAGAGAAAGACAGACAGAGTATGGGCATGCGAGGGCCTCTTGCCACACTGCAAATAAACTCCAGATGCATGCACTTCTTTTTGCATCTGATTTTACATGGGAACTAGGAAATAGAACCCAGGCTACTAGGTTTGCAAGCAAGTACCTTTAACCACTGAACCATCTCTCCAGGCCAAACTTTAATTCTGTTACTTTTGATTTTCATTTAAATGCGTTAGAATTCTTCCATAAAGTACTATTCAATCAAAAAGGGATTTCTGGCTATCCTGCAGTGGGAAACGAAATTTAGGCATTCTGATCAGGACAGCGTCTGGCTTGTTGTCCCTTTGAGTCACTCCTAAACCTCTCTGCATAAACTAGCTGACTCAGAGAACCTGGAGACATTGACCCTGCATCTTATATGGAGGGTCACATTTTTCACTAAACTCAGGTTAAATGCCACAGCCAGGCAGGAAACAGTGGGATCCTCAGAACATATGCTGTCAATGGAAAGGGTGAAAATGGGATGCCTCCAAATGAGAGCCACCACAGCGTGGAAATGATGTGTGTGGGAAAAATGTTTTCTGCATTTATTTGATTAACACTTCATCACTGGGGAGAAGTTTCCTTTGAGGTTTATTATACAGGATAGTTTGTGATATCATTGGTTTATGTGATACTTTACTTAAATATATCTTAAAGAGAGATCTGCCACTAACTGTAAAATTCGCATGTTCAGTCCAATGGACTTCAAAGTAATTCAAAATGCTTATTCCCAAGTGACATCTGTCAGTATCCAGCTGTGTTCCTGATGGTGACTGACATTTGAAACCAACAATTAAAGTTACTCAATGCCAGGAAGCTAAAGGACTTGACAGTGCCGCCTATCAAAGTGGTGGCTCAGAAAGCTTTCTTTCTGCTAGTGCTACTATAAGATGCTAGGAGGATTAATTCCTTACCATTCATTTGATGTTAGAAGAAGAATAGATACCATTATTTTCCAAGTCAGCATATTCATGATGGTGTATTTTAATACAAAAGTGAAAGTATCATCATTTTTTAAATTTAATTTTACTTTAGTTTTCAGTTTTTTGAGGTAGGGTCTCATTCTAGCTTGCTCTGACCTGAACGTCTCTATGTAGTCTCAGGGTAGCCTTGAACTCACGGGGATCCTCCTACCTCTGCCTCCCAAGTGCTGGGGTTAAAGGCGTGGGCCACCGTGCCTTGCTCATTTGCATACATTTTATATTCATCTTAGTCTCTTACTATCTATGTGGTACCCAGAAAGGATCCTACTCAAACATAACTTGAGGCTAAAAAATAAAGCAAAAAAAATTGTAGGGTCTGGAATTATGGCTTAGTGGTTAAGGCACTTGCCTGTGAAGCCTAAGGACCCAGGTTTGATTCCCCAGTACCCACATAAGTCAGATGCACAAGGTGGTACATGTGTCTGGAGCTCATCTTCAGTGGCTAGAGGCCCTGGTGCACCCTTTCTCTCTCTTTCTTCCACTTTCTGTCTCTTTCCCTCAAATAAATAAACTATTTTTTAAACATTTTTTATGAATTTTGAGTCAATAATAATTTTCACTACACACACATGCACACACACACACACACACAGAAGAAAAGACACAGAGACAGACGGACAGAGAGACCACCTCTCTCCTCCACAACACAATACCATTTAGGTTTAGATATACACAAATTTTCTTGTTCTGTGATGTAAAACTTTCAATCATACGCAGACATAATCATTCCAAACCCCAGAAAAAAAATGCTTCGAGACATGAGAAACTATCATTAATATCCAACTCCAAATGTGAGTTTGGATTAAGTTATTATATTTAGGGGCTGGGGAGAGAGCTGCGACAACAACATGCTCATCAGGAAAGCATTGGGGAACCTGAGGTTGATCTCCAGAACCCACCAATAAAAAACAAAAGCTGGCTGTGGCCATGCACACTTGTAGTCCTTGCACTAGAAAAGGAGATCCCTAAGGCTACTTGGCTAGCCTGTCTAGCCTACTTGGTGAGCTCCAGGCCTATCAGGCAGAGTTATAGGTCCCAGGACACTGGAGGCTAAAGTAGGCCTAAACTGTCAGGCACAGCTAAGGGCCCCGGGCTGCAGGAGGTTGCAGCAGGCCTAGACCCCGATAATCTCACCTTGAGACAAATAGGAGTAGGGCTGTTCCGTCCCTTCACCTGGGGTACCTTGATGTCATGATAAGACTTAGGTTCCAGTTTCCCTGTGGCCAGGTGACCTTTTACTGCTCACCTGGAAGGTCCTTGTATGTTAATAAGGTATCAACCAGCAGCCTTTACAGAGCCAATGCCCCTGTGACCCGTAGCCCATAACTTTTCCCATCACTACATGAACACTTGTAAGTCCATTCCCCCAACGAACAAACGAGCTGTCCTCTGACATAGTGAACTCTCCATACTAGTCCCCTGGGATGAACGCTGACAGGTGGGGGTGGTAGGAAAACTTTACGCTCATGGCCTCTCACTGTCTCCCTCCACCGACCTTAATATCTATAGACAGCTTGTCCCTGCCCCCTGCCTGGTTCTTAGTCACCACCACATTCTTTTGCAGGAAAAAGAAGTCAGGGTAAAGATACAAGCCACCATAACCTGGGCCAATGACCTTAAAGAACTCAGACAGTCAGTTAGGGAGGATGGAATCCATGTGCCATGGACTAAGTCCTTCTTCCAGAGCCTACAGGGCTCATCCAATATATGGCCAACCTTCTCCCCTTTACTAACCACACCAATGCTTCTAACTACTTATTTTGTGCATCCACCACCAGCCCACTGCTTACTGCGGTCCCTATCAATGCCACCCTTGAATACCCCACATCTACAATGAACTATTCCCAACCCCACCTTACTGATATTCCCCACTCTGATGCCGGTCAAGGTTTGCCCCTTTGCCTGTACAGCTCTAAGCCAACCAGCACTTAATGCTTCCTCAATATTTCTATAACCAGGACTGCTTGTGTCAAGACACCCACTCTCCTGTGGCATGAAGGGCTAATCACCCCATGCATAAATGTTTACTCTCCCACTTATTGTTACCCAGTCTTGATTATTCCACAGGTATATTTCTCTGAGGAAGAAGTGGCCTAAAAACTCGGCCCACATCGACCAAGAGAAATTTTTATCCTCCTACTGGTGGGCCTCGGTGTGACACTGTCTCTGAGTGCCTCCAGTGCTTCAGGAGCCACTCTTGTCCAAACCAAACACCTAGAAGGGGACTTCTGAGACAAGCTTGATCAGGCCATGGTTTCCACTACCAACAGCCTTGAGTCTCTTCAGAGACAATTAAACTCTCTCGAGGGTGTGGTACTTCAAAACCGTAGAGCCTTAGATAGACCTCATCACTGTTGAACATGGGAGGATATGTGTGGCCATGGGAGAAGAATGTTTTTTTTTTTTTTTTTTTTTTTGTCTATGAATCAAATGTTGTTGAAGAAAATGTTAAAACTCTCAAAAAATGCTGCAAGGAGCTACTTGGCTCCTATAAATCTGGCAACCCCACCACCTGGTTCTCTAAGCCCTTAGTCACTTGGCTCCTCCCCTTCTTTGTCCCCCTCCTGGCTATAGGAACCCTGTTACTTGTGGCCCCCTGCCTTATCGAATTTCCCAGACAACAAATAACTAACACTGCTAAGGTTGCTACAAATCAGGTTCTTGTGCACCTGTCTGTTCTGTCTGAACCTGCGATACACTACATGGATCTCACTCAATGTGATGATACTGCTCCATTATAAAAACAAAGTGGGGGAGCTGTCAGGCACAGTTATGGGCCCCAGCCCACTGGAGGCTAAAGTAGGCCTGAGCTGTAAGGCATGGCTAAGGGCCTCAGGCTGCAGGAGGTTACAGCAGGCCTAGACCCTGATAATCTTGCCTTGAGACCCACAAGAGTGGGGCTGCTCCCTCCCTTCACCTGGGGCAACTGGACATCCTGATAAGACTTAGGTTTCAGTTTTCCTGTGGTTATGTGACCTTTTACTGCTCATCCAGAAGATCCCTATATGTTAATGAGGTATCAGCCAGCAGCCTTAACACAGCCAATCCCTCTGTGACCCATACCCCATACCTTTTCCCACCATTACATGAATGCTTATAAGCCCATTCACCCAACAAATAAATGAGCTGCTCTCTGACATAGTCTTCTGGTGTTTCTTCCCATTGCATTCATGGCCACTGAAGACTCTGCTCCACAGTTGCCTGGTTGTCTCTGGGAAACTGATGTGCAGTCGTCCCAGGGTGGCCAGGAACCTACAAGCCAATAAAAACCTGGTCTCAAAAAAAGTGAGTGGGAGCCAGGTGTGGTGGTGCATGCCTTTAATCCTAGCACTCAGGAGGCAGAAGCAGGAGAATCACCATGAGTTCAAGGCCACCCTGAGCATACATTGTAAATTCTAGGTCAGCCTGGGCTACAGTGCGACACTACCTTGAAACAAACAAACAAACAAAAAAAGCAGATGGTGCCTAAGGAATGACACTCAAGGTTGTCCTCTGGTCTCCACATGTATACAAACATATACCTGCACACTCGAATGCACACACATACCCATAAATAATTATGTCACAAACATTTACTGGGTAGCTTTTACATAATAGACCCTGAGTTGGTCCTATTTATGACTCTGTCAAAAGGATTCTTGCTAAGAACGTAATGTCGACACCCTTAGGTATGACCACCTAGACCCAGCATATGTATGTGGCTCCTTTATCTAATCCTTCTCTCTTCCCCTCCCTCTTCCTACAGATCTTGTGGACTTTCTCCAACTCATTTTTCTCTTGATGGTCACCTATAGGAGTAAATTACTAGGATAATACAGGACTGATAGAGAGATTTGATGGAACTTATTACTGACCTTGTGCATTATTACAAATAGTTATTAGATGCTTTATTGGTTGCTATCACAAATAGTAAATTTTTCATTAGTTTTCAGAGAACACCTACAAATCTGGCATATAGTGATGAATTATACTTCTGCTTTACATAAGCAAAATTAAATATGAATTTCATTACAAAATGTCTAGTAAGATTATTAAATGTTGAAATGCTCTCTTTTAAGAAAAAAGAATGATTTTTCACTATTGCTTTTGTTTTCAATTTGTTTCAGGTGAAAATTTCTTTATCAAAGCTCCATTTTTTTTTTGTTTTGTTTTGTTTTTGGTGCTCAGCACCAAACTCAGGTTTGTGTTCTTGCTAAGCAAATCCTGTTTCACTGAGCTAAATCCCCAACTGCTCAAAACTCTTATTTTAAATGAGATTGGAGATGTTCTTTTTTTATTTTTTATTTTAAATTTTGGAGACAAAGATACTAAATGACTTTCACCTGAAAATAAGCATAGCATAAATGACATTTTATGAGTTAGTATCAGTACCACATAGAGAAGTTGCATGTGATATTACTGAAGGTGATATAGAGGGGGAAATGTTCACTCAAATATCTTCTTCTTCCATGATATTAATCCATTTTGTTCTATAAAATCTAAGTAAACATTCAAAAGAATGCTTTAAGGCTATCTGCTTGGATAACTCTATGGGAGTGAGTTTCATGATGTAAATTATGTCATTCAACAGGAAACACCACAAATAATACTTTGGGATAATGAAAAAAATTTTGTTATACTTTTTGCCGAATAGTGTAACTAAATTACTTTTTGAAGAAATATTTCCAAAATTCCTGAAAAATTGCATTATATTCTTCACATGTTAAGAAATATATTGGAGGGCTGGTGAGATGGGTTAGTGGTTAAAGCACTTGCCTATGAAGCCTAAAGATCCTTGCTTGACTCTCTAGATCCCACATAAGCCAGACACAAAAAGGTGAGGCAAGCGCAAGGTCACACATGCACACCAGGTGGCACAAGTGTCTGGAGTTTGATTATAGTGGCTGAGGCCCTGGCACGCCAATTCTTTCTCTCTAAAATAAAGTAAAAATTTCAAAAAAATTAAAAAGAAATGTATTGGAGGGCTGGAGAGATGGCTTAGTGGTTAAGCACTTGCCTGTGAAGCCTAAGGACCCCGGTTCAAGGCTCGATTCCCCAGGACCCATGTTAGCCAGATGCACAAGGGGGCACACGCATCTGGAGTTCATTTGCAGTGGCTGGAGACCCTGGCGCACCCATTCTCTCTCTCTCTGCCTCTTTCTCTATCTGTTGCTCTCAAATAAATAAATAAAAGTGAAAAAAATTTTAAAAAAATGTATTGGAAACACAGGAGAGATGGTAATTCTTCGCTTGCTCAGAATTATGGCATACCTGGGATTGGATTATAGTTTCAGTGACCACACTCTATGAAAATCTTATGGGGTTTTGGAGGGTCTAGATTAAGTCAACAGTAATTAAGGAGTATTGAGAATGTTCTTTATTTAATACAACAAAAAGGACTCTTCACAAGAAGACTTGCAATACAATCCTATCAAGCCATGATTCACAAGGAATCATTTAAGAATATTAAAATCATGGAACATTTTTCAAGAAATTAGGTTTTAATACAGATTAATTCACATAAGGACAGATTGTTAATGAGAATTAAAATTTTGGGCTCAACGTCATAGGAAGACAAAATTGTTCTGTCCTTTAGACAATCTCAAATTTCAGACCATATAGAAAATTTAAAATCAAGACAAAGATCACAGACACTCTTGTTCAGAATAGCATGTAGTTCTCCAACAAAAATCTGAGGCCAGCCTGCTCTACAAAACAAGTTCAGGCCAGTAGGGTTACATAACTAGACCCTGTCTCACAAACAACAGTATGAAATTCTCATGTAGAATGAATTGAGTAACCCTTTGAAAAAATTATCACAAGTATTTTAGTAGAAATACTGATAATAGCAGAATAACAGGTTTAATGTACAGTGATTTAAGAAATCTTAGCAAAATAGAGAAACAAAATATTGCCTGCTACTTTTAATCAAGAATGGCTTCAAGGTGCAACTAGAAGACCCTATAATGGATGGTAAAATTAAATGTGAACTAATCTATCTTGTTACTCCAGGCATAAAGATCAGAGGCAAGGATGAAGAACTGTTGTTGTTGTTGTTGTTTTCCATATAAGAATTAACTTCAATGTTGCAAAAGAATTTAAAAGTAACTAATGTGTGTTTTTAATTTGTTTTAAAATACAATCCTTGGGTTGGAGAGATGGCTTCATGGTTAATGTGCTTTCCTGCAAAGCCTAAGGTCCCAGGTTTGATTCCCTACTATCCAGGTAAGCCAGATGCACAAGGTGGTGCATATATCTATAGTTTGTTTGAAGTGGCTGGAGCCCATGTTATGCCCATTCTCTCTCTTTGTCTTTATCTCTCACTCACTCTCTCTCTCTCTCTCCCTCTTTCTATCTTTCTCTATCACTCTCTCTCAAATAAATAAATAATTTAAAAAATAAGATACAATCTTCTTTGAGACCTACTTTACAAATTAAATGAAATGGATAAACAATGCTATGTGGGTTTAATTTATGGAATGAGTAGTGGAGGCCTGGATGAGCTGTGATATATGCTAATAGGAACATACTGTGAATTTTACATCTTCATCTGAGGATTGACACATAAAATATGTAAACTTTCAAAAGCCCTGACTTAAAGTTTGTTCTTTTTTTTTTTTTTTTTTTAGCAATGAATTTTGGTGCAGAAAGTGTTTTAAAAGTCACAGGTGAGCTGGGGAGCTGGCTCAGTATAGTGTAAGCATGAGGAGCTGAGTTGGAACCCCAGCATCCAAACAAAAGGACGGGCATGTTTGGACATGTTTTGTACTCCAGTGCTGGAGACAGAAGGATCCCTGAGATTCTCTATTCAGCTAACCTAAGCTAAAAACCAGGAGCTCCAGGCTTAGTGAGATAATTTATCCCAGGAAAATAAGGTGGAGGAACAATGGAGGAAGACACCCTACAATTTCCTCTGGCCTGCGTCACACATCTGCATACACACATGTATACACCACACACACATTACATATACTACCCCATAGCCCCCCCCATAAAAAAATTGAAAAGCTCTGTGTCAAACACTATAAAATTTTATGACCAAATAAAAATATATGAAATGTCTCATGTTAAAAATACAAATGAAATACTCTCAGTTGTTGTGAATGGATGCCTCATGAAATCACTGTACAATAGTATTTCAGCTTGTGTGGCCAATCCCTTGGTGCTGTGAGTGAAACATCTTTGGCTTATGGTTTAACTGGCTTTTGAGACTCATGGTGATTTATTCGCTATTTACTGGCAGGGATTTTAGAACAGTTACCCAACACTGATAATACTGTCATGATATCAAGTTTCTCTGAAGTTATTTATTTGCTTATTTATTTAATGATGAGATAGTCTCATGTAGTTCTAGGATGGCCTTGAACTTTGAATGTAGCCTAGGATGACTTTGAACTCTGGATCCTTCTACCTGTATAACCACAAATTTTTATGCAGTGCTGGGGATGGAACTTGAGGCTTCTTGCATACCATACTAACATTCCACCAACTGAGCCATGTCTCCAGCCCTGAATTTATTTTTTATACTAAAACTGCAACTAAGATTTCAAATCATGATTTACTCTAAGATAGTTAATATGAATTTTAAATTAAAAGAGTGTTCTAGGGCACAGAAACCTGATGGCTAGCCCTCATAGTTCTAGAAAGTGCTACATGAGCTGCTGGGAGAAAATGGCCATGAACATTGTGAACAAGCGGTGGGTCCTGCTAGAGAAATGAACTAGCTAGACAAGATGCAACAGTGGCACTCTGCCTAGGCAGGTAACCAATGGCTCTCTGATTGATGAGAGACCTGCTCAATGGGAAGGAACTCATAACTGGTACTGGGAAGAAGGTCAGAATCCTATAGAGATGAGGATCATGAACTTGAATGAGAAGCTCCAACTAGTCTTTGGCTAAAATAGAGGACAGACCCATCAAAATTCCTCTTAATTAATTATGCCTATCCACTTTATGCTCTCTCTCTCCATTGGATAATCTGTTTTCTCTTTTATAGAAAGCAGTGGAAACTGAGGAGGACCAAAATCCAACTTGACAAGAAAAGATAGCTGATTCCCTATCGTGAGATGAGCAACTTCTTGCACATCAGCCAGGGTCCAGGTAAAGTCACAGAGGAATTGGTGAGTTTAATATGAGTGCTGTTCTCATGGTCAGCCAGTGACAGGTTGATGATAATAGACACTGAGAACACTCAAGATGTATCAAAGCAGAAATCAAGAAGTTGCTGAGAGGTTACCACTAAAGTAGACATAATACACCCACCAAGGCACAGGGAATATTCGGGAAAAGGTTCAAGACTATAAGAGCCACAAGGTACAAAACATATCCAGAGGCATTGCCCCACCCCACAATGATTGACTGCTGCACTCATAACTCATAATCCATGACCCCACTGTGAATAACCCCACTGAGGGGGCAGGGAGGAGGGGAATGGGACCAAAATATGATTTGTCCATATAGCAAAGTTTTTGGTTAATTAAAAAAAAAGAAAAAAAAGGGGGGGCTGGACAGATGGCTTAGTAGTTGTCACATGCCTGCAAAGCCTAAGAACCCAAGTTCGACTCCCCAGATCCCACATAAGCCAGCTACACAAGGTGATGTACGTGTATAAGGTCATGCATGCACACAAGGTGGCAAATGCATCTGGAGTTCAATTACAGTGGCTAGAGGCCCTGGGATGCCAATTCTCTCTCTCGCTCTCTCTCTTTCTCTCATAAAAAGAATTTTAAAAAGAATGTTCTAGGAGTGAGGAGATAGTTCAGTAGTTAAGGACACTTGCTTGCCAAGCCTGATGGCCCAAGTTTGATTTCCCAGAACCCACTAAAGCCAGATGCACAAAGCGGCACATGTATCTGGAGTTTGTATGCAGTAATAAGAGGTCCTGGAATGCCCATATTCTCTCTCTCTCATCCTCCCTCCCTCTCTCTCTTCCTCTGCTTACTAATAAATAAATAAAAATATTTTTAAAAGGGTGTGCTATACATATAACACATTTAATTTAGTTCATTCTTATTTTCCAGCTACAACTTGCTGATAAGTGACAGCCAATTTCTACATGTAGCCATCAAAAAGTGTAGGTTATATTCTCTGGATTTCTGAGATCTGATAACCAAAATAAATGGATCTTTCATTCCACATTTGTAATCATATATTATGTGAAGCCTGTGCTGGTGAATTTTCTTGTAAATTTTCAATTTTATTGTCATTTTATTATGTTTTTAATATTTTATCTTCTTTTAAATTTTCAATTTTAAGCAGCAAATATAATATGTTAAAAAGTATCAATCTCATAAAATCAAATATTAAAAAGAAAGGTTTATAACATGCAGAGTCTTGCTGATTAGACCACTTCCCAATTAGCTGCACATTTTTATAAAAATATTATATTCAGTGTTCCTATTAAAAACTTGTCCTGGAGAGATGGCTTAGTGGTTAATTAAAGTGCTTGCCTGTGAAGCCTAAGGACTCAGGCTCAATTCACCAGGACCCATGTAAGCCAGATGCACAAGGTGGGGCACGAATCTGGAGTTCATTCACAGTAGCTAGAGGCCCTGGCACACCATTCTTTCTGTCTGTTTCTTTCTGTGCATCTGTGTCTCAAATAAACAAACAAACAAGCAAATAATTGTAAAAAGAAAACTTGTCATTTACATGCAGAGTTCCATACACATGCTACATTTTCAACAACTTCACACATCATGGAAGAGTTGAGCGACCACACATAATTTGTATGCATCTAGAGTATTTTAGCTAGAGAAGGAAAAATTTCAACCAAATTACAACTGTCTTTCTAAGATTATGAAGTTACTCTTTACTGAAAAAGGAAAAGAAAAAGATTACCTGAGGCCTTTTTTGTCCGGTTGTTGACAAAGGTGAAATAAACAAGCAAGGGAAAGCATAAAAGGGATTACTTCATAAACATCAATGATTATGCTAGAACAGAGTGTAAGATTCCTAAACTCCTGGTCCTAAATTTACTTTCATGACCTTTGCTTTACTTTTTCTGTTACAAAATCATTAAGAATAGTGTGAATACTTTGCAAAACTATTTATTGGCAGCTTATATGGATAAAATGTGACTAGGAAAAAAAAAACAAGTAAAGAAACAAGAAGAAAAAGATTACATGGGATCTTAGGCGGTGCAGGATAAGGATAAGAGAAAAGACGTCACAGCAGTCAGTTTGTGCAACTGCTGGGCACAGCTTCCCAGCAACTCGGCCCCTTAGGGTCACATGAATATGTTACACGATGCTTAGCACCTTCAAGACATGAGAAGCGTGTAATTCTGATGATTTTAAGATTTGACTTTGCAAAGAATATGCTGTGTGATTCAAAGAACTAATTTTCAACCACAACCCAGAGAAACAATAATTCTTCCCATTGGACTATTCTCATTGTGGGGATCTCTCCCAGGCCCATTAATATGCCAAAATGTGCTTAAAAGAAGCCCAAGTAACATGAGGCATCTCATACAGTATTCACTTAGCATATTTATTGAAGAATTATAGCTAATTTGTTAACACATTCTATGGACCGCTTCCTATGTAGAAGATTCTGCATTAGGCTGCAAAGAGAGTTCAAAGATGGATAAACTGTAGCATACCCTCAGTGTGCTGTCACTAATTGCATTAACTGGACAGCAATGCACACCTTCAACTCCCAGAATATATATTATTGACAACTTCTATACTTACAGGCAACAAACCATGGTATTTCCCTCCCCTCCCCACTTTCCCCTTCATAACTCTGTTCTCCGTCATACCCCCTCCCTCTCTCCATTAGTCTCTCTTTTAATTTGATGCCATCTTCTTTTTCTCCTATTATGAGGGTCTTGTGTAGGTATTGCTAGGCACTGTGAGGTCTTGTATATTGAGGCCAAGTTCTCTCTGGACAGTTGCATATAAGGAGTGATACCCTTCTTTTGGCTCTTACATTCTTTCTGCCACCTCTTCCTCAATGGATCCTGAACATGGAGGGTGTGAGATGCTTCAGTGCTGGACACTTCTCTGTCCCTTCTTTGCAGTACTATGTTGCCTTTTTGGTCATCCCAGTGGTCATTGCCATCTGAAAAGAGAAGCTTCTCTAACCAGAAGTGAGAGTAGCATTAATATATGAGTATGAACATGAAGTGTAGTGCTTTCTGGGCAATTTGGTGAGAGTAATATATGGATTTATCCAGACAAGAGCAGGCTCATGACCTCCCCTGCCACAGGCTTTTGATTAGGTTTTCAGTACCAGGCATGTATTCCCTCCCAAAGAGTGGGCCTTCAGTCTAGTTAGAGAGTAGTTGGTTTCCCCCAGAGCAGACATGCCACTATTGCACTCGTTCAGTCATTTGGCCTGTCAGGCCAAACTTGAGGCTTCCAGTGTCCATTGTTTTCACCGCTGATGACTTCTGTTTCCTATAAGGCTGCATACAGTGCAGCTTTTCCCAGCTTTCAGTTGGCTGGGCTACAGGGAGAAGGTTTTCTGCTCAGTACCAGCTTGATTTCTCATTGACTCTGTTGCTCAGGCATGAGAAGTCTTCAGCAATAGTGTCTTACTATCTTTTTCTCATGGGAAACCAAGGGCCTTGGAAATAGCCTATAGTGTTTTGGAGGCAACAGGGACCTCCCTGGCCAACAACTCACTGGAAAGTATATGGAAGACTTTTGTAAGAGAGAACAAAGATCATTGATAGGTGCAGGTTAAAGGGGAGGAAATAGCGGAGGCAAGACAGGAAACGATAGAGAATGAACTCTCAAGTGTGGATAAAAGTCTTTATCCAAATGCAGCCATGGCTTGAACAAAACTAAGTTGTAAAGTGAATATTCCAATAGAAAATGGGGAGGACCAATTCCAGAATTAGTCTGTGTGAGAGTACACAAGATACAGATTGAGTTATTACAATGAAACACAACAAAGGGGGTAAAGCAAGTTATGTGTTCTGTTCTTGCTGTAATACAATATGATTATCAGCTGGACCACCCTTCACTCATCATCCTTTTAATGTGTGTGTGTGTGTGTGTATCTCCTGGGTACAGACCATGTGCCTGGTTGGAAAAGAAGAATAAAGTAGCAGTGTGCCACATGAGCTCTGGGCAGATATGAGTTCTGGATGAGACATTTTTGTTTTATTATGTAGGCCTTTTGGGACCTGTTAGGAATGGTTAGTTGAGAGAAGAACCAAACTGCACTTAAATGATGCTGAGCGATTGGCAGAGAAAAATCTAGAAGTGGATGTGGCTCCTGGCTTCGAAGATCAAAGCCTGGGAAGGTCTAACCTTGGAAGATGCTAGCCTAGGGATGCAGCAGTGATGAAGAAACAGGAAAATAGATGAGGAAACACTGTCAACCTAAGATACACTTGTGTTGTCCTTCATTACTTACGTTTGCATAGTAAGATGGGTAAATTCAAAGATGGTGCTGTTCACACAATTAAGTCAACGGAAGAGCTGGAGGGAGGGCTGGAGAGGATGAAGTGATGCATTTGGCTTCCAGTGTTCTCAGGTCAAGACCAGCCAACAGGTGAGGGCGTCAGGATTCCAGGAAGGACATTTACATCCTTAAGCCCCCCACATAGAGCTGAAAGATACAACTGGAGGAGTGGGTGCAAATATAACAAGAAGCACAGTGAAGAAAGGAGAGAACCTGCATGGGTCTATTTTTGAGTGTCCCGGAGACAGAAAAGAGGAAGCTTTGGAGGCGCTGGTGGTAGCTGAGACCCCTGAAAGCAGAGATGACTGAGCAGAAAGCTGAGGTCAGGAATACCTGATATTGGGCTGGAGAGATGGCTTAGCAGTTAAGGCGCTTGCTTGCCAAGCCCAAGGACCCAGGTTTGATACTCCAGTGCCCATGTAAAGCCAGATGCACATGGTGGCACACATGTCTAGAGGCCCTAGGGTGCCCATTCCTTCTTTGTCTCTCAAATAAATATTTTTTTTTTCTTAAAAGAAACACCTAATGCTTCCGGGACCTCCACCCTTTCTCTTGGAGTTGGAGGTAGAATACAAAGATGAGGGAAACAGTCTAAGCAAGTCACTCAACAGTGTATTGAGCATGTTGAGAATGCTTATGTTCTTAAAATAGAAAACTGTACAAAAATTGTTTCTAAGTTTTTGTTCCATTAAGTATAGGGACAAATATTATAAAAGTTTGTTGTAATTTTCAATGATTGTATTATAACACTTTCACTTAATATTATCAGTGTTAGTAGATCACTTCAATATAGTGGTTTTCTGATCTCTGACCTTTCATATGATCAATGAATACAGGAACTATCAATGTCAAATGCTCTACCTTAGAATTGTTCTGTCAATTAATTCATTCTCCATAAATTGAGTTCCACCTTCCATTAATCATTGAATTGCATATTTAGAGCCTTTAAAATTATAATCTGAGTCTGGCATGGCAGAGCACACGTTTAATCCCAACACTCAGGAGGCAGAGGTGGGACCATCACTGTGAGTTTGAGGCCACCTTGAGACTACATAGTGAATTTCAGGCCATCCTGGTCTAGAGCAAGACTCTTCCTCGAAAAACCAAAATAAATAAATAAATAATAAAATTATAATCTATGGATAATTTTAATAAGCAGACGATGGATAAATTTTTACAAAAGGGTTGTATAGAATGTGGTAACAGCTAGGTAGGCTAATACATACTTGGAATCCCAGCATTTAAAAAGTGAAGACAGGGGCTGGAGGGATGGCTTAGCGGTTATGGAATTTGCCTGCAAAGCCAAAGGACCCAGGTTCTACTCCCCAGGACCCATGTTAGCCAGATGTACATGGGGAAGCATAGGTCTAGAGTTTGTTTACAGTGGCTGGAGGCTCTGGCATGTCCATTCTCTCTCTCTCTCCCTCCCCTCTTTCTCTGTCAAATAAATAAATAAATAAATTTTTAAAAAGTGAAGATAAGAGAATCAGAAATTCAAGACAATACTTGGCTATATAATAAATTCAAGGTAAGTTTGGCCTACATGAGACCCGGTCTTATTTTTTTAAGAAAAGGATAATAATTAGATCTTTTTTACTTTGGAATATAAGTAGATTACACATCAATGAAATCCAAGGGAAATGAAAGTGTCCTTGCTCATAGTTTGGTTACTTCTCTTTCGGCATATGTCTTTGAAATGCTGGAGAAGTCCGAATTGGCATGTGAAACACCAGGTGAAGCGAAAACAGAGAAACAAAATCTCACGTGAGTAAAGTGAACTCAAAACCTACCTCATGTAAAAAAGAAAAGAAAAGTAGGGTGGGAGGTGGTCTGAGACAGCTTCTCTGCAGCCCTAAGACACCGGAACGCCACAACTCCAGGGTATACCGGGTAGATCCAGACGATGAGAGGCGCCAAGAGGGGCACTGCACACCTGATCCGCTGGCTGCCACCTGATTCAGTCCCCAAGGGTTGTCAACCAGGAATCTCCAGCTCCAGGATCCCAACTACTGGAGCAGCCTCCATGGCCAGATCCCAGGGTTGCTGGACTAGGACAAGGGCAATGAGGCCTTGCCATGCCCTCACCACCTCGCACCTACTCACCCACGTCAGAGCAGAACGGTGAGTCTCATGGGCTCCGGGCCTTGGACTCCTGGCCCTGCACCCGCCACCCATGCCCTTGGACCCCTGCCAGGGGTGGGGTGGCTTTTATTTTGACTGGGAATCCCTGTCCCTACTCCCTCCCCTCTCCAGGCAGGCCAGCACCGGAACCATGGGCTTTCTTCTCTAGCTCTCCACTTGCCAGAACATTCTAAGCTTCTTTAGAGCCTTGGTGCTTGTACATTTCGGTTTGGCCTACTGAAGATTATTTCTCCTTAAAACACTCTTCTTTGATGGAGGCTGGGGAGATGGCTTAGCAGTTAAGGTGCCTGTCTGCAAAACCAAAAGACCTCAGTTCGATTCCCCAGTGCCCATGTAAACCAGATGCACAAAGTGGCGTATGCATCTGGAGCTCCTTTGCAATGGCTGGAAGCCACGTGCTCATTTTCTCCCTTTCTTTCTCTCTCTCACTCTGCCTCTTTCCCTCTCTCAAATAAATAAATATAAATAAAATATTTTAAAAATACTCTTCTTTGAAAACTTTCAGGACCGGGGAGGTGACTGGGCAGTTGAAAAGACTCTTGCTTGCAAAGTCTGACTACCTGAGTTTCATTTCCCAGGACCCTGTCAAGCCTTGTATGCACCTAGAGTTCCTAGGTAGAGGCTGTAGGCCCTGGCGGGCCCCTAGTCAACCAATCTCCTCCTCTCCTGTGTGTGTGTGTCTGTCTGCCCCTTCTCTGTCACTGTACCTCTGTCTTTCTCAAACGAGATTTTTTTGTTTGTTTGGTTTTTTGAGGTAGGGTCTCACTCTGGCCCAGGCTGACCTGAAATTCACTATGTATTCTCAGAGTGGCCTCGAACTCACAGCGATCCTCCTCCCTCTGCCTCCCAAGTGCTGAGATTAAAGGCGTGCACCTCCATGCCTGGCTTCAAATAAGATTTTCTTTTTTTCAGGGTAGAGTCTTACTCTAGCCCAGGCTGACCTGGAATTCGCTATGTAGTGTCAGGCTGACCTCGAACTCACCACAATCCTCCTACCTCTGCCTCTCAAGTGCTGGTATTAAAGGCATGTGCCACCAAACCCAGCTTCTAAAATATATATTAGTGTTAAAAATATCTTACACATTTATTTAAGACATAACGGTGTTGGAGTGGGAAGGAGAAAGAGCATGCCAAGGCCTCCAACCACTGTATATGAGCTCCAGACACACGCGCCACCTTGTGCATCTGTCTTATGTGGGTACTGGGGAGTTGAGTCTGGGTCCTTGGGCTTCATAGTCAGGGCCCTTGACCTCTAGGCCATCTCTCCAGCCACAAAATATGTTTTTTAAAACTCATTTATTTGGGGCTGGAGAGATTGCTTAGTGGTAAAGGCGCTTGCCTACAAAGTTTAAGGACTCATGTTCAACTCTACAGGTCACACGTTATCCAGACACATAAAGTGAGGCAAGTGTGCAAGCTCGCACATGTGCACAAGGGTACATACATGTCTGGAGTTCAATTACAAAGGCTGGAGGACCTGGTGTGCAATTCTCTCTCTCTCTCTTGCAAAAAACAACAACAAAAAAGAGACAGAGGAGAGAAAAAGAAAAGTAGGGCCCATTCAAGTATGCTAATGGGCTGTGTGGTACACAAGGAGCTGCTAGACAACTGGGAATAGTGCGGAGACAAACAGTAAGTGTGACTAAGGGCCTGGGGAGAGTGAACTAAAATAAGATTTAAAGACCTTATATTTGCTTAACGTGGCTAACAGATGACGAAAAGTGGGCTGGGTATCTGTTTATAAACATCTGAAGGCTGGCTCTAAACATGGAAGAGAGGATAGAATTGTATAATATGGTTCTAAAAGGATTCCACTTAAGAAAATTTCTGAGAGAACTTAAAAACAAATATAACGAGGCTATCTCCCAGAAAATGTGCAATGCCTGTTCTTTAGACACTGCTGAGCATGAGAGTGTCACAGAGAGAGGTTAGAAGAGACTGGTCCAACCCATCTCATTTCTACAATTTAACAAACTACTAGAAGCCTTTTAAAGCCTGATCTGTGCACAAAATTACTGAGAAAGTGTTTTTTGGGTTTTTTTTGTTTATAAATTTTAGAAAAACCAGCAGCTCAGAACTTCAGATTCCTGTTTATCCTCATTTGTTCCCTGACTCTGTCATTGGTAGACAGTGGTCAACCTTGTTCCTATTGAGGCTGGTCTTTAAAACACCATTCTTTTAGGCTCAAAGGGTTTGGCTTAGAATCTACTAAGAAACAATTGAATGACTGTACTTTTTAAGGCTTGGGTGTGCTTCCAACTGGAGTTCAAAGGTGCTCAAAAGAGTCACTGTGGGATTCTATCTCCAAATGTCCAGCACTCTTTATTTTTGTTTTTAGTAAATATAGTATCTTATCCTACTTTTTGAGCCTTAAGAAATCTGTTCTTACTAAAGTAATGGCATGATTTTTCCCCCCTTAGGATTGTTTCCAAATGAAATTAAAATAAAATTATGTTTTTGGATTTTGTACTCCCAAAGGGTTTTGTTTGTACAATTTGACTTATACAAACCTGACTGCCATAGTTTTCCATACACATTTGAAAAATAAACAGTAGATGGCAACTGCAGAAGCATCCCACCCCGTAGGCGTGGGTCAGGGGAACTGCTAATCAGTGAATCCTAGCATTTCCAGAGTTTCACTGTACAGTCATAGATTATTCCTCCTCCAAATATCTTTTCTCAGATTTATGTATATTCTAATGGACCGATTCATGCTGTGTAGGATTTGCTAATGTCCCTGGAAACCTTCCAGAATTTGGCAGCAGGTGTCTGGCTTGAATTTCACCATATTTTCTGTCACATGCTGTGAGTGTCTCCCATTGTTCTGTTCATTGTCTTGTAGAACTTTGCTGCGCTACCACACTAGGCCAATAGATGTCGCTGTCATGATATTACCGGTTCCAAACATTCTCTGGGTGCTTAAGGCCTAAGATAAAGGGTGAAAGAGGAAGAATGGATGGGGGAAGCTACTAACGGTAACTGTTACAGTCTTTCAAATTAAGCTGCTTTTTAACAGTGTACTTATAAATTGTTTGCATTTTTCCCCAAGAACGATAATAAGAAAAAAAACAATAAAAGTGTTTTAATTAAAAAATCATCTGGGCTGGAGAGATGGCTTAGCGGTTAAGCGCTTGCCTGTGAAGCCTAAGGACCCTGGTTCGAGGCTCGATTCCCCAGGACCCACGACAGCCAGATGCACAAGGGGGCGCACGCGTCTGGAGTTCGTTTGCAGTGGCTGGAGGCCGTGGCGTGCCCATTCTCTCTCTCTCTCCCTCTCCCTCTTCCTCTCTCTGTCTGTCACTCTCAAATAAATAAAAATAAATAAACAAAAAAAATGTTTAAAAAATCTTCATCTTCAGGGACTTCAAGTATCTTTTAAATACTGTATTTTTATTTACTTGAGAGAGAGAAAGAAGCAGAGACAGAGTAAGAGGCAGATAGAGAGAGAATGGGCACACCAGAGCCTCCAGCTGCTGCAAACAAACTCCAGACGAATGTGCTACCTTGTTCATCTGGCCTACATGGGTCCTGAGGAATTGAACCTGGATCCTTTGGTTTTGCAAGCAAGCACCTTAACCACTAAACCATTTCTCCAGTCCAAGTATATTTTAGAAAGGAAGATCAAAGGCAGCTTGGTGGTGCATGCCTTTAATCCCAGCACTTGGGGGAATCTCTGTGAGTTCAAGGCCACCCTGAGACTACAGGGTGAATTCCAGGTCATCCTGGACTCCAGCAAGACCCTACCTCAAAGACCAAAACACAAAACAAAAAAACAAAGAAATCAATGACTGAATAAAAATATCCCTAAGTAACTTGATCCCAATATTTCTCCCCAGTGGTAGAAATTGAAGGATTGAAAATATATTTTGATATTTTGGATAATCGAAGAGGCATGCAAGATACAATGCTTTAAGCCATGGATTCTTTACCTGGTATGTGACATAATTTTAGGTGGTATAGAAAAGTAAATATTTCCACAAAATAGATTCATTTACAAAACCATCTTCTTTTCTTGGCAAGTTCAACTAGGTTTCCATTTATGATGAAAATAAAAAGTTTCCTTTGTCAAACAAACTTATCCAATAAACATAGATTTAAAATATATCATCAACAATATTGTGGGTGATACACCAATAATTAGAAAAGCTGTATTCAACAGAAATGCTAGAAATAAGGTTTTGTTCAAGCAAACCAATGACCCTAAAATGTATCCCTTGATTCCGAAGTTCAACTTCTTTTTGCACATGTAGGCTGAATGCACCCATTTTACTTATAAAAGTTATCCAAGTGATATCTGCATATTGAGGGTTATTATTAGGTTAGATAAAAAGTTGAATAACTAGTACCAGCATATAATTCTGAGGTTTCAAGTTGATAGCATCTGTCAACAAAAGCTAATGAAGATGTATAAAACGTTATGTGGGAAAAAATAACCACGGTAGCAGGGTCCTTATGCTGAAAACCTCATTTTAAAAGCAAGCCAGAAAACAAGCTTTGTAATGTCAACAACATGTCATACTAAAGTGTGAAGTTTAAGTTTCTTTGATTATGAGCCTTTATACTTTGTTTGGAGGTAAAGTCAACACACGGAGCTTTATACCAGCAAGAAATGGGGAAAACATGGGTTTAGGGAGAAGGTTAAATTCAGCACCTTGGCTGTACCCACTGCGTGTTCTTTCTTAGACGGGGCATGCCTCACAGACATTTCAGTTGTATATTTGGGCTAACCCATGTACACTGTATTAAAAAGAATGACTGCTTTCTGAACATCTGTGCCACTAACAGAATCACGGAGCTGGTGTGACTGGCAGGTCTTCCACTTGGCACCAAATCATCATCCAAACCCTCCATTTTCTCACATCCAAAATGCAGACAAAATATAAAATTAGTGACTTTTCCCTGTTGATATTATGCATTGAGTATGTATTAATTGGTATTCCTCTTTAAGCCAGAAACACACTCTGGGCAATGATCCCAATGCCCTTTACTCCCAACCCACCAGAAGAACCTTTTCTGACTTGGAAACCAGAAAAGGGAATATTCTGCCTGCCAGTGCCTAAGCCCTCCAAAATATGTCTGTCGCGAAGAAGGACCAATAAGTGAAGAGAGTGGCAAAGAGGACCTTTGTCAATTTAAATGTCCAGTCCCATCTTTTACCTTTCTTCCTAATCCTCCCAGATAACACCGTGTTCATTAAAAACTGAAGTCCACGTATGATTCAAGTGTTCAGTATTGTTTTTCCTTTTGAACTTGACAGTTCTCACATCAGTTGCATAAAACCAAGCTCAAGTGTGTGTGGGGGGGGGGGAGTGATATGTTTCTGGAACTTTTTCAGAATATAGTTTAGTTGACAACACATGAAAATTACATTTTCTTTAAGTAAGGGTAATTTCTAATCTTATATTCAGGGCAATGCAGAGGTTTGTTTGCAAAATCGTGGGCTTGTGCTTAGAGACCTCTGGGTGTGTCTTTGAGAAAGTTATTTTGATTTCTTTAGGCTTCAGTTTCCTCATCTTGTAAACAAGTTTGATATACGAAGACACCTGAGGAGTTCTTGTGAAAATTGAACTAGCTCGTATGTGCCATACGTGACCAATACGATGGCAGATGATCCATGAATTCTAAATGAATTAACCTCAGTGTTAACGTCACAGGGAAGATACTGCTGAAATGGACAACACGTTTTAGGAGCAGGTGTCAAATGGATGCAGAATCGAAGGGTTTCCTTTGCTGTGCCCCCCCCCCCCGCTGTGATATTCACATGCATGTGTGTAGAGTGACATCCTATGTAGGTACATGAGGCGTAGGCTTAGGCGAAATGTCATTTCAGCAATGTGCCCGACGCGGCCTTGGAAGTCAGGCGTCACTGCCTGACCTTTGGCGCCTGGAAGGGATGCCTATAGCTGCACCCAGCCCTGGACGCGGCCCAGGCCCTTCCTTGCCTAGCCTGTGAGCACGCTGTTTATCTGTTCATCGCTTGCACCTCCACGGAAAAGGGTCCGTCCTCTAAGCCAGAGAAGCCCCCACCCCCTCCAGCCCCCGGGCTTGGGTGGGTTGGTTTTATTCGAGGTTGTTGCAAGTAAGCGAAGTCCCTTCAGCCTCTTCCTTTGGGGTAAGTGACCAGGAGTCCTACCAGGGGACATGCAGACTCCTGTACCCCGGGATCAGGGTGGCAGGAGAGTCATCCTTGAGTCCCCGGGAGTGTAGGGCCAAAGCTGGCGTACCCAGGCCGGGTACAGCCGCGAAGGGTCTGTCCCCTACGTCGCGAGGCTGCCTCGGCCCTCGCCAGGCCGGGTGGGGGGCAGGGTGGAGATTACCCCGGCGCCACCGGGGGACGCCCAAGGCCCGGGAACCACCAGCACCACCACCCCCAGCCCTCCCCACCGCCGGCGGTCCCCACGCGAGACCGCAAAACGATGACAACAAGCCACCTCCCGAGATCAGATAAAAAGGCATCGCTGCCGCGCTCGCCGCCCGTCCCCCAGCGGCCACCCGAGAGCCCCAGGTCTCCCGCGGCGCCTGCCCCCCGCCTCCCGTCGCCCACCGAGCCCGCGCGCAAGTGCAAGGCTGCCCGCGGCGCGGCGCACGCTCGGGGCCGCCGCCGGCTGCCGCGAGAAACTCCCGTCCTGTCCGTCCACGAGGAGTTGTCGCTCGGCTGGGCGGCGCAGGGGACGCAGCTCCGGGCGGCGGCGGCGGCGGCGGGGCGCGCGCTCTTTTCTTTTCTTCTCCCTTCTCCCCCCGCCCCCCCACTGTCGCCTGCGCAAAGCTCGGGCTCCTCGGCTCCCCTCCTCCTCCCCCACCCCGCCCTGCCTCTCCCCCACTCGTGTGAGCTCTTTGCTGCTGGGGGGAGGCTGGTGGTGGTGGCCGAAAGGGATGTCCTGTTTTCATCAGAGACTCGGGCGTCCAGGGAAAACTTAAGACCCTGGAAGGAGCCGAGAGTGTCGTTACCCACTTCGGACCTGCGGATCCCGGGCTGGGACAGACAATTGAACTTCAGGATCCCACGCAGTCCGGGGAGACAGGAGGTGAGTGTCCCTTTCCATCCCGTCCGAGCCTCGGAGCCCAGCGGGATCCAGATTTGAAGTAGTCCCCAAACTCCTGCAAGAAAATGCGCGTGGCTTTGCGGAGTGCGGGGCGCTCGGGGGACTGGGGGGGGGGCACAAGTAGCGCAGAGGAAAGTTGCGTGGCCGACGCAGACCCCAGGAGTGGCCCAGGAAGGGGTGTCTCGGGGCCCGGAGCCCCGGGCACTGGGACTGCAGCGGTGCACCAGGTCCCCAAAGGACTCCCCTCCACGTACCTAACTAGGGTTCCCTCCGAGCCCTCTGGTCCCGCTTGCGGGGTGACGCGGAGGGCAGGGGTGGGCATTCTGTCTCTTTTCGGATCCTACCTGCCTGCACCCCTCCCTCCACCCCCAGAGTCTCGCGCAGCTTCTCCCCACATCCGTCCGGTGACATTTATTACTTTGTGATGACCCCTATGTGGCACGTGCCAGGGAGCAGCTGCCCACGTCCACCCATGAGGGCCCTGGGCTCTCGGGCTTGCTGGAGGCCCGGTGCCTGTGTATGTGCAGAGACCGGGCTCCGATCTCATGGCACCGGCCGCGTTTGAACCGGTGGCGATCGCACTTGAACGGTTTTTATGTCGCGTGGGCCGAACGACTCCCGCCGTTTGCCAGGGTCCGGGAAATTACAGACGCCCGGGCACGGGAGTTGCGATCATTGGCTCGTGACTCGGGTGGCACGGAGGCTTTCTAACTTCTCTCAACTACGGGACCTGGCTGGGGTGAACAGGTTTTACTGTCTTTCCAAGCCCTCTGGGTTTGGGGACGTTGTAGGACGTGCAAACTCTCTGGCATTTCCAGCGTGGGGAAGCCGGACATGAAAGCAGTCGCCCGGAGGAGGAGCGTTCCTTTCATTTTGCAGCATTTAGCAACCTGAACTTCACGGGTTTTCCGCACTTTAAAGAAGTCGCGTTCCTAGTCCACAAGATTTGGAACCTCTCTCCCTCAGATGGGTTAGGGAGTCTCGTGTGGCTGAGCAGCGGCTAAACCCAGAGATCCTCTCTTCCCTGGTTGGGGGTGACAGTGTCCCCTTGCAGAGACTAACGGGGATTGGCGCTCCGGGTGAGCTCCGGGGGAAAGGTGGGGTTTGGGGACGGGTTTCTCTCCTCGAGGGGCCCCCCAGGGCTTTGTCCCCGCCGCAGCTGAGCGGACGGCGACGGTCATTCATGAATCCGAGCCGGAGCGCGGAGGGGAAGGTGCGCGTCCCCAAGCCCAGCTGGGGCGCGTGTGTTTTGGTTTCCCAGCAGTTGCACGTGGGCCACCTCGGTGTGCGTGCGTGTGTGTTGTGTACTTGATCTGCGAGGAGGTAACAGGAGTCTCGTGTTCAAACTCAGTGGGCCCTAGGCCATTAATTTGCTTTCCTGGCTGTCATTACAGACACTTCCAAAATCTGATACCCAAGAGGCTCCAACAGGTTGGGTTTCACATTAAGGGCTCATACTTAACAGTTTTCTTTGTCCCTTACCCCTGTTGGCTTGGCACTCCGGGATCGACGTAATGGTTGGAGTGAGATACGTCTTCTGGAATATGGCATTTTGTTCATCTTCTTCGCGGCGGCCAGCTCGCTTTTTTGCACCCTCGGGCGGTTGTCCGCTCAGGCGCGGGCTTCTGGGGCACTTGGGTGGGAGAACCTCGGAACCCGGGGAGCCCATCCACACCTTCCGAAATCGCTTTTCCACCTAGGTGACCGGCAGGATTGAAAGTGGACCCTGGCTTTTTTATTTGTTGAGGTCCCCCCCCCCCCTTTTTTTCTTTTTAAGACATCTTCAGAAAAAGAATTGTAGCCACAACTTACCCAAGCGGAGGTTACGTTTAAACAGAAACAGAAACGTCGCCCTCTTTTAAAATACTATTTTTTTTTTTCCTTTTCATTGCTTACACCTGAGAATCAAAAACTAGGGGAGGCGGGAGGACAGAATCATAAAACAAAATACTTGATAAGTTTTGGGCACGTTTTAAGCAATTTGTATCCAACGGCATCCATGTATTTTTTTTTTAAATAACAGTATCCCAAGAAATAAAAAAGGAAAAACAAGGGAGCAGGCGGTTTTGTATGGAGTGACTGTCAGAGTCTGAGTTCTGTGGTAACAATAAGAAGCACAGCCACTTTTATTGATATTATAAACCATAAAAATAGTTTGTTCCACCTGATTAAAAGTTGTAATTCATTCAAAGTTAAACCAGTTTTTTTTTTTTGAATGATTGTGCAAGAATGTAGATTTTAAAATAAAACATTGACGGTAACGTAATTGAGTTGGCTTGAAATTGTTCCTTTTTTCTTATTATTAGGGACAAGTCCTTGTCTTTCCCAGTCAGTGAAGGTCTGAAACCAATGTGATTTTCCAAAGCCCGTTTTCCTTTGTAAACTGCTTGAACATACATGTGTGTTCAGATTTTAAGGCCATTTTAGTTTCAGGCTGTTCCACAATTAACTGAAATAAAGATATATTCTAAATTCTTCTCTCTTTTTTAGTGTTTGTTTTGTTGACTGTTAGAAATTTAATTTCTCATTCCCAAAATGGAGTTGTGCATGTGTATCATAAGTGATATTTCTGTTGAGTACCATGTTCACATTAAAAAATTTTAAAACCCTAAAATGTGCAGAAAAAGCAGTTGGTTTAAGAGAAGTTCTGTTCCGATTAAGAAATACAGATGCCAAAGTCTAGAGGATTTTGAGAAACTTTAACGTGAAGTTTCTTTTTGAAGGGATATAGGCAGATGAGCGGTTAGTCATTTTAGTTTTTCTGTTATTTGTTTTCTTTGGTTGTTTGATTCTCTCTGGGTTAAAAATAGGTCTGTATTCTTAAGTTTTCTTTTATAATAACATTGCCATTTGGGGTGTAAATAAATTTTACACAGCCACTGGAAATATAGCGTCCAGTTTCATGTTTTCAGTCTCTGTTGCAAGTTCTACATGACTGATGCCATGTCTAAAAATAGATTTATGTGGCTTGATATTTCATTTTTTAATGTGATGAACTGGAATTCAATAGTCTAGAATTTTTTCAAAACATATGATGACAGAAAACTCATCGCTACTGATACAAAAGTGAGGGTGTTGGAAATTTGACATTCTAACTTTTAGGTAACACAATTGACCTTATTTCATGCAAGAGAACCTCACACTTTTTACACAGAATTCAAGAAGCAGAAAGATAATCCCCTACAAAATTTAGTGATCTGTTAAATGCTTTAAGAATACCAGATCTGCTGTTTTTGTTCACTGTCTTTTTTTTTTTTTTAAATGGGTGAATGCAAGAATACTGAACACTCAGTAAAAGCCAGTCCCCCTTTAGAAGGAGTTTGTTCAACATAGTTCTGGATTGCAGCTGCTGGTCATATTTCATTGTGCTGTTAAAGCACTTAAAACCTAAAATTAGGTACTGTCTGGTTGTAAATATTTCAGATCACTCATTTAAGAAATAAATAGAAAGTCTGCTATCAAAAGTATTGAATCCTACCATCCAAGAGCTGAGCAAACCTTTATCAAACACCTTGCTATTTTCTCAGTGAGAATCTAAGCATGACAGTTTCTCTTCCCAATGGACATTCTCCTTACATCTTCTAAACTCTTGTGATATGTGTCTCAGTAGGGCATCTTAAACTAATTATATTCAGAAATGCAGTTGGGGTCTTATTACAATGGTTACTAGGTGAGGAAAATCAACACCCCTAGGAATGGAGAGATGGCTGAGTACCTGCCTCTCACATGAATTTTTCCTGGAATCTTTTAAGCTGGTGCCCTCCACATGGGTGAGATGCACTAGTGTGTTCCACTGTGATGTGTCCCATGATCCATGTCATAGGCCAATGTGTTTTAATGGTGGGGCATTGAATATTCATTAAACTGTACAAAGACCCAAACTTGGCATCATTCAGCCTGAACTTGAGTGGAAGAAAATAAACAAGCGTCACATATTGAAAAACAGTACAAGCCACTTTGCTTGCTTTTAAGAGGTCTGAGGACTTTGTAAACATTGCTGTCATCTAATATTGCTTGGGCACTGTGCATTAACATATGCCCTGGTGATGCATCCTTTCGCTGTGAAGCCCCTGAGTCTTTAAGCCTCATATAGGTGTTGGCTAACAGAGAGGTCCAGGAAGGGAATGCACCACTATCTTGCTCCCCAAACTCCTTTCCCTTTTCTGCAAAAGAGATGAGACTGATTAATTTACAAACAGAAACTGTTTTGAGGCATCAAGACATTTATATGGCAGCATAAGACAGCTTCAGAGTGTCACCTCTAAGACTCACTGTAACCTTTTCTGTCATTGAAAGGTTCTAATTGATCTTAGCACTGACCTAAGAGTATAGTTTGATATTTGAAACCTTTCAGACATGGCCTGGCTTTTTTCTCTCCCTCAGATTTCACTACATGGCTGATGAAGAGAAACACCATATTAAAACTATCAAAAATGTTTTCCCGTGTGATAGATTTTTAATAAAATGTATTCATATTTAAAACCTTCTATTTTCATGCAGTAAGTAATTTTATTTTCATACACTTTTGGACTGTGGAAGAGTCATATTATCATGTCAGGACATTTAAGACATTTTTCCTCCATCAGCAACTCTGAGATGTTTAGGCAAAATCGCTTACCACTTTTGAAAACTTACAATGTGAAATTTCATTACACTAATATAAAATAGCAGTCATTAAATTTCATATCTAAAATTTTTCTTAATTATGTTTATATATTAAAGTATATTTTTAAATAAAAATAGTCAGCTTCATTTAATAGTTATCCAATATCTGTGTAAGTGATTATCATGTCAGTTACTGCTACCCTCATAACAGGCTAGGTAACAGTTATTAAGGACTTACTTCATGCAAAATACTCTTTAAACATTTTATGTGATTAACAATTTTAATCTCAGCTATTTATTCCATTTTACAGGTGAGAAAGCTGAGATTCAGGGTAGAATCAGGATCCAAACTTTTCAGTGTGACCCCAATATCTTTACCTTAAGCAACATACCAGGCATGTGCTCTAGGTATATGATAGATACTATTTTATGGAACTATACACAAACATCTTACTTTTTATGATTAGTTGTATAATGAAAACTAGATATTAGCAAAATATGTTAAATTTCATGTCATAAGCTATAATTTCATAGGTAATATTATTGAAGACAAAGCCAAAACAACTATTAAAAACAATTTTTGAGTACCTATTTAAAGAAACCTATTAAGTAACAGTGAGTAAGTGCTTGACCCAAATAGCCCAACTCATGAAAGTTGGTAGCAACTGACCAGCTTCGTAGAGACACTTTGTGACACTTTGTCATCATCAGGAGTTGATGACCAGCTCTTTGGAATACTTAATTTGCGTGTATACTTTCCTTTTGATTTTTCAAGCCTTGGCCTTTGGTTAATTGCCACCAGTTTGACAGTTTTATTGTTGCCTTTGTTATTTAAACCTTTCCTGGTTATGAATCTCAAATCAACACCTTTATGTTAAGCTCACATATAGGTATCAAAGTGCCCCCAAGTGCACACAGGAGTTCAAGAGGCAGCACTCAGATTTTAGAAAGAATTTCAACTTCATGGTTATCGACTTTGCATTTATAAAGGTTTTGTGTAGATGAACATTTTTGTTTTCCTGTTAATACTTTTAATTTTTTTAAATTAATTTATTTATTTGACAGAGAGAAAGAGGGAGACAGAGAGAGAGAGAGAGAGAGAGAGAGAGAGAGAGAGAGAGAATGGGCATGCTAGGGCTCTAGCCACTGTAAATGAACTCCAGACACGTGTGCCTCCTTGTGCATTTGGCTAACATGCGTCCTGGGGAATCAAACCTGGGTCCTTTGGCTTTGCAGACAAACACCTTAAGTGCTAAGCCATCCCTCCAGCCCCTGTAATACTTTTTTAAAAGATCATTTTTCCAGAAAGGCAGTGGTTCTCAAGTTACCTATGTATATATTTAACTACAGGTTCCCTTATCTAAGTGAAAGATGACAATATGTCCACCAGAGACATGTGCTTGCCCTGTGTGAATCAGGAGCAGGTGACTGGAGAATGACACAGGATGGGTCTTTTGATGAAGGAGTGTTTTCACAGTACCTACCTTATGTAGTACAAATTGTGTGATCATTAAAACGTGGCAGTGTATATCTGTACTCAGAGCTATTGAGACAGGAGGATCACTGGAGGTGAGGTTTGATCTCATGAATTGGAGACTAGCCCTGTTCATGTAGGGAGATCTCATCTCAAAATAAGCAAGCAAGCGAACAAACAAACATAAAAACCAGAAAATATCTACTGATTTAACATACTGGCAAAAGGTCTTTTCATCCTCATGTAATTGGAATATTCCGTATTCTCACTTCACTTCATTTTAGCACAGAACTTAAAACCTGGTCAATATGTAGTTTCATGTCTTACTGAGCCACATGGGACACAAACCTTTGTGCCTGCAAAAGTTGCTTCAGTGGAACACCTTTCTTTCTTCAAGAACTTTATGAAGAAGCATAGGCACTGGCCTAAGTTGATCTGACTTCGGAGTTTCATGTAAATGATTGCTACAGCTTCCTTGATTCTTTCCTTCTTTCTTTGTAAAATGGAAAGGACATTTCTCCTGAAAGAGTATTGTTAAATAATTTTTTAAAATACAGTTGTTTTTTTCTCTCACAAAATGCAACAGAACTAAGGTTGAAATTCTATCCTTATTCAACTAGGTATATCTCATACTGAGAAGGCTTAATCGCCACAAGCTCATATGGACAATTCACAGATCTCTGCATATACCCAAAGGAATGATCTATTCATTACATTTCACCTCTGACTTGGAACTACCTAATGCTAAAAGAGTTACAGAAGAACCAAATGTTCTGATTAAGAGATTGAATATTTCTAACTTAATGTTACCAGTATGGTGAACAGTAGTAATGACATGGAGAGTCAACAGATCTCTACATTAGCTAATCCTTTTCCCTGAACTTTTGTATCTGAATGCAAATGTCTTATTTGTATATGGGTATGATTCAAACAATTCTAGCCAACTTTAATCACAATGTGGCGAGCCATGTTCCAATTTCCTTTTTCAGGTCTTTGAGTAAGCTCACACTGGGCTTCCTGTAGGTAGCTATTACGAGGCAAAACCCAGGAAACCCATGCAAAACATCATTTCTACTATTTTTTTTTTAACACAAACAGTAAGAGTTAAGATAATGCCTGTGGTTTTATTTTTCTTGTTTGGTTCACAAAGAATTTTAACTTAATTTTACATTGTGAGTTGCTGACTTTGACTATTAGAGGCTTTGTTCATAAAAATCCTGAGTAAGCCAGGCGTTGTGGCTCCCGCCTTTAATCCCAGCACTCGGGAGGCAGAGGTAGGTGGATCACAGTGAGTTCAAGGCCACCCTGAGACTACATAGTGAATTCCAGTTTAGCCTGGGCTAGAGTGAGGCCCTACCTCGAAAAAAATAAAAATCCTGAGTAAAAGTTTTGGCTCCTGGCAAACACTTATTAAATGATTTTCATTAATCAGTATTGCCAGAGACATGCAAAAATTAACATGAGAAGAATATGTTTTTCCCTCCTACTCTAAAATTTTGAGGACTTTGGGGCTCTCAGTATTAGAATCTCATAGTATTCTCTAGGAATATTCAGCACAGTGAATGAGTGATTGTCACCATCTCAACAGGTTTAATCTTCAAGCATTCAGAGTAGTTCTAGCTGGACACTTGTCCTAGATACATTTGGTCATGATATTCTCTCTCATCTCCAGTATAACAGTAGTGCCTTACAGCCTCTCTGGGACATTGTTCTAGACTGTGCTCACTTTGCCTCAGATTTTGCCATCTGTCAGACATTTATTGGTATTTTGATTTTTATTTATTTATTTTTTTGAAGTAGGCTCTCACTGTAGCCCAAGCTGACCTGGAAATCATTCTGTAGCCCAAGCTGGCTTTATTCATGATTTCTATCAGCTTCCTCCTAGACCTGATGTTCTTTAGAAAACTCTGTTGCCTTCCAAGCAGATTCCAGAATTCTCAGCAGGGCCTGTACAGCCCCAAGTGCTAAGAACCTTGCTGCAGTTGCCCTTCTCAGCCCTCACCAGACGTCTTTCCTTTAGCAATGGGGGAAACAGCACTTCTCAAATGCATCTAGTCTTTTTTTTTCCTCTTTGTTTCTTTGTGCATGTGATCCCACCTTCTGCAGTGTGCCTTCTGTCTACCCCCGTGTCTTCCTTTTCTATTTCTGCCTCAAAATTTGAAATACAAATATTACCTCCTCCAAGAAGATGCGTGGCATATTTTTTTTCTTTCCTCCCAAATCACTCATTTTCCACCTTTAGCATTTGTACATTGAGATGAAATGGGTCACATTAGTTGTACTGCTCATCTCTGTGTCTCCATGCAATGCATCACAAACAACAAGAGGGTGACCACTAACATTCTTGTTGCATAAATGAGTAAAGAAACTGAGTATGAGACTGGGCATAGTGACATTAGGCATTCTGCCGTGAGAGCGGGAGCAGTTGAAAGAACCATGACCATTACATGGCTGGAAAACATTGGAATCAGGTCAGGGATTTGGGACAATCCCAGGTTGTATGCTTTATGCGTGTGTGTGTGTGTGTGTGTGTGTGTTGGGTGGAGAGAGGGAGAGGATGTATTTATTACCCACTACTGGGGAGTTGGTGATTTAGTGAGTAAATGAAAGACCTGAAGAGGGGATTGACTCTTAATGTGGTATAATGGGTAAGTGCTAAGAATATGACAGCTTGGGTTCAAATCCTGGCAGTGACACGAAGGCGAAAGGCAAGCACGTCACCTCATCTGATTTTGGTGCAGTTTTTCTCATGTGGAATAGAGCATGCTGCATGAGTTTCTTATGACTATTCAATGTGTACACACATGCAGAGCATCTAGAATGATGTCTAATACAAGGTTTAGCTGATTAGATTAGAAAGTCTTTTGGGGAGACCTTAGATTATGGGCCACAAATTGAAGTTGTGTTTGTCCAAGTGTCATTTTGATATTTTGGTAAATTCGAGACTGTATTTGTCGCCCTATGAGAAGAAATCTCAAATGTTCAAGTCAGTCTTGGCCATGTACTACTGTGCACAGTAGTTCTGTTATCAAATATTTTTATGCATAAAACCATCTGGATATCAATACATGTGGTTAATTACTCTAAAGCAATTTTAAGAACACTGTATAATGGTGTTACTACTTTGTAGCTAATACTGGTTTCCTCGTTTGCTTTGTGTGGCCTGAATATACCAGTGATCAACCTTTGTACAATTCAAGATGGTAAATGGGTTCGATCACCTCACCTTAAAAGAAAAATGAACGATTGCTGTGATTCTTATCTTGGCACTGAAGTTGGAGGTTATTAGCATCCATATTTCTAGAATTTACTACTCAGTCCTTGGTTTGAGATATCATAGCTATATGTCAGGATGGAACAGAGGGAAAGGTACATTTAAAGGTTAAAAACCAAGGTGCCATTCTTATGGTGTACTTGGAACTATAGCCAAGTGCATCTGAGTTAAAAATGTGATCACATTGCTGCTGTGCCTGAAGGAAGCCTGCTCCTGAATATATTCAGACCATATTTTCTTGGGCTCTTGAGTTTAGATGCTTATAGCAGGATAATTTGTTCTGGCGGTGTTCTCTTGAGCAAGAGACAGTGTTTAGAAGCATCTCTGGACTCAACTTACTGGATGCCAACAGCCCTCTATGCCCTGAGTGATGACAGTTGTCTCCAACCATTATCAGATGTACCTTGGGGAAAAAAAATTCACTCCCAGTTGAGAACACATAGCCTAAACAGATCTTAATATCTCTTGATATAGTGAAAAAAATCTCCCAGGGTTTTGCATAAGGGGATTGTTCTAGTTCCAGTCAAGTGTGGAGAAGCTTGATTCCTTCCTCCCAAGTTTAAGCATGAAGTCAAACAAGCCTCATTGGTCTGTGTTGATAGATTAACTTCACACAAAGAGGATTTACAGATAAGCTCAGACAGGTTGACCATCTTCAGCATATTTTCTTTCTCTTAGAATAATATGCTAGTGTTGGGGAACATAATACTTGAAGGTATCTATGAAGTAAATACTATTCGTGCAAATTCTTCCTACTATTCTTACTATTATTTCTTGGTAGTTATTTTGGACCTTTTCATTCAGTTTTTAATGATGACAATTACCCATATCTTTCCACATGTAAACATTTAATAATAATTTTTACTATTCAGCGTATAGTAACAGAAAAAGTAAACTTACTGCTTATCTGTGTAAGACTAAACTATTTAATAACTTGAATCATTTGCTCCTTTATAATGAGAAATTTTCAAATGGAGGTAGATAAATGGATAAGTGCTCAGTGATAGAGCACTTACCTTGCATGTACAAGGTCCCAGATTTTATTCTCAGCACCACAAAAATGAAAGAGAGATAGATAGAGAGAGAGAGAGAAAGAGAGAAACACACACTGGGATTACAGGTTTGTGTGCCATTACATTCATCAGAAAGCAATTTTCAGATTATGTCTTAGTTTTCTGTTTGCAACACAAGTCTGAACATAGTAATATTTATGTTTCTCAAAACAATAAAAATGTGAATATTGCATGCAAAAACTGTTTTCTGATGAGTTGCCAAATCCAAGGTTTTATGGTCTAATTTTATTGGGTTAATGTTTACATTATATAGTTTATTTAAGAATTGGAGGCTAGAGAGATGGCATATCAGTTAAAGACACTTGCTTGCAATGTTTGATGACCCAGATTTAATTGCCCAGTACCGACATAAAGCCAAATGCTAACTAAATGGTGCATGTGTCTAGAGTTTGTTTGCAGTGGCTGGAGGCTCTAGCACACCCACATGTACTCTCTCTCTCTCTCTCTCTCTCTCTCTCTGTTTCTGCCTCTTTCATTTTATTAATCTCTCAAATAAACAAATAATGTTGAAAGAATTCATATGCACTTTACTATAAACCTGACTACAGTTACAGCAATACTCCTATCTGGTTAAGATGAGAAATAAAGATGTTCCAGAAGATGTCTTGAAAGGGAACAACAAATAACATGTAATGTCAAGCACAAACTAAGAAGGATAACTGTGCCCACCTGAGTTGACTGTGAAAGTTATTTTGAACTGTGTTCTGTGATGACCAAATATCTGACAAAAGTAATTTAAGATACGAAGATTTTGTGGGGGGTGGGGGCTTATCGTTTAAGGTCACAGTCCATCATGGCAGGAAAGACCTTTTGGTAGGAGCTTGAAGCTGCTGGTCATAGTCAGTCCACAGTGAAGAAGCAGAGAGCAATACACGCCAATGTTCAGCCAGTTCTCGCCTTTTTTTTTTTTTTATTGTCCAAGACCCTGGACCATGAAATGATGCCATTCACAGTTGACATGGGTCTTCCCGCCTCATGAACCTAATCCCAGTAATCCCTTACAGGCATGCCCAGAGGCTAACCTAATCTAGACAATGCCTCACAGGTGATTCTAGGTCTTGTTAGACAGATAATCAATATTAACCACCACAAATTGTGATCAATTAATATTATAAATACGTGATTACACATACATTCTTCTGGAATATAAATAAATATAAATATAAATGTAAATGTAAATGTAAATATAAATATAAATATGTAAACATATCTGAAATTACACATACAGATATTGTCTGATTTAGTGGATTTAATTGAACCATATATGACAGATAATCATGTTGTGTGGATACAGTCAGTTTGATCTAGGGATTTCATGTCATTCACTAGCTGATACTCAAGTAGGAAATACTTAAACACACACACACACGTACACACACACACACACACACATAACACGCACATATGGTCATGACTTTGACTCTTCTATGATTTTTTTTGTTTATTTTTATTTATTTATTTGAAAGTGACAGGCAGAGAAAGAGGCAGATAGAGAGAGAGAGAGAATGGGCATGCCAGGGCCTCCAGCCACTGCAAACGAACTCCAGACGCATGCGCCCCCTTGTGCATCTGGATAACGTGGGTCCTAGAGAATTGAGCCTTGAACCGGGGTCCTTAGGCTTCACAGGCAAGCGCTTAACCGCTAAGCCATCTCTCCAGCCCTCTTCTATAATTTTTGAAGTGTATTCTTAGTTGAGAAAGTGGCTATGAATGAAACACACTGTATGTGACAAAGTGTCTTCCTCAGAGGAACACCTACCCTGCACAGAGAGATGAAGTGGTGCCAAACCACTGAATGACACGTGGAGGCCACACTAGGGAAGGTGGTTTAGGTGTGATTTAAGTCAGCAGCCTAAACCACGAGTTTTCACACTGTAGGGGAGAGGTCTGTCCATGCATTGACTGGAAACCCTGAGAAGGCACAGCCAACCCCATGCCCATCCAGGCACTTTATGCCAGACACTGAACAGGAAGCCTGGTAGCCAGATAGTCACTGGAGAACAGCCAACACAACAGAGGTTCTGTTTTTCCAAATGAGCAGTTCCCTGGTTCATAAATCAGGGAGCACCCCCTAGAGTATTCAAGTTGCGGATCTACTTTCTACTTTTTGATTCTTTGTGCCGTAGGTCCAAAGGTGGTGAGACTTACTGAGATTTTTATGAATGCTTTTTTGGCATATACTACAACCAGGCACTTCCTTCTCTCTCCCCAGGACATCTTCCCCTCTCCTGCCCTTCACCACCCTCCCTGACTCCCTTAGCCACTTTACTCTTTCTCGTCTGCTACCTACCTGGAAAAAAAAAAAATCCACTCACCTTTCAAGGTTTTGCTCCAATATCACCTCCTCTGGGAAGCTTTCCCTAAGGCTTGGGAAGAAGTAATTATTTTTGCTCTGTAATTCCATAGGGCTCGATTGGGAGAATTACTATAACAGTACATTGTGTTGAGGCTAATTATATATGAGCTTGTCTACTAGGGAGGGAGACCATATCTTTGGCCTTTTGTGTTCCCGAAGCCTGGGCATGTTGATGGGAATTAAGGAACTGCATGCATGTTTTTTGAGGACATAGGTACAAGGAAGATACTGACAAAGAACAAATCCTGGCTATGTTTCAGAACACTGAATCTCTATTGCTTATAGTCATGAAATGGTTTATTCATTATTATCTACTTTAAGTTATTTAAAGCTTCATTTGTGCCAAAGTATAGCTGATTTTTCTAGTGAAAGAAAAACTATATCCAGCATAAATTGGCCTTTCAAATAAAATGAAAAGATAGATTTTCTAGTTGAGACTTACAGTCTTCAGAATCCCAGTTCCCTTAGAAATAGATGCCGGGCACTTCCATTGCTTTCTATTGAATAAATTTTGTGTTATTTTAATATACATATTAAAATAAATAAATAAATTATATGTATAATTTATTTATTTGAGAGAAAGAGACAGAGAGAGAGAGAGAAAGGGAAGGAGAGAAAGATAAAGAAAGAATGAGAATGAGCACACCAGGGCCTGAGCCACTGCAAACAAACTCCCCATGCATGGGTCCTGGGGAATCGAACTGGGGTCCTTTGGCTTTGCAAGCAAATGCCTTAACCACTAAGCCATATTTCCAGCCCCCAATTTTGTGTTATTTTAGCCCTCAGAATTAAAGATTTCATCTGAGGGGAAGCATGTTCTATATCAATGTTTCAAAACAAGGAGCACAAAACCTCCCCAAGATCTATCTGCTAAAAGTAAAGGTGTTCTTTGGTGAGAGGAATTATCTCTTTTTCTTTTCATAATTGTGGAGACTTTCTGCTTTAAGTTTTAGTGGTGGTTTTTAGACATTTTCCAAACAAAGATGAGCAAGACCCTTCAAAAACCACAAACTTGTTTATTTAGAGTTAAAAAATTTCTTTGTATATCCAAAAATAACATTGAATTAAGATTATTGTTTCCAATAGCCTCAAAAATTGTGGTTTTATTTCCTTGTCTGAGTCAGTTTGGATTCAGTACACAACTATCCTACGTCATGATGAAGCAATATGCTTGCCTTCAGTGGGCACGTTGTATATTGGAGTCAGAGCAGAAGGGCAGGTGAAATGCTTCATTAAGTGACATTAAGTCAACTGATCAAAACAAAACAAATAGGCTCCCTGCCTCAGATACTTCAATGCTCTCAGCCCAGAATCAAGTTTTGTCTGTGTCTGACAAGCAGTCGTAGGGACTGGAGTCAGACTAGTGCTATACTGGTCCAGTTTCTGCTACTCCTCAGCCCAGAAACTTGGGCAAGTGATAGACTGAGCCCCTCTGGGCTACAGTTCCAGGGGGCGTAAAGGAGTGGCCAACACTAGCTGCCTCCTGGAGTTGTGGAGAGGGATAACTGAGGACCCATAGGAATGACGTTTGGTAAGGACCTGGAGTACTGCAAAAGCTCGTCTATTTTGAATTGATTTATTTGGGTAAACTGATGAGTGCATTTAATACCTCCCTCCTTCTAGAAAAGGGAATTCAAGCTGATCACATAAGGTCCTGTTCCTGTAATTAATCATTTCTTCTTAAACGCCCAAGTAGTCATTTTTGGTAGAGTATTACAAGAGACATGGATGAGGGTGGGGAGATGGCTCAGTGGTTAAGAGAGCCTACAAGCCTGAGATCATCCAAGTTCAACTCCCCAGAACCCATGTGAAAAAGCTGGGTGTGACCAAGCACACCCGTCACCTCAGTTCATGGGGCATGGTGACCAAACAGTCACTGGGGATAGCTGACTGAAATATGTCAGCTTCAGGTTGCTGGAGATACCCTGTCTCCAGAAAGTGTGTGGTTGAGCTGCAGAGAACTTCACCTAAAGTTCTCCTCTGGTCACTGCACACATGCATCTGCACACACATGCACACACCACACCACACCACACCATGTACACACACGAAACAAACAGATGTGGTAGGGGCTACCTGTGAGCAGAGTGACTTTGGGGGCAGCAGCCTGAGTTTTGCAATGTGGCCCATGTCCTTTATTTTGGTCTGGTAACTTGTGACATAGGTGTGTTCATTCAATAGAAAATCATCAGCTGTCAAGTTTTGATTTGTACTTTTTGCTGTTTCCATATTATGCTTTATTTAAAAAGTGAAAAATGAAGAGGAATTTAAAGTGAAAGGTGAATTTTTCACTGTTTCCTCTACAGATCAAGGTGGGCTATATCCTGCTTTACTTCCTTGCGGATACTGATATTTTTTCCTTTTTCATTTTGAAACAGGGTGTCATATATCACAGGCTAGCCCTCAACTTGCTACATAGCAGAGGGTGATCTTGAACTTCTGATTAACCGGTCTCTAATCTCCTGAGTTTTGGGATTATAAGGAGATCCATTGTACATGGTTTACATGGTGCTGCAGGTTGAACCTAGGGCTTCACGCATTACAGGCAAGCAGTCTAACAACTGAACTACACCCCCATTTCCAAACATGGTTAATACATGTGTATACTAAGTGACTATATAAGTTATTTTACATTTCTAAAACATTTTATTTATTTTTGTATTTATTTATTTGCAAGCAGAGAGAGATAGAAGAGACACACAGAGAGAATGGGTGTGCCAGAGCCCCCAACCACTATAAGTGAACTCCAGATGCATGCACCACTTTGCGCATCTTGCTTTATGTAGGTACTGGGACTCAAACTTGGCTAGTCTGGCTCTGCAAGCAAGAACCTTAACTGCTGAGCCTTATCTCCAGGCTTTATTTTAGATTTTAAATGCTGAACAGAGTCACTGATTCTGATAAATTGCTTTGGTATGCTGTCTCTTGAATGTTTTCTCACATCACTGCATACAGTTTTGGGTACTTCTATTTCATATATGCATGTGTTTCAGAATGTGTTTGCTTCAGGTTATTTTTTTAATTTCAAAGAAGATTTCAATTTCTTGTCTTTCTCCCTTCCTTCCTTCCTTCCTTCCTTCCTTCCTTCCTTCCTTCCTTCCTTCCTTCCTTCCTTCCTTCCTTCCCTCGTTTGTTCTCTTTCCTTCTTTCTTTCCTTCTTCTTTCTTTCTTTCTTTCTTTCTTTCCTTCTTTTCTCTCTCCCCTCCTCCCACCCCTCTCTTTATTTTGCTCCTTCTTTCTCTCCCTTCATTCTTTTGTTCCTTCCTTCTTTCTCTTTTTCCTCCCTCCCTCCCTCCCTTTCTCTCTCTCTCTCTCTCTCTCTCTCTCTTTCTTTTTGAGGAAGCCCAACAAACTGCTTTTTTTGTTTGTTTGTTTTGTTTTTTGAGATAGGGTTTCACTCTAGCCCAGGCTGACCTGGAATTCACCATGGAGCCTCAGGGTGGCCTTGAGCTCATGGCAATCCTCCTACCTCTGCCTCCAGAGTGCTGGGATTAAAGGTGCGTGCCACCACGCCCAGCTCAAACTGCTTTAAAAAAAAATTTTTTTTTAAATTTATTTATTTGAGAGTGACAGAGAGAGAAAGAGGCAGTTAGAGAGACAGAGAGAATGGGCGCACCAGGGTCTCTAGCCACTGCAAATGAACTCTAGATGCGTGCGCCCCCTTGTGCATCTGGCTAACGTGGGTCCTGGGGAATCGAGTCTCAAACTGGGGTCCTTCGGCTTCACAGGCAAGTGCTTAACCACTAAGCCATCTCTCCAGCCCTCAAACTTCTTTTTTAATGAAAGAGAGAGGGTGGGGAGAATTGGCATGCCAGGGCCTCCAGCCACTGTAACCAAACTCCAGATGTGTGTGTCCCCTTGTTTGCATGTGGTGCGACCTTGAGAGCTTGTGACACTGTGTATGAGGCTTATATGGGACCTGGAGAGTTGAACATGAGTACTTTGGCTTCTCAGGAAAGCACCTTAACCATTAAGCCATCTCTGCCAGCCTTCTTTCTTTCTTTTTCTTCCTGTGCTGGAACCTAGCTGCATTTCAGCTCTGTGATGATCATATCTATATATTTCTTTGTACACTTGTCATAATTTCCTAGAGCACAAAGGAATACATACAGGATTAGTATGTGCAAGGGTTTGTGCTATTGCATAAAGGATTCCAAAATATTTTTGTAAAAGATTATGGCACCTTGTTTCCCTATGATACATCGCAGGTCTTTCTCATAAAATCCAAGAGCAAAAAAAAATTCTTAACACTGTAAGAATTTATGTTCTGCTTAACAAAGAATACTTATGGCAGTAGGTTCCTTGAGATGCATACACTAATTGGAACACTCCACTCATCCAGACAAATCATCTTATTAACCACATGCATAAAAACATGACAAATATGACTTCTAGTATAAGAATTATTACATTTTTGTAAATGAGATACCACCTTACATATATTTATAATTTTAAGCTAATTGGTAAGGAAATATAAATCAGATTTATCAGAATTATTATAAGCAGTGTCTGTAAGTCTGATTTGATTGATGAAAACTTTTGGGAAATTATACAGTAAAATTCTTTATAGTGCTGGCAATGTGCTGGACACTGTTCTAAGCACTTCCTACATAGAGCTTTATATGTTACTAAGCCTTTTTAACCTTTAAAGATACAGACATTATATTAATACAAATAAGATTATTCCATTATGAGTGTGCATAAATGTACTTATATATTAATATATAAGCTACCTTAAATTACTTTTATTAATAAATGGGAAAAGCATCTTTTCATTATGAAAATTAGATCCAATGCAAAATATAGAAAATTCTCCTCAGTCCTGGCTAATGGAATGTGATACATGAAGTTTAAAATAAAGTCTATTCATCTGATGCTTTTATTGTTAGAGTCTTCTACATAGGAAATTCTGTATCCAGACCATTCCATTCCCATAGTCAACCTTCAGTGTTTACCTAGTGCCTTTCAAGATTTCCAACTCAAAGTAGTCAGTGTATTCTGCTGGCATTGGGTAAATATGCTATCAATTTTTGTATTTTTTCCTGAAGAATTTCCTGTTATTCTAAGAGATTCTCTAGGATTTATGTGCATAAAACTGAAAATTATATCACTATGGGGAAACTGCTCTGTGCCTTTGAGAAGGAACTCTCTTGCTAACTTAAGTACTATATATGTGTAGAATACCTAACATTTTCCTCCCAAGAAATTTCATGTATGCCGTTAAAACACTCTTAAATTGATTAAGGATTTGTTATATATTTCCAGAAGCACTCAAGAGTACTTTTATGGTTATAAGAGTAGAGTGCATTAGAATGCCAGAAACCAGTGAATACGCTAGAGGCCTTCAAAACCATGCCCAGCATTCCTGACTTTACCATATAAACATGTGGGGTAGCCTGGAAAAACAAAACAATTCTCTTAGCCCCAAGGTAGGAGAGGCCTACGATGACAGCACTTCAACCCACTTGCATATTAATTTGATACTTTTTTCTGTTAGGAATAATTTTTATTACTTAACAAATGGAATGGAGAAGCAATAAATATGACTGATATTTATTTCTCAACTCAAGTATTCTTTTACATATGATCTGAGCAGTTACCTTTATACTTTTTGGAAAGCAATATTATACGATTACTGCAGCATTTTGCCTATTAATCAGGAAGCTAAAAAGAGTTTTATAAATGTTGAATCAAAACTCTCCCTGCTGTGAGGGGATTAAATTTCAAGCAATATATTCATTTTATAGAGTGAGAAATTGAAGTATGGAGGATTTATAAGATTTTCCTAAAGCTGTACATTGAGAAATGGCAAGCAGAAATCTGTGATTCTGTTTACCTGAGTAACCTGATTTTTTTTTTTTTTTTTTTTTTGGTTTTTTGAAGTAGGGTCTCACTCTAGCTCAGGCTGACCTGGAACTCACTATGTAGTCTCATGGTGGCCTCGAACTTATGGCTATCCACCTACCTCTGCCTCACAAGTGCTGGGATTAAAGGCATGCGCCACCACGCCTGGCCCAACCTGAATTTTTATGAAATTAAAATTGTCCATTTCCTAGCATGTGCTTCAGAAGATTTTTTTCTTCTTTTATAATTTATTTGCTCAATTGTCCTTCAGTTTATCTGCCCATCCATCCATCTATCTATTCTTTCATACATTTAAAAGATGATCATTGTTTTTGTAGGGTGCAGCCTTGGATTGCATATATTTTTTCAAAGAAACTCATTTCAATTTTAAAAAATATTTTTTGTGGTTTTTTTTTCGAGGTAGGGTCTCACTCTAGCCCAGGCTGACCTGGAATTCACTATGGAGTCTCAGGGTGGCCTCGAACTCACAGCAATCCTCCTACCTCTGCCTCCCAAGTGTTGGGATTAAAGGCGTGTGCCACCACGCCCGGCTTAAGTTTTAAAAATATTTTTAATCATTATCCCCTTTCTTTACCTTCTTATGTCCTACTTTCCTCGACCCCTTCCACTGAACCACTTCTTTTCTGATTACTCCCTCTTAGATTTTCTTTGCCCTCCCCTGCTATCCATGATTGAATATTGGTTGGTCCAAGATATGTAGTTCTTGTACAGATAATTGTCACTATGAGGTCATGAATGCAATGCTCACTTCCAGCCCAGAAGACAGTGTTCCATAGCACTTCCCCCTCTCTTTATTTTTGTTCCTTGTTTATCAATGTTCCCTCAACTTTGATGGTGGGGTTGTAGATCTCACTTAGTGCTATAAACTCAGTAGTCACTTATTCTCAATACTTTGATGAGTTTTGAGTTGCCCCCTAGTCATAGCCAACTTTAGAAAGAAGCTTCTCTCACCAAAGGGTCTCACCTAGTCTATGGACATAAACATAAGTTGAGCTTAATTTTATTTGTACTGATTTGCCTTTAGCCCAACAACAGCTTCCCTCTGAGGGCCTATGACCTTTTCAGGCTTTTGACTAGGTTTTCAGTACCAGACATGAAATTATGTCCTGTAGAGTAGGACTCAAATTCAATCAGAGAGATATTGGTTACCCTGACAATCATGCCACTATTGCACCAGGGAGCAGATCCTGTCTGGCTAGTCAGGTGTGTAGCTTGCAGGGCCCACTATTGGTGGAGGCGTTTGGTGACTTTTCTTACCCAGCAACTTGCATAGGCACATTTCAGCACAATGACAGCTAGCCAACAGGGAGGAGGCTTCTACACTTCCAGGTTGATTTCTCAGTATTCCTCAATCAAAGCATGGGATGTCTCTGGCAGTAGGGTCTTACTACCTAGTTCTGGTGGGTAACCAAAAGAAGTAGTAATGGCTTATATTGTTCTGTGGGCTTTGAGGGTGTCCCTGACCAACAATTCACTGGGATATCATCCACCATGTGACTGGGATTTATTTTCCTATGATGTCTTATGACTTCTGGGTGTAGAACTATTTACCCACACGTAGTATTTTTGCTTGAACTCTTTCCTTTGTTGATATATATTTATTTTTTAAATTAGCTAGCAAGCAAGTAGGTCTCCATTTAACTTTTTGGCATGTTTTTAGGTTTGGTTAACCTTCTCTCTCCTGTCTTTTCCCCCATGTCCCCTCCCTATTCAGTTCCTTTTCTTACTATCATGTAAAAGAAATTGAGGAGCAGAAAGATGGATTGTCAAGGAATGGGCCGCCACAGTGGCAGTGTCCACACTGGGACCTCCTTTAGGAGCAGATGCAGCCTGGTTGAGTGCTTGATCCACGGTTTTTCTGAAAAGCCTTGGAGAGGCTTGTAACCTAGAGTTGTGGCCTAGAAAATGATGATACTCATGGACAGTGTAAAAGGACCAGGTGCCTTTTAAGGCTTATCAAGAGGAGCAACTTATTTCTCATTCTTTCTTATGAGTGTCTTGATTTTTAATTATTTATCTTTAGTTATATAAAATAGTGGGTTTCAGTCTGACATTTTTATACATATACATACAGAAACATGTTTTTATTTGCCTCTCACTCTGCCCTTCTCTGCTATTTCTTCCTTACTCTTCTTTCCAGTCTCCTTCCTCCCTACAGATAACCCCCTTCTGCTTTCGTGTTGTGTGTGTACATATTGCAATGTTGATCCTGCATGAGAGAAAATATGAACTTGATCCTGCTGTTTCAATTCTTGCATGAAAAACATCTTAATCAATGTGACCATTTTCTCACCAGTATAACCCATATTTTTCCCAGCTTACTTAGCCTTGATTTCCTTCCCCAAGCTTGAAGGGTCCTGTTGGAGCAAACAGTCTTTCTCTGGGTCAGGCCTCACCTCTCCTTGCCTTGGACTGTTTCCCTTCATGAGCCAAAGCAGGGCCCGTAAGCAATGTTCCAGGAAGAAAGTATCTGTCACCACCCAGCACAGCACCCTCCATGAGACCTGCTGAAGAACGCCCGTCTTGCTGTCTGCGCCATTCGCCTTCTACAAAGTCTGAGGGGATAACACTTTCTGCTTATTTTCTTGTCCTTTTATTTGAGACTTGGCTTCTTCCTCTGCACTTTCCCAGTTCTTTTTTTTGGAAAATTCTTTTCCCAGGAGACTCTTTGGGCCCAAGAGCATTTGTAACCCTGAACCACAACTCACAGATTCTACAAAACAAGCTGGGGCCTATTAAATGCTAGGCAGGATGAGGCTGACTGGACATGAGGGTTCTTCCTTTAAGTTTCCTGAAGAACAATTAAGTTTTAAATAAACAAGCAAATAAACACAACTGCAGGGTTTCTTCCAAATATATTTTCAAATGAAAATTTATTGTCATTAATTTTAATTTCAACCCGTTAGTTTCCTTTCATACAATTTTAAAAGAATAAATATGATACTTGGGCATAAATTAATACATAATTATATTAGTGCAATGTCAGTTAATAATTGAGTGATTTGAAAATGATTATGTACTCTGACCTAGTTCATATCCACTTAATGCCTTTCCTAAGAACTTATGTTTTTGTGGTTGATTGGATTCCCCCAGCATTCCTGTTGGGAAACAAATACTTAAAAACATCCATTAAAGATGTGATTTGATTAACTAGGGGTACTGAAAGAAAACACAATTTATTTTAAGGGTGACATGTGTAATAATGTGCTCTTAATATACAGTAGCCTGCCACGCATGTGAAAGCAGGGTTCTGTTTGTGCTGTGTTGCTCCAATGAAAGACCAGAGAGTGGAAGTTCTGATAGGTGTGTTTTGAATTAAAATGTAAGGAAGTGAAAATGAGGGCAGAAGAGATGGCTTAGCAGTTATGGTGCTTGCCTGTGAAGCTCAAGGACCCAGGTTCAATTCCCCAGTACCTATGTAAGCCAGATGTACGAGGTTGGACATGTGCCTGGAGTTTATTTCTAATGGCTAGAGGCTCTGGCATGCCTGTTGTCTCTTTCTCTCTATTTGTCTTTCTCTCTCTCAAATAAATAAATAAATTATTTAAAAAGAAGTAAAAACAAGAAAGTAGAAAAGGACGTAGTCCTGTTTATAGGTGTTAAGAAGCATCAAGTAAATCTATAGAACCATATGATTATCCTGTCAATACATACCACTTAGTTCTATGTTGCTTCTGATCCAAAGACAAAGGATTATATAGAGCCCATTCATATCCATACTCACTCTCTATTTCTTCTTCCTTTCTGTCTTTCTCTCCTTACTCCCTCTCCATTTTTTTCTTCCATCCCCTCCCTTTCTCTCTGCCCTCTCTCCCTCTTCAAGTTTGCCATTAAAGTAAAAACAACCAGCAGAGAAACACAACATGAGGTTAAAGCAACACACCAAATAAATATATTTGAGACAATAGTTTCTGAGTTCTTACCAATACAGCTGTTAGAAGTTTTCTGGATGTTGTAGGTACAATAATGGTGGTGTTTGTTTTTTTTTTAATTTTGGAAAAGATGATCCTATTTTGACTGCAATTGCAAAGTCAGAATGAGTTTTATATTCTGATGCGACAAGGAAATTTTTTGAGAGGAAAAACATACTTTTGTTTTCCAAGGTACTGAGGTTTTAACATAGTTAAAAACTGTGGGGCTGGAGAAATGGCTCAGTGGATAAAAGCATTTGCTGGGCAAGTGCGTTGACCTGAGTTTGGATTCCAAGAACCCACATAAATCTGAATACAGTGGCATCTGTAATCCCAACTCTTGTAAGAGGAGATGAGAGGCAGACAGGAGAATCCCCAAAAAGCTTCCTGGCTGGCCAGCCTGACCTATGCAGTAGTGAACAATGAGAGACCTTGCTTTAAACAACATGGGAAGCAAAGACGGACACTAGAAGCTGTCCTCTGACCTCCACACGCAGGCCATGGGATTCATGTGCCCATACCTCACCCACATGACCTCACATAGCCATGCACATCTTCCCTCCACCACACCATCTCAACTATGAAAGTTCTCCTGCCTTGTCTCACATGTTGGTAATGCTAATGGCATCATATTCTCATATTTAATTCAATTCTTAGCTAATATTCCCTCCAGACACAATTCAAATACATGACTTGGCTCTGTGTAAATCAGATTTACTACTGCTCATGTCTTTCATGCTTACTTTGTTACATGTTGTGACTCTTTCCTACCCCTAGTAAAAGTATGGCTTTCAGGCATCTTACCTTGATTCCTGAGAAAATGATGATATAGCAAAACTGAGAGGGAGAGTTGTGTTTTTGTGTCCTTGTCTACACTTGGAGACATGAGTATTTCCTGAGGTTTGTCGTTGAGTTCACAAACTGTTTCTTTGACTCTATCTAACTTTCTGTTAACTTCATTAATTTCCCTTTAAAAGCTTTCAGTGAGGTCATGCATGATGATGTATGTCTGTAATCCCAGCACTTGGGAGGCAGAGGCCAAAGGATCAATAGTTTGAGGACAACCTGGGCTGTAGAGTGAGCCTGCCTCCGAACATAAAAAATGATTTACTACACACACGTACACATGTGTGTATGTATGTTTGCACGTGTGCTTTCATGTGCGCATGTTGGGTGTTGTCCTCAGGAACTCTGACACCTCTTTCAGAGATGGTGTCTCTCATGGCCTGGCGTTCTCCAGTTACACTGGACTGGCTGGCCAGGGAGCTCCAAGGTTCCTCCGTCTTCACTTCTCTGGCGTTAAGGCTATAGGTGATCTGCCACACCTAGCTTTTTTTATGTAAGTACTGCGGAGCAAACTCAGGATCAAACTGGGAGAGCACTTTACCCAGTGAGCTGCCTTCCCTGCCCCTCAGCCCATCATTTTTTAAAGAGCAATCCTATATTTCATTTTCCATATTTGTGTACTTATTTTTATATGTGGCTCCTTCAATTTTGCCTCAATCTCTCCTCTTTTTAATCATTCAAGCACACACATAATGTCCTTTCATGACATCGTACTTCTTGGTTGTTTAATTCCACTACTGTTGTATTTGCTGTCTTTGTGTTTAGATATCTCTATGGTGCTTTGCTTACTTGAGGAGATTATTGTTTTTGGTAGATTTCTCTCCGAAGCCTTTCGGCAGCTGGGGGCAACTTTCCTTTTGCTTCCCCTGGAGTCTAGAGCTCTCAGGCCTTCAGTCTTGATTTTCTTTCCTTGCTATGGGCTTCCCATGCCGCAAAGTAAAAATTTGGAATTTGCATTTGTGTAAGGTTGGGATTTTGATTTATCTCAAATAATTAATTATTTTCTTTTATTCGCTTCCCAAGCCTCTAACACAGGGCTCACTTCCTTGCCGAGTTTGAGGGTGGGCCAAGTTTTTCTAGCCTTCTGTCACTAAAAGTGGCAAGCTTTGCAGACTTCTTTCGTAGACTGACACTTTTGCCTTTGCTTCCAGCTCATTTCCATAGTGAAGATAATGACAATGAGCTACCAAGATGCACACACAAGCATAGATTGTCCTCCCCCATGTTCCATGTGACCAGTTCATGGAAAATTTGGTATGATCTCTGAAAGTCATATCTTTCTTGTCATTAATATTCATACAATTTTTGTATCCTATTGATTTCTTTTATCTCTTTCGCAGCGTCCTCTTCTTTATCCTTTTTTTTTTTAAGTCAAGACATCATTCTAGGTTCTCTTGGAAATGACCTCTTCATTCCACGAGCTAACCATGTCATTCTTGAGCAATCTGAAGTAGCTGTGTTACTGTAGTAACATCACAGATACCATCTTTCATTTGAGGTCCACTGCAATCAAAACATAGTGATCTGGGCTAGAGGGAGACCATACCTTGAAAAAAACAACAAAAAAAATAGTGATAACTAAGCATTTTCATTTCCTCATATTTCATTCTTGACTTATGCTCTTACCAATTTAAAACCTCTTAACATCACAGTAATACTGAGAAATCATTCCTTTCTTGGGCTTTCATTTCATCCTCTCCCCCACAGATCCATTTTGTTGATATTACTAACATTTTATCATTAAAGAAGCAAGTCATACCTTGATGTTGCCTAGAATGTCAGACTAAAAACATGTACTAAGGACTAAAGTCCTATCCAATATATTGCTCATTTTTACAAATTTACCTCAGTGAAGAAAACTGGTAAGACTCTTCTTAGAAATTACTGGTTAGTATATGATGCTTAACCAAACAGAGTTAAATATATTTGTGCAAGAAGTTGCATAGAAATCATTCTATTGTATAGCCAAAAAATGTCAAAATTCTTTTATTTAGAATAGGGGCAGGAAAATAGAGAATAGAGAATTTCTTCCACTCTCACTAACAGTCAAAGTGACTTATATTAATACTACTATTATATATATATGAAATACTGTTATATATAATATTATAATATATTGCTATAATATATTATGATATATAATACATACATTATATATGTATATATATATATATGTATGTATATGTATGTATATACACAATACTATTCCTATTTTGTGGATTAAGGAATGTCATCTAGAAATATTAGTGAACTTTTCTCAGTTCCAACAGTTACCCATTGTCAAAACACTTGATTCACATTTAGATCTATTTTATTCCAGTCTTTTCTTAGAATCTCTACATCTATATTTTTTTCTAACAAAACTATCTTTTACCAAGGGTTTCAGAGTTAAAGTTGGGAAATCTATGATTGAGTTCTCTCAAAATATAACACATTTTTTCTCAGGAGGGGCATAATGTGTTTGAAGCAATGTATGTATTATATAATATATATGATATATAATACATAAATACATGCACAGAGACACATACACATACAGTAGACTGCTTCTCAGAAATGGATCAACAATTTTCTCCTCTGCCAGGCTGCATGTGCGCCAGCTGCACCAATACAGGGTACACAAAACACTCAGCAGTGTAATTGCAAAGTAACGATGCCATGAACAACAAGGATGATCTGAGAGAAGGGAAGCTGGTCTACAGAGCATGCCTGAGTGTGTGTTTGTGAAGACTGTAGGAGTTGTGTAGGTGCAGACTTTTTTCAGTGTCTCCCTCAGGACAGTTTGATAATAACTGCTCGTATGTTTTCTAGGCTAACTGGTCAGCCATCAACAATTAGCAAACATACAGCAAGCAGAAATCTTTGGTTTTACCTGCTTGCTAAACGCTCAAGTCATGATAATTTATAACCCCAGGAAAGTGTTTGCCACCAGATGAGTATGTTGCTAATGACCTACATGATTATCATGAAGTTGAACTAGAAACTTCTTAGCATGAAAATATTAGTTCCATCAGCATTGTTTTATGAGGCTAGGAAGCAAACTTAGTGTGTTTGCACATGCTAGACAAATGAGGCAAGTGCTCTATAACTGAGCGACACTTGCAGCCCTTACCCAAACTAAACATTTTGCATTACAAGAATCATTTTGGTAGGTTAAGAGATGACTTAGTGGTTAAAAATGTTTGCTCCACAAGCCTGATGACTGGAGTTCTGATCACAGAGCTCCTATAAATCTGGGTAAGGTGGTGCATGTGTCTGTCATCCCAAAGTGCCTAAGCCGTGGGAGATGGAACCAGAATCCTGATGCTCATGGCCCAGCTAGTCTGGTGTCAGCAAGCTGTAAACAAGAGAGACCCTGCCTCAAACAAGGTGAAACATTGTCCTCTGACTATCATATACACACACCCCAGCCCATGTGATGTGCATGATATCATATATATCACATACATATACATTGATACACACACACACACACACACAAACACAACACAAAGAATCATTCTGCAAAGCCCATGTTCTGTCTTTGTAAACAGTTCAAAAATAGCTCAGTCTCTAGTTTGTAGCTTGGCTTCATTTGAGGAACTTGAAGTCAAGCAAGGTGCTCATTACTATTCACCCAGATCTGTTTCTTGGACACCCCTGCTGTTTTCCTTTTTTATGGGCAGGGAAGAGAGTCACGTGCATGGTCCAAGAATGCTCATCTCCACCTCTCTGAACAGTTGGCCATGGAACTGGAGCTAGGTGTTCTTTGTGCTGCTGGCTTCCCTCTCTGGCATACTGCCTAGGTAGTTGGAGCCAGCCAGCGTCTGACCTAGCTTCACAGCCCCATTAATGAAAGGTGGAGGGCACTGGAGGTAACTAGGTGCACAGAAGCTGGGAAATCAATGCCTTTCTGGACAGCTGCACATAGTTATAACCCCTCAAGGATGTAAATTTTTAGGCTTTCGGTGCAATTATATTATTGAATTAGGCAATACACAATAAAGAATAAAAAAAAATCTAATTAAGGATCAGGAGAAGAGCTCAGGAAGCCCAAAGAATAGCAGAACAACCAGGTATCAGAAAGAGCAGAGAAACAGTGAAACTTGGGAGCAATGAGAACCAGGTGGTCAAACTACCCAGCTTCCCTGGCAGCCTCACCTTTGCCCTTCTTTTGTGAGCTCCTTCTGTCTTTCCATTCAGACCAATCTTTTCCACATAAATGTGAAAAACTGCCAAACTTTGTATTTTTGCATTCAAAGAGGACTAGCTTGATATTTTCCTGGGCCTGTGTCCTAAGTACGACAAATCATTAGCTCCAAGGCATTTGATGTAACTGGAGATGCCCTGAGGAACCTACTTCATAGGGTAAGCTGAATATAGATCCATATAATGGGGCTGTATGATATGTGTATAATATACCCCCATGTGAACAGGCCTTATATGTTTTTTTTTTCAGTCATTTGAGACAAGGTCTCATTATGTGCCTTAGGTGGCTTCAGGTTTGCAATCCTCCTGTCTCAGCATCCCAAGTACTGAGATTACAGGCATGACTACCATGCTTGGCTGCAAATGATTTTTTTTTTCAAAAGATGCTTCTGAAAGCTTACTTAGTGGTTTGAAAATTTGAATGCCCAGCCATAGATGATATGTTTTAAATGTTAGAATTTTATGTAAGAGTTCTTGCCTAAGTACAAAGATTCTTCAAAGTCCTTCCTGGGTTGCAGGTGCTGTGTCAGCAAGGGTAGGATCATACAAGCCTCTGATTCCCAATCCCAGTGTCTACATATGAATGCAACAAGTATTTGGGAAGCTGTGGTCTTTAAATATTTTTCTAAGGCTATATTGAGCATGTGGAGCATGCATTGGGAATGGAGTCTCCTTTTTTCTTGTCTCTGCAATGATTGGCACATGCAACCTCACTGGTGCTTGCATTCTTCCAGAAACTCAAGGCACAGTTCCAGCATTTGACTACAGGACAACATGATGATCGTGGCAGGGGAGGGACTGGTAAAGCCAATAGAACAAAGACTGAGGTCCAATGAAGGGAGCAATAATCCTCAGAATTCCCACTTGGGTCACTGACTCCAGAAAGCAAATATACCAGACTCCATAGTGACTTATTGAGAGACCTCTTTGCAGAGGTGTCCTTCATCTAGATGATATCACAACTGCAAGTACAACCAGTGTATGTCTGGTTTATCTGCAGGATGGAGTAAAGCTCTGATTTACGAGAATGCAAATGGATCAGTATTGTAGAACTGTCACTGGGGCTGCACTATGACAAGAGAAAAACTCAGAGCGTGACTGGAGGGCCCAAGACCACTACCAAGCAGTGGCCTCTGCCAATGATGGCTTTAACTGACAGTGGCAGTGAGCAGAGAGAGCTGGGGAGGGACTTGAACAAACTCTAGGATGGACTGTGAGGTCTTGATGGTTCTGTGAATGCAGAGAGGAGCGGGCAAGGAGTCAATGGCAAAGTCCAGGTGTCTGGCTTTCATTCTGGTGAAAGGCAGTGACATTTGTGAGGTATAGTGTTGCCACGTGCAGCTTCCATCCTGGTCTCATGCCAGCCCTGGCACAGAGATGAAGCCCATCTTCTTCCCATTCATGTTCCTTGAGCCACAGGAAGGCATGATTGACTTGAGTGTCTATCTTTTATTGAAGAGTAATCAGAAAGACAGAGAATTTGGGCCCACATCACAAAATCTTCCTGCACATCTCCTCGTCTCTGACAGTTGAAGGACCTTTCCTCTCTGCCACCTGTACCAGCCTGCAGTGCTGCAGTGTCTTGTAATGTGAGAATTCTTAAACTATTTGTGTGTGCTGTTTATATTTGAATTAGAATCATCATTGAAATTTTATTCTACTTTAAAAAATATTTTTCTATTATTTAAGTTGAGAGGGAGAGAAAGAAGAGAGAGGCAGATGGAGAGAGAATGGGCATGCCAGGGCCTCCAGCCACTGCAAACGAACTCCAGATGCATGTGCCACCTTGTGCATTTGGCTTACGTGGGTCCTAAGGAATTGAAGCTGGGTCCTTTGGCTTTGCAGGAAAGCACCTTAACCACTAAGCCATCTCTCCAGCCCTTGTTCTACTTTTTAAGACACCAAAGTCTATAGACTCACTTCTACCTAAGAAGTAAAGAAAGGCTATATGATGACCTGTCTACATATAGAAAATGAAACTGCAGGAGAAATATGGGAGAGACTCTCCTTATTCCTGTTTAAAATTCCCCTTTCTGAGGGAATTGCCTTGAGATAGAGCTGGCAATGGATTTTTGCCTCATGAAACAGCATGAGGTTACTGTTAGCCTTTAATTTTATATCTTTATTATAAGGTAATACTTTTCTTACTTTCTTCGAAGTGGTTCTCATTCTTTCCTCATATATTTGTGAAAAATAAATGTTAAAGGATTTAACATAACAACCATTGTTAAATTATGATGTAAAATAATACTGTGTCTGCAATTAGCCAAGGGAATTTAACTTGGTTCAGTAATATAAAATCACTGGGCTCATAATATTTTAGTACCTGAGCTAGTTTGGCAAAGAACAAAAATCATGTTACCATTAAAAGTCAAGCTAAGTAACAATTAATCTAAATTTCAAGGAAACGTAAACTATAATAACATGGAACACTGATGCAAAGTAACTTCCCAACTGAAGCACTGACTAGATTCGGAACTTGTAGTTTCAAAAGGAGGGCAGTTTTTGTTTAATACTCTTATGGGTCGAATCTTTCTGAAGATTCAATTTTAACTTTTGCTCACTTTAGCAGGAGCATCTCGAGATAGTGGTCCTTTTAGAAAATGGTTACATCTTTCCCAACAGTCCATATTTTCAGTTTAAACTATATCTATCTGTTTTGGGAAAATTACCTTCAAACTTGGGACTACCTCTTAAAATGATTTCAGTGTAATGACTGAACACATGCTATGGGTGAGTTGAGACTCCTATAAGATATGCTTATACCTATACCTGTGCATGTGACATGGTTTGGATTTAAGGTCTTTGTAAGTATGTTAAGGTAAGATGTTATTGGATTAGGGTGAGCCCTAATTCACTGACTAGAAATACTTTAAGGAGAAGAAAATTTTGGCCGCACACACACCCTTAAGAACAAAGAGACAGGGGAATGCCATGTAATGATGAGGTGAACAGTAAAACTGTTGCATCTACAAACCAAGGATGGCCAAAGCCACCAGAAGCCAGAAAAAGACACGGAGGAATTCTTTCCTGCAGCCTCTGAGATCCACTATGGCTTTGGATTAGAACTGCTAGTTTACAGATTTGTTTTAGAATAAATTTCTGCTACTCAAAGCCATCCAGTTCATTGTACTTTGTCACAGCACTCCTTAAGAATCTAATACAGCGTGCTGCATTGTAAGTAAACAATCACTTTAACTGACATAAGTAATGATTTCATTAAAAGTAGATTTACATATAAGACTAGGTCAGATGAGTAGGAAACTATCTGGCAGATAATTTTCAATATTCAAGCTTATGCAAAGTTAAAATATTCCACTTTAGTAAATAGCATTTCTAAATGACTTTATTCTTAAAGACAGAACTCTGTAAGCAAAATAATGCTATTGGAAAGTTATCTTTATATATTTTGCCTGAGTAACCATTCACATATCCAAATTGTACCATGATGTTAATTACACAATTATTGTTTATATAAGTTGTAGAAAATTATTAACAGATTTAATTTCTTCAAAAAGTTACGTATATATAGCAAAGATCTTGCTATATTTTCATATATTTTACAAGTTAATAAAAATCATAATTATTTTTTTTTCCTTTTCGGATAGTCTGTTTCTAATTGAAGAAAGCTGCTTCTACCTGGGAGTGGCAAGAAAAGTGAGGAAACCACATGGAAGACACCCAGGATTTAAATGAGCAATCAGTAAGTCTTGATTCAATCTCAGATTTGAAAAAAAAAAAAAAAGATGGTGAGACAACTCAAAAGCATGCTGGAAAGGAACATGTTGTAAGCTGTTAAGTTTTTTGGCTAAATATATTTTGCTGATTTTTGAATTCTCTTGTAAGACCATGAAATAGGACTTTGGAGTAGTGTGCTCTCTCTGCTTAATGATGATGTCACATTTTGATGTCTCCCTTGATTCCCCACTTGGAAAGCCAGTGGGTAAAAGACTGGGGTGTTGAAATCGTGCTGTGTATTTTAGACAAAATCTAAACAATTTTATGCACTTCCTTTGCTATAGTTTGTTCCAAAAATGCTAGATGGTTTATATCTTGTTGGCTATTGGAAGTATCATAGGAGAACATGCATTATCTAGCCTATTGCTTGTCTCATGTATAGAAACCATAGTTCTCAAGGGCTTTTTTTATTTTAGTAGATTTATTGTAGCACCAAGACTGTATCATAATGGTGACAATCCTTTGATGATTCTGACTTCTCACAGGGAAGGACTTCATCTGTCTTTTCTTCCCACCTCATCAGTAGCACCCAGGGGCACTCATTCTGTTCACGTGTATGTGAACATGGTGTGTATGCTTGTTCATATGGGTGGATGCAAGTGCATACACACGTGTGTGTAGCCAGAAGTCAATATTAAGTGTCTTCTTCAGTGACTCTCCACCTTGTGTTTTGACATAGGGTCTTTTGCTGAGTCTGGAGCACACTGATTCTGCTCAACTAGCTAGCCACCCAGCCTGAGATCCTCCTACCTCTGCTAGCCCAGCACTGAGAGGATAGGGTCATACCACTGTGCCTGGATTTTTGTGGGTGTTGAGGATCCAAACCCAGGTCTTCATGCTTATGCAACAAGCATTTTACCTACTGAGCAATCTCCCCAGCCCAACACTAGGTTTTTACTATGGGTGCATAGAGTCATCCTTGGAGACTGTTACCCAACCTGCTCTGCACACAGACAACTAGTTATGTCTCAGAGAGAAAGGCATGCCTACTTACCAAGAATGTGCTTTGCAAACTGATGCATTTTTCATTTGCTTTATGATCAGATTGATCTTGAGTCGAAAGTTCCCATCATGCAACTGAGAAGCAGATAATTGTGTATAATAATGTGATTCTAGAAAAGATATATATGGCAAATTCAATTTAATATTTATTTACTTATTTGAGAGGTAAAGAGCAGCAGCAGGAGAGAGAGAGAGAGAGAGAGAGAGAGAGAGAGAATGAGTGTGCCAGGGCCTCCAGCCACTGCAAACAAACTCCAGACACATAATCCACCCTGTGCATCTGGCTTATGTGGGTCCTTGGCAATTGAACCTGGATCCTTTGGAATTGCAGGCAAGTTCCTTAACCACTAAGCCATCTTTGTAGCCAAACAAATTTAATTTTAAAATGAAGAGGAAAATGTGTTTTAGTATAGAACTATCATTCTGAAACTGGTTTCATTTGTCTTCCATCATATAGTTAATTTGAAAGAAATTATATCTATGCTTTTAATTTATGTCAAAGATGTTATTAGTCTATGTTCATTATATATTACATTATGACTTATTTCATATGGCTCCATTGCAGGAAAACTATAACAAACATTACACTGCTATAAAACTCTGAAAGTAGGGCTGGAGAGATGGCTTAGTGGTTAAACGCTTGCCTGTGAAGCCTAAGGACCCCGGTTCAAAGCTCGATTCTCCAGGACCCACGTTAGCCAGATGCACAAGGGGGCGCACGCATCTGGAGTTCATTTGCAGTGGCCTGGAAGCCCTGGTGCGCCCATTCTCTCTTCCTCCCTCTCTCTCTCTCTCTCTCTCTCTCTCTCTCTGTCCGTCACTTTCAAATAAATAAAAATAAACAAAAAAATTTAAAAAAAAACTCTGAAAGTAGTCAAGGAGTAGTGATGTTACGCTTGAAAGTTGTCAAACTGGGCTATAGAGATGGCTGAGCAACTAAAGGTGTTGCTGACCTGAGTTTGATCGTCTCCAGCAGCCACATGAAACTGGACACAGAGATGCATGCATTTGTGATGCCAACATACATACAGCAATGGCAGGCAGGATACCTGGAGAGTCTTGTACTTGCAGGCCAGCTACTTTGGTGCATGCAGTGGCAAACAACAATACCTTGTCTCACAGAAGGTAGAAAGAGAGGACAGACACCTTGAAGTTGTCCTCTGATGTCTACATACGCAGTGTGCGCACACACATGTGAATGAAAGAAAAGAAAAACGTGAAAGAAAAGAAATTGCCTTATTGTTTAAATAAAGTTGAAAAAGTGATAAGGAGAAAGTGGAGCTTTAAAATAATTTCCAAAAATATTGGCTATTGAATTTAAATATGTGTAGCTCAGGGTTTTGCAAGTGGATGCTGTGGCCATTTCTCTACTTCCTACTTTTGCATGTTTATGATTGTTGATGGATCAGATGTCTCTAAGTTTGACTGCTTGCCTGGAGGTCTACAGTAAATTATTGAATTGCCTGTGGACTGTAGTGTGTACTTTGTTCCAACACATTGAAACTAACTTAAAAGTGTGTGTGTGTGTCTGTGTGTGTGTCTGTGTTAAATATCTTACTGTTCCTGCTTCCTGAAGACCGAGAGTCCAAGAGTTTTCTGGGGACATGAACCTAGAGTAATAAAGCTGGTGGAGTTCCCAGCTATGTAGGTGGCTCTTTCATTAGTTATTCTGAAAAGTGAGTATACATAAGAAACAATTTTTGTTCAATGAAGTTGAGTTTAAAGAGAGTGTGTCTTTATATTTAACCAGAACTGAGGTGATACCAAGGTTTCAGACCACCTTTCACAAAACAGTGCCCAGAACTTGTAAATTATATGTGTATATCACTGATATGCTTTCAGTGATATTTTAAGGCTTTTAAATATGTCTTTTTTTTAAGGTTGTCAGTGATACTATTGTGCATCTAGGTTTAAGAACCCAAAACTCACAATGACCTTCCTAGACTCTTTGTGTGACCCTACATCCTGAGTTTAGATTTAGAATACAGAGACCAATCTGTTCATCTCATAAACGTGCAGAGGGTTGTTTACAAATGTTAAATGATTTGCCCGTGTTGCCATGGCTGGTAAGAGGCAGAGTTGTAACTTCTCACTGGCCTCTTGAGTTCAATATTACAGTTCTGTGCACATGGACATGCCTGACAATTGGGACACCTTATGACGTTCCTCACTATAGCTAAGGCAAAAACCAAGAAGCTTCCCCTTTACATTGGAATGCTTTTTATTTGGAGTAAATCTTTAAACGACTGAATTTTGTGCAAAATATTAATGTATCAAAGCTTTTGGAAAAATGATAGCATTTACTAAACTATACAACAAATGTGAGTTGGAGTACCATTCATAATAAGATGAAAGGAAATTTACTTAGGTGATGGTTATTTTACTTCAATTACAATTCTTTCTCTGGGCATAGATACAATAGTGTCACTTATAGAACATTCATGCTTATTTTAGAATTTTCCATAAACTCTCTCTAATCTTCACCATATCCTTGCAATGTCATACTAAAGGCTACCATTTTCCATATAAGATTACACAGTATTAAGGTAAAACAGCTGCTAAGTACCAGAGATTGGAATTGAACTCATGTTTATCTTGATCAGAAACTTTTAATGGATTTTGCATGATACAACGTAACATGGAAGTTAAGGGCTGGGACAATAAAGTCAAATATCCCCAACAGTTAAATTCCTTACAAACACTGAGAAATTACTGACTTTTTTCTTCATCTCTAGAGACATGTTGCATGGAGTGCTTACATGTGTCTCACATAAAGATTCAGTAAAGGTTAATAGAAATATTCATTCCTTCTTGCAAAGCCAGCTACCTTCTAAATATCTTTGCCTGGAAACTCACTGGTCCATAAACTCAACAGATGAAAATTGAACTTAACAGCTCTCCTGGTTTTCTTTCCTTTTTTCTCTACTCCTATATTTCCATCACAGTGAATTATTTCATCATCGGCCACTCAGCAAGTGGGGTCAGAATATAGTAGTCGCCCTCCCTCTCAGCTCCATCTAAGGGTTTATCCTTTCTTGATTCTTGTTCTGTCTCAAACTGTTCTCTGAGCTCCCTCCCAAATTTTGTCCTCTATTTTAACTCTTGACTGTCTAATCCTGCTTCAGTTTGCTTCTAGAGTTGTATTTCTAGAATCGATACCTGGTCAAGTGACTGCTCTACTTTCCCTCCTTTTCATACACTCTGCAAAGACGATCATGTGTGTGTGTGTAGTCCAGCACAAAAAAAAAAAAAAACCTCAACACTAATAATTTCCTCAGTTTTATTTCCTGCTTCTGTCAGTTCCCTGAATCACCCAGGTCTTCTAAGGTTTACATTCTCTTACAAGTGCTACTGAGCTTCCTCCCAGATTGGGCCTGTCATTCTTATAAACTCGCTTTAGGGGTCACACCCTCTGAGTAACCCTCGCAGTCTGTGCCTTTTCTCTCCATTTCACCAGCAACGTGGATTCAGCAATGCTGGGCGGATCACACCAGGGCTGCCATGCTGGTTAAGGGATTCTACAGTGTGCCGTGGTAACCTTTGGGTAACCCTTTGGCATTTACCTTTAGCCTAGCGTTCACCCCGCAGAAGTGAAACCTTATCTGTTTACTTGTGTCTCTCTCTTCTGGATCATAAACTACTGAAGAATAATGGTGTATCTTCTCTGTCTCTTATTCTACCTTACCGACACAATTCTTGCTCATTAACTGTTTTCTTCAAAATCTTTTATATGGTTTTCATGAGATATGTTAACAAAGGGCTTGAAAAAATTTAGAAAGCCAACATGTTATTTTCAGAGTGTATCACCTTCTCATGAATTCACATTTGTCTTACATTTCAGAAAACTTGTTTAAGAAGTCTAACAATAATTTAATTGTATACAGCCACAACATAGTTGGCCCTTAAACAATTTTTTGTTTGCATTTTGTCTGGCTCTTATTTTGAAGTTTGGCTAATAAGGTCTTGGGAGTTCTCCTAGGCAAGTAATTAAAGTTAGGGTTTAACTTCCATAAACTAATCTTCAATGCTACCACACAATTCTTTTTAGAGACTCTAGTTCTTTAGAAGCAGTTTGTGCTACAGCCAGTTATAGCTTCCTGTAGTTTTTAATTTTAAAATGTTATTCTTATTAATAAAAACAGCTACGAGTATAGTTTATATATGACAATGCCCTATTGAAACTGTGAAATATGTCATATCCCCTGATTTCAAATAAAGATTGGATGAAATATAGTATTTTTAGTATTTTTGAATTTCTTATATACTAAATTACTTTAAAGTTCTAGTTTGATGGAGCTGAGTATTACTACAAATATGTTTTACTCATTTAATTCATTCAGACCAACCTGAGGCATAGTCTGGTCTAAATTTATGATCAAGGTAGGTCTAAAAAGAAATCTAGTTCATTAAATTTTAGTATTACATGTAATAAAATAATATGGTAGTGAATACTAATGAAATAAAATAATTATAGCTCACAGTATAATTGCCTTTTCTATTTGTTATATATTAAAGACTTGAATACTCCTATGTATTTCAACTTTATCACTAAACCAATTCACACATATTATTGGCAATTTATTTCAATGAGTGGAGACTAAATTATTTTACATTTATTGGAGCTGTATTGTGTTTAATATCTTTTAAACAATGCTTTTAGAAATTCACAAACATTTATGGAGCATGCTAATGTAAGTAATAACAGTCTAGAGATACTTTAATAAACTAATCTCCTCTCTTTGTTCTTCTCTCAGAATATTACATGACTGTTTCTCAATTTTTCATTCTTGAAAGTCCTGTAGATTCACCTTTGATTGTAGTCACTGACCTATCATTGAAAGTCATTGAAACTTTGAGACTTTGGAGAGATTTCTAGATATGCTGTAGAATTAAATCATCTAGACAGAGCTTCAGAATTACTGATTTAGGATAGTTTTAAAAAACTACACTGTGTTATAATTATGGTTCATTTTAGATTACTTCTGTTTTTCATGTGACGTTATGAAAACCCTGCAATCTGATTATTGTTTTTTGTTTGTGTATTTGTATAATGTGATGTGGTGTGTATGTGTGAGAGAGATTTATGGACATGTATGTGCCCTTGTGGCATCACAGGCAGTCACTTGCAACAGGGTGTGCTTGCCTTCAGTGGCTGGGGCTGAACGTTGCTTGCTAACTGTTGGGTGTCCCCTACAAGCCCTTTCATCTGTTTTTGTTGATCTGGAGTCTCTTACTGATCCTAGAGTCTGCCCAATCCCAAGTAGACTCGTTGAGGCTGAGCTCTATTATCAGAGGTTGGTGATAACTGGAAAGCTATTCAGGTGGAATGCCAACTCATATACGCTTATGTCAGAATTCATGCCATGAAACATGCCATGTTACCTGTTCTGGTCAACTTGAATAGTGTTCAGACACTTGAGTACATTTAATATTTTGAAGTATGCATTACAACTCAATTTGATCTCAGTTTATTTAAATGAAATCAAAACTTTCAAATATCATGACACTGGTAAGAAATATAAATTATTCTACCACAATTACAAATTAGCTACACAATATTCATTAGGAAATATTTTTAAATATTTTATTTATTTATTTGAGAGAGGAAGAGGCAGGGCCTCTAGCTATTGTAAATGAACTACAGACACATACCCCACCTTGTGCATCTGCTTTACACGGGTACTGGGGAGTCAAACCTGGGTCCTTATGCTTCACAGGCAAATGCCTTAACTGCTAAGCTATCTCTTCAGCTCATCATTAGGAAGTATTTTAACAAATAATTCTAAGGCTGTATAATGTATAAAATATGTACGAAAAGAATGGTTATATCACTATCCATATGACAACATGACACTGTAACAGTGGGAGTGGTGATAAGGGATGGATGCAGGGCATGAATGTTATGAAGGAAAGGAAGGAGTCGCAAACAACTTCTCTTTGTACAGGGCACCAGGAGGGATGAGTTTTGCATTTTCTGAAATGTTATTCCCTTGGAAGGACCAGGTTTATGCAGAGATTAGGAGCTAGGTTTTAGACATAGTGACAGAGACAGTGTTGTTTTCACCAGCTTTGCTCTGTGCTTCTCTTTTCCAATGTATTTTATATATTTCATGTCCCCCTTCAGTATAGACCAGGCCAGGAAACATGTTCTGCAATACAAAGGGAAGGGATGCAATTATCATATGCCCAACTGAGGCAGCGAGGAGCTCCTGAACAATTCTTTGGCCTTTCTGTTTCCCTTGTGTGATTAAGGAGGAAGAATGTGGATGGCTGAGTTGTTGCATGGAGGAATAGATTCTCATAAAGCTGATAGATATGTGAAATTTTACCTGTTATTAGCCACATAAGTATCAACATTGATGAGTCTGCTATAACTGTCTGGAACACAGGAGAGATGCTTGACATACAAATATTGAAGACTTCAAGGAATCTGTGACATAGAGAGACAGGCTATTTGTTGAAATTATCAAGAGAATAAATCTAGATAGGGAAAAATTAAAAGGATTAAGCCCCTAGTCCACCTCAAATTTAGAAAAAAAGATGACATAAGGTACAAGATGTTACATGATAACTGCTTGATCCTACTGCCTAATATCCATTAGCAGAGTTATCCATGAGTCCATGTTCGTACATGCAATAAATCCTTCTTTGATAAAAGTCCTTCCAAATCTTTCAACAATTATATATTTAGGTACTGGTTACTTGGTTCACCTTATGTTAGTGCAAAAAGAGCCAACATACAGCTGTGAATAGGTACTGATTACATCACTAGGCTTTTTGAGATTTTCATCAGAACCCAAACTATAAAATGTTTAGAATGAAATATTTCTCAGTCATTAAGTACCCATGATTTTGCATTACTGTATTTTTAGGGTTATTTTGCTTAGCAAAAAATTGATCTACATCAAATTGTATTTAATTCTCAATAATACTGACATAGTGAGTTAGATAACTCTTTTTAGCAGGGTGATGGTGGTGGGGGGACACTTCTGTAAATGGTTTGGTGTGTAAAAGCATCTCTGAGATCTACCCACTAGATGTCAGTAGCACCTCCTTCCTTTTTGTATCAAAGATGTGTTGAGACATCAGCAAATGTCTTTTGCAAGGGAAGAATGTTAAGGACCATTGGTCTACATTGCTTCACTTTTAGTGAGTTATTTATTTACAAGCTTGCATATAACTTGGAAATTCTTTTGAGTCACTATAGCAGAACTTTTGATATAACCTATTGTAATACATCATTAAGTAACATGGGATGAGAAGAAAAAGGCATCATATATAATATCAGAAAGAAAATAATATTGTGGTAATAATAATGGAATAGAGTCATAAGTACTATTCCATAGGTATGAAGTCTGTGCAAGAAAGTATACCAGGGCTGGAGAGATGGCTTAGCAGTTAAGGCACTTGCCTGCAAAGCCAAAGGACCTTGGTTCAATTCCTCAGTACACACATAAGCCAGACGCACAAGGAGGCACATGCATTTGGAATTTGTTTGCAGTGGCTCAAAGCCTTGGCATGCCCATTCTCTGTCTTTCTATCACACTCTGCCTCTTTCCCTCTCTCAAATAAATAAATAAGTAAAAATAAAATATTGAAAAAGAAACTACACCAATATCTTCCTTTTGGCCTCCACCACTTGCACATGTGGCACGTAAATCTGCATATACACATGCATTTACCACATGAATACACCAGTAAACATACATACAAACACACACCATTATATATGTGTGTGCACATATGTGTGTTTGTGATCATACACAACACACACCGCTAAAAACAAGGAAGTAATGATATATGGAACTAAATCACATCTTTGCTGGATCTTCAAAGGTGAGATGAATTTTATTGGCTGCAAGAAGACCTCTCCTGACCAAGGAAGTATCAAGGAATAAAACCTCAGAGGTACAAAACAGAGGGGCATAAGGTCTTCTTTGGAGCAAGGGGCGGATTGCAGTTCCTGAGTCAGACATATTGGTGGCATGAGGATGTAGGCAGTGGACAATATGATTAAGTAGTGCTCAGGTTAATTTGCAAAGAACTTTGGAGCCATGCTGAGATGTAGTAGACACATCCTTAGGTGGCCAACATAATGCATATTACTGTGCAATACAGAGATAAGTTAGGGGTGATGACTTCTGACTTGGATGTAATAGAAAGTTCCAACACAATTTTTGAGCAAGAAAACAATATACTTAAAATGATTTAGGATGCAGATTGATGTGAGAGTAAGGATGGGAGGACCTTAAGGAAGAGTAAACAATGATGTTCTAGGAAAAAACTTGGTGGGAAGATCAATGGAGATTGGTCAGTCTTCATTATAAAGATGTTTATAGGAGGAATCAATGTTAGGAGAGTGAGTCTAAACCTAGAACACTGTCATATTTACAAAGTTGGAGTAAGGAGGTAACTTAGAAAGTCTTTAAGAGGTTTAGTTATGATCTCCAAAGAGCCTGAATTTGGGATTGTTAATCTTTTTCTACAATGAACAAGATAGAGTACTGAGGAAGAGGCTGTTTCACTTGTTGATTAGAAAGCTATCTGTAACATTTCACAATGAAATCGCACTAAAGTTGTGACAAAAAAAGTCACCTTGAGTTTCCTCTTAAGGGACAATAAGGAAGTAAGAGATCACAAGCTCAAAGAAGCAGAACAGTAATTGAAGGGAGAGTGTGCAGGGTACCTGAGAGAGCTTGAGAAGGAATGGATATTAGTCATACACTTGAGCAGTTGCCAAAGAGATGATGGTACTCTGTGAAGGATGGAAAGAAGATAACCTGAGATGGAGGAAATGATGGACAGTGTTTGGATCCTTGAGAATTCTGAGGTGCTTTTCTGAATGGCACTAACATTTGCAGTAAAGCCGAGGCGAAGTACATTTGCTCTTAGGAAGTGATGAAGTACAGGGGAGCTGGGTAGGATCACAGGCTTAATTAGTATGAAGATTTGCAATAAGCATTGCTTTTTAAAGAAGATGATCTCCAGGGACTCGGTACATTATAATTGAGGTGTCTTTTAGTTTTCCTTTTAAGAACTGAAAACTGTGTTACCATCAATGATTTATTTAGTTAAATCATCAAAAAAGAGAGAAAAATAACCATTTATTTGAGCAATAGAAATGCCTGTTAGTAGTTCATTAGAAGGAGCTACTTGAACAGTGTTCTTTGAATATTAACATCAATGATAGATAGAATTTATTTTTATAGATGTGGTCGGGTTAAATTTGACAGTAGGGTGAAAATTAATTGACAAGGGCTTCAAAAGTGCTTGCCTTCAAGTAGTTAAAGTTGGTTTTTCTGTTTATACTTAGTGTGGATGCAGATACTCTCATAAAGGTTAATTTGTTAAAAAAAATTGTGTTAACTCTCATGGCAAGAGTTAGGGTAACAAAGAGGAAGGAGAATGCTAAAGAAAAACAAGCTAGAAATTACAAAAGCAAGCATCATCAACTTTGTATTTCATCCATTATTTAACTCAAGCTTCAGTGGAAATGGCATCTAGGGACATAGCATTGGTGCCATGCACAGTGAATGCTATGCACTTTCTAAGGGCTATGAATAAGTATACACATAACATGCATAGGTACAACCACATATTTTATCACAACACATGCACTAGATCAATTCCCCAGATTCTAGTCTAGGAAGGTCACCTTACTAGTGTGTAAAAAAAGCAAGATTTTAACCCAGGAAGCAAGCCTCCAGAGTTGCCAATCTTATTTCCTAGGGAATCTGCTAGGAAAATTCCTTACTAATTTTTCAGTCTTTTACTCTGATTCTGCCTTCAACAAAATGTAAGGTTTTGAACTTTTACACACAAAGAGGAAACTATGGAATCTGTGTTCATTTTTTCCTATTAACATTTTCTTTAATTCACAAAATTTAAATATCACATACAATGCAGAAAGAGGAAACAGAAAAAATATTAAAGAGGTCATGTTCATTTTGGGATTTGGAGTCTATGATGGATTTCCTACAACAGTGTCTTTAGGGAGAATCAAAAATGGCCTCTCTTTCTCTCTCTAGGTGTCTCTGCATTAAATTGCTTGTTCAAACAATTGACTTTGCTAACCTTCCCCAACCCCACATCTTCCAGCTCTTGCCCTCCTTCAAGCCCCCTCTTGTATGATGTTCTCTGAGTCTTGTAGGCAACAATAACATAGAGGACCCATCAACATTTTATTACAGATAGGGGAGGGGCTCATGGGACCATCTCTCTGAGGAGCTAATGGAAGTTAATGATTGTTCAGGGAGGTAGAGTCATTCTCTTCTATAGCCACTAGTGATGGGAAGGAGTTCATGGAGAAAGAGAAGAAGATGAGAGAATCAGGTGCTCAGAATACAGTATATGCATGTAAAAAATTGTCCTAAAATAAGAAATGTGAGAAAATAAAAAAATCTTACTCAGCTTATCACTTTTTCATCTGTCCTACTTAATGCAAGGGCTAGATGACTTGTTACGTAGATGATAGGAAAAGATAACACTGTCCTGGTTGTTTAGTTTATAGTTGTAAACTTGGACACTGAGAAGGTTTAAGCACCATATGTGAGCAAGAATATTGACCAAAACAAGTGTCTCATTTGATTTTAAGGTTGACATGAAATTTGAAAGCATACTTTTGTTTAAAGTTTCTTGGCATTTTAAAATTAAAATTGGCCCCTAAAAAATGTAGAACAATTGATTTATACAATAATTACATTTGATTTTTTTTTGCTAAATTTGGTTATCGGGGTCATGGTAAAGCATTGAAGGAGGTGTGAAACATTCTTCTTTGTATGTTTATTTTTCTTCCTAGTTATTATTTACTGCTCAATCAGCATTAGCAGTAGAAAAATGATTTGGCTGCTAAGTTACTCTAGTATAGAATTTCAAAGGACCTTATTAGAGAGGGATGTAATTTCATCCGCCAGGCCTTTTATATAACAGAGTGCATATTTGGGTTACTTCATTTTGACCCGGAATTAAACAATGGACTTAAGTTGTGAACAGGAAGCTAAAATATTTACTCAACAAGGATTTAAGAGATAGTGTGGTTGTTTTTCAAATTGCTAAAGATGTCTTTATACTTTATAGCGTTACATGCTTACTTTAGCCGAGTCTCTTCTGAAAATCCCCAACAATTCTGCTCCTGTCAGTTTCCTGTGTATTTTACAAATCACATAAGTTATATGTATTTGATAACTCATAATTAATAAGACTCTTAAGGCAATATCTGTAAAATGGATATATCTGTGTTTCATATGATTTCACATTTTACCAAACTTTATATGGCCATAGTTTACATATGGTGCTCACTAGTGAAAACATGGAGTAGATGTTGTAAGTGAAAGCAATGCTTCAAGTGTTAATATTAAAGAAAGAAAGAATGGAGGTCCAAAAGTTCAAATTAGGTAGGCCTTATAGCTGCAGTGTTGAGAAGGTGAAAGCAAGAGTGTCAGTGTGCTACCACCTCTGGGTTCCCGGAAGTACATATAATCTTTCCATTAAATTGTTAGAAAGGCAGTTAGCTCTGCTCCTTCACCCAGGAATGGCTCCTGTCCCCCTCTTCAGTGCTCTGTGATCCACATGATATTATCCACACTGATTCATATTTGGGGTGATTGTTTCCATCCTCCCTGTGAGATTGTGGACTTCTTAATTTCTTTCTATGAAATAAAGTTTTCATTGGCTGGGATCCCAGCTAGCTTGATTTTCTTTCTCCTCATTTTGTTTGTTTGCTTAATGTCTTGGATTTTGAAAGTCACTCAGAATTAAAAGACTTGCAGATTATCCTAGGAAAACAATTTTGTGCGGGAAAGCCATTGTGAAAAATTAAGAGGGTTATTTAAGTGCTTGTGTTAAGTAACTTGTTGTGGCTGGACTATGGAGTATCTGTGGATGTTTACAGCAGGTCTGCTTATCCACATTTTGCTTTCTAAGCTTTCAGGTCCCTACAGTTCATCCATGGTCCAAAAGTATTAAATGGAAAGTTCCAGACATAAACAGTTTATATGTTTCAAATTGGGCACTATTCTAAATAATGTGATGAAATCTCATGTCTTCCCATGCCATTCTCTTGGGATGTGAACCACCCCTTTCTTGCATATCCATGTTAGATTTACTGTTGGCTCATTAGTCTCCTTGAGACCATCCAGTTGTCTATCAGGTTGACTGTTATGGTACAGGTGTGGATTTTGCAGTGCTTGTGTTCAAGTCATAATTGTCAAATAGTCTACTATTATGTCATAATGCCCATCTTCAAGTTCACTTCATTTCAGCATGCACACATCCAGTCATCTCTTTCACAAAAATACAGCTAGATGCCATACAATGTGTCTGGCTTTTATTCTGAGACAGGGTTTTGCTATGTTTGAGTCATATTCCTGGTCTCAAGGGATACTGTTGTTTCAGCTTCTGAAGTAACTGGAATAACAGACATGTGTTCCTACACCTGGATTAAGAAGATCATTTGGAGGAGATGAATTCATATTTTCATTGCAGTATATTGTTATAATTTTCCAATTTTGTTATCATTGCCAATCTTTTACTGTGACTAATTTATATATGATACTCTATCATCCATTTTGTGTGTATAGGGAAAATTCTATTATACATACCATTTGATTCTCCTCATGGTTAGGCACCCCATGAGAACTGGAGTGTCTCCCCTGTGGATACAGTAGAACTTTGTGGCTATGATTTTCCAGAGAGTATCTGTTCATCCTTTGGCTGCTTTAGGCATGTGCCCTTTTGTGTCATTTACTCTTCAGAATTATATCAAGAATCATTCATGATAATTTCTGATTATGAATACTAATTTTAGAATGTTTCATCAATTTGCTAATATTCAGAGGAAGAAATTTCATGCTAAATGTTTCTGATTAAGTAGGCTTAACATTTTGATGTTAGGCTAATTTCCTCCCCTTAGTTCATTTTATTGCTTTTTGCATGATCGTTGGAATTGTGTTTGCAGTGTTTTTATTCTTAAAACACCTATACCAAACAGCTTGAGCATCAGGTTTGATGAACTGAAGCCCTTCAAGTATTGAGTCCTCTTACGTGTTCATGAATTGAATGTTCATGTTAGGACCTTGAACTTTGCTGTTAGGTCTATCAGATTGAAGGCATCAGCATTTATAAAAGAAATTAAGAAAAAATGAACTGTTCATACCTACTTTCTCTGATTGGGAAAATTAGGTAATTCAGGGATTGATTTAAAAAAAAAAAAAGAAAAATCCTGCGTTAAAAACTTCAGACTCTAAAATATCATTGAACAATATCCTTGCACTCAGATAAATAGATGTATGTGAAAATTCCCTAGAAACTTAATCTTTGTGTCTTTGCAGAGCCTTTGCATATTCCTATGAAGAGATGACAAAGATTACACCATCCTACTCTCATTTCATAGACATGACTAGATTAATCATGGATGGGTTTAAGTACTGAAGAACAGAAAATAACTTGAAACTTACTATCATGCGTAGCAATTCCTAAAAGTTCACTGGACATTCATTGCCCATTTGTCATTGGCCCCTGATGGCTCTGTATTGCATGATCTGCCTAAGCTCTCCTTTATGGGCTCATCTTACATTTCCCCTCTTCTCTTGGTGTTCTGAAATTTCTCTTGTTTATCTTTAGGAGCCTCTATCCTTATTGATTTATTTTGCCGATATTCAGATGACTTTGTTATGCCTTTAATGAAATCTTTTCTCTCACTCTTAGTCTTTTTCATCTAAATATCAATGAAGAGACATAGTCTTTTTAAAATGAAGCATATCAACTTTAAGCACTATTTTTCTGTATAAGTGATGCATTAACATATGAATTTATCTAGTATATTTGATGTACATATAGATGTGTAGACATCTATTTGCTGAATTTATTTTCCATATTTTATATGCAGAAATACTTAGAAAAAGGAAAATTTTTCTTATTAAACAGCATCTCAGAAATACTTGCTGAATTTTAATCATACAGATATTGTGCATGAAATAGAGTAAGAGAAGGCAGCACAGTATTTTAAGAGGGAAACCACACATAGGGGCAGAAAGACACTGAAGCCCGTCTCCCTCTTCAGTTAACATTTTACTTTTTTACCTTTACCCTATCTGCTCTGCGCCTCTTTTCTCACCAATAACCTTCATCCTGGCCCACTGCACTGTGTCACAGAGACAGTGCAGCTTGTAAACAATGGACTTTGCATGCGCATAGCTGCTCTATCATGTGAGATGTGATGTTTACCACCACTGCCATCTCCATCCTTTGAACTTCAAGAGACACTTTCCCCTGGTAAACTATTTATAGGTGAAGTTTTCACAGGCTCATCCTCATGGAGGATTTATATGTTCTTGAAAGAAATACCTAGGACACACACTGTGTCCACTAAATAATGACAAATGAGCATGATATTTATGGTGGTTTGAATGTAATGTCCCCATAGATTCATGTATTTGAATATGTAATCCCCAGTTGGTGGTGCTATTGGGAAGGTTATGGAGCCTTTAGGAGTTGGAGCCTAGCTGGAGGAAACATGCCACTGGGGAGAGGCTTGAAGTATCACCGCACAGCTCTTTTGTCTGTTCTTGCTACCACTAATTCCTCTCTGCTGATGTGACAGCTGGCTGCCTGCTCCTGCCAGCTCTCCCAACCATGATGAATTCTATCTTCTGGAAGTATAAGCTAAAATAAACCCTTTTCCTTCTGTACACTGCTTTTGGTTGGGTATTTTGTTCCAGCAGTGAGAAATTTCATTCTTGGTCTACTATCCTTTGCTTTCAATTCAATGTAGAAATATATTGCCTGCTAGTTATAGAAACAGATCAATCCTGCCATTGAAATGTGACTACCTAATATTGCATTGTGTAGGTATTTTTAATATTCTCCCTTGAATATCTAGAATATTGTTTTTTTTTTTTTTTCAAGGTAGGGTTTCACTCTAGCTCTAGCTCAGGCTGACTTGGGATTCACTATGTAGTCTCAGGGTGGCCTTGAACTCAGGGTGATCCTCCTACCTCAGCCTCCCAAGTGCTGGGATTAATGGAGTGCACCAACATGCCTGGCTAGAGTATTGTATTTTCTTCCAATGTTGCTAGATTAAAAAATATGAACATCTATTTTTACTCAAAGCAATGTGTCATTATAAATGCATTTAAGTGTTTTCAATATCTTCAAAGCTAGTATTGAGTTGTAATGTGCTATGAATAGAAGACTTGTTTGTGAGCAATAATTTTTCCAAGTTAAAATTGTTAATGTTTCAAAAGGTATGTGAATTTCAAAAGAATATTTGAGCTGATTAGTTCCATAATTCTACTCTTTACCTGATTACTTGTACAACAGCTTTCTCAATTGTGGTGAAAAATAGAACTGCTAAATAATGCCAGGGCTCTAAATTGACCTAGAAAAACACATTTGGATCTGTAAGCAAAGAATCTCATTTAGCCTTGCTGGTAACACTGCTTGTCTAGGTAACACTGAGACAGAGCTTGAAGCACCTCCCTTGTATTTGCTCAGAGGCTATCAGAGAAGGACGTGCAGTTGTAAGGTGACTTAAAAATCCCCAGTATTAATTATGCACTTACTAATTATAAACCACAATGACTATAAAAAGATGAGATAATTGGATGTTCATGATGTGAAAATTTTCTTCTCATTCACATAGAAATTGTCAAATTTCTGACAGTCTGGCTCCAGGATGGTTGTTTACTTTGCTATCTCATATTTATCATTAGTTGCTGAACTTATGAGACCAAGATTAATTCAAACATTGCCATGTGACAGGAACTGTTATAGGTATTGAGAATATTGTTGTGGAAAAAAAAGACAATAAATCTATATGCTAATGACAGGGATAGGTAAATGGATACCTTGGTCTGGTCATGTTAAATGCTATGGAAACAGACCATCTTGATATAACAGGGTAAAGAGTGATGGCATGCAAGTTTCTTTTTTGGTACTGTGTTTCTATAATTTGGCAGTCAATGAAAGCTCCATCTAGAATGCTGGCATTGAGGGGATCTAGTAATATATCAAGAACAGACTTAGAGGGAACAATGAAAACAGTGCTCCAACATAACTGAGGATATCTGAGGAATGAGTGCAATGGAGAGGTAAGGACATGAGATCATAAATATGAGACAGAACCTGTGTGCCTGGGCTGATACTTAAACTTCTCCCCAAGGGAGATGTTAAATCATTGGAAGGGTTTAATCTTAGTTCCGAGATAGCATGACATATGTTTTCGAAGGAGCATAGTCTGAAAGTAGGGAGGTTCTAAAATTGTTGGGACAGTTTTGCTTAAGCATGAGGTGGTAGTGTCAGAACCAACAAGATAAGGAGATGTATTGGATGTGGGATATGAGGAAAAGGGAAGAAAAGCTGGTGATTTTACTGGGTACTATGTATACAATTTCACATTTTTGACCCTGTGTACCATGATGGAAAAAAAAAAAAAGATTGGAAAGCAAATCCGGACCACAGGTTTTGTGTGATGTAGGTAGAATTATTTTCCATAAACTATTAGGCTAAATATTCTTACCATATTTATTGGATTTCCTTTTTGTTCATTTATTAACTATCAAGTATCTATTTATGACCATGAAGGCAGGCTTGCCAGTTGTGTTTTTCAAGGCTTCATATTCCTGATTTTCAGTCTCTTAACCTGCAAATATTTGTCTTGCTGTTATTTAATCTATGAATTAGTGAGATAGCCATATGGGATATTCAGATCAAGGTGGGATCCTAGAAGGGCTGAACCCCCAGGGGTGAAGTAGAAAAAGCTCTTACTATCATTGTGCATTTCTTGGGTTATTTTAAAATCCTATGTATTTTTCTTGTGTGTGTGCACTTGTGTGTGTGTGTGTGTGTGTGTGTGTGTGTGTTATTTTATAGGGCACATGCATATTAAGAACTGTAAATTCTATACATGTTCAGACCCCCAGAACCCATGTATAGCTGGATTCTGAAGCAGGCATCTGGATTCCAGCATGTTTAGGGTGGGAAGAGAGGTGCAGATAGGAGAATCACCCACTAGTCTGTGGGGATCCCAGCCTTGTGAACATAGAAATGAATGAGGTGAACAGAGGCCCTGCCTCAAATATGAAGGAAACAAAGACTGACAACAGAAATTGTCCTATGACCTCTGCTGTAATCACCCATGATACACACACACACACATTCAATACAAAAAAAGAGAATTTAACGATATTTGTTAATTCTCCCAGGTAATTTAATGTGAATATATATATGTACATATGGAATAAGTGCTCCCTATGAAATATTTTTGCTTGTAGGTCTATCTCTTTTAGTCTATTTGTAAACACCATTTATTCAGTTAGCCTCTGTATTTTTGTTTTTGAGCTCATGTTGTCTTGTACTTTATTGTGGAAAATTGTGGAGCTTGGATTTAAAATATGTTCCTGCAGAGAGAACTGGAATTTACTCTTACCAGATGCCTGGAAACCCTATCATTTAGGGTCAATTTAAATTAAATTTTGATTTAGGATTTTTTTTGGCCATCCATGCAGCATTCATTTTGATACCAGATTGGGTGATTGTGGGTTTGTGGTTCGGGATTCTCGGGAAAGTGTTTTCCTCTTTTCCTTCTCCGTCTGAGTCAAGATCAAGACTCACTTGTATTCTCATCGCTTTCCTTTGCAACATAAGGCTTTCTCTACTTCATCCCTGACATTACAACCCTTCTGGGATCACATTTTGATGTGAATATCCAAGATATCAGTATCTGGGCCAGTTTTGCCTTTCTGTTTCGCTTCACTAAACTCCAAGTTCAAGTCCTCCAAGGACTGACTCCGGCACACTCACCATGTGCTCATCAAAACTGCCTAATTGTGAAATCTTTTCATTTTAGTGCTTTGAGATAGCTTCTCACTTTACCATCATCTCAGCCTTGGTTTAAAATATATTTATTTTTTAAATTTTTTTTTGAGGTAGGGTCTCAGGCTGACCTGGAATTCACTCTGTAGTCTTAGGGTGGCCTTGAACTCATAGCGATTCTCCTACCTCTGCCTCCCAAGTGCTGGGATTAAAGACGTCCATCACCATACAGATATTTAGTTTTTATAAAGTATTTTTTCATCTCCAGCTCCAGAGAGGGTTTCATCAAGCATCTAGTCTTCAGGAGATCTTGTTTCATGCCAGGCCCTACACACCTGAGACTGTGAGTTGGATCCCTCCCTATGCTGCTTGCTCACAACTCTTCTGGGATAGATTCCTTCAGGCTGCAAAAACCTTTAAAACCTTTTCCTAGGTACTGTTTGCATGTGCTCATGACTGTTGCCTGAACTAGTTATTGCACAGATGAAAACAGCACAGTGATTGCCAATTCTGTATATTGTCCCTAAATTTATTAGTTGCCACTTATCTGTAGAGAAGAGCTTTCTCCTTCAATATCTCTTATACATTACAATGTACACATGTTTTCACACAGTATAGTCTTGTGGATTATATTTGATTCAAGTTGTTCTAATCCTTTACCATAACAGTGTTGTGATACTCACTGAAAAGGCCCTGGGCTGGAGAGACGGCTTAGCTGTTAAGGCACTTGCCTGCAAAGCCAAAGGATTCCCCAGGACCCACATAAGCCAGATGCACAAGGTGGCACATGTGTCTGGAGTTCCTTTGCAGTGGCTGGAGACCCTGGAGTACCCATTCTCTCTGTATTTGTCTCTCATTCTCTGCTTCTCTCTCTCTCTCTCAAATAAATAAATAAAATATAATATATTTTTTAAAGCCCTGAATTTGTTAAGTTGGAGCCTCCTACCCAACTTCTTAATCCTTTTGAGTTGTCTTATTTGAGGCTTTAAGTTTTGGACACAATAAGATATCTTAGGTTTGGTTTATACTTTCCTTGCTCCAATTCTGGAATAAATGTTTGTTTGTTTTTTTTATTCACCAAGAAGTCTTGTTTCTTTTGATGTAAGTCATATTTATATAAGGCGAAAGCTCTAGAGGTACACACTGCTACCAATATCATTGCAATTGTCCTTTCAGTGGAAAGACTCAGAAAAATTTATTTTCCAAAGAACCCTAAGTCTAGAATGATATCCTTTACTCACATAGTTTATTTGTGCCAACAAAAAAAATCAGTGTCAGAAGTAATAGCACACTGGTGGACAATGTCAGTTCTTTTGCACACTGCCAGATTGACCTTGGATGATTTAATTAACCTCATTGTCTTTTTTAGTTTATACATCTTCAGATCATAATTGTAAAATACTTATCATAGTGTTCTTTATCAAGGTTTTAAATATATATGTAAAACATGAAATTATACATACATATATATATACATATATATATATATATATATATATATATATATATATATATATATATATACACATATATATGTCTCAGTCCCTGACTCAGAGGTTTTTGTTGTTGTTGTTGTTTTGTTTTGTGAGGTAGGGTCTTACTCTAGCCCAGGCTGCCCTGGAATTCACTATGTAGTCTCAGGCTGGCCTTGAACTCACACAGCAATCCTACCTCTGCCTCCCAAGTGCTGAGTGTTGGGCTTAAAGGAGTATGCCACCACACCCGACTCAGAAGTTTTGCTATTTAATTATTTGCTTAAAAATACTAGGTTGAACCTTGTGGAACTGCTACTATTTGACCCTCTCTGATCCTCCAAAGTGTGCTTCAGCCTAATAACTGTGTAAGAACCTGTCCATGCTGAATCTCTGCTAGAGTCTCCAGCATCATGCTTTGCAGGAGACCCTGAGCCATAGAAGTGTCCCTGCTCTGCAAGAGTGGGGAGGAAAATGACAGACCTGTAAATACGAGCTCACAGCAGTGGTTTTGGCTTGTGGGGGAGGAACAAAATGGTGCTCTTAGTTCATCATGAGTCAGTTGGGAGCAAGAGACAAAGTGGTATCATGGAAGATGCGAAGAGAGAGATTTTACATTGGCTATCCCAGAATTAAGCTGAGGGTCCCAATAAGCCACTCTTAGGTAAGAATTAGAAAAACTAATGGTGTTTGCAGCAACGTGTGCAATTTGGCATGCCAATTTTATACAAACCAGAATGCTGTAATAGTTCTGAATTAATTTCTGTAACATAACATTAATATGTACATTAGAATTCTGTTTTTCTTTTGTTGATTATTTTCCATGCCTTTTTTTTCTGTTCTTCTCATTTTAATGACAGAAACACAGTCCAACCTATTACGCTATTTTTTAATCACTGAAATGGTGCCACTAAACACTTGAAATCAAATTAATATCTGATTACCACTCACAAAATGAATTTATGCCGTGATTATGTTGACAGCCCATCCCATGATTCTGTAATCATCTCTTGGAAATGTTACTGTACTGAAGATTCTGTAGAATTAGCACAATCTGTAGCTGTAGATAGAAGACCTTGCTTTGGGAACTAGTTTCTTTTACTGGCCAATATTTGGCCTATCTCCATATTAATCACTGTTATTGGTACAGAATGCACTGCAACATGGTGTCTTTTGGATTGCTGCTATCTACGCTGGCTGAAATCATTTTCAGAAGTGCTTTAATGGATGGAAATGCCAGAATAGAAGAATGCTATGATTACCTTCTCACCAGATAATTGTTTATAACTTTTAATGCACTAAATAATTAGGTTATTCCCACAGTTGCTCTTCCTCTGCTTGCCTTCTATATTAGGTATGCTTAGTTATTTGCCAGTGCTTATAACATGGTAAGCAATGTTTGTGCATTTGTGTGAGACAGAAACAGAATTCTAATACAGAGTGAATGAAGATAGCTTTACATATAATAGAATTTTTTAATATTTTACTTATTTGAGAGAGAGAGAGAGTAGATGGAGAGAATGGGCATGCCAGGGCCTCAAGCCACTGCAAGTAAACTCCAGATGCATGCACCAAGTTGTGCATGTGACTTATGTGGGTACTGCAGAACTGAACCAGGGTCCTTAGGCTTCGCAGACAAGTGCCTTATCTGCTAAACAATCTCTCCAGCCCATCATAGGAGTTTTCCTTAACAAGCAGGTGCTTCATACAATGCACCAAAATCTATGTACATTTTTGCATGTTTGTTTTTGTTTTTTTGTTTTATGTTTTTTCTAAGCAGAGTCACACTCTAGCCCAGGTATACCTAGAACGCACCCTGTAGTCTCAGCCTGGCCTCAAACTAACAGAGACCTCCTACCTCAGCTTTCTGAGTGGTGGGATTAAAGGTGTATGCTACTACACCAGGTTTAGCATTGTTTAATCTAATGTTCTCACATTATTATAAAGTAGTTGTAATTTTTGTTTTTTTCAAAGTTGAGGAAAACTAGAATGTGAAGATGTTTAGTAACTTAAGTGATATAGTAGATCCATCAAGTGGTCATGCTGGGATTGGATCTATCTTCAGAATCCATGTTCTTAGTCCACTAGACTTATTCTGTTGGTTAAGCCTGGTTGATTCATTCAGCTAATAGAGTTTTGGTCCATATGCACTTTGGATGAGGAAAAGCTAGAGCTTTGGTCCATCTGCACTTTGGATGAGAATAAGCTAGATTGTAGGAGTAGAAAATAAATATGGCATATCCCTTCTTTGGAAGGAGCTCTGAGTACATATGCTCGGAACAGAGAAGCATCAGGTTGACTCCTCAGAGGAGAGAGATTTAATCTTAGCTGGCCTCGAAGGGCCAGAGGAGGGTATTCCTGGAAATGAAGACAACATTTACAGAAAGGAAGTTTTGCAAATGTCTCAGGCCAGAGTTAAAAAAATCTTGGATGTCTGGGAAAGGACTTTAACATTTCATAGTCTGAACAATGGAATAGCATTAAAAGAGTATAAAGAGTAATATAATTTTAAAAAGAAGAAAAAATAAACAAATAAAAAAGAGTAATAGAATTAGATCTGCTTTTGTAAAACCAATTTTTTTCTCTAGAAATAGTATGGAAGTTTTGCTACCATTGAGAGCTTTCTGCTAAGGAGGACCAGACTGAAGACTACCAAAACTCTTTAACCAAAGTCTTCATGGGAATGGAGAAAAATAAAAAAAGGTTTTAGCACTTAGGATTCCCATTAAATATTAAAATGATAGTGCAGTGAATTATTTGGGTATTTATTATGTATTCTTATTCACAAAAATTAGTGAACACTTTTAACATCAAATGCATTAAAAGTAGTTTTTTTTTTTTTTTTTTACAATTAGTTGAGTTTGGAATTCACTCATCTAGAAAGCTTTTTATTCTAGAAACAAAATTTTTGATAGCAAATAACCAGATATGCTCCCCCCCCCAAGGTATGGTCATCCTCTAACCCAGGCTGACCTGGAATTCACTATGTACTCTCAGGCTGGCCTCAAACTCATAGTGTTCCTCCCACTTCTGCTTCCCAAGTTCTGGGATTAAATGTATGTGCCACCATGTCTGGCTTTAGTTATGCTTAATTTTTTTTTTATTACAGCTGTTAGTTTCTACCAGGAATTTGAGACTTTTACCAAAGCATATACATTGCCTATATATCACCACATATTTGCTTACATGCCAACTTCCTATTTATCTGTTTATCTTAAATGCCAAGTTAGTATAAAAATTTTAAATTAGAATGTTACATCTCAAGCATAATAGCATTGTTATGAAATGATAAAATATATTTGTATTCATTAAAATATTTTTTTGAAAAATGTAGAATTTATGTTAGCTGTAGTCAGGCTGGAGAGATGGCTTAGTGTTTAAGGTACTTGTCTGCAAAGCCTAAAGACCTAGGTTTGACTCCCCAGTATCCATGTAAGCCAGATGCACATGGTGGTACATTCATCTGGAGTTCATTTGCAGTGGCTAGAGGCCCTGGCATACCTATTTTTTTCTCTCTCTCATAAGTAAATAAAAATAAAATTTTGTTAAAGTTAGTGGTAGTTGAGAAGTCTTACATCAGGGCAGGACAGATAGTTTGGTGGTTAAGGTGCTTCCTTGCAAAACACAAGACCCTGGAATACGTAAAGCCAGATGCACAAAGTGACGCATGTGTCTGGAGTTCATTTGCAGTAGCTAGTGTGCACATTCTCTCTTTCTCTTCTCTCTCACTTGTTCTCTGTCTCTCTGTGTGCCTCTCTCTGCTTACAAATAATTAAAAATATTTTAAAAAGAAATTTTACATCAGCAAGATGAGCCACAGGAGAGAGGTGTATAATACTACCCTAATCCAGGGCTTGGCAGATTTTTCTGCAACCAATCAGAAAATAGGCATCTCAGATTTTAATGGGCTGCACTATCCTGGTTACATTTACTTAGATGTGCATGAGAAATCATAGCCAGTGGACAAATGAATGAATGTTCATGTGTTCTAATAAAACTTTACTTAAAACCACAAGTGTGAGCAATAATTTGTTTCCTCATGCCATACAGTTTCACATGTTTGCTTAGTTTTTATTCTTCATTTTGTTAAAAGATATGCACTAATATTACAAATTGTGGCTCATGGTGCTAGTAGATAGAGAGTGTAAATATTGGCTTTTAGCATCTTTGTGATATTTCCCTTCATGATACACATTAATTTTTGTATTTAGAAGGAAGGTCTAAATTAACATGTTTTGATCTTTTTTTTCTTTTTATTTGTACTTCACAGAGACTTGATTATGGTTTTTCCTTTGTAATTATATCAGATATCTAGAGAGACAGTGAACTGGAAGCACGTACCAGGTTTGACCACTGTTCTGTAGCCAGTCTTAGAAAACTTTGGAGATCAATGTTAACAGCCTCCCTTTTCTTACACCCCTTCTTTTCTGCCTTTTCAATTCTTAGGTCACTTATAGAGATCTTGAATACCAACATACAGTGATGGTTTAAAAATAGTCAAATTATTTAACCCCATTTATTTGGATGGGAGAGAGAATATTTCATTTTGTCTTTCAATACTTAAAGATAAATATTCTTATTTTTAAGGTATTTTCTTTATTTGAGAGAGAGGCAGAGGAGAGAGTGAGAGAGGGAGAGAATGGGTGTACCAGGGCCTCCAGCCATTGCAAACGAACTCCAGATGCATGCACCATTTTGTGCATCTGGCTTATGTGAGACCTGGAGAATCGAATCTGGCTCCTTTGGCTTGGCAGGCAGGCATCTTAACTGCTAAGCCATCCCTCCAGCCCAAAGATAAATATTCTTTACCCACAGTATAAAATACAAACGCTGTGATATATATACAGCTCTAATTTTAACGAGAGTTACTTTGCTCGTGTCATCTTGTCTTATTACCCCAGCCTGAGTTGATGTCTCAGATGGTCCATTTCTGTTTCAGTTTCTATGGCACTGAATTTAATGTGAGATTGTTAACAGGTGGGGGTAGAGTGGTGGTGTGCCTCGGGTAGAGAAAAATTTACTTCCCTTTCTTCTTGGTAACCCTGTACAACACAGTTCATCACTCAGAGAGGTTCAATGCAGTATGTGGCAGTAATGCATGCTTGAAGGAGCAAAGTCAATGAATGTGGTTTTATTGGTATTAGAAATGTTTCTCTCAGGACCCTAAGCACACAACTTTCTAATGGGCTTCTGTGGCCACTGTTTCATTCGAACTTAGTGGAGTGTCAATCTGAAGCTAATAACTATTTTAGAATCTGAGGATATACACAGTTAATTTAACTATTTAAGTATCTTGTAGGGAAGACAAATTCTAGTACATTGTCTTAATAAAACGTGATAGGCATGACTCTGGGAGCACATAAAAGATTCTTTTTAAGCCAGAGGAGGGTACCCCACTCAAGAATCTCAGCTTCAGGAAGATAAATGTCCAACCATTTCTTTTAAATTATCAAATTCTAAACTATGAAGACAGGCAAGCTAGGAACATAGAACGAAGAACAGACTATTTAGGCTGGAGGGATAGCTTTAGCATAGATGGCTTATGGTGTGTCATCACTAGGATTTACAGAGGTGTATGGGAGGTGGGTCTGGAGGCATGTGCTGGGGCCAGATCTGGATGGCTGTGTGTCGTATAGTAAGGAACCCTGAAATTCATCTCAAGAGGCACAGTGGGCATCCCAGAGTGTGAGGTTTATTCCTGCTTTTCCAATTCCTGTAAGCTCAACCACACCATGTTGCTCCTGTGTAAAAAAGGGGATTGAAGTGATCTACTGGTTAGGCACTGTGCCTACTTTTAAGTTGATCAGCATATGAACATAACTTCTTTGAAAGTGAGTTTGAGAACATATGTGCTAATGCTAAGACTTAACTAAGAATAGGGGCTTGGCTGGCCACAATAATAATTGCTACCATTTAACAAGCGCATTGTCAGAACAGGGTCCTCAGCACACCCTCTCCATGATTATCTTAGTCTCCTAGTATGGTGCTTATTGCTCTATCATTCTCTCTGATACAAATCAGAACACTAAGGAAGATGAATGCACTCAGGACTCTGGGTGGAATGGGAACCAGATCTGCTTTTTTTATTTCCCCAGCTACACTAGATTGTCCCTTATCTATTCAGTTTCAAGTATATTATACAGAAGAGTAAATATGTAAGGAAATAAGCATGTGTCTATAGAAGACATACTTGTACTATGTTTGTTCTACCATTATTTGCAATATTTTGAGTTATAGTAGCTCTGTTCATGCTTAAGATATATTGCATTCATGTATATCTTCTAGACTGAGCCAAATACAGCCATTTCCTCTAGCCATTTTGATGGTGGTGCAAAATTCTGTCATGCTCCTGGGTCATTTGTGTTGCACACATATCCTCCCAAATTATAAGCAGGGGAATTGTAACAGAGATAGTAAATGATTAGCCAAAGGTACCACCCAGGTAGATGGCAGAATTCATATGAGAGCTCAGAAGCTTATCTTTACAGTGCATGTAAGAAAACAGATATACGAAGATGGAGGCAGAGGGAGCCTAGCCCCAGGTCTTGGTTTGAGCAGGAGCTGAGAAGTGGAACACCTTGCTGTATCGGGTGGAGCCAGCACTGCACTCGTCCCTGCACAGTCATGGCTTTGCACAACCTTAATTGGATCAGCTGTTTTTCTCAGTGAAAAGTATATTCCCTAACGGACAAACAACCAGTTTTTTTTTTTTTATTATCTCCTAGTTTCTGAGCAACTGAATGTTTTAATGTGGAGATATGTTAAATATTAAACCTTTAAGCTGAAGTTCAGATGTGGATGAGCTGTTTTACATTAATTTTTTTTTTCAGATTCTCAACTGTCTTATTCTTTTGCTTTTCTCTTTACCTTTTTCAGTATGCATTGTGGTGGCTATTGCTACATTTTATAGTCCTTAACATAAAACTGATATTATAGTCATTTTAAAATAGTTACATCTATAAATCACATCCAGGGGATAAAATATGCCTCATTTATAACCCATGTAAATTTAAGTCATAAAAGAACTGAACTTGACAGAGATCCACAGTAGAGACTTAAAGAATAAAACCAGCATCACATATACTTAATCCACATGTTCCAGTCACCATAACAAAACTGGGAATGATTTACGTACCAGGAAAACTTGTTTTATTATTTTTTTGTAGTAAGGCATTTATTGCACACACAGTAAGTGTTATAACAAAAACAAATATACAATTGGGACATTGTGTTTAAATTATCTTCTGTCATGTACTGTATAAGCCAACAATAGTTTGAAGTGCATTTAAGCCACCATCTGGGACAAAGCAAAAGCAGGTCCAGGATCCAGCACATGATGAATGCAAGCCGAGTTTCACTAGGAGCCTCCAGCACGTCTCTGCATCTTGAATCATTTCTTCCACGGTTGGAAGGAATTCCAACATCCGTCCCAGCTCCCTGAGGTTTTGAATGTTTTTAATAGGTCATGACAGTTTTGCTGGCCTCACAAAGAACTGAGTCCATAAAGTTAAACATTATTGTGTTCAGTTTTCCTTTTGGTCTAGGGAGATAAAGTTCAGATGTATGTCACAGAAGCATCAGGAGAATGTCTCTTCTGCTGAGTAGTTCTTGGTGGGAGTCCACAGTTGGAAAGCAGCAGCCTCCTTCTTTGAATTGCATCGCCTTTGTTAGGGATCCACTGTATCATGTCAGGTAGGTCTTCAAGCCATGTCCATGAAGAGCTATGGGCAGCAGGCAGGTCAAACATTTAAGTCAGCCAACCCTTCTAAACTGAGTGATTGGCTCCAGCATCTGTCAGGGTGAGTTCCTTTCAGTCCACTAGATTTGTTGGCCTCTTCTTACAGAATGACAACAATAAAAGCATAGAAGTTAATGAACTCTCATTATGTGCAGGCATGATTGTAAGCACTAAATATAAATTACCCCACTTATTATTATTATTATTATTATTATTATTATTATTATTTGGTTTTTCGAGGTAGAGTCTCACTGTAGCCCAAGCTGACTTGGAATTCATCTGTAGTCTCAGGGTGGCCTCGAACTCACAGCGATCCTCCTGCTTCTGCCTCCTGAGTGCTGGGATTAAAGGCGTGCACCACCACGCCCAGCTACCCCACTTATTTATAGCAATAGCTTTAAGAGGCAGATACTTCATGATCACAAGGAAGTTGCATACTAGGAAACTAGGTTATCTTTTTTTTTTCTGAGATTACATGGCTAATGAGTATTAGCCTTCTAACTGAGTCCACATAGGAACACAAGTATTCTCTCCATTTTAACAGATGATAAAAGTCCAGGAGGTTAAATAAGCTGGCCAAATCATCTATGCATTAGAATCTAGATTTTCAGATTTTAAATTCAATAACACACTAAAATATATTGCCTCATTTCTAATGGTTTTATGTCTTTATAACTTAATAAGCTTCAATGGATTAATGCAAAATATTTAAAATAAAAATTTAGTATATATTTTATGCTCCTTTTTCTGTTTTTAACTTTGTTTACAACTTCTATCCACATAGACAATATATCATGATCACAGCACCCTTCCACAATCCTCTTTTTTCCCCCTCTCAAATTCCCCTTGCTGAATCTTCCTTTTTCCAACAAGTATCTTTTCTATTTTGTTGCAATCTGTTTTCTTTCCCTCTTATGCAGGTCTTGTATAGAAAGTATCAGTCACTGTGAGGCCTTAGGGTATATTTCAAGGAGTAGTATAGCTGGATCACATGGGAAGTCTATTTTTAGCTATCTCAGTAACCTCAACACCGATTTCCACATTGACTGTACCATTTTACATTCCTACCAACAATGTAGAAGGTTTCCTCTCTCTCCACACACTTGCCAGTATCTATTATCATTTGATTTTTTTGATGATAGCCATTCCAACAGGAGTCAGATGGAATCTCGGAGTAGTTTTAATTTTCATTTCCCTGATGGCTAAGGATATAGAACATATTTACTGGCCATTTCTATTTTTTCTTTTAAGAACTCTCTATTTAGTTCTATAGTCCATTTTTTATTTAGATTTTTTTTCAAATCTTTAAATTGAATCTGAGAGAATTCAATATTTTGACTGTAGCTATGACTTTTTGTAGCTGCTAAATTTTCTATAGTTAAACAGGAATGCTATGCTTTATGTTTATAATAATTTTTTAAAAATTAACAAAGGTATTTAAAGAATTATGTCTGAGGAGATTGAAGCATGGGTTTCTTAGGGTTTTTTTTTTTTTTTGCTTAATATAAGTTCTTATAGTAGTTACTTTAAAACATATATAAATGACAAAGGTATGTGTATTCTTCATTAAAATAAGATGTTCTTTTATAGGCTGTGGCAGTCTTCAAATTGAGGAAATTAAACATAATTAGATTTAATAAAGCTACTATAATTATTTTTGGAAGAAAAAATTATTATATTATAGTTTTAGCAGAATTGGATATTGATCATATGGTAATTCAGAAATGCTCTAAATTTTGTTTTACCAAAGCTTGAAACTTAATAAAATACTTTAAAAATAAACCTTATGATTAGCGGATGATGAGCTAGTCTTAACCAGACCATCTTTCCTTACTGTGAGTTTTATGTGATGGCTGAGAGAGCATTGCATTCATACCAGTACCCCAGGAGTCACACAGCCTGGAAAATGAACTGGTAAATGATACTTACACAGCAAGTTAAGGTGAAAAGTCTGTGTGGAATCATTGTGCTAGATGTTGATAATTCCTGCTCTGTAGAATCCTAACAACTTGTTATTGCAACATGTTTTTTAGTAATATGCTAATTGTTGAATGAGGATCTTGTTGTTCTGTTAGTTCTCACTATATATTTATCATCGTATTCTGATTTAGAAACAGTTGAACTTCTCTATATGTGTTAAAGTATATATATCTAAAGTTAAGTTTCAGGTATACTGATGTAATTATTTCAAATGTTAAATAAGTATACAATTATTTCCCACCTTATGTTATTGCAACATGTGTCACCTCCTGTATATCCACTGATACTGTAAACACAATTTGAATTTATGATGGAAGGATATAAACTTAAATAGTTAAAAATTTAATATTTTTCTTCTAGTTTTCATTAGTTAACCATTAATTGCCATTATATAGCAAATACATACCATATAATTTATATCAGAAATGATTAACATATTTTCGTTATAAATTTCGGAAGATTTAGGAGCATCTATGTGGAACTATGAATAATTACTTTTTAAAAAAATTTTTGTTCATTTTTATTTATTTATTTGAGAGTGACAGAGAGAGATAGAGAGGCACAGAGAGAGAGAGAGAGAATGGGCACACCAGGGCCTCCAGCCACTGCAAACGAACTCCAGACACGTGCGCCCCCTTGTGCATCTGGCTAACGTGGGTCCTGGGGAATCGAGCCTCAAACAGGGGCCCGTAAGCTTCACAGGCAAGCACTTAACCACTAAGCCGTCTCTCCAGCCTGAATAATTACTTTTGTGAAGGCTCTGCTACTGTGCAACACTGCTAGCCCTGATGAAAAATATATGAAATGTCAAAAAAAATCAATGATTTAGATGTGTAGTGTTCAACCAAATCAAAATATCTAATATGGGGTCTAGATTACTGAAGTATTAAGATAATTTAACAATATACTTAATGTTCAATAAACAACTCTATCTTTATCTTTGGAGCTTCCCTTTTTATTAAATTTATGAAACAGATATTCTAATCTAATCTCTTAGAATGCTTCTTTCAGTGAGTCTAGGCCTGCCATAAAAGCTCATTTCCTTTGTACCTGTGTTTGAAGATACCTTGTTGAGTTTCAGTTCTAAACCTACATTTTGCTACTTTCTTTTCTGTTCACTCGTCATGTATATAGTCTATTTCTAAGGCTTGTCCAGTGTGCTTTTCATTCTGTCTCTAGTCTGGTGAGGTTTCCTACTTGCACATTTTTCCTCTTCAAGGTTGTGATGAGCCATCTTCTGGACCAGTTCTTTCCTTCCAGCCCCATTTCTATTCATTATACCAGGTACAATATGTATGATATATATCTATATATGTCCATCACATACAAACTCCTCAAGAGCTTTCCAGTTCTCTCAGCTAAAAATCCAAAGTCTTGTGAGCCCTGAATGATTTACACCTCTTACATTATAAACTACATGAAAATATTCATTTTTATTCAAGACTGTATAAAGGTTGTATAAAACATTGACATCCTTGCTTCCCTCCTTATCTCTCTCTCTGTCAAATAAATAAATAAAAATAAAATAGTAAAAATATATAGACATGGAACTGCATGCTGATGGTCTTAAAAGAAACGAAAAGAGATGAACAAAAATAAAGGTGTTTGGTAGATTACTCAGTGGTTAAATCTGCTGATTGCAAAGTACTGGTCCAGGTTTGCTTCACAAGTACCTACGGAAAGCCAGATGCGCAAAGTGGCACATACATCTAAAATTTGTTTACAGTACAAGAGGCCTTGGTGCAACAATCTCTTCTCTCTCTCCTTACAAATAAAAAAAACTATTTTAAAGGAAAAATGGAATATATATAAACTATTGAAACTTACAAGCCAATGGTGGGGTAGATAGTAACCAAAGAAATTACACAAAATTATACCTAGGTTTTCTTCTGATAGTCACAACTGAGATAATGAGTAGGAGTTGATTATGGCAAATGGAAGGCTGACTGTGTGTTTGTGTGTGTGAGGGAAATGGCTGTGCAGAGGATGTTTGCAGGAGAAGCAAGCAATGCTCAAAAGCCTGTGATCACAGGAGCAGGGCATGGCTGGAGTACAATATTGCGTCTCTCATTTAAAGACTGTCTAATTGATTGAATGTGGCAAGTATGAAGAAAGGTAGGAATTAATAGTCTTTTAACAAAGAAAGATTTGGTGACCTAGATACAGGTTCAGGTCTACGTGGAACTACTTACTTGCTCTGTAAATATAGGTGTGCATGAAAGAGAGGCTGAGAAGAATGGTCCCCTATTGCTCTGCTGTGTGAGTAGCTTCCCTCCTTCCATCTTCTTTTTCTCCTTCCTTGCCTCTTCCTTGCTCTCTTCATGTTATTCTTCTTGGTTTCTTCTTACTGTTTTCCTTCCTTCTTGAGCTATATTTCACTTTCAGAATATGGAGTTTTATTCAGTCATTTGTAGGAAAATAGAGATCATTAGGCTAAGTGAGTCACACTCAAGCAAATGCCACATGGTTTCTCTCATATATGGAATTTATAGTAAAAAATATAAAACATGAAAGAAGAAGATGAGATGATATATTTAGGAAGAAAAGAGAAATGTAATGGAAATGAGGGATAATAAAAAGCAATGGGGATATGATCAAAGCACACTTACACAAATATGAAAATGTTATAACAAAATCTATTATGTACAGTGAATATATGGTAATAGAAATGATTAAATATTTAATCATGCTAATCCTATGACTCTGCCTGTTTTGTTTACTTGGCATTCTTTGTGGTGGAGAGATATTTGGGGTTCAGTATATAGAGACACACAAATTTTGAATATCTTGTAATTTTTACATTTATTTATATTTTTATCTATTAATTTGAACTGATACATAAACATATAATGATTGTACACATTTGTGTGGTACCATATGATATTTTCATGCATGCATACATTTATGCTTAAGTCACAATAAACTTATGTTTCTCTTCAAACAAACCTCACTTCCCCATGGTAAGATATTTAACATTCTTTCTTCTAGACTTTTGAAATAAATAGTAGATGTTATTATGCATACTCCCTCTGTGAAATAGGACCCTGGGCCTTCTTACTCTGCTCACATGTGATGGAATTCATTGACACCCTATTCCCACTCCCCCATCCTTCCTAACCTCACCTCCATCCTTTTTTAACCAACTTAAGTTACTTGCTTTAAAATATCTCCCACAACTCATATCATGTGTATAACATTATAACTTTCTTGAATACAGATATTCTATCCTAGACCTACATGTATGACTATGAATGTGCGTGAGAGAACTTAATGTTGTATTTTGTCTTAGGAAGGATATGATTCTATTCTTGTAGGGAAGGAGGCCATTGTCCCTAAGGCAGAGCATCTTCCTCCCTGAGGGTTGGGAGATAGGCATCTCCCTGCACTTCTCTGTGACTGCTTGCACAACACTATGCTTATATTCTTGAAGGGTAGGAGGATATTGTCTCTAAGACAACCATCCATCTTCCTTCCTGAGGGTTGGGAGATGAACATCTCCCATATTTACTCTTCAGTTGCCTACAGAACACTGTGGGTTAAGTGGACATTGAGGATTTGGATACATTATTGGCATCTCATTGTCATCATATTTCACGTTTATTTCTTTTATTTTCGAGAAAATACATTAAAACTTCTCCTTTAAATTTTTCTCTTCTTATTTTAGTTGATTTACTATATAAATTCTAGAAAAAAAAATAGACTTAAACGATAATTAGGACAATTTAATTGAAGTCTTTGTGTTATTATTTCTCTACAACTGGAAAATCAAACAGATTTGGGTATCTTTGCAAAATTTTGTTGCTAAATCCAGATATTCAGATAAATTTAGCTTTTAATAATGTATTTTATCATGTTATTGTGAATTATATTTCTCAGTGTTTATTATATAGGTATCTGCAATAACTTGTTGGCTTTTCCTTATACAATTATTTGATTGGGACTTTATTTTCTGCAACCTGACTTCATTTTATTATTGTACTTAAGGCTACTAGGGAATTATCTCAGCAAATGTATTAAGAATTAGAAATTTTTAAGCTGTGTTTGGGGGCTGAAGAGTTGTTTATTTCTATCAATCTGACCACATAACATTAACTATAAGATAATTAGAAAACAAAGATATTTCAAATTCAGTAACACTATAAAGGGAATATAAACAGATAACCATGAAAAACAACAAAAAGACTTAAGGAGTCCTTTACATGAAGATCTTTCTGATGTCATATTTTTCTCAGGTAAGGTAAGGTGTATGTTGACTTTGGTTAGGATGCTTATTAGCCATCTTTCAAAACAACTTTCATAGAATTAAGAATGGCTAAACACCAGTATGAAGCTGTGCTTTTGAAAACTCTTTAAAAAACATCACTTTGGGGTGGATTGAGGTGGAGTCTTCTGTGAATCTCAGGCTTGACACAACCTTGTGGTTCTATTGTCTGAGGTTCCCCAGTGTTAGGACTATAGGCATGTACCACTATGTGCAGCTAAAAAACTACCTTTAAAAGTCAGATTCTGACTTGTTTCCCAGCTCCAGCTATGGGTCCCATACCAGTGAGGGGATCAGTTAGCCGAATTGAGAGCAGTTGGTTCCCCACCATGGCTGTGTGCCATCACTGCACTTGTGTGGGCATCACAACAAGTTATTTGCTGCTAAGTAGGTTAGACCATGCATTGCTTCGACAGATATTGGTCATTTTCCCTCAGTCGCCCATGTAGCACCTTCTGGCACTAGACGCGCTGACTGTCTGGGGACTGACTCTCTTCCAACTTCCAGCCATGCCATTCTAATTTGCATGTCAGTCACATAAGGTGTCTTCAGCAGTAGGGTCTTACCACTAGCCTTTGGTGGGTCATCAAGTACTCTGACAGAAATCTGTCTGTCTTTTAGGAAACCTTGTATGTCTCTCTGATCAAAAGCTCATTGTGGATGATAGCCCCATGCTGGTTCTGGGAGTTACATGTCAGTGCCCACTAAGAAAATGAGGAAAAAGATAACTAATATACAAGAGTTAGAGATAAGAGAGAGAGAGAGAGAGAGAGAGAGAGAGAGAGAGAGAGGGAGAGGGGAAGTGAGGGAGGGAAGATATAGAAGATTAAGGTTAGTCTTGATCTTACCCTCTCCAGTGTCTTGTGGTTCAGGTGTTCCCTGTAAAGGCCTGGTGAAGGATCAGCCATTTGGTCTGTCTTTTAGTAAGTAGAAGATTATGGTACCATTGCTGTTTGGGTCTAGATTTGTGTTTCCCACCCCTTTGATGCCCTCCCCTCCCCCCTTCCATCCTAGTGTCTAGTCTAGGAGATGCTTACTGGGTATGTAAGGTATCTTGGGTAGATTCAGGTTAGGTGCTGTAGATGAGTGAGACTATGTGGCGATTTTTTTTCTGTGATTGGGTTAAGTTCACTGAGAATGATCTGTTCCAGGTTCAACCATTTTTCCTCAAATTTCATTGTGTCATTTTTTCTTACTGCTGTATAGAATTCCATTGTGTAGATATACCACATCTTAGTTATCCATTCTTCTAGTGATGGACATCTGGGTTGATTCCAGCTCTTAGCTATTACAAATTGAGCCGCTATAAACATGGTTGAGCAAATCTCTCTAGTCTGTGGTTTGAAGGTTTTAGGGTAGATGCCCAGTAAGGGAATAACTGGGTCTGTTGGTATCTCTATACTCAGCTTTCTCAGAAGTCTCCATATTGCCTTCCAAAGTAGTTGTACCATCCTACATTCCCACCAACAGTGAATGAGTGTTCCTACTTCTCCACATCCTCGCCAGCATTTATTTTTATTTGATTTTTTGATGTTTGTTATCCTTATTGGGGTAAGATGGAATCTCATAGTTGTTTTAATTTGAATTTCTCTGATGATTAGGGATGATGAACATTTTCTTAAGTGTATGTTTGCCATTTCTATTTCTTCCTCTGTGAACTGCCTGTTCAGCTCTTTGCCCCATTTTGTGAGTGGGGTGTTTGATTTCTTACTGTTTAGATCTTTGAGTTCTTTGTAGATTCTAGAGATTAGGCCTCTATCAGTTGGGTAACCTGCAAATATTTTCTCCCATTCTGTGGGTGATCTATTGTCTTTGCTTATTGTATGCTTGTATGTTAGTGTCTGAGTAAGATTTTTGATCCAAATATATGTGGCTACATTGATGACAATGTAAATTTGGAAAATCATCCATCTGAAACAAATTACTTATGACTTCTAAGTTTTACTTCAAAAACTGAATGATAATCTCAGCATTATTAAATGCTATGTCATGTAAAAATATAGACAGAAGAAGTAAGTATAAGTAGTACTGTGTGTCTCCTGTGTAACTATATGCTTTCGTATCCTACACAAAAGTTGTTAATGTCTACAAAAGTAAGAACTTTGACTGTAATCAGTATTTACACTATGGCTTTATATTCCTGCTTAGCAGGACTATTCAGGTTTGTACTAACCTAAAGAAAAATTTTCACTTGTAGAAAAATAGGAACATCTCTGAGTTTAAATAGTTTTGATTTTAGATTAACAATGTATAACTCTTTCTCATTAATGTACATGTCAAAAAATTAACTATTCTTCATGTAACTTGTATATAACACATATATTTTTAACTTTATTACTCTATTCTACCAAGTGGATTAAACTTCACACAAGATAATAAAACATTATTTTTCTTCCAGGCCCACTGCTATAGCCTTTCCTCTACATGAAAACATTTTGGTTTCTCAAATCACAGTTTCCAACTAAAATTCAATTAGCATAGCAACAGTACAGTATATTAATGAAAGGCCAGTATTAGAAATGTTTAATTATCTTCACCATCTTTAAGTGTTAAACTTTTTTAACCCATAAAAATAATTTTAGTAATATGAAGTTCTTATAGCTCTTTCTTTTTTGTAGCTGATAGTAGGAACTCCAAACCAGTGGAATTTTCTAGCTTAAATTAGAAGCCACAGGGAGCCAACCTCCAGAAGCCACCCTGTTTTCCGACCTCCTCCAATAAGGGTATGTAATTTAGGGTGTGAGTGACTTTCTAACAGAACCTTAAAGAACATTCTACATAAACAACTGGGTTTCCCCAGCCACTCCCAGTGAAAATCACATGTCTAAGCTCAGGAGGACCCCACCCACAGGGAAAGGAGCCCACATCTTGGAGTACTAGGTGGATGGAGCACCCCGGACAATACAAACCTGTGGTTCCTGAGGCAGCCCAGTCTTTCACATTTAGGGCCACTGAATCACACTTGGCCTGCACACTTGTTATCAGGGGTTTGCAAATCTTACTCAGCATAGTAACCACTGTGTTTGTTCTAGAAGACTTTCCCAGCTCTTTTAAGTCATCAAGTGTTGGAGAACCTTTTTCCCTGTTAGGACATCTTCAATCTTAAGGTGAAATATTTCTTTAGTTAATGATACACTTTAGTTTTAAATTGAGAAAATCACATTAAAACAATAGTTTTGCTGGAAACCACTGAGAAGGAATGAAAGAAAAATCTCTATGTGAGGTTTGCCATCAGATACTAAGAAATTCAGAAACTTCAAAGAAAACATTCCCCTTAAATCATTAAAGAGGATATGCAAGGTAAATCCAAGTGATGGAAAAGTGGCAAAAATTACAGTAGCATTTGAAATAGAAGTGATGAGTGTGACTGAAACAAATTCATGGAGCCTTGTTACAGAAGCTAAAACGTTTGAATTATTTACACAAGCAGGGAGCTCATGGTGTTGGTCTATAGGGAGAAATAGACCAACATGTACAGCCATGATCCTGAAGTATACTGAGTGCTGTGTTCATTCATTTCAAAAGCATTTTTTTCTTTTGCTACTGCTGAGATTTGTATTATTGAAAAGGTACTTTATATCTAATGGAAGTTCATACTGGAACAGAGTGACAGCCCCAGAGTGGTAACAACAGGAATAGAGACATAAAAGGAAGAGTGTTTCCTAGTCGTCAGCAGGTCTTCCTAACAGAGCAAGCTCAGCACCTTACACTGCACAAAGTGCTCGTGCCTTCCCACTGAGCATGCCACAAACCCCAGCAAGGCGGGAGGTCTGCCGATGCCCCTGGCCCAGAGGATATGTGGTTTGTGTGAAAGGGCCTCTCTGATTCTCACTTCAGTATGATGAGGTCACTAATTCTTTTAAAAGTTTGATGCCTTTATTTTTGCTCTCAATAAACTGTTAGTGTCCATGAGGACTTATTTAGAGATTTCTTTAATCTTCTAATGTAACTTGATTATCGTATAAAACTTCACCACATTTATTAGTTTCCTTAAATTCGTGAGATAGTTAACTTAAGGGAAAGGCTTACTTTGGATGCCAGTTGTGGGGGTTCAACCTGTGTATTGAATCCACTTTGCTTTGGGACTTTGGCAGCAGTACCTCATAGCCTTGTCATGAAAGACCATTCACCGCATGGCTAGGCTGTGAAAAGGAAAGAAAAGACCAGAGTCCCATAGTCTCTTGAAAGGTACACACTAATGTCCAGAAAGTTTCCAAGTTGTCTCCAATTCAAAGCTTTCATCCTTATGATAGAACCAAGTTGAGTCTATGCCTTTAGCACATGAACCATAGGGAGACATTTAAATTCAAACTATAATAGGTGAAATATTTCCCATCACACTGTATCAATGTGATCAGTTGAACATACGATACTACTGTTATAATGCCCCTATAAGTTAATACAGTTGTATCCAAGAGTCCAAATTTACCAATACTGTGGCAATGCTACACTTAATGGCCCGTTCAACAGACAGCACAAAAAGCCACATCTATCAGCTTTCTGAAGTGCATGGCCCATACTATTCATGCAGAATAAAAACCTGTCCCCTTCTCCCTGGCCCACTTCTCCATCAGATTTGAGGCTCGGGAAGCTTGTTTCCCTCTCTCACTAGTTCTGCTGGCAGAGTTATTTTCTTCACCCTTGGGGTTGGTCTTGTGCTTAAAGCTCTGAGGAAACTCACAGGATGGGGGGGGGGGAAGGGTTGGGAGAGATGGTTTAGCGGTTAAGGTACATGCCTGCGAAGCCTAACGACCCGGGTTTGATTCTCCAGGTCCCATGTAAGCCAGATGCACATGGTGGTACATGTATCTGGAGTTCGTTTGCAGTGGCTGGAGGCCCTTGTGTGCCCATTCTCTCTCTCTCTGTCTGTCCTTCTCTCTGTCTTTAATATATAAAAATAAATAAATCAGAAAAAAAGATAGTGAGAACTTTAGAACTAGATACAAGCATGGGTCATGCCTCTGGGTGGAGAATCACTAGTCAGAATTTATTTGCAATCATATATGTTATCTCCATGAAACTCAATGAGGAACAGTCCGCTTACATGATTACACATTTGTTATTTTAAATTTTTATTATGCTGCTTGTGCATTACCAGCTTATCATTATTATATCTTCTTGGTGATTTTTTCATTAGTTGTTGGACAGTGTCCCTTTTTGTGTTGCCAGTATTGATGTTTTTCTTCTATCAACATGGCTGTATCAGATTTCTTTTGTTAGTTTTACAAGGGTGTTCCTTTTATCTCATTTTCTTTAAAAAAATTTGTATAGTTTTGTTTCAAGGGTTTATCTTCTCAACAAAATATGTTTTATTATTTGAATCTAAAAAGTAACAATTTGTGGAATTTTATTTTTTTACATTTATTATGTTTTAAAGTTTATTTTTATTTATTCATGTTACATTCTTTTAACATCCTGTTTTCCTCTCTCCTTTCCTCCCCCCCAGCGCTTACTTTCTACTATATTATTAAAACTTTCTGAGTTTTATTTTATTTGTTACCACATTTAAAAGTTATAAATTATAGTTTCTTTCTTTAATAATTACTTTTACTTTTTATGCAAGGATAATTTGTCTGGGTACAGTGGTATGCACCTGTCACCCCGCACTGAGGAGCTGGAGACAAAGACAGCAAGATTCAGGTCAGCTTGAGCTGAAAAACAAGGTTCTGACTCATAAAAACATAACACACACACACACACTCATATTATACACTTTAATTATCAATGTTAACATTAGGCAAGAGTTTGAGTTTATCTTCCTAATGCAGTCTAATTGCTTATTGTAATTTCATAAAAAGAAGTAGCTTTATATCATCTTTCTGTGTTTGTCTTTTGTCCCATTGTGTCCTTACGGACTTTTTTTTTTCTGTATGCTGAAGTGTAGCCTAAAATAATTGATTCAAAGACCATCTAAACTTTGATAATTTTGTTTTTGAACAATAACTTCAAGTGGGCATAACAGTCTAAATTAAAGCACTTTGACAATGTTAGACTATTGTTTTCAGTCTGAAACAAAATAATGAAAATATTTTTTTTCAATGGATAGTGTTTGCTGCTAATCAGAAGCTACTGTCCATTTAGCAGGTGTTCTCTTATTAGTTATCTGCTTTCTTCTTTCTTGTGGCTTTTGATGCAAATGTGTATAGGTTATTCTGTTGACTCTTACTGTTTTCACAGACAATTTTTGCTCAAATGTGAAATACAGTTTTCCTAAAGTCAATTTTTCTATCTCAAAATGTTATTTCTCTGACTTTGTATATCATCTTTTCTGAAATTCCTTGTAGATCTATGGTGAAGTCCCTCAGTTGTTCTGCAATGCCTGCTCATTTTGTTAGATTTTAATTTCCTTAGAAGCATGCTTAGATTAAAATAGTTACACCACTGATTCTTTTAAAAAGTTCCTAGTTTGTTCTCATAGGTTTTATTTTTTAGTAAAGAGAACAAGGAAATTTCTCCTTTATCTATTTGAACAATCTAACTTCCATAAAAATAATTTTACAGGGAGAAAAATTCATAGTCAAATTGCTCAATTTTATTGGCTGTATTTCCTAGGATTAGGGTTTCTTTTAATGTACTTTGAAATTTTCATATGCAGACTTAATTTGAATGGGAGAATTTCACCAAAAATAGACAAATGTCATCTACACTAGCACCTTGGTCAGTCCTTCCTACTGTGTCGTGAATTCCTGTCTCCTTCTCAACATCGAGGCCAGAAGGCTTACCATATTCTGCTGGCCCCACGACCTGCAGGCTTCCTGTGGAAAGCCCCTTACCATCCTAAATACAGCAGCATGTTTTCATACTGCGTTTATAATTGTTGTAGGTTTTTAGTCAGAAGGAATATCTCAGTGATTAAATATATGAAAATCTTTTGAATTGAGGTTGAATCTAGACTTAAAAAATTATTGACAAAAATTGGAAACCATTGGTTATTTAGCTGACATTGCTATTTAATTTGTTATTCAAACTAAAATGCTTTTGAGAGTGAAAGAGGCAGTATTATTCCTTGTATTAGAGTTAACAAGAGTATCCAGAGCAACAAAAAGAATATTGAATTACATAATCACTTTGCCTTAGCAAATTATTGTCTTTAAAATTATGCATATTAAAATATAGGATTCTGCTGGCCATGGTGGCGCATGCCTTTAATCCCAGCACTTGGGAGGCAGAGGTAAGAGGATCGCTATGAGTTCAAGGCCACCCTGAGACTACATAGTGAATTCTAGGTCAGCTTGAGCTAGAGTGAGACCCTACCTCAATATATATATATATGATTCATATAAAAATATGTATGTATAGGATTCATGTCATAAGTAATCCTACCATATTGGTATCTTTACCCAAAGTTATAAGATTGCTTTTCCTTTAAGAAACATACGATTCTTATATAAATATGCAAGTTTTACTGTCTGAAAACTTGGAGTACCAAAGCTGTAGAGACAAACTGAGTTGTTGGTTTACTGAGCTTCAAGTTATTCCTGAATTTATTTAACAACTATATGCACATTCCACATTAAAATCTTCACAGTACTGTATCACTTGGCAGTTGAAGTTATTTCCAAAGAAATAGACAGAGGATAAATGTCAGTGGTAGCAGATGCATTGGAGATAAGGTTGTTGGGTGTGTAGTCTAATGGTATGTGGTAAGACTATAAGATTGATATACCATGCTGCTGCTTTGGAGATTTGGTTTGTGTGTGTGTGTTGTCTAATGTTGTATGCTATGACTATAGGACTGCTATGTCACATAGCTTCTTTGGAGGTAAGGTTGGTGGATGTGTAGTCTGTTGTTATGTGGTAGGACTATAGGATTGCTATGCTGTCTGCAATTCTAAGTGGGTCTTGTAAATATACTTCTATGAGAAATTTACGAATGTTGTTTCTAGAAATGCTGAATGAAAAGTGACCTGTGACAAGGTCCTGCTGAAGATCCTTTCCCTTTGCATTAAATAAAGCTAGTGGCAGTGGCGGGGGACAGGGTTCTGTGGCTAAGAGCACTTGCCCTACAAGGCAGAGGACCTGAGAGTGGAAAACCAGAAAATCTCTGAGAATTGCAAGCCATTAAGAAAGACAAAAACAACAGCTTTGGGGTGACAGAGAGACTTCATCTCAAGGTAACCAGAAGGATGCCCAAGGTTCTCCTCTGCCCTCTGCAAACATGTGTATAGGGCACACACATCTGCACATACATGTTCATACTTTACACACATACAACACATTCCCTAGCATACATACTTTACACACATAAACACACAATAAATAGATTAAAGCTAATAGCAGAAAAGGATACTATTTTGCAAACATATTTTAGAATTTCTGTGAGTTACAGAACTCGTGTGTGCCACACAGGCCTCCTCTGGTGATTTCTTTTTAATTTTTGTTTATTTTTCTTTCTTTATTTGAGAGAAACAGACAGACAGAGAAAGAGGCAGAGAGAGAGAGGGAGAGAGAGAATGGGTGCACCAGGGCCTCCCGCCACTGCAAACGAACTCCAGATGCATGCGCCATCTTGTGCATCTGGCTTACATGGGTATTGGGGAATTGAGCCTCGAACTGGGGTCCTTAGGTTTCACAGGCAAACACTTAACTATCAGCCATCTCTCTAACCCACTGGTGATTTTTAATTATCTTGTTATTTTGAGTACTCACGGCTCTATTTTAGTGATTATTTGTAAATGTATCAGGTTTTCACTTCAGAATTTATTACATTCTATCTACCTGAATGTTATATTAATAAAAAATTCATATATATGTGTATATGTATACATATGAATGATGTGTGTGTTTAAAAATTAAAATTCACAATGAACATAGGCTTTAAAGATTTTAATCAGGAGAATAACTCCCTATACTACCATTATTTTATTTTTTCTACTTTTCCAATAAGCTCAGGCCATCACATTGGTCAGAGAGAAAAGCCATGTCCTCTTTTGCTTTCTTAGACAGCTTCAATTATTGAATAAGTGCAAGTAATTAAGACATTAAGAATTAAAATGACTCCAAGAACAGCCTGGAGACTTAGAACTGTGGAGTATTGCCTCAGTTTCTGAGTTTGAATTTTAGTAAAAGTGACACAACCCTGTTATTGGTTCTTCCAATTTTGTTTTTAAATAAGATGTAGTATGTTGCAGTTTGTTCTGAATTAGAGGCTGGAGCATTATATAAACTTTAGTCATCTAAACAATGTGTTTTTCATTTCTTACTAAAAGTAGAATTATTGGTGTCATCAATAGCTAAGTAAAAAGGCATGGATTCACGCTGCAAGCCAATGTAGGGATGGACAGACTTTGAAGACCTTAAGTTCCGTGTAATAAACTTGTCAATAAAAGACAAAAGTGCATGCTTTACATATATGTAATGACAATTGTTGATAATTCAATTATAGTGGAGGGACAGATTATTGTGTGAATGTCTATGTGTGAGAGAAAAACAGGAGTAAGTATATCTGAGGTGAACACTTTTGAAACCTTGATTTTCGGTAACAGTTTTGATATGCTGTGTGGTCAAAAGTAATCAAGTAATGATCACAGTTATTTCTATAACTGTTACAAGGCATAGTTCAAGGAAAAGGTGGTACCCACACACCATTCTTAATATAAACCTTAAGAGGTTATGTGAGGTAATAGCTGGATATCTGAGTGGCCACTGTTATTTAGCTCATAATGAAATAACTTTTTGGGGGGAGGGGACAAAATCTCATCTTGCATTAAGTTTTTTAAAATTCCCGTCTCAATTTGAACAAGTTCAAATATTATTGATTTCTTCTTCTTTTGAAGATCAGTCCTTCAGCTTTTCAAAGACAACTTGAAAATTGGACACCAGCTCATTTATAATGCATCTAGGTTCTCCACTGCTGTCAAGCTGCCGTTCTGTGTCTGTGGAATGCACACAGAATTGCAGTTCTTAATTCTGAAACGTGAGTATTACTACCTAGTTGCTTTGCTTGTCTGACAGACTGATTATTGTTGTATCTTACTCCTCCAAATATATCTATGGACAATGTCTGTCCTTAGAAGCTTTGTTTATCATTCCATTCCAGCTTCTGGAATTTGAAGGAAATAGGAGAAATTTAAATTCTCTGAGGATCCTTTTCTATGTTGAAAAGGAAGAGCAAGAAAGGTCTCATAAAACACTTGATTTAATAATTAACTTTCTATTAGCAAGTATATTAATTTACTTGGATGTATGTGTGTAGGTGAGGTGTGCGTGTGTGTATGCATGTCTGTGTGTGTGTGTGTGTGTGTGTGTGTGTGTGTGTGTGTAGGCCAGAGACTGACATCGGTATCTTAGAACTTGCTAATTTGACTAGACTAGCTAGACAGTAAGCCCTAGAGATCGCCCTGTCTCCACCTCTGCAGCACTGGGATTGCAATTGTGTACCACCTGCTTGGCATTTTTACACGACTGCTGGGGATCCAGACTCAGGTCCTCATTCTTGCATAGTAGGCACTTTACCCACCTCCCCAGCCGCAAGTGTGTTCAGTTTTAAAAGTTTTCCTAAGCTGGAGAGATGGCTTAGCAGTTAAGGCACTTTTCTGTGAAGCCTAAGGACCCATGTTTGATCTCTCTCCAGATCCCACATAAGCCAGATAAACAAAGGCCATGCAAGTACAAGGTCACACATGCACACTAGGTGGCACAAGCATCTGTAGTTCAATTTAAGGGCTGAGGCCCTGGTGTGCCAATTCTCTCTTTCACTCTTTTTTTCTCTCTCTTAAAATAACTTTTCCTCTCCTAAGAAGTAATTTTTTGTGTTTATGACTTTTTCTCTTTTAATACAATAAATTTATAAAACTTATAAAATCCTTCTATGTGTCTTAAATAAAAACATCAGGATATCTATGAAAAGATACCAGGCAGTTTTCCTGCTACAATCTGTTTCCCATCGTAGCTCAGGCACATTGTAGGCCCTCAAGAAATGCTTAGTGAATGAAAGTTTGTATGTGCTTCTCTAAGTATTCCTTAATGATTAGTAATAATAATATATTAAAAGAAGTACTTCTTATCAAAAATAAGCCAATATCTCCAAACATCAAATTAATATGCCCAGTCCAGTCTCCCTTTTCAAAATTGTTCAGTTTTTGTTTTCCCCCTTGGAAACATATATAGTGCATTTTAGGAATGATTTTTGACCAAAGGAGTCTGGTCTCCTAAAGCCAGCTGTGCATTTGTTGGATTCAAAATCAGCTCATTAGGGAAAAGTGCCTATGAGGCATTTGGAGATCAACATATGAAGTGGGCAGGGGCATCAGTACACCAGCACCACTTAGGCAAGAGACAGTGGGAGTCATGCAGGAAGGTGAGTGAGATTCCAAGAAGGACTAATACCATGTTGATCAAGGTAAATGTGATGTAAGGGAGGGAAAATGTTATCTGTTTGTCTGTCTGTCAGTCTATTATATATTATCTTTCTATCAATGTATCAGATATCTATCTATCTATCCATCTATCTATCTATCTATGTATCATCTACATCTATTTATCTCAAGACTGCAATATACCTTTCTTACATGGACCATTTTATTAGCATCGAAACAGCTATTGTCTGTGTGCTCTCAGTGATTAGGTAGTATGCTATATGATAGTTGTATGGTCTATCCTGTCAAGCCTTGCAACTTTAAAAAAATAGTTTTGCCAGGCATGGTGGCGCACACCTTTAATCCCAGCACTCAGGAGGCAGAGGTTGGAGGATCGCCATGAGTTCACGGCCACCCTGTGACTATGTAGTGAATTCCAGGTCAGCTTGGGCCAGAATGAGACCCTACCTCAAAAAAAATTATTTACCCATATACAAGCAGAGAGAGGGAGGGAGAGAGAGAGAGAGAGAGAGAGAGAGAGAGAGAGAGAGAGAGATGGAATGAACATGACAGGCCTGTAGCAGCTGCAAATGGACTCCAGATGCATGTGTGACTTTGTGTATCTGGCTTTATGTGGGTATTGGGTAAACAAACCTAGGTCATTAAGCTTTGCAGGGAAGTGCCTTAAGCATGGAGCAATCTCTCCAGCCCAAGCCTTCCAATTTTTAAACTTCATTGATTGTGTGTACTTTCATGATGGGTCTCAATCTAGAGAGACTGTTCCTTGTCAGGTAAGGTGGAGCTGACTTTCTATGTAATATGTCAGATAATGAAAGTTTTAGGCTATACGGTCACAGATCCAATTACTCAATTTTGTATTGTAGGAAGAAAGCAACAGAAATGGAGGGATGTGGCTGTTGCTTCCTGTTGCTTCTGTTACAACAGCGTGATCACACAGTTTGGACTTCTTTGGGACCTAGGCCTTCTCCAAGCCATTGCTGTCATTGGCCACTGGTCTTAAGGGCACGTCTGGTATAATGCTGAGCCTTCAGGTCCATTGCCTCCTCTAGGAGAGATTGAGTCCCCATGTCCCCTCCCTCCCCCCCACACAAACATCTGTTTGTGTGTGCTGTTTGATTCAGGTGCCTACCATAAACTTACATGTTCTCATTGTTCCCAAGCTAATGGCAATTTGTGAATTGGAATCATTAAGGTGTCTTGTTGATGGTGGGTTTATGGGTGTCATAGCTAGATTCTTCTTCCCGGTGTTTGGCACACTCGCCTGCTGGTGATGCCCACCTGATGTTGGCCAGGAGGCAATGTCCATCCTCTGCTCATGCAATGGTTTTCCCTGCCATCCTGGATCTTCCCTTCAAAGCTATAAGCCAAAATAAACCCTTTCCTCCCACAAGCTGTTTTGGTGAGGTGCTTCCTGCCAGCAATGCAAAGGTGACTGCAACAAAATTGGATAGAGGTGTGCAGATCCTTTCTTTTACTTTGATTTTTTGAGGTAGGGTTTCACTCTAGCTCAGGCTGACCTGGAATTCACTCTGTATTCTCAGGGTGGCCTCAAACTCATGGCAATTCTCCTACCTCTGCCTCCCGAGTGCTGGGATTAAAGGCGTGCACCACCACGCCCAGCTGCGGATCCTTTCTCGCTCATTTTTTTTTTTCACACATAGAGACAACACTGTTCTGTATTTTTAGCCCAGTGCAGCTTGGTCCAGAGCCAGTCTTGGCTAAAATTTGGTGTATTCTGGGGACAACATAGAGTCCTTAATTTGACCAGGTACAGGATGATGGAATGAACTCTACACACATGACTGAAAGCAAATAGGTAGGAGGGGTGAGGGGATAAACTTACACAAACACACATAAGTTATACATTGGGCCTTATTGTTTTGACCATTTTTTTTTATTAGTTTATTAGTCAGTTCTGTATTCAGCAAATACAGTCAGTTTGGTACCATTATTAGGCTCATCCGTGACCTACCTCCTCCCCTTGGCCCCTCCTTGTTGAGGTATACGGATCATGCATTGTGGAGTTAGCCCACAGTTATGGGTAAGATAAATGTCTCTGCATATCATGACCCAACATGTGACTCTGACATTCTTTCCGCCCCCTCTTCCGCAAAATTTCCCTGAGCCATGTTGGGTTCATTTTTGGTCTGCTTCAGTGATGAGGTGTTGGGGGCCTCTGAGGCTCTGGCTCTCTGATTTGGTAGGAGTTGATTTTTCTCTGTGCTGATCTCCTTCCCCCTTGTGCTGGTGTCCAGTTCATCAGGAAAACAGCCCCCTTGCTTGTTTCTCCAATTTTTCTTGGTTTCAGCCGGGGCCCTTTTGAGGTATGATGGGGTGGCTCTCTCCTTAGGATCTACATCTATCTGAAAAAGAGAAGCAGATTCTCCAACGGAGAGTAAGTTAGCACCATGACAAATGAGATAACCCTTACTTTTTTTTTATAGAGAATTTAATAAGTGTAGGCCCTCTTGTAGCCCACAATTGATGGTAGCTTGATATTGGAGAGTGGGCTTATGTTTGGATCTGGTTCTGACTTGTTTCCCAGCTCCAGCTATGGGTCCCATACCACTGAGGAGATCAGTTAGCCAAATTGAGAGCAGTTGGTTCCCCACCATGGCTGTGTGCCACCACTGCACTTGTGTGGGCATCACAACAAGTTATTTGCTGCTAAGTAGGTTAGACCATGCGTTGCTTCTGTAGATATTGGTCAATTTCCCCCAGTCGCCCATGTAGCACCTTCTGGCACTAGACGCGCTGACTGTCTGGGGACTGACTCTCATCCAACTTCCAGCCATGCCATTCTAATTTGCATGTCAATCACATAAGGTATCTTCAGCAGTAGGGTCTTACCACTAGCCTTTGGTGGGTCATTAAGTACTCTGACAGAAATCTGTGTTTTGACCATTTTGTCAGTGTCAACATGAGCACTGTTCCTAAATCCATCTGGGTGTGACTATAGAAATATCCTTATCTCCAGGACCCTGTTAATCTGCTGGAATCAGTTTCTGGCCTTCTTAACTAGATAAGGTGTCACTGTTCTTCATAGCTCACACTTTCCTTGTGGCCACAGAACTGTGCTTAGTACAGCCCTCACTCGGATCCCATATGCTGATATCCTCCTGTTACCTCTATGCACCCTGCCTTCATTCCTTCCCCTTCCTTTCTGAGTGCTCATTGCTGGCCTGAACTGAGCATCTTTGAGTTTCTTTACTGGCTCCATCCTTATGGAATAATGTGAGTTTGACCAGAGAAGAATTACGTTGCTTATTTTCAGCAGGGAAACATGATTTAACATTTGCTCAAGCACCTACATTTTCACAGTCATTATTGGTTCAGTGATAAATAAAATGCCTACTAAAATGAACTTGAATAGTTTTTATTTCAAGGAACATTAAGATATCCAAAATAAATTCAAACCAAAGGAAAGGATGAGTGTGATTTTATTCTGGTCACAATATATGTTGAGAAATTTGAGATAAACAGGAGATTACAATAGACCTCAAATGACTGATTTTCCTAAATAATTAGGATTTGTGGAAAAAATTCTATTTTAAAATCATCCTGCAATTCTAAAGTCAAAATACTTGATCTGATGCAGTCAGTCACCATATGCAAGAGTTTAGTGATGCATACCTTTGCTCCCTGCTGATGCTTATCTTTGCTGCCTAGGGATGCTTACATTTAGTTCCTAGTGATGCTTACCTTTGGAACTTGGTGATGCTTACCTTTGGTACCTAGTAATGCTTACCTTTGCTCCCTAGTGATGCTTACCTTTGGTATCTAGTGATGCTTACGTTTGGTACCTAGTGATGCTTACCTATGATACCTAGTGATGCTTACCTTTGGTACCTAAATTAACATTTAAAAATCTCTATTATAAGTAATCTGACAACTTTTAGAAAGAAAATAATATATATCTATATATAGATATGATTTTAGTTTTCCTCCTGATAAATATTGTAAAAAAACAACTAAATAAATATGGTCTAGTGTTTTATATAGATAAATACAGGTAAGAAACACAGAAAAGCATATACATTATCTATTAAGATCCAATACTTAGGCTGTTTTTTTTCTATTTGTTTTTGAGGTAGGGTCTTGTTCTAGTCCAGGCTCACCTGCAATTCACTATGTAATGTCAGGGTGACCTTAAAGTCACAGGAATCCTCCTACCTCGGCCTCCTGAGCACTGGGATTAAAGTTGTGCACCATCACACCCTGTGTTATGTATTATTAAATAGTTTGTTGTTGTTGTTATGAGAAACCTTTTATTGTGTCTAATGTAACAGCATGGGAAGCAGCAGAAGTGGTCTCCAGCTGACTCACATGTGAGCCAAACAACCTGTTTACATAGCCAGCAAAAGGGTGCTCGCACCAATCACAGCAGACTTTCAAGTGAATGTAGGATTACATCTGCACCGGTTGGGTCATTGTCCCTATTGCACCATTCTTAATAATCCCTCTGGTGGGCCACCTGGAGAAGTGCTCTCCCTCTGGCCTGTCTGGAAATGATTACAAGAAATGTCTGCTATCAGCTGCTTGAAATGGTCACCAGATTTGCAGAAGGGAACATTGCAGATGAATATCTGCTCCATAAAAATGATACTGGAGGTTTATGCAAAAGCTCCATCTGATATAACTTTGAAAACATGGAAATTCAATTCAGCTAAATGTACTGAGGGCTGCATGAGTGTAAAGAAATGCCTCCACTCAGTCCCGTTTTTATGTGTCTTCACCAATTTGTTAATTTTCTACACACACTTAATAAAAAGCCTCTCCTTGGTCTTGAAGTAGTACAGTCCTTTGCTTTAACTCTGAAGTTTATTTCTTTTTATCTGCCCAAACTATCTTTGCCTGGGCTTCAACAGGTTGCAATTGCAGTATCTTGTCATTTAATGATTATCACTGTTTTTTGTTATGCCATCCAAACATTTCAAAATTGTTAAAGTGGTTTTGAGCTTCTTTTTCTCGTATCTACTTTCTCAGAGTAAACAGGAGTGAATGAGGAGTTGTGTTCCCCAGTGTAGTCTAGTGAGTAGCTGCTACAGACTTTTTAATGAACAATGGGGAGTAATGGAAAAACAAAAAGGAATATAATGGCTCACAAAAAAACCCTCTTGTTCCAGCTGGAGAATTTTAAATAAAATAATATTTTCCCAATTTACAGATATTTTATAATTTACTGAACCTAAATAATAGCAATGCCTGCTTATTATGAACAAACAAGCCACAAGCATCAACTAATGGAAAAAGCTAAGAAACAGCCCGTCTTCATTGAGTTTTCATCTATTATTTTTAGTGAGTGTGTTACCCTGACTGGCTTTCTATTTCGATTGTAGTGCCAATGTTTTCTAACAAAACTGCTCCTAGTTTTCTTTTTCTACTTCAGAAGTGGACACAGCCATCATAGTACTTCTGTGCTTTGTTTTGTTTTTAAAACTTTTTTGAATTAAATTTCTTTTCTTTAAAATTAAAATTACAAACCTAGGTTTACAATTAATTTATAATTTTCCTCCATTAGTAAATACTTTTAAAATGTAGCCACTAACTAAATTCAATTTAGTGTCATATGCATAGACAAATAAATTGGAAGCATAAATCCCATATTCTTCCAGGGTCTTCTGTACTTGTGTATTTTCTTGGACCACGCCTAAGCTCTAACCCCAAGCCCTCCCTGTCATTAGCTACTGGTCTCAAGCATACTTCTGTTGTGAGGCTGAGGTGCCAAGTACTATTGCTTTCTGTTTTAGTACAATATGTATATGCATATTAATCAGCATGGTACAAACCACAAAACGGCTACTTACATTTCGGGGTGTGTGTGTGTGTATATGCATGTGTATGTGTATGCCCCACGTGTATGTAAATGAAAGTGAGAGGAGAGCATGGGGTATTCTCTACTGCTCTTCTGCCTTATTTCCTAGAAACAGAGTCTCTCACTTCTGGAGCTTGGGACATATTGTGGTTAGATGGCTGACTAGCCAGGCTCAGCAATCCTCCTATCTCTGCCCACCCTTACTCCCAGTGCTGGGTTTATAGACATGTATGGCCTTGCATGATTTTTTACATGGGTGCTGAGGATTAACGCAAGTCTTCATGCTTGTAAAGCAAGCATTTTTACCCATAGAGACATCTCCCCAGAGCCAATATTTTTCATTAGGAATAAAGGATGATAAAGTGTCAAATAAATCTACAGTACTCTATTTGCAATCAATTCTAAAGAGACAAGATTTGACAGACAGGATATCTAGGATATGCAGGAATGAACAAGAGCTAATAAGGAAAGCTGGATGTATTTGGCAGAGTCAGTTGTACCCATTTAATTAAACATTGAAGCAAGAGAGAAAAAGAGAAGAGGTAGAAGGTCTCAAATAATTTGGGAAGAGGACACATAAGAATTTTCTATTCTTGATCAGCTGACTGAAGATATGAATGTCAGAGTCCAAATGTTGGGTACGAGGTAAACTACCTGCCTTTTAGTGTATGCTCTATCTCTGAGATGTTATGATGTTAAAGCTTATATTGCTGATGAGCCATTGAATATAGTGTGCAAAAACATAAGGCAATGAAATAAATTGCTTGTAGTTAGATGACTGTGATAAATTTTGAAGGCTTTTTTATTATTAGATAAGGACATATTTTGTATGTAAACATCACATGTTGGTATCATCCTTTCTCTCCTTCCTCCCTGCCCCTTTTCTGAAGAGGCCTTCCTCATTGAGGATGCAGGTCAACCCCATGGGGCTTGTGGGTCATGCATTATGGGTCAGAAGTCAGTTACAGGGGAGATGCAGTGTCTCTGTGCAAAATGTCCCAACTTATGGCTTTAACAATCTTTCCACCACCTCTTCCACAAAATTCCCTGAACCATGCTGGGAACATTTTAAGTCTGCTTCAGGCAAGGTGTTGCATGCCTATATACCTGGTACTAAGGAGGCAGAGAAAAGCAAACCTTATTGCTCTCTAACCAGACACTCTAATTGATGATTTCCAGGTTAGTGGGATAGCCTGTCTTGAGAGAGAGAGAGAGAGAGAGAGAGAGAGAGAGAGAGAGAAAGGAAGGAAGGAAGGAAGGAAAGAAGGAAGGAAGGAAGGAAGGAAGCAGGTAAAGAGGGAAGGAAGGAGAAAAAACAGATATCATTTTTGAGGATGGCTCTGGCCACCACACACAAAATTGTATACACATGAGCACATACATATGCATAAAAGAGAAAATTTTTATGCATAAATCATAAATTTACCTTGAAATACTATGAAATACTATTTTAATATCTTTATCACCTTAAAATATTTTTAAAATGAAAATAAAATGCCCTAAACATGCATAAATTTGGTATCTAAATCTTCTGCCTGGTTCTGTAATAGAAATCAAGCCATCTTCTTGGGAGAAAACTCAGCCGAAAGGCTTGAAAGCAGTGCCGCAGTACAGTACAGTAGGTCCTCTCTTAGAAGCGGAGCAGACAAAGCCTGCCATGTGGAGCTATATCTTTATTTATGGGAAAGTGTGCATCACACTCCAGTCTGACTCTAAGTCTCATAGAAAGAAATTAAGGGCTGGAGAGATGGCTTAGCAGTTGAGGCACTTGCCTGCAAAGCCTAAGGACAGAGGTTCAATTCCCCAGGACCCACATAAGGCAGAGACACATATTGGTACAGTGGCTAGAGGCCCTGGCATGCCTTTTCTCCCCCCCTCTCTCATAAATAAATATATGATAAATTAACATTCTGCTAATAGGCATTCAAAATCTCAAAGCTTGGAGCTGAGGAGATGCCTCAGCAGTTAAATGTGCTTGCTTACAAAGCCTGCCACCTCGGGTTCAGTACCCCAATACCCACATAAAGCCAGATGCACAAAGCAGTGCATGCATCTGGAGTTCTGTCTCCCTCTCTGTCTCTCAAACAAATAAATAAAAAGCTATCTTTTAAAAAATCTTTAGTCCTAGACTTAAAGTTTAGTTTATAAGCATCTTTTTGAGGGGAATAAACAACATTAAGAACATGAGCATAATTGAAATTTGTCTATTTAATGATTTTTAGAATGATGTTGAGTTGGCACACACTGTAGCATTAGAAACTTAAAAGAAAAACTAATGGTAGCATATTTACCTAAACTATGCAAATCCCTAGGTTCGATCTGCCAAACAAATAAACAAACAAAAATTCATCTAAAATAAATAAATAAATGTTAAAATGTTTTCATTCCTCAGTCTGGTTTACTGGTTTATGTATTTTCTTAGGTTGATCAGGATGTGTGCCTTATACAAAGGGTGGTGAGAATTTACATCAGTGAACTGTGTAGTAACTAAAAATTGTGATTCATGATGGCTCATGGCAAAGAAAACAGGGCCTTGACATTGAGAGACTCTACTTGTTATTTCCTATAAACAAGCAAATAAATTTCTGAAGTTTCCATAGTAATGCTTCTCAGTATGTTTGCATGCTTCAACTCGATTTTGTACTAGGAACAGTAGAGTAATTAACATAGACTTCATGTTTTCTTTGAAGCTGAGATTTAGGTTTTTAATTCTGAGGTCATCCTATAAATTGCATAGGTTCTGGGCATTAATTTTATTTCACCAAATAAAGATATTTTTGTGAAATGGATAATACATTAATGACCTGAAAATTTCCAGCGGACTTTAAAAGATTTGTGAAAATATCAGAAATCTGATGAAAGTGTGACTTTGTGGAAGGTTAATGCATAGTTGTGATCGATTTATTATCAGCTGAATGGCAGAACCCAATAAATAATTCACTCTCCTCAGTCCCCACAGATACCTAGTGAACCCTGTGTAATCATCAGCATTATTTAAAAGATGGCATGGAAGGTAACATCTGGGAGCCAGTTCATCATTTAATTAAATTATCCTGTAATGAAATCTTCTGTAATGAGATTAATTTTAATTATTCATCAGGAGTTGACATGGGCACAGGGCGCATGAATAATACATGACAGGCTTTGTCTGCTCCACTTCTAAGAAAGGACCTACTTTACTGCGGCACTGCTTTCAAGCCTTTTGGCGGCTGAGTTCTCTCCCATGAAGATGGCTTGATTTCTATTTCAGAACCAGGCGGAAGATTTAGATACCAAATTTATGCATGTTCAGGGCATTTTATTTTCATTTTTAAAATATTTCGAAGGTGATAAAGATATTAAAATATTTATAACATTTCAAGGTAAATTCATGATTTAAGCATTAAATTTTTCTCTTTGATGCATATGGATGTGTTCATGTGTATACAATTATATGTGTGGTGGCCAGAGTCATCCTCAAAAATGATGTCTGTTTTTTTCTTCCTTCCTTCCTTTCTTCCTCTTCCTTCCTTCCTTCCTTCCTTCCTTCCTTTTTTTTCTTCTTCTTCTCCCCCCCCCCCCCCCCGTGTTGAGACAGGCTATCCTACTAACCTGGAAATCACGAATTAGAGTAACTGGCTAGAGAGCCTCAAGGATTGCTTTTCTCTGCCTTCCCAGCACCAGGTACATAGGTGTGCACCACCTTGCCTAGCATTTTACTTGGGTTCTGCGGATTAAACTAAGCTTCTCATGCTTGGAAGGCAAACATTTTACTGCTTGAACTATGTCCCCAGCCCTAAAAGTATCTCAGAGACTGCAGCTCCATTTCGGTATGAGCTAAAGGTGTGAAGCTGAGCTCTTGCATGCATGATCTCCCAATTACAGGCCCAGTTGCAGACCTCCCACTATCTGCCGCTGTGGGGTGACAGCCACCAACCAGGCTTATGTGGGTTCTGACAAGATGAGGGAATCAGTAGACTTTACCCACAATCCAGTGTGGACTCAGCAGTGCTCTTTAGTATGAACCATTCACCTGCCACCAAGAGATAGACTTAAGTGTGACCCTCATTATATTCTTTTCTATTTTAACTTTTGGATTGACAATTTTCATACATGTACATAATCCCCTTCGGTTACCTGCCCTTGTTCTCCTCCTCCATTCCTTTCAACTGAGCTCCTTTTCCAGCTAGTATCTCTTCTATTTTGATGCTTTTTTTTATTTTTTTTGCCCTCCTCCGCCATCTACGACAGAATGTTGATGGACTCAATACTATGCAGATCTTTTCCAGGTAATGACAGTCCCTATGAGATTATGAATGCAGTGGGCACCACATGTCTGGAGATAGTGTTACAAAGTACTCCTCCTCATTCTCTGCTCTTACATTCTTCCTGCTCCCTATTGGCAATATTCCCTGAACCTTGAAGAGGGAGAGAAAGATGTTTCATTTAGCACTGAGCACTCACTCATAAGCACTTTTAGCTTTGTTTGATGAGTTTATTTTGCCTAATTCTTATGGAATGCTTTTTCCTTAATTGTACAAATAGAAGAGCCATGTGTCCAATCTTTGTAGCTTCCCAAATTGAGGTGAGAGTTCAAATGAACAGGAAGCCAGAAAGAAAAGCCTTATAAAGAAAAAAAAAGTATCTAGTTAATGTTCTTATTCCCCTCAATTAAATCTCTATAATGGATTACTATTTGCTTTTATTAAAATCTAGCATCCTTACAGGACTATAAAGCTCCTGAAACTATTTCAGCTTTGCCTCAGCCCACCCATTCTGCCTATTCCTTCTTCCTTCACTCCTGTAGCAGTTGTCTTCTCATTGCTAGGGCAAAACTCTTGACCAGAAACTGCTTGCTGAAGGAAAGGGTTTATTTCCAGCTTACAATGTCAAGGGGAAATTACATCACTACAGAGAAAGCATGACAGCAGCTGGCAGCCAGCATCACAACTTCCGATCAACAGGAAGTAGAAAGAGAGCATTCACTGGATGACTGCTACAAGCAAGGCTGGGCTCCAGTGCCTCAGGTCTTGTCCCTAATGACACATTCACTCCACCAAGGCTCCACCTCCCAAAGGGTCCACCAACTGGGGATTAATTACGTGGCTCAATCACAAACGCAGGAGGCTATGGGGACATTTTATAGTCAAACCACCTCACTCCAGCTTCATCTTACCTTGACATCACTGTGCTAGAAGTTTCTGGACTCATTTTAGTAATTGGAAGGGACCACAAAATGTCCTGGATCTTTTCCAGATGTCATCCTCAAGAGCTTGAATACTACATGCTCTGAGAAGCCTCCCTAGACACATTGCTGTAATTCTTTCCATTTGTTACAGTGTCTCTCATGACCCCTTCATGGGCTTCTCCAGTAGTGTGTTCAGCTATTTTAGACCTACCGCATTCCCAACAGCTTTTGCTTTCTTTTCTATAGCTTACCCAAACATGTACCTATGTAGCCATTTTCTGCAATGATGAATTTGTCTTCTCCATGAGACTCTAGGTGTTAAGAAGGAAGAGGGCATGTGTGCTGCATATTATTAGTGAATATTTGAGGAATGAATGAGGTAACAAAGATAAGAAATTCTTAGGCTCCTTAATCTGTCAGACTAGATGAAAGACCCTTTCCATTCATGGAAATGTGAGGAAAAGGTGAGCCAATTCTGTGCCAGGGCTTGTCTGTAGAGGGTGTTTTAAATATCACAAAAGAAATCCATATCACATTTTACTCTAATTATGTGTGTGGTGATTAGTCTAATGTCTACAAAAATAATAAAAATAGATGTGTACTAAATGACCAAGATGTTATAACTCCTTGAAGATAGTCTTTCCAGTATTTCTTAATTGAATACATATAATAGTTTCCTAATTTACTTGTGTATTTCTTGAAAAAATTGTGTAAAAATTAAGATTAAGAGAATTATCTGAAGATTTTTTCTTTTTGTTTTGTATTATTTGTGTTAGCCACAGTATTTTTTGTGGTTTATTATGATGGTATAAATGTATAGAAAGAGGAAAGCAAATAACTGCAGTACTATTGCATTCTAAATACCTAACCCTACAGTATCATCAATCTTTAGTGTCATACTATGGAAAGGCAAAACCAATTCAGATAATTTCCCAGGTATGATGGCTCAGCACTCCTGAGGCTGAGGCTGAGGCAGGAGCATCTCTCCAAGTGTGAAGTCAGCCTTGCCTGCAATATAAGAGCTTGTCTCAAAACTCAAGCCGACTCCATACAATTTAGACAGGTCTTCCTTCTAAAGAAAAGTCCTTTTGTAGTTAGAAGTCTTACTGATGGGCTATATAGACATAGTAAAGGAAATACTTCCTTTTAATTGGTAAAATTCCACTGTTCTCTGCTCTCTCTCTATTCTTTCCACTTCCTATAATTGATGAGAACACTAAGCCTCCTTCATGACAGTGAGGTGGACCTTAGGGAAATAATTTCCTAAATGGTTCTATGGTGTTAAACTTGTAAGACAGCAGACATTCGAATTTGTACAAGCTGAACTCAGAGCATCTTCTGCTCTGGTTTTATGAGACTGAATTGTCCATGACAAGCCTCAGAGAGACCGAGGAACAGAATTCATGTAACTGTTGCCTCACATTCCTTGTGCTTAAGTGATCCAACTTTCAGTGTTTTGCAATGAGATATTGCAAACTGTCCAGTACAGAATAGAACATTTCTTTCAGCAGGATAGAACATTTCTTTCAGCAGGATCTGTTCATTTGCAAGTTTGTAGTCATACCACCTTTCAGAGCAAGGATGGCTTTGTGTGCTCTTGAGGGGTATCTGGAAATTGTATTAGTACTTGTGATTAGCGAGCTCTTTCTGAATGTATTTTCCCATTGACTCAGGTCCAGTTGGCATGCATCACCAGGGCTGAGCATTTTAGCACAAACTAGAAGTTGTATTGTGTTTCAGTAGTTTTCCTACATGAGACTGCATTTGCCAACACACCTATCTGATCATGCCTAGCAAAGGAAAAAAAAAAAAGCTTACTAACCTCCACATAGTTCATTATAAAATAAATAGGTTATTTTACTAACGCTTTCTTGGATAATCAGGATTTGGGTGAGAATACATACAAATATTAGAACTAGTGCCTATTTAAAAATATTTAGTATTCTATTTATCTTAGATTGAAAATTTGTTTTCCTTGCTGAAATTTCACACTGCAACCAGCAAATGAGCTACATTAAGTTCCAGCCAGTACATATTCCCTTTAGCTAATTTAGGCATGAGAATGTCATCTATGCTTTCACTGTCCATTTTAACAAGGCTTGCACTGGAGTGCTATGTGTTTGTTATAAACGAGAATTCCTTGCTTCAGAAAAGAAAGGACAATGATATTTATACATGAATGATGACTTGGTAGGACCTTTTTGGACTTTTGTGTTTTTAAGGGAGTCCATTGTCTTGAAACATTACAGAACACAAAATATCATTTAAATTAAAAGAAAACTGGGAAAAGACATGGTTAAAAAGTGGAGTAGTTGTTCAGCAATGTGACTTTTTATACTTGGGACTTCATTTCTGTTTTAGCTAATTATCAGCAGACTCAATATAATTTCTCAAGATCTTTATTGCTAGTTGAAATATTTCATCCAGGTTCTTCCATTGTATCTTTAAGTGTCCCTAAGAAAAAATAAAAACAAAAAGCAATGAGTAATACCATTCATGGGTTGATTTATTATTTATCAAGTATATACTTATTGATCACCATCCTCTGTCAGAAGGTGTCTGGAAAACAGATAACAGATTCTGTTCCTGCCCTCATGTTGCTTGCAGTCAAGCTGATAGGGTTGAAGCCAAAATATGCAAATAAATATCAAATCCAACTCTCTGAGTCCTAAAAATTCAAGTAAGTAGTTAAATGTTTTCTCTGAGGGAGTATTTGGAAGAGCAAAACTGATAAGTAGGAGTTTGGGAAGAATATTCTAGGTAGTATATGTACTTCAGGGGGTGGGAGAGGGGGGGGCATGGTACTTTACAGCGGGAATGCAGAGAGCAGTGAAAAGCCTTATGTGAAATAATGTTATTCACATCACTTGGGACCTTATAAGGCACCTGAACCTCACATTAAGAATTTTTTTTTTGTTTTGGTATTCATAGGAAGCCCTTGAAGTGTTAAAGTGAGAGAATGTCAGAGGGAGGTTTGCATTTAGAACACATGATTCCCTATTGCCTCTAGAATGTGGGAAGGTAGCACAAAATAATCACTGTGATTTATTACAATACAAATGGGAGAAATTAACATCTACAAATCCACAGTGATGCTCGTGGCTTAGTCAGCTTTCTGTGGTTATAAAAATACCCAAGGTAAGCAACTTGTATAGAACAGGATTATTTTCACTCAGAGTTTTCGCAGTTTTAGTCCGAGAGCAGTTGGTCCTCTAATAGTTGATCATGACAGGAGGACCTGGCAGCAAATTGTCCTCCTCGCGGTTATGAAGTGCAAAGGAGAAAAGGAATATCTGGGGGTTCACCTCTCTCCCGCAATTTCATGCCTCCCAGTTACTCAAAGGCCTCCTGAAGGCTCCACCACCTTCCAGGATTGTCAAGCTAGGGACCAAACCTTCACCACAAGGACCTTGGGAAAATACGACATCTAAACTATAGCAGGTGGAGAACAGGAAAGGTTTTCTTATATAAAAAATATCAGCTACATGGAAGTAGAACAAAATGATGTAATTTGCTGTTTTTGCATTTCCCAATAGAATAACCAATGGTGGCATCAAGAACAGAATCTAAAACTATTGTACAAATGCTTATTGGAGAATAACATATTCTTATGTTATGAAGATGTTACCCTACAGATTCCTTATTAATTGGAAAAGAAAGCATGTGACTACAGTAGTAAACTCTGGGGGTTAACTTGTGACCCAAGTGATTAATCTTAAACCTTACAAATAATGGGGAAACCCAGTAGGCAATACAAACTATCCAACCTCACATGTGAAATATTCATGCAAAAGAAGAAAAAAAGATTATTTTACTTGATTCACCATAATTGAGTCCTTAGCAGAATTCTGAGTTTGTATGACAACATAAGAAATGGAGTGTGCATTAAATGACACTAGTAGGTGGGTATTTGATAAGAGTTCTGCCCTGGATGATCCAGAAATTTAAGTGTGAACAAAAAGCTGGTGAAGCTGTTTATTTGTTAAAAGCAAATAAAGAAGTGTAACAGCAAATATCTTGTGAAAATCTTGTATTTTGATTTAAAAAGCTGTGGAAGACTTTCTTTGTGACAAATGAGAATATTGGGAGATCTTGTGCTTGCATTAATTTTTGTTTGATAAAGGGTCTACTCTTGGAAGATGACATGTTTAAGGGTGAATTATAATAAATGCAGCTGATTCAATGACTTAACAGCAATGATAAATAAGAGATAGAAGTGGAGATAAATACAGAAAAGTATTACGAATTGTAGAATCTTAGAGGAGCATGCCTAACTATTTGTTGAGCTGGCCTTTTAATTTATTGCCCATATGAAAAGGTTTGTAATAAAACAGTGGGACATTAAGAGCGGAGGGCAAGTCATAATTCTGTGGCGTCACCCACAGATTTGCTCAGTTTCTGATACATGGTAAACTACAGCTTGTAGACTTCCCTCGACAAACTCAGATAGTCATCTCAACATTTTCAGCCCCAAATCTACCAAAGCCTCCAGGTTTCAAGAACACTCAACACTGACAGCCATCTAAGAGTGGCATGTGGGTGCGGGGTTTGTGTTTCAAGCTGTGTGGCCCTCCAGTGAGAGCTGAGACTTTGTGCTGCTTTGTGACTGCAACAAATACAGTGCTTGAGCTTGTGATAAATAGTCCGGAACGAATGGTTTAAGATATACCAACCAGGAGACTGTTCCAATAAACCTAATATTAGTTTACATGACAATTTTGTCCTGGGTTCACGGTGTGAGAAACAAGTGGAAGATATGAGAAGTAAATAACTTATGTGAGGTAAGAAGTGACCACACTATTAATGTGTATTATTAATGGAGAGTTTGAAAGAAAGGTGAAGACTGGCTCCTAGGTTTCTGACTTGCATAATTAAAAGGATGTTCATACCAGACAGATAGTCAGAGGTCTGAAAGAGAAAAGGATTGGGTGTGGGGGAGACATAAGCTTCAGTTTTTGACATCATAAATTCTCTAGATATTTTGAAAAATTAAGGGGAGATAATTCTATCATGTGATCATTTTGGGTGATGAAACATTTTGGCAGGAAAACAGACTTTTAATCAAAATTGCAGTACATTTATTTTGCATAAAACAATACCAATTTGCTATATTTTCCTAGTCACTCTCACTTAAAACAGATTCCAGGTAATGAAATGATTTTTTTCCACAGTCTGAGTATTGAACATAGGGTTTCACACATACTAGGAAAGTGGTCTGTCACTGAGCTATATTCCCAATCCTTTTTATTATGAGACAGTGTCTCTGTAAATTGCCAAGGCTGATCTTGAATTCTCTTTGTAGCCCAGGCAGGCGTTGAATGTAATCCTCCTCAAGCCTCAGCCTCTCAAATAGCTGCTATTACAGGCTGCATAAATGATAACTTTGTAATGAAGAATCTCTAATTAGTACTTCTTTGCACTGTTTATTTTTTATGATATATATTATGTGATATATTACATAAAGTTTTAATATTTTTTTCATATTTTCTTCAAGTAAAAAAGCAAGTATTTGTAGAAATTAGAAAAAGCTGTAAGCTTACTTGCAGTCATGAACAACATTTTGACATTACAACTCACTTTTTGTCATCTACAAAGTTCATCCTTGAAAATGGCACAAATTTCAAAAGGATATGTTTTTTAATTAAGTATTTATTTTTAAGCAGAGAGAGACAGTGAGAAGAGAGACTGACAGAAAGAAATAGAGAGAGAGGGAGAGAGAGAGAATGGGTATACCAGGGCCTCTTGCCACTGTAAACAAACTCCAGATGCATGCACCACTTTGTTCATCTGGCTCTATGTGGGTACCAGGGAATTGAACCTAGATGGTTAGGCCTTGAAGGCAAGTGCCTTGACCACTGAGAAAACTTACCAGCGCAAAAGACTCTTAATGTCTCATCATGTTTTAAGTCAGATAATATTGTTTTGTTGAATTTCACTCATAGCTATTGTGGGACACATGTCGCCCATGGGCTGTGGATTGAACACACCTGCTACAGTTTCTGTTGTGGTCAGAGAATCTAATTAGTTTTAAAATTACCACAATATTTCTATAGCAAATAATAGATATTTATTTTGGAAACATCCAAAAAGTCCTAGTGAATAAGAAAAAAGGCCCATAATTTTAGTAGCATATGGTATTGATAATTTATACTTATTTGAAGCTCAAATTATATTTGGGCCTTGTATGTAGTGAATAAAATTGTTAATTTTTGTGCTCGTTATACATATTTGCAGTATTCACTAAACAAGAGGTTGATGGATAGTGTATTTACTTTACTTGAGTGTGAATTTTTGCAATAAGATGGCTCTTTTAGGACAGTTTATAATGATTTACAGTGACAGAAGTTTCTCAAAAGTCAGTCTTTTACCTCTCAAAGTCAATTTGATATCACATCCATTCCACCAGTGCTATGTATTCACAAACAAAATCACAATGAAACCCTGACATGCACAGTATGTGGGTTGTATTACACTCCTACTGACTATTAATCAGGGCTTTAAAACAGTTCCCTAAGACAGCCCTACTTAATCACAGCATAATGAATAGATACAAATTCTAATCTTTGCTAAAGCTAAACAATATGGAATTTATATGCATAATAAAATTTGGAAAAAGGCACAAATTGCTTTCTTTTTCTCCTCAAAAGTAGGCAGATGGGTTTCATATTTAAAATATACGCCCTTAAGAATCGTGTTTAACCTGTGAAATGATGATGTCTGAGCATCACTTGATTCTTATGAACTGATTTTCAAAGGTCTTGTCATTACTGTGAGAGGACGACATGAGGTGCTAAAATTAGTGCTGGGGACACAGAGAGGTGAAGGAAATATATGCTGAATATCAGGAGGACTGTCTTCTGTGAAACTGGCTCACACACTTGTCCCATGTCTCTGCAGAAGCACTTGCTGATTAAATCATCATTTGGTGACAGTTGGAGGAGGATTGTCTGGGAGGCTAAGTGGCCAGGAGAAGGCACAGTAATAGCTCAAGTAGTAAGGTCCATCATACAAGACCTCACTTGGCTTTGTTAAGACCTCTGAAAGAATTGAGTCCAGGGCTGGAGAGATGGCTTAGCGGTTAAGCACTTGCCTGTGAAGCCCAAGGACACCGGTTCGAGACTCGATTCCCCAGGACCCACATTAGCCAGATATACAAGGGGGTGCATGCCTCTGGAGTTTATTTGCAGTGGCGGAAGACCCTGATGTGCCCATTCTCTCTCTTGCTCTCTCTCTCTCTCTCTCTCTCTCTCTCTCTCTCTGCCTCTTTCTCTGTCTGTTGCTCTCAAAATTAATAATAATAATAATAATAAAGAATTGAGTCCACTGAACAGATACAGTGGCCAAAGCTGCTGCTGCAGTGTCCGTGCTATGGTGTGACCACCAGTGACTGAGTGAGCTGCTGTTAGAGACCGACGTCAATGTCCTCACAGGTGTGTGAAGGTCATGGCTACATCAGACTGGTTTATATTCACCTGAATATCATAAGAGCCATGAGTAGATGAATATCAACTTCATTTCTAGAATTGGGAAAATATGGTAATATATGTCTATGTTTGGTAGCTTGAATGTGAAATGACCCCCATAGCCTCATGTGTTTGTCATTAAGCTCCAGACTCAATCCCCAGATGCTGGAGCCTTTGGGAGGTGGAACCCTGCCAGAGGAGGTACGTCACTGAAGGTGGACCTTGAGGTTTATTAGTCCAGCTCCAAGCCCAGGACTTAGACAGGACTTAGACTCTTTCCACCCAGATATGTGACAACCACCCAGTTTATTGCTCATGCCATGTCTTCCCCCACCATGTGGAAACTTTCCCTAGAAACTGAGAGCCTGAGATAAAGCCTTTCTTCCCATAAGCTGTGTCTAGTCAGGTATTTTGACCCAGCAATGTGAAGGCAACTGCAACACTATGAAACAGGTTCCTGTTGAAGAAAAGGACAGGTTCAGAGAAATGAAAAAGCCATTCTGTTTTACTTGTAATATTGTCCTCTGAATAAGGAGTGATCATGGGCTCCTGATTGCCTAATGAAACAGGACAGGCAAAGGATCCTACAATCTGTGGTTGGGACAGAATGTTCAGTAGATGTGGAAATTTTCAACTGACAAGAAGACCCTATATTTAACTAGATCTTATTGAGAATTCCAGATTTGATAAATTTATTAATAAGCCTTAGGAAAGTTGAGGAAAGTGGATTGTTTCTTTAACTTTTTGATTATTTTTGAGGTAGGGTTTCACTCTAGCCCAGGCTGATCTGGAATTCACCATGTAGTTTCAAGGTGGCCTTGAACTAATGGTGATTCTCCTACCTCTGCCTCCCGAGAGTTGGGATTAAAAGTGTGCACCACCAGGCAAGCTCGGTATTTATAGATAGCTAATGTGGGGAAGAAAGAAGACACTGACGTGGGGCTCTCAGACACAAAGCAAGAACAGTTAATAACATGAGGTTGACTCATGGATGTTGGCAAAAGATAGACTACAGAGGTTTAAGAAGTAGATACTAAAACCAACAAGGGTGTTTGGAAGTCATATCTTAGCACTGATAGAATGTTACCATGAGTGAGGGTGAAAGTTAAGGTTTTGAAAAGATAAAGGATTCATTTTTGGTCTGCTTCGACCCATATACCTCAACAAGGAGGGGCCAAGGGGTGGGGGTAGGTCACGGATGAGCCTAATAATGGTACCAAACTGACTGTATTTGCTGAATACAAAACTGACTAATAAAGAAAAAAAAAGAAATTGGAAGGTATAAAAGAATACATATGCACAACATATCTGTATATAAATATGTGTACCCACATACTAATATTAATATATTAATATGAATTTATAAAAAACAAAAAACAAAAAAAGAAAAGATAAAGGAAGAAGGACACATTATGACTTCATATGGGAAGTTGTCATTTCCACTAAAAGGGATTAAAAGGAAATTGTTTTCAATGAGAAGACTGCACATAGGCTTACTATATTAAAGTGGGCGAAAGTTCACTCCACACCCTTTCTGTTTACCAGAGGGATTATGGCTATAGACAGAAGACCAGCACGTAAAAGGAAACAGAAGCATGATTAATTCTCATCCAATTTCTTGCCAAATTGATTTTAGACTACTACTCTGCATTCAAGAATGGTTCTTCTGCCTCTTTTACTTGTGACTTGTGTCATTTGAAAGGGCTTGGTTGTTGTCAAGATCATCCTCATTTCTTTCCTCACACTTCCACAGTGCCATTTGCTCTAGCAGCACAGACATCTCTCAGCTGTGTTGGTGGACTCTCCATCTATTTCTTATCTATCATCCATCTATCTGTCTATCATCTATCTATCTATCTATCTATCTATCTATCTATCTATCTATCTATCTATCATCTACGTATCTCTCTCTTCTGATTTTTTGTTTTAAAGAGTCATATACTGTAGTGCTTGTTGGCCTTGATCTCACTATATAGCTAGCCTAGCAGGGGGTCCTCATGCTCACAGTAATTCTCCTGCTTCAGCCTCCCATAGTGTCTTCCTTCCCCTGGAGGGTTCATATCCCACATGCATGCAGACTTACGTCCATGAAGTCACTGTCAATATAGTCCCCTAATGAGGGTCCCCCTTAGCTACATTTTCACTTCATCCCCTCCTTTCCAGCTACATTTTCCTTATACCACCATTTGATGCTATTTATGTTACTTCTGCACTTATCTATTGTTTTCTGACTGCAGGTAAGTGTATACATGCACCACAAGCAGAATATTACATTGATTTCATTCAGACTTTATTCCTGAATGCTTACAAAGTGCCTGGAACTTGGTAGGTATTCATTAAATGCTAATAATAGAATGAATCAATGATTGAATGGACAGGAGAATGAATTTAACCTTTATGGTAATTTAATTATAAAGTAGAAATCTAGGATTTACACTCATGCTACATTTTGGTCAAAGCCATAGTTCTTTTTGCTTCATCCTGTGAACTAACCTGAGAGACGTGGATGAAACATGAACAGTTTGAGCTTTTAGGAAGTGCACTATAACATTACATTTTAACTTCCAGCTGGCTTTAGCTTTATGGATTTCCAAATGCAAACTGTGTAATAAATTATAGTTTAAAGGTGTAACATTGAGCAGAATTTAGAAAATTCTTTCCTATCATTGAAACAAAGGACTTTTGCAATAGTTGGGGAAAAAAAAAACCATTGACTCACACATGAGTAGCTAGGGGAGAGCAGGATTTCTAGATAAGCAGGACAAAAATTTCCACTGTTTTTCACCAACTATGTAGCTAATGGGGATGATGGCTTTCAGCCAACTACCACTTAAGAAGAAGAAAAAAAAAAAAAAACCACCCAAACCTTCCCATTCAACAAGTGAAGCAGTGTGGAATGGATAGCATTTATTGAAACTTGATTTTCAGCAGTTTCTCCAAGTGACTGAATAAAGTTTTTCAACCTGTTTACTTTTGTAACATCTTCTCATAGTCGAATTCAGGATTAATTATATGGTAGAATTGGTCTAATGCTAAAGAAACATCTCAAACATATCTTAAATGGCCCCTTGAAGTATGTTGTGACCCTAAGGAGGCTGACTGATACAGGAACAGTGGGCCTGAAGCCTAACTCCAGATCAGAAAAGAACAAAAAGCAAGTTGAAATTGAGACCAGTCTGCATTGGTTCTCAAATGTATGGGCTTTCTCTTTGGCAGAGTGGAGTGAGATAGGTGTACCATAAGAGCATTTTGGATCATGGCTGATATAAATCTAGGGGGAAGTCTAGCCAAGAGGTAAGTAGAGTAAAAAGGACAGGCCAGCCCCCAGAAGACCTTCACAAAGCATGAATACATTATTAGGGTCCAAAATGGTAGGCTGAATTTCAGGACAATTTTTTAGACTCCCATCAGGGAAAGAATTTCCGGTTTAGAATCCCAGGTTCACTCATGTTTCATTTGTCAGCACCAAAGCACTGGTCTGATTATCAGTATATATTGATGGGCATATTGCTGCTGTTTATCTTAGTATCCACTGTAATATATTTGGTTTTTAATATTTATCTGGGTTGAACTGAACTTAGGACATATGTTGAATTTCTCCTGTACAGCATTTCATTACTATTTTTTTAAAATTTGTGTGAATGTGTATATGTAATGTGGCATATGTGATATGGTGTGTGTGGTGTATGTACATGTATGTGCCTTTGTGGCACCTTATGTGCTTATCTGTGGCATGAGTGGCCTCATCTGCCATGACCCCAAGCATAATGTTGGGTGTTCTGGGCTCCCTCCCTCTTCCATCTGTTCTTATTCGAGCCACAGTCTTTTACTGACACTGATTGCTGATTTCCCATGAGCCCTAGCAAATTCTGGTCTGTACTCTTCGGGTTTGCAGCAAGTGTGGCTGCACCCAGGTAAACATGTGAGATCTGGGGGTTCAAACTCTGGCAGTTTCATGCCCTGGGCATCATGGTTGTGCAGGAAACTCAACCACTAAACCATCTTGGCAACCTTCTTATTTTTTTTTTTTTTAAAGATATGTATCTCTTTAAGGAGAACGAGAGAGAGAGACAGATAGAAAGAGAGAGAGAGAGAAATTAGCACACAAGGGCCTCAGCAACTGAAATTGAACTTCAGATGCTTGCAGCTCCTAGTGGGCATGTGCGACCTTGCACTTGCCTCAGCTTTGGGAGTGTGGCTTATGTAGGACCTGGAGAGTTGTACCTGGTCCTTGGGCTTCTCAGGCAAGCGCCTTAACAACTAAGCCATCTCTCCAGCCCCTCTTCGTCATTTTTAAATCTGGGCCTGATTAGACAGAACAGGTAATGAGAAGAGGATGGGAGGTTTCTTAAACCTTCATTTACTGTTCTAGAATCATCAAATAGCTTTACACAAACTAAAAACTCATTACTTTGCTTTAATGCTAAAAATTCCGTAGAACATCTATGCTAATTATTTCTTTATGATGATATATATATGGGTCCATGGTTACCATACATATCTACACTAGACTTATTGATGGTTATGATTTTGATCAGTTTGTGTTTAATTCGGGTTATATACTATAGAAAAGTGGCATAAATATGAAAATTTGGACATCAGTGGTTATTTTGAATTATTTGATTTATTCTATTGACTTCTGTTCCAAAGGATGCAAATAAATTAATCTTTGAGTGCTACAAGAATGTTCTGGAATTCATGAGATATCCTAGAACAATGAGGGTGGGCTTCTTTTTCTAGGAGAATGTTGACATGAAGCCAATCTAATAGAAGCCAGATTGTGAAGAAGTCCATCAGAAAAAAATTATGTTAGTGACCAGGTAACAGTTGCTGTACAGACTCTGTTGGTTCTACTGGAGTGATCTTATGTTTCTTTTACGTTAAATCTCTTACTAGTTGCCACTTCTGACTTTCATATACTGTTTCTCTGTCTCTAATGTGTGCCTTAAGTTCATGTCTGTCTCTCCTCATTCTATCAAAATCATGACAATCGATAAGCCCTCGAGTAGACATTCATGCTCACCAAAGCATCAAATGTGTATCATCATAAAGAAATGTCAGCATGGAAGTGCAGGAGAACTTTCTGGATTAAAGCAAATCAGTGCATTTGTAGATTTTGTAAAGCTATTTGAAGATTTTTGTACAGTAAATGAAGGTTTCAGAAACCTCCTGTAGCAGACAGCTTCAGGTTCGCTGAGATGAACTTCCAGACCAGGCACAGTTATGGAGGAAGGGATATTTATTGAAGCTTACAGATCCAGGGGAAGTTCCATAATGGCAGAAGAAGTTGGCCTGCTTTCACAGGACCAAGCAGAGAGAGAGAGAGAGAGAGAAGCACAAGCCAAAATCCACAAGCCACACAGCACACTTCAGGAACTCCAGCTAGGCACAGTTTGCATATCTTTAGATTGAAATCTCAAACCCATCACCACACCTTAAGATCCGCCCAGTGACACCACCTCCAGCCAGATGCAAACTACAAAGTAATAAAACACTGAATATATTGGGGGCCTTCTATTCAAACTACCACACCTCCCATCCTCCATTGTGTCTTTCTTGGCGGGGGACTTTGATCTCATCCCTGGACTCATCTCTGCTGGTTCTAAGGACAATGTTGATGATAATTTCTCGGTGGTCCCCAGAGTAATTTGCACCTATCTCCACACTATCCAGCAATTCCCCACCACTCCCTCCAACATGTCAGCCCTCCTTCCCACCTGAACACACTCCAGTGAATTCTTCTGATGACCTTACTTAGTGGGTTTCACAGAAACTTATAACAACAAGCACTGTTTCTGAAGAGTTTCTGCTTCATCTTCTTGTAGTACTGATTGCTATTTTAAAACAGAGCAGGGAGAATCATGAAAAAGTTAAAGGAAAACTGTGTTTTTCATAAATACACATATTTGCATATAGCATGAAAGAGTCTAAGTATTTTAATTATAAATAATTTCTTGAGCTGGAAAGACAGTTTAGTGGTTAGGGTGCTTTCCTGCAAAGCCAAAGGACCTGTTCAATTCCCCAGGACCCGTGTAAGTCAGATACACAAGGTGGCACATGCATCTGGAGATTGTTTGTCGTGGCTGGAGGCCCTGGTGTGCCCATTCTCTCTCTCTTTCTCTCCTTCTCTCTCTCTTTCTGCCTTTTTCTTGCTCTCAAATAAATATAAGTACATTAAAAATTGTCTAAATAATTTCTTATAATGGTGATCAACTATATATATATATATGGACTCAATATGTGCAAGCTTTTATTTACTTATCAGGAAAATACTGTTCTAAACACTTTACAATTTGATAGACATTACTACAAGCAAAGTTTTTTCATTATTTTGGAGACTTTGTCGCATAGGATTCTTAAAAAGTAATGTTTTGTTCAAAAGATGAGAGGTGAGAGCAAAAGATTGTTTGGTGTGGGCAATGATGAACGAAGTGACATAGAGCATTATGGGAAAGGGGTGAACAGGAATTGACACTGGCAAAGTTAGATGGTCACATGCCAAGGGCATTGGTCATGGGGGCAGGAGGCAAAGGCCATGCCCACATCACTAATCTTGGGTGTTCCATTCCCTTGTTTTAAATTGTGCTTAAGGTCTTTTAGACACCCATCATTTCAAGGGTATGTAATAAGAGCTATATATCTTCCTTCCCTTTAAAAAGATTTATAGTATTTTGATTTTTTTTGTGGTCCAGGCATGTGCTGATTTTTATTAAAAATAACTTTGGTTCTAAGAATTCCACCCTCAGTTCTGTAATACTTTCATTTTTTGAGGAAGGGTTTCACTCTAGCCCAGGTGGCCTAGAATTCACTATGTAATCTCAGAGTGGCCTTGAACTTTCAGTGATCCTCCTACCTCTGCATCCTGAGGGCTGGGATTAAAGGCATGTGCCACCATGCCCAAAGTATTTTGATTTTAGAAAAAGAAAATTCTAGAAATTATGAGTCCAAGGTTATCTTGTAGTGTTTTAAGAATTTTGCTTTTGCTTCTACCTACAACAACTGAAAATTATTTTGGCCATCTCTTTGTCATGATTTCAGATTAATTATCTGTTTGGTTCTATATATACTTTGCCTAAAATCAGTTTTAGGTAATATGCAAGTCATGGAAGAAAAATTTAGACAAATTTAGAACATTTAAATGAGATGGTACTTGATCATTTTGATATGAACATTACATATATACTATATATTATGTAGTCAAATATAACAAAACATATTTCAATATATTGCATCCAAGTTTGTTTGTAGTATATATCACTCAAATTGTGGGATTTGATAAATATGCCTTTAATTACATCAAATTGTATCATTTTTCCTTACTCATTCCGTCTTCATAATTATATTTATTATTATACTTTTCCCAGTATAATAACAATGGGAAAGACATAGCATTTATATGATGTTTGTATAATAATCACTCCAGATATAAATATCACCAAAACTAAGAAACTTGCTAAAAATGTCATTGATGTTTTGAGTCTTCTCCTCCATACTTAACATTATTTAAAAGATGACGTCCAGTGTGAAGAGAAATTCTTATTCTGCAAAGATTATAGATACTTATTAAGGTTTTAAATTAGTTTATTTTTGTTAATGCTATGCTAGTTTCGTAATTACATACATACACACACACACACACACTTAGCTTATATACCTTTCTGAGTACCTGGAATCAAACAATTTGTAACAAAATAAGCAACCTATGTAAAGATATGATAAGAAAAAATAAAATCATTAAGTATGAACTTTTTATATTTTTGCTAATTAAATACTATAGTTGTTACCTGGAGAAAAACATTGAAAAACTGATGATATCTTTAATTTATTTATTTTTAATATTTCTGACATAAGGTCTTACTTTGTAGCCTTGCTCATCTCAAACATGTAATCCTCCTGTCTTAGCTTCTTGCTGGAATTATAGGTTTAGACTGTCACTTAAAGGCATAAGTGATGAGATCTCAGCCATCACTTTCATTTTATGAAAGGTTATAATTTGTGGCATGCATTGTTTGGCTAAAATTCTTTAATTTCCAAAATCTCCCATAACCTTATAAGGATTATGAATACTAAACATGATTTATGTTCCATATCTTTGCATAATATGATCAAAATGATTGGTTTATCATTAGTCTTTTTTAATATATTATTTTTATTGACAACTTCCATAATTGTAAACAATATCCCATGGTAATTTCCTCCCTCCCCCCACTTCCTATTATGATCGTCTTGAGTAGGTAGTGTCAGGCACTGTGAGGTCATGGATATCGAGGCCATTTTGTATCTGGAGGAGCACATTGTAAGGAGTCATACCCTTCCTTTGGCTCTTACATTCTTTCCTCTACCTCTTCCGTGATGGATCCTGAGCCTTGGAAGGTGTGATAGGGATATTGCAGTGCTGAGCACTCCTCTGCTTTGTGAGCTTTGGTGATTATATCTTTCATGTGCTATAGAATTGGGATTTTTTCCTTGCTAATTCCAGATTGAGATAATTTTAATTGTGGCCAAAATTTTCAGCTAGAATCTGACATAGATAATAAGGTTTCTCCCCATCCAACTTTGGCATCAAATTAAGATGTAGAGTCTCATGGGCTTGAGAAAGAGTACTAATAAATGATGAGAATTGGCATTAAGCATCTAGAGGAATGGCTCACACAGACAGTGTGATATATGTTATACAGTTTCAAGATGGGACTTTGAAAGTTGCCAGTACCAAAATGGCATCACATTAAGTAAAGCACAAATAAAATGGAGCCAGGTATCCCTGTCGGTGTAACTATGAAATTAATTACTACACTAACAGTCTGAGACCATGGGGATTCCAGGTAAGTTACTTGTACCGTGACATTCACCTAACAAGGACTCTTAATACCAATAATGAGTGATTGCCAAGTTTTGAAATGAATTCCTGTAGCCAATGAGGGTTCTTTCAATAGCTTATGTGGATTCTTTTGCTTGCCTTTAAAAGGATTTCCCTGTCCCAAACCTACTCATGCACTTTTGAGCCAACAAAGCATATATATACTAGATTCCAGTCTCCTATTTCTGAATAAAGTATTCGATTTTGATTTTGGAAAAGTCAAGTCTCTTTGTAACTCAATTGAAATTGATATGATCAATAAAAATTTTATTTTTTCCAGCCTACCAACTTTATTATTCTTAAAGTCCATTGTAATAAATGTTAGAAACTCAGAAATTATCGTTGCAGAATATTCTGGAAATTTTGTTTATGGAGTTTTAAAATTATAATTTTTTACAAAAGTAACTGATATTTTATTGTTTTGTATATAACAGCGAATTAAATGCTTCCTACAACTTTTTTACATTATTTATTTTCAACATTATATGTGCCCATTTTGCTGTTTAAGGGCAATCTTTTTTCATAGATAATAATTTTCCTTGAATTACAGTCATTTACCATTGGTTACAATTTATTAACAGTGGGTTCCAGTCATGTGTGTGTGTGTATGTGTGTGTGTATATATATGTGTGTGTGTGTGTGTGTGTTCAAACCTCTCATTGTACTTTGATCCTCTGTACCTTCAGGCTTAACGGTGTATACAACTTTGAACATCTGCTCAACCCCAGCTTCCAGTGTAATCACAAAAGCCACAGCCCTTACAGTGGCCTACAAGGTTCTGCATGGCAAGGCTCTTTCATGGTGTCTCTCACTGGACCCTCAGTTAATCTGTTTTAGCAAACTGGCAGGTGTGATCATCAAATAAGCCACACACACTTACCTTGAGACGTTTGCACTTACTTTTTTTTTCATCTCTGCCTAAAATGCTCATCTTTGACTCACTCGTCTATCTCCTGCAAAATTTTCCCCAAATGTCTTTTGAACAAGGTTTTTTTTTTTGAATATTTATTGTATCATTGTCTCCACCCCTACTTCTGCATACAGGCACCTTATGTGCTTTATTTTCAACTGTATCTTTTTAATATTTTTATTTTTATTTCTTTGCAAGGAAAGAGAGAGAATATGATATGAGTAGGAACATCACAGCCTCTTGTCACTGCAAGCAAACTCCAGATGCATGCACCACTTTGTGTATCTGGCTTTATGTGGGTACCAGGGAATCAAACTCAGACCATCAGGCTTTGCAAGAAAGCCCCTTAACCATCGAGCATCTCTCTAGGCCAGCCCTGTATTCTTAACTTCGTCGATCACATGAAAATTTATCTTTTGTTGTTTTACTTTTTTCTGGCTTCATCAATGAATATGTAAGCTTTCTGAAAATACACGTGTGTGTGTGTGTGTATGTGTGTGGGTGTGTTTGCTTTTTTTGGAAATAAAACCTGCAACTCATTATTAGTCTCAGGTTGGCCTCAAACTCTCAGTGATCCTCCTACCTCTGCCTCCAGAGTGCTGGGATTAAAGGCATGTGCCACCACACCTGACATAGAGTGCATGTTTTTATTTCAACATTCTATACTCATCCCCCAGAGCAGGGCTTATCATATGTTAAGCTCTTAATATACATTAGTTGTGTTAATGCATGAATGGGAAAATGAGTGGATGATATAGATGGATCATTGAGTAAATGTGTCTAAGCTTCAATAGGAGCTTATGTGTTCATTTACAAAAGAGTTCATTAGTACTTGTGTCTTCTGGTAGCTTGGGCCCTTGAGTAAATGTGTCCTGAAATGGAATGTTTCGAGTCCAGGCAGATGATAAAAGCAAATGAGGTAATTTGGGTGCAAAGCAGTATAAAGGCTTGGGGCTGAGGCAAGCAGCAGGGTTAAGCCCCTGTCGATGTACTGTATCATACTGCTGTCATATAAAGTGCTTTGTCATATAAGAGAAGCAGCTAAAAGTCCAGTTCTTTTTATGTAAGCTCTAACAATTCATAAATGTTGATTTACATCTCAAAAATCTCGGATCACATAGAATACACTCTTGCCAGTTTCAACTTGAAGCTGCCAATTTGAGAGCTCTGGTAAAGGAAGGATGAACTTCAGAGACCTACCTATTTCAGCAAATGGTTTCTGTTTAAGCTATTACCAGACAAATCTGTAGAATAACTTGAGTAGAAAATATGTAGGAGATGAAATGCCAATTAATTCGAGAATATTTGATATAAAATAATCCCTACAGTCTGTTGATGGATTTCTTATTCTCTTTGCCATATCTGTTCATTGCTTTCCATGGTAATAGGTGCCTGACTGTGATATTGATAGTCTAATTAAGCCAAGAGACAAAAAATAAAATTTACTGTGCTTTCATTTTATGCCATGTACAGTATAATATGATGCCCTGGTTACAGGGCACATACTTTTATATGATATTTCTATTTAATTTAGGGTAGGGAACAGAAAAGATGATATATAATCATTACATTAAGTAATGATAAAGATAATTTTATAACTGTCTTATGTGTGTGATTGTGTGTATGCAGGTGCACACATATTTGTGTGTGTGTTCTGTTTGTGGAAGGCTAGAGAACAACCCTGAATTTCATTCATCAGATTTCTCAGCAGTTGTCCACCTCTCCTTTGAGACAGGGTCGCTCTTGTCCTGGAACTTGCCAAGTAGGTCAGACTGGCTGGCCAGTGAGCCTCAGGAATCCCCCTGTCCCCATATCCACATGCCTCCACCCCTTTCAGCACGTCAGCATGTGCCATCATAGCCAGCTTTTCACACAGGTTCTCGGGCCTGAGCCGAGGTCCTCATGTCTGCATGCTTGATAGGCAAGCACTTCATTTACTGAGACATTTCTCTGGCATTGAAAAATTCGATTTTGCATAAGACGAAATGTCCACACTAGGTTAATTTATTCTGAAGTTAAAGGGGGCATCTTTGTGATTAAAACTTTGAGCAGAGACCATTCTGATAAGCAAACCAACCATTGAAAGACCTGAAGCAATGCTTCTAGACAACGGGAATATTAAAAGAAAAAAACAGTAGAAAGGAGCTTACTCTGGGGAAAGAAGTAGACAGGGCAGTGGGGCTGGCATTGCATGAGAGGAAGGTGAACTACATGAGGTTAGGGCAATCAGCAAGCAACCCCGTGTCAGTAACATTAGAGTGTGGCTTTCCTGTGACATGCAATAGAAAATTATTGGATATTTTTAGGCATGATGTAGCTTGCACTCGAAGCATAGGCCTTTAGATAATTTTTTTTGGTTAAAAATCTAAAGTCTTAACAAAGAAACATTATGTATATCTCAGGTCTTTATTCTTCTTGTTCAAAATGTACTTAACTTTATTATGCACGAAGTACTTTGATATTTTACTTTCTATTTCACAGCTTAAAAATTCTGTTTTGATTTTATGACATAGTACAGAGTCATGTCTTACCATTTGTAGAAAAATGTGCATTAAAGAATCATCACTGGCTTATAGATAGTCACTGTTAGATCAAGAATAGTAGCAGGAAACTGTGGGGGTAGCTCTGGTAGAATGCTTGACTAACATCAAGAGGCCGTGTATTTCATTCAGAAGAGGGAGGGACGGAATATGAGGACTTCTGCAGCAGGAAATGAGGAGGTGCATGTGATACCTGGGATAAGGACCATCACAACATAAATGGAGATAAGTGTGATGGAGAAGACAGTAAATGTGAGGGGAGGTTGTTTGTTTTAGTTTTACAAAACCATATGTGTCATCATGGTAGAATTTCCTTACAACAGATTATAGATGCATAAAATATTTTTGATGTGTTCTGACAAATGTATACATTCACATAGCTACCATGATAATCAACATACAGAGCATCCACGTCATTCCAGAAGGTTCCTTGTTTTTCCTTTTAGCCATTTCCCTATCCCTGGACAATGGCATTTCAACTGCTGATTAGTTGTGCCTTTTTCTGTACTGCCTCTAAACACATTCATAAATTGTGTTGGCTTTTTTTTTTTCTTTTTTGGCTTCTTTCCATCAGCATGATGTATTGGAGCTACACTGCATTCTTGTGGTTATCAGTGATGTGTGCTTTTAATTAATTTGTGTAATATCCAGTTGAATGGCTCTCCCACAATTTATGGTTTTATTTTCCTAGGGTGAGTTGTAATATGTTGTGGTTACCTTTGCACTGCTGGGTAAACAAGTGACCAAAGCAGATAATGAGAGAGAAGAGTTGAGGGCAAGCTGCATGATGGCTGGATAAAGATGGTGCAGCAGAGGCTGGACATCACCTCTGCCACAGCATGTAGAAACAGCAGCAAGACAGTGAGGCCAGATCTGGCAAGGAGAATCTGGCTATACCACTCAGAGGCCATCAGCAACAACACACCTCCTCCAACAAGGCTCCATCTCCCAAAATGCCGCCACTAGGGGAACCAAGCAGTGAGAACACATGAGTTTATGGGAGACATTTGATTGAAACCAACATCACACCTATTTAACATTTCAAAACATCTGTCAAGATATTTTCTAAAATGGTTTTCACTACTTTACATTCTCAGCATTCATGTCTGTTTCTGTCCCACAGGCTTACTAAAATTTGGTGTTGTCTTTCAGATTTTCACTTGTCTAGTAGGTGTGTATGAACATCCTAGTTTACATTTGCAGTTCTCTGTTGATAATGATATTGACCATTCATTTACTAAAGAAAGGGTATCAATGAACTCATTCCACCACTCACGGCAATCCTCCTCCGCCTCCCGAGTGCTGGGATTAAAGGCATGTGCCATCACACCCAGCTCACCATCCATTTTTAACAGTGAAGCATCAGGTAACAAACTTGTTTGCTTTCCTGCTTCCATATCCAACTACCCACCTAAATTATATCTAATCAAATATCAAAGAATAATTTAAAGGGATACCTATCCGAATTTAATAATATGAGAATCTGGATAGATGGTTCAACAGTTAAAGGCACTCGCTTGCTAAGCATGATGGCCTGGGTTCAATTCCCCAGTACCCACATAAAGCCAGATGTACAAAGTGGCACATGTGTCTGGAGTTCATTTGCAATGGCAAGAGACCCTGATATGCCCATTCTCTCTTTGTCTCTCTTAACTAAATAAATAATAAAATATTTTTAAAAGCTAGTGATGTGTTTAAAACAAACTAATTGGCAAGAAGAAAATAGTGCTTGGTGAATCTTTATTTCTCTTTCTTTCATTCTTTCATTTATCATTCTTGAGCCATAGTACTTAATCTCTTATCTGAGAAAACTTACACTTTACTATAATGACATGACAGAAAAAAGGCATAAAGACCAACCTTAATAAAAGGAAGATGTGTAAGACCAAATGGAAGTTGGAAAGTCATGTGATCATGTGTAGGTGTGACCTTTTGTAGGTGTTATCTTGTGTAGATGTGGTCCTGCATAGGTGTGACCTTCTGTAGGTATAACCTTGTGTAGGTGTGATCTTGTAGCAGTGGGATCCTGTATAGGTGTGTTGCTGCATAGGTGTGATCTGATTGGGCTGAGACTGATGAATAAACACACAATGCAGTAGCTGGTGTGGCATGTGTAGAAGGAAATTTGTGTTGAAATTTCTCATGATGATGAATATTCTGGAAGACAAAAAGATAAATGTAAGACAACACTGAATGCATATTAAAACAATGTGATCCTAGAAATAATAATCATAGAAAACATGTTAATAGAAATATTAAACAACCTAATAAAAATTATAATTTGTAGAATGTATTTCATGTTTTGAATAATCAGTTAAAACTCATATGCATATATGTACATTTGAAGTAGCAGATAGTTTAGAGAAAATCTTCTTTTCTTTTTTCTTTTTTTTTTCTAAGCAGTGCTAGAAATTGGACTCAGAGCCTTGCACATAGAAGACAAGTGTAGTCATTCATTGATATTCCCAGTCATTGGGAAATATTTTAGAAAGAATCTAAAATGTAACAATGTTCTTAGGTTTTCCTAACAGATCAATGGGAATATATATTTTTTTCTTTAAACTTTTCATTAACACTGTTTCATCAGTAGATACAAATTGATAGTTTAGAAAACAGTGGAGCTGATGTTAACAAACTTAATCAATATGTTTAATTGAGTGAAGCATGACGATGAAGCCAGAACTGCAGCTACATGGGAAGGAGCATGACAGAAAAAAAAGCATAAAGACCAACCTTAATAAAAGGAAGATGTATAAGACCAAATGGAAGTAGGAAAGTCAACCGGCCACAGCTAAGCCAGAAAAATTAATACTTTGAGCAAAGCTCCACATTTTAGTTCAAAAATACAGTTGGCAGTAGTGAAAAGTTGCCTGGTTGTCCTAGCACGGATGATGTTTAGGACCTGTACCTCCAAGTTTGAATGATAGATGAATATAAATGAAAACAGAATAAATTCACACTCTGGGTAGTAATTTCATTATCTTAAATTTCACATGCATTTATAAAAAATGTGTCAAATTTTCACTGAAAAAGTTTTTTCCCACCATGGAATTTTCTAGAATAAGGTTTTGAGATCATTGTTGCATCATCTCTCCATGTCAACTTAAAGCATGAATTTTTTTCAATGCACTATTATTAATCAATATTCTACTTTAACATCTAACTAGAAAACAACATTTGCTTGCATTTCTACCCTTTTATTGTGTGTGTGTATGTGCGTGTGTTAGAAAATAACACTTCTTCTGAACCGTTAGAGTGTTAATCATGTAATCAATGGGTTTTTCCATTCTTCCTTCAAAATTCTGATTCAAGGTAAAAACGAAAGAAACATAAGACAAATTCTTCCATACATATAAATGCTTGTTACATTTAATAGTAAACAAACTACAAATATTTTTATGCTTTTCTCTGTAGACTCAAAGAAGTTGTAGCTCTATGTCCTCTTAGCGTGTGTGATCACCACTTACAAAAACAAAAAGGGCTGGAGAGATGGCCTAGCGGTTAAGTGCTGGCCTGTGAAGCCTAAGGACCCCAGTTCAAGGCTCGATCCCGCAGGACCCATGTTAGCCAGATGCACAAGGGGGGCTCGCATTTGGAGTTTGTTTACAGTGGCTGGAGGCCCTGGCACGCCCATTCTCTTTCTCCCTCTCTATCTGCCTCTATCTCTGTCTTTCTCTCTCAAATAAATAAAAAAATAAACAAAAAAAAAAATTCAGTTAAGACACACTGAAAAATTCCAGGCAGAATACTTTTGCCTCGTGGTCAGCATCTATCAATCAGAATCCTCTATTGTTCGTGGCTTGAGTTAACAAACTCCATCGTTTCAACAAGCAGAGACTATTGCCAAATGTTTTAGTGGCCAAATATTTTGTTTGAATACTATTGGTTTCATCTCTGTGAGCACAGCTCTAACATTCATAGTCCTATTCAAGAAGAAGAATTTGTTCTCATTGGTTAAAAGTCATGTTATACATAAATATTCTAATTTTTCAAAAGGTTTTTTGTTAGTGGATGCGTAAATGCCAGTAAAGTTGGTTTCCTGATGAGAAGGCCACCCCTCAGCTGTACATTCTTTAATGGAATACTTGAAGCACCTAAAGTACACCTGAATCTAAGTGACTGAATTTTCACAATATATTAAGGAAAAATGAAGACAGGGATACAGTTACACATGCTTTTAGTATTAAGGTCTAGGTTACACAAGTTGAACATCTTTAATGAGAACCCAAAATCCATAGTACTCCAAAACTCCAATTATTTTGTAACACTGTGGATCAAATCACAGTATTGCATTATACCACTGAGCTACATCCCCAGCCTTCAAAATCCAAAACTTGAGTGCTCACCTGACTCCATAAACAGAAAGAATTCCTCACCATAAGGGTGTGTCATGTACAAGATCACTAACATGTGGGTAAAATGACCTTCCATCTGTTAATATAAGGTGAATTTAAAGCATTTCTTATTTATACTGAGGTCCTTTTTAAAGATATATTTTATAGAGAAAAATTATAAAATCCAAGGTCATCTAAAATTTTTGAATACTTTTGGCCCCAAATATTTAAGATAAGGGATGGTTAACCTATGCATGCTGTAGAAATCCTTGCTTACAGATTCTGTAGACTGCCATCAGGCCTGCCATGGCTCAGGGAACATTGCAGGAGAGGGGGTGGAAAGAGTGTAAGAATCACAGACTGGGGTGGAATACCCTGACCCATGGTTCCCTACTACCTCACAAGGACTGACTGAGACCTTCATGACCCCATAGTGAATACCATAACCCATTGAAAAGGGACCCACGGTAATGGGAGTTTTGGTGTAAAAGAGTATAACATATATATATATGTCACCCAAATTTTTAAATGTGTAACTGAATTCAACAAAGGTGAATTTGTATTTACTTACCATGAGAGGACATTCCACCAGCAATGACAACAGCTACCATTATTATTGTCATTCTAGTCTGGCAGTGATGAATGACTGCTTTGATAAGTTGTAGCAGCAATGCTAGTTAACTGGAGACTAGCTAATTTTTCCTGGGCATTTGCTGTATGCTAAGAGGCTTATGTTCATCCACTAATCTACTCACCACAATAACACAACCAGTACTGGAATTTTCTGATGCAGAATTTGGTACACAGTAGAAATAAGACAGAAATTCTTTACTTAGCAATTCTGAATGTGTACACATTTCTTGGCCTTATACTGTTTCTCTTTTTGTCAAACTTTTTATAAGAAATCCCATGAAAAATCAAGAATACATCCTTTGAGGATTTTGGAACAAGATTAGTTTATAGGAAAAGAAAGGGATAGAATTTTTCAGTTTGTTAAAAGATGTGCCAGGGGCTGAAACTAAGAAAAATCGGAGAAACAAGCAAGGGGGCTGTTTTCCTGATGTACCAGATACCAGCACAAGGGGGAAGGAGATCAGCACAGAGAAAAATCAACTCCTACCAAATCAGAGAGCCAGAGCCTCAGAGGCACCCAACACCTCATCACTGAAGCAGACCAAAAATGAACCCAACATGGCTCAGGGAAATTTTGTGGAAGAGGGGGCGGAAAGAATGTCAGAGCCACATGTTGGGTCATGAGATGCAGAGACATTGAGCTTACCCATAACTGTGGGCTAACTCCACAATGCATGACCCTGTATACCTCAACAAGGAAGGGCCAAGGGGAGGGGGTAGGTCACGGATGAGCCTAATAATGGTACCAAACTGACTGTAAAAAAATAAAAATAAAAAAAAGATGTGCCTGGGGAAAAATAAAAATGTGAAAAGCATTTCCATTTTTTTGTTTGTTTGTTTATGAAGTTATTCAGCTTCTGTATAAAGAAATGATTCAAGCTCACTGAAAATATAAAATAATAGTCTCTTGTATGTGGATGCATGTGGAGATGGGCAAGCATACAATGTGTGTCCCCAAACATACTCATACACGTAGTACTTTGGGGAAATATTAAAACAAGGTCTTTTTGAAGAACCTTGTTTCTGTCAAGAGCCCAGTCAACTTCTTGCTAAGAGAGCTGCTTTTAGACCATGACATAACAACTCTACCTTTTGGATCCATAGGCATCCTAATCAACATTCTAATAAATTGCTTTTGGAGAAAAGAATTCTTTAATGAAAATTGTTTTAATGTACAAAATTATTTAAAATATTAGAGAAATTATCTTCAGGCTGCATAAATGTACATATATATGGACACTGATAAAATAAATTCATGTTTAGAGTTGTCACATTTTCCAGATAGCTCATCAGATATATAAAGTACCTAAATATCAAAAACCCTCTGTAATCTCAGACACTTCTGCTTCCAAGCATTTTAGATAAGGGATGCAGCCTTCCCAGGATCAACCTAAGTCCTGACCCTCAGCAAGGTCTGTATAACGCCCTTTCATAAAGTCACTGGAAAGCTTCTCATCATTATTCATGCCCAAAGATTTCGTGCATAGAAAAGTATGTTCATAATTCTTCAACCCAGAATCTTGAAGATAGACATCTATAAAAATAAGACAAACGGGCTTAGCCATTAAGGCGTTTACCTGCAAAGCCAAAGGATCCCCGTTTTACTCTCCAGGACCTAAGTAAGCCAAATGCACAAGGGGGCACAAATATCTGGAGTTCATTTACAGTGGCTGAAGGCTCTGGCATGCTCATTCTCTCTCTCTCTCTTCCTCTTTCTCTCTCTTAAATAAATAAAATGTATTTTAAAAAGACAGAGGACATGTTTTATTAAATATATTTCTTAATAGTGTTATATTACATAATTGTATATTGTTTTTATGTTTTAAAGAGGGAGTAAAGAACATTGACATAAATTTCTTTCTGTTTTTGTTTGTTTGTTTGTTTGTTTGTTTGTTTGAGGGTTTCATATACTTTAGGATACCTTGAGCTCGCTGGCCTCCCTCTACCTTACAAGTGCTGGGATTGCAGGCATATGCCACCATACATAACTGGTCTCATCAATTTCTAATGGGAAAAAATGTAATAAGAACATATGCATTTTAATCAGTATACTTCCTTAAATATTTACTATTATAACAAATGTACAAAAGAATATTTTTATAAATGAACAATTTCAATCTTAAGCTAATTATTAGCAGTCTTTAGTGTAATAGCTTATATAAGCTATGATTTTAGGCTCAACTTTCTATTTTTATTCATCCGTTTTGATAAATTGTTTTAGAATTGTTACATATATTTAATGTAGAACCATTATTCATAAAAATATTTGCAATGAATATATTGATTGCTTTTTTATTAGTGCTTAAGTAGTCTTTATTCCTTCCTCCCTCTCTCTGTCTCTCATTCCATTAAGTCAAGGCTTTCTTGTCTAAGGTAGTCTCATTTTAGGAGTTTATTTTGTGTCAAAGAGCAGAAGAAAGGTTACTAGTCTCCTGATCTATGCACAGACAGTAGCAGTTTCATAGCCTAGCCAAAAAAAAAAAAAGAAGACTTTGGGGCTACTCTAAAAAAAAAAAAAATCATTGTACAGAAATAGCCAAATGTTTCAAAAGTAGCCCAACTAACCCTGGAAAGAAAGATTGTTTTTTCTTTCCTCACTCAAATCAAACTATGACACCAAATTTAACTGTAAGATAAGTTTTGAAGTGAATGAATTATTCATGAGAATTCCTATGGTATCTTGCCATTCTTAGTATGAACATTTGAGCATTTGACATGAATCCAAACATTTTCATTTCTACACAGATCAAAAACCTAAACTACTTGTTTTTCCATGTTTTTCTCACATGCAGAGACAACTGTCCTCTTCTTGGTACTTACTTCTTTACAGAGACAGTCGCACACGTGGGAAAAAAATCTTTATGAATGTTTTGCTCATCTTGTAGTTAAGGGAACACGAAATCCTTTCTTAATAGTTTTCCCTGAGACACAGAGTTCACATATTTGTAATGTTTGTCATTTGAAAAAAAAAGCACCTGAATTTATAAATACTCTATTTTGACAGTCATGCTGATATAGTTATTTGAGAAAATAAATGTTTATTATATCTATCTATCTCCCTGCATCACTATTAGACCATGTTTACCTGAGGTTTAGTAAGATCTTGCTCACATTTAATATCTTTCTTTCAATGTGGTTTGAATTAAGGCAAATGAATCCCACTGTTCACTTCATGGCTGCTACTGACGCCCTGTAAATTTTACCGAAGTTCATGCTTCAGCACAGCAACAACCACGGGTCTGAAACTAATTTGATAGTAAGAAAGTAAATGTTATTTCTCAACTCCAAGCAAAGCCTTCTTTTTCTTTTTTTACAAAAATATTTTATTTATTTATTTTGAGAGAAAGAAAGGGAGAGAGAGAGGGAGACTGGGCACACCAGGGCCTCTAGCCACAGAAAACAAACTCCAGATTCATGCAGCACCTTGTACATCTGGCCTTCCTGTAAAGCTGAGCTGGACTGGCACACTGGAGACTCCTAGATTTGTATTAAGGACTTGAATTTGCACTCTAAGTACTGAGAATTTCTTTTTTGACCTTGAAAGGGGTCACTAAATATCTGAAGTTTCACTTATTTTCATCAGTGAAGTTGACATAACATTTTAAGAGTCAAATTAAAAAAGAACACTTTTTTGTTACATAAGTTTATACCATTAGTTGAGAGGGGTTGAGATGCCATTGGCTCTACTCATTTAGTACAACAAACATTCTTTGTTCCAGTTGAAATGCTTTTCTAGTTGACTATTTTTCTGACACTGACTTCATCTTTGTCTGCTCTGTAGAATGCACTGATGTTGTTGGCTTACATTTATGTTTGCCCATTCAGTAATTCACAAACAGTGGTTGAGCGCCAGGCATGGCTATCCATAAGTAAGCTGATGTAAAGAGAATGATGTCTCATATTCACAGGGTTTATGACTAACAGGAAGGTAGACATTAAGCAGGTAAAACCCAAACAAATATATGACATACTCACTGCAAGAAATGCTGTGTGAATGAAAATGAGAGGACATTATGAACAGCAATGGAAGAAAAATCCTTCTGGTCAAATAGAAAAAAAAATTCTTTCTCAGAATGTTGACTTTAAGCTAAAGTGTGAAGGATGGAAAATGCCAGTCTTACCGAATATACTGTGCAGTAAGAAAAGGTATATTTTGTTTTCAAGAACCGGACGGAAGTCAGGGTGCGTGGAATGTGGCAATCTGGGAGAGGATTGCTGTGACCTATGATGCAGAGCCCAGTGATTTATAGCACACATTCATGGACATCAGCTATGGCAACCCACGGAGATGCATGACCCTGGGGATTTTTGTGTGGTTGTCTCCAATGACAGGTGCTGAGAGTTAAGAATACTTGCCAAAGGTCACCCTGCCAATACTAGCACAAGTCTCTGACACGTTGATCTGGGAAATCTCATGGCTGACCATGTACAAACTGCTCCAATGCACAGAGCCATCACAATACAGTAGGTTAATGACCTAAAACCCTAGTGGAGAATGGAGGTGTCAAAGGACTGTTGTCCCAGCATAAAAATCTTTACGCATCTTCTACCTGATTTTCTGTTCTTGCTACTCCTTGGTTCCTTCTTGTCAGCTATTCCCCTGTCTGTTTTTCAGGAGCTAATAACATGAAAATTAGCATATTAACTTTTCAATGTATTCATCACCTCTCAATGAAAGGTCATCTTTCTACCCTATTCATTTTAGTCTCTGAATTCTTTTTTCCTAATTGTTCAGAAGTCAACTTTGACCCATGTTTATTTCTTTCTGATAGGTGAAGGTCAAAGGGACTCAACATTACATAGATATTTCTGAAGTTTGTGATTAGAACTGCACATCTCCCAAGACACTTTTGTATTAACAGTCAATGATATACAATTATTTTTTTAAATTTTTATTTTATTTATTTATTTGACAGAGAAAGAGGGAGAGAGAGAGAGAATGGGTGTGCCAGAGCCTTCAGCCACTGCACACGAACTCCAGAAGCGTGTGCCCCCTTGTGCATCTGGCTAACATGGGTCCTGGGGAAGCAAACCTGGGTCTTTTGGCTTTGCAGGCAAATGCCTTAACTGCTAAGCCATCCCTCCAGCCCACAATTATTTTAAATTACAAACTTATTTTTACTTTGAAAACATTTACCCACAAAATAAAACATGAGCCGATAGAGGAAATATGTCTATGAAATTGTAGATGTCTGAGAAACTAATCTCATTTCCTGAACATTTGTGGATGGATTGTGAAAAATCATGGAGTAACGGGACAATGTGAGGCTTACAGTTAATAAAGCCAGATTAAGAGAAATAAATCTTTGGCTCTAAGGCCAAAATATTGCTTGCTTATCTTTATCCAAACTCCACTAAATAAATGTGATCTGGTCTCTGTCCCAAAATCCATAAGAAAGAAGGAATGGAGTGTGCTTCATCTATAGACAGCAATTGAGGAAGTGATTCAACTTACCAAGGAGCCTTGTAATACCTGATACACACAAGTGTTTATTTTATGGACTGAAATACACATATGAGGAAAGGAAGAAAATAGCTTTACATATATCAAGACAAATGTGCTTTGGATTTCATTTACACAGTATATCAAGTGCAAGCACTGTGATGTACATTACTATATTAGGGTGATTCCAGCAGTATGACTAACCGTGTTAGGAGGTTAAAAGTTTCCTACTCCTCGCTTTACTACTGAGGACCAGCCATAGGAACATAGTGAGCACTGGTTTCCTCATTGTGACCATAAGCACTATAAAAATACATGTTCTGCCCAAGAGAAACAGATATCTGTGAAGAGGAAAGGTTATTGGGAGAAAAAGAATGACCCTGATGGAGTGCCTTCTATATGCTGGCATTTGCTTTTCAGGAAAAATTGAATGTCAGATCTGACTACAATCATTTGTGTGTGTGTGTGTGTGTGTGTGTGTGTGTGTGTGTGTGTGTGTGTGTGATTTGATGACTCAGTGTCTGGACACACCAGAGAACAGTGATGCCAAGAAGAAGTGTCGTTTCATTTGAGATCCTGGGGATTGAGGTTGAGAACTGAAACGTTTCTCGAAGCAGACTGCCATCCAGTAAGTTTACCTTCACACTCCCACACTCCTAGCAGTTAGTCTTCTATATCTCAATTAAATCATAAACTTAATGAACTTGATTCTGCTCTGTATTTCACCCATATGATCATAGGCATAAAGTTCCTGATGTGAGAAAAAGATTCGGATGATCAAATTATACAGAAATGTTTGTTTTTAGACTGCATTCCAGGCATAAGGAAACCACAGAAGTGTTTTAGATTGGGATATTTGAGTCTACTGGTGGAAGATAATTCTCTCCTTAGATGCCTTCATTTATCATGAGTTAAGTAATAAGTATTCCTGTGTCAGACTATCTTTTCAAGGATGTTGGTAGCACCTTGTTCTCTAGCTAATGGTGGGCATGCTTACTGCCTAGGATAATTAAGATAATTCCTAGATTTGATCTAAATGGCATGCATGTACACTGCCCATTATAAAATATTTGAGTTTCTTAACCTCAATGTTGTCTTGCTCTAATGAAACTCACTGTGTGTGTGTGTGTGTGTGTGTGTGACATCAGCATATAGGAAAAAGTTGCAGCAAATTTGGATGTCTTCATGTCCATCAATATCAATAGTCTCTGGCTCAGAGGTCTTGCATATTGTGCCAGTATTTGTAAAATTGTGGTAGGCTGACTGGTCAACTTGTGGTTTGGGTAAAACCTCAGCGTTTTTATACCTCAGGGCAGTTTTACTGATGTGGATATGATGCTAAGACACGACTTTCTGGAACAGAAAAGGATGAAAGCCTCATGAATCAAATAACGACATCTTAGGGACATGGACTCCCTTAGTGAACATATTGACCAAATTGTTTGACCAATCGAGAAATAAATGGCTGTCTCTTTTATTGCACTCATTATAGAAGAATTGGGAGATGAGATGATTATAATCTGAGTATCTGAGTGTTTTTCAAGGTATTAGGGTTGTTGCCGACCTTGCTTCAAGCAAGCATAAGGACTTCCTACTCATTATTTCAGGTTATTTGAGGTCAGCCCATTGGGCTTTAGCCTTGTTGGGGAAATTTCCTTGGGACAGGAAAAGTCCTGTAGGAAGCCATAGGTCAAATATTTACTTGTACTTGAGTTCCTGCTGTCCTGGAATTGACTGATACTTGTGACATTAGAAAATGAGAAACTGAAAGAAATCTAGACAAATCCTTGCAGTTACCCTGCTGCCTTGAAAATATATCATCAGTCCTACATTTAAACAGAGATGGGACCTTAGGATATTATCATAACAACGGAGCAGCAACTGCCCTCAATGCAACCAGACTGCAAAAAATATTCCTGCTAGTCAAGTCAAGCTTGGGTCAACCAATTGGAGCACCTCCATGTCCACAGAAAGTGGCTATGGCTGTGAAGTGAAGAACTTTCCCACCCTGAAGCAGTTACTGTCAATATTAGTGACCTGGATGCCAACAGCCTTAATGGACTAAGAACGTGAGTTCATGGGACTGAGTCCTGAGCCAGCTGCCAATCAAAACTAAGAGTAAATTCACTTGTTTGCTAGTATGGACCTTTTTTGTCCTGCTGTGTCTCTTGATTCCCTTCCCCCTCCTTCCAAGCCTGGGATATTTTAAGGACAGTAATGGATTTGAGGCATGGAAGTACCAAGTTCTTCCTATTCCAAAGGAGAACCGAAAGAGTATGCTGGAGAACTCTGAAGAGGAATGGGACTAAAGCTTCCATGGCTCTTTTCTTTTTTTCAGTACCAGAAGTAGCTGGGAGACAGGCCTGCACCAACAGACCTGGTATGTTCATGATTCTTTAAATACAAGTTTCCAATTCACCATTCTGCCCTGCAGAGAGGGGGTACCTGGACTCAGCCTTGAGTTTTGTGCAATGGAAGAATGCAGCTAACAGACTTTGTAAATGGGACACAATGGGTCACATCAGTATATCATTGTTGTAACTTCCACAGCTATGTTTTAATTAATTATAGCGTAAATGTTTATGTAGTCCAAAGAGGAGGTCCCTGATCAGAAAGGTTTGAGTACAAAGAAGTGCTAGTATCTTTGGGTTCCCAAAACTTTCTTAGCCTTGCAAGATCTTCAAGTCTCCATATCTGATGTCTTTTGGTTTTTGTTTTTTTTTTCACTAAAGCCTCTAGCAAATGGAACAGTGTCCCTCTAGATATGATTGCCTCTGGGTTCAAGACTCACCATATCTGGAGATTGCCTCTGGGTTCATGACTCACCATAATTGGAAATTGCCTCTGGGTTCATGACTCATCATATCTGGAGATTGCCTCTGGGTTCATGACTCACCACATATGGAGATTGCCTCTGGGTTCATGACTCACCACATATGGAGATTGCCTCTGGGTTCATGACTCACCACATATGGAGATTGTCTCTGGGTTCATGACTCACTATATCTGGAGATTGCTCTGGGTTCATGACTCACCACATCTGGAGATTGCCTCTGGGTTCATGACTCACCACATCTGGAGATTGCCTCTGGGTTCATGACTCACTATATCTGGAGATTGCCTCTGGGTTCATGACTCACTATATCTGGAGATTGCCTCTGGGTTCATGACTCATCATATCTGGAGATTGTCTTTGGGTTCATGACTCATTATATCCCTCACCTCTCTCACATGGGCACTAGGTTTATATCGTTGGAAAGCTGATTTGAACACTGGTCAATGGAGTCCATGTAACTCTTTAGCTTGAAAGTTCTGCTTTGAAGTGGTCAGTTCTGATGTAATGAGTTGCAAGGTATGAAGATCCCGAAAGCTTGGGCTGTCAAATGGAGAAGATGTGTTCAGGAATGCAGGTAGCTAGATACCAGGGGCTTCTTCACATAAAAAATGTGGCAGCTCCTATTTCCCAGAGGACAGAAGTTTCTTTGCATGCCTGTGCCTGATTCACTGATGGTTTGGCTCAACTGATGCACTGGGCTGCTATGCCTGCACAGCCTCTTCATTATCTGTTCAGAACTAAAAACAGACATGGTGTTTATGTTCACTATTCAGATGACAAGATAGTTCTCCTGGTTCCAGTCCTTACTCTAAAATCTGGTGTTCTTGTCTCTGGGAACGTAGTCTATGACCTTGTTGGGTGGGTGTACCAAATGAAAAATTACCAACTGAAAGACAAAAACTGATGATATGTAGGACCATAATCTACCTCAGGATGATTCCTATTTATGGTAAGAATCCCTTTCTGATGAGAACCAGTGGGTAACAAGCCCCTGTTTCTCCTTGTGCCATCTAAATTGCCCAAGTTACTTCCTAGTTTTGTCATTGTGTTGAAAATTCCACATGACCACAGTCACAGGCTAGAGACAAAGGAAAGGAGTCCTGTTTCTTGTGTAAAGATGGCTGCCATGACAGACTTGTAACTCCTGCCCGAAGTGGAGTGGTTTAAGACATATATATATATATTTACTCCTGTCCACTTGTGCCATTGGAAATTCTTTTGGGCTTGTCAGTGGTACCTCACTGTGTTGGCACATTGTCAGGTTATACTTTTACTGGCATATTTCAGTTAGCCAATGCCAGCCACACCAAACAAATCTACGTCCACTTTAACAGAATTGCATCTTTTATCCTGGATGCCAGGGCTCCTAGTCATAATCATTGACTCTCCCATGCTCCTTACTATCCACAGACACTTCATGTTATATAGGGAGTGTTTGAATGATCTGCTTAAAATCACTTGTAAAAGATGTAAAACTATTTCCCTGGCTCCCTCTGGTGTTGGTAAGACAATTTGGTAACTGAATCTAACTGCCCTAGTTAAGGATCATCCTCTTTGGCAGCTTCCTTGGTTAAAAATGGAAAGAAAAGGACAAGAGGTCATAGAGAATGATTTAGAAAATTTAGAATATAATCCTGACCACTCCCAGACATGAAGTTTTCTACTTCTAGCGACTGTCCCAGGCCACCTGTTTGTTGTAACCTCCGCATGACAACTTGGTCACAAGAGAGATAGGAATTTAAACATTCCAGTTTAACAATTTGAGTTTTCTTGCTAGATTGAATAGTCCTATGCCATAAGGCTAGTGATCCCTTAGTTGAGAAAACTTTCCTCCAACTATCCCTGTGCTCTGTGTACTTGCTACCTTTCCGATTTCTGTGACCAAATGCCTGGCAAAAAGAAGCAACTGGAGGAAGGAAGGGATTACTTCAGCTCACAGTTTAGGACATAGTCTGCCATGGTGGGGGCTAGGGGGGCCAGAAACCACTGGGAAATCTAAAGACAGGAGCATGAGATTGCTTGCTCCCATCTCAGGAGACCAAGATGCAAGAAGAGATGAATCCTGACATTCAGCTGGCTTTCTTCTTTTGCTCTTTTTATCCAGTTCAGGGCCTTAGCCCATAGGATGGTCCTGTTGACATTATGAGAAAGTCTTCCTTTCTTGATTCTCCTTTGAAATGCCCCCCCCCACATACACACACACACACACACACACACACACACAAAGTGCGCCTCACTAATGCCCTAGATGTTTTGTAATCAATCAATTTGACAATGCAGAACTGCAGGGCTTCTTCCAGTATCTGTGAAACCAAGGCCAATGAAAGGAGGATCTATCATAATTCCTGGTGTCTATTTATGTGTTAATATATATAGTTCCAGGTAGCTAATGGGGAATGACTTGTAGAACAAATACCAGAGACAATGAGGATATCAACTATGCCCACTGGACTTTAATTTGTAGAACTGAGTGAGCAATGACATGTACCTACTAATGGCATGGAAAAAAATTTCATTCGTTATTATTCTCGTGCAGAATGCACACACCATATTGCAAAGGGTCACACAAGGAAAGCAACAGCCTTTATTAGGAGGCAGAATGGTGGAGTGCTAATTTAGACCCTTTGATGAGGCATCTGTAAGGTAGGACAGGGAGAAAAACAAACTTAGGACTGATGAACTTGAACAATTCAGTGGTCCTGGGATATCACAGTAGTTCCTAGTTGTCTAGAATCTGTCCTCAGGTGATTCATATTATGATTTGAATCTGAAATCTCTCCTACAACCTCATGTTTTCAACACTTAGTCCCAAGCTTTTGGAACAATTATGAAGGCTGGGGTCCCTTAAGGAAGTAGGGCATGACTGACAGATGAACATCACCAAGAGCAAGCCTTTGAAGGTCACACCTGGCCCTGGTAGGGCTCTCTCTGTTTCCTTATCTGCCAGTGTATGATAACTCATGCCTTTGCTGCCACTGACTGAACCATCCCTCCAGGCCTCCCTTTTGACCAAACTTCTGAAACCACAAGCCAAAATAAGTCCTTCCTCCCTTAGCTTGCTTTCACAAGGTATTTTTGTCACAGTGATTATGAAAGTTCCTAATACAGGATTAGTGTATGACAGGTTGATATAGGGGATAAGTGTGAAGGGTCTGGATTTGTTAATTTTCATGTACAAAGAAGGCTTCTTTATGCTGTCTGTAGTGGTTGGCTAGTCCTGAAGGGTGCAGTGACTCAGACCACATGTGCCAGAGTATCAGAATATAGAAAAGAAGAAAATATAGTTAGTATAGTTAGCTATGTGGTAAATGGATTCTAGATAGATTACAACAAAAGCTTTAAGAAAAAGACAGTTAACATAGAAAGAAGGCTGCCTTTGGTGTTTTGTTTTGTTTTGTTGAGCAATCCAAATGAGAGGTGACAATGGTTGTGACTAGATGGATGGCTAAGGAGATGGAAAGAGGTGAGCAGACCTCAGTCATGCTTGGAAGGCTACACCAAGTAAAGTTGATGATAAATCTAGATATAGGCTTTGTAGAAAAGATCAAGTGTCTCTGTTTTGGGGGTTTCATTTGTTTGAAAAGAATAACACAGTATAGATGAGGTTGTCAGAGAAGTAATAAAATGCTTTTCACAGGACATGTTGAAGTCAAGATGCTATTCAAGTAGAGATGTAAATTAAACAGGAGGAGGTGAGAGTTTGGGACTCAAAGGATGTATGTCTTGCCAAAATAAAAATTTGGGATTCTACAATATAAATAGACAATATTGAAGATAGGAGACAATGTGAATTATCTGGAGAGGAAGTATGGCATTTGAATAATTTGGGCAGACAATGTATTTGCTAAAAGCCCCACCTCCCCTTAACTCAATCCTTCCATCATCCTTTTGGCTTTTGAATGTACTTGAGTTTGTCAGTCTCAGTATGAAAAGAAGATTAAACAAGTGGAAAGCATAATGATCACACTGATGCCATATGGCATTTGTTATATAATGGCGTGGCCATGACTTGCCAACAGTTTAATGTAAAAGTGATCACTAAGGTTATAGGTTATATCATGTTAGTAACCTACTTAAGGAAACTTAAGGTGTGGTTGGAGGTTTCTATTTGGTTTTGATTCACATAATTTTCCCAAAACTAGCAATTTGGACCTTACTGTACTTGAAAAAAATTAAATTATTTTTTAATGTCTCCATTACTTTTCAATTGTTTTTAATCTTCTATGAGTATACTTTTATTATATTTTTTATTGTCCCATGTTGGCCTACTTTTATCTCTTAATTTCAAATATCTTTCCTTGGAGTTGTCCAGAAAGTTAACTTACATTTAGTCATGAAATGCTCCAGAGAAGCCTGGAGCTATTCTATAAAGTTGGAGAGGAAAGATAATAAGTGAGGTAAGGAGGAGGGTGTCACAAGGTGGGAAGACCCCAAGTACAAAAAGGAAGCAGGCAGGCATCTGCCATATGCTAAGAGTTACAAAGAATGAGTAGCCATCATGAGAATAAGGGACGCACACCATGAAACCACAGTAAATGATGTTTTTAGTTTAAACATATGTTCTCAAGACATCACCCAAACTCCCAAAGACATCACAAGTGAATAAACCTAAGCTCACTTTTGCATATTGCTTTGTGGGACAGTCACGAATACCACAAAAACCTGTGTGGCTCCAATGGTCTGCATGTCCCTGTCATTCAATGTACCCACTGTCAGAAGTTCATAATAGTCTCATGTTTATCACAATGTTAGGTAAACCCTCACCGTCCCTAACTGCACATAAATTGTTAGCAGATACACTCTGAAGGACTGTAGAGTTGTGGGAGGTCCAGGTGTTGTTTTCAGTATTAAAAAATGAAAAGCTAAGCATTTACTCACAAGGAGGCTTTACCTACTTTAAAAAATATCTAGTCCCTTTGATTGAGGTTATCTTAACAACTCACTTGTCCCTACAATGTCATAATAACTGATTGGCAGCTAGATATTTGAAATATGGGGTAATGAAAATAACTATTGGCAACTGAAATACATTTGGTAGATGAAGTCCTTTAAAATTTGTGGTTTATGCTGGAATCATTGGCAGTCTGTGATGAAAATCTTCATTTCACAGGTGGGGAAGCTGACAGAGAGAATAGTTAATATATTTGATTCAGGTTACATGATTAGTTGTTGGTGACTTGCTAGAAATGGAAAGACATTGTAGCAATTTCTGCTCATAAAACATCATTAAAAGTAGGTTCAGGGCTGGAGAGATGGATCAGCAGCTAAGGTGTTTGCTTACAAAGCTTCACTGGCTTGGTTCGGTTCCCCAGGACACAGGTAAAGCCAGATGCACAATATGCATCTGGAGTGTTTTTGCAATTGTAGGAGGCCCTGGCATGACCATTCCTACTGTCTTCCTCTCTCTCTCTCTCTCTCTGTCTCTCTCTTCTTGCAAATAAATAAATAAAAATATTTTTTAATTAGGCTGAGAAGATGCAATAGTGGGTAAGAGCAGCTGTCATGCAAGCACAAGGACCTGAGAGAGACTGACGAGCCCTAAGTTTAATTCTCCAGCACCCAAGCAAAGAGTGGGATATGGTCACACATGTTTCTAACTCCAGTCCTGGAGGGTGATAGAGAGCACCTAAAGTCCTCCTCTACCCTCCACACATGAATGCATAACGCACATACATGCGTACCACCCATATACCAAACTACACAAACTATAAACACACACACACACACACACTATACCTACACACACACACACACTTCCAAAAATTAAAAAACATGTACAAGAAAGGCTGGGGAAGTAGATCAGTAAAAGAAAAACAAAGTGCTTGTATGCAAGCATGAGACCTGAATTTAAACCCCATGCTCCTGTGATAGTCAAGGAAGGTGCCAGGCACTTAGAAGGAAGCAGAGACAGAAAGCCCACTGATGCTTTCTGGCTAGCTAGTCTAACTGAGCTATACGTTCAGCAAGAGACCCTGTCTCTAAAAATAAGGTGGAAAGTGATTGAGAACAGACTCAGTATTGACATCTGGCATCCACATGCATGCACACACGTGAAACTACATATATACAAACATGCATTCACACAGGCATGCATACCACACAAACATACATATGTGAAAAAACCTATGCCTGAAATAAAGATTCTTTCTCATCAGAAAAATATTTTTATTCTTCAAGGAGTTCTTTTCAAAATAGCTATATTTACAAAGTTTACAGTGCATTTCTCTTATTGTGACTTTTTTTCCTCTGCCTTAAGATTAGGAAAGAAAATCATAATCCATCCAACCTTCTTTGATGCATGAAGAATATATACTTTCTCCTTCTTAGAGTTTTAGGCATGGTTGAATGGGCCTCTATTATACTAGGAACAGGAACATATTTTGCTCCAATGAATGAGTCTTGAGCTCCTAAGCACTGAGAAAATATTGAAAGACCTATAATCCCTTGAGAAAGTAACCATTTCAAAATCACATTCTGATGAGTTTTTAAAAAAATGTAATTTATACCACAATACCCAAGAAGCACTAATTGAGAATATTTGGCTGCAAAGACATCATACTTAGTGACCCTATCTCCACTATGAACAAAGTATTGCACTTCGCCAGGGTGACTCTCTGGGGCTATGGCCCAACTGACACATTTTATGAACTTGGACATAGTCAGATAGCTCTCCATCACTTAACCATGCAGTGGCATGTGGACAGAGGCTGCACGTGTGCTGCAGGTAGAAGGTGCTAGCTGAGCTTGCACAGTCTCTCAGCAACGGAGCAGCGGGGAGACAGCGCCGTCTTCAGCTCCTGAGGCACTGGTGCGTCTGTCCTGTTGCCAGGGCTGCAATAGGGAAATGACTATTCATTGCGCTCCTCCCTCGAATGTGAGAACCCCTTCAAGAAATCCTCATGCTGCCAATTATTTACATGAGGTATTTTCCCCTTGCCTGTGGGCCACAGAATTGTTCAGCACCCAGCTGTAAAGATCAAGAAAATTGAAAGAAGAACTCATGTAAGAATTATATAAACAAATTGGAGGTAGCAGTTTCCTTAATACCAATAAATGCTACATGGAAAAATTTGAGGAACTTATGAAGTGAATCCAGTTTTTATTTTCAGTCTGTAAGATATATTTTTAATGAGATGAGACATAGAAGTGACATTATTTTCTGTGATGAAAACAATAGACTTTGTCAGAAACTAGAAGAAAATAAACACATTAGCTAAATTACAGCCTTCTCTCAAATTCAGCTGTTCTTGACCTGTTTTAGTTCATTAGAACTTAATGTATCTCTTCTTTCTTTTATAACCATACAAAGCTTTATTTTAGAAGACATGTTACATAAAATGATAACTTTTGTAAACATTTTTAATGGTACCTCAAAGAAATTCAAAAGGTTGGAAGGAGGGGAGAAATACCTTGAGGATGTCCTCTGACCTCCAAATGTGCACACATGTCCCGATACATGTGCATGCCTCATAGACACAAGCATACACATGCACACACATACGTATACATATAGTTATACATAGATACACAATACATATTTACACATACACATATTACACACAAATAAATGAAAGCAGAAAAAAGTTTAAAAGAGTTAAGTAAGAATGCCGGTAATTATTCTCCCATTTCACTGACATACACAAGTACTGAAAAGAATATTTTGTGCTTATTTAAGACAATAATGAAAGTTAAATCTTACATTCTTTGCCTCCTTCCAAAAATAGAACAAAACAAAAAAGCCTTAAAGAAGCAAAAATGGAAAATGTTGGTTGGGAAATTAAATGAACATCATCTTCTTGGATATTAACCTGCTATAAAGTATTTCTCCTACGGAGATATTTTGCCTTAAAAGAAGTTGAAAGTAAAGTGCCTCTTGAAAATTGAATACAGGGCTTTAACTCTTTGAGAAATGACAACAATGGGTGTGAATGGATTACATGACAGCAGGTAGACAGAGCCAGAGAGTCAGTGAGGAGATGAGGCTTTGTTAGCAGGACCCCAGGATAAATGCTGTCCCACAGGGAGACTGGAGCTGTGGGTGGGGGTGACCTCTGTCAGCAAGCCATCTTATTATAAACAGAAGGGCGTAGAAAGCCATTGGCCAGAGCCAAGAGTGTGTAGTCTCCAGGTCTCCTCCTTGTTAGCCCACATTGCTGCATCCATCCAGAGCGTGAGGGCTCACATCCCAACAAAGTATTTTTAAAGGTACCTGGATGCTGGCTACAGACCATAAACCACTCAGAGAGCTCTGCCATCCTTACACCAGGTTTCACTCTACTTACACTGCATTCTGGAATTTATTGGCTGTCGAACTTCTCACACACACACATGCTCAAAACTCACTGGCAAATACAACCGGAATTTGTTTCAGGTGCTTGATATTTAAGGTAAGTTGTAGTTAGCTTTTGAGTAGAGCATTTATTTTCATTGTCACTCGTTGTATGTAACATGGCTATTTGTACATTTAAGTTTAGGCTGCTCTTAAAAGCAAATATTTTTGCTAATTAAAATAAGTATTTTTAGCACAAAGATGATAGGAGAAATACGTTCATAGAAGGAGGTCAATTGAAGAAAATCTTTAATCTGCCTGTGCTTAAAGTTTTAAATATGATTTGTCTTTGTTTATCCTATAAAAGTTCAGCTATTCTGTGTTGTATTAATGACGGAAGGAGTGCACATAATCTGATCATTGGTAATACATTTCATGTATGTCACTATTTAACTTCCAACAGACTAAGATTTCCCTTCACAGTTGTAATGTTACAATATTTTTAAAACTATTACAAGCTATCCTAAGTAAGGGCTTGTCTTCTGGGTAAGTTGTTTTGAAACCTTGTGCTGTGTTCTGACCTGCATTAGATTTGAAATGATAAGTATTCTATATGGTATTTCAGATATTTAAGAGAATGAAGGCTTCCTCCCATTTATGGAATGTTACTGTTTTACTGGAATTATATAGTAGTAAGAGCAAGCTTAAATTTGTAAATTCTTATAAAAGCGCCAAAGACCTTTCACTGGCTTTGTGTTCATTTGGATGTGTACTTGCGCATAAACTTTGATTTAAAAGTTCAAGATGTGGAAGCCTTCAGAATGCTTTGGTTTAAGTCAGTTAAATCGATCCTTAGGTCTTTGTGTCACAGGATGAAAAGAGTATAGACTGCTGTGTGGCTGCATAAAAGGGACTGAGAGGTGGATGAATTGTCACTGGAATCGAAGGAAAGGTTGCTGATGCTACTCTGTCTTTTTGTTAAAAAAAAAAAAAAAGAAAATACATTAAAAACACAGTTCATGAGGAGAACATATCCCCCATTTCTAAGTATCTGTGAAAACTGATTTACTGCCAAAGTTGGAGAGTTTAGGGGACCTGGAGACAAAAGGGAGAATAAGTTATCCCAGCCAACACGTTATCCCACTTGGTTTCCAGGGTCCACTGAGCACCCGGTCTCGCCTGTGTCCTGACACTTTCTTAGTCACAGTTATTAGTTTCTAAAATACTGGACCATTATTTGATTTTTCTGTCTTTGAAACAAAAGTTTGCTAAATGTTACTTATCAAAATGCTTATCTAAGTTTACTAAACTACTAAAATCCTACTTAGCAAATGCTGATTAACATATAGTGCTTTGCGTTATAACTTCTTTTGTGAAGGAGGAAAGAGATCAGTTTGGTATTTTTTTTTTAATCCCTAATTTGATGTTTCTTTTTCTTCCTCCAACTTCTTGATAAATTTCATAATTTCCATTTGTCCAGTTGGACTTTCTGAGCTCAGAGCCACCAGCAGAAATGAAGGTGTTAGTGTGGGTCCTAGGACAGCCTGACAGTTTTCTTTAGGGAAACAGTGCAAGCCAATTTTAAAGGTAGGACAGCTGTTGAAGAAATACAAAAGCCAGATGACTTCATGAGTGCACACTGAGGAAATCAGGATAAATTGTGCTTACACCCAAGTCTGAGAAAGCCATTTTAATTGAGGTCAAAGAGGAAAAAATCGTAAGTCCATCTAAATTATTTATTAGCTTTACCTAGAATGAGACCTTCACTACAGATAGACCTTATCTATAATTCCTTTACTCTTTAACCCTTGTTTTTCTACCCTGAGGATCTATTTTATACTTGGAGTGCAGAATCTAATAATGTTTTTAGGAATGACAAATATTTAGGACCAGAAAAATTGTGAAGTTAACTGATTCAATACCACGTTCATTCAAACACTCAACTTCTGAATTTAAAACTTTTTGCAATAAACTGCCCCACTTTAACTGGGAATTAAATGGTTAACAGTGCAATTTTTTTTTTCTGACTCCATAGTTAGATGTGTAAAATATGTCACTCATGGAACTGTTTTCTCTTAAGCCTTGTGTTCACAGGTAATTTTAATTATTACTTGGACTGATAGAAAATCTATTCAACAGAAAATATATAACTTGTGTTTTTTATTGTGTAAATTTTACAACAGTCTGTGTTTTATTAATTCTGCCATAAAGAATTTCATTCTTGTATTAATTCATTTTGTATTATATCTGTGGAGAAGAGGTTATTCATAAGCCTTTTATGACAATGGGTGTGCAGGTCACATTTAATGTGCAGTTGCCTTACAATAGATTTAAAAGCTTGACAATGTTGTACACTATTGTGGAAAATAGCTTAAAACCCAGCATACTATAAATACTTTTTTATTGTGTACTTTTAAATATAAAAGTAAAGAATTTAATGCCAGCACAATTGTTTCCTTTTAAAAAATACTGTTAATAGATAAACATAAATTTATGAAATTTGGAAATATAACAGCCTTTATATATTTATATACTTTCTATTCACTATGTTGTGCTGGAATAAATTAGCCTCTTAATATACACAGATATTGAATGCTATTCCATTTTAAATTGTCTTTAAAATTTTGTTTGCGTTATTTCAATTTTTTTAAATGTTAAAGAATTGCCCAATTTCCTTCAGAGTAATGATAATACTAGTGAGCACATTAAGAGAGTGTTTTTAATATGATTTTAAAATACTTTAAAGTACACACACACATACACACACAAGAGAGAGAGAGGAGAGAGATATACAGAGAAAGAGAGAACTTTATCAGAAACATTTGTACTTGAATTCAGCAATTTTCTGTTGTTAACGGAAACCATCTCTATAGTTAATTGTTCAACTTTGAAAGGTCAGTTATCAGTTATCCCTAAAAGGCAAATGATGCTGGATGCACCAGAGTATTTTATACAATGATTGATACTTATGCTTTAAAACATGTGATATCTAATCTATGCCTGTGGCCAAATCCTTTTAAGTTTCATGTCTAAGATGCGCTGAGTTTGTTAAGTGGTAGAGGGCTGGGTTGTCTGAGGTCCTGTTGTGCTTGGCAGGTCATGATAAATGGGGGAGTTTTTCTTAACCTTATGGCCATAACATTCCAATATCTTGAAACGGGTAAGGAGGGGGAGGAAAAACATTGCCAAAACATTACCGAGTTTTCTCGATTTAGGGGATAGGGATAAACTCTGAAGATTATTTTAAAACATTATTTCATAAGTTTTTCATTGCATTTACAGAAACCTACAGCAAAAGATTCTGATATGTAAGACTGGAATTATTCTTCCCTGATTCTGTGTTGAGGATTCACAGTGAATCAAGTAATATTCAATTAGTTGCAGTAGATCCAACCAAATCAACACAATGGTCATTAAGTAACACTTTCTACATTCAGAAAAGAATATTCCAGGTTGCTTTGTTGTTATGATACATGCAAAGAATTTAACTACTGTTCTTATGACACACAGAACTTCAGGAAACAAAGATAAATGGTAATAGAAGCTATGAAGTAAAACAAAAAACATGGGGAAATATGTCCATAAGTGTTCATAATGGACATTTATGAGAAGGAATAAAAATCTTTCAAATCACTAATCTATAGTCTTTATGTGCACTACTAAAGATGAGCAATCTATCTCATTTCTAAACCCAGAGGGGGAACTTTCATATGAGCTGTAATAGGATATGTTAAGGCATCTTATGGTTCTTTTGGTGGTATTTTAAGTGCTGAGTTACCTTTGCCCTGTTGGGCGATAATGAAAAATACCATTAGAAAGAGTTTGAAATATTTCTAAATAATTCATACAGTTCATGTGGTATTTATAGTAGGTGACAAAGAACTATGGTGTAGCGAAGGAGAAAATATGCGTTTTAGAATTTCAAAGGTTAATGTGGTTTGGCGTTGAGTTTAACGGTTATGTACTATACATAAATAATCATGCCTTGTTTTCCTGTGTTTTTGTTACTAAGTTGCTTTTCAAATATATTCAACCTTGCTATGAACTCTCAAATAATTTGAAAGTTATTGTGGCGGTTATAGCTGATGAAGAGTTATAGACTATAGAATTTTTTTCCACTTAAAATATAATTTCTCCCTAGTGTGTGATTTTTGTCTAACCTCCCTCCCCCAAAGCCAGGATCCTGGAAGGCCACTACACTGAGCACCAGAAATCAAGTAAGAACTTGTTACTGACAGCACAGTACTGCAGGAGTAAAATAACTGCTAGTCTACATTGCTGGTGGTGGGGTTTAGTTATTAAAATCCTAACATTATTGTTTCTATTCTTTATGCTGATTTTGTCTAGTGTTGCACCTAGAAGTAAAAATTTCAATTATATCCTGGGCATATAGCATTTCCGGGAAGGATTACATCAGTTTTCATCTGATTGGAAAGATGCAGATTTCCAGTTATCTGTAGATCTTTATTATAGTGAATAAATGGCAACTTGGAAGCTGGTCCTTGGGGAGTTGTCTGGATAGGGACTGGTACCTAACAAAGGGAGGAAAGATAGTTTCCTGAAAGCCATGAAAAGGATTTTAGAGACTTATGCCTTTTAAGGCACCAAGATTTTGATTTCTAAGGAAAATGATGCGTTTTAAAAATAGTTTAATATTGTTTAATATTGAAGTGCCTAGATGGTTGGTTTCTAAAACTATTGTGCCTATCATTTTCCAAGGTGGAATTTTATTTATCTTGAAAAATCTTCTCAAATATGTACATATTAAAACACTCCTTTATAACTGTTTGTGATAACTTCTGTGCTTTTTAAAAATTTATTTATTTATTTGAGAGAGATGGAGAGAGGCAGATAAGAGAGAGGTAACGGGCATGCCAGGGCCTTTAGCCACTGCAAATCAACTCCAGAAGCAGGTGCCACCTTGTGCATCTGGCTTTATGTGGGTACTGGGGGATAAAACCTTGGTCCTAAAGCTTTGCAGGCAAGCGCCTTAACCACAAAGCCATCTCTCCACCCTAACTTTTGTGTTTTGATGCACAAATTTTGCTTTGAGTTTTTAAAAGATAAAGAAATGAATCATGGCATTTAGCTTAAACTATTGGATAGCTCTTGTCAAGAAATGTTGAGGCATCTTAGTTTCCTCCAGTCAAGACTGTACATCACTGAGTTGGTTTCTGCACAGACCTAAGAGTATAGCAACTTTATGATCATCTTCTCATGATAAATCATACTATTTAAAGTATAAATAATACAATTGTTTAATAATGTAACTTAATAATATAGCATAATTGGATACATACATCATTACAAGTTATCAAATTAAAATGTGAGATTATTATTAAGTTCTAGAGTGTTATTAGCTTATTATAAATAATATGCTTAAAGAATGAACATATATTTTCATTCACTGCTAGGAATAAATATTGGAATTATTTTGGGCAGATTTGTAGAGTTATATATTTGGACTCAATTTTAAAATTAATTTATATAATTTTATATAATTTATATAATTTCTCTTGTTATTTGTTTATTCTAAAGGAAAGTAGGCAAGAATATATTGTAATTCATATTTACTTGGTCCTACTAATTAGCAATCAGGATGATCTGGAACATCCATCAAACTCTATTGATTGATTATCAATTTTTTTAAAGAAAATCAATGCGATAAAAAAGTCTTTCAATTGAGAGATATTAAGTGACAACATAATTTAAATTTTCAGGATATGGCCAGAATGTGTGTTAGAAATGACTCTTAAATACCATTATTTCATTTAAAATTTAAATATGATCAACAAAAGTTGATCATCTTTAAAAATATTAGAATATATGAAGCTATTGGTATTTTAAGTCTTATTTTTACTAAACCACAACCTAAAAAGAAAACTAAAATTAGGTGTCATTTTACTTTATTGGGCTATTGTTTTATATATATATATTCAAACATAAGACACATTCCATATAGTATACCTACATACAAGAAAACACTGCTCTATACTATTCTGATAGATGTGATAGATTTCTTACATTCCCTTATGCATTATTCACATTCGACGTACAAGCAAAGCTGAAATGTCTCAACAGGTGACAGCAAGCTCCATGTCACCTATTTTTACCAATCACATGCAATATTCTAGAAATTTGAAGTTTTGAAACAAATTCTATTTACATATATTGATCTTTTCATGTTTTATTTAAGCAATAATACATTCAAACCTAATTTACTGGAAAGGTATGAGAAGCTTCTGAGTAATACAGTATAGTCAGTAGAATGAGAATATAAAAATTAATATAAAAATGGTTGACTAAAAAGCCAGGTGTGGTGGCACATGCCTTTAATCCCAGCACTTGGGAGGCAGAGGTAGAAGGATCGTTGTGAGTTCAAGGCCACCCTGAGACTACATAGTGAATTCCAGGTCAGCCTCGGCTAGAGTGAGAACCTACCTAAAAAAAAAAAAAAAAGGTTGAGTGCCTCGTTCCAAATCTGGTGTTTATTATGTGCTTTAGTAGGAGACAAGAAGCAGTGTCCATTGGATGAACATTTTTAGTGGATTGAGAACAGTACAACTTTCTACTTCCCAAGTGGCAACTTTCTACTTCCCAAGTGGCAAACGTGTCATTTTGATTTCTTTACACTTATAGTTCTTATACAGTTCAGTGAATGAATATTGTCTTACATATTGTGCATTAAAATATGTATAATAAATTATTCATTGTATTAACAAACTACCACTTCTGAAGTTTTATCTTAGATTTAGATTTGCAGAATTGACCTTCTGTGATCATGGTATAGAAAGCTCTAAGACATTAAAGTTGATTTCCAAACAAGGTGAAATTTCAAAAGAGGTCTTTTGAAAATATCCCTGTCCATGATTCCATCCTTTAGTGTTGTATTATTGTTAATGTTTCAGGAATTCTAAACAGCAAGATTAAGTAGAGAATAACGGGGATAATTGATTCCAGCTTTTTGAGAAGATGGCAGCTGGGATAAAAGAAATTTGTTCGTGTTTGTGTACTATTCTGAGTTAATTCTGATTTATCTCAACAGAATGTGAGCTACTCAAAGTGCATAGAGGTTAGAAAAAGTGAGGGAAAAAATAAGACTAATAGTTAGATTTTAGTATAAATGTCACAATGTAAAGCATTCTAAAAATTATAAAATTTTACATAGATTTTCCAGCTATTAAAAATTCTCATTATTCTCAGCACCAAATCTCCCATTCCATATAATTTATTTAAAAGTTATATTTATGCTACTCATGTAAATAAAGCCTAAAATTTTTGAACAATAAATAGTATTGTGAAATTTACAGATACTTCATTACATAAATATCATTAGCCAGTTTTCTCTACCACATTTTCTGCTTTGTTTTCTTCTCTGCACCTGTCCCTGCTGACCTTGTTTTGTTCTATTTTCCAGCTAACATATATAGAATGCATGATCCATGCAGACAGACTTACATTGGTCTACCATTGGGTCAATTGAAAAAATGATGTAAGTGCATTTTAAATTTTCCAGTGGCTATATAAAAATTAGAGAAAAATGGGGAAATGATTATATCCAACCCAGAACATTCATTATTGTTTCATTTCCCAACATATAAACTACTGGGAGATTTTACTTTTTTTCATACTAAGAATTAGAAATCCCATGTGCCTTCTATACTTACAGAACACAAGTTCAGACTAGCCATGCTTTAGTCTAAATAGCATGGCTACATGTTGTGAGCCACAGCTCGGGTCTTGTTTGACTCTGCACAGAGACAGACAGTCCCAGCATTTCTCTGGCATTCAGTCATGCCTTGCTGAATGAGCACATCATGTTATTCTGGACACAAAATTGTTTTTCACATTCAACCTTTCATGTGGTTGGTACAGTGGTCATGGTACAGGTACCTGGATGATTTTTCCAAAGTTCATTTTATTTATCTGGTAGTTAGATGTTACTAGTACTTGATGGACCTAAATTTTGTTTAAAGATGGCCATTTGATAAATTTGACTTCTTCTTTAGAAATCATTCCAGGGAACTTTAGTTAAAACTTTTTAGATTCAAAGCAGGAAGGGTGTCAGTCAAGGTTACAAAGTTTTAGTTATTCAAGATGAATGAGTCCTGAGAGCTGTAGCACAGCATAGTGTCTACAGCTAGCAAAACTTTACTGTGCACTTAAATTCTGGCTAAGAAACTAGATCTTATGTTAACCGTTATTACCATAAATATACGCATACATACACACAAATAAACATTTGCTAAGAAAGTAGATCTCACGCTAAGTGTTCTTACCATAATATATATACAAACATATACAAATAAATAAACATTTTCTAAGAAAGTAGAACTCGTGTTGTGATCCATGTGCCACACACACAGAGGATGGGAGGAGATTTCTGGAGTTGATGGGCTTGTTCACAACATAGGTTGTGGTTTGATAGCTTCTTAGATGTATTCTTACTGCTGAGTCATCAAGTTATGTACATTAAATATGTACACTTTTTATTACTTATGTACACAGTATGTATATGGTCATGTTCTTACCATCGTTAGCCCCCTCCCTCCTCTGAAGCGACCCTCCTCGCTGGGGAATGTGGGTTGTGCATTGTGGGGTTAGCCATCAGTTATGGGGAGGAGGCAGTGTCTCTGTGCATAATGTCTCAACATGTGGCTCTAACAATCTTTCTGCCCCCTCATCCGCAAATTTCCCTGAGCCATGTTGGGTTTGTTTTAGGTCTGCTTCAGTGTTGAGGTCTTGGGAGCCTCTGTGCCTCTGGATATCTGGTTTGGTAGGAGTTGAGTGTTCTTTGGGTCTATCTCGTGCTGGTACCAGGTTCACCATAAAGCAGCACTCTTGTTCATTTCCCCAATTACTCTATGGTTTCAACTGGGGTCCTGGTGAGGTGTGATGGGCTGATTCTCTCCTTAGGATCTGCATCCGTCTGAAAAAGAGAAGCAAATTCTCCAGTGGAGAGTGAAGTCAGCACCAGATAAATGGGATAACCATTACTAGTTTAGAGAGAATTTAATAGGTGTAGGCCCTCTTGTAGCCCATGATTGGTGGGAGCTTGATAACGGAGAGTGGGCTCACTTTTTAGATATGGTTCTGACTTGTTTCCCAGATCCAGCTATGGGTTCTGTTCCACTGAGCAGATCTGTTAGCCAAATCAAGAGCAGTTGGTTTCCCACCATGGCTGTGTGCCACTATTGCCCTTGGGTGAGCATCAAGTCAGGTTGTTTGATTTTTGTATTTCAACCATACCTTCATGAAATGATTTGAAAGAAAAAGGCAGAGAAAGGAAGAAGAGAGGGAGGGAAGGGAGGAGGGACGACAATCTGATAAAAGCATCTGGCAAATTCAGTTACAAGAGAGAAAAAAAAGCTTGATGAAGGCTGCAGTTCTAATTTCATCCCTGCCAATGCCTGTGGTGTGACATTAAGCAAGCTGTTTAACCTCTTTGCTTCTCAGCTTTTCAAAAATTTATCTATTTATTTGTCGTTTCTTTGGTTGATTGGTTGATTGACTGGTTGGTTGGTTGGTTGGTTGGTTGACTGGTGAGTTAGTTAGTTGGCTAGTTGGTTGGATCTGGGGCATAGACCCTCACTGTGTATGTGGTCCAAGCTGGTCTTAAAGTCAGGATCATGCTGCCTCAACTTCCAAAGTGCTAGAATGTTAGATATGAACCACCAGCTGGAGAGTTCTTTCTTTCTAAAATGAAGATTTGGGGCTGGGGAGATGGATTAGTGGTTAAGGTGCTCTCTTGCAAAGCCTAACAAGCCAAGTTCAATTCCCCAGTACCCATGTAAAGTCTGATGCACAAGGGGGCACATGCATCTGGAGTTTGTTTGCAGTAACCAGAAGCCCTAGTGTGCCAGTCTCTCTGTCTCTCTCTCTATCTTCTCTTTATCACTTTCTGCTTGCAAATAAATTTAAAACACTAAAAATGAAGATTTTTATTCATCATGCCTGTATTCATGAGTTTAATGAGATACATTTGTACAAAATCTAGCATAGTGGATAGGAAAATATAATCAACAAAATACTGTAATTGCTATTATGATGGAAATTAAATTTTAAATATTAGGATGCTTTAATATTTATTTTAAGTGCCTTAGCTTATATATTTATGACTTTAAGTTCTTTGCATATGCTCGTTAAAATTCTTTCATAGAGCTTGTTTATAGATGAAGCATTTTCAGTATTATATAAGAATTGGGACAAAAATACCATGAACTCAAGCATTATTTCTACTATATAATAAACATGAAAAACATGAATAGAGCCACTATTCACTCTTTCATGTGAAAATTCAGTACAGTGTTATTTGGATGTTCATTGATATTAATAATATTAAACTTTCAGTATGCTGTTATCTGCATGCTTGTTGAGTGTTATATTACACTTTTCATGTTTGACTTGTATGTCCATTGCGTATTAGTATTAATAAGCATTCATTATTGTGTTACTTGCATGTTCACTGAATATTAACAATACTGAACTTTCAGTATTTACTGTGTATTAATCATACTAAACTTTCAACTATTTACCTTGCTTTGCTTTTGCCTGCATTTTTATAATTCCTCTGAAGACATATTAAATAAGTTAAAGTTCACCTTAACATGGCTAATTACCTGCACCTAACACTATTGGGTTTTTATCTTTTACATATTTTTGTCAACCTTCTTGTATTTTATGGATACTAAGGTTAGCATTTAAATTATGAACATGGACTTCATTCTCATGTTGTGGCCTGCTTGTTTCTACTTAATTTAATAGTGATTCACAGTCAAGTAAAATTTTATTGAAGACAGAGATTGTACATAGCTACAAAACTACTCTTCTTTCATGGTGTACATACCTCAGCAGATGCCATTTAGCAAAGTGTCCCTGACCCTTTATGTGGGAGACTTTGTCCAAATTAGGTAAACTGTACACTTGATTGACTCCTCCTTCTGTCGTCAAGGCACCATACATATGTGTTTCTTAATGATGCATTTAAGTCATCTCCATTAATTCAGAAATAATATAAGGTTTGGAGGCCAGGGTGTATCTCAGTAATAAAATATTTGCCTAGCATGTATGAGGACCTGGGTTCTATTATCAGCACTTAAAATGAATGAATGGAAAAACTAAGTGAATATATAAATAAATAAAACGTTTTGAAGTGATCTGAAGATGTCATCAAATAATAGGGACTTTTGGATTGGTATATCCAGGATGTCTCTTCAAGGAGAGATGAAATGTTCAGATCACATTCCCCTTAACAGATCAGCCAATTATAATATTCTGTCAGTTCTGCCTCAGTAACGTTTACATAGCACATCCATTCTTACCCCCTTAGGTCCTGTCTCAACTCAAAACCCTCAACATCCTCTCATCAAGTTCAGTGATTCACTGTATGTACAAGGTCAATGCTCTCTGTGTGTTCCCTCTGTCATTGCATTCTAGGCCATCTATCTTAGAATCCTTCGGTGACCTGAATTGCCCAAGGATAAATTTCCAAATTGTCTACGTGGTATAGGGGCTTAACAATATGTCTCATCTGACAAACCCCGTCCATATTAGTGAAATACCTATTTGAGCCAGACAGATTCATTGAGGGCTGCAGCCTTTACTGGTCAGTTCAGATTCCAGGTCATCTGTTGGCTTTTCCATTTACTTTTGGGTGGCTTGGCTTGCTTCCAGAATACCCTCCAAACATATTCTAGACCTCCTGTCCAGTGATAACACATCCTGAAGAGTATCCTTCCCTCATTTAGTGGAGAAGGAAGTGAATGAAATCTCCACTTCGAACTAAGTAGCTGGAGGTAAAGCTCTAACAATATCTAAAAGAATGCCTCATTTTGTCCTCACATTACTATTAGTTACAAGCCTTGGAATTTTGTGGGTACTAGATAGTAAAAATGGCAATAGATTCTGTATTATAGTCATTGCATTAAGAATAAATTCATCAGACCTTTCTTTTTAAGTTATTTGGAGGATAATAACACATTGGAAAGTCAAAGGTACTAAAGAAAAGAATTTTTTTTCTAGTTATAGAAAGCCTATGTGATTCTGCCTCTTGGCTGGGACTGCATCTCCTTCCTCTGTTGTGTTCTTCTGTCAGTCCCAAAGTAAGTCTTGAGGAATCTGGCTTTCACTTTGGGCTTATTTTTCTGTATTCACTTGGCAGCTGTCATAGTTTCTGGTGATAATTTATAAGAAAGAAAGAAGATATGTATCTGGTGTCTTTCCATAAAGTTATTATATCTCTTAGACAATAACACTTCCATATAATTTGCAATGAGTTGTATGTTCATATTTTAAGAAAAGTATCCATTTTTACCCCTTTCCCTTCTGCTGCTACAGCACGATTTCTTTTTCTTCCTCTTTCTCCTCTTCCCTTATCCTCACTCTTCCTTCATTAATTACTCTTGCAAAGATTTCTTTATTCCTCCATCTCCTAGTCCTGAGGCCCATGTTAAGAGCATAGAAGACATTACCCAATAGGACAGAATGACAATCTCTCTACTAGTCAGTTTTATTTTATACAATGGCAATACGTGCTCATGAAGCAAAACCAAGTCAGGAGCTAATCAAGTAAACAGTTTATTTCTTAGGTAAGGAATATGTCTTGGCTTCGAATTGAAAGCAAAAGGCAGATTTTTCAAAGTGCAGAGGGTTTTGTGTATTTACTTTTAGGCATCCTTATGAGTCAAAACAGGAAAGATTTACTTTTTGAGTTGGAAATATAATACTCTACCTTTACATGACTCACACATGGCTGTGCTGTATACTCAGTACATTTCTTTTCACCTCCAAGCCACATAGTTGATGTTAAAAAACACTTTGACTTTTGTAGGTTGCACAGATAGGCCACTGTAACACGGACATCCACAATGTGACTTATAAATGTAGATTGCATATTACTCATATTAACTAAGGGATTTTTGATGAGTTAACTATGCATACAGCATTCCTCAATATTCAATACTCAAGCTGAGCATGGTAGCACATGCCCATAATTTTAGCATTCGGCAGAGACAGAAAGATCTAGAGTTCAGGGTCATCATTTGCTATGTAGAAAATTCAAAGCCAACTGTGACTCTCATAAAACCAACCTTGGATGGAGAGATAGTACAGTGGTTAAGATACTTGCCTAGAAAGCCTAAGGTCTCAGTTTCGATTCCCAAATACCTTTGTAAAACCAGATGTGAAAGATGGCACATGCATCCAGATTTCGTTTGCCATGGCTAGAGGCCTTGGCATGCCTACTCTCATTCTTTCTCTAAAATAAATGATTAAAAAAAATCAATCACCTAACCAACAAACCAAGGAAACAAGCAAAAACAAAAGACCACAATAATTAGATATTGATGTCTGTGCTTGATGTTAAGTTATTACAACAGAAAATGAATTGGTGCTTTACCTTATTTTAGAAGATATGCTACTTACTTTTAACCAGAAACAGTGCATTATAGAAGCAAAATGTATTGTCACTCCTTACCAATTATGGGTTGAAAACAAAGGCTGAAACAGTTTATGAACCATACTGCAAATATGCGTGAGCTTATGAGAAGTATATAACATACAATCATGGCGTGAAGAAATGAGAAAGAATATATGAACAGTTTATCTAACACTGTGTTTCGCCCCAAAACCTGGTGTTTATTGTTGTGTGCTGTAGTAGGAGATAGAAGCAGTGTTCATTGATAAACCACTACTGTTGGGCTTGGAACAATGTGGCCTTCTAGTTCCTAAGTGGGAGAATTGGTTCTTTGACTTCTTTGTTCCTAGTTCAGCTGGTCCCCAGCTATTTTAGCTAAACATTGTACATACTAATGGAGCCCAGGGAAGTGTACTTGGCAGCTGTTCCTGGGTTAATAATGAAATATGCTATTTAGTCCTGAATGCTATTGCTATAAAATGTGGGAGTGTTTTATAGAGATCTTGGTGAGCAAAGCTGGATTCACTTTTCATTTGACAACGTGTGTGAACCTCAGTGAGGTAGTTGACTTTTCGCTTGTGAATAACTGGTGCTCTTTTCTTATAGGTAAAGAAAACGTGCCCAGAATCCGATGTTTCAGAACCTCAGAATTCCAGGTACAGTAAAATAGAGATCAAGGATTGCAATTTTGGGAAATCAATATTGTATTATACTGTATACATCAGATATGGATATGTAAATAAAATCCTCATACTTTTACAAGATTTATATGTATATATGGTATATATTATATTAGCTAGAGCATCATTTGCCACAGAATTAATTTTAAGAAATTCATGTTAGATGTCAATTTTAAAGAACAGATGATCTCTGGAAATACTTGAAAAAGATTTCTTTATGCATTATTTTGTTAATCTTAATTTTCCTTCTAATACCTTCTTAAAGTGTATTTATATCTATAACTCTACCCAGTACTATACAAATCTATGATCCAAGTGACAAGCTAACATCCCTTTTTCTTTCTAATGAAACATTGCTAGATTTAAGAATGCTAACAAATTAGAATTCTCCATATTAGCCTCACATTCTATTTTTGGTTTGGGGAAATTGATATAGAAATGATGAATTAACATAGAAAGACCACTCATATGAGAATGTAGCACTTTATAGTTGTTTCGGGCTGACACAGGTGCCCAAAAGATTTGAGTTATTCCTACGTATGCTTTCATTTCAATATCCAGGCCTCAACTACAAACACAGAAAGACTAGTGTTATAAGTACCATGATAATAATAAGCATATGTACATAACACATTAATGATCTGAATAGGGTAAGTTCTATTAGACTTGGACATTAGTATTTATTGTGAAGTGAATAGTCATGCCTTTTGTCCTCCTTGCTTCAGAAATTGATGGTGTACTGACTTTCATAGTGTAATAAAGAAACCCAGACTAGGTGAAATTTTAATGACTTCTATGATTTTCATTTGAAGGCCAATTATATTCATGTGCCATCCATTTACCATTAAAATAACTCTTTCTTCACTGTATGCAATATGATATTCCTAAAGTTGATTCCTCTACATATTAAAATGATTCTAAATGGTCTTTCCCTTTGGATCATGAAAAGCATATAACATAACACAGGCTTATTGACATTTAATCTTGGGCCTTGATAATTAGGTGTCAAAGTAGGACTAAGTAAATTCAGATTATTTGGAGCATTAGGAAATGCATGAACTATTATTTTTTTTCCTACAAAGCAGAGTAATATAGGATGTGTGGAAAGAAATTCCTCCAGACCTCTGTCCCTTGTGGGCACATTCTAATCATTTTGTTGACCCTTATGAATAGCTTACCTACGTCTTGCATTATAGAAGTAATTATACAATTTTTATGAGCAGTTTAGTTTGAAGTTTAGTAGGGAAAACTTAGAAATGTGATTTATCCTAATTATTCCTGTTTCATATAAAATCTTTTACATTTAGGTTACTCAGTATTTTTTGACATACAATATACTACACTCAAGTAAATTTTAAGTGAGTAGAAAGTTACAAAACCAATTCACCATCCACACTTGACATCATTGAGTTAGAGAAGAAACAAGAGTTCAGGCGTACTGAATTAAAACCTCTAATTAGATTGTTCTCTCTTCATAGAAAAGAGATGCTTGTGTATCCTGAATAAAATGACTTTGGAGGTTGGAACGTCACTCAGTGGCAAAGAGCTTATATTAGTATGCCTGATGCTTTGGTTTTTATCCCTAGCATTGCAAAAAAAAGGGGGGGAGTGGAAATAATGGCTATTTTTAAGATGGCTTTAAAAATCTTCTTATTTAATAATATACATCTGTAAATAGAAAGGAGCTTGTGGTTTCTGGAAATTAGCAGTTGATTTTTTATGAATTATCTTTTTTATTAATGAGTTTTGAACTCAGTGAATACAGTCAAGTTGGTACCATTGTTAGCCTCCTCCCTGTCCTCCCCCCTCTGCCTGGTCCCTCCTTGTTGAGGTATATGGGTCATGCATTGCGGGGTTAGCCCTCAGTTATGGGTAGGAAGAAATGTCTCTGAATTAACTATTTTTTTAAATTACATGTATAAGTGAGTAAAATTTGGAAAATCACTTTCCAAAAATTCCAAAATATTGTTCAAGCAAAAACAAATAACTGAAAAAAATACACAGCTGAAAAAAAAATACACAGCTGTTCTGAAAACCAGTGATAGTTAGGCCTTCAAGAGGACCTTTTAGCTCAGGGGGTCACAGATATTTTCAGTGGCTCATTCTCTCCTGTCTTCTGTTACCATCGCTAGTCTCCATGCTCCAGTCACGTCAACAACCAAGCAGAGCTATGGGTGGAACCTGTTTTCAGTCGCTGATATTAGATTTGAGAATGTGGAAATTGCCACCCAGTTGATGAAGTGTACAAACACACACACACACACACACACACACACACACACACACAGAAATATAAGTAGGTTAAAGAGTACTTTAAAAAGATTTTAATTACTAAATTTTGAATCAGGAATGCTTAAAACAATATTTACTACACACGTATACTGAGGTATTATTCATTTAACATTTAATGACAATACTTTAAATACATAGAGTTGTGGTGTTTTTGTCTGTTAGGAACCACATTGATATTCTCCCTCTCTCTCTCATGAGGGAGAAAGACAAACAGTATTAAACTTTTGAATGTTACGGATTGCTAATTCCAATCTAGAAAAATCTAAAGTAAAGAACTGAACTCAAAATGAAATAGTGTATCAGCATAAAATGTGAGCTGGAGAACATTGCCTCACAAAATGCTGCCGCATGTGGAGCCCACAGCAAATATCATTCATTTATTTAGCTAGCTTTATACTGTGTTGATTTTGGATTTGAAATGATCAGAGTGAATGCAGATGGAAAGTGTTTTTACAGTAGGGAAGTCATTAAATTGGGTGTGGAGACTTAGTCAGAATTCTTGGAGTGACATAGTGTATCAGCAAATTCTTTGTCTTGCTTGGCCTTGGTTCTTCTTTTGGAGAGAAATGCTTGGGCTGCAGATTAACTGGTAGATTGGGAAAAAGGGAATTTACAAACCAATGAAGTATGAGTCAGGCAAGCTGGCTTCCAGAAAACAACATTGTATGACTCTACTAAAAGCCAGCATCAGGGACAGTGTCTGCTGCTTCCTGAAACTATGAAATTTGATGTCCTATGGAAAGGAATAGCAAGTGCCTTGAATGAAAATTTACATTCCTTAAATGGTTTCCTTCTCTTTCTTCTGTGCTATGAAGCATGTCCAGAGTATGCTGTTCTTGGGCTTTGTTCTTAAATACTCATGCTAACCCATAAAATAAAACTAAGACTTCCTCATGTTTCACCTTACCCTGTGATTGTTTGCCACTGGATCGACCAACTCAAAACACAAACTGCAGCATTATTTTAAGGTGGTTGGTTTTAGCTGTGTGTTATATAGTCATGGTAAATTCATTTGTATAGATTTGTGTCTCATTTCATTCCCTTTGACGATCCATGGCTCTTGTTTCATATCAGCTCCCGGACAAGTGAATTTTTTCACAGATGTTTCCATGACTCTTGTTTTTTGTTTTTGTTTTTGTTTTTGTTTTTTTAAAAAAAGCTCTTTCTTTTTTTTAATTTTTTGTTTATTTTTATTTATTTGAAAGCCACAAACAGAGAGAGAGAGAAAGAGGCAGATAGAGAACGAGAGAGAGAAAGAGAGAGAGAGAGAGAGAATGGGCGCGCCAGGGCCTCCAGCCACTGCAAACAAACTCCAGACGCGTGCGCCCCCTTGTGCATCTGGCTAACGTAGGTCCTGGAGAATCAAGCCTCGAACTGGGGTCCTTAGGCTTCACAGGCAAGTGCTTAACCGCTAAGCCATCTCTCCAGCCCCCCCCCCAAAAAAGCTCTTTCAATCCATTTTATTTCTAATGGGATGGAGGAAATAAGTTATCTCATTCCTTTAACTTCATTCCGTATAAATATCTTAGAGCCCCACTGTGTTAAAGTAGCCAATGTTCTATGTGAGTGTTTCATGATCTTCCAATTCGGATTCTGTTCCCCCTCTCTTCTTTGGTGTTCCAACTAGCAGAACATTTTCTCCAAGCAGAGATCAAAGACACAGAGAGGAAATACAATTCACATCCAGCAATTTTGTGTGGCATTTGTTCTGTTAACTAAAGAGGGAAAGAAAGGAAATAAACTGTGGGGAACAGGGTTGTCAAGTGACTTCTCCAACTAATACCAACTCCTTTCTATGGCAGCTTTGTCTCAGGCCACATTGCTACCATAAGCATCTGTTAAGGACACCCAAGGGAGAATATTGAAGTGTGGTTTTTTTTCTGATATATAGGAGCTGAGAATTTAGCTTTTTCATAGAAGACAGAAAAGATTCTGTGGTTAGATAATTCCTTGAATCTTCCCCATTTTATAAACTAAAGAAATTGAACTCGCTGAGAAATTAGCAATTGCTTGGACACAGCGAAGGTTCATGCTGTGTCTGCTTGACCTTATTAACTTTATGATTATCACATAATTTTATAATTATTGTGAGGAGGGGAAATGAGTGTTCAACTTTAAAGAAGCACTGGCATTCATTTGGCTTAATAGCTGGCATTTAAATGAGACTCTACAAGTTTATTTAATCAAGGTTGAGGCCTGTAAGCTTTAAAATGTAAGTAAGTTTTACATATTTATTAAGACATTAAGTTATGCATATTTATTTTATAGTACAACAACTTTCTCAATGCTTCTAGAAGACTCAAAACTCTATCTACATATAATTGCCTATCCAAAAATTAAATGCTGTATTGTTTTCACAGCAGGGAAAACTAAAGGCCCCTTCATGGAAATATGCATAATGTGTTACTGTGTCAAATCAGAGGTCCATCTGGCCCAATATTCTGTCTTCAAGATGTATCAAATTCATTACTGACAGGTTACATTTCCTTAAACTTGCAAATTTCAGGATATAATTCCAGTAACCTAAGATTCCCTCAGTTACACGATGTAGGTGTAGAGCCCAATGCAGTTATGCAACCATTCCTAGTACTTTGTTATATTATTAGAATATGCTGCTTTTTGAAAAATGACCAAGAAAATTACTAATTATAATGCAAAGTAATAACTATTGGTACTTATTTAACACTTCTTTCAAGTTACTTCCTAGAAAAATGGTAGATGACAGATGGATAGATATTCTAAAACTGTGATTTAATTCTCTTGGGATTTAGTTCACCCAAGTCATAATAAACTTAATCCCTTTTCTTCCAATTTGAAGTATGTTTTGTCTCATTTCAAAATCTGACCTCATGTGGATTCCTGTCCATTCTCTTCATCATTTTGGCCGGCATTCACTGGAGGCTTTCTCATTCATTTCGCCTTTTCTTGGCTGTGTTGACAGATTCCTACAGGTGTGGATGCAGCTGGAACTGTGAACAAAGATGAATGATGTGTCCTGCTTTGCCGTTCATTGTACCCTCAACTGTTAGCATAGCTTGATCCTTTGGTCATGGGAGCATACTGAGCTGATTTCCTAAGAAAAGTATCTGAATTATCTTCTAAATCTCTGATAATTAAAGATTAAAATAGGTTCCCAAACATAGAGGTTTTTTTTTTTTAATGCCCTATCATATATATCACTGTCTGTCTGTCGTTTCTTGTATCTCCTTGGGAACTCCTGGTAACTTGTCATCATTACACAGCAGCAGATATTAGTGCTGAATGTATATATATTGACTCCTTTGTGCATTGCTCCCTCTAGAGTTGGTCTCCAAAGATGAAATTAGTGAGAAGCTGAGGAAATAATATAGGTGAAGGGTACCTTACAGAGCATTTGTTAATTTGTTTACATTGAACAAGACTGATTCCTAAGTCCATAAGAAATGGACAAATTATAGATAAGAACTTGCTGTTGGTATTTCTTCATTCACATAAGTGCTTACATGTCCTTCACATTATGATTTTCAGACTGCATGCTTTTGTCCTTTTTAAATATATTTAAAATATTTTTATTTATTTAATTAATTATTAATTAGATAGAGAGAAGAGAGAGAGAGTGCTCCAGGGCCTGCAAATAAACTCCACATACATGTGCTACCATGCACATCTGGCTTATGTGAGTACTGGCGAATTGAACCTGGGTCCTTAGGCTTTGCAGGCAAGCTCCTTAACCACTAAACTATCTTTTCTGCTCTTGGTTTTATTCTTGATTTTTGACTTTCATTTCTTACCTTTCCATGTGTAATATTCATTTGCAATTTTAGTCACAAGTCATAAGACCTAGCAGGCTCTGCTTAGCAGAAACTGAGGTGGAAATGTATATTTTATAGATGCTGAATCGAGCTAAGTTGTTTGTTAAGAAATCATCAGGGAGGTTGGAAACTAGATATATTAGCACAGGTTGTATCTGGCTTGAGTCCTGGTTGTTTTGCTTCGTTAACACTCATTGGTTATAGCTGCAAACATGAGCTAGCTAAAGCATAAAGAGGAGGTTGGATTTTGTTGGTTATTTTGATGCATTTTGTTTTAGACAAGGGTAGAAATTTAAGGACTTGAGAAAAGAGAGCTGGCTGAGGGCCAGGGTGCACTTCTGCTCATCCCTGTCTAGCTCTGTGCTCTAAGCTTCTTCAGCATCCTGGTCTCTCTGGATGCAGGACTGACCAAAAGAGAAAGAGAAAGAAAAGGCCAGCATGATGCTGCCTGTGATTTTGTACATTTTACCTGTTTGGCATCTTAGATAAAAGTTCTTTTTCCTGGGTTGGAGGATTGCTCAGCAGTTAAGGCACTTGCCTACAAAACCTGATGACCCTGGTTCGACTCCCCACTAGCCACAGAAAGCCAGATGCACAAAGTGGCACATGCCATCTTGAGTTTGTCTGTAGTGGCTGGAGGTCCTGGCATGCCTATTCTCTTTCTCTTTCTCCTTCCCTCTGCCTCCCTCTACTTGCTAATAAAAATATTTTTTTAATTCTTTTTCGTTATCTCTGTTCTGAATTTCTCAGAAATAGAATGTTGTCAGAAAGTCAGCATCAGAAAACAGAAACAGTCTGGCTCCCAAGAAAAGAACCTCCTCCCTCCCCCAAAAAAGAGGATGCTGGAGAAGATAACATGCCATATGCCCTGGACTTTTAAGCCCTTTTCTTCTTATAGTTCAGAGTCTACCTGTTTAATCCAGGACCCTTTCCCCCATCTTTCAATTTACATCATCATGCACGTATGAAGGAAACTGGAAATGCATGCTCTTCCCTCCTAGATACAATTCTATGATCATTAATCATTTCAACAGGATGAAGTTTATTTTGGAGGTCAGACACCTATGAACTCAGCTATGCAGAACAGAGATTGTTTAAGACAACACCTTTTTTTTTTTTTCTTTTTGGTTTTTCAAGGTTGGGTCTCCCTCTAGCTCAGACTGACCTGGAATTCACCATGTAGTCTTAGGGTGGCCTTGAACTCACAGCTATCCTCCTACCTCTGCCTCCTGAGTGCTGGGATTAAAGACATACACCACCATGCCCAGCAACAACACCTTTTAAAGGTGTGCTTGCTAAACACCAGTGGAAAGGCTACTCTACTCCCCTCTTTCCTCTAACCAATTCTTGTCCTTCCTGCATTCCGACAATAACCAGTAACTATGCAAGAGGCCAATCTGCTTTCAGAAAGCAATCTATCTTAATGTAAATTGCTTTCTCCATTTTCTGTGATTAATCAAGTTTCTAAATTGTCTGATGAATTCACTTTATCCTGAGTGTAAATTATTTAGCCTTCTGAAGGTAATCTTTCAAAATTAATGCCCAAGGTTGGACAACTTTTTCTAAAACCAGCTCTCAAAGATTCTTAGTGTTAGATGCAAATACAAATGATCATCAACAAATAGCCTGGATCCCAAATTCAAAATTTTGGTAATCCCTCTTTCAGTCACTAGGAGGTCACCAGTGGGCTTCTGATCAATAACAATGGTGATAATGTGTTTAGAACTGTGCTGTGTGGCTCAGCAGTTTAAGGTGCTTGCTTACAAAACCTAACGTCCTAGGTTTGATTCCCAGTATCCACATAACTATACAATGTGGTGTATATGTCTGGGCTTTATTTACAGTGTCAAGAAGCCCTGGTAAAGTGCTCTCTCTCTCTCCCTCTCTCATAATAAAAATATATTTTTAAAAACCTGTGTTGTGCTGACAAACCCATTTTTCCCTTGTGACACTAATGCTGTTAGGCAAGGAAACCAGCTTCAAGATTTGCCTAAAAAGTTTGAAAAACACCTAATTGTGTTTTTTTTTTTTTTAAGGGAAGGCATGATACACTGTTTTGTCTTATGGTTTGAACATATTTTTCAAATTTTCTAGTGAATATTTGGGGTTTTTTTCTTAAAAATAACTACGTACATAGAAAGCATTAAATGGTCAATTTGGCCTAAAATAAGCATGATGGAAGGCAGAGAACTCAGACAGCTTCATCCTGACAGCTCACAGTATTCTCTAGCAATGAGAAAATGCCTGATTTTCCCACATGTATTGGTGATTAATTGCAGAAAACAGACTTTTATATCGTCAACTGAGCATCTCAAATATCTTATCCAACAGCATTTCTAGAGACAGTCAGTGGCTTTCCATTATGTCTCAATGTCTTATTTATGTATTGTTTATGTGTTTGTGTATTCATTTTGTTACTGGGGATCAACTCTAGGACTTCTTACATGCTGAATGTACAATGTACCATGAAATTATTCCTTTGGACCCTTGTCTTAATGACTTTGTGTGTGAGAGAGAGAGGTGTGTATTATGTGTATTGTTATATACACATGAATGTGCAAGGGTGTGTGTGTGTGTGTGTGTGTGTGTGTGTACACATGTGCGTGCAAGTCTCCACATCCTCAGTGCTGGAATTACTGGTGTGTGCAATCACCTCCAACTTTTTACACAGGTGCTGGAGATCTAAACTCAGATCCTCATGCTGACTTAGCATATTCTTTACCAACTGAGCTACCAACCCAGTCCATCTAGTGACTCTCATCCAGAAAATCTAAGGAGCTAAGAAAGTACTCGACTTTATGAAAGTGGGTGGCGAAGACATATGAGGAAGTCTGGATTGGCTGCTGGTCTCTTCAGGGGGTGTTGAGCTGCATACATCTTGATGTATGCTGCCCATATGGTGCATCTCTAAGAAGAAGCTCTAAATTCTAAAGTAAAAATAGGGACAATGTGGGATTCATACGTCATGTTGGGTCAACAGGTGGGAAGGAACAAGGGTCTTCACAGATCTTCCTTTTAGCAGCTCAATTATAAGGAACATGTACTCAATTCCTACTTTTCCTATTTATTGTCCATCTGAGTTTTTGAAACAATTCAGTGAACAGAACAGAGAGTATATACAACAGCCAAGCATGTATGAAGGCAATGCCTAGGGAGCAAGGAGAAGATTGCGAACATGAAGGGCAATAGGTTGTGGTTTAAAATTGGATGATGCTTTGAACAAAGCTTGAAGGTGGTGAAAGAGTGAAGTCCATGGGGGGCTGGAGAAAGTCCATCTCCTTAGAGATGGGCCAGTGCACAACCCTTCTGAAGCCTGCCTGGCAGCTTCAAGCAACACCAGGAAGAATAGTGTGGCTTACTTGCAGGGAGAGCAAGCCCAAAGTTTAAAATTGGAAGTAGCAGGACTCTAGCAAAAGCTCGTCTTTCTTCTTCTCTCTCTCTCTCTCTCTTTGAATTTTGAATATATTTGCTTGGAATTTAATAAATGAATTGCAAACAATTTTTTCTTAAATAATTGGTAATAACTTCTGGCAGGCACTTCATCTATCAACCACTACAAGATGGGGTTGTTCCCTAGCCAGATCAGTTCTCTGCCACACCACACACATTCTCCAAGGCCAGAACTTTATTCTGATTGGAAGGATTCAAGCTCCTTCTCCACCAGAGTTCAGACCCTTAAGCCTTTTCAATAATAAAGCTCTTAAAGTTTCTGCCATCATATACATGAGGGTTTAGTAGCAATTCCAAAAATTTGATTTCTAAAGGTACAAAGATTTTGTTCATTATCTAACATGTAATCATCACATTTCAGTTGTCTTAGCAACCTATACAGTGTTCTCATTTACTTTTGAATAAGCCAGTGAATGAATGGAGCCTTTGTTCATGTGCTTATGAATTTCTTTCACCTGATACTTGATGTCTTTTGGACATGCTTCCTGTGCCAAATAACTGTCTTTATAGTCTTAAAATTCTTGTAACTAAAATTAAACTAGATTTTTCTTAAGGAGCTACATTTCCAATGAGAGTATGTTCAAGATGACAATGCTTGGAAATGCATGCACACATGCTTGTATTTTTAAATGCTTTCATTTTAATTATAATTAATATCCAAGGCTCACCCATGCATATTAGAGAATGGCTGCAAAATGAAAAGGCTGATGACAAAGCGAGATGACCCAGAGTTCTCTGGTTGCCATCTCAGAGTGCACTTGTCAGTCTGCATCTCAAAGGGAAGAATAACTCAAGAGCATGGGAAGAAAGAAGTACAGGAACTTAAATAGACTTACCACAAGCAGGGGCTGACTCAGCAAAAAGGAGAAGGAAAAAGAATGAAATATAAATGTAAGAATGCAGAATGCTTAGTTATGGGATATTTTAGCATTCACAGAGGTACTTAAACCCCTGGGGACACTGATGGACTTGAGCTCAGTGGAATGATTCTTATGAGTGTTAACTACTCGGATTCTCTACGTAAAAAAATTGAGTTATTCTTTTCAAAAAGTATTTTATTTATTTATTTACTTATTTGAGAGAGAGAGAGAGAGAGAGAGGAAGAGGCTGATAGAGAGAGAGAATGGGCATGCCAGGGCCTCCAGCCATTGCAAACGAACTCCAGACACATGTGCCCCTTGTGCATCTGGTTTATGTGAGTCTTGGGGAATCAAACCAGGGTCCTTAGGCTTTGCAGACAAATGCCTTAACCACTAAGCCATTTCTCCAGCCAAAAAATTGAGTTATTCTTAGCATCATAGAAGTTTTTCTATTCAAGGTGAGCTCATTTGCTGTTTTCAATATTTTTATTTATTTGCAAGGAGAGAAGAATGGAGAGATTGCTCAGTGGGTAAGGTGCGTGTCTGCCAGGAAAGAGAAATAATGGGCACTCCAGTGCCTCTTGCCACTACAAACAAACTCCAGATAAATGTGCCACTTTATATGTCTGATTACATGGGTACTAGGGAATTGAACTCAGAATGCCAGGCTTTGCAAAACAAGCACCTTTAACTGACAAGCCATCTCTCCCAGCCCTACTTTTGCTTAAGATGATGCATGATTCAACAACGCACACAATTTGGGTCCACCCTAATGGTCATGTCTCAAAGGTTATGAACAGCTCACAAGTACAATATGGGAACTTTTATCTTTGAAACATCACAGTATGTGAATTATTTGCTGAATCAGTTAAGGACTAATCGTTTTGTTGCCACAGACCTGACTTAAGATGGAAACTCCTCTATTGATTTCTGTCATGCACTATATTAGTAGAAATTCTATTCTTCTCTAAAACAGTACCAGCTTTTCCAGAAATACTCAGTGGTATTTCATGAAGTGTCCCAATCCTATAGATCTCATTTGTGTCACCCATTTTCTCACTTTCTGTTCTTCCAATGGAAGTTCCAGAATCCCAGCTAAAGGGGATGTTAGATGCCCTTCCAGTGCCTGAGACAAAGTGATTAACATGGCTTAGCAAAATGCCAGACATAGGCACCAAAGCCTCAGTGTGGTGGCTACTCCCCTGAGGACGGCTGCCATTAGACAGGAGCGATATCTCTGACATCAAATGGGAGACAAAATCAGGCTGCTGTAGCTCAAACAGGGCTTTTATGGTATTCTTATCTGCTGTGTTTTATATGTGTTCTTGGAATGGTTACTCCCCTGGGCTTTCTAACTAGGGCTTGTTTTAGAGAGGCAAAGATGAAAGCCATACTGCATGTGAAGGATATGTCACGGGTATGCATATGTGTAGGTGTGCACCCATACCACATGACCAGCAGTGTTCCTCCAAGGATGACTTGGCAAGGTCAACCTTTTGTTCTATATGTCTGTCAGTCACACAGCAGTACTGACCATCCAGTTGTTGGACTGTCTGACACTGCCTCCTAGATCAGAGTAGCACCACCTAAACTTCCTTATAGTTCTCAGTCTGCATCTACCCAGGTCACCTGTTTTTGATCAGAAGAGAGTATTGTGGATATGATAGTTCAAGTTCTTATGCTTTAAAAAAGATTTTGGGGGTTGGAGAGATGGCTCAGAGGCTATTATGCTTGTCTACAAAGCCTAACAACCCCAGTTCAGTTCCCCAGTGCCCACACAGAGCCATATGCACAAAGTGGTGCATGTGTGTGGGGTTCATTTGCAGAAGCTAGAGGCCCTGGTACACCCAGAGGCTCTGTTGCATCCTCTCTCTCTCCATGCAAATAAATAAAATAAATTAAATATTTAAAAAATTGTTTGGGGCTGGAGAGAAGTGTTTGCCTGTAAAGCCAAACAACTCAGGTTTGATTCCCTAGTACCCACATAAAGCCACACGTATGAAGTGAAGGATGCATCTGGAGTTCATTTGCAGTAGCTGGAGGCCCTGGTGCATCCATTATCTCTGTCTCTCTGTCTCTCTGTCTCTCTCTCTCTCTCTCTCTCTCTCTCTCTCTCTGCATATGAATAAATAAATAAATAAATTATTTTTATATTTTTAAACATTATTTTGGAAGCACAAGTCTCCGAAAATTTTATTACTAAAGCCAACCTTCCGAAGGCTCAGATTGAGTCCCTCCACATTGCTATCATGAAAAGGTGTTCTCAAAAATAAAAAAACAACAAAGTTGGAAAAGGCACTCTTCTGTAAAGCATCTGACAGTGAACTGAGTCATGGCTCCTCCAGATAGCTGACAAAGCACCGTCGATGTCTATATGAGAGTCCAGGCAGAGGAACAGAGTTCATAAATACTTTAGAAAAACATCTCAAGGCCAGTGTCTCAATAACAACACTACTCAGGTGACCATACAGTGAAACACATGCAGTCTGTAAGCTCCAGACCCAAGTGGAAGGCCTTTCCCTGGCCTTGGAAGAAAAGTTGTTAAGGTTTCAGAACCTTCTCCAAAATCCATGCCTTTCTTTTATTCTTTCCATTCTTGTCCAATAGATCAGTTTCATGTCATCTGTCAAATCTGAATAATAAAGCATGTATATAAATTTTTATGAAATTAGATTTTACTTCTGGGAAAAGGTTTTATTTATGCAAAGGAAATCAGTAATCTCCGAGGACTATTGGAAATAAATGGATTTCCAAACATGTTGATAGCATCTTCTTGATTTATCATTTGTAAGTATAGTACTCTAAACAGTGGTTTCAGAATCTTTGAAGCTGACATATTTTACTTGTTTATATGATAGATCCCTACATGTCTCACATTGCAGTCTTTGCCTGCCTTTTCCCTTATGGCCATGCACTAAGGATACATTTAGTGAAACAACAGAGAGTTGTACCCAAATACTTGACAAGAAACAAGGGGAGCCGGGCATGGTGGCACATGCCTTTAATCCCAGTACTCGGGAGGCAGAGGTAGGAGGATTGCCATGAGTTCGAGGCCACCTTGAGACTACATGAATTGCAGGTCAGCCTGGACTAGAGTGAGACCCTACCTCGAAAAACCAAAAAAGAAAGAAAGAAAGAAAGAAAGAAAGAAAGAAAGAAAGAAAGAAAGAAAGAAAGAGAGAGAGAGAGAGGGGGAGGGAGGGAGGGAGGGAGGGAGGGAGGGAGGGAGGGAGGGAGGGAGGGAGGAAGGAAGGAAGGAAGGAAGAAAGAAACAAGGGGCAAAGATTTGTTCTGGTTTATAGTTTGAGGTTATAGTCCATTGTGGCATGGAAAGGGAGGTACGGTAGTGGGAGCAGGAGGCAGTTGGTCACATTGTGTCCACAGACACTAAAGCACACAGAAATGAATGCTGGTATTCAGTTCACTTTCTACTCTTTATTCAAACGTAGACCCTGGCCCATTGAATGGCACCACCTTCATTCACGATGGATCATCCCTCTTTCGTTAGTCTTTTCTAGATGCAGTCTCGGAAATATACCCAGAGGACTGTCTCCTAGGTTATTTTAAAATTCAGTCAAGTTGACAGTGAAAATTAATCACCCCAGCAACTCATTGTTTTATGCAGAATAGAGGAGAGAAAACTGGAATAAAGAGGGCATGAAGCAAGAAATAGGACCCGTCTTCATGCCAAGAATCAGATAAAGGCAAAGAAATGCTTGTTTTCTGAGTACAATCCTTAGAAGTGACAAAACTGCCTTCACACACCAGGAACTATGTACTGATTGTACATGTGGGGTGAATACAAAGGGATTTTGTATAGTAGGATATGGATTACTTGTATATAGTAGGAGATGGACTGACAGCATATGGTAGGAGTCATTGAGATGAATTTACCATAGGCATTTTGAGGGTCTTACTAGTCTTCTTTTTCACCTTTCCTAAGTAATCTCACCCTTTTTATGGGAGATGGAATGTTCTACAATATGTTTTCATTAGATTGAATTTTCACAGCCAAATTGAAGCTGTTATCAGTTGGTTGAGCTATTGCTTACTGAGTGACTATGGAGATAGGCTTCAAATTCTTCTTGTTCAGAGTCTCTGATATGTTTCAGCTGTTCCATTTTTTCTCCCTTCATATTTTTATGCTGCTGCTACCCAGTTGAATTTTCTGTTTATTTTGTCAGTAATAATGGTTAAAACCTTTAAGCCTGACATATGTTTTTTATTTCAAAGTCCACTTCAAATCACTCCTTTTGTATGCATGCTATGGAAGGTTGGTTTGAAAGCTCTGGGAAGATTCTAAATGAGTACAGTTCATAATTTTCACTAAAAGTGTTGACATTTTCTTTGGTAAAAATTGGTCATACTGTAGAATGTGAAAAGCTAGTTTATAAAACAAAATCCCATTATGGCTTCATCTTGGAGGGAGCCAATTTGCAGGCTAAAGCTATAACTAGTAAAATCTTGCCCTAAATGAGACTCGTGAATTATGCCATGAAGAGAAACCTGTTATGGTGGGTCCATGCTGCAAGAGGACAGGGTTTATTGGAAGACCAATAATGATGCATGTGGATGAGAGTGAATTAAATAAGTATAAGGTCCAGCATTACTCATTGCCTCAGAGTTTGTGATTCAGAAAGTTACTGCCCGTGTCAGTAGTCTCTCTCTCTCCCTCTATCCTGTTTAGCCTAAAGCCAGCACAGCACAGCTCAGCTATAACCCATAACAAGTTACACTCAACCCAGACATCATGGTAGAAGAAACAACCTGCTTGGGTAGTGATTTTCTGGACACAATTTATACATGCTCAGTTTTCTTCCTTGTCAGATTAAGCATTTTTATGTTGTGATATTTTTACGATCATAAGCTACCTAATTTGGAACAAACATGAATAATTTCCAGTGGAGCATGACTTACCTGAAGGAAATTACTTTTATTAAGTTAGTTGTTTAATATATTTTGTTCCCTTTCAAGAGAAGGATACAATAAGCAGCTGATACTCATGATTTTCTTGATTATCTGGTTAGTTCACAGACTGGAGATATGGGGGGGGGGGTTGTGAAAAGTGGGAAGGCTAGGGAGTTAAAGACAGGTTTATACAACCTGTTGGGGGGGGGAACTGGTGAGGCCACTTATGTTTTAAATCAAGAATATGTTTTCAGTGAAGATATTTTCTAATGATTCACAGAAGAATGTTGTCAACTTGGACTACAACTGCTGAAAACCAAAATGTAACTAGTTCTATAGCATTACATTCTGGCAAGAATTTTTGTTGTGATATGAAGCAAAGTTCTGAGAAAATAACAGTGCTTTTCAAGCTTTTACAGTGCTTTCCTAACTTCTTAAAAATATTAGCAGCATTTTTTTTCTCTTCATTACAAGGACAAATTTGAAAACATATGTGTTTGATTTTTAGAGTAACTTTCTTAATCTTGATGGGAAGATAATTACTCAATGTCAGTATGTTAAGTTCTTACACAATTTCAAGAAAATTACTTAAGAGAAAATGCAGAAAAGAGGTTTTGTGGAAGTACAAAGAAAACATAAGTGGAAAGAACTATTAAGAACAATTAAGCAGTTAGAGTGAAAAGTTAGAAAGTAGAGCTTTCAAATTCCACAATATTCATAAAGGATCCTCCTTGTCCTATTTTGATATTGCTTGATTATGTTTCTGAGTTTGCATCTCAGAAGTACAGTGGATCTATTACCTTATTTCTAGTTATTTTAATATTTTAATTTTCCATAGGTTGAATCCAAGCATATATATGACATGAAAATGGAAAGGGGATGATGTGGAGGTGCCTGGGAAGCTTTACAAGCAAGTTCCTTTAACTGCTGGGACATCTGCTCAGCCCCAAAATATTAATTTTGATATGCTTAATTATCAGCCAAAAATGTTCATACCTAAACCAAAGCACTTTCAATGAATTCTGGAATGTTCTTCCTGGTCACATGTAGCCTTGAGTTTCCAGCCACTTGCAAGCAGAATGCATATATTCATTTTACAGTCCTCTGACTCTTCATGTGAGAATGGATATGGGAACTCCTAGTTCTTTACTCACTTGATTTAACATCTACTATTTCACCCCACTGAAGACTCACAGTAGCCTGCTCACTCATACATGGCTGCCTTCACACCTGCCACACTCCCTGAACACACGGCCTTGGCTCCTCCTGACAAGAGCTCTCACTTTTCTTTTCCCACTTGTGAGCCCACTTTACTAGTGAGAAGCAGTCCTTCCTGTCATGGGTTAGAGGTACTTTCTTGCCACTCCCTCACCTTTGTGTCCCCCAAAGCCATGGCCTTCACACACTGCTAGAGTGATTCCTGCTCCTCAAGCACACTGCCAGTCAGCAGGGCCATACTTTGTCCCTGCACTCCAAGGTCTAAGCCATCTCTGAGCACATGCTAGCATGTTGTAAGCTATTTGGATAAAGTGAAGGATAGACACACAGTTATCATTTTGACAGTATTCTACAGTGAGACCAAATGGTTCAAGTATAGTGTGTGTGTGTGTGTGTGTGTGTGTGTGTCCGTGTTTTGTAGCAGTAAACAGCATAGTTCTACAATACCCAACACTGTCTACAAGCTCAGCCTGCCCTTACTGTGATGATGATATCCACTGGTCTTATAAAAATGAGTCTCAACATTTTATCTTCTACTACACTCAACTCACTATTTCACCAATCAATTCAGCAGCAGAAAGGACTTCAGCAGGGTGTCAAACAGACAAGGATTCTCCTCTTCTGCAGTTTATGTTCTAGTGGAGAGAGACATATGATAATAAAGACTGATTTGTGAATCAGGAATTTGGATGAGAGTAGTTCTATGGGGAAAGACAAAGCAAGAAAAGAGGAGAAGGAAGCCTGGTGTGGTGGTACATGCCTTTAATTCCAGTACTCAGAGGCAGAGGTAGGAGCATTGAGGCCACCCTGAGACTACATAGTGAATTCCGGGTCAGCCTGGACCACAGTGAGACCTTATCTCGAAAAACCAAAATAAATAAATAAATAAATAAATAAATAAATAAATAAAAGGAGAAGGAATGTATGAGAAGAAAAGGGGTACGGGGGTACAGTTATGCATTTCTTGGCCAAAGAAGAGTTATAAATTCAGTGATGGCATGAGCTAGAGGAAATGATGGTTTTATCCACGCAGTTACCTGGGGTCTATGAAGAGAGAACAGCATGAGCAAAGGTCCTGAGGTGAGAGTGTGTTTGTTGTGCTTTGGGAATGGTGCTGTCAACCGGGAGCAGTGAGTATGAGGAAAACTTGGGTGATATGAGGGCAGGAGGAAAGAAGAAACCAGTTCAGCTCAGGTCTTTGTGATGCTGTTACCTTGTACTCTGAGTAAGCTAAAAAGGTACAAGAGGGCTATAAGAAGAGGACTGAACAATCAGACTTTATTTTTAAGACTCTGTTTGATTTCTGTGGAGAACAGTGCTGTCCGATATAACTTTCTGCAATGGAAATGTTCTCTAATCTGTGCAGTCCTACACAGTGGGCACTGACAATATGTGACTATTGCTTTAACTATGGCTAGTGTAACAGACACACAATTTCTAATTTATATTGATTTACATTGAAATAACCACCTGTCACTAGGATATATTTTATCATTAGGGCAGACATAGAAGGAAGGCTGATGGTATCTGTACTACATTCTAACTCGGGAACACGGTGCAGGCTGTCAGACTGAAAAAATATCTGCATTTTTTAATTTAATAGGCCTTTGTTCAACAAGTAGCATGATTCAAGTTCTGTTTTCATTATGGGAGGGCATTTAAAATCTATTAAACACACTCTTGCCCAAAAGAGGTTTCAGAATAATGCAGGATAGAATATCACAAAGAAGGCAGGGGAGAAGGCTCAGCAGTTAAAAGTGCTTTCTTGCAAGCCTGCTGACCCAACTTCAAACTTCCCTAGCACCAATAAAAATCTGGATGAGTCTATAATCCCAGCATTCATATGGCATTAGGAGGCAGAGCACAAAAATAATAAGACACCCTGTCTCAAAAATAGGGTGGTAGGAGAGGAAAAACACCTCAAGGTATTTCTGTGACCACATATACCATGGCATGTGCACACCCATACACACTCACAAATTTAAAAAAAAAAAAGAGTATTACAAGGAAATGAGTACTAATTGGTTAAAGATGAAAAGGGATAATAAAGCTTGTGTTTCCAAGAAGCAGTGGCATCTAGATGTGCCCTAGAGGCATCCATAGCAAAGAGAACATCATATACCATAGGAGAACTGTGAGCACAAAGGCATTCCAATGTCTACGAAGGCAGACATGGCAAATAAACCCAGATAGGAAATCTGTGGCCAACACCAGCAAGTCTTTGAATTAGTATAGCACATATTTTGTGAATACTGTTCATTAGAAATGATCTGTAGGCTATCATGTATAAGATGCCTTGACCTTTAAAATTCTCTGCCGCCCTTAGCTAGGTGAATATACGTATCAATTAAAATGCACAGCCAATAATTGGTTCTCAAAGGTAGAGCTGTTAAGAGGCATTATAAGATCTGTTCTTTGTAGTTTAACAAAATACACGATTCCAGCACAGACTGTAATTTCTTAATTCATGACATTTTCTATCAGTGTTAAAATGAAATGAGTGAAATTTATTTATCATCCAATACTCTGATGTTTTTCTGAGTAGAAGATACGAGGAAGCAATATATAGTAATGTATAATTAAGGTGGAATTATGGGGGAACATCACTGGAGAAATAGTATATGCATGTGATTGTTGAACTCTGTGTTTGTCTATACTCTGTGTTTTTCATGAGTAGATTTTGACTTGTAGCTGCTGTTATATGTCATATATAAATATGGAATATAAAACATACTATTTCTTTGAATTTAGAGAGGAAAACTATTAATTAAAACTTATCAATCTAACCATTGAAGTTCCTCATTGAAATGCTGATTCTGTTTTTCTCAAATCCACCTTATCTATCTCCAGCTTGAATGAAGCTTCAAGTGAATCAGTCCAGGTGAGGTGTTCATCTCTGAGGGTGATATAAGTCATTGGGCATTTGTCAATGTTTCTTAGGTTTAAAGCAGAGTGGACTCAATATGAATGAGGAGAGGAGATCAAAGGAGTCTCCACAAGTCCTAAACACTTTCCAAATAACATAGACTTTTGTTCTTCATTCTAGAACCTTATTTTTCCTAGTGGCCTCACATCACAGCAAGTTTAGCAGAAGCAGCCACTTCTTTTGACTCTTGAATAATCCAAAGTCCCTGCCCGCCTTGTGCCCTTGGTGAAATGTAATCATAAATCTTCTCAGCTCTGGGGATAGTGACTCCTAAATTCAATTAAGTAGAACCTAGTAAGAATTTGTAAATCAAATAAAGAACTCTATATAAATTCAGAGTCAATTCAGAGTTTCAATGTTTCTCACTGGTTTCCTTTTACAGAAATAGTGGGAAATACAGCTGCTGTTTTTGTGTGTGTGTGTGCGTGTGTGTGTGTGTTTTCCCAGCTCCTTGTGAAGGTATTTCTTATTGAAACCAAACCCAAGTTTCTTAAATTCCTAGACCACTATCTGTCCATGCAATTCAAGTCTGTTTTCCAAAGACTAGAGTGCCAGAAAATCAAAAGCTGCTTGCCTGATTTGATTTCCTTTAGTAATCTTCCAAGGAGAATTTGCAGTTGGGGGTTGGAAGAGGCAGTAAACTTGACCATATTAAGAACTCAGTATATTACAAGTAAAGACCAACATATCACAGAGAACATGCGGTTTTGGTCTTCCTGAGTTTGAGTCACTGCAATTAATCATGTCTATAAAAATGTATATGTTGGGGGGTAAATATGAATTAAACCTATAAATATAGAACCATAAGCAGTAGTGAATATAAAGATGCAAGTTGGAAGAGTAGGGAGGGAAAGAAAAAAAGATGATATGGGGGGAAGAGAATTGAGGGAAAGGAAGAAGAAATAGGGTGACTGGAATCAACAAAAACAAATTGTCAGAATGGGTCAACCTCAATCTCTGTCTGCCAAAAAAAAATTACTCAACATGGAAAAAGGATTAGAATATGCTTTAACATTAACTATGCAAACTATCCCAGAATTGTCATGCATAATGTTACAGTATGTTTTTTTCATTGTTGGTGCTACAGTTTGGATTTTTCTAAGTAGTTATGTCTTAAATTAGAAAACTGTACTAAACACACACACACACACACACACACACACACACACACACACTGTATATATAACTTGGTGTCGGGCATTGCAAAACACGGTCTGGGACTGTGAGAAAGCTGGCCTGGGCTGTTGGACATGGCGGGGGACCTTGGGCTGTGGGGGCTGCAGCCCTCCTTATAGTTGGGAACCCACTCTGGCACCGGGGCTGGCCCTTCCTTCTTGCGAGATTGTAGTGTGCCTCATCTTCACCCAGAGGAAACCAGATGGCAGGCCCTCCCCACTATCCCAAAGCACTTGAGCATTCCATAGTCTAAGGTTCTGCCACTCCCTACAGTTCCTGACCTTGTGGCCAGCTGCCCAAGAGACCCTTATGTGGTCGTAAACAGTGTCTCTGCTGCTGTAGCCATCCAATATGTGGCTGAAGTCACTCAGCCTTTCCTGCCACTTCTGTTATCTCCCTTGCAACTTCTCCTTCACAACTTCTGCCTTCCAGCGCCAGCCAATTAGATAGCAACCCATAAACCTATGTTTCCAGTCACCTTATAGTCTGCATGTGCCATCTCAACCTTTCCCAAGTGTTTATAAACCCACTCCCCTTTTGAATAAATGAGACAAAGCTCTACTCATCAGACTGACTTGAGGTGGTTCATTGCCCATCGCACTCATCCTGCTCTCCCCCAGCTCCTCCTGCGCCCGGGGCGTCAGTGGCCAACTACCCCCAGGGATAGCGAGGACCCTCAACTTGGATTGTTTGCATGATGAACAAGATGCTCCTCTGACTTTCATATGGAGTTGGGAGCTAGGAAAAGTCCTCCTCATCCAAGGGCAGTATCTGGCTCCTTGGCCGGTTCCATGCTCACTGCTGATAATGGGCTTTGGTTTGTTCAGAATTCCTTTATGTGGTCACATTGTAGATGGACTGTTTGCACAGTCTTGGCTTCTTGAGTAATTTCTGTGAAGGATTATAAAAAAGCCACTTTTTTGGTTTCTAGAATCACATAAGATTGAATGAATCTCAGCAGGACTTTAGCCACAGAAAAATATAAAAGGTTATAAAAGAAAGGCAATCTACTATCATGTTAAATTCTGGAATCATGTAAAGGGAAACTTGAACCTGTCATTCATTGCCTATGATCAGAAAAGATACTTCTTAAAGCTTGGTTTATCCACCGGAAATGAGGTGGTTACAACTGTGCCAACCTCATGCTTTATACCCCTAACCTCTGTGGACAGTGCTTGGCACCTACTAAGCATTCAGAGGCTAGTCACGAGGTGAGAATTACTCCCTGAATTCATCTCACTCCATCTTCTCATCTGTAAGTAATTTCTGTCTAAATATGAATTCAATTGTCAAAGGGTTTGATGCTTATTTTGACAATATCCCCTCCAGGTTTGTGTCATTTTCAGTGGAGAATGACCTTAATTCCTTGGGAAATAGTAGAAAAGGGAGTTCACCTTCATGAAGTAGGCTTTGATCTTATAAAATCCCTTTTCCTATTTGGGTTGACTTTTAAATGCAATGAAATTTATGAGTTTGTGATTCTTAATTACTTTGTCCATAGCTCACAGATTACATGGAAGCTCAGCTCTGACTGGCACAAAAGACACTTGGGCTAGATTGACAAGAAGTTAGAAATATGTATTAAAATTTCTATTCCCTACCAAAGAAGTGAGATCAGAAACTTCTATAATCATCTGCCCATCTGTGTTCACTGAGGCATTATTCACAAGATAAACTACCAACTTAACTATCAGTGGGTAAATAAAAATATTGTGAGCTGTATATCAAATAACATACAACAAATTTTAATTTATTCTAATACTAGAACTTTTATTATAATGTATTTTCAACAGACCATCCTAATGTTATAATATCCTTTTTCACTGTTGAATGGAATTCTAATAATAATATGGTTCTAATACATATTAGAATATTATTCAGCCTTATTGGACATTTTCTGTCATTTACAACAATATACATGAATTTAGAAGACATTAAATGAAATAGTTAGAGGCAAGTACCATGAAATCTCTCATATGTTTTTCTAAATGTTAAGTAGTAATAGAATAGAAAGGTGACAACAGGGCTGGAGAGACGGGTGAAAAGTCAAGTGTGCTTCCCACACAAGCATGAGGACCTGAAGGGGCCTCAGACTACCTGAGTTTGAATCTCTGGAATCCATGGAAACAGTCAGACATAACCATGCAAGTCTGTCTCCCCTCCTCTGTGAGAGTGGGGACTGGGGAACCATAGTTCTCCCAAATCAGTAAAAGACTACATAGCAAAGTAGAAACAGGCAGGTGAGTGATGAGAGGGCACCCAGTGGTCTTCTCCAGCCACAGCAGAAGAGCCTATGGGACACTATAGGACAAGCATGTGGGCACCCATTAGCACATACAGATGCACACATCATACTTGCCTCACATATGAAGGAAGAGAAGAAAGAAGAAAGGGAGGAAGAGTGGGAGGGAAAGAAGGAAAGAGGGAAAAGAAAAAAGAAAGGGAGAGTGGGGAGGAAACAAGGAAGGAAGGAATGCAAAGAAAGAAAATGGAAGGAGAAAGAAGAAGTGGAGGAGAGGGGAAGGGAAGGAAGGAAGGGAGGGAAGAAGAAAGGAAAGGAAAGATGTTGCAACAAGAGATAGACAGGAAGTAGATGAAGAGGTGGAGGTCAAAGGTAAAATATATTGTGAATAACTGTAGAGTTCTGAAGTACAACATGAAAACTGTAGTTAATAATATTTTACCATGTATTTGAAACTTATTAAGTATATAGTGTCTAAGTGCTCATGTCACTGAATAAAACAACAAAACAGTGCCTAAGCAGAATGGTGGATAACTTGAAATAATCATTTTACTATGTATATCAAAATCACATTGCAGGCCTGAAATTATGTAATAAAATGTTAAATTTTATGTTAATTTTTATGTTAAATTTTTTGTTCCATTTGTCATGGTCATTTAAGTGGCTATGTTTTCTTTATTAAATCATCAGGATTCTTAAACTTTCAAAGCACTTCAAATGTGACTATGACTTATGCATATCTATCAAAACCCAAATGCAGCGTTTTGCTAATATTTAAGCTCAGGGGTAGAATGCTTGACTAACAGGCTCAAGGTCTTGAATTCAATCCCAGAATGATGCTTGAAAGCAAGATCAGAGACAGGTTTTATAGGTATGCCGTGAGATCATGAGCTTAGGCCCCTACCAGTCTCTGCAGATTAAATATTTCTGTCGATTTGATGAGATGATAGGAGCAGACACTACAGCTTGCCTGAGTGAGCAGAACATCCCACTGCCTCAGAGATTCCCACTGAATATAGTGTGAGGACAATAAAGTATTCATTTAAAAACAAGAGCATGTTATTATTAGTGTTTCTTTTTAAAAAGAATGGTTTGAGTGTATGCATGCATGTACACATGCATGTCAGAGTCTCATGCCACTGAAAACATCTGTCAGATTTTCTTTTGAGTGTCTGGAAAATTGAACCCAGGCTGGCAGGCTTTGCAAATAAGCACCTTTAACTGATGAATCTCCCCAGCCCCTAGCATTTCTTTTTATAATTCTGTTCTAATGCATACTATAATATTATTCAGCCTTAAAAGATAGGGAAGTTGGCCATGGTGGTGCACACCTTTAGTCACAGCACTTGGGAGGCAGAGGTAGGAGGATTGCCATGAATCTGAGGCCAGCCTGAGACTACATAGTGAATTCCAGGTCAACCTGGGTGAGAGAGAGAGAGAGAGAGAAATGAAGAGAGAGAGAGAGAGAGAGAGAGAGAGAGGTCCTGCCACTCATCTATGTGCATGAACCCGAAGGACATTATGTTTTGTTTAGCTTTGTTTTGAGAGAGCATCTCACTATGAAGCCCAGGTGGCTTCATACTTCAAACTTAAATACAATTTCAGTTTTGGTAGAAAAGATATTATTTTGAGACAGTATTATTCAAGGTGGTATGTATTATGTATTTGGTTTCACTAAAGACATTTTATAATTACCTCAAGTGGCACTTATTTAGATAAATTACTGGCCATTAAGAACATCAGCAGCATTTTCCAAAGGAAAAGCCATGACTAGACCCAGAAGGAGTGCCTCCTACAAGCAAATTCTCTGTCTAACTTGAACCCTATTTTCCCATTGAACTAGGAAGGTCTTAATTCCTTCTATCCATCATGTGCTTTCCCTGTTCCCCTGAAGGCTCCCTACTTGCCCATGCAATCACAGTTCTTCTGTTGCCCAGGCTCTCCCCACCTCCCCTGGGCTCCCCTGCAGTCCACTTCAAAGCGGATCCTAGTGAGTCAGTTAAATTATTACCCCCAGGTGCTGGCTCACCTTCCTTCTTGCTGAAGTTTACCTCCTTTAGCTTTGAGTCCTGGGGGAAGCCTAGCGAAGTTGGAGGAAGATCAAAGTAGCAGGGCTAAATTTGGAGCCTTAGAGGTGGAGTTGTGCCCCAAGCCCCATCTTTTGCTCTTCACCCCTCTTCTATTCTGCCTCACAACCTCCCCACACCCTCTGACCCTCTGCCCTCCTTGCCCTAACTGAAAGAAAGAGTGGGTCCTGTGGCTAAACCATATGCTGTGCAGTTAGATGTTCTCTATTTTCACCCTGTTTGATGTCTACTTAATGTTCCAGCATAAATATAGAAGACAGATGATTTTTGATTCAGTATTTTTGAGCACCCACTTGTGTTCTATGGAAGGCACTGTGGTTGATTGAACATCTTGATGAGTAGGAGATAACCTGTCCCCACAACAACAACGAGACACCTTTTAAAATCCCAGCGAGCATGTTATTCCATGTGTTTTGTAGAAAATCTTCAAAATGCATAACCTGTAGGTTACTTTTTTGAGTTCTTTGTAGATTCCAGATATTACACCTTAGTCAGTGTATAGCTGTCAAAAACTTTTCTCCCATTCTGTGGGTAATCCATTGGCTCTGCTTATGGTATGTGTGTCTGTGCAAAAGCTTTTTAGCTTCATGAGATCCCATTGGTTGAGAGATTGTTTAATTTCCTGGGCTACTAAGCTATTGTTCAGGAAGTCCTTCCCCACTCCTATATAATAGCCCCATGGGAAGTACCAGCAACCTCACTGAGGATGGCCCCCTGTAGAATGGGGGGAGTGAGGAGGGAAAAGATGTATTCATACAAAATATGTTCTTAATAAAAATAAAAATAAAAATACATAACCTATTTAACTTTTTCAAAAACTAAGCTGCTCTATGCAGAGATTAGACATACTTTGGCACATTTTTAATGGTTTGAATGGTACTGAATATATTTGAGTCCTGATATATATACTTGAATATTCACTTGGGTGTATGCATGTGTATATTGCTTGTGTTTATATTAATATATATGTAGGTGCATGTGTGTGCACATATGTGGAGACCAGGGGATAACCTCAGATGTTGATCATCAGGAGCTATACACTTTTTTTAAGACAGGGTCTCTCATGGTTCTGGCATTCGCCATGCAGGCTAGATTGTATAACAAGCCCCAGGGATCTACCTTCCTAACACTGGAATTGAAAGTATTCCTCCTCATGCTGACTTCGTGTGTTTGGACGTGTGTGTGTGTGTGTGTGTGTGTGTGTGTGTGTGTTATCTATGACATAGTGTGTGTGGTGTATGTGCTGATGCAGCATCCCGTGCATGTACCTGTGAAAGAAATATATCAGGTGTCCCGTCCATAGCTCATCTTGTGTTTTTCTTTAGAGCCAGTCTTACTGTTTCAGGGTCCTTTTCCCAAGTCCTTATGATTCTCTTGTGTCTGCTCCTTATAGGACTGGGATTAGAGGTGTGCATGGCCACATCCAGCTATTTAAGTGTGTGCTGGAGGAATTGAATTTGGACGGTCTGTTCTTTGGCCCTCTCAGGCCCTTATGCTTGCAAAGGAAGTACACTTAACCACTAAACCATCTGGCCTTTTAAAAAAACTATCTCCCCAGCCCCTGAATATGCACTTTTCTATTCTCTTTTTAAGCTCAATACTATGATTGATCCACCATAAAATTGAAAATTACTTGCATAATATCATATCACAGGGTATTTAATAGTTTATGTAATCATTTCCTCATTTAGAGATATTTCTGTTCATTTCAGAATTTCCCATGTTATAAATAATTCATTCTGTATTTTCTGCACAAGTCTTCTCATATTCCTTATTTTCTTAGAATGAACTTCTAGAAATGCAATTCTATGCCAAATGTAAAGTCTATTTTAAAGCAAGAAAGCTTTCCACCAACCTTGTACAATTTTAAAATCAAGGCAAACAGAGCATAGGAATTCTTGCCCATGCATCTCAGCATTTTAAAAACTATAATTCTGGTCATTCAATAAGTTAGACTGGTTTATATTTTTTTAAGTTTGTTAGATTTTAGCTTATTTTTGAAATGTGATAGACATACAGAAATTCTGCATATCATAAATGTGTAAGTTTTTATGACTCTTCCATAAAAACCATGTAACTAGCACCACAAGACAACTGCACCCGTGCCCCGCTCCCACAATCCTCCTTCATGCACCCGTCTCATTAGTCCTGAGTCCTCTTTCCTAACTTTTAACATCATAATGTTGCCTGCTTTCAGTATATGTAAATAGGATTTTGTGCAGTATTTCTAATTTTTAAAACTTTATTTCTTATATATTTTCAAGCAGAAAAGGAAGATGATGGAAGGGGAAGGACAGAGAGAGAGAGAGAGAGGTATTTCAGGGCCTCTTGAAACTGTAAACAAACTTCAGACACATGTGCCACTTTGTGCATCTGGCACTATGTGGGTTCTGGAGAACTGAACCCAGACTGCCATGCATTGCAAGCAAGTACCTTTAACTGCTAAGCTATCTCTCCAGCCCCCTAATTTTCATATCTGAAGTCTTGTTGCAAAAACCATATAATTCCCTACAAGGGATTGTGTGTTCATTATACCCTCCATTGTCTCCTCAGCGGCCCTACTGATGAGGGTGATCTCATCAAGGTGATCAGTATTCTAATTGTCTTTCTTCTCTGAATGACCTAGTGAGCTTCACCTGTTCCAAGCTCAACTTTCCAACCACTAGCTTTCCAAAACCATTAAGAAACTCCCTCATACCCATACACTCACACTTTTTAAAATCATGCTTCTTGGCTGATGGTTAGTTACTAGGCTTCTTGCTAGATTTCCACTGGTTCTCATCATGGCCCTGATGCTGGGTGAGATGAGGATAGGGAGAGCACACTAAGCGGAAAGGCCACACCTGTTTTCCACTCGTGTGAAAAAGCCAACTATACGAGATTAGCAAATGAAGGGTTAGGGTTGGTACCCTTAAGTGTGACAAAACCCTTATTTGTTACTATGGAAAAAGAGATCAGAATCAAGAAATATGAGGGGCTGGCTGGAAGTATGTCAGAAAATTACCAACCCTCAATGATATCCTTAATCCTGCTTGGTAATGATTCTAGGTTTAAAAAATTAACAACAAACAGCAGCAACAAAAAGACCCTCCTTTCCATTTCTGAGAGAGTAATTACTTTAAACCTTGCCACCTTCAACTTGCCACACTGTGTTCCCTCCATATCCCCAGACTTGAAGGTCTTGCCTCCTGCTATAGAGATTTAAGCTATGGACTGGGTTGGCTTAGTTTCCTGTCTTATCAGTTCTCCACAAACATCTTTCTCTGGCCCTTTGGAAGATATTCTGACATGATGTCCCTCATTTTATCAGAGGCCAATCCTCTCCACTTGTTCAGAATCATTTCAGAGTTGACAAGTGCCTTTTGTTGCTACTATGCTTATTATGTTAATTTTTTATTAATTATGAACTTTATTGTATGAACCAAAATTGTGTGCTGGTCAGATTTCCCCATAGGTTATAAGATAATTCCCTTGTAAAGGGATAAAATTCCCCTTGCATTCCTTCTGCCATCCCCCATTCCACTGAGGGCCCTCCTCACGAGGGTATAGGTATCCACGGTGAGGTCATGAATGCATCAGTCAGTCTCTGTGGGTTGGCAGCCATTAGTGCCTCAGGGTACTCCTTCCCACCCTGTGGCTTTTGCAATCTTTCTACCCCATCTTCCCCAGTGTTCCTTGAGTCTTGAAAGATGTGGTGTAAGTCTGATTTAGTGTTGAGCTCTCCGCAGCCTCTGGATTTCTGTTTTGAGGAGTTCTGGGTTGTCCTCCATGTCTTCCGCTGTCCCCCTGGCCCTGGTTGTCAGGCTTCAGTGGCAGCAGCACTTATGTTTAAATTGGCATTTCCTCTAGAATGTCTCCTTGGCAGTGGCAGATGTGATAGAAGTGGCTGATCTTGTATTGATGGATCTTGGTTCTCCCCAGCTTTTGTTGCTACTTGTTTAAAAAAAAAAAAAAAAGGATTCTCCAACCAAGAGAAGCTTGGATTGACGGTGAGAAGTGTAGTTATCTAAGATACTGTTTGGTGTCTATGACCATCACATCCATAGGATTCTGACTTGATTCTCAGTACCAGGTATGCATTCTCTCTCACTGAATGGGCCTCTTATCAAATCATAGAGCTGTTGATTTCCCTCATAACCTGTGTGCCACTATTGCACAGGTATGTACATCTTGTCTGGCTGGTTGATTCCATAGCTGGCAGGATCCCCTGCTTGTTCATTCTGTGCATGCCTATTATCCCCCAGCAGCTTACATAGCCCTTTCCAGCACTATGAGTGCTAGCCAGCAAGGAGCTGGCCTCCTTCTTATTTCCAGTGTGAGCTCTCAGTGTCCTATGTCTTTAGCAATAGGGTCTTACTATTTATCTCTGGTCAGTAATCAAATGCATTGTTAATCACTTGCATGGGGGACAGGGTAACCTCACGGGTCTCCTTGACCAATAGCTCACTATGAGATGTAACCCAGTCTGGTACTGAGATTTACCAGCCAGTGCCCATGGTTTTAGGACTAAGCTTTCTCTACCCTCTCCAGGGCCCTTCTGCCAGAGCAATCCTCTTCCTCCTTCTTAAGGGTCATCTCTTTTGGTTTGCTATCCAGGAGGAAGTTTTCTAAAGCACAGACTCATATACAGATAACTTTTTTCTTTATTTTTATTTTTTTTTTTATTTATTAGAGGGAAATTGAGAATGGGCATGCCAGGGCCTCTAGACACTGAAAACAAACTCCAGTCACATGCTCCACCAAAGGCATGTGGCTTACATGTGTTTTGGGGAGTCAAACCTGGGTCCTTAGACTTCACAGGCAAGCCCCTTAACCGTTAAACCATCTCTCCAGCCGCAAATGACTTTTTGTTGTTCATTTTTAAAATTTATTTATTTGAAAATGACAGAGAGAGAGAGAAAGAGGCAGATGGAGAGAGAGAGAATGGGCACGCCAGATCTTCCAGCCACTGCAAATGAACTCCAGACTCGTGTGCCCCCCTGTGCATCTGGCTAACGTGGGTCCTGGGGAGTCGAGCCTTGAACCAGGGTCCTTAGGCTTCAAAGGCAAGAACTCAACCACTAAGCCATCTCTCCAGCCCCGCAAGTGACTTTCCTATGTTGATCTGGTGAATTCATTTTGGTTCTTCTGTTTTCATGCCGTCTCTACTTTTAAAAGAATTTTCTAGCTTTCAACAAGCTAGACCCTCCTGGTTGTCCTACTATATTTTGACTCTTTTCTGATGTCTCTGTGCATTTTTTCTTTATGCCTATTCTTTAGTAAGGGCTTCCCAGGGTCTTTTGTCTTTAATGAATGCCCTCCTCTGTACCCACAGTTTGAACAGTATTTATCTCTTTTGTAAGAGACATAGGAGAGTCCACAGTATTTATATACGAAACAACTACCACATCAATCAGAAAAGGGTAATTCATGATGGAATCATACACCATATGTAAGTACATGTTTCAATTTTTTAAAGCCCCCTACCAGCCTGCAAAATGCTCATGATATATTATGAGGGACTAATAAATCTCAGGTATCTGTGTACAGCATGAATCTCTCTCCAGGGCTTCCTGTTGGTAACCAGGTATATCTACTTGCTTGAATCTCAGGCACCTTGAATTCCACATGGCCAAAACTGAATCCATGCATCTGTAGAAGCTCTCATCTTCCTCTTCCTACCTCAGTGAAGAGTTCATTCTCCATCATCAAACTCTGGGTGCTTCTTTTTTCATGCTCTGTCTTCACATTTAATCAGTCGTTATTTTGTAGATAAATCCATCTCCTAGGAATGTCTAGAATCCATTGACTTTATTGCCCTCTGAAAATAGAGTCTCAACATCTGGTTTACTCTTCTAATGACTTTTCTACATGCTAGCCAAAATTGTTTGTATGAAATAAAATTTAATTGAATAACTTTCCTGCTTAAGCCATGAAGGAGGGCTAGTCTGTGCTACTAATGCAGTTTTCTTAGCCAGACAACCATCTCTGCCCCTTAGACACTGCATGTTTTCTGCTACATTCCATGTCTGGACTTTAAATATGTTGCCACTTCTGTTTTTGTCTAGCTCCCATTTACCTTGAATATGTTCTCTAAGAGCCTTTCTCTGCTCTGATGAAGAATCTGCTCCTACGCCATTATTCTTGCTCTCACTGTAGAAAACTTAGAAAACTATATTGTAATTGTCTTTTCATTATTTCTGTCTTCACTAGACTTTGAACTTCTTATTCCTCACTGTAGTAATCAATGATGTCAAAGATACTTAACACTAAAGACAGCATCAGTAGATCCAGTAGAAAGAAGACACAGCCCCTTACTGTAGCAATCTCTTTAATTAATTAATTTTTTATTAATTACAAACACACTTACTATGGATACATCGTATGTTGGTATCATCCTTTCCCTTGTCCCTGGCCCCATTCTGCTGGGAACCCACCTCAGTGGGGCATCAGGTTTTCCCCATGGGGCTGTGGGTTATGCATTGTAGGAGCAGCAGTCAGTTGTCAGGGAAGGCAGTGTCTCTGGGCTTTATGTCCCAATTTGTGGCTCATACAATCTTTGTCACATGTCTCTACCTGGGTCCTTCCTTTCCGCACTATGGCTTAAGAAATTCTGCAGAGAATTTCTAGAATACTAGTAGGGCTTCCCGTATTTGTTTTCCACCTTTCAGAAGTTACTGCCCAATATTGACTGATGTTCAGATGATTTTAGAGCTATTCTTTATTATATTTCTTGTTTAGGTTTCTTTAGTTACTTTGGGTGAAAAGGTAAATCAGCTCCTTGTTACACCATTTTGGGTCAAGGTGAAAGTTAGCTCACATGCTTATCCACTTGAGGTAGGTGGCATTACATGTCAGTTTTGAGTTGCTATTGATCCATTCATTGGATAATAGTAATGAAGAGAGATCAGAAGCTAATATTTCCTGGCCTTTATTTTATGATAGATTTTCTAAATAAATAAATCACTTCATCCTCACTTTTATTCTTATTACTATTGTTATCACATTTGAGATGGCTGTCATTATGGGCTTTTTATGACATTTTTCATTTTAATACATAATAAAAGGACTAGTATATTTCAGCTTGAGAGCAGCTAGAAATCATTGAAAATGGATTTACTCAGTTTATAGATGGAGCACATGAAGGCCAGAGAGCTGAAGTAGTTTGGCCAACATCTCAAGAGTTTGAAGGGGGTCCACAGCTAGACTTTCACTCCATGGCTCACACTTGAGTTCCCTTTCCACTTTTTCTGTGAGCTATGTGGTACCTAGCCAGGAAAAAGAAAGACAACTTTGGGAAGGTAAAAGGTCAGGAGACTGGAGGCAAGAAAATCTGGACAGTACTGTCTATGGTGGCTCAGATGAGACAGGGAAAGAGAGCCTGGGTTATGATGGCATGAATGAAAAGAGAGAAAAGAGGCTGAATGTCATGATAAGCTCATAGAACTGATGATGAGTTGGTTAATGTACTTAGTAATCAGGATATTCTATGGAATGTTGAGTGGATGAGGATATGTGCATATCTAATGCATACATATACCCATCCACCTTCTATTTATATATACAGCTGTGACAACATCCTACCTATTGTGTGTTCATAAGAGGCATATTAAGAGTAAACCATAAAATAATAATTGAGGGCTAGAGAGATAGATTAGTGGTTAAGGCACTTGCTTATAAAGCCTAAGGACCCATATTCTACTCTCTAGATCCCACATAAGCCAGACACACAAGGTGACAGAGTGCTTAGGGTCACATTTGCACACAAGATGGCTCAGGTGTCTGGACTTCCATTGGAGTGGCTAGAGGCCCTGGCATTCCAATTCTTTCCCTCCCCCCTCTCTTTGATACAAAAATACAAATACTACTACTAATAATAATTGAAAAAATATTTGACCCTTTAATCTTTATAACAAAACTGTTGGATACTGTCTCCACTAATATAAATACAATACAATTATAATATAATACATAATAATGTATAATATAATATAATATAATATAATATAATATAATATAATATATAGATAGTTGAAGGAACTTACTTTCAAAACTTTCAACCCAGGGATAGACTCCCCAGTACCTAACTAAAGCCAGCTTCACTAAATAACACATGCATCTGACGCTCATTCCTAGCAGCTAGAGGTCCTGGCATGCCCATACTTTCTCTCACTCTCTCTTCTCCTCCTCTATCATTTAGCAAATACATAAAATGTTTTTAAAATGTATAGATAGAATGGTTAAATATTTGCAGGAGCTGAGTTGGGACATGGAACTTAAGCTTCTTGAATTAATCTAGCTTTTTCTATAATGAACTCCTTTAATTACTCAGAGTATAGAGAATAGTTCTGAGTTTTCTGATCTAACTTTGAATTCTAGCATATTGATGTTCATTGTAGGAAGTGCCTGGTGCTCCTCCTCAAAGGTCATACACCCCGCTTATGGATGCTCACTGTAGGAAGTACATGAAGCTCCTGCTCAAAGGTCACACACCCCACACCCTCTCTCCGAGTTTCAAGATTTAGTTGCATTAGGTTCTGCTGAAATCTAGCGTGTTGATGCTTATTGTAGGAAGTGCATGGAGCTCCTGCTCAAAGGTCATGCACCCCTCACCCTCTCTCCCGAGTTTCCAGATTTAGTTGCACTTAGCTTCTGCTTCCCTGTGTATGGCAGCTAATACCCTGCTGCTTAAAGACTTAGTGCATTCTAGCATTAATTTGGCTTGTGGTCTTTCTTTAGCAGCTGAAGGGGGGTGGGTGGGTGCTATGCATTCCGAACCTACATACTACCTAGTAGAATCTGCAAAGCGGAGCCTCCCTTCCTGCTGGAATGCATGCATATGTTTCTGCTGGGACCTGCCCCTTCTGCCAGCCTCTGAGCAACAGCTCACATTTTTCACCCAGGGAATGTGACAGCTGTGGCTGATCCTGGGGCTTTGTGATGCACATGCTAGACTCTGAGACGTCCTGCAAATCTCTTGTCCCTACAATGCCCAGCTCAGCACCTCGCATATACTAATTGCCCAAAAATATGCATGGCTAATGTAAGCTATTTTTGACATTATTTTCTGGCTTTTTTTGGTATAACATTGAACATTTGTGACAATAGCAAAAATGATTGGGAGAAAAAAAATATTTTACCCAAAATTGTACTTCATTTATAATTTTCATTCTTTGAACTTTCCTGAAATGTTAGTAAACATGTTATACTTACACACATACTTTATAAACACATATATAAAATATGAAACTGAAAATGTATATATACTCAAGGTACTTCAAATGCGCAGAATGGAAAATCCAATGTAACAATAAATTATATGAAATCTGAAACATAAATGTGAAGATTTTCCAGTATGCATGTATGATGTGGACATTCATGTGTGTGCGTTGAGGCATGTATGCTCCTATATGGGCGTCAGGGGAGAACTTTGGTCCTTGCCTTCTACCTTGTTTGAGGCAGGTTGGGTCTCTTCTTTACCCTCCATCCTCCATGAGGTAATTTTCCTGTTTCCATTTCCTGCCTCACCATAGATATGCTGGGATTCCAGAAAGCAGCCATAGCTTCCCTCTTTTTACGGTGGCCCTGGGGATTAGAACTCAGGAACACAGGCTTATGTGGTAAGCACTTTTTCCACTGAGCCATTTCCTCAGTCTTAAGCTGGATATTTTGTTTGTCACGCATACTTTATATTTCAGACAGATCACCTGGGAAATAGAGCTACTGTAACTAAGCACAGTTCTATAAACAAGGGAAAACAAATACATATGAAGGAATCAAATGATACTCTGCAGGCTGGGGATGTAGCTCAGTGGTTCAACTCTGACTCGCACATGCGAAGCCCTGCATTTAGACCCAGAACTGCAACAATAAAAAAAGATAAGTACATTTCATAAAGTTTACATTTTTGGCATTTACAGGATAGAATACTATATATTTATTTGAAATACACTTCCACAATAGAGAAACAGTTCACATGGGATCAATAATTTCTGAAGTAATAAGGATTTATTGACATGACTTTCAAGTCATTTTCTTGATACATATAGATAGAATGATGTAACACTCCTCATTCTTCCTCATGTCTCCAGGCCAGTGTTCAAATGTCTACTAACATCCACTCATAGGATGTAGAATAGGTTTGCTCTCTTATTTTGGATGGACTTATGCAGATATGTTTTATTATTCCTCTAATAAATTCCTTAATTTTTTGCAATTCTGGGTATGATTAAAGAGAGTAGTCTCTGTGCAGCCTTACAAATGACTAAGTGACGCACACAGGGTGAATGTCCCTTAGCACTGTGTTCACTTATACTGAACCCTGAGCCATGTGTCAGCCAGCCCCATGCTCTGTGACATAAGAGAAGTCCTTTCCCAAACACTGTTTCCCTTACAGGATGATGTTTCCCCATTGAATTCATTCAGATCTATTCAATGTTCTTGTTTGTTTTGTTTTGTTTTTCGAGGTAGGGTCTCACTCTAGCCCAGGCTGACCTGGAATTCACTATGGAGTCTCAGGGTGGCCTTGAACTCATGGCGATCCTCCTACCCCTGCCTCCCGAGTGCTGGGATTAAAGGCGTGTGCCACCACGCTGGGCTCCAATATTCATTTTTTGCCAGCATCCTTATCCTTCACAAGATGTCAATGATCTTACTAGGACACTGTATCAGTTGCTTTTTCATTGCTGAGACAAAGTGCCTGGCCAGAAGCAGCTTAGGAAAGAAGAGGTGTTTGTTGTTGTTGTTGTTTTTCTTTTTTAACTTACAGTTTCAAGAAGTTTCATCAGGATAGGGAAGACATGGCAAGCATGAGCAGGGAATGTCCTACGTCATGTCTTCATGTCATGAGGAAAGACGTAGTGAGAGCCAGTAAGGCTGTACTATTACATATCAGGTTCCACCCCGCCCCCATGACACACTTCTTTCTCCAGTAAGGCTCCCACCACCTTCCCAGACAGTGCCACCATCTAAGGATAGGTATTCAAACACAGAAACCTATGAGAGATATTTTATATCTTGTTTGTTCATTGCCCCTGGGCGTCTATGATGTGCTGGGTGGTACCCATCTGTTCATGTGTATGGGTTATGACTCATCTTCCTAACCAAACTTTGAAGTCTTGTAAGAAATGTATTACAAAACTTGGCTGCCCCTAACTCTCAGGAAAAAAAAAAGTAAATTTCAGATAAGAATATCTACATCAATGAGGTGCTTTCATCCAGTATGAAATAGTTATGAAATGGAAGACAATATGCAGATATTCCAGAAATGCTATGTTTTCCTCTGTGTATTTTCATCCTCATGGGAAAAAAAGAATCCAATAAATGAAAGCATCATAAATTGTTCAACTTAAAAGGTTTTCTGTACATTTGTAAAGGAGTACAGTCCAGTCCAACAATAGAGGCAGTCACAACATCATAAGTAGTTTCAATCTCATTATGTAGGACACACATTAAGAATCCTTCCTTTTATATCTCTGGTATATAGCATAGTGCCTTATACACAGATGGCTTTAAACACTATGTGAATGAATGAATGAATGAATGAATGAATGAAATGCTCTGCACTGAAAACTGATGACTTTTTATTTTTTATATACTACTCTTGCGTGGAGAACCATTTAGTAAGCATGAAAATGGGAATAGTGTCAATGTAAAATATGAGCATTATATTTTTGAGTTGATTTTCTACAAAGGGAAAGTTCAGGGATATATCTGAGCAAATGACCCTTCACAGGAATTTGCTAATGAGGTCTGTGATTCTTGTCTTTAGAACATCAACAAAAATTTCCCATAATTCATTAAGCAAACTTTACCATTAATTTAAGACACATTCCTCATCTCTTCATATGTATTGCTGAGACAATAGACACCCATCCAGCATCCTTGTGGCCAGAACTAATAGCACATGAATAAGCATTCCAGGAAAGACTTGCAGCATGGGTGAGAGGCTACCTGCGAAAAATATTTTCTGTCTAAATTATTACTGTGTGCAATTATTATAAATAACATGTTGCATACAACTTACAATTATAAAATTATCATTATAAATAAACATCAGTCTTCATTCCATTTTCCTTGTTATGATGAGCAGGGGGCTATTTTCTTGATTTTATTCATGAGAAAGTTGAGATGGTGTGGAATCAAAGACAAATACTTACGTAGGAAAACATGGACAGCCTTCCAGGCATACCGTTCTTCCTGCATGCCCACGTGGACTGGTAAGATAGGAGCCTCATGGGAGGTTCTTGATATGTCTTTTGCTTTTATCAATATTAGAAGAAGTGATGACCTTGATGACCTTGAGCAACTTTCACACTTATGCAAACCCTCCCCACAACCCCCTGCAAAATCAACTTTGCCAAACTTGTGGTATGCCTGAAAGTGAATGTCAGCTGAAGAGCTGTCTCTGGGGTGTGGCTGTGTTGGAGCTATGCATAGAGTACTGGAGTTTGTTAGTACTGGAAGGAGCCCTGGGGAATATGACAAGCAGCAGCCTCAGCTCTCCTCACAGTGTTTAGTCTCAGAGAAGCAGGCCCTGCAGCAGTTACAAGATAGCTACTCCAGGTATGCAGAACTGCTATGTATCAGCTTTTACCTGGCTCAAGATTCTTCTCATTTACTACTGTTTATGCAGCCTGTCCATCAAGTCTGGTTTCTCCACAAAAAGATGTGGGCAGATTCCTCATCTCTCCATTTGCTTTGTCCTTAGATGGCACCTCTTCTCCAGTGAAGACAGGGCTAGCTGCAGCTCAGTCATCCAAGAGACAGATCAGAATGTCATACTGAGACGTCTCTCCTAGCTCTCCCTCATGCATTCAGTAGAATTGTTCCTTAGACCCATCATTGCTCTTCCTACCACAGGCTGATTATAATTGTACCTGGAGTCATTTGCCAGTGCAAATATCATTCAAACTAGCTTAACTCTTCTATCCAAAGATTTGTGTAGAACTCAGGAAGAAAGGTGGTCAGACTGCCAGCACATTCATCCAAGTCTGCCAGGAAATCTCAATAAATCAAGTAGCATCTCATTTGGGATAAGGTTTAATATGCTGAGCTTGTGGCAAGCCACAGTGTTTTGAATTGGTTCCATATGCCCACAATTGGGTTACAGTGTATTTTATCTAGGCTTCTCAAGAGTAGCCTAGATATTCTTCATTGTTATCTTTGTACTTTGATTACCCCTCTGTGGGTACCCCAAAGCTCTTCCTCACTTCAAGGTGACATGGAAAATAATGGAAGTCCAAAGCCCTGAATTTTCTGAGATGTATATAGATTTCAGTAAGGGGTAGAATTGGAGTCATATTTATTGATCATTTTGCTGAAAACCAGGTTTGAACAAACAGCTTTAAAATATGTTTCACATATAGGAGCATCCATATTCTTGAGATGTGAACTACATATGGGATAGCTTTACCAGAACAAAGTTACAGGGGGCCACAAGTGTTCCTAGTGTTCATAACATCATAGACAGGGAAGTGAATTTGGGTGTGTGTGGGGGTCTCGTCAGCCCATATTACCTCTGTGGCAACTAAAGAGTTCCCTATTTCTCATTGTAATGTGGTTTTAAAAGCATTACATATCTACAAAGCACGTTTTGCCTATTATTTTTTAGAGAAAATATGATGTCATTTTAGTACTAATCCTTTTCACTTTGAAAGGGAAGATGACTCTGTTCTTAATTTTCACCCATTTCTTTTCTGTCATATCACAACTGATAAGAGTAGAGAGAAATTTTGGTACTTGTTCCCTTCTTATGCATAATATTCATATCTTTTTATATTCACTTTGACCCTAAATATAAGCAACAGAGATACCAATGAGCATCCATGTGTACTTTTCTGAGGAAAATCTACTGTCCTGGATGTAGAAGTTAGCATTCTCATGAATGCATTACAGTTTTAATTTTAATATATATTTATGAATTTAGAAACATGTGCATTGTTACCAAAAACACTTTGGATAGTTTGTAAATCTGTATAAGTATGAAGTGAGTACATAATTCAAAGGATTACTTTTGATTTAGCATTATGTTCTGTATATTTATTCACATTAATATTTTGTAAACCTATCCAATTTTATAACCACTCTGTAATACTCCATTGTGCTTATATGTCTCAAATTGTCTATAGATTCATGTCTAGGTGATCATGGAAATTGATCTTAATTCTTTACTCTTAAAAAGAAATAGTGTTATGGAACATTTTTTTTCCGAGGTTAAAACAGAAAGGAGAAATTTAAGGACTTAGTGCATTGTATTCAGTATTTATTATGTTACATAAGTATTAGCAAGTTTTTAAAGCATCAGAACATGTGTGCTTAATAGAAAACATTTTGTGAAACTAAACATTTCAAACATCTCAATGACACAATAATAAAAATACACAATTGCTAAATATCCTTTTAGCTGTGAGTAGCTCTCTTGTTGCCTCCCTGCCAAATACCTTTGGATTTGTCCTGGCCTACTTGGAGGTTCTAGGCCTTCCTGTATTCTGTTGTGTGTATGCTATCTAAAGTGAAGTCATCGAGACTGTGCCTCTTGTCTAAGTTTTGCTTTCTTTCCTGGCCGCTTTACCCACTGCTCAGCATCCCAGGGTAGCCTTGTGTCTGCAGAAGGTGTAGCATTGGTACTTGGTCTTTTTGTGGGGCAGAAGTGCAGGCTGGGATGATAAAATGTTAGGATAGGGAAGACAAGGGGAGATGCTAAGAGACAGGAGGGTTTTATAGGTAATAAATGATTAGGTGGTTTGCAAAGAAGAGAGACTTCTAGAAGGGTGAACTCAGCTTTTGAAGTCCAAAATATCAGTATTTATGGTAAATGCATAAAATATGTGCCAATACTTCAAAATGAAGTAATGGAAAAATTGAAAACTGGCATTCCTATCATTAGTAATCTAAACACATTTTCAACTTTACTAGTTACTGCATCATTTCTTTCCAAACTGGCTGCACCCGTTAACATTACCAACAGAAGTGTGACATTGACCTTATTGGATTTAATATTGTCTGCCAGTGTGATAGATCTTAGGCAGAATTTCTCTGTTGTTGATTATCAGGACAGTGATTGCCTGGACACAACATTTTTATAATGCTTGGGTTTTTAAAATGAATCTGATTGTATAGGAAATACATTGTTAACACAAAAGCACCAAAGGAGAGAATTAAAGTTAATTCAGAACCCACCACACACATACATATAATTTTTATACTCAACTTTATTAAGACATATGTGTGTGTGTTCAATTTCACACACACACACACACACCACCACCACCACCACCACCACCACACGACCACAATCAAAATAGCCAACTTACCCATCAGCCCTGAAATTTTACTCATGTCCTTAGTCATTTATTCTTGTTTGCCCAACCACAGCCTCTATGCATAATTATTCAGTCTTCTATGTTGTAGGTATATAGCAACTTTTTTTTTTTTTTGCTCAGCAGTGTTACATGGGGAACTAAAGCCACAGTTTGCCTATATAGTCACCAGTTGAAAGACATGCATGGTGTTTCCAGCTATATAATTGATTAAGCACTTAGTACTTCTTAAAGAAAAACATGCACGCCTCTACATTTTCTCTAATGCAAAACCTTTAGACTGGAATAATCCTCATTATTGCTTAGTGCCAAGGACAGTGTCAAACACTATGTGCTGAAACTGTGTACGTACCTATCAGGAAAACAAAGTAAGCACATCCGGAGATTAAAGAGCATGGGGCACTGAATGGAACTGAAATCAGTAATATTGGTCCCTAACCCAAACATCAGGACTCCCCCCCCACCTTCCCCACTGTTTACTACAAGCATTTCCCTTCCTTCCAGGAACATATCCTAAACCAAATTATTCTCCTTCCACTGAAAACCATCCTCCTCTTTTGTTCTTCTTTTGCTTGATTATTCTCCAACCACTAAATCCAAAACTTAAATTATTTCTGAAATTTCCTTCTGTTCATGTCTAACTAGTTTCTAAATTCTAACCATTCAGCTTCCAGAGCAGCTTGCAGTTCCTCATTCCCTCTACAGCTTTCTTTCAGGCTTTGGCTATGTTCTTCCTCAGCACTTCAGTAAGCTCCTGTCTTACTTACTTCCCTGACTCTAATTTTCCTCTGTTCATCCTTCTGGTGGGCATACATATTTCCCTGACATGTCTTTTTAAAAAAATTTTTTTTGTTTATTTTTATTTATTTATTTGAGAGCAACAGACAGAGAGAGAAAGAGGCAGATATATAGAGAGAATGGGTGCACCAGGGCCTCCAGCCACTGAAAATGAACTTCAGACGCGTGCACCCCCTGGTGCATCTGGCTAACATGGGTCCTGGGGAATCGAGCCTCGAACCGGGGTCCTTAGGCTTCACAGGCAAGCGCTTAATGGCTAAGCCATTTCTCCAGCCCTGACATGTCATTTTGATCCTAGTACTTTGTTCCTGTCAACTTTTATTTGCTCCCTTTTTTTTTTTTTTTAAAGTAAATTTTATTGAGGTATAGTTCACACACTCAGTGAACATGCTCAGTTGGACACATGCATCTGCCTGTCAACTCCTCTGCACAGGACGGAAGGTGCTCTGAGATTCTGTTGCTGCCCAGGAGTTCCTCATGTCTGTGATGCAGAAATATCTAAGTGCTTACAGAAACCTCAACCACACTAAACTATTTCACATTTCCATATTTGAAGATACCTGGCCTTCTATTAACTTGAGTCTCTCACCAATTCTGAGCAGGGAACAACTCAGAACTCAGTTTTAAAGTCTTTTTCTTTTTTCATTGAAGTCACAATTGCATGTACTTGCTGCAAACCTCATGAAATAAATTGTTTCTTCTCTGCGATGTGGAGACCTTTCACTGCCTTAGCTCAGTGTCAGTCTTACACCTTCCTAGCTGCCTCTGACCAATGTGAGCATGGTAGTCAGGGACTTTTTACCTTTTATGTAATGACAGCTAAAATGGCCATTACCTAAAACGGGCACTCAATAAGTGTTGTGTAATACAGACACAGAAATCAAACTGTGGTGCTCAGTAAATATGCATAAATTAAAGGATCATTTGACTATTCTGACCAAGAGCAGTCTTCTAGCCAAAAGATGGCTAACACCTTCCAAGACTTACTTTGGATTCTGTCATCACCTCTTGAGTCAAAACCTATTTAACTCCCTTCCTGAATTATTGAACCAGCCTCCTACTGCTTGTCAATAGTGTCTGCATTTTTAGAACACCAACACAGAATAGCAAGAGCATCGATTTGCACCAATTATATTAGCTTCCAATCAGACTGACTGTCCATACCGTGGGTCAAGATATGTAACTATGCAGTGCATTACTATTAATTATATTCACCCTACAGGGCCAGGGAGCTCCAAAACCTATGCCTCCCTATCAAACAGTAGCAAAACATGTTGTAATCAATTCTTCCCCCACTGCTCTGATAAACTTCCAGTCACTACAATTTTACTTTCCCTCTCACATCTGCTCTTACTTCTGACTCTTTGAAGAAGAAAACCAAAATGCTTTACTAAAACTGACTCAGGAAAGTGGTGTCTGTTGATCTCCAAAAGCACTGTCAGACAATCTGCCTAACTTAAGAGTTTTATTAAAACTTTGAAACCATATCTTGTTCTGATTAATTCTGAATTCAGAAAAGCTTTCCATATGTGAGAGTGTCAATAAGGCGAATTACACATTTTATGGACTTTTTATAAGTTGAAATTAAGTTAGCTGTTTATCATCAAGGTGGAGTGATGGAAGCAGCTACTTGGTATGCGCCTAGAGGTGTGTGGTAGTGTACCCTGCTGGAACAGTTCAGGTGGAGAATCAGTGAGGATTTATTTTATTATCCTAAATGATTTGTGTAAAGACTGAAGGCTTGAGGATACTCCCAGGATTCTGACTTGAGTGGTCAATTTAATAGTACAGTTTAATACAAGATTATGTGCATGAAAGGAAAGCTGTGAATATGAAAAGTTGCGATGGGAGCTGGAGAAATGGCTTGGCAGTTAAACTTGCTTGCTTGAAAACCCTGACAGCTCAGATTTGATTCACCAGTACTCATGTGAAGCCAGATGCACAAAGTGGCACATGTGTCTGGAGTTTGTTTACAATACAAGAAGCTCTGGTGCATTCATTCTCTATCTGCCTGTCTCTCTGTATCTGTGTGTGTGTATGTGTGTATCCCTCTATTGCCTCTTTCTCTCTCACTGCCTCTTAAGTAAATAAATAAACACATAAAATATTTTAAAAATAAGGCTAAGAGGACAAGAACGACCTAAAAGAAGACTGGAAATCCGTGGCTAGACGTGACGTCAAGAAACCAGGGAAGAGCAGCTGTATCGCTAAAATGGTCTCATGTGCAGTAATAGAGAACCTGACTAACCTGGCTATAAACAAAAAGGTAATTGATTGGTTCACATAACTAGAATTCCAGAGGTGAAGTGATCTGGGAGTGGCTGATCCAGGAGCTTTGTGACTTCATCAGGGAAGCAGTCTCCTTTGTCTCCCTTTGCCCTGCCATCCAGTTTTGGATCTGCCTTGTATCTATTGCTCCTCTTAAGACAAAATGACTGATCATGGACATGAGGGCTCTGTGCCCCCTCATTCCCTTCCAGCAAAACTTGCAATTTGATATGGATTGCTTTTTCAGAAGAGTGAAGAGGAACTTATTAGGTCTTCAGTAAAGTGCCTATTGTGTTCCATTCGCAAAAGCTGGGTTACCAACGATTACTGAAACATTTGCTAATTTGGGAGAATTGGGGTTCCTTCTTTAGAACAGGGACTGGAGCAAACAAGGCCGTGGTCTTTGCCAGTGAGACGTGAGTACCTGAACAAAATTCAAGACACTTGAGGTCAACAAAGAAGGAAACCACAAAATGAGTGCAACCAAACAACCAAGATGGCTGACATAAGGACTTGTTACACTTGGGAGGGAGACCATTTGAGAAGTCATTGATGCCGGTACAAAGTGGAGAGAAAGAACAAAAGAAGTAAGTGAGAGGAAAACCCTGCATCAGAACAGTAATTACCAGGAAATCACCTTGAAGACCCTTGTAGATTCTGACTGCAGTGACCCTAATTCGGGTTTTAGGAAACTCTATCAGTGGCCACATACATAAAAATGGTCACCTTAGGATCTACATCTATCTGATGTAGATCCTAAGGAGAGAGCCACCCCATCATATCTCAAAAGGGCCCTGGCTGAAACTAAGAAAAATTGGAGAAACAAGCAAGGGGGCTGTTTTCCTGATGAACCAGATACCAGCACAAGGGGGAAGGAGATCAGCACAGAGAAAAATCAACTCCTACCAAATCAGAGAGCCAGAGCCTCAGAGGCCCCCAACACCTCATCACTGACGCAGACCAAAAATGAACCCAACATGGCTCAGGGAAATTTTGCGGAAGAGGGGGCGGAAAGAATGTCAGAGCCACATGTTGGGTCATGATATGCAGAGACATTTATCTTACTCATAACTGTGGGCTAACTCCACAATGCATGACCCGTATACCTCAACAAGTAGGGGCCAAGGGGAGGGGGTAGGTCACGGATGAGCCTAATAATGGTACCAAACTGACTGTATTTGCTGAATACAAAACTGAAAAAAAAATTAAATAATAAAAAAAATGGTCACCTTCCTAAAGCCCTCTGAGTTCTCAACAATTCAAAAGAAGAAACGGAGTACTGTTTTTCATCCACAGTGTTGGTAAAGTGCAGAAATATTTTTATGGAAGAGACTATTATTTATATTTTATGTGTGTTATGTATGTTTTAGAGAGATTTAAAACATTATATATTTCACTTAAGCTTCAAGGAGTAATTTACTTCGCATGTGAAAAGAGAAAGATCTGACTTTCTATATCATTGCTTGCTTTCAGGCTGAAATTCATTCTGTAATGAAAATTAAGAACATTTGTAACTTCAGATAAGACGGTTTTGATTAACCTATAGAAAGTACAGTGCCTGATATGTGATGAGAAGTAATAATTATTAATTATATTCTTTAAATTTAAGGATGAAAATGAGTTTTTGTCAAACACATTATAAAATTCTCCATACTGGAGCCATATAATTTTATTTATCAAAGAATTGAGTAAAAAAAAAATCATAAAAATAGGCTTTAAAAAAAGAGGGAGTTTTGAGCATAAAGCCTAGATAACTAAGTCTAAGTATGGTCAATAGAAAAAAATGCATTTATATATACCACAAATATTAAGTCAGTACTTACTATGTAGCAGGCACTATAGATCCAAATCTCACTGCCCCCATGTAGTATACATCCCAGAGGGCGAGGCAATGGACAGGTAGATTTACACTGTGTCAAGGCGAGAGTTGCCATGAAGAACAATAAAAGGAAAAGGGATGGTTGGCACGTACTCTGTGTAAGAGTTTCTGTTTTAAATGAGAATGGTAGGGGAGAGGCCTGGGGAGACTTGACATGCAGACAGGACAGTGAGAGTAGCCAGCTAGACCCTGTGTTTTAGGGGAAAGGAACCACTGATGCAGGAATCCTAATTTGGAAGTACACTGGCAAAGTGTGGAGGGCAGCAGGAAGACTAGGGAGATGGGAAGGAGGCCTCAGTGCCTCAGGAGTAAAGGAATCACTTCAGAGAGGAGGCCAGAGAAATGGGTATCTTCTGTCATGTGAGGAGCAGGCAGTGAACAATTCAGGAAGGATTCTGCAAGGGGAAGCAAAGGCATGAGTGTCAAGGAGAAAGGACTTGTTCCGGGGAGTCGGTCAGCTCTCTAACTGCCATAGGGAGAACAGGTTCCTCCAGGGTGAATATAATCCTAGAAGATAAAGTTAAAAGAAATGTGTTTTTTTTTTCATTTAGATATAGAATAAACTAATGTTATCTTCACATCAAAACAAGACAGAGAGTTTGGAAGGAAGTCTAGGAAGCTTGAGTATAGAAGTGTAGGTTCACAACTTATAGTAAAAAGTCCATGTTTCTTTTTATTTTTCCAGTGACACAATCACTGTTTTCACTTTTAGTATCCAATGAATAACATAAGATATTCATATAATTTTTGATTATTAAGATAGCTTTGTGTTATCTGATTTTGCCCAACCTTGGGCTCATAGAAATGTTCTCAGCACATTTAAGGCTGAGTGACATAATGTATAATGTTAGTAATTAGTATTTTCAGTAATAAGGTATGTTGTTCAGTAATATTTTTATTTTCAATGAGTTTATTGGGACATTATTACATCATAAATATTAAATTTTGCTTCTCAACTTAATTTTTACATAATTTTGCTTTCTGAGTATCACAGCTATTCATATAGAAGAATTCTAGCTGACGCTGGCTGACCATTCCTCATGCGACTATACTTGTCCAATGAGTGAATTTTGCTTTGTGGTTGATGGACATGAAACACATTTTCCCTTTCATCACTGGCAAATTGCCACAGATTGTTGAGATCAATGTCCTTCAAAAACAATGACACTATGTATTTCTTTTTATAATTTTTAGGAAGAAAGAATTACATAGTAACTATTTTTGTCAAGCTTTTAGAAACTATCAAGTGACTTAAATTTGGCACACCATGCCCTCTCTTTAAACATTTATGGCTAGTGTACAGGATATTCAAAAGCCTTCTTGTAGAAGTGATAGTCTCAAAGCACCTTTCAGACTATAGAACATATTGAATGAATTCTTTGGACTTATTTCAGGATCTCAGAAGCTGCAGCTGAATTTTCCAGCAGAAGTTACAGGATAATTTTATTTTGGAAAGTAATTGAAAAGCGAAGATTGCACGTGAATCCAGCAAAATATTCAGGGTGCTTATTTTGCTTCCCCAAGATCTCCATCCTAATGAGAGCGGTTCACAGTGCATTATTTCACACCCCAGTGTCTGCAAACCACCAATCATTCCCTTTGGGATCTTAACAAATAGATGCATTGAAGACTCCTGGGGCAGCTATGCCTCCCACCTGGGAAAAAAAAGAAGGCTTTGTAATTGAATCCAACATATGCATTGTTTTCCCTCCTGCCTGCCCCTCTGGTCATACAGCAAATTAAAAGATCTCCTGGGCTCAGCCTGCCTTGCAGCTGCCAGCCCATGGTAGACACCAGGGAGCCAGAAGGGGCCAGGTGGAAGCGTGTTGAGTTGCACTGAACACACAGCACAAGGAGATTGGCCATCATTTCCCAATTGAATATTTATACCAGCCCCATTTCTCATCTTGCTGCTTGGCACCCACCGCAGTGGTAAGCTCCTGGTGAATTCAGGGGTGCCGCATTGTGTTGGACCTGCTCTGTGAACTATTACGCCAGATGAGAAATGGGCCACAGGTTCCTATCACTGAGATGGCTTGTTAATTTTTTTTTTCCATGAAAACTATCATGTTATAGTGTCCTAAGGATAGGGCAGTGGGATGAGGCATTCCCTGACATCTGTCATTGCTGTATGAACTGTATGCACCCTCCATCACTGCTCCAGCAGAATGGAATTATGGTAAGGACCACACTTTACTCTGGTTATCACTGCATTTTCATCCTTTCCTCAGGGGTTTTATTTTTGTTTGCTTAGGTCAAGCACTTATCACAGGGCCCTCTCATCACATTTCACATTCTGATTCCCCAAGGGCAGGTGCTAACTTCCTTGAGCTCAAAGTGAATGGGTTGAGTAACCTCATAAAGATACAGAATGTCTTGGCAGAGAAAGGAAGGGAGTAGGGAAAGCCTGTCTATGGAAGGGCTCAGTGTTATTTAGTGTGCCCTGTAAACCTGAGAAGTTATTTTGAAAACCACCTTCACACACCCATTAACTTTTCCAAGGTAGTGGATCATGGATTTAAATTCACATTCCTAACTCCCAGTCTTGCTGTTTCCTAGGGCTTCCTTCTACACAGTTTGTCATCAGACTCACTTTAGAAAACGCACTGTTTTTTTTTCTTTGACACAATAAATTATTCCCCATAGAAAATCTTGAGAAATGAAATTCTTAGATACTTAAGTGCAAATGAGAATGCAGCATACATGACATACAAAACACAACAAGGTCCATTTCAATGGCTTTTGGTATATTTAGCAGAAAAAGAAAGAAAATCATACACCCAGTGCTCGTCCTGCTGTTAGCTCAGACCTATCTTGAGATGACAGAGATCTGAAAGTGTGCTCCTCATGTGGTTTTCAAAACCTGTCCTTGACATTGGCCCACTCATTGTGTTTATATTGTGCCACGTTGAGAGCACAATAAACATGGTCATGGTGACAAGTATTTAGGAAAGAAAAGATTGACCAGCATAATTGGAATTTAACAGGACAAGTTGAAACAGGGGATTCAGTCCAACACCAGGTCATTTTTTAAAGAACATATGAAAAGCTGTCCAATGGGTCTCCCAAATACAAGTGTGGTGACTGGGAAGAAAGAAGGCTTTGGAGCATCAGTGGGACACAGATCAGAGGACCTCCTAGGGTATGCTGTCGCCTGCACTGGGACTCTTAAGTGAGAGTCCACTCATGTGTGCTCCAGACTGATGACAGGGAAAAGGACCACTGCCACTCAGTCGTCTTGGGTACCATGACTGCATCCAGGTGGTACAACTCAGTCGTCTTGGGTACCATGACTGCATACAGGTGGCACAACTCAGTCGTCTTGGGTACCATGACTGCATACAGGTGGTACAACTCAGTCATCTTGGGTACCATGACTGCATTCAGGTGGCACAACTCAGTCGTCTTGGGTACCATGACTGCATACAGGTGGCACAACTCAGTCGTCTTGGGTACCATGACTGCATACAGGTGGCACAACTCAGTCATCTTGGGTACCATGACTGCATACAGGTGGCACAACTCAGTCGTCTTGGGTACCATGACTGCATACAGGTGGCACAACTCAGTCATCTTGGGTACCATGACTGCATACAGGTGGTACAACTCAGTCGTCTTGGGTACCATGACTGCATACAGGTGGCACAACTCGGTCATCTTGGGTACCATGACTAAACACAGGTGGTACAACTCAGTCATCTTGGGTACCATGACTGTATACAGGTGGCACAACTCAGTCATCTTGGGTACCATGACTGTATACAGGTGGCACAACTCAGTCATCTTGGGTACCATGACTGCATACAGGTGGCACAACTCAGTCATCTTGGGTACCATGACTGCATACAGGTGGCACAACTCGGTCATCTTGGGTACCATGACTGCATACAGGTGGTACAACTCAGTCATCTTGGGTACCATGAATGCATACAGGTGGTACAACTCGGTCATCTTTTGTGCCATGACTCTATGTCAGTAGTATGACTCAGTCATCTTGGGTACCAAGACTTTATGCCAGTAAGTCCCAGAGTTTCCAAAGTCCCCTGGACCTCCCTCAGAAGAGGGCCTGGGAAGGTCAAGGAGCTTGGGATGCCCTGAGAGTACTGCAGGAAGGAGTGTACTCAGCCTGACAGGAACAAGGTTCTTGGTCAGTATGCCTCCTTGGAGTTCAAAGAGTTGTTTTAGGAGAGAAGGGTTAGACTTGACCTATGTCAAAGGTGATGTTTTCTCCAGGTCTACAGTGCCAGGAAAAATGTGAGTAGAAAGCTTTCCAGTAGTGTTAAGCTGTCCAAAAAGGAAATGGACTGCCTGCATTAAGAGCATGATTTTTCTTCATAATGGGTTTTTCAAACGTGCAAAGCAGGTGTTCGTTGTTAGCACTGCAGAAGTGATTTGTAGAATTAACATTTGCTAACTGTGTACTCTATGCCAAACTAAGGGTGCTTTATCTGGGTGATGTTATTCAATGTCTACAGAAGCCCTACAGTGGATTGATTTTAATATTTAATAATATTTGATCTATGTATTTTTTATTTTTATTTGTTTATTTGAGAAAGAGAGAAAAAGGTAGAGAGAGAGAGAGAATGGGTACACCAAGGCCTCCAGTTACTGCAAATGAACTCCAGATGCATGCACCACCTTGTGCATCTGACTTACGTGGGTCCTGGGGAATTGAACCAGGGTCCTTTGGCTTTGCAAGCAAATGCTGTAACCACCAAGCCATCTTCCCCAGCCCAAAATTTGATCTGATTATTCATTTTAATTTTGACCTTAAAGTCCCATGGCTGGTAATGGGCAGAGGTGAGATTTAAAATTCAGGTTGGAGTAGACAATAGAGAAACATGGCCCTACCCTAGGCATCAAGCACAATATTTTTTACATTTAAAGGCATGCAATGACCCTTCAGAGACATACATGTACGTACGTGTGTTTGTACGCATGTTTGTGTGGGTGCATGTGTGTGAACGAACATGCATGTATGTATGTGTGTGTGTTGAGGCCAATGGTGACTTCATCCATCACTTTCCATCTTAACTATTAAGGCAGGCTCTGGTGTTGAATTTACTTTGACCAGAAAAACTTCTAGCCTTAAATAAAGTGCGAGTAGTCCAGTCACCTGCTTGACGTGACTACTTGGGCTGTGAGCCCCAGGGATTCCCTGCCTCCTTCTCCGCAGTCCTGGGATTACAGACCTGCACCTCCAAGACCAGCATGTATGGAGGCTCTGAGGATCCGAATTCAGGTCTTCCCAAATTCATGGCAAGCACCTTACTGACTGAGCCATCTCCTCAGCCCCTGAAATTCAATTATTTTAATAGATAACTTCTGTATTTTGGATGCTATGCCAGTACATTTTTTTTTTTTTGTCATTGAACACTTTGGTACTGAAAAATCCTCATTTGTTTATCCCATATAACATTTACTCCTCCTAGAAGGGTATTATTTTCTCTTAGGAAAAGGCTTGATATATATCTCAGTACAGTTGATGGCATTAAGTGTTTTGATGGTGACCTGTGGCTTTACCCCACTGCTTGCGAGAGGAAAATAATTTCTTGCTTCATTAACCGTGCTTTGTAACCCATCACACAGAAACTGGACTCCTGTGCCATTCAGACAACGCCTAGAGAACCATGAGCCATTGTTCACTTCTGTGTTTCTCAGTGGAGGGAGGCACTTGAAAACCAACATTTGGAGACAAGCTCTTATTAGTTCGAAATATTTACTCACAATTCTTGGAGTTGGAGGGCTTATGTTATATCTGAGAAATTTGTCAGTTGTGGTATACAAAGGGCCAGAGTTGCGGGCCTAAAAGCTGTGAGCCCTGGAAAGGAGGGGCTGTTAGTAACCAGAGAACAGTATGTTCGTGGTTTTGTTTGCTGTGGTTCTAGGGCCTCAGATCGCCTTGGCAGATGGGCCCTTTGCACTCTAAGTGTTTGTTCCGGCCTCAGGGACAGGCGCACGTCACTGGGGAATTGGAGGAACAGTTCTGCTGAGCCACTTCTCTGGTCCTTTTTACTAAGGGTGTTCATCCTCCTGAAGTGCCCTGTCTCCACAGCGCCCCACTTCTAACCAGGTCTGGGGAAATGGTCTGGCAAAGGCCTACTGCTGCCACTGCCTGTCCACCTGATCAGTGACAGAGGCGTCAAGTGGCAGAGAGGACCCAACTCAGAGCTATGGCAAGAACTGTGGATCCTACTTTGAATTGTACTGCTTTAAGGTGACCTGACATTGTTACCCAATGTGTATAAAGGCCTGTGTTTTGTTTGTTTTGTTTTGTTTTCATAAAGGGGGAACTGGCATTCAATGTGATATGCGCTCACATTTTTTTTTATCTAATGTAAGTCAAGCATGTTACTTTGTGAGTTTTTTATCTATGGTTTATATTTTTGTATTCATGCAGAAAATTGACATGCCTCCCTCCTGCCTCCCTTTCATTCTCTCTCTGTTTGTGTCTTTCTGAGATATACTGGCACAAACTCCTCCTGGGAAATGTCAAGCTGCGTATATTGATGAGATGATAAGAAAACTTCAACACACATTTGCATCACAGAATAAAGCCCCATCTCCCTCCATCTCTGGCCTTAGTGCATTAGCAGCCTAAAGCCTCATTGAAGACACTTGTATTCTTCCTGACTATCTCCAGAGCATGCCCAAGCAGTGTTTACCAAACTAGACTATATTTGACACCAAGTAACTCAGATCACTTAATTTATGGATTGATTTTTCGATTTCTATTTTATTATTCTTTCATTGGTACCACAAAATACTCTGCATCGTTATAAGAGGGAGGGGCAGAGAACAAACTAAGAAGCAACCCCTGTTTTTCCAGAGCCTTCCACTATAGTTTTGTGAGAGGAATCTGATGTCACTCCTGCTTTACGTTTAGGGAGAATTAAGGGCTATTGCAGAGAAAAGAGCATTGTCAGCAAGGCAAATGCCAGAGCCCATGCATTTACAGACATCTTGTGAACAAAATACAGTTTTGCTAGATAGTCTTTGAAAATGTGGGAACTGTGCATCTGGACTTCCCACTTCATGCAAAGATAAAAAGCTGACTGACAGTGTGTGGGAGCCTGGGATGCCTGTGCATTTCTTGGGTCCTGAACACCTGACGGAGATAACTTATAAATAAACAGGGCCATCCATGACTTGTTACCAGGATTAGTGCAGCATGAATCACTGTTTCTAAGCTGGGTGGATCCTAAAGTCAGCAAACTCAAGGCCTGTCATTCCTTGGTTCTGAGAGGACATTTGAGACCATGTGAAGTCAATTTAATCTACACAAAAATTATAGAAAAGAATCAAGAAACTAAATATACAGAGAAGCAATTCTCCCATCTTCGAAAATTTTTATAATTTTATTGGGAACTTTAATATATGAATATATTGCAAATTGGTCATATTCCCACTGTAATATCCTCTTTTTCCCTTCCCTCCCATCCCCTCCTCCCACCCCCATTCCCCTGAGGGCCCTGCTCAGTGGGGAATGGATAATCACTGTGGGGTCCTGAATGTACCAGTCAGTTCTTGTGGAGAAAACAATGCCTCATAGTACACCTTCCCGCCCAGCGGATCTTACACTCTTTTGGCTCAGTCTTCCCCGATGTTTCCTGAGCCTGGGGGTGGGAGAGGAGAAGGTTAGAAGTCTCCTTTAGTGTTGAACTCTCTCAGCAGCTTCTTGTTTTCTGTTTTGATGAGTTTTGAGTCTCCTCAGTGTCTACCACCATCTTCCTGGAGAAGGCTATCAGTGAGAGCAGCACTCATATTTAATCCTCAACTTCCTTTGTAATGTTTCCTGGGTCCTGGTGGGTGTGACATAGATGACTCCCCTCATGCTGGGCACTCAGCTTTTTTTTTTTTTTTTCCTGTCATTTTGATGGGTCTTACGTCTTCCCAGTATTCACTGCCTTCTGTAAAAAGCAAGTTGTTAAACGCATCAGAAGGCTTTGAAGTGTATGTGCGTATTCCCTTTGATCAATGCGGCTCTCACTCTTGTGGCATTGGTAATGAGCATTTATGTCTAGGAATAGGATCACTTTTTATATTGTCCAGACAGATGCTCGTATTTACTTGTATGGCCTGATGACTTGTGTTTCAGTACATAGGAGTTGAAACAGACATCTTGAGAGGAAAAAAGTCACCTTTAAGTGAAATGAGCAGTATAGATTTGGCAGAGTAGTTGTTTGTATTGACTTTGGTAATTATTCAACATGCTTTATTTCAAAGATGTATAGTTTTAATCAGGCTTATAAAACATTTTTTTATTTATTTTCAAGGAGAGAGTTAGAGAGAGAGAGAGAGGATAGGCACGCCAGGGTCTCTTGCCACTGGAAATGAGCTCCAGATGAATAGGCCATTTATGCATCTAGCTTTACATGAGTACTGGGTAATTGAACCCAGGTTGCTGGCATTTGCAGGCAAGCACCTTAACTGCTGAGCCATCTCTAAATCCTTAACTGGGCTTTGACAGTGTGAAAGAGTGAAAATCTCTTAAACATGGGAAACCCACAATGTATATAGCAAAGATCTGGGCTCCAGCATCAGCAAAATATGAGCTCAAAGTTTGGTGTTGCAACTTTTGGCACATGTGACCTTTGGGCACCTGTCCCCTCTGAGCCTCGGTATCTTCATACACAAAAGATAAGAAGCATGTGTATCAAAGTGTTGTTTGATGAAAGGAGATAATCTATATGGCATACCAAGCACAGATTGTGGCATATAGTATGTAGTCAGTACAATCTTATAACCCTTAATTGCTAGGTTGATTCCCAAGGTAAATTTTTATATACTTTTGTAATATTGAACTTTAAAAGGATCTGGAGTTTTACAATTAAATTTATTACTAACCTTACAAAAGTGATCACAGGAATATTCTTTATATACTCTTGGTTATAATACTACAGTCCTGTTAGCAAACAGCCCTCCACTAAAACAAAAGGGACTAAGTTGTAAAGATCTAGATAATTTCATTTTGCTTTCCTCTGAACTTGAATGAACCATGCATGCTAAGGCATCATTTATTTTGTTGGCCTTGTTTTTGTTTGTTTTGCAGATGCATTATTTTGTTTCCTCTCTGTTTGTTGCCCTCTGTGGCATGTGCTCCAGTTTTTCATTCCTGACTGATTTTCTTGGCTTACTCATCTTGCACGTGATCCACATTGGCCAGGAGCCCCTGAACTACTTTGTGGCTTTAGTAATACCATTGACTGGATGCCTCCCCCAGGATCTGTTATTTGAATCCATCAAAATCCACCTAACAATCTGAGAAACTTTTCCTGATTCCTTTACATTGCTGTCTGTTCTATTCAGTGGACACTTAACATTTCAGACTTCAACTTTGATGCAGAGGCTCTGCCTTCCCATGTGGAGAGTAGATTGTGCTCCTAATGGGGTGCAGTCAATGCCTCTAGTAGAAATCTGGATCAGTAATTGTACGACTGTAGTTTGGGACAGTCCGCAACACCGCCATCAGGTTCAGCAATTGGCTAGAAGGATTTGAATAAACTCATAAGAGCTGGCCTGGGGTGATGGCTTAGTAGATAAGGGTACTTGCCTGCAAAGCCTAGGGACCCAGATTCGATTCCCTAGTACCACATCAGCCAGATGAACAAGCTAGCACATATGTCTGGAGTTCGTTTGCAGTGGCTAGAAGTCCTGGTGTGCCTATTCTCTCTCTTTCTCTCTCTCTTCTTCTCTCTCTCTCTCTTTCTCTTTCAAATAAATAAAGATATTTTTAAAAAATCATAAGTGCTCTTAGACTCATAAGTATGATTTATTGCCATAAAAGGGTATGAATTAAAATCACTAGAGGAAAAAGGCCATGTCTGGACAATGAAAGGTGACCCTCTTTTCCTCCCAATATATCTCTTTCAATCCCTTCTCAATGCTCCTTATGTCATTAGGCCATATAGACAGTAGTATTTTTATTTGATTTTCTTTCTCTGACTAGAATACAGTGAAGGAGTTGATTTCTGCTTTTCCCCCATTATAGTTGCTCAGACAAGGAGTGATCACATGTACAGAGTAGCCAATCATGGAGACTCAGGCATACTTTGCTAATTCCACAGCCCATACACAGGCCTCCATCTGTCTTCCATGTTTTCTTTCCATTAGGAGTCATGTTTTTCTGCTTCTTATCTCAGAATAGTTATAGCATTCTCATTACATAATAAAATAAAAAAACTAATGCATAATATTTGTGGATTTTTTGCGTGGGGGGGGGGGTCCTGGTTTTTTTGTTGTGTTTTATTTTGTTGATTTCTGCAAAAGCCTAAGTTCTTTCTTTTACCTGTCAGTTGGGAAAAGGGTCTGCTCATTCGGGACCTTCTTAGCTTGAACTGGACCACAGCTAGACTGTGGGCAACCCAACATCCAGGCCCCGAAAATGTGCTGTTTTCATATTTCAGTGTCTGAACTGGAAATGTACTGGCTAAGGTTCTAGATGTCTTTAGTTCTTATTTCATTGGGCACTGGCAGAATCCTTGTGCAGTCAATTTGTATAATTACTCATTGGTTCTAGTTGTTCAGGGTTGTCTAGGTGGCTTTTCCAACAGTTTCTAGAAAAACAACTGTGTCGTGTGAACTAAAGGCTTTTATCCCCTTGGTTTTCTACCTTCACTTTATTTTGTTTTTTTTTTTTTATTGTACTGGTTAAAATTATAAGTAAAATGTGGTGCTAGAATGAAAGAAACGTTTTTGTCTTTTTCTGAAAGAATTCAGCATTTCATCATTAAATATGAGGAAAGCTATTATTGATTATTCAGAAATTGTGTGTTTTTGTAAGTGACTGAGAATTTGTATTATGAATGCATGATGGATATTATCAAGTACTTGCAGCTAAAGGAATAATGCTTACTAATATATCAAATTACATTATTTTACAAATGTTAAAATCACTTTGTATTTCCAGAATAAATAATCTTTGTTCATAATAGATCTTTCTTTTCATTGGTGGAGTTGATTAAATGTTTGGTTACATAATTTTCCATCTGTTTTTCTAAGAAATATAGATCACTTTTTTTTTCTTTTTGAAATTGACTTTGTAAGATTTGGAGTCAGGGCAATTCCAGTCTCCTATGAAAGATTTAAAATTTTCTCTCCTACTTTCATGTGACAGACTTTGTTAGAGATTTGGTCACATTTACTAATAGAACCATAAATCTCTGGAGTTTTCTTTTGTGAAGTATAAATCCATTTACTTTAAGTGATAATTGATATTTGGTTTTACTACCTTTATATTGGGCCAGGTTCTATGACTTTCCAGAAATTCACCAATTTTATGTTACTGAATTTATTTATATACTAATGTTTATAATATCCTCTTAATATCATTAGTACCTCTAATGACCATCTTCTAAAATTGTAAATTGTATGTATTGCTAAATGGATTTTCAATGTCAGTGATATCTTTATTGCTTCCTGATACTTACTTTCTCTTTATTTTTCTTTTTGCATAGTTTCTTAAGATATAACGACCACACATTTTAAACCCTCTCCCTTTTAATGTAACTACATAAAGATACACATTTCTCAGTAGCCACCACTGTATTTGCACATAAGAAATTTTGATTTGATATGTTTTCATTGTCATTTTATCTTTTTTTTTTTAAACTTTCTCTTATGAATTCCTTTTTGACTAATAGATTATTTAGGAGTGTAGTGTATCCTTTTTAAAGAGTGGAGATTTTACATATTATATTCTTGTTTACTAAATTAATTCATTGTGGTAACATGCCATATTATGTCAGATTTCAATTTAAAAATCCATTCAGTATTTATAGACCAGCAGGTAGGCCTTTCAGTGGTATTTCATCTATACCTGAAAATAATGGATGTTCTGTACTTATTGGCTATTCCTATGGGGTAAGTTACATTGGTGATAATGATATATTTTATAAAGTTTATTTTTTGAAGTTGTTTTTTTTCCTAATGGCAACTGTGGAAAACATGTCATGAATCACAAATATGGTCATGGACTTGTCTGCTTCTGCCTTTAATTATCCCAGTTTTGCTTTTATTTGCTTTGGAGTTCTGCTTACATGGACATTTAATATAGCTATGTCTTCCTGGGGAACCACTTACTGATTTCTCTCTTTATATCTGCCGCTTATCTTTATCTTGTGGCCCATTTTGACTGATACAATTATAGCCTAAAGATCTTTCTAATGTTTATGATGTATGATTTTCTGTCCTTTTATCCTCAATCTACTTGGTCTTCAACTTTTGGGAAACTCATGAAGAAAACAGGAGTTTTCTTCGTGTGCATTCTTAGTATTTAGACCTTTTAGGGGAATGAAGGAAGCCGTGTTGTGGAGCCACGTTGGTCTAGATCACAAACAAAGGTGTCAGCTGATCTTGTGGGATGCCCAAGAGCAAGGTGAACTTGTTGGACAAGGGAGTAGTCTTTATATTCATTCTGTGACCAGGCTGCCCCCGAAAGGCTATGGTCTTAGATATAGTGACACTCACCAAAGGCAAGTCCTAGAAATGAACTGTGAGCTGCTCATTTCCAAAAGCTATAGAAATAAGTTCCTCAACCCCAAAGCTGATGTCTGGCCAGTGTGTTATTTTATTACAGTGTATTCATATTAAAACTACTTTTAAGTCACCCATAGGTAGGACGTGGTTTTATTATCCTCTGTGACCAGCTTAGTTTTTTCTCTGAAATGCTATAGTTCATTAATATTTAATGTAATTTTTAATGCAGTTAGGCTTGAGTATGTCCTCTTGGTATACATATTTTTAAATTTTTCTAACATATTCTCATTTATCTTTTCTTGATGTTGGGCTTAATCACTTTCAAAAATTCTGCATTATTCTACTGGCATTTCTCATAGTTGTTGGCATTTTTATTGCTAACAACTAGTAGTAGATATTACATTATGCACTTTCAACTCACTTTTTATCCAAGTTTAATATAACAGCTAATGCTGAATGGAAGAGCAAGTTCACCTTATCATCCTTTGTGTTGGAGGGATTTATTTTATGTCCATACCATATTATAAACCTCACAATACAATGTGATGATTTATACTTCCATAAGCTATCTTTCATGAAATAGGAAAGGGATAAGAGATAATCTTTGATACTTACCCACACACTGACATTTGTACTTCTCTTCATTTCCTCCTGTGGATTGACATTTTCACTTGGCAATTGTGTTTCGGTTGTTGGTAATATATATATATATATATATATATATATATATATATATATATATATATTCTAAACTTTTGTTTCCTTTCTTTCATGAAAGCCTATCTGGCTTCTATAGGCCATTACATGATTGATTCACTTTTATAATTTCCTTCTCAGAGAGTTTTGTCCTTTTAGGAATCCCAGTTTTATTGTGGGTCTTAATTCCAGCACATTCTAAGGAACAAACATGTACTGAATCTCCTCGTCCTAAGTAGATGTTAGAAGGATTAAAACTGCTTAGCCTCAGCTTTATGTTTCAGCCACCTGAGTCAGGAAGGTCAGCAAGAAGTTTCTAGTCTGCTGTTGATTTCACAGTTTGTTTTTGGGTTCTGATTTCTTCTTCACTGGAGACAAGCAAGTCATGCCAAGTTATGGGAGTTAATATGTTCAGCATTTGTCTGTGTTTGTAGTACAGGAAATAGGGTTAGGAGGGTAGCTATCCTTGTCAACTTAACCTGACAAGAGCACGGAGTCTGATTTTTTTCCTTACATTTTATAAGTAACAAGTGTAGTATCACATCCTGTGAAGTCTTTTTCATATTTATTTGTTTTTAATTTACTGGTATGTTTACCTGTTTAATAAAGATGCTTTAACTGGTCCTGGGGAAATGCCCTAGTGTTTAAAGTACTTGCTGCGCAAGCATAAGGACCTGAGTTCAGATCCCTAACACCCACATAAAAAGCAGGGCAAGGCAGTGTCTTCCTGTAATCTCAGCCTCAGGGAGGCAGAGAGCCCTAGGAGTCCTAGGAGCATCCCTAGGGCTGCTACTCTACTTACAAACCAATGACCTCCAGGTCAGGGAGATGCCCTTCTCAAAAAAATAAGATGGAGAGCAGTTGAGTAAGTCATCACATGTTCACTGTTAACCTCTACACACACACACACACCACATGCACCCAGACATATATGAACACACCCATGTATACCACATATATATACATATAGAAAAAACCTTTCAGCCAATGGCTTTAGTCTTGTTATTATGGGTGTCACACATGTGATTAGTGAAATTATATGTGGAATTTGTTAAGAAATAACTTCTGAGATTTCACATTTTTCTCTGCTGCTTCCTGCCCCAACAGGTCTATGGAGATGCAGGACCTAGCAAGTCCTCATACTCTGGTTGGAAGCAGTGATACTCCTGGAAGCTCCAAACTGGATAAATCCAGTCTCAGCAGCACATCAGTCACTACAAATGGGACAGGAGGTAAGTGTGCTATCCCAAAGGTACCCAGATTCACATCGCAGTGTCCACTTTAATTTCACATGTCAGGGGCTGTTAATAAAGAAGTACCTTACTATTGATACCATAATCAGCTTTACATCCCAGAAATGTATAGCTAGTATATTATTAGTTGTTTTGTTGATTTTGAAATTTGTGTCCTTCTGTAGCTATAAAGAGGATAGATGGCCCAAGGCAATGTTTTGAAAGCCTTTAGACAGGCTTCCTTTTTGTAATTGCCCTAAAAATTATTCCATAGAATTTAAAAATCAAGGACAAAGATTTATACCCTGATATTACATGTAAATAGATATGTAAGTTGGTAGATAGGTCTTTAAATAATTAGACGTACATAGCTATGATTCTATAATCCCATTTGTGATTTTTGAATTGTAAGAAAAGATCACCCCAATTTTTTTTCATAAAAATGGTTTCTCTTGTAAATGGTTTTAAAAATGATAAAATTACTCATCTGCTGTATTTTCTTTTCAAAGAGAATGATATCATAGCATAGTATCTAACATTTATTTAAAAGAGTATTGCATTTTTCCACATACTTTCTTATTTGATTACAGCATAGATATGCCATAACATGTGGTAACAACTAGAGATATTTCAACTATTCACTTTGTCATTTCATAAAGTACATTCAACATGTCAGATGATGTAATTCAATTTTGTATATATATGCATATATATATATATATAAACATTACATATATGTACATACAAATTACACAAACATATTTTAATTTATTCACTATCACTTTGAAATTTTATAGGTCTAGTCTAGTTCCTAAAGTCAAATTCACAGGAAATTTGTTTTATTTAATAAATTATTCATATTGTCAGATATCAGCATTTGCCACATCATATTTTCTTTCAAATTTAAAATAGCTATCTATGAAATGGGTGCACCTCTTCCCATTTAGTAAAACTGTGCAATCTATAGTTTTCTTTGTCAAGTTGTGTGAATTGCAACTTACCCTGTATTTAATAATGTTTTTACATCAGACCCTTTGTAGATTAACATTCTCTTTGCTCATTATGTTTTTGTGTCTCTAAACATGCATCTATAATTTCATGTAATTAATGGATATGGGATTGCAAATGCACATGAATACGTAGTCATGAGTACTGGAGCAGGGACATTTATATTTAAGCTTGAAGATGAGTACAAACAATCAGATTGACAAACCGCAGTCCTCTGGAAGAAGACCGTGAAGTTCACGGTTCGTCATGTCCACCTATTTAACTGACCTAAGACAGACGTGCTGCACTAAAGAGTGGAAGCTGTACAGTCCAGTTAGAGTGTTGCTAGGAGGCCAGGTCCCAGCGCCAGCACTGAAGATTAGTCAAGCCCACTCCAGCAGGCCCTCAGACAATGAACTCTTATACTGTTCCTGTTCTCAGGGGACAACATGACTGTTTTAAACACAGCAGACTGGTTGCTGAGTTGCAACACCCCCTCTTCCGCAACAAGTATGTGTTGTACACTGCATGTGTTTGGGTGTGGATTTGCCTTCTGGTTTGTTGTCCTGTCTGTTGCTGCCCGCTTCTCTGTGATCCCTCTTTTCTGTGTTTCCTACTTATGGAAAACGAGATGCCCACACGCCTTCTACTTGTTTCTGGATAAGAGTTACAAATTATCCTGAACTCCCAGAACAATTAGTACTGTTTTCTTGGGTTTTCATAAGTCTGTGCACACACAGTGCATATATTGGCTTTCTAATCACTCAACACTGTATGGTGTGATTAGCTCAACTGAAGCCAGGTCAAGCAGAGCAGTCAAAGCCAGTGAATATGTGTATAAACCCAATTACCAAACAACCATTTAAATTTTAATATCAGACTTGGGGAGATACATTAGTAGTCAAACACATCTACATGCAAAGGCTGCTGGCCAGGGTTCAATTCTCCAGACACCCATGTACAGCTGGATGGGGATTCATCTGTAGGGGTGAGAGACCTTGGCTTACCCAGTCCCACACACACTCAAGTAAATAATTTATTTAAAATTTTAAGCTACTACCAGGATACTTTCTACATGTAGAATTTTATAAATGTTCCACATCATGTAATATATTAATAGTTGACATGCCATCACTTTGAAAGCTATCAGTAATGAAAGCTTTACATATAAAATTATTAACTGTTCAGAGTAGAACATACCTGTAACCCCAGTTACATGGGAAGCTGAAGCAGGAGAATCCCAATTTGAGGTCAGCTTAAGCTACATAGTGAAGTACCATCTCCATTATGTAGTCACTCAATCCTAACTGAATAAATAATAAAATTATAAATTGTCTCAAACTGTTTCAGTCTCATCTCAGTCACCTAACCAAGTAAATAATAACAAAACTATAAATTAAGTCTCTTAAAATAACACAAAGCATAGACATTAGCTACATTCATATATACATATAAGCATTCTCCTAGAACAAACATTAAAATGCACTTAAATTTAAAAATAAAACAAAGCCACCACACCCCTGCAGAACCACTTAGGAATCAGAGTAGAGACACTTGGACCATACTAGATCTTGCTCTGTTTCACATTAAATTAGAATGCTTGACCAACAAATAAAACATACTTCATTTTGCTCATCATTTACATTTTTATAGTTTTGGTTTCAATTATTTTTTTTTTCATTTTCACACTTGAAATATACTCTTTATAATTAAAACTTCTGCCAGAACTTGGTTATTCTTAATTCTTTTCAGTCACATGCTAGAGAGTAAAAGTTTATCACCGTAGGCCATGTGGTGCATGTTTTAGCAACTCTGCTCAGCTACACAGCACAAAAGCAGCCATGGGTCTACGTAAACGAATGAGCATGGCTGTGTCCTGATAAAACTTTATTTATGGATCCTAAAATTTAAATATCATATACTTTTCCTGTGTTACAAAATCTTCTGATTTTTGCTACTTTTTGTAAATGGATTTAGTTGTAATTTGTAGCCCAACATTTAATGAGCAGAATTGAATGAGAAAGGCACCTGTGGGAGATTGATCCACAGAGAGAGCAAATGAACCGTGTGGCTGCTATGTCTTGGGAAAACTAAGACAGTAAGTGAAGTCACTGTGAGGAGCCGGGGTGGTGTTTGTTTCTGTGGTGGGGTCATGCATACCTAATGTGAATTTTTCCTTGTACGTTGGAGTTCCTTTCCTTTGTCTTGGTGGTCAGTTTAGCCAGTTGTCCCCCTTTCTGTGGAGTACTGCTTCCTCTTCTGTGTGCTCAAAGCCTTGTCTCATTTATCTTACCATATCATGTATATTTTTCAAGTGCCAAAATCCAACTAAGGATCAAGCATTCTGTATTATAACATTTCTTTCCTTTCCTTTCTTTCCCTCCATCCTTGTCCCCTCCCCTCTCCTAGTTATGCTAATTTTTAAGCAATTACAGCACAACATTCAATTATGACTCACCGTCTGTTCCAAATAGTGTTAATGTAAACCATGTAATGTTAACATAGTGATGATATACAATGAATATTTCAGAATTTATACTTCATCTCACCCAGGCACATTTTTCCTGGTTCCTGATGTTGAGACTCAGGTGGTCATTTGAAAGGACAAGCACCTGTGTGTCAGAGGCACCATTTGGGCTAAATCTGGACACCCATTACATGCACTGCCTGTGTCACCTTAAATAAATCAGCTAACCTCTCTGAGATTTAGTTCCTTTCTAAAGATCTAAAGGAGAGCATAACACTTACTAAATATTCTCCTTATCATTAAAATTTTATTAAATTGGTTAGCAGTGAGTACCATTATAGTTTTTTTTCCTATACCTGATAATTCCATAATTAGGCATTAGGTTCCTAGGAAACATAAAATTTTCCTTGTGTGAAAACTCTAATATTTCGTCATATAACAAACTCCTCTGCTTTTAGAAAGGTATAAACTGAGCCCAGATAGGCAAGCCCATAATAGTAAAATGTTAGGATTACACTGAAATCAATTAAGTGGAATTAGAAATGACTAATGACACAATCTGAGTGGTATACTGATTAGAAATTTTAAAAGAACTTTAATGAATTTATGGTAGCTGTTTATGATCTAAACTCAACATTTCCTTTTATAACCTCCCATATTAACAACAAGCTATTTTATTTTTAATACAAGACTTTATTTTCAGAATTAGATAATTTTGTGCAAAATCATAACAAAATAAAAAGATAAAGCTAGGGCTGGAGAGATAGCTTTGGGGTTAAGGTACTTGCTTGCAAAGCCTAAGGACCCAGATTCAATTCCCCAGTACCCACGTAAGCAAGATGCACAAGGTGGTACATGTGTCTAGAGTTTGTTTGCAGTGACTAGAGGCCCTGGTGTGACCATTATTTCTCTCCCTCTCTTAAATAAATAAATAAATAAATAAATAAATACAGTATTATTTTTATAAAAGACAAAGCAAAGCTAAAATTAATAGTTTTTCAAGATCTTTTTATTAAGAGCAATAGTACAGTTTTTATTAATATAAGTTAGTGGAATCAACTTAACATGCTGCAATCTGTTAGTGTTACTTAAATATATTGCATTCTTTTTAAAAATTACCTTTAGAAGTTGGACCATCTTAATCCTAATTATATACATGCATTTGAAGATTTATATTGGTATCTACATTTTCCTTCAAACTTTTTATCACTTGTAAAATTATTGAAATGTAAAATGCATGAACCAGGTGCGGTGGTGCTCATCTATGTTCCCAACCCTCAGGAAACAGAGGCATGAAGACCCTTGGCTACGTTAATAGCTCCAGACCCACCTAGGCTACATAGCAAAACCTTATCTCAAAAATGAAAAAAAAAAAAAAAAAGAAAAGAAAGAACGAGCGAAAAGCAGGCTGGAGAGGAGATGACTCAATGGATAAAGACCCTTGCTTGCAAAGTCTGCCAATCAGGGTTCAGTTCCCAAGTACCCCCATGAATCCAGATGCACAAAGTGGTGCATATATCTGGAATTCATTCGCAGTGATAAGAGGTTCTAGTACACACACAGTCTCTCTCTCTCTCTCTCTCTCTTTCTCTCAAAAAAAAAAAATATATATATATATACATACATACATATGTATTTGAGATAGAGTTTCACTGTAGTCCAGGCTGACCTGGAATTCACTATGTAGTCTCAGGGTGGCCTCAAACTCATGGTGATCTTCCTAAATCTGCCTCCCAAGTGCTGGGATTAAAAGCATGCACAACTATGCACAACAATAAAAATGCTTTTTAAAAATGTTTAAAGGGGCTGGAGGAATGGCTTAGCAGTTTAAGGCACTTGCTTGCAAACCCTAAGAGCCCAAGATCGAATCCCCAGTACCCACTTAAAGCCAAATACACAAAGTGGCACATGTATCTAGAGTTTATTTGCAGAGGCTGATGGCCCTGGTATGCCTATTCTCCCTCTGTCCCTCTCTTGCACTCTCTTTTGCTATCTCTCAAATAAATAAATAAACTTTAAAAAGCTTTTTAAAAAGTCTGTATGTGTTACCTTCATAGTTGGGAAGGAGGTTGGTATAATCGTCTGTGTACAGTTTAAGCATAAGTTTCTAAAGGTGAAATGCAAAATGTAAATCACTTGGACCATCTCTCAATAATTATATGGCAGTATAACAAAAGAGCATAAGCTTTGAGTTTTGATAATAAAATGGAATTTTCCCCAAAAGCAATTCTATGTATTAATGTTAAATCTAAGTTCTAATGATAATTTAAGGAGAAAAGGTAAGGTTTGCTTTGAAAAGATGGTACGAAAATGGGGATAAAAATTGGGATATGAAGAGATAATTTAGAAGCCATACAGACACCTGATAATAATTGCATGTGACCCAGATATAATCCATAGACATCAATTATTTTTAAAAGTTAAGAAAATATGATCATATGCATATGTACATATTTTTTATTATTTTGACCTATGAATAGCACATAGATTGCATATACATAACCAGTAGTTGGATTGACAATGCAAGTATTTCTTAACACAAAACTGTACAAAGTTCTATTAAAATTATTTACCCTACTTTTACGTAATGGAACCATGACTCAGTTATTTTGAGGGAATAAAGCCTCCAATTTCTTTCTTTCTTTCTTTCTTTCTTTCTTTCTTTCTTTCTTTCTTTCTTTCTTTCTTTCTTTCTTTCTTTTTCAAAGTAGGGTCTCACTCTGGCCCAGGCTGACCTGGAATTCACCATGTAGTCTCAGGGTGGCCTCAAACTCTCAGCAATCCTCCTACCTCTGCCTCCCAAGTGCTGGGATTAAAGGTGTGCGCCACCACACCCGGCATGCCTCCAATTTCTTGAATTGGAGAATAAATTTCTCCAATTAAAATGTTTGATACAATTGTTCCTTCTGAATTGAAAGTATTTGATGCATGAGTTTGAATTTTGCTGAAAATTTTCTCTCATATGCTTTTGTTTCCATTATTTTAGTATGCAATAATTTGAGGTAGTATCCTGAAAATAAGTAAAAGACCTCTGTGTAGATTAACTTATAAAAAGCAAGCAAAAACAAGCTATGGCTTAAAATATATTTGACCATTTCAATAAATACATGCTGAATGAGGATTATTACAATATTTGGAAAATTAAGAGTAAACTTGTTTCATTAATGGACTTCTTCCTCATAGCATCAAGCACATGTTTAATTTAAAAAAAAAAAAAAACTTCTTCCAGAGCCTGGCATAGTGGCACATGCCTTTCATCTCTGCACTCTTGAGGCAGAGGTAGGAGGACCACTGTGAGCTGAGATTACAGAGTCAATTCCAGGTCAGCCTGGGCTAGAGTGAGACTCCACCTTGAAAAAAAAAAACACAAACAAATAAACAAAATTCTTCTTCCACCAGGACAGTTTACATTATTACTCATTTAAAATGTGGAAACAAAAGCAAGGCAATAGAAAACAGAATATGACTTGCATTTTGAAGTATTCTGTATAATTGTGGTATAATGTACACTTTCTATTATTTAATCTTTTAGTATTAAGATTATATTCTTTTTTATGATAGAGAGAATTGGTGTACCAGGGCCTGTAGCCACTGCATTCAAAGTTCAGATACATGGGCCACCTTGTGCACTTGGCTTACATGGGTTCTGGGGAGTCAAACCTGGGTTCTTAGGTTGTACAGGCAAGCACCTTAACCACTAACTCATCTCTCCAGCCCAAGATAATATTCTTTCTATTCCATTTTCTGATAACCAATAACATGAAAGTATTGATTTTATATTTTGTATTTGCGTTTTTTATAATTAAGAGATTAGTTACCATTTCTTAACATTCTTCTACTCAAAGAATAAAATGACTAACTAGGCAACTTGCTTGAGTTCAAGAGATATTTTGTGATCTTCACATAATATGAAATCAATTTCTTTACTGTGCCAGCATAATTCAGTGGTTCCCGTTTTCTCCCACCCAAGTACTGTCCAGACCTCACCCTGTTTAGAGTTCAAGATCAGGCAGAGTTTGGGGTAGTTTAATGGTAGACATGCCTTTTGCTCAGTTTTTCTTCCATTACATAAGAAAATATAACATTAATTCATGGCTTTTTTTTCTCTGACATCTTCTATTTTATTGACTCATTACCTTAAAATCCACACAGTTTAGTATACTGAATACTCTTGCTATTTCTTCATTTGTACATGCATTCAAGGTATAGCTTTACTCTGTGAAATGAACCATGTTTGTCTATCTTGAATTAATACAGACCTTTAAGATTAATGAAAGGTGTTCACAGTATAATGAATGGGAACAAACCTCTCCTCCTCTTTTTTTTTTTCTTTTGACTGCTTAAAGCTTTCAAGTGCAGGAAATTATAATAAAAACCAATACTAAGTTATTTTTACATCGTCTCTAGGTTGGAATCCAAAGTAACAAAACTAATCTTCATGTCTGGCTTCTGGACCAGTTTTGTCAGACTCAGTTCACCTTCTGGTCCCCTTCTCATTTCTCATGTGAAACATATTATTAATAGTATAATAAATCTATTTTACAAATATTGTTTATAGGTATAGACATGTTTAAATAGGAACTTAGCCATAATTAGAATTTGGAGTTCTAAGAATCTGACTCTTGTCTTCATTATGCCAAAGGCTTTGGAATATGCTTTCTGTCATATGTCTCAGAAGTAAAATGTGGACTTTACATCAGGCAGAGCAGCCATTGCAACTAGCTCAATCATTCTCTAGATGATCTTTACACAAATTGAAGAACCGCTTCACAAATTGGAACTGCCTAAAGGTCAGCCAGTTTGGAGAGTAGATTCTAAAAATTCACCACTTGGTCTAAAATTTTTATCTCTTTTTAAAAATATTTTATTTATTTATTTGAAAGAGAGAGAGAGGAAGAGGCAGATAGAAGAGAATGGGCACACCAGGGCCTCTAGCCACTGCAAACGAATGCCAGACGCAAGTGCCCCCTTGTGCATCTGACTTACGTGGGTCCTGGGGAATCGAACCAGGATCCTTAGGCTTTGCAGGCAAATGCCTTAACCACTAAGCCATTTCTCCAGCCCTAAAATTGTATCTCTTACTGGCAATGTGTTTAAAGACAAATTATTTCACATTTTGCTTCAATTTTATAATTTGAGAAGTAAAGATGATACTGTTATGTACTGACTATGTGGGGAGGGTTAAATTCTTTTTTTATTTTTTTGTTCATTTTTTATTTATCTATTTGAGAAAGACAGACACAGAGAGAAAGGCACAGAGAAAGAGAGAGAGAATGGGTGCGCCAGGGCTTCCAGCCACTGCAAACGAACTCCAGACGCGTGCGCCCCTTTGTGCATCTGGCTAACGTGGGTCCTGGGGAATTGAGCCTCGAACCGGGGTCCTTAGGCTTCACAGGCAAGCGCTTAACCGCTAAGCCATCTCCCCAGCCCAGAGGGTTAAATTCTTGTATGTAAAATACATTAAGAGCATCTGGATTGAATGAATTTTAAAAATTTTTTTGTTTATTTTTATTTTATTTATTTGAGAGCAACAGATGGAGAAAGAGGCAGAGAGAGAGAGAGAGAATGGGAGCGCCAGGACTTCCAGCCACTGCAAACGAACTCCAGATGCATGTGCCCCCTTGTGCATCTGGCTAACATGGGTACTGGGGAATCAAGCCTTGAACCACGGTCCTTAGGCTTCTCAGACCAGCACTTAAACACTAAGCCATCTCTCCAGCCCTGAATGAACTTTTTTTTTTAAGCCTAATTCTTTTTTTTTTAAATTTTTTAATTTTTTATTTTTTCTTTATTAGTTAGTTTTGTATTCCGCAAATACAGTCAGTTTGGTACCATTATTAGGCTCATCCGTGACCTACCCCCTCCCCTTGGCCCCTCCTTGTTGAGGTATACGGGTCATGCATTGTGGAGTTACCCCACAGTTATGGGTAAGATAAATGTCTCTGCATATCATGACCCAACATGTGGCTCTGACACTGAATGAACTTTTAAGTGTGCTATTTTTATTCTCTTGCAAACTTGCTACTTTTTTTTTTTTTAAAGAGAGAGAGAGAGAGAATTCGTGTGCCAGGGCCTCAGCCACTGAAATTAAACTCCAGATGCTTGTGCCACCTAGTGGGCATGTGAGACCTTGCACTTGCCTCACCTTTATGGGCTTACATGCGATCTGGAGAGTAGAACATGGGTCCTTAGGCTTCTCATGCAAGCGCCTTAACCACTACGCCATCTCTCCAGCCCTCAAACTTGTTACTTTTGATATCTTTTGAAAGTATTTCATAAGTAATATATAGACAACATAGCAAAGTGCCTAGACCAAGATTCTATGGGTTTCATTTGAATAAAGTCTTTTCAGTTACTCTCTCATGCTCCAAAACTTGGTGATGAGCCACTGTTAGGATATGGCACGTTCACATGTGAAGGAAGCCTGGGATGGTACCAAGATCATACATGTTTAAGCTGAGACCTGATTTCAGATCATCGCTGTGCCATCTCCTGCCCCAGAATTTAAACAGATCCCCCCCAAGGTCAACAAACTTCAGTTTGCATAAAATAGAAACAGTGATTTGTTTCCATTGGGTCCTTTAAGGGTTAACTTAATGTACATGGTCTAGCAGAGAGTTGGCTCTTAATAAACATGTAGTTGTGATTTTGTACTGGTAAGTATAGTCACTATTTATATGGATCACTGTATAAATGATTGCAGCTTACAACTAAAAACTAGGTACCATTTCATATGTCATTTGACTTTATGCAGATCATTGTTGCTATTAAAACATAGGTGGCCTAAAATTCCTTTTTGCTAAAATAACTAATTCAATGGAATTTCTTTTTACTTCCTTTTTCTAAATTTTTGCAGTTACCTTCTGAATTTCCTAGCAATTTACGTCATTGTTAAATTGTGGAAACACTAAATGCAGAGCTCAGTGAGGGTCTGACTAATTTGCTCTTATGGAAAAACCGTACTAATTATTGTACTTTCTCCATTAAATAATTGCTTTTCTAACAAAATAACATTCCTGAATTACTTGGCTGAGGGGGTGGTCATGGTGTGCCCCTGCAATTATCTGTGTTGTATTTATCCATGATTACTTAGTGTTCATCGCTCTTCTTCCTAGTTTTCTGCTTGCTTCTAAGTTATCCAGCTGTATCATCACATTCAGGAACATGAAACACAAGAGGTGTTAAATAGAAAACAATTTAGTTTATTCCCTTACTTCGATGAAATATATACAGTAGTGTTTTTCCAATGAATGGAAAATATGCTGTGACCAAATGGATAGAGAAGCTTTTCTCAGCGCTCTCAATGTTGCGTGCAATAATGACACTATGTGTCAGCCTACTTACTTGCCAAGTGAAAATTTCTCCAAAAAAACATATTATTATAAGAGTTTTAAGTAGATATACTTCCTGTTGTAGAGGTTATCTCTTATCCTATGCTTATCTCCAAAACATTTTAAAAAGTTATACCTTTAAATTAAAAAACGCAGGACTTTAAGACCCCTTGATCTTTTTTAAGCAGAAAGTGTATTGAGTGTCTACTTTTCACCCAACATAGGACTAGACTCAAGGTTTCTATTTTGCACATACTTCCACTGAATGTGAATGCAGTCTTACTTTTTTAATGTTTCCTTGGGGAGAATAAAATCTAAACTGGTAAATCACTTTGTTATGATTTGGATAAAATATGCTGAAGGTTGACTGATGGGCCATTCCCTTTTTTATGTCTGTTAACTGTATGAGAGTATGCTCCAAGAGAGTTAAAAATGCAAGTATATGTACTGCTGTTTTACTTTTCTAAGGTTGACTGCCTTTAAAAGCCACTCAGAAAAGGAGCTTAGCCAGAGTATTTTAGAATAAACCCTCCCTATATGCATGGCCACTTGGAAGCTAAATTAACAACACTTTCTTCATCAGCTTCTCGAGTTTCCTCTTGCATGCCCATGATAGCTAGAAAAGTCATGAGCAGTCAGGGTCTTTGATATCAGTTCAGAAGTCAATCTCACATGTACTTATTCTTCCACATAGTGTCTCTTCTTGCAGTCAAAACAGAGCCCCTGAACAGCAGTGAAACCACAACTACGACTGGAGATGGAGCGCTTGACACTTTTACTGGGTCAGGTAAAGCCTTTAGCTCGGGGGTCACTATGTACACATTGGGATGCATACCCCCCCCCTCCTCGGGAACAGTGGCACAAGCACCAAAGCCATTAGAAACCTGGATCTTTGTAAAGTTAGCAATAAATTCACTTTTCTGGAGAACTAATTGTCTTAAAATTATGTGTTTTAGAAATTATATTTGGAATCATTTTACCAGATTTTCAGCTTACCCTGAAACAATCCCATGATTTTCTCATTAGGATAATCAGAGCCAACTTCCTTCATCATTATTTTATGCAGTATTTGATTAATTTAATAATTAGGTCATAATAGCCAACTTTGTTCCTACAACTTGCCCACCTAAATTACATTAAAAACTGCCTTCTGTCTACCCTTCTAGATGTAAAACTATCCATTTGATTCCTTCTAAATAACCTTGTTTCCTCTCCGGGTTTAAGAAAGTCCTCCCATGTAAGCAGCTGAGTGACAAGTATTAAAGGTTAATGGGTTTCAGGAGAACACATGCTGGTTGCATTAGAACCCAGCTTGGTGAGCCTTCCTGCCCTTCAAAGAGAACAATCGTATGTCTTTAAACATCAGTCCTTTTAAAATATAAATATTTGATAACTCCCAGCTGGGTAAAGAGGGCACTAATTAAATAGGCTTAGTTGAAGACTATTTTATACTCCAATATTTTGTTTGGTGAAAAAACACTTAAAGCTTGGAATGTATGCATCACAAGGATGAACATGAAACCTAGAAAAAGTACTATGTCAAGGAAATCTTGCTTCTACAATTCTGCTTTAATGTATTTTGTGTTTATCCATGTTCTCATGTGCACAGATTTTATATGGGCATGCTTGATCTAAAAAGTTGAGGTGTGCCTCTGAGCCTAATGTAACATTATAGCATATATTTCACTTTTATGGACACAGATGACCCAGTTTTATTAGTTCACACCAATTGGAAGCAGTTGTCATATAGTCACATAAATATTAGTTTTCCAAGCAAAATGAAAAATAGTTCAGCAACTTTGCATAAAGTCTTCTATGTGCTAATCTATATCCTTTCTAGCAATTTACTTGCCTTGTGGGAGATAACATACTATTATTTTGCACTGCTCACTTATCATAACTCATATTAACTTTCTTCAATTAAATTCATATGAATGAGTTTTCAGAAAAGGTATGGAATTAAGAAATCATTACTATTATACTTCAAGAGTTTCTTAACAGATTAATGATAAAACAATAAAATATTAGCTCCAGAAGGAATTTCTGAGTTTCACAGACAAGGCTACTTAAATGTGCAGAGAAGTCAAAGGTAGTGATGGAGGCAGTCAAGGTCTCACAATTGGCCAGTGGTCCAGATGAGTCTACAATCACACACTGTTAATCAGGCCGTGGGTCCTTTTATAATACTCCACTGGAAACTATAAAGTCAGAGAAATAAGTAAGTTAATTGTATTGCTTATAACTCATATTATCTTTACAGATATTTCCTCAGTTTTCTATTAAGAAATTTCTAGGGTTTCAGGATCCAAATATACATATAGAGAGAGCCATTTATAATAATATGTGGCTGTCTCAATTTAAATTAATTCAAATTTGACAAAATAAACATTTTGTTTCTAGTCAATCTAGCTATATTCCTGCCTGTGCCTCGTGGCTACCATATTGGACAGCTCAGACACAGAACATGCCTAATATGGGAATCCTACTAAACAGCAGCCTTATCAATCTTTAACCTGAGGTATCTGTGCTTGGCATTGAGGGATGGTATTCATCCCAAATGTTCCAGATGTGATACCTGAAGATGTCTCCTAGCAGGCCAAATTCCTCCCCTACTCCTACTCACTGAGAGTTAAAGAAACATGATATTAAAGACCTTAGCATTTCTTAGCACCATCGTCTGAGACATTCATAATAGACTTAACATTTTTTAGATTAATTAACAAGTTCTACTTACTTTCCTTTGCAGAGATAATGGGCTGTAGTGAATTGTGTGCTTTGGGTAATGTTTATGAGTAATTAAATCACAAGGGAAAATAATGCCAATGGCTTTCCAATTTGCATGTGGACACATCTCTCTTTGTAGACATCTCTCTAGATATTACACTACTTTAATCAGGAGAGTCTTTATTTTAACCAGCACCACTACCACTCACTTTAATCCAATGTTACTGTTTGCAGTTTTCTGAAAATTTGTGAGTACAAATAAAGTTATAAATTTTAATAAAGAAGACATTTTATTTCTCATGTCAGCATCTCACTTTCCTGAGCTAAATAATTTGTCTTCTATTTAGAAAGTGAACATACAGCTATTAGTAAAAGATTTCAAAAGTCAATTGAGCATTGCCAGTGTTTTGGGTACATCAATCTACCAATGAATCCATTCATTCATAGAGGAAAAATGCATCCTAAAGGCAGGATGGTTCAAGTGTATGGGTATTTTTTTTTGAAGTATGAAATTCTGCTCCTTCTCTTACTAATAATAGCTGCTAAAATGTGAACATTTCTTTTTATTATCCAATGCCTTTATTTGAAAGTGCTCTTATGTTTCATTCGTGAAATCTTTTAGTATGTGTAGCCCAAGTCTTCAGTGTGTCAAATGGAGTTCCATTAAAAAAGACAGTAGCACCCTGAATTAAGGCTCACCCCACCATATTTCTACTAAAATATTTATTATTGTGAGTTATTGACTTATACTGAATTTCCTGTGAAACAACATGATTATTATATTATGCACACTCAGTGTGTACAGAATATAATACAAAGGTCCATTCTCACTAAGTTGATTTCAAGTTTTAAATATTCTTTTAGGTTTTTGAGAAGCTCCATGGAAACTAATGGCTTATTTCACAGTTATTTCCAACTTCATGTAGTCAATTCACTTAAATTTGTTTCCTAAAAATGTTTAGAACATGACACCTCTAGTCATATCTGATGGCTTTCAAACTTGGTTCACATGAACATATGCTTACTTCACTGTTTTATGAAAATTAAAATATGCTTTCAATATTCTACACTTTTTGGCAACACAGAATTTCAAATACATTACATTCTGCATGTTTGTAGAGCAATAGATCATAAGGGTACTTGATAGCCTTTGGATATGGAAATAGATCATATTTCATAAAATAGCCAGCAACCTAAACCTATTTGTCACTTTTTACAATTCTAAAAGTTTAGCTCCAAAATTATTATGAACAACTTAGAAAGGGCAGAGCACTTTGAAGTATAACCATGATTGATTAGACTAAACTAACTCCAGCACTGCGTTGTGTACTACTTTAATCTTTTTGAAAAGTGAATGAACAGCAGATGGCCTAATAAAGACGCTCTGTGTGCTTTCCCAGTATGGATTGGCTCTGAGGGGTCTGGCTCAACACTTTAGAGTCCATATATTTGCAATACATCTGTCTTAGTCAAGGCAGATGGCTAAAGGAGAGAAAAACTTCCAAACTTTTGGACATACTCCAGTTTGGGCTGAATATTTAGATGAAATATTGAGAGAACCTGACTTTCACTTTTAAGTTCTTCTCAGAAAAGTATTATCTCTGATAGTTCAAAAATATATTTGTAAATAAAATTTCTACCACATGTTTATAATGCTTAAAATGTTATCATTCATGCTTTCCATGTATATGTTTAATATTAGAATATTTTAGACTGCATTTTAAGGGCTCAACTGTTTGGCAAAATGAAAGGAAATGGAATACAGTATCACTTTACAATTGGAAAGTGAAAGTTGGGCCCTTAAAGTTTCCTTGTAGCATATTTGAAGTAAAAGTTTGCAAATTTAAAACATTGACTTTCATATCATTAAAGATTAATTGCCTTGTAATCAAAGGTATTTAATAATAACATATAGATACATATGAGCATGTTCTAACTTGAGAAAGTGGAAGAATGATGGAATGTGACAGGCAATTCACTTAATGTTCTTATAACAAAATTTCAAATAATTTGAACTTGAGAAAATATTATGCTACTGCTTTTAGAAAATTATTTTTAGAAAGTGAATGAAGTTTTAGTATCATGTATCTGATATAGCATTGACTTATATTGGTTGTATACACACAGTGAAATGCATTTATGAAGCAATGTTTTGTGCATTGCTCTTTGTGTCTTACAGTAATAACAAGCAGTGGCTACAGCCCACGATCTGCACATCAGTACTCCCCACAGCTCTATCCTTCCAAGTAAGTGGCCAATTGCTTCAGTTTAGTTAGTAAAAAAAAAATACTAAATTTATATTTATTAAACTATATTCATACAATATAGCAATTTCAATAAGGAAAAATTTTATGCACATAAATATATTATAGTTAATTAGCCAGTTGAATGGGTTAGACATATAAGAATGTATCTTATACAGTTTAGAAACAGAGTTATCACATTTATCTGGACAACTATATTCATTCCTGGTACTTACATATTGTGTGGAAAATATTAAGTTCATATATGAATATGCTAATTTTAATGAAAGTTCAAAATGCTGAGTAGTTTAAAGATAGTATATGAAGATCACATTTTGTTGCAACATGAACACTTTATAATTCATTCCATCTTTGAAGCATTTTGTTATTGGATTCAAGTTATAATAAGCATACTTTTAGAGATTTCTTTTACTGTCTTTATGCCTGCTGTAGTTGCCTTATTGAGGACAATGGCAGGTATTTCAAGTTGACCTATATTAAATATGTATTTGAATTATTTTGTGATTACCAGATTGCTGGGATTCAAAATTCCAAATATGCAAGCATTAAAACATAATATATTTTATTTTGCCATAACCAGAATGCTCTTAACTATAGAGTAGGAATGGGATATACTGTTGGGAACAATGTAAAAGATGGTTTGATGAAGTGAATGGCATTCTATTTCCTTTTGGGAAGATTCCTCCTCATTAATTGATTTTTTTTTACAGATTTCCAAATTTGGTAGTGAATTTATGGAATGGCTTTCAAATAGACTTTTGCAATCATTATAGAGCACTAGGTTACTCAAGCTGAGTATACATGTAAAATGAACATATTCATCACCTGGCCTACGTACCATTTATCTCTGCTTTTGAACTAGAATGCTGTTGCAGATGTAAACAAGGATTTTAGACCTGGAGGAAACTTAAATATAACATCTAAATCTGAATCCAATTGCATATTTTACAGATGAGATATAATCTTAGGGAATTTGAAATTATTTGTCCATGGTCATCACATTAGTTTATATCAAAGTCTGGGCTCCTATAATTCAAATGTATATTCTTCTATATCATTAAAATTAAAATGTGGGTAAAGAGGAGGATTTCTTCCTAGATATTGTAGGGTTTCACTGACTCTTAGCTTTCTGAATCAATATGCAGTCTTTGTTGCCACAGTAATGCTATTTTTCTGGTATTTAGGCCCTATCCACACATTCTTTCTACACCAGCAGCTCAAACAATGTCTGCCTACGCAGGCCAGGCTCAGTATTCGGGGATGCAGCAGCCAGCCGTCTACACAGCCTACTCTCAGACAGGACAGCCCTACAGTCTGCCCACTTACGGTATTTCATGTCTTTTCTCTTATCCTTCTTTGGTTGCAAGCAGGTAGACCTGCTGACTAGTAGCTGTACATCCTGATATACAGTTCAGCTGAGAGAGATCATTAACCTAATTCAATGGTTTGCACATGTGTTTTCACAATAGACTTGGGCGTGATGTTGCCAGCCATCAAAACCGAGAGTGGACTTTCCCAGACTCAGTCTCCATTACAGAGTGGCTGCCTCAGTTACAGCCCAGGGTTTTCTACCCCACAGCCGGGCCAGACACCTTACTCTTACCAAATGCCAGGTAAGTAGCCACCCATGAAACATATCACATAAGGATGGGTCCCTGACTTCAGGCTAGAAATATCCAGTCATGGAAATGCATTTAAATCTTATCACTGCCACACAATTTCTTAAGACAGATACCTAGGCAGAAGCATGATGGAAATAGCTGACTATGGATTAAGAAGCATGACTCAGACCAAATGTAAATACTTAAGCTTAAGCTGCAATACATGGGCAGGGAACTTAGTCCAAGCAAAGCAACCTTGAAGCCAGCTACTAGGTCTGGCACTCACAAAGCTGATGTCTACTTAAGTGGGTGATGTAAAAGATTCATAATGCAGGCCGGGTGTGGTGGCGCACGCCTTTAATCCCATCACTTAGGAGGCAGAAGTAGGAGGATCGCCATGAGTTTGAGGCCACCCTGAGACTACATAGTTAATTCCCAGTCAGCCTGGGCCAGAGTGAGACCCTACCTGGAAAAACCAACCAAACAAACAAACAAAAAAAGATTCATAATGCAAACAATATTTTCTTTTCAGTATTTCTTAAGAATGTAATGCTAGTTTAATTTATTTAAAAGAGAATTGCTACTTTCCTCTGGTTTACATATCATTGATTTTTTTTTGTATATTCCTAAAATCTCTATTCTTTATTGGTGTCCTATATCTAATATCTTATATATCTAACTATAAATCTAATGTGTTTAACAATCTGTTATGCTCTCCTTTCCCTACATAGGATCATTTAATTTTTTTTCCAATTTTGATGCTTATGAAAAATTATTCTTGACAGTAATATAATGGCAGAAGTTGTTATGTCTGTATTAGTCATAAATTTGGGCCTGTGTTAAGATATTTGAGCCAACTGGTATTGATAGTTTAGTCAATTCATGAAAATTAAATAATTTCTTAGATGCTTTTTGTTATAATGGCACATCTCCTTTTATCTATAATATAGTTGGGAACATGTTTACTATATATGTAGCATGTATATATCACATGCTATAACCACTATGAACCACAGAGCTGCCAGTGGCAAAGAATATAAAGGCATCCCCCCCGCCCTCCACACACACCAAATACTTTTATTTTGTCTTTTCCAGGCCAACTCAATGGTTTGATTACATTATTAGTCAAGACAAGTTGATAAACTATGTAATCAATCCTTAATAAACTTTCATTTCATTTCTTGACAATTACAACCCATAAAGGCATCTCAAATGAAAAAAAGTCCTAATTGATACTTCACTTATACTATCAACTTGTCACTCCAGTTTAAAAATTACTTAAATAAGTTGCAGATTTTGTTGTCAAGTTTTAGAAGTTCTTCAAAGCTTGAATTTTTATATTATGAAAAGTTCTTCCTTGAGTCTGAACCCAGTTCATACCAGTTAATTCTAAGGAGAAAACAAACAAACAAACAAAAAAGAACAAAACGACAGGAAGTTACAAGCTTTGATGCTAACTGGGCTCTATGTGCTTATTTCCTAATTAAATAACTGTTCAAATGCTTACCTCCATTAGCTTCTACATACAAATGCAAAAGACATGATTTGCAAGTTCCAGAAGTTTTCTATAAGTAAACAGACACTCTGTCTGGTGTTATTTGTTGAGTTGCTTTGCACTGCTGCACTTCCTTGCATATTACCATCAGCCCCAAGAAGGCTGTTCCCAGGAGCTCCTATTAATCATGACAGATTCCCTAAGAAAGACGGTACCTGCCCTTGGGAGAGGGCTAGAGTTAAGCACATCTTCTTAGTAATTTCTCAACTGCAAATCTACTGCCTTTGCAAGTAATTCCAATAATATTTTTCTCACTGAATTCCACAAAGTGAAATTTTGTTGTTATTTCACAGAGAAAATATTTTTCTGACTGAATGCAAATTTTATTCTCCAGTTTATCCATAATAATTATACATATTTAAGGAATGCTCTATGGAATTTGGACACACACACACACATACTATTTATTTGTGATAAAGGCATTCAGACACATTTCTTCTAGCTTTCTGGAATCTGCTCTATTATCTGTAGTCACTTCATTGTGCAATAACACACCAGAATGTAATTCTTCTGTTCCTTAGTAGCTGCTGACGGCCATTTCCATGCCATGTGTCCCTTACTCACCACAGACTATGGTAACCTCCATTCTCCTGTCAACTTCTGTAAGATCAAGTTACTCATATTCTATATAAGAGTGAGATTCATGTGTTACTCATCTTTCTGTGCCTGACTTAACACAATATTTTGACACAATATCCTTAAATTCCATCCATGCTGCCACAAATGATAAGAGTTCATCCTCTTGTCATGGCTGAATGAGTAAGGAAACTTGTAAAATGTGATTTGTTCTTTCCCTGTAGGTTCCAGTTTTGCACCATCCTCTACTATTTATGCAAACAATTCAGTTTCCAACTCCACAAATTTCAGTGGGTCACAGCAGGTACAGTTGTTGTTTTTTTTTTCATGTGTTTTAAAATTTGAAGAGTACTTTCAAGTTGTGTTGTAAATGTTCAGTCTCTGAAATTAGGTTTCTCTCAATCTCTCCCTTTTTTAAAAAATTAAGATAGCATTTCAAGATTTAAAAAAAAAAAAAACTACCTGTTCAGAATTCCTGAGATATTTGTTATTTTGGCTATTTTAGATTTGTTGGTTGTTAAAGATTTGCCTGTTAAACATTTGAGTTATAGTCATTTTAATCACTTGGCAGGAAATTGTGTAATATATTACATACTTTCCTATTATCTTAAACAACAGCAAACACAGTTTTGTTTGTCTTGATAAACAGTTATCATTATGAATGTTAATACGTCTAACTGTAATCAATCATGAAATTGTACTGTAGTCTTTGAGAAATAGTCCTAAAAAGTAACAGTGGTTACTAAACAAAATACCTCCAAGAACTACTGTTTGCATTTAAAATTTTTATTGTTCTAAATGTTTATTGTTTCGTTCTGTTTTTTGAATAAATATCTGAGTCCTATTTTCCTGACAGCCAAACCTTTTATTTTGATCACTCAACTTCCCTGTATCAGTTCTTAATTCTTCTATTAATTATATTCTTCTAATGTTTTCATAAATTTTAAAATCTAGGATGCTATCATTATATGTACGACAGGAATGAACTCTCCTGAGTGAGTGCCTTGACACACAGATGAATTGGTGTTCTGTCTAGACACTTTAGAGTCTTTAGTCCTTATTTCCTGACTCTCAGCCATGTTTAGGGCAGTTGAGAATGAAACAAAGCTGATTCCTGGGCACACAATATACACCCTTACTTTAATCATTGACTCTAACATATTTAAAAATGGAAGTTACTATGCAAATACTTTCTTCACTTACTGATAGAATTCTATTACTAGCCTTATTGAAATTTTATTAACATAACAGAAGGCCCTAAAATAACACGCCAGAGGGTAGAATGTATAAATACAAGAGGTGAAATGTATACTTGGTAGAAGGGTACCACAAAGAAAAGACAACCTTATTCTCCTCAGGAAGATTTTGTAAAGACATAAATAACAACAGGTCTAATGCTGCTTGAGGATTTAGAATGGATCTGTTCATAAACATAATTTATAGTTTGAACCAAGGTCAGAGTACTAGCTTATTTTGTTTTGAAAATACTGAGTACCTACTACAGTACAGTAGGGGACATGAACATGATGGGTCTGCTTCATTCTTGCCCCGTGGAACTTATGGCCTATAGAGAAGCAGACCATCAAGTAACAGTGTGAAAATAAATTCACATAGAGAATTAGAAGACCTAAGGGAGACAATAGGATACCACTAAATATGAATAGGAATCTAACCATTCATGGGAGAGTATTACAGAAAGCTTTCTTGAGGAAAGCATGTTTATATCAGGATGGCAAATACTTAGGTGAAGAACAAAGATAAGAGAGTAAGAGGGAAAGAAGGAAACAAGTGCTAGACGCTTAATAGATGGAAAGCATGGTGTGACATTGAACTGGAGGAAGGCTGGAAGAGATGTTAGGGTAACATTATTGAAGAGGTTGGTGGGCCTGCTTACATAGAGTCCCACAGAAGACCAGTGAATAAAGAATTCTGAGCAGGACAGTATGATAGAATTTGATCACTCTGGCCTCAGAATCTTTGAAAAAAATTTCAGAAGTGGAAGCAATATAAGTTAGAACAGAACTACATTGGTTGCTATAGGAAGTGAAGATTGCTTAGATGAGTAGCAAAAGTAGAAATGAAGAGAAGGGACTATCTTGGAACTATTCCAGGGTGAAAACATCATCATCTTTCCCAGAGACCAGTAGAGAACCATCTCACTGACTCCTTTTGCTTCTCAGGCCAGCGGCAGACTAACAGAGCTTTAACACAAGATGCTGGAATAGAATCTCCAGTTCTAGATTCCAATTCTAGCACAGAAGGTGATTAGTCATGTGACCTAGATGCAAGCCGCTTGGAATTCTGTGCATTAATTAGTATTAAATGTAAAATGTGAATAACAATAATGTCATAGAGAAGGCTGTGAATGGAAAGTGAACACACCTATTTAGGCCTGTTGAGCAGTGCTTTGACCCAACATAAACACTAGGTAAGTCTTGCCATCACTACTTCACTTTGAGAAATCTTTGTTGCTAAGATCTTTAATCAAACATTGAGATTTTCTCTTTGGCTTATAGATAGTGTTGAGGAATACTAGATTTGGGGATTATCACACTATTAGAATTTTAGATTTCTGCCATATTCCTTAATCCTTTCTGATAATGCACATATTTACTTGTACAGAGAATTTTCTCTGGAAATCACATCAAATCAAGAACTTTTACCCCTCTAGAACTTGCTAGGACAGGGGATTTTCATCCCGACTAAGAATTTGTCATAGCTGATAAAATGTTGAGCTAAAGCACAATAGATGCATTACCATTTATCACAACAAATCCTTACTCACTATCCTACTATGTGAGAGTATCTTTATCATTTTTAAGTTCTAAATATTGTTTTTAATCAAAATCCAGACAGAGGGATACTTTCTTCTTCTTTTATTACTTTCTTTTAAAAAATGTTTTATTTATTTGTGTGAGAGAGAGAGAGAATAGGCATGCCATGGCTTCTTGCCATTGCAAAGAAAAAGAAAACTTTAGATGCATGTGCTGCTTTGAGCATCTGGATTTATGTAAGTAGTAGATAATTGAACCTGGGCCTGCAGGCTTTACAAGCAAGTGCCTTTGGCTGCTGAGCCATCTCTCCAGCCCAGTACTTTCATTTTTGTCTACAACAAAAGAGGCAGGCTAACCATATTATTTGTCTATTTGTAAGGATAAAGGGCGTGAGAGAGAGGAGAATGGGCATGCCAGGGCTTCTTGCCACTGCAAATGAACTCTAGACACATGTGCTACTTTGTGCATCTGGCCTTACGTCGGTACTGGGGAATCAAACACAGGCCATCAGGCTTTACAAGCAAGTGCCTTAGCCACTAAGCCATTTCATGCACATTGAGGTCTGTATGGAAGCAGAGAAGGACTGCCAATGTGTTAGGTGATGTGTAAGAATTGATTGAATGAATATATAAGCTGATTTAATCTCCTTTCCTCTTCCAGCATGAAGATCCTAATGGCCTAATTCTTTGGATAAGTCATTATGGAGGATAAAATAAAACATATGTAACAGTTGGTCAAGTTAAAATTTATGTGCTAGACCTAGTTTACAATGCCAGTAGAAAGGTTCATTACTGTTGCATGTCTAAGATGATACTGAAATAGTCTGTACTCATTAGAATCACCACAAAGACTCAGAATCAAATTGAACTGAATTTCCAATTTTCAGCTATAATAATGATTGATCTTTGTTTGGACCATACTAGAAGGTTATTTCTCTTTCAAATACACACATTTTGATTATTTGTTTCAGGATTATCCATCCTACACAGCCTTTGGCCAAAACCAATATGCACAGTATTACTCAGCATCAACATATGGGGCGTATATGACATCAAATAACACAGCTGATGGCACATCATCATCAACCTCGACTTACCAGTTGCAAGAATCTCTCCCCGGATTGACTAGCCAACCAGGTACAGTTCTTCATGCAAGGGAAGAAGTTTTAATCATTCTGTGCAATCTAATAACATAGAGAAAATGGGCACTGCAGAAACATGCCTGAGAACCGCTTGGTAATTGTGTTGATGTTAATGTGTGTTAGTCTTCATGCATAAGACAGCTTCCTTGGCTTTTCAGAAATCCCCTTTTTTACATATGTCACTGATAAGAGACTTTTTTTTCCTTTGAAATGACTATGAGTATGTGAATGAGATGTGGGTGAGTAGACCTTTTGCCAGACTTATTATTTACTTTTTTAACAACTTGACAACAAAGCAAGCTATAATATTATCTCCTTTGAGTGTAATTGGTATTATTTCCTCTATGCAAGAGAGATTACATAGATCCTTTACTCTTTGGGTCATTGGTAGCTCTAGCCAGTCACCATTCCAACACTCCCAGGAATTGTAGAATCAATGGTAGATTTTTTTTTGTGTGTGTGTGCTCAGTACATACTTAACATTCACTGTAGGGTTTTCTTTTTCTTTTCAGAAGTTTTCTGACTTCTTATAAAAGTACTGTTTGCTACATAGTCTTTAAACTTTAAAAGAAAGGTAGGTAGAGATTCAATGAAATCTAATCAAAATTCCCTTCTAAATTCTTGAATTATCCAGATGATTATAAAATTACAAGGAAAGGCAAGGATATTAGAATAAACAAAGCAATTTTGAAAGAAAAAAAAAACAAAATTTGAAGAGTCACATTGCCTGATTTCAAGGCTTACAAGGTACAATAATAAAAATGTACAGTATTGACAAAAGTGTAGATATGCAGAGCAATGAAACAGAATGTGCAATAAATATACACATGTGCTAGAAAATGATTTTTGATAACAATGCATCTGGCTTATGTGGGTCCTGGGGAATCAAATCTGGGTACTTAGGCTTCACAGGCAAGTGCCTTAGCCACCAAGTGATCTCTCCAGGTTCTGTCAATTATTTCTGCCTTGACTAGTAGGGCCAAGATATTTTTTTTTAATGCCATCAAACAGTTATTTTCTGTGTTAGGAACTGATTTTCAGTAGTGGCCAAGGTGTCTGTGCAATAATGGCTTGCGTTAGTGAACAAGGCAAAAAGCAAGCTAGTAGTTACAATAAGAATGAGAAAGAGAAAATGCTACCTAATATGCAGAATATTAAGAAGTAAACTAGTTTGGGCATAGAGAATAGCAATGAGACTGACCTTTTAAATTAACAGTAATGTTATGCTTATATCATGAATGTTTAGTTCTGTGTTAAGTACACTGTAGTCCCCCCAATACATCATTATGGTTTGTGTTGTTTCAGTTACACATAATTGACTGTAGTCCAAAAATGTTATCAGATCAAAAGTTCAACAAATAAAATAATAAATTTTAATAACTTTTATTACAATATAGTGTTAAAATTTTTGTTTTATTAGTTTGTGTTATGTCTTACTATTCTTTGCTTAGGAATTAAGCTTTATCATATGTAAGTATATATGATATATATATATGAAAACTAGTAGCAGACATAGAGTCCAGCACTATCTGTGGTTCCAGTCATTCATGCAGTGTTTTGGTAGCAAATTTCCAGTGATTGAAGAATGACTGCTCTATTACTTCTAACTATGGAGCCAAGGAAGAATAGTATAGATGATATATCATGTCTTCGTTGCTGCTACATTTCAATTTCTTACCTTTACCTACATCTTAGATTGCCCCTCCTATGCATACACAGCCCCTTTGAATTTCTGGTCCCTGTCCCTCTTAGAGATCCTGCTGAAGTTTTCCATCTTTCTCAGCCTCCCTGAACATTTGCATCCCAAGCAGAATCAATGCCAGGGTCAGGACAATGACACACCTGGGGTGCCAAAATTAAGTAAATGCTTATTCTCAAGATGCTTGAGTTTAATGCTCTAAGTCATATTCATTAGTCTTTGCCTTAATCACATTCCAAATGCAACCCAATTTCTTTGAGTCAGTATTTAAATTTCATTAAGTATTTGGCCCGAATGAGTGATTTCAGCATCCTTGATTAACAAAGAGTGGCGATGTTGTAGGCAAAGATATATTTGTCATATACTCCTTACACAGCAAAAGAGTTCTTTCTACACCAAATGGATGGGGACGAGGTCAGTTGACAGTTAAGATACAAAACCACAGAATGCTTCATCAAGGTACCATAGACACAAAAATAGACAGGACGGAAAGAAGGTTCCTGGAGTTACTAGACTATAGCTACATTGAATGAAATCCTGTACACACTCACATGCTATGTGTTGAAGTATAAAGCTTTAGTCCCAGATTGATTTTTCTATAATTTTCATACGATGACAACTGAGTTTCACAGCAGGAAAGACACAGCTGAGGACCCTTATCTTCAGAGTTCAGAATATCTGTTGTAGCCAGCCGTGGTGATGCATGCCTTTAATCTCAGCATTTGGGAAGCAGAGGTAGGAAGATCAATGTAAGTTTGAGGCTACCCTAAGACTACATAGTGAATTCTAGTTCATCCTAGGCAAGAGTGAGCCCCCTACTTCGAAAAGCCAAAAAAAAAAAAAAAAAAGAAGAAGAAGAAGAATATCTGTAGTATTCAGTGAAAAAAATATTGAATGAAGGCAGGTAGGTTTCTAGGTGGAGTATGGTAGGGGCATTTATAGGTGACACGTTCACCTGTAACCTGGTCATAGCCACTGTCAGAGGGCTGCAGTGCCTTCTGCTTCTATTGGTTGCTAATGTCAACAAAGGCAGTTTGACATCATTTTCAGATTTCATAAAACTCCTCAAATTTAAAGATGAAATTATTTCTACTTGTAGCTATATTATTCTCTCAACCCAAATCATGACACAACACACATGTCTGAATTTTCAAGAAATTCCGTGACCTCAGACATTTTCCCAAAAGTAGTTTTAAGTTTGATTTTTGCCTTTTCAGGCTTGGAAGGCATCCAAAAAGCAAACAAGTTTGTAACTATCTTTTTTTTTTCTTTATTAATGGTGAAATCTGATGGATTTAGTTCAAGGGCAAGGAAAAAGAATTTCCCATTAACTGATTCTGCCTTTTGGACTTACAACCCAGACCTAACAATTAAGTCCACAATTTTTCATAGAACATTCACTGAGGACTTCTATGTTTAAAATAGAAACATACTTTATGTTCAATAAGAGACAGCTGGTTGTTTTGATTTGTAGATAAACCTAATGAAATAAAGTTGGATCTAAATATCCAAAACTTACAAAGGGCAGTTATTCATTACTGTACTGATTAAAGGATAATTATTCAATCATGTAGAAGAGCCTGGGGCAGTTGGTAATGACTGATGTTATCTAGAAATTGTAAATAGCATTCAGTTATTTATTTTACCTTATTAGGTAGTTTGACAATGGATTTAAATAAACACTGTTGGGCTGATTAAGAACAGACATTTTAGTTCATTATATCATTATGAAGACCTTTATTTGCCTTTACATGAAGTTTATCTAGGGTAAATTATGTTTTTGATTTGTACTCAGAAAGTTTGAGAATGGATTAGCACATGAAGATGAGAGATTTCTTTATAGTTTCACCTTTCACATAGTTAAACACTTTAAAAATTGTTATAAGTCAATTGTTATGTCATTATACTTTGCTATGAAACTTTGATAAGCACCAAAGTACATTAGCTAATTGAACTTAAGAAGGTGCTCAAGAAAAGTGAGGGAGTTAGTAAAATCATTTCCCTTTCTTACCATTCCTGAAAAGAAGCCAGCTTTGTATGTCATGAAGCAAAGTATGCCTCTCATGAAATTCACAATAAGCTATAGATGGAGAGGACTTTATATGTTTCTTTGACAAATTATATTTACCAAACCTGTAGCCTTACTGTGTCCTTGTCAATTACTTGAGTTAAATTTGGCAGAGACTAGAGTAAGCAGTCCAAAAATAGTGCCAACAAATGTTTAATGACCAGTTTAGCTGAAGGTCCCACTTTACTCTTTATAAGCAGAAAGGATAGCTTCTTCAGAAGTTCTAAAGGTCAGTATTATTATATCTTCATAACCACTGAGCGAGCCCAAGTACATCACATGCCCCTGCAGGCAATGCTGTTTCATTTCATTTTTTGTTTGTTTGTTTGTTTGTTTTACTCTTTTGGACACTTTAAATTGAAAATTAGAAAATTTTATATATGAATAGAATGTTGTTTTGAAATTCCATATCTAGTGAAATGGCTAAATCCATTTAACATATATACACTACTTTACATACTCTATTTTGTGGTAAGAAGACATAAAATGTCTTCCCTTAGCAGTAATCCAAATTATGCATAGTATGTTGTCAGCATGGTTTATAGTTTGTACAATAGATGTCTTGAAATAGCCTTGTTATCTGACTAAAATATTCTATCTTTTGCCTGAAAGCTCCCCTTTCCCTAGCTCCACAGCTGCTAGCAACCATGATTCTACTTTCTGTTGCTATGGTATCAAGTTTTCAACATTCCTCATATGAATGAGATCATGCAATATTTGTCTTTCTGTGCCTGGCTTATTTCACTTAACATTATGACCTCCAGTTCAATCTATATTTTCCCAAATGGCAAAATTTATTTCTATTTTAAGATTGAATAGCATTCCTATATATATATATATATATATATATATATATATATATATATATATATATATATTTCACATTTTTCTTTATCCATTCATCTTTTTCTTGATAGATATTTAGATTGTAGACTAAAACATATTTTGGCTGCTGTGAATATTTTGCAGTGAGCATGCATGTAGAAATGTCTTGCACACACTGATTTTATTCCTTTGGACATATACCCAGTGATGCACTAGTGGACTTGCGGAACCATGTGGTAACTTGATTTTAGTTCTTCAGAAGCTTCCATACTGATTTCCATAGTGGATGTACTAAATTGTTGCTATTAAATTATTTTATTTATTGAGAGAGGACAGAGCCAAGGAAAGGCACCTATACGGCTAGAGATCCCACATGGAGGGCCTGGAAAGAAAAGAGAGAAATGAAAGTTCAAGGAGCTCCTGCCATGTGGGGAGCTGGAAGAGAGTAAAAGATCCCATGTAGAGAGTAAGGGTTAGGGGGCTCTCCCAGCTGTGCCTGAGGCTGGGCCTGGGCTAAGCCAACCCAGGCCCAGACAAGGGAAAAACTCACCCACAGCTGGAAATTTCCAAGTGACAAGAGAGCCTGCCTCCCCTTGCATAAGTATTTATAACCTTATAGTAGTGGGTTGTCTTCCAGTTCAGGTGAATCAGAGGGACAGCTGGCTGGTTAGGATTAGGATTAGGGTCTTTCAGGAAAGACTAGCCCTGACAGAAAGCTCCATGGGTTGAATTTGACCATCCACAATGTTTAAATCCTATGAAAACCTCCCTCTCAGGAGGGGTCCTGGTTGTTTGTGGAGAAGCAAGTCTAGGGAACTAGGCAGGAGATAAGAAGTCAGATCATTTTTTACTTTTGTAGCAAGGGCACACTTTCCTGTCTTTTCACTTTCAGGGGTCCAGTCACCCTAGCTGTACCCCCTCTCATTGGGCCCTCTCATGAGAAGACACTCCAACTGCTGATAGAGGACAGGGGATGATGACGTCAGATCTTGAACTACTTCCAGCTGAATGATGGTGTAGAAATATGGCAGTTAGAGAGTCTCTCCCATAGAACTATTCTAAAGGACCTTGAAAGTGTATTGATGGAGTGTAGAGAGATTGTCTTGGAAGAAAATGTTGGGGAGAAAGAATAAAATAAGGCATTAATGAGAAGTGAACCCATAGCTAACTGGTCGCTTTTAGGGTTATTCTCTTTGTGGACTTCTAGGCCTTGGGGAGAATTTGAGGAAACCCAAGTAGATGGAGTTGGATTGTCTCAGGACCATCTGAGCATGAGCTGGCTGAGACATTTTCTAGAACTGTTCATCACATACTACATTAGTATCTGACATGGTCTGAATCTGGTTTTGTATGGCTCATAAAACAGAAGCGATATCAGCAGAGTTATCGGGAATATATATATATACAACATTTAACCTTGATAATGTTGAATATACCGTATTTTGTATCATAGCCTTTCAGAGTGTAACTTTCTAAATTTGTCCTGGCAGTAGCCAGGACCAGAGGTTAGTACCATAGAGCCATTGGGTGCCATTAAGGGATATACAATATACTGTTGGCCTCACAACTTATTTAATGATGTCCTGGAATAAGTTAGAAAGGACTCATCATTGTTGCCAGTATAAGGAAGTTTTTTGAACTAAGCAACCCCTGGTCAGAGACATTCATATATATATTATAATTTGAAAATAACTATTCTGGCATCTATGGTGTTTTTTATTTATTATAGAATTAGAACTAGTAGAAAGGAGGCTAACATGCCTTAAGGTCTTGTTTGTTTTCTGTTCTGGAAAGCTCTTATTTTGCTACTTAATAAGCCACTTGTGTAATTTTTGAGGTATCCCTTCATCTTTGGTTATACAGTTTTCTCTGAGTGTTTAAGACCAAGAAGGTAGCCAAAATTTAATCAAGGATTAATTTTGGAGGTCACTAATGGCTCTCCAAAGGGGGCATTAGGGACCCAGGAGTAGTCCTACAGCTTTCTTGATACTGGTGATTTCCACTGGGATGAGTCAGGGCCATGCTGACCAAGTAATTTTTCCTTTTTTAGGAATCCAGGAGGACTTATTTCTCCTTATTTGTGACTCCATTTTAGACTCTGCACTGATTTTTGGTTTCTGGGTCTGTGTATCCTCCCTGGTCAGGAAGAGAGGTGACGAGTATAGAAGTGTCCCATCATTTTCTATGTTCTCATAACCTGGAAGCAGGAACCAAAATACTGGCCTTTTTAGCTCCTATGATTGCAATTGGCTTTGGCTTCTACATAGGTTATTAGAAGAAAGGAAGTTACACCAACCCTCAAGGGTGTACAAAGTATTACATTTGATTACTAGAACTTTGGATGTACTATTTTAAAATTCTCCACAGCAGTGTGAAAGGTTCCCTTTTCTCCACATCCTCTCAGCCACTTGTTATTTTTTATATTTTTGCTGATAGGCTTGCTAACAAGTGTGAGATGATATATCTCTATGTAGTTTTAATTTGCATTTCTCTAATACTTATTGAGCACATTTTCATATGCCAGTTAAATTTTGAGAAGTGTGTACTCAGATCTTTTGCCCATTTTTAAAATGATAGATAGATAGATAGATAGATAGATAGATAGATAGATAGATAGATAGATGAAGATATATAAATGAGAATGGGTGCAACAGGGCCTCTAGCCATTGTAAATGAACTCAAGGGGCATGCACCAGCTTGTGCATCTGACTTTAACATGGGTACTGAAGAATAAAACCTGGGTCCTTGGGCTTTTTAGGCAAATACCTTAACCATTGAGAAATCTCTCCAGCCCTTCTTTGCCCAGTTTTTGATCAGGTTATTTGTGTTCTTGCTATTGAGTAGTTGACATTCCTGGTGAACTTCAGATGCATTAAATATATGGTATGCCAATATTTTCTCCCATTCTTATTGATTGTTGTAGTCAATAAGACTACAACATTGTTGACCAATAGATGCAGATATAGGACTGACCTACTTGTAACCTGGAGAGTCTCTTGTTATTTGGAGCAGAAAGCCTAGTGGTTAAGACAGGAATCACATCAGTATTGCCAAATAAACTAGTTCATGTTGGTTGATTAAGTCCAATTTTTGTGCTGCTGAAAGACAATAACAGAAGACCTAAGTCACTGTGCTGGAGTGATGCTTACTTAACTCACACATATATGCATACAGAATGTATATAATGAAACTCTCCCACAAATCACTAAGGAAAAGTCAACTCAACTTCAAAATGGGCAAAAGCTTTTAACAATTAACAAAAAGAAGATACCAGAAACATTCTCCATTATTACTTATCAAGAAAATGCTAATTAAAATGACAATGAGATGACTCTATCCATCCACAATGACTAAAATAAGACTAACAATACCAGGTATGGTCAGGATGTGGAAGAATGAGGATTGCTGTTAGGGGACTAAGTTGATATACTCACTTTGAAAAAGTTCTGTGTCTACTCACAATATGCATATGTCTTCCTTCTGACCCAGCAATCCCACTGCCAGATAATTTATGTTGCCCAATGTCCAAGAGGGATGGGTGCTCATGTCTAAAACTGCCTCACATAGTACATCAGCTTCAACTCATCATCACCCAACAGTGAGATTAACCCAAATGTCCATGACCAGAAAGTATAAAAGTGAAATATGTACACTTAATAGAGCTCTAGGTACATTAGAGAAAGAAAAAAACAATACTACAAGTTATAATATGGATAACTTCATCCACAAAATGAGAAGAGAATGAAGCCAAACATACTTTATTTAAAAAAAAAAAGAACAGTTCATGATGTAGACTAAGGATTTAATAAATATAATGCTATTCTTCACAGTTTTCTTTAAAAGCTAGGCTTAACTCCCATCAAAATACCTTTACCCATATTGTGTCCATTTTCTTTGAGCACTTCTAAGATCTTTAAGTCACTTGGGAAGACTCAGAGGGAACAACTTTTTCCTACATGTGGAAACCTGGACACTTCCCATAACCATGTTCTTCCCTTCTTCACCTTACCAGCTATTGAATCTCAGCTTGGAATAGCTGCCTTGTTCTTGCTTAGTCAGTATGGAGCCAGCCTACCAGCAGTCACCCATACCTGGAGACAGTGATGAGAATATTCCAAGATCCTCTTTCAGTTCTTGTGCTGTTAGGAGAATAAAGTTGTTTTCGGTTATGGGATACTTGAAAGTTGATCTACAGTAAATATAAGCCCAGGTGTGGTGTCACTAATCTGTGATCCCAGCAGCTGGGAAGTGGAAGCAAAAGAATCATGAGTTCAAGGTCTACATAGTGAGTTTGAGACCACTCAGAAATAAGAGAGAACGAGAGAGATTTATGAGGTATCACTCAAAATTGATCTTTAAAACTTTGTTTTAAAAATGAGGGTTAATTTGAATCACCATGTTATTTGAAGGAGAACATTAGATTTACAGGATATAGTAACAATGGGAAAAACCTGTTTTAAAAAATAATTGAAAATATAAAAATGTTTTATGTGTTTTATTTAAATGTTGATATGTATTCAAATATGCTGAAACATGAGTTAATAGAAGATACAACTGTTTTCTAGCCTATAACTAAGGTCTTTACCACTATGCTACATACTCTTGCCAGGTAATGGTAGTGACATGGACACAAGGTACTGGGCCAGCAGTGTGTTCAGAGCAAATAACATTTGCATCGTGACATATTTCTGATCCTTTCCTGACATGTACAAGATTTCCCAGAGAGGTCATAACTGAAAGAAATGATAAGTTACCTACATAAAACTTTCTCAGAAAAAGTCATGCCTAAGTGAGGCTATTTTATACACATTTACTTATTTAGATGAATTTCTCTTCTGCTACCCTGAAAATTATTTTACTTTAATTTAGTGGTAAAGCATGATTGGCATAAAATCTTTATGTTTAAAGTTGTGTGATTTAAATTTAGTGTAGTTTTCTGTTTGACTCCTCTAGATTTTTTTTTCTTTGCACATATGACTTAAATAAATCTAAATCGGTTTACCTAAAGTAAACACATTTGCTACTGTTACCTAGGCCTCAGTGTCCACTGAAACAGACTCAAAGAGATAAGAGTTGAAATCACTGGGGCTGTAGTCAGCCTGGTTCTTTTGTTATGCTGAAACTCAGTAGTGGCTTCACTTTATGGGAACAACCCCAAACACAGGCTTGTCACCCTTCAGTGGTCTAACCTCCTAAGATTACCAGCTTTGGATGTGTTTGGAGTTCAGGAATCCGTAGGACATATAGAAGACAAGTAGATAAAAGGCTTGCAACTGGGCATGTGGCCTGTATGGGGGAGAGGACTTGTCTAAATCCTCACACACAGGGTCATTGACATATGAGGTGGCTACATGGTCCAATTTTCTTTTCTTTTATTTTTTTAGAGAGAGAGAATTGGCATGCCAGGGCCTTTCAGCCACTGCAATCAAATTCTAGATGCTTGTACCACCTAGTGGGCATGTGCAACCTTGTGCTTGCCTCACCTTTGTGTGTCTGGCTAATGTGGGATCTGGAGAGTCGACCATATGTCCTTAGGCTACATGGTCCAGTTTATGTGGATTGGGAAGGATCGATTGCCTCCATACCAGCTGATAAGGCATTGCAGGAAAGGAGTTCATAACTCCTAGGTAGAAAATGGCTGGTAAGAGAGAGATGTTTGAACTAGAAGAGTGCAACATAATCACCAGCTGTTAAAATAGCTAATAGGTTCTAGGAGATGATACTTAATAGAGCTAAAGAAGTCAGAACTGGCAAGATAAATACTGAGCTTTTCTTTTGCATTTATTAATCAGGCAGTTATCCGGAACCCTTAATAAGAGAATTTTATTCTTTTGGCAAATTGAAGTTATATTTTATAAATCATATAAGAGAAAGTAGAAACCATGGTGCCATCCAGTATGATACTCAGTGTCCCCTTGTGAAAATGCACAAGACTTTGGAGGTTTGATGTAGCATCAAAGAATGTAAGACGTTTCCTTGATAACTTTTATATTTATTATATGTTGAAATTATAATTGACATGTTGAACTAACACATGTGATGTCTCTTACTTTATAAAAAATATCTTTTATGTATTTGCAAGAGAGAGAAAGACGGAAGGTGGGGAGGAGAGAATGGGCACAAGCGGCCTCTAGCAGCTGTAAGCGAACTCCAGATGCATGTGCCACTTGCTCCGTCTGGCTTTATGTGTGTCCTGGGGAACCAAACCTGGGTGGTTAAACTTTGCAGGCAAGCACCTTAACCACTGGTCCATCTCTCCAGCCCCTCTTTTTTTTTTTAAACTGGATGATAGGTTTTTTTTTTAATTTCTGTACATAATCATAACTGTGGCACACTTATTTCCATTGCATAGCACCAGTATGCACTATTCACTTATGAAGTTTCATTTGAATGAGAAGAAGGCAAGCCACAAGTGTATAGGTGGAAATTTAAGGTCAAGAAGTAAGGCTTTTTAACTACCCGTGGCCCAGTGGTAGGAAGACTTGGAAGGGAAGATGAAAGAGTGTTTAATAGTGGGGCTATGATTCCTTAAGATACAAAACGGGGGAGTCCAATCTGCAGGCAAAGAACTGGGAATGATTCTGAGGAGCCATATCATTCTCTGAACCGTGGTCAAAGAGGAGGTAAGAACAGATCTTAACAGAAATAAAAATGTGGGTAAAAATATAACAGGAAATTGAAGGTATTTGGTATATAAAACACATTTAAGTTTAAGTTTAGGTTTAGCCAGGCATGGTGGTGTACATCTTTAATCCCAGCACTCAGAAGGCAGAGGTAGGAGAATTGCCATGAATTCAAGGCCACCCTGAGAGTACATAGTGAATTCCAGGTCAGCCTGGGCTAGAGCAAGACCCTACTTTGAAAAAAACAAAACAAAAAACAAAAAAATGTTTAGGTTTAATAGCTCATGTAGATTAAAACTTGAAAAGATTTGTGTGACACATAAAATTTTTTTGACTTAAATTGGAATTCTGTGCGTTTGGGACTATAATTTTTTTGTCATAATGAAGTTTCCATTGTAAAGGAATTTGTGAAGGTAACTAATAACGAATACTCTTATTTGATCTAAAAATGAATTGCTCTTCTTCACACAAAGTGTATTATTCATAGGAGAGTTCGATACGGTGCAGAGCCCCTCCACACCTATCAAAGATCTTGATGACAGAACATGTAGGAGTTCTGGGTCAAAGTCTAGAGGAAGAGGCCGGAAAAACAACCCTTCTCCACCTCCCGACAGTGACCTGGAGGTATGAAAGCCTACTTATACTTACCGAGTGGAACGTGATGCTTTATTTCACTGAATGTGAAGTCTGTACTTGACACGTCCATGACATCTCCAAGTTAAAAGATACAGTTTCAGTTGCGTGGACCTGCCTTGTCATAGGCCTTTTATCACTGAATTTTCAGATTGATCCATTGTAATCACAAAATTTTAAACAATACCAACTCAAAAATGATGATACTTAAAAATGTTAAGCCTAAGATAATTGTGTCTTTTGATACAAAATATCACAAAGAAATTAAAGTAGAGCTAGTATTTGTTGGAAAATATCCTAAGAATACTAGATTTGGCAGTACAAAAGTAGTGAAAGACATATATATGAGGCATTTATTTTTAGAATACAAAGTAACAGATTTCCTTACAGCATTTCATATATACTTAATTTTAGTTAGCTTTCATCTTCTGAAAATAAGAAAAATTATCGATTGATAGGCATGTTAAAATTTTATATCTGTGAAAATTTTAATGTATTTTTTTCCATTTATGAACTCTTTTGAGATATAACAACACTAAGTAGGGTGTCTATTATAAGACATCAGAAAATATTGGCCATAAAATATGACTTTTTATACAACCACATATATTAAATAAAGAAAAAAGTTAAATTTCCTGTTGTAATGCAAATTAAGTAGTGGACAGTACATCTTCCAAAAAAATTATCTGAATAATAGTAGCAGATTTAAATGTCTTCAGTAATTTGGCAAGTAACATAATGAGTGACCAACTATGGAACCCAGCAGAGTGTAGAGGGTGGGAACATTGGCCCACCTCAGGGAACACACCATCCCTGCTCTATAGAAATGTCAGCCAGCATAGCCTAACCCCCATATTCCTTGCCAAAGCCCAATCTCTCATGTCTGGGTGAAATTTTCTAATTTTGAAATGTTGATAAACAATTTGAAACTTTAACAAAGTCCATGCAGGCCAAACAACACATTCACAGGCCTATTTTGACCCATCGTCCACATTTTGAAATTTCTCTTTAGGGACTACTCAGAGATCCTTCTAATTATTCTTGGAAAAGTAGATTCTTTGAATAAATTGCAAAAATTCTTAAATCAACAAGGTATAAGTTTTAAAATATATAATGGTTAAGCAAATTTCTATTATGAAGTCAGAAAGTATGTTTCCTGAAAAAAAATATTAACTACAGGGCTGGAGAGATGGCTTAGCAGTTAAGGCACTTGCCTGCAAAACCAAAAGACAATGGTTCAATTCCCCAGGACCCACGTAAGCCAGGTGCACAAAGTGGTGCATGTGTCTGCAGTTTGTTTGCAGCTGCTAGAGGCCCTAGCACGCCCATTCTCTCATTCTCTCTCTCTCTCTCTCTCTCTCTCTCTCTCTGTCTCTCTGTCTCTTTCTCTCTCTCAAATAAATAAAAAATTTTAAAAATTAGAAATATTAACTGCAAGTAAATGGATGAATTCACTCAAATTAGCGTGAGTTTGAAGGCTATGATCATTTGTGTCACCCATGTCCCTCAGGGTATATAGGAATTCACTTTGGCAAATTGAAAACAAGTAATAGAATGGAACATTTTCTATAAAACGATGTTAAGACCCTATTAAACAATGAAGAGAGACGTTTTTGTTTCCGTAAGCTGTGTAACTTTTTGATATCACTATTCTGTCTTCAGCGTGTCTTTGTCTGGGATTTGGATGAGACCATCATCGTTTTTCACTCACTGCTCACAGGGTCTTATGCACAGAAGTATGGCAAGGTAAGAAATCATGTTATTACATGTCTGGGGATGTTGATAAAGTTTATTTTCGTCAAAAATCAATGTCTATTTTAAAATACTTTGAAGTGTTTGTATCATAGTCGCCAAGTCTCATCTATTTCCAGTGACTTATTATCCTTTAATGTGAACTGGTGGTTTTTACAAAGCTACCCACAAATTATTATTTTTTTCATTCAGCACAAACACTATGTCTTCTGTACCAAGACCAAATGTCTTATTTTCACATAGTTATTTTGGAAACAAATATAAATTTAAATTGAGTTTAAAGCATTATAAAATATATCATGGCAAAAGAACTTTAAGAAATTAATTTGTTGCTCTAAGTGTTGCTATGGAATGTCATTTATAAAAATCAAGTAATCTTCGGCCTGACAAATCATCTGGATTTAAGAATGAAAGTGTTATTCACTAGCTTAAGTATACCCTAAGTAGGGTAACACCCCCTTTAAATACACTGTATCAGCCACAGAGTGTTTCATTCCTTCACTGTCTTTCTTACTATCGCTTTTGTAATAACTTCTTATAATAGTATTGTACCTACACAAGTATCCCTTTAGGACTGACACAAGTGCTGGAGGCTTCTCTGCTTGAAACATGGGTGTTTAGGCCCTGACTGTCTTGGATTCTGACAGTAGCACTCATCATCTAACCAGAGTCATGTGAAAAGACATTGGCCTGTCTTTAATTACTGTGCTCAAGGTTATGTCTAACTTTGGTTCTTTACATGTCTCAACCATACAAAACCATCTGGTGGGATAAAAAAAGAATGTATAAAATATTAAAATGAATATACACATATTTATATATCATTTACCCATTTTATTACCTGTTCCACCATGGACATACTCAATAAATATATTAGTCAGTTCAAACTGACTAATGACTGATTGCCTTAAAAATGTTTTCACTGTGGGGTCATGAATGTACCAGTCAGTCTCTATGGAAGAGACAATGCCTCAGCAGATCTGCCCACCCTGTGGCTCTTACAATTTTTTTCACTCCCTCTTTGGCAATGTTCCCTGAGACTTGATGGGCATGATAAAAGTCTCATTTAGAGCTGGAGAGATGGCTTAGCAGTTAAAGTACTTACCTGTGAAGCCTAAAGACCCAGGTTTGATTGCCCAGGACCCATGTAAGCCAGATGTGTAAGGTGGTACATGCATCTGGAGTTCATTTGCAGTGGCTGAAGGTCCTGGTGTACCCATTTTCTCTATCTGGCTCTCTCTCTCTCTCTCTCTCTCTCTCTCTCTCTGTCTCTTTCCAACAACAACAAAAAAAGGTCTCATTTAGTTTTGAGCTCTCTGCATCCCCTGAATTTCTGATTTGATGAGTTTTGCATCTCCTACTGTGTCTTCTACCATCTCCCTGGAGGAGGTTGTCAGGCTAGCAGTGAGAGCAGCACTCATATTTAAAATTCTCCTTCCTCTGTAGTATCTCCTGGGCCCTGGCAGATGTGATGAGGAGGGCCTTCAGTGGTATAGGGGCACAGAAGAGTACATAAGAGTATAACTTGATGGGAATATGACAATATGTTTATATTGAAAGTCCATAATAATAAAAGTAATTAAAAAAGAAAAGAAATGTTTCTACCACAGTTCTAGAATCTGAGAAGACCAAGATCAAGGATTCAGCAAATTAGACTCTAGTGAAGGCCTGCTTTCTGCTTCAGAGGTTGCTATTCTTGCTATTTACACACGTTGAAAAGCAAAGAAAAACTCTGTGTGTGTGTGTGTGTGTGTGTGTCTCTGTGTGTGTTAAGGACATCAGTCCCATTCATGATGACTTCATCCTCATAAGCCAACTATCTCCCAATGCCACCACATTGAAAGTTAGGATTTTGACAAGTAAACTTTGAAAGTACATAAATATTTGGTGCAATGCATAGATGCACAAGACTGTAGTGAAAACATGAATATAATTTATAAGTAAATTACTATTTATAAACTTGGACTTTAAATTCAAAATTCTGCTACTGATATAATTTGCAGTATTAAAACGTTTTAGACAATAAGAATTTCTTCTGAAATAGTATTGACTTATCAGGGTATAGAGTAAACCCTACTTAACTGATTGCAACATTTTTTTCATATAGCTTACTTGCATATGGAATGAAAATTTAAAATAAATAGTTCAACTTGAACATACGACCCCAAGTCAAGGCACCTTAAGACAGTCACCATTAGAGGCTATTATTCTCAAGCAGCTATGCTGTTACCCTGGAGCCAAAGAGTTGGGGAAGTTGTCTTTTCGAATTGTCCTTAAATTCTTAACATATTTCTTGACCTTAAATCTTCACCTTCATCTCCATTTCTGGGAATTTTCATCTTTATAAAAAATGAGAACATTTGGTACCAATAACATGCTAAAATAAATCCCCCCTTTATCTGTCATAAAAAAGGCCAGTGGTTTGGCTTGCTTCAAAAAAAATTGTTGCAAAAGCATACTGCATTTCCTTGGCATGCATGATTTGAGTCTGGTCATGAAGAAACAGTGGACAGATCAAGGGTGAATTCATCCTACAGAGCTGAATGCCTGAACTTTTTGCATCGGTAGCAGAGAATAAGACAGAAAATCAGAGTGACACAAGAAGGAGGAGGTTGAAGATGACTCATGGGAGCTTTGGGAATTGGGTATCAACTTCATCCACACAGAGATGCAGTAGAAATAGAGAAAGCTTCCAGTGGGACCTGTTCTCTTCAACCCATGCTTGTTTTTTAAGGACATGTTGGTTTTGAACTTGACATTTATTCTAAAAGGATAACCCCAGAATAAATACCAAATAATTAGGAATAGCTTTTAAAGAAATTTTTTTCACCAAGAGAGATATATGAATCAAGGAATAAAGGCCTCATAAGTGACTTAATATTCACTCCAATGAGTTCTCACTTTCATTGAACTGAGTAGTTATCTAAGAACAGGCTGTTGTAAAGCAAGGCTTCTAATCATCTTCGTTTTTATACAAACTTTCACTTTCCACCTTGAATTGAAGCAACACAAGGACCTCATCTGCGTATATGATAATGACAAAATCTATCACCACGTCCTAACCTCCATAACCATGTACCAGCATGAGCTTTTCTTTTAACTTTTATTGACTACTTCCATATATATAGACAATAAACCATGATAATTGCCTCCCTTCTTCCACTTTCCCCTTTATAAATCCACCCTCCTTAATATTCCCTCCCCCTCTCAATTATTCTCTTTTATTTTGATGTCATCTACTATTCCTCTTATGAGGATTTTGTGTAGGTAGTACCAGGCATTGTGAGGGCATGGATATCCAGGCCATTTTGTGTCTGGAGGACTGCTTTGTAAGCAGTCCCACCCTTCCTTTGGCTCTTACATTCTTTCTGCCATGTGTTCTACAGTGGCCCCTGAGCCTTGGAAGGTGTGATGGAGATATTTCAGTGCTGAAAACTCCTCTGTCACTTCTTCTCAGAACTACAATGCGTTTTGTGTCATCCCATAGGTCACTACCATCTGAAAAGAGAAGCTTCTCTAATCCAAAAGTGAGAGTAACATTAATATATGTGTATAAATATTAAGAGAAGTGCTTACTGGGCAGTTTAGAAAGCATAATATATGCATTTAGCAAAAAAACAACAGGCATTACACCCCTAGGACTCATGACCTCTCCTGCCATAGGTTTTCAGTATCAGGCATGTATTCCTTCCTGTGGCATGGGCCTCCAGTTCAAATGAGTGGTTTGTTTCCACCATAACAGACATGCCACTATTGTACCCATTGGATCATTTGGCCTGGCTGGCCAAACTTAAGGCTTGCAGTGTCCACTGTTGTTTCTCTCCACTGATGACTTCTCTCTCACAGGGCTGCATGCAGCATAGCTTTTGCCAGATTTCTATCAGCTGGTATACAGGGAGGAGGTTTTCAGCTCCTCTCCAGTAAGATTTCTCAGTTACCAGTTACCTCGTAGCCTAAGCATGTGGAGTCTTCAGCAATAGGGTTTTGCCATCTATTCCTGGTGGGAAATCAAGAGCTTTGGCAATGGTCTGTAATGTGTTGGGGGCATCAAGGATCTCCCTGGTCAACAACTCACTTGAAGGTATCCCATCCCTGGCACTGAAATTTTTCTAATAACAATCTATGGCTTCCTGGTGTGCCATTGTCTACAAAAATAGGTTTCCATATGGCTTATTCATACCCTCTTAAATTTTCATTAACCCTTCCCCCACCATTCTTTACTCAATCTCTTTCCCTAACCTCACTTAGGCCATTCCATCCCCAGCAATCTGTTCATCTATCTACATATATACAATCCCAGCCCCTTAAGTCCTCCACACCCCTCCCTCCCTTACATCCCCTTTCTATCTTACTGGCCTCTGTTTTAAAGAACCAGAAAACAGTTGGAGCACTATAAGGGATTTCTTGAAGTCATAGACCTATGTTTAGAATATTTTTTCCCAAGGTGCTTGTGTCATTTTGAAAGATTTTTGATGCTTTAGGATATGGGGCCTGGCAGATAGAAGCAATCTTCTACAGATGGGACATGAAGATTATACCCGGATTCTGGCTCCTGCCCCATTATCTGCTTCTTGGTTCACAGTGATGTGAATAGTTGATCTCTACAACACATGCCACCACCATGACATTCTGTTAAGTGCATGGAGCCAAGTAACTATGGATTGAATTATCTGTTACTATGAGACACAACAAATGCCCTTTAAAAAAGTGCAACAAAACTGTTTTTTTTGAATTGACTAACTGGTGCAGTCAGGTTCACATTGCTGGTAGAAATCACCCAACCAAAAGTAGCTTGTGGGGAAAAGAGGTTTATTTTGGCTTACAGGCTTGAGGGGAAGCTCCACAATGGCAGGAAAAAACAATGGCATGAGCAGAGGGTGGACATCACCTCCTGGCCAACATAAGGTGGACAATAGCAACAGGGGAGTGTGCCAAACACTGGCAAGGGGAAATTGGCTGTAACGCCCATAAGCCCACCCCCAACAACACACTGCCTCCAGGAGGTTTTAATTTCCACTTGCCATCAGCTGAGGAGACTAGCATTCAGGATACCGAAGTTTATGGGGGACACCTGAGTCAAACCACCACACCAAAAAAAACTGTCTATAAGGTCAATTTCAAAAGCAAAGTTCTCACACTCCACTGCTGTAAACTTGTTACTTCCCTCCATTGCCACTTGGAGCACTCATTTCAGTGTACTAGTTTGATTATTTCAGAGTTTTCCAAAAGCTGTTATTCATATCCAAAGTAGAAAATTTATCTATGCTTCCAGAGGGAAGCTATGCAGTATGCCCAAGGGATAAAGCAAAGTGAAAAGAAGAAATATGCTAACATTGGCTTATTGCTCATGATGTGCTGGGCAGTGAGCATTATACTGCATGAAGGGTGGGGAAGTTGTCCTTCCCAATCTGTGGAAAAGTAATAAAATATGTACACAATCAGTGGTAGAAATGTGTCCTGGTCTCCTTGGCCCTTGACAAACATCATTTTCTTTCCATTATAGCATTGTACATAGCATAGAAAATTGATCTATCTGAAATGCAATATATAGAGATTGTTTCCTAAAAGGAATAAATCATATTTATTTGTCATGTAGGCAGTTATGTGAATTCTTCTTTACACTGCAATAATTTTGGTTACTTTCTTTCAGACAATGGAGTATTTTTCCATCCAGAAGTAAAACTGAATGTTCATAGTATAACATCTAGGGCTTGGTGCAGAATAAGAAAGGAATAGGGTTCTGGTGAAAGATAAGCTTACACTCAAAGAATATATATGTGATACAGCCCAGGATTGACAGTTAGAAGCAATATGGTTGATAGTTATGGTAAAATGTCCCCTGTAGACTCATGTGATTGAATTCTTAATATATAGTTGGTAGTGTTCTTTGGAAAGGTTATGAAACCTTTAGGAGGTAGAGCCTTGCTGCAGGAAGTGTATCACTGTAGGATTAGGAGTCAGGGTATTACAGGCCATCCCTCCTCAGCTCTGTTCTCACCATGCTGATGTAAAGATGTGACACTAGATCTTCTCCTCAAAACTATAAGCCAAAGTACACCTTTTCCTTCCATAGCCTGCTTCTGGTGAGATATTTTTGCTTTTTGTTTCTTTATCGTTATTTGAGGTAGGGTCACAATCTAGTCCAGGCTGACATGAAATTCACTATGCAGTCTCAGGCTGGCCTCAAACTCACAATGATCCTCTTATCTCTGCCTCCCAAGTGCTATGATTAAAAGTGTGTGCTCCCACAACCAGCAGAATTGGTCAGCTCTTTTGTCTTGAAAGTAACATAAACTAGTTAGGGCAAGACCTTTTGAATCAGATGAGCTAGGTTTGAAAATTCAGTACTTATCCACTCAACTTTCTGATTTTTCCAAATTACTTAACCCTTCCATCTTGATATCTGCAAACTAGGAATAACAACTTCACTAGTGTTGCAGTCAGGTTCACATTGCTGGCATAAATCACCCAACAAAGAGCAGCTTGTGGTGTAAAAAATACAAGGTTTTTTTTTTTTGTCTCACAGACTCGAGGGGAAGCTCCATGATAGCAGGGGGAAACGACGGCATTAGCAGTGGGTGGACATCACCTCTTGGCTAACAATAGATGAACCATAGCAACAGCAGAGTGTGTCAAACACTGGCAAGGGGAAACTGGCTATAACACCCATAAGCCCACCTCCAACAATGCACTGCATCCAGGAGGCATTAATTCCCAAATCTCCATCAGCTGGGAACCTAGCATTCAGGGCACCTAAGTTTATACGGGACACCTGAATCAAACCACCACAACTAGTAAACAAAAGTTAAAGGAAAAATACATTTTAAAAATCATAGCAGAACATTTGTAAATTATACTAAAAATATGCATCTGTTATTAGTCACTTTCACAAACATTATTATCCTATTTAATTGTCACTATTGCTCTGCTATCATTTATTGTGATACAAGATTCATACGTGGAGTAATCTAAGACAATGAGGGTTTAGGTAAATTGATCAAGATCACAGGCCACTAAACACTAGTACACAAATTCAGGTTAGCTTCAACAAAACCATATTCTCTGCTACTTGTGAGTAGGAGATATTGACCCTATTGATCAATGTTTTTACTTAGGGCAATTTAAGGAAATGAAATGAACAACATTTTTAGATTGTATTTTTATTTTGTAAAAATATTTTTATTTATTCACTTGAAATCAGAGAAAGAGGAAAGAGGATGACATGCCAAGTCTCTTACCATGCAAACAAGCTCCAAACGCATGAGCCACTTTGTACCTCTGGCTTTTAGATAGGTACTGTAGAAATCAAACCCAGGCCTTCAGGCTTTACAAGCAAGTGCTTTAAGTGCTGAGCCATCTCCCAGCTCCTAGATTATATTTTTCTAATCAAATACAAAACACCCATATTAAATTCCATGAAAAACAAATTAACTTATCTTATTGATTCAATTATTATTTACATGTTTTCTGAGAGTGATTTTAATCAATGGTTTTTCAAGGTTGGGTCTCACTCTACCTCAGGCTGACCTGGAATTATGCAATCTCAGGGTGGCCTCGAATTTATGGTGATCCTCCTACCTCTGCCTCCCAAGTTCTGGGATTAAAGGCGTGTGCCACCACACCCAGCTATCAGTGATATTTTTCTTAATGTCAGCAACAAAATGGGCATTGTCATTGAGCCAATAAAATGTTAGTATCTTGGTGTCTTGAGAAGCAACTAAGTGGGAGTTGTTAACTCAGGCTTGTATTGTAAAGCTATTGACCACATGCAGCTCAGGACTCCTTGCAAAAGGGGATGAAACAGACACTGGGTAACAATGGGTCCATCACACACTGTACATGACAATGATGAATTAGAAATCTGAGCTCCATGATCACACTGTCTTCACCAGGAAATATTTGCTAATATGGACAGAGGTGCCTCCTGTTCTCAGACAGAATAAAAACAAAATCATTCCATAGATCATGATTGCTATGAAGACAACAAAGTGAGGTCCTATAGAGAGTGACTGGGGTGCATGGCTGTGAACTGACAATGTTATCACCGAGACCCTAATTTCAAGGAACTAGCTACATAGACGAGGCGTAGAAGGAGAGAGGGAAGGGACAGTAGAGCTCTGAGACAGCTTTCCAACAACATCAAGTCTAATGTGGCTAGAAGGTTTAAATAAAGGAGAAACTAAGACAAGGTAACAGCATGGAGGATGGCAGAGACCAAGCCAGGCAGGCTCTTTACTCTATAATAAAGTATTTCAGGGTTTATCTAGTTCTATTGGAAAGCTACTGGAATATTTCAGGTGGAATTGGGACATGATAGTTTATAAGTGTATTAGTGGAGAACAGTGTTTAGAGTAACAAGGGTGATGATTTACAGGCTACTCTGCATTAGTATGAAATTTCCATGATTCAACCAGAAAAATGCTTTATAGCTTTCAGCATAAGCCACAGTAGCCTACAGGGCACCTTGGACATTTGTGGCTAAGTAGGATGTGATCCCCAGAGCTTGTGATTTACGGATATGATGTGGGGTCTGAGATTCTGCCTTTGGAACAAACTTCCAGATAACAAATGGACCCTGACCACATTTAGAGAACCACTGGAATGTTTTCCAAAGTTTTTTTTTTTTTTTCTTGAGAAAATAGTTCTGGAACATATTAATTAGTAGTCTTTAACTAAAGGCCATGGTAGAGTTAGTTTGAGGAATGCTTACATTTTATGTGCTTTCAGTGCAAGTTATCATAGTAACAAGGTTCTGAGATGGCTTCGTGCGAACAGACCTCTGTAATTAGATTGAATGTATCAGTTCACTAATGTCTTCAGTACTGGCTTTGCGGGCTGATAGAAATGAAGTCCTTTTAGTGTCCAGCTGACAGTGTGATTGTTTCACTGCTCACAGTAAAAGTGACCAAAACCATAGCTTTGGAAGACAATGAGGAAAAGACCCGAATCCTGTTCGAGGTTGTGGAGTTGGAAATCATTAATGAATCCTTGGTACTTTTCATTTTTTTAAATCACTCTTACTTCTACAACTGAAGTTGGTGTCCTGATTTTGTTGGGTTTGAGTCAGAGTTCTATACTATAGGATTTATCACATGGAGTACCTTTATACAAAATACGCAAAAACAGTGCTGCTCCAGGTAAAGAGGAGTGGAGTGGAACTAAAGGGATCCTGTTCCCCCATACAGCGAGTCTCCTCTCCCATTATTCTCCATTTCTCCAGAAAGCTCCAACAGTCCCAGATTTACTCTAAATGTAGTCTATAAAGAAGCCGTCAGCTGCACTAGATGTTACAAAACTTTCCTGTTCCCGATATGCCATAAGACAAGTCATTGGACCTCTGAGGCTGTTTCTTTATCTGAAAGTGGCAACATTCCAAAATAAAATAAAAGTTTAAAGACAATACAAAGGATCCCAGCATGCTGGCACATACCTGTAGGTCTAGCACTTGGAGGCTGGAAAATTGTGAGTTAAAGATAAGCCTGGGCTACGTAGTGGGTTATAGCCCAACCTGAGTTACATAGCAAAACACTATCTTAAACTAAGTAAATGATTTTTAATTTTCTTTTTAAAATAAATATTCCATTTACTTCCTGGAGTGACTAGGTATGTTAAGTGAAATGATATAAATACATCACAGTGGCACTTGACGAAGAAAACAATCATCTCCTTTCAAGATCAGAGAAAGTTAAGTAAGAATGTGCATTCTTTTCCCCAAATGAGACATGACTATAGGCATATGCTTTTAGACATGCAAAAGGTCAGGATTTACTCTTACAAGGCTTATGATAGTACTGCAGTGGCACAAAAGGTGAGGCAGGAGCAGAGGGTATATGTGCCAGAGCCGTAAAATCAGGCCCTGGAATGACCAAACCTACTGCCTGCCTCTCCCGGGCCTGTGAGAAGTGGAGAGTAGTAAGTCTGTCTTTGACCTCTGCCAATGTGCTTGGCACTTCACCGAATGTCCTCTTAAGTGCATTATCCCCTTAGCTTTCACCCCGCCCCCAGTGCCACTGATACTGTGTCACATAATTTTGAAGTGGCACAGGCAGCTGGAAGTCACCTCTCTCTGACATGGTCTTCAGTCTTAAACTTTACTCTTTTGGTTTCCATGATTTTCCCATTAACCGTACAAATCCATTTCATGAACTAGAGTGCTTCAGGAATGCCCTCCTGCTTGTAAGCTGCCTTGTGTAACTGATTTTGTGTAGTCATTTAAAACATTTTCAGAAAATTCTACTTCCCTTGTAAATAACATGATTTTTCCAAGGATCTCCCTAATGTGTTATCATTCTTTGACCCTGCTTGGTTGCCAACACTCCCTCTTCCTAAGCAGGACTATTTCTGGATCCTTACCATGGCGAGTGAAGGACATTGTCATTTGAGCTCTGCTGCCTGGGAGGCTGGTGACGGGTTTTGCAGCTGAGCACCAGTTGGCACATACAGTTTTCATCACTGCAAAATTCTAAAATAGGAGTTTGTAGATTTGACAGGGTGGAGACCAGCACTCCTCCATCACCTGTTAGAATGTGTGAAGATCACTCCTATCCTCGTATTCGTTGTATGTATTCCTTTACCTAAGTTACAGCCATTCTTTTTGCAGAGGGGCTAGGAAGAAAATAAATAGTGCTTTAGGAATTTGATTTATGTTGGGGCATTAATGCCTCATGTGAAAGGAAGTGATGATTATCCAAAGTTATTCCACGGTAAGGATGCAAGAGAAATAACCCATGTCAGAGAGAACATGGAAGAGAAAGTAAACAGTTGCCTTACAACGTGTAAACTAAACTGAAGCTCTTGTTCATTGCAGATAACACCTTACCTAAGAGCAGGGCTAGGAAATAGTATGTCCATCGGGATAGATCTCCCGATTGCTTTTGTATGAAACAATATGCACACACTCAATAGAAGAAGACTTCTGAAATAGCACTGGTTGTATTTTCAATAGTATGTAGTCACAAGAGAAAATACCAATTTATGTGATTTAATAGAAAGTGATCAGAGCTGGGCGTGGTGGTGCACACCTTTAATCCCAGCCCTTGGAAGGCAGAGGTAGTAGGATCCCTGTGAGTCTAAGGCCACCCTGAGACTATGTAGTGAATCCCAGGTCAGCCTGAGCTAGAGTGAAACCCTACCTTGAAAATAAAATAAAATAAAATAAAATAAAATAAAATAAAATAAAATAAAATAAAATAAATAAAATAAAATAAATTATCCTAGAAAGTGATCAGAATTGGCAATGTGTTTGAACCGCGGGTCAGAAGCAGGCCTGGCCACAGAGTTAACACCATGCCCCATACCTCCTCTCTGGGTGTGAAAGTTAGGGTTTTGCTTTGGAGGGAAAACAGACCTGAGTTAAAATTCTAGCACCGCTTCCCACCACCCACGTTTGTTTAGCCTTTGCGAACCTCGGGTGTCTTCCAAGTAAAATGATGCAAAAGAGACCAAAGAAAGTGTTCACTTAATTACGGGGTGAAACGCGCTAATGCTTGGAGCTCAGCACAGTGCCTGCTGCAGAGGACACATTCCATAAGTGTAACAAACTATTTGATTTGTTCCCAACAAGTTCTGGAACTCGGGAGCTGAATGCTTTCTATAGTAGCGTGCTCTTCTATTTGCATCTGTTGCTTGACCACCTCAAGTGAGATACTCAGCTCAGTGTGGAAGACTCACTGTTTATAGCCAGACTGGCTTTATTTGGTGTAAAGCAAATGAATACAGAGTTTTTTTCAAGTCTCAAACCATGTATAGTATAAGCTGTCATGATTGCACATGCTTATAATCCAAGCACTCTGAAGGTCGAGGCAGGAGGATCCTTATTGGTTAGTTCAAGGTTAGATTGGGCTGTATAGTGGACCCTGTCTCAAAGAATCCAGCCAACAAAAAACCAAATACTATAGTCACCCATAGTGTGCTTGACAGTATGTTCACATGTGCGTGTGTACAGCGTGTGTGTGCATGTGTACAGAATTTATGCAATACAGTGCACACACGTAGGAGAATGAAGACAAGCACACTGACACATATCAAACTCTGTCCAAGGGAGATTGAAAAATAAAATGCTGCTGAATCCTTTTTCAGACTTGTGTCCAGTACATATTTTATTTCGGAGTTCTTTTCTGTCTTATTGAGTGGTACTGGGTGATATCACAAAAGCTAAATATTGGGTCTGGGCAGATGGTTGAGCTGTTGAAGGCCCAGGCTTTGCAAGCCTGCTAACCACAGTTTGATCCCCAGCACCCAACAAAAGCCAGATGCAGGCTAGAGATGGCTTAGTGGTTAAGGTGCTTGTGTGTGAAGCCTACGCATGTTTGACTGTCCAAATCCCACGTAAACCAGACACACAAAGGTGAGGCAAGTGCAAGGTCATACATGGCCTACTAGGTGGTGTAAGCATCTGGAGTTCAGTTTCAGTGGCTGAGGCCCTGGCACACCAATTCTTTCTCTCTCTCTCTCTCTAAAACAACAAAAATAATTCTAAAAAATCCAGATGCAATGAGGTATGCATATCTGTAACCCCCACGTATCCATGGCAATGGGAGGCTGAGCCAAAAGAGTCCTAAGGCTTATAGGTTAGCTTAGTCCGACCTTCCCTGGGATAAAATAAAATGGGAGGGACCCTATCTCAGGGCAAGGACTGAGACCCTGAGGTTGTCCTCTGACCTCCACACACATATTGTGGCATTTGCATACCATACACACACACCCATAATTTATTTCAACAAAGCTAAATAGTTTATATCTTTTGTTTGTTAGCCCAACCCTACCAATTCATTGCCGGTAGCACATTAGACAAGAGTCTATATGTTGGGCTGGGAAAATGGCTCAGTGGGTAAAATGCTTTGTCACCCAAGCATAAAGACCTGAGCCCAGATCCCCAGCCACCCATCGTAAAATTCTGGGCATGGTAGCATCAGCTGTAATTCCAGTACTAGGGAGGCAGGGAAAGGAGGATCTCTGGGGCTCGCCAGCTAGTCTAGCTAAGTTGGTGAGCTTCAGATTCAGTGAGAGACCATGTCTCAAATAGTGACTGAGGAAGAACCCTGACATCAACCTCTGCCCTACACACACACACACAGAATACAAATGCATATACACTCATGCACATAACACAACATACACCTACAGAGCAAAAATAAAGCCATTTTTAAATACATATTTATTGGGCTGGGGAGATGGCTTAGTAGTTAAGGTGCTTCCCTGCAAAACCAAAGGACCCAGGTTCGATTCTTTAGGACACATGTAAGCCAGATACATGAGGTGGGACATGCATCTGGAGTTCATTTGCAGTGGCTGGAGGCCCTGGTGCACCCATTCTGTCTCTCTCTCTCTCTTCCTCTTTCTCCCTCTCAAATAAATAAATAATATGTATGTGTTATTTGAGAAGTAAAAAGAAAGTGAGTGAGTATGGGCATGCCTGGGCCTCCTGCCACTGCAAATGAACTCCAAACACATGAGCCACTTCATGCATCTGGCTTTACATGGGCACTGGGGAATCGAACCCAGGCCATCAGGCTTTGCAATCAAGCACCTTTAACAGATGAGCTATGTCTCCAGCCCAATAAGTCATTTTTTACCTGAAGCTAATATACTAAAATATCATCAGTAGCCTCTTAAAAGCATACACAACTAGAAGAGGCTTCCAAAGTTAGCAGTGCTTTTATCTCCATGTGTGGCCACTCAATCTCACATTTGGAGTGATGAGTTTCCTTAGTCATCACTAGTCATCCTTTCTAGAAATTAATACCTCACCCACCATTCCCTGGCCTTCTTCAAATGCACCAACCACCTTTCTCTGTGGTCATAAGGATGCTGGAGTGGGCCTGCTGTTGTCATGGCTACCACAGCAGCTGTCTCTCAGCCTATGCTTTCCTGCCCACCCTCCCATGGTCAGTCGTATCCACTCAACTTCCTTCCAACCAAACACTTTCCTTCTCCAATACTATGCTGATGCACGCTATGGCTCTAACTCTCCTTGGAGTATTTACTGCAATATTATTTAAATTACTTGAGGTATATCTTATTCATTGTATGTTTTCTGATGGAAACCCTAGAAGCTAGCATAGAGACAAATCAGGTGGTGACCCACTTTCTAGCTTCTGACTGTTTAATAATAAAGACTGTTCAATTGCAAATATATTGCTTTTATTGAGTACTTGGATTGTGATTAAATCCTTTTAATCCAGAGAGCGAAACTAGCTCATTTTTCACCTTTACCAGTCCCCACCACCTGCAAGTGACTTGCTGACTCCATGACTATAAAAGGCCATCTGGTCCCTGAAATAGAGTCCACAGATAATTTCTGTGCAGGTGATGCTGTGGAAATGCACTTCTGTTTATGACTTCACCCCAGGGGAGTCATCCCCACAAGTAGGTACTAAGCCACTACTCTATTTAGGTGCCACACTGACTCTAGTCTTACAGACCTTTGGAAGCACCCAGATTCTTCACTCCTGGGCAACCAGAGGTCATGTCAGCTCTCATCTTCCATAACCGCCCCATACCTTTACCATGAGAGCTCAAAGACACGGGCCTAGCAAACATTGACATTCACGTGACACCAGGAAACCACATTAAGTTTTGGATTCTGATTCCATAGACCTGGGACAGGTTTTGTGCAACAGCATTTGAGTAGCAAAGTCATCTGCTGATTCTCAGTGTTCACACTTCAGAACCATCAGAGGAGTGCTTCTGGGGCGCCACCTCTGGGCACTGGAGCCAACTGATATGGAGTGTGACATGAGCAGCAGCTACACACATGTTCCTTATGGTCAAGTTTGAAAACCTCTGCCTTAGATGCCAGCCTCCCAGTGTGAAGTTCTAATGTGTCCCTGAATTCTTCTGAGTGTGTGTGTATGTCTACGTGCACACGTGTGTATGTGTTCATGTCTGTGAGGAGTATCTGTGGTAATACCGTGCCAGGCATGTGGAGGTCGGAGGACAACCGCGTGTGCTGATCCCCACTTCCGCCTTGTTTGTGGTGGGTCTCTCACGCATGCTGTTCCCCACTGTGTCTGCCAGGCTGGCTGGCCCAGGAACTCTGTTTCTGCTTCCCTTCTTGCTCTACACAAGCTAGTATCACAGACGCTCGTGCTACACCACCCACGGGATCTAATCTCCTGTTCTGACACTTGCGTGGCAAGTGCTCTGCCCACTGAGCCATCTGCACAGCTCTGTAGCCCTCTTTCTAATGGAGCTTCTCCATCCTTACCTCTTCTCCATCAGACTCAACTTGCAGAAAAAGCCCTCTGACTCTGTCCGCTCCTTAGCAGCTGCCTGTGGCCACATATCTCAGGGGGGAAATGGATAAACACTTCAGCTGGTGATTTCAGACCTGCTGTCCATTCAGGTTTCCAACGCCCCCTCACCTTCCTGCATGGATGTCTTCCCTGGTTATTAAGCAAGAAAGAAGAAAAGACAAAAATCCCCTCATCCTTATAGCACCGAGTATGTCCCCCTGTCCTCTCTCTGCACCCCATTCTATCCCTTCTCGGGGAACTGGTCCTGGAATGATTTTTCACGGAGCCACCACATACCCCTTTCCTGCGTTCTCCCTGGTGCTGTACTACCTGTTCCTATATTCCTGTCACAGGAAAGGCCTCTGGAGTCAGCCCACCTCCCCTTGTTGCTTTGCTCTTTCCCTGCCCATGCACAAATTTCCAGGAAAGTGCTTTCTCAGAGTTTGAGTATCCACCTTCTGCACAAGGCAGGCAGGTCTTGTGTTATTATCAGGCTGAGGTCTCTTCTATGCGTCAGATCCGAGTGAACACACGCTCTCTCTAAAGGTACTCACTCCTCTTCCCAGGCCCGCATCCCCTTGCCCCATGCGCGTCCTCACACACCGGAATAAGCGTCTCCTCTCCAGCTCTACCTGTTTCCCTCATCACTGTGCATGGCGAGCTCCTGGCCTTACTCAGGTCCTCCTGACAGCGGTGTCCCTGCTTGTCTCTGCGTTGGCCATCTCTCTTCCTTCTGAGCTGCCGCATCTGCCTATCCATATTTCTTCCCACCAGTCTTATTACCTCCTAAATGTTTTGTGTACTTGGCTTTGCTCTGTTTATCAGATACCTCATATAATAATAGTTCTTGAAATACATAAGGGGAAAGCCGAGGCTTGTCTTTTTTTGATTTTGAGCATGTCTGATACTTAGTAGATGACCCAATAAACACATGGTCAATAAAAGAATGTTCCTGAGCCTATGGTTTGATTCCCACTGTGAGCAATTCCAATTTTTCCCAGACAGATACCTGCAGTATATTTCCCTTCTGATTCATGACTGTATTTTATTTCTTGTATTACTTCTGATTAGATGGGTTTATGGATTCTACAAGATCCAGGAGCAAGTTGTTTTTTGTCTCATAGAGTCAGCTTGTCTTCCTCCGTCTGTGATGGGCTCACACATTCCCATCTTATGCACACAAGTCTATAAATGTGTGTTAGGTCCAGAAGGAATAATTGCTCCAAAAGCCTAGGGTGTTAAAAGAAAACAAAAGTTCTCTGTTTCTTTAAAAATACATAATTCCTGCATCTCCGGAGATATTTTTACAGCGTTTCCCTAGAGTAGGGATTGTAGCTGATGCCTAGCGCAGGACACAGGCCCACAGACAGTCTGGCTCCAAGTTATGCTCTGTGCTAACATGGCTAATAGGCGTTAGTATTTTGATTTAGAGAAGTGCTGGGCTTGATCCGGACTTGGTTGTACGCTGGTAACATCTGTATTAGAGTCACACATTTCAAAACCAAAAGCTATTTATTCACTCTCTCTCTCTCTCTCTCTTTTTTCTCCCTCCCTTTTTCCTTCCCTCACTTCCTCCTTCCCTTTCTCTCCAACAAAATGTCTTGGGAACTTTTTCAGTGTTTTGATAGAGCAGCACACAGGGTAAATTGGCAGCAGTTCCATTTGCCCCGCACTGAACTCTGTTGTAGACACTTTAAACCTTTTGGGACTCTCATGCATGTATAATGTGGATCAGAGCTTCCTGCCCTGCCTTTATTGTTCCACCTTTTGGCTCTGTCCAAGGTTTTGCCATCACTTCATTTTACATAAAAATCTCAACGTTCACTACGGTTAAATGGGGTGGGAAGGAAGCAGCAGGTCTTGATTCATGAAGTACCCGTAATTCTATAAACATCTAAAGAAAATGAGCAAGCATCTTAGTACTACAAAACTTGGGTTCCCTCCAGAAGTATGCTTTGCTCTTGAATGCCTGATAAAACTTCAAACTGCAGGCTCGGCAGGCTCCTTAACAGCAGCTTGGCATGCCTGGGGAGAGGGGAATACCGTGGCAAGACACTGGGTAGACTACACCCTCCCCCCCACCAACACAGAAACACATCCTTCTTAGATCTCTGGACCCTTCCGGATTCAGGATTCTTAGACCTGTAAATCCTTTAGCAGGAAAAACGTGCTACTGTAATCTACGTATTTAAAACTAGCTGTTCCAGTGACATAATAATCTGGGGAGGTGGGGAGGTGTGGATAAAATTAAATATTTAAGAGTAAGTCCTCCCCCGACAGTCTCTCGAGTAACAATTTCACCACCCTCTTGGCTTATGGCATAATTTTCATTAGGCATGGGAACTGAGCCATTGGCCAAGATAGCTAAATACTACTTTTTCAATGGACTTGTTCCTTAGAAGCCTAAGTAAAATGCAGCCTTCTGGCCAATTCAAACCTAAACTTACCCGGTCAACAAACGGTATGTAGCAAAATGCTTACTAAGTCCCGGCTGTGGTAGGGTGTGCAGTGTTCAAGCATCATGGCTCCTAGAGCAAATGCCAAGCCCTCCCAGTGCCAGGAGCTACATTCCAGCAGCATGCTCAAATACAGTTGTCATCATACCATGTGCTAGACAAGCTTGCTAGCAGCATCTCCATTTTTAATGTATTTGTTTGCATGCTTATCAGATGCACTCACTACACATTCTTCACGGATGTTTCCACCCCTGTTTGTATAGCGTAGAGTTCTGCAATTCAGAAGCGTGGAATCGGTGAAAGTAACAATGAAGGAGGAATGCGGTGTCTCCTCCCACCCTCCCATAAATCAGATCTGCAAATGCAGAGAATGTAAAGAATGAGCATGAGACATTCAATAATGTTATCGAAAACTTAAACAGAAAGAAAAAAATGGCAAGTCATGGGATCATAGTTTAACCAACCTGACCAAGAAATGAAAACCCTTAACAGTAAGATATTTCTGCGCCCCAGCGGAAACAGACACCTTGAGGGCAGACTGCTCAGAAACATAAGAGCTCTGGGGCCGGCTTCGCTGTCCTGCGTCAGTGAACATTCCTCAAAAGCAGAAAGCATCACTGATGGAATTATATGTTTCCATGCTGTAATTACATTTAATTTTTCTTGATATTTCTGTAGACATTTTGTTCATGAGTCCATGATGAGGCAGAACGTTTATGTTTTCTGTGTTCTCTTTGTAACCAGTGCCCATTTTCTCGCCTCTCTCAAAAAAAGAAAAAAAGAAAGAAAGACAGATTAACAGTAGGAAGCTACAACAGAACAAAAGACAACTGTATATTTAAAAAGTGTTTAAACATCAGAGAATTCTTTCAACAGCAGAAAACATGAACAACAAAAAAAGAAAAGAAAATTTTACACTGGAAGGAAAGGAAAGTGTCTTTCTGAGTTCTGAAATTCCTTGAGCCAAAAACAATGGGTACTTGATATATTTATAAAAATTATTACTGAAATCTATCTATCTTCATGTATGTGTGTGCTTGTATGTGTGTGTGCGTGTGCACACGTGCACGCATGCACCAGGGCCTCTTTTTCCACTGCAAACAAATGCCAGATGCATGGGCTACTTTTTGTATCTGATTTTATGTGGATAATGGGGACTTGAAGCTAGACCAATAGGCTTTTCAAGCAAGTGCCTTTAACTGCTGAGCCAGCTCCCAGATTCATATTTTCCTCATTTTTAATAACTATTTATTGTACAAAACAATTTGATCTTTGGGCATATTGCTCCAAGTAAGTGGTCCTGTCACTGAAGACAGATCAGTGTGACTATAGAGTCCGGATGGCTACAGTACCATCCAGGATATGAGCAATCTACATCCATTTTTGAGAAGTGAGAATCATTGGGTATTAAAAAAAAGTCTGGGCTGGAGAGATGGCTTAGCAGTTATGACACATACCTGCAACTAAGGACCCAGGTTTGCATCTCCAGGTCCCACATAACCCAGATGCACATGGTGGTACATTTGTCTGGAGTTCATTTGCAGGTGCTGGAGGCCCTGACGTGCCCATTTTTTTCTCTTTCTCTCTTTCTCATAAGTAAATAAATAAACCTTTTCTTTTTAAGTCCACAAAATGTCTACTGAGGAGAAATAAAGTAATTAGAGTAGTAGATTAGAATCTGGCATCATGCTTCAGTCTTTGTATATGAATGTGTGCATGTGTGTATGTGTGTGCAGACCCACATGTGTGAGGGTGTACATATGTACATACACATGTATGTAGAGACTAAACACCACCCACCTTTTGTGAAACAAAATATTTCATTTCCCTAGAGATAGCAAATTAGGATAGCCTATCTGGTAGCAATCCTTATGGATCCCCCTGCCTCCAGCTGCCCTGTACTGGGAATACAAAGCTCACACCTCTGCACCCTGCATTTTTCTAATGGTTTTAAGGATTGAACTCAGGTTCTCATGCTTGTTAGGCAAGCATTTTATTGACTGAGCTAGCTCTCCGGCCCTTATTCCTGTCTTATCCCCCTTTCCTCCAACATCAAGACTTAGGTTTGTTCTACGCACCCTAATGACCCTTTTACACCTAATTCCTAACCTCAGTAACCCTTTAACACTCAGTTCCTGCTCCTTGTCATGAAATTCCTATTCTCTACATTTTAGTACTTATGGAATATGGATTTCTCCCTCAAGGCATGATGGAAGGAAAGACAGGAAAAGGGTGGATATTGCTCCAAAGGTGGAGAAGAAGGGGATTCTATTAGCTATTGGAGTTAATTTAAGGGTATAGATGAATGTCTCTAGGCCTAACCTGAGATTGGTGTTCTCACCATAAAGTGTAGTAAAGCTAGAATGGCATTTCTCCAAGTTTAAATACATTTTAATGTCATTTATTAGAAAGATGAAAACATAATTTTGGTTCTGTACTCTCTACATCCCTGTAGTCTGGCTCCTGGCCCAACCATCAACCCAAATCATACTCTGAAATCTTCCCAAATGACTTCTCAGCCAAAACCAATATTGTCCTTCTAGACTTGTCAGCTTTATTCCAAACCTGTGGCACTCATCTTAGTCTCAGATTCAAGGGACCTGTCCCTTCCAGGGTTTCTGTTATCTGTATCTTCATGGTCACACCTGCAACAATTCCCCTCTAGAAGTCATTCCAGTTTTGATCATTTGAACACAATTTTGTGTATGAATTCTTTTCCTATACATAAACTCATCTTCATTTTTAAAGACATATCTCTTGATGCCAAGACACCAGCTGCAGTTAATCATAATAAAGTAGCAATCCTTGTCCTGGTCCTCAAGTCCTTACTACTGTTTACAATTCTGGTTAGTTTAAACACAAATGGAATCATTTGGACTCTCCACTAGCCCCTCACTTTTTTTAAACTTCTAAAAGCACACATTTTATACATGGGCCACATTTACTAAGAGAAGGTTCTTTTATTTATCCTCCACCTACTGCAGCTATAGTAAAGTTCATGTTAGAGCAAACTATTTGTGCATTCAAGTAAAGATTCCTATTCCTGTGGATCCAGATGCAATCCGCAGTAAAGTAGTTTTTGTGCCATCCTCAGACAGGTCTACTTATCCCGCTTTCATTCAATATTATCTGCTTAAGACCTACAGACACCTACTTGACTTATTGTCTACCATGTTCTAATTTGGCTGGAGCCATTTTTCCCTCTACACATGTTTGCCCCAGTTTTCAGTGCCCAATAACTTTTCATGCTTCAGTGATCACCAAATCCCTTTCTCCAGAAGAATTCCTGTGGCATAAATGTCAGTGGTTTCAGATGAATTAGCTAGCTTTCACCTTCTTCTTTCAGGAATATACAGCTCTAAGTAAGTAACTATCTATGAAAATATGCCTAGAGTCACCCCTACCTGTGAAAGAATTCTTGTAAAGCCTCAAATGTGAACTTTAGAAAGGAATAATTTGGACAACTTGCATACAAACGTAGGTATAATTTAAATATTGTAAGTGATAAGCAATTGTATGCATTTTGGAGGCAGAACATGTATCTTGGTACAGGTATATGATATGTAATAATTAAATTGATAATTAACATTTTAATCTTAAACATTTATCATTTCTTTGTGTTGTAAAATTCAGAAGCCTTTATTCTGACCATTTGAAGGTCCACAGTAAATATTAAGTATAGTTACCCTACTATATATCAAACACCAGAACGTTGTCCTACCTAACTCTATATTTTTAGATCATCATTATCCTCTTTCAACTCCTCCCCCATCACCTTGATGACTTTTCTTTTCTTTTTTTAAAGATTTATTTGTATTTATTTATTCATTAGAGGCAGAAAGAGGGGTGGGAGAGAGAGAGAGTGAGTGAGAATGGGCATGCCAGGGCCTCTAGCCACTGCAAACGAACTCCAGACTCCTGCGCCACGATGTGCATCTGGTTTACGTGAAACCTGGAGATATGAACCTGGGTCCTTAGACTCTGCAGGCATGTGCCTTAACTGCTAAGCAATCTCTCCAGCCCATGATGACTTTTGTTAATCTGCAGCAAAAATTCACACAATCTGCTACCCTTAAACAATATTCACCTAAAACATTTTTAGTAATAATTGTGGTTACTGAAAGCACTTGGTTACATGTTTGGTTCTTTGTTTGTTTGTTTGTTTTCAGGATCCTCCCATGGCTGTAACACTCGGACTCCGCATGGAGGAAATGATCTTTAATCTTGCTGATACCCATTTGTTTTTTAATGACTTAGAGGTAAGAATTTTGAAAGGTAAGAATAATTGTTTCCATCACTAAAACTCTTGGATGGTTTTATATATGCCTTGAGAAAATTAGAAGGTAGAAACAGCCATATAGAACTATGAAGTCCTAGGCAAGAGGAAAATGTGTTTATGAAAGTATGAACAGGATGCAAAGCTTTACTCCTAAATTATGTTTATGTACTGGTACCCATTGAAAGCAAGAATGCCTTAGAAGAGTAGATGGTTTGCTTTGCTAAAAAAAAAAAAAAAAAAAAAAAACCTCCTTATTCTGTTTCATGTTTTTACTGTCTCACCTTTGAGATCAGCCCTAGTCTTTTCAGGTTGCTAACCAGGAAGGTATTTAAATTAGTCATTATGTAATATTCACAAATACTCTTCCTCAAGGGAGAAACTGTAAGGCCTACAATATTAAAAAAAAAAAAAAAAAAAAATGATGTCCAAGATCACTTACTAGCTAAATACCAGAGCTGGGACCTTGAAGCACGTATTCCTATGCACATACTATGTTGGCTTGGGAGGACGAGAAGAAAAATCGTCATTGGTGAGGGACTTAAGTAAGATTTTTAGGTCCAGATTCAGTTCTATTTGGGTCATGAAATAAAAAGAAGAGATTCAGTTTAACCAGTAAAAACATGTGCTGAAAATCTACTAATGGCTCAGGGAAATATTGTGGAAGAAGGGGGCGGAAAGAATGTCAGAGCCACCCGTTGGGTCATGATACGCAGAGACATTTCCTCCTACCCATAACTGAGGGCTAACTCCACAATGCATGACCCATATACCTCAACAAGGAGGGGCCAGGGTAAGGGGGCAGACAGGGGAGAGGCTAACAATGGTACCAAATTGACTGTATTCACTGAGTACAAAACTAATTAATAAAAAAAAAAAATCTACTGGTGGTCAAAGAAATTTGTTTTTTTCCTGGACTGAGTCAGAATGTTTGTTCAAGGAAGCTTTACTTTTTTCTTTAATGAACATTATGAAAGGTCACTAGTAGTCCTCATCAAAATTTCCAGGTTTTAGATGGTAAGAAGTAGACATGACCTCTAAAACGAGATGTCAGTTCATCCTGTACCCTGTACTCAGAAGGTTTCTTACATGATGGCTGTTAGCCGGAAACACATTTGAACTTACTTGGAACTTGATTTCTTAAATTATTTTAATTAATTTATTTATTTACTTGTTTTTTACTTATTTATTTATTTGAGAGGGGGGAGAGAATGGGCATGCCAGGGCCTGTAGCCACTACTAACAAGCTCCAAATGCATGAGGTCCCTTGTGCATCTGGCTTATGTGGGTCCTGGGGAATCGAGCCCGGCTCCTTTGGCTTTGCAGGTAAGTGCCTTAACCACTAAACCATCTCTCCAGCCCTGGAACTTGAATTTTTAAAAGCAGTTAAAGAATTTGTTTGCTTTTCTGTTATTAACACAGATGAGTCACATCCTAAAGAAGATTCTAAGATGATTAGTACTTTCTTTTTATGTTTTATTTATTTGAGATAGAGAGAGGGAAGAAGGGAGAAAGAGAGAGAATGGGCACACTGGGGCCTCTCGTAACTACAAAGGAACTCCAGAGGCATACGCCACCTTGTGCATCTGGCTTACGTAGGACCTGGATCCTAGGCTTTGTAGGCAAGTGCCTTAACTGCTGAGCCATCTCTCCAGCCCAAGATGATTAGTACTTTCAAAGCTAGAAAAAAAAAAAAAATAAGGAACTGTAAGTAACTTTATTCAGGTTTTATAATGTCTGTCTCATTTGCTTTATTAACGTTTACTAAGGACACATAAAATAAGTGGACTTTGAGCTTTTTAATTGGCACAGTAGACACCACAGACAACAAATTTACTGCTCAACTTTTACCTGAACCTAAAATGAGACGGTAGAGGTAGTACACCATGTGTAAACAACCTTTCCAAACCTGGGGTGAGTACTGACACAGCACACAAACGTGCTCCACCATGATGCTTAAGACCCTCTATTTTATGTGTGATAGGACACTCAATGGCTATGTAAAATAATGCTTTTTAAATATTCCGTAGGATCTATGATACAAATATAAGCTGAGAAAATATTGGCATTGATATCACTCTTTTCGGTTATCTCTTAAAATATGATGAAATTTGTATCTGATTTAAATCCCACAACTTACCTATTCAGCTCTACTGTTCTTCATTAATAAAATAATTGAGCCTCGTGTAAATTGATTAAACTCTCATCTGTGCACATGCAACATGCATACATGCTTGCACATGTAGTTGAAGAGCCCAGGAAATTCAAAGGTGTGTCACTGAGTGGCATAAGCAAGCACTAAACTAATGCAAATGTAAATCATAACGTTGAATACCATGCCCATTATTCTTCTTTGACTGATAATAAAATCAATGTAACTTTCACACAATTACTTATGTCAGTAAAGCCTTGACCACTAAGCCTCTGGAAAAGGCCTCCTCATGGGAATGAAGCTATGCTTATCAAGAGAATATCTATAACCCTTATCTTGTTATGGTTTCTTCTTATGTATTTAATCTCATGGTCTTTATTTTAACCAAAAAAAAATCGAATTTTCTAATTTGGAACTTAAATGCTTCAGTAGATACTCGTAATTCCTCAAAAGATACAAATATAAATCCTTCTTAAAGACCCGCTCCTCCATGCTGCTCACCTGCAGGGAAAGTAAATGCTGACGCTACCACCCCTGAGAAGAGAATGTTCTCTGTTTAAATAAAATGTTATTTCAGTTAGAATAACTTCCAGAAGAGAAAGCACCAGGGAGTTTGGGATCACAAAAGTGAGTGAAGACTGCTGCACATTATAACTGGGAAAGATCAGAGACAACATTGTGGTCACCTTATAAGACAAAATTAAAACATTTAAGATTAGCACCAGAATTATTTCAAATATTTGAGGTCTTCCACTAAAATGTGCTAAAACCAAAAGCACTCAAATATTTTTAGGTATTTCAAGTTTGGGTTTAAGTGATTCCTGCACAGTTCCTCATGGTAAAAAGCCAATTGAAGAACAATTATTTAGCTTTTCCTGAAATCGTAAGTAATTCAGGTTCAGGTTTCTTTCTTTGGACTGTAATCTTCAGGCAACTGTCCAGAGTCAACAGGCATAGTTAACTAGGCATAAATTTAAAGAGAAGTTAGATTTGGAAAAACCTCAAACATAACTTCAAATATAGAGTGTATGGTCCAATAAGTTTGATATACTGTTGTCCTCAGAAGGCAAAAATGAATTTTTGGGAAATCTCTGTACAAATTAATCATGTGAGTTAATAAGTGAGATGTCAGAGGACTTTCTTTTAAAAATTAGAATGAGACATTTTTCAAGAAGTAACTTCGGATTAGAGTAATTCACAGGAGCTCTCTTCCCATCTGCTTGGGGGGATAAAATTAATTTATTATAAGAAAGATAAGGAAGTTATTTACATAAGGACAGAGTTCATAACCTCAAAGAAGTGAGCAGCTTCATGTCACACTGTTCAGGCAAGGATTTAATTCAGTCAACATACTTTCCAAGAATATCACTATGCCTGAATAAGAAATAGTTCTGGTATGTAGTATTAGGTTTGTCCCTATATTCTAGGAGGAAAATATTGCCACCAAGTCTCCTGCTCACTAATAAAATCTCTCCATCCTTTGCTTCAGCCAAATCCAACAGTGTGAACTATTGCTACACATTTACCTGAGATTCTTCTAGACATGGAATGCCTCCTTCTGTTAGGGTGCAGCCTGCATCTCTCTCAACCAATTCTTGATCAAACAGTGGAAGTATCGCTCTAAAATCTCTCAGGCTGTAACTCAGGAAACTCAGTTCCTGCTGTGGACTTCTCTGTCACCTCCACTCCCATGGATGACAGAAGGATCTCCCCACATCCCTCACCATCCAGAATACTTTTATTTATTTCACTGCAACATGACGTTAGAAAATTTAAGTGCTAATCCTGTCAAGAATAATCGTTTGTCTAGACTTCTACTATATGTTCAAGAAGCAAGTTTTAATTAGGATTTAAAAAAAAAACAGGGCATGGTGGTGCATGCCTTTATTTTAAGCATACTTTTTTTTAATATTGTATTTTTATTTATTTATTTGACAGAGAAAGAAGGAGAGAGAGAGAGAGAATGGGCACGCCAGGGCTCCCAGCCACTGCAAACGAACTCCAGACGCATGTGCCCCCTTGTGCATCTGGCTAACGTGGGTCCTGGGAAATCAAACCAGGGTCCTTTGGCTTTGCAAGCAAACGCCTTAACCACTAAGCCATCCCTCCAGCCCATAATTAGGAATTTTTAATTGGCATACATTCATTGCACTTGATACTGATTTTCATAAGGACATTTTCAGACAAGCATCTACTATGCAACAAGCATACCCTTCACATCCTTTTCCCCTTTCTCAACCCGTCCCCCTCTTCTGAGTCTACGTCCTTCACCTAGGCAGTTTCCAAGAAGCACTTGGTGACTTTTATTTTTCACCAATCATGCCTTGGATGCAGATACATCCTGCTGAACTCTCCTGAAATCTCTCTAGAAGCTCCAGTTACATTGAATTTTTCTGGGCCCGTGCTTATGACCATAGATAGAAATTCATTCAAAAATTCTATAACCTTGTGAACAATTATAACTTTATCTGTATTTTCAAGTTACACACCAAAATTTTGTTGATTGTGCTTGTCCCTGACATTTGTACTTTAAAGAAAATCTGAGTCAACTGAAACAAGATGAATGTGCTATGTGGAAAACTGGAGGCTACATGTTCAGTGCTTCACGACAGCACCTCCAAGTCTATAAGAGCAGCTTTAGAGTCTTTGTGGATGGAGCTGAGGAGACGGCTCAGTGGATAAAATGCTTACTGTGTAAACATGAGGATCTGAGTTTGGAGTCCCAGCACCCACAGAAATGCCAGGCAGGTGTGGCAGCCAAGCATTCATGAGGAAGAGACAGGGTATCCCTGCGACAAGCTAACAAGCTAGATTAGACAACTCGTGAAGCCTGGTTACACGTGAGAGACCCTGTCTCAGTAAACAAAGTGAGTGGGGTGATGGAAGAAGGCAGCCAACCCCTCTGGCCTCTGCATGCATGTGCACACAGACCTACACACACACCACACTCATGTGCACATGCAAAAATGTGACAAAAACATCTTTGTTTCGTATGGCATATCTTTAAATTGAATGATTTTCTAAAGGGCTTTTGAATGGTAAGTACTGTGTCATGTATTGACATTATCTGAGAAAATTAAAAGTTGCCTAAGGTCTGGAGTGGTAACTCGTTGGTGGAAGCCTTGCCTAGCACATGCAAGGCCCCTGACTTCAATCACCAGCACCGTACAAACCAAAGCCTGTTCTGACCATGTATCAAATTTATTATAGATGGAAAAGAGATTGTGAAGACCCCAGGCAAATCCCAACTTCAGATCAGGAAATCTCTCACTGGTGCTTTGCAGAGTATTAGGCCACAGAGTCAGGTGCCTAAACCAGCAAAGAAGAACCCAGTCGTTGTAAAGAAACCACTATTTCCTCAAGTGGACAGAATCTGACATTAGATCAAGTGGTGGATACACTTACCTAAGATTATTTTCTTGGAAGTTTGTAGTACATGTGATACATGAGATTTCATTATTTTCTTTTTACTTTTAATTGTCCTTTGCAATTCCAAACTTTTAAAACCTGGTTCAAGGAAGATGTTAGCTTCTATGGCTATGTCTTCTTTTCTGTGTCAAAGAAACATGACTTTTAAAAATAACATTCCCAGGCCAGCAAACAGAGCAGGAAGGCACGCAAAGCTGTAAACTAACAGATTACAAGACACTTCAATCTGAAATTGAACCCCTTCTGTCCCTGCTCAGAAAATAATAAATAATAATGACACTTGAGGTGCTCAAACCCAACGAGCAGTATGTATTTTCAGTCACTCTGCCTTAGTGCGCTCAACAGGAAGGACTGAAAGGGACCATCCATGATCTCAAAGATTCAAAAGATAACTCCTTACCAATAGTTCTAGGACCAAACTTATGTTTTAAATCGGCCCATGTTTTTGGACCCCTTCATGTCATGCTTCCGCATTAAGATGTGCAAGTAGAAACAGTGTCATTTCCTGGCATAACCAGCACAAGCTCTGGGGATGGATGGGACAATGCTGCCCTCTGGTGGCCATGATCTGATTACACGGCTTGATGATAACGCGTCTTTGGGGGGGCAAAATAAAACAGGTAATGTTTCTTGTGTTTTTAACAGGAGTGCGATCAAGTTCATATAGATGATGTTTCCTCTGATGACAATGGTCAAGACCTAAGGTAAGCCATGCCTTTAAATCTGCTGTTTCCTACAGAAATTCAGCTATGGAGTTTTGTACATGTAATTATTTCTTTTATTTCTTTTTAATGTATTTTGGGTGTTGCAGTACCTACAGTTTTGCAACTGATGGCTTCCATGCAGCTGCAAGTAGTGCAAACCTTTGTTTGCCAACAGGTGTAAGAGGAGGAGTGGACTGGATGAGGAAGTTGGCTTTTCGTTACAGAAGAGTAAAGGAATTATACAACACCTACAAGAACAATGTTGGAGGTACGTGTGGCTTATTCCATCTAATAGCAGCACCCTGGGCATAGGCAGAATTCAAACTGTACTTTCGTGTTGAGAGTACCCTACTCTAAGATAAAACAGTGAAAGATTACATTGAAAAGCTTTCAGCTTAAGTGTTTAGTTTCTTAGGATTTCTGGGAGGAAAAAATAACTACAGAGTAAAACACACTCCTGTTAAAAGAATTGGCCATTCTTTGTAACACTCTGTGCTCTAATATTCACTCCAGATTTACAGTGGGATATTAGTTTGCTTCATCTGGTATGCTTGCGACATTATCAGCACAAAACAAGAGAGAAGAGAGAGAGAGGAAGAGAGAGAGAGAGAGAGAGAGAGAGAGCCAGTGAGACCTCTCTAAAGACAGAGCTCCCATTACTAAGACAGAATCTCTGACAGCCATCACCCATCTGTAGTCCTAGCGGAATAAATATAAACAGTGATTTATGCTGCTTTAAAATGTTCAATGGACCTATCTGTTCAAAAATCACTTATCTTCTGACAGTTTATCCTTCCTACATACCAAACAGTGTCTGTTATGATTATCATGATGTTTAAAAGTTCACATGCTGTATAAATAATATCTAAGTCATTTTAAAAATAATATGTTCACTTATTTGCAAGAAGACAGGGGTGGGGGGGCAGAGAGTGGGGTGGAAAGGGCACAGCAGGGCTTCTGGCCACTGCAAACAAATCCCAGATGCATGTGCTACTTTGTGCATCTGGCTTTACATGGATACTAGAAATTTGAACCCAGACCAACAGGCTTTGCAAGCAAGCACCTTTAACTGCTGAGCCATCTCCCCAGCCCTTCTAAGTCATTTTATAATTATCCATGTGTTTTGGAGGTGATATCAAAACCTGTGACATCAAAACAGATGCCCTGGATATGATTCTAGATATAACATGGGTAATCTTTATTATTAAGATCAACTTTAGTTCAACAGGCTTCTAAAATTAGTCATGAAGTCACATGCAATCCTTCCCTCAAGATGTTTATTTTTTCTTTAAATAAGAAGCATGCTGAGAAGCTCAAACCAAGTGTAGCCCCAAAAGACCTGGTGCATCTAAATATACATGTGCATTCAAATGTATATACAAATATAACAGGTGATAGAGTAAAATTTTCATTTATAGTAATTACATTGCATCAGTCCATATTCAACCTGAAGTTATAGTTGTGTTTGTTAGCCTTGTAGTTTCTAGCCCTGAACTACATGTCAAACCCTCCATGGATACTCAATAAGTGTATGATGTCAAGAGAAATGTAGAATCATAGGCAATACAGATGTGAGAAATGGCAGTGAGCTTACCTATGGAAGACCTTCGTTTCCAAAGAGAAAGTTGGGCTCCGCAGGGCATTGGCTTACCCTGTGTTCTAAGGGAAAGCTCCCTAATGTACTATAATGCTTATTTATAGCTCACTTTTATAAAATCAAATAAACATATTTTTCTATTGATTGTAGATAACATTTTTATGTTAAAAAAAATCCCTGGTCTGGAGAGATGGCTCAGCAGTTAAGGCACTTGCTTGCAAAGCCTGGCAGCTGGGTTCAATTCCCCAGTACCCATGTAAAGCCAGATACACAAGGTAGCACATATGTCTGGAGTTTGTTTACAGTGGCAAGAAGCTTTGGTGCAGGAATTCGGTCTCTCTCTCTCTCTTTCCCTTTTTCTCCTTGCAAATAATATTTAATTAATATATAAATATCCCTAGACTAAAGAGATGGCTCAGTTAAAAGTTCTTGCTTACAAAGTCTCATGACTCGGGTTTTAATTCCCAGTACCAATGTAAAGCCAAATGCACAAAGTGATGCATGCATCTGGAGTTCATTTGTAGTGGCAGGAAGCCCTAGTGTGCCTATTCTCTCTCTCCCTTTCAGTCTCTCTCTCTCTCTCTCTCTCTCTCTCTCTCTGCCTGTAAATAAATATCCCATTGAGAAGTCTTTAAACATTATTTATAATGTCAATCTTTTCTTCTGATAGGGTACCATTAAAATTATTTTAAAATCAACAAGATAGCCAAGTTATAGTCTTGTATCTTGGAATGTTTAGCCAACCATGTGAGAGACTATTTGCTCTCACACATCAGCATCTCTTTATTGAAACAAGGGCAAATGTGATATTCTAGATAGTATAGATTGTAACTGAAAAGAATCATTCACATGCATATGATATATATGCTGACAGTATTCGGAAATACAATTTAAGCAAGAAAATCTCCTTTTGAGAGGATATTTATATCATCTTGTATTATCATGAAATCAAGGGCTTATTTTTTCCTTTCAGTGCTAGGGATTGAACCCGGGCTTCATGCATAATAGGCAAGTGCGCTCTACCACTGAGCTACATCCTCAGCCCTAGGCTGCATCCCTTTTAATTAAAACTTAGTAGACCTACTTCTTTTCCACCATTGTTTATGACTGATTCATACACTGTGGGATTTTAAACATCCTTATTAATTTCTTGTGTACAAACAAAGTGTCTATAAGAGCACTAGAATTTTAAAACTTTTAAAAACACCCTAAAGGTACCTATAATACTGTCACCATTACTTTTTTGAAGTCGGAAGGACTGGCATTATTCAGAGATGAAACATTTGTGGGTAACACTATTTGAGGTTTGTGTTCCTGAGCTGGTGCAGCGCCCAGATCTAACATATGTCAGCCTCTTAGAGGGGGTCATAGGCAAAACCCTTCAGGTGATACCCACTGTTCTAGATTCTAGGCTTAGTGAGGGTCAAAAACTGGGACCTACTTTTCCATTGTTATATCCCAGGTGCCTAGCCCTGTAACAAATCCAAAGTACTGCCCAGTATTTGGTGAATGAGGAAGTTGATAGCCAGTCCTGAAAGGACTGATCCATGCGGATACAATCTGAATCTCTTCATTTATGATGCAACCTGAAATAAAACTTAGCCCTTGTACACAGAAGGGATGTCACAGTCAATGTTCTTAAGACAGTACTTAACTCCTGACTCTGCCTTCCTTTTGGGTATTGCAGGACTCCTTGGCCCTGCCAAGAGGGACGCGTGGCTGCAGTTAAGGGCAGAGATTGAAGGCCTGACAGATTCCTGGCTAACAAATGCACTTAAGTCTTTATCAATCATTAGTACTAGGTAAGTGGGATGTTCCTTTCTATTCTAATTACATGAAACATTTAGATCTAATAGGACAACACAGATATAATGTTTTAATTCTTCGTCTACTTCAAAAGGGACTTAGTAATTCATGGAGTTCAGTGATTTAAGTGTGTGTGTGTGTGTGTGTGTGTGTGTGTGTGTGTGTGGCAGGTCTCCTGCTTGTAGAATAACCAGATCATATATTTCCATTCATCTCTCATCATCACCACCTGGAATCCTTACAGAAATGTCATATGACTTGTAATGACCAGGAGACTGCATTCTTAGTGACAAAGTCCAAAAGATAGTGGCAAAAATAAAACAGTACTGTTAATAAAATGATGAATACTTTGTGTCTTTCAGACCATAAAAGATAATATCCATAATTTAAATTAATCAAGAAATCCCATGGAAACATTCTAAGCTTAATGTTGTTTGAGCTAAGCAATGAAATTCTGGCTTATTTAGGTAGATAATGAATTTATAAGTTGTTTAACAACTATGTGTCATAAATGCAAATTCAGAAGAAGGCATGACCTGAAAAGTGATAGGTGATGGGTATGATTAATATTTTTTTCCTTTTCCATGGTTTTATTTCAGACAGATTAATAAATTTGAAGAATGGATAGCAAATGTACAGATGATGTATATGCAGAGAAAGGGGTATTATTTGGAGTGATTGGAGACACATAAATAGCTTGTCAGAGTAAAGAGAAAATCCAGCATTGATGAATGAAAGGGAAAGAGTGTTTGTTAAATCTAGCATGTGGTTCTTACCTGGTGACATGACCCAAAGGACTCCATAGCAGAAAGTCTCTATAGTGGGGCTGTAGCTCAGCTTCCCATGTTGGACTGGGGAAGCCGCGTGGATGATTCTGTTTGTCCTAGGCCTCACATTCTAATGGGAGCTGTGTCAGCTTCTTGGTCCAGCTCAGTGGTCATGGGAATTCATCTCAGTCAAAAATAAAACTATGCAATAGGAAAGAGCAAAGAATCAATGCCACCCACCAGCTATCAATTTCGAGATGTATATTATGTTATGAATGAGAGACAGTTGGAGGAGCCAGGAGTATAGTCTCAAGAAGAGTTATATGTAGAATGAAATTGTGAATTTCAACTCTTTGTAATGTTGGGCTGAAAATAAATTTGATATTTCTCTGCATTGGTAAAGGTGAACATTGGGGTAAAAATGAGTGGGGACTCTATGCAGGGTCATTCGGACTCCATATGCATGGTTGCCTGTCAGTGAAAGTTGTTGAAAACCTGGCTCACTGCATCATGATTTATATGATGGGGGACATGAGGACCCCACCAGTCCCTGATATGGAGTATATATACCATGTAGTGTCATGAACATTTCTCCAAGACAGATGACAGAAGCTTTCTTTATTTCTTTTTAAAAAATATTTTATTTATCTGAGAGAGAGAGAGAGAGAAATAGGTAGAGAGAGGGGGAGGGAGGGAGGAAGGAAGGGAGAGAGTGGACGTGCCAGTGCTTCCAGCCACTGCAAACATCAGACACATGTGCCACCTTATGCATCTGGCTTTATGTGGGTACTGGGCAATCAAACCTTGGACCTTTGGCTTTACTTGCAAGCACCTTAACCTCTAAGCCATCTCTCCATCCTAGCTTTCATTATTTCTGAAAGGTGTTTCCTAACAAGTAAAAGAAAACATCAGAGATTATTATGTAGGTTAAATATGCTGCATATTAAGACATATTTACCTTAAAGCAACCTCAAGCATATATGACCTTAAGAAATAAATAAAAACATAAATGGTTGAGGAAAATAAGTCAATACACATTGCACGGTTCATTAGATACTATGAAATGTGTTGAGTTATCCAATTTTATTGCTGTTTTGGTAATTATTACAAAATGCCTACAATGTCAGAAAAACAAATGATTCTTTGGATTATATATCAGACCTCTTAGCAAAATTAAGTTGTTCTCTTACCCCAGCTCTTCTATGAGTATTCTACATTGCCCAGGGTGTAGAAAAAATAACATTAGATGAAGTAATGAGAAATAAAAAGCAATCCAAGTATCTAGATAACTTTGAGATATGGCAGGTAATATGAGGATAGGTTACATGATACCAGCTACTAACTAGACTCATAACAAAAATAAGCAAATGAATAAAATAGAATAAGAAATGATACATGTAATATGCAATTCCTAATGGGGAAAAAAACCTTTATACCAGCAGAGAATTTGGAAATAAATTCACAAAATGATGAGAGCAGTTATCTCTGCTATAGCTAATTAACCATGGGTAGTTTTCATTATTTTTCTTCCTATTTGCTTTCTATAAATTTTCTGTTACATATGTAATTATGAGATGATTATCATTTGTTTTCTACTTATTTATTTTGTGTATTGTGTGGTCTGCAAGCCTGTGTGTGTACGCCCATGTGTGGACACGTGTGTACGTGTGTGAGGAAGCCAGAGGTTGATCTCAGGTGTCTTGCTCAATTCCTTATCACCTTACTCTCTGAGACAGGGCCTCTCACTGAGGCCAAAGCTCACTAATTGGGCTGGACTAGCTAGCCAGAAAGCCTCTTCCCTTCCCCAGCACTGGGATTACAGGCTTGCTCCTCCATGGCCAGCTTTTGTACATGGGTGCTAAAGATCTGAACTCAGGTCCTCACACTTGTGAGACAAGCACTTGACTGACTGAGCCAGATCTCCAACCCTAGTTATAGTTTTAAAGATAAATGATATAACTATAAATATCATACAATTTCAACAGTGAAATTTTATTTCAAAACCACATCTCATGCTTAAATTTTTTTAAAAAATTTACTTTGCTATCTTTTCATTCTGTAACACTTATCTGACTCTGAATACCATCCTGCATTGACAAAATATTACATAGACCTCTTAAGATCACAATATTGTCATGGTTTATACATCTGGCAAGTCATGTCTGTCTGTTGGTAGCAATGACTGTTACATTCTAAAAGGATCTAAATCTTATGCACTTTAGAAACAATGGGGCTATTTTAAAGCTGCACTGCTAGTATTTATTTACTGTTAGAGAACCAATGTGTACATTTCCTGCCTTTGTTAGGAGTAACTGTGTCAATGTCTTGGTCACAACCACCCAGCTGATCCCAGCACTCGCGAAGGTTCTGCTCTACAGTTTAGGAGGTGCTTTCCCCATTGAGAACATTTACAGTGCAACGAAAATAGGTGAGGCAGTTACTTGAAACTTTGTATTGAATGTGTTCACAACTGTGTGTGGAAGGGAGTCATTAATGTGTCTTTACTTTACTCCCTACGTATTACTTTTGCTATTAGAACATCCAGCAAATTTTAATAAACTTCTAAAAACACTAATCCCTTGTCAATCATTGTCTATGTATGAATTTTATAAGAACTACTAGCTCATGAAATTCTGAACCTAGGATTTAGGTAATCCTAACTCATTCTGTTTCTCACAGTATATCAGCACATCTTATCTAAATAACACTCGCTCTTTCTAGTGATGGTATTTAATAGTCCAAATCATGTATAGTGGTAATATCCTTGCATATGCAAGAATACAGGTCTAAGGTAAAAATACTATCCTGATATCACAGAGAAGTTTTAGATGGATTCAACTAGTACCCAAAGATAGTGCCAGAAAGAAATACTTTCTATAAAATAGAAAAAATAAGAGGAATACTCATAATCCACAAGTGGCTAGAAACCATGTTTCTAAAAATATGCAGCAGGAAATCAAAGAATGACAGCCTTTCTTTGTAGGTAACATCTGTCTGTGGAGCCATGTTTGACTTCCAGTGCGTTTTGGAGAGGCTAATCACTTCGAAAAAAAAAAAAAAAAACAAACTTCAAGTTCTGCCATCTTGAAAGAGTTAGAAAGAAAATAGAACATGTATCCCACTTTCTGTCAAGGAAATGCCTGAGAAAAATAGATGGATGGTGTCATATGCCCTGAAGGTCAACAAACATAAGTTTTGGCACCTTGACAAGACAAGTTCAAAATCCTAAAATCCCTCACCAAAAATAGCTAGCCCTAGGCTGTGGAGGGCTGACATTGGTTCTGGCAAAAAGGAGCCCCCACTTGCAGCTGTTTGGGGAGGACAGTTAGATGGAGCCAAACTTTCTTAAAGTAAATGACACATTGTCATTAGCACTACAAACCAGAGCCCAGATTCCACTCCCATATATTGGTATATATAAATACATGGATATATGCAGTCAGGAATAACATGAAGAATATGATTTTGCTTTTAGATAGCACAAATAATTTTTATCAAAATAAATATTTCATTTAGTTAAATGATGAAATCCATTTTTATTGGCCAAATTGTTCCTTGTATTTAATTCTGGAAAAAATTATTCTTGTTTTTCCCTTGAAGCTGTTTTTTTTTTTTAATACAAAACTATCAAATTAAGAAAAAAGGCAAAAGTAGCCATGGTTGCATGAACATTCTTGGAAAGAAATGCAGAGAATAATGGCAGTCTTATAAAAACAAAGCACATGTTAGAATTCCACAGTGGTATTCTCACAGTGCAATCAGAGATTATTCTTGCTATCATTAGTGTTGCCAAATTGGACAGCACCCATAGTACAATTAAGCTGAGTATTTAGGTTCTACACACTTGTAAAAAAATAAAATAAAAAAGGGAGAGAGTGCTATTTATCAAGATAAACCCATAACTTAGTACTCTTCTTTTTTTAGATATGAAACTTTAATTATTCTCAATAATACTCTCAAGTGACATTTTCATACTAATTATGCTAAATTGGATGAAATAATATATAGGATTAAACAAATGGTTTTAAAACTTATATTTACCTGTAAATGTATTCTGAGACTATTTTAGTGGAGTAAAAACATATCAACATTTTCTCTAAGTCAAATGCTCAACCAACTATCTTTCTTAAAATATAAAACATATTTGTTTAATAATCTGTCGTAAATAGTTGTATCATTTAAATGTGAATGCCAATTTGGAAACCCAGAGATCATCAGTTCTTTCAAGTGATAGTCAACAGGCTTGTTAAAGCTTTATGGCTCTCTAGGTTAATGACTTAATGGCCAAAAAGAATAAGCAATGCATTGTTTTTCAGGCAAGGAAAGCTGTTTTGAGCGTATAGTGTCCAGATTTGGCACTAACATAACTTATGTTGTGATTGGAGATGGCCGGGATGAGGAGCATGCCGCTAATCAGGTAACTTCACTCTGAACTGTATCTCATTTATCTTCCAGGAAAAGAAAGTTGCTTTGAACGAATAATGCAAAGGTTTGGCAGAAAAGTAGTATATGTTGTAATTGGGGATGGTGTAGAAGAAGAACAGGCAGCAAAAAAGGTAACCTGTCTCAAACAATGTTGGTGTGATACTTCTAATGCAAGCCTTTTTGTTTGCATTCCTGTAGTCTGGCCCACTGGCAGCTTGACAAGTGATTGACATGTATATATGCCAAGCAATGACAGCATGAGAGAGTTGGTACTGACATGCAAATCAACCATTTGGAGTCTAGCATCTTATGCCTGGAATTTGATAGGAAATTTAGTTAAGTCTATCTATATGTGTATAAAGTAAATATATTGGTACATATTGTATACATATAACCCACATATATGTATGTGTGGATAACACACAGTGCCCACAGATACAGAAGAACAAGTGGTGTATAACAAAGATAGCAAAAAAAAAAAAAGAAAAAGAAAAAGAAACCCTATTGTTATGTTCAGAAAAATTACCAAGAAAATGTAAGGAGCAGCCAGGCATGATAGCACATGCCTTTAATCCCAGCACTTGGGAGGCAGAGGCAGGAGGATCACCATAAATTCGAGGCCAGCCTGAGACTACATAGTTAACTCCAGGTTAGCCTGGACCAGAGTGAGACCCTGCCTCGAAAAACCAAAAAAAAAAAAAAAAAATTAAGGAGCTCATAGAAAAAAGTCATGTGAATGGCTCATTAGTCCAAATGTCTGTCACATGGTCCTTGTGAGCACCTGGAGGTAGGTATGTTGCTTATTGATAAATGCTGAAGGGAGATTTGATAGCTGAAAATAAACTTAACACACACTTTTGGAACAAGATGGATTAGTCAGGCCCTTTGTGCCACCTTGTGTTAGAGACATAGAGGCAATGTTCCTCACATCTTCCCAAAGATTCTCATCTGTTTTGGTGAGTCACTGATACTTGACTGAAGTCAAACAGCTGACTTTGTACATATTCAGAAGATCTCATAGACTCTAGGTATTGAAATGAGCCTTTAATCTGGCCCATATTTCTGAAGATAAAACCAAGGTTCTACATGAGAAGAGAAATGATGTCAAGTGTTCTTGACACCAGATGACCAGTCAAAACAACATTGAGCTCTTCCTTCACTGAAATATTATCTAACCAGATCAAGGAGGATTTATGAAACAAAGTAAAATGGGTAGTTTATCCAATAGACATATTAGCTTATATTGCTTTACAAAGGAACAAAATGCCATCCTTGTTATACAGAGGCAATTTAAATCGCCATCTAAAAAAGCCTCACTAAACCCTTGGATGTGCTAGAGTGTGTGCCTAATTTCTGTCTTCTGAAAGAATCAACATGAGCAGCTTCACAGAAAAGCTTATGGCTACAAGAGAAAGAAATGATGTCTGTGTCTAGTCAATTCGGAGAAAATGAAAGGGATTCTAGCTTAAAAGGTTTGGTAGCATCCCTGGCAGCCAACCTTTCAATTCCTTCCTCTTTTCCATCCCACTAAGAGAGCTGGTAACTCGGAGCTCCCTGGGTGTTATTAGCAGCACCGTTGATGGGCGACAGCACACTGGCCCCAAGGACACTCGGCAGGTCAGTGCTGTGGCCGTGAGCAGCCCAACCAGCACTGCTCACTGCTGCTTGATGTACTTCTGATCACACACGACTGCAGCCTCCGGGAGTTTGTCAGTGCTGGAGTCGATGTTGTTGCAGTTTTCCTGCTTGACATAATAATCATACACAACAAATGACAGTCAATGACGTAGACACTCTGGCAAGTATCTATGTCTTGTAGCCTAACATGAAATTCTCTTGGTCAGGCCCCATAAAATTCACTTTCCAAAACCACTACAGTACGTGTCTTGGGAAATTAAAATGTGCAGATAGTGGCCGGGGAGATGTCTCAGAGCACTCCCTGTGCAAGCACGAGGCCCTGGGGAAGCCTGAGAGACAGCTCAAGCTGGATCCCCGAAACACATGTAAACAGCTGGGCATGGACACACACATCTGTAACCTCAGTTTTGTAGGGAGAAAAAAACCAGAGAATTGTAGGAGCTCATGAATAAAACAAGAAGCTCCAGGATCAGTAAGATACCCATATTCACTCTCTCTGTTTCTCCCCTTCCTCTTCCTCCTTCTCCCTCTCCCTTTCTCTTAAGTCAATAAAAATATTCAAGAAAGTTACTCTGGATTAAGTAGCACCCTGGCATAGGCAAGCAAATGAGGGGCTGCATGTGTACATAAATGTGCATCACACACACACACACACACACACACACACACACAATTGAGGCTGGGATATAGGTTCAGCAGGCAAGAGCACTTGCTGCGTAAGTTTTAAGACCTGAGTTCAACCACTAGAATCCACATAAAAAACTGACAGTCCCCAGTGGAACGGGGGCAGGGATGAGGGAAAGGATGGTACCAGCACATGACATATTGATACTAAGTATTCTGTAATAATAATAATGATAATAACAACCTAGGCATGACCTCACATGCCTGTCGCCCCAGTGCTGTGGTGGGGCAGAGACAAGAGGATCCCTGGAGCTCCCTGGACAGCCAGTCAAACTGAAAAACAGGGAAGCTCCACATTAAGTAAGAGATGATGTCTCCGGGAAATAAGGCAAAAGAGAGCACCTGATGCCTTCGGCCAGCTTTCAAACACATGTGCATGGAGCACGCACATCTGCACAGCACACACACACACACACACACACACACACACTTCGTACACCACATGTACATCCCACAGATACTAAACATACTCACAAAATGTTTAAATCGTTCCACTCCATTATAGCTACCCACATCAGGAATGCCAGACTATCCTTAGGCGTTTGGCTTGACCCTCAACACTTCGGGGAAGAGGCTTGACTCCAAATGGATAAAGCTTGGGACGGATGCTACCGTCAAATGGTTGTCAATGTAGGGGCAGCTTTGGTGATGGTGAAGGCTTATTGTTCTATTTGCAATCAGGTGGTTGGTTTCCCTAGTACCCAGGATGCATGCTCTTCTTGGGACATAGCAATAATCGCATGTGCAGAAATATGGAGTCCTTGTGTGTATTTCCAATAGATCTGAGCTGAATGAAAGAAAAGGTACACTATTTGAACCCCTATGCTCTAATTTGAGCTAAAACTCACATCGGAGAAATCTATATAAAAAGATCAGATTTTAGGAATAGGAATGTGTAACTGCCCTCCCCTATAGAAACCTATAAGGTGAGATGTATAGATGATTTTTAAATTTTCTAGAAGCTGTCTAGAAAAGTAAAAAGAGATGTGGAGAATTAGTTTTAATAAGGTACATTAATTGGCCCAATATATCCCAAATAGCAAGTCTCAACACCTCGTCAGATTAAAATATAGCAATGTGATGTTTATATTCTTTGGTTTTCTGTTTCGTTTTGTTTTTCTTTTTGAAATTCAGTATGGATTTTAAGCTGCAGTAAACACATTCCAACTGCTCATAGCCACATGTGGCTGGTGGCTGCCATTCTAAGAGCAATGAAGAATTATATGGCAATATTGATGGTTATGATGAAGCTCTGTCTCCAAAAATTTTTAATGCATATATATATATATATATACATATATATATATATATGTATGTATGTATATTTCCATTGCAGACATGACTGCATTTTATGCATATATAGTCTAGAAGATACCTTCCTTCAGTCCAAAGAAAAATATTGTTTTTTATAATTTGCTATGGTGTGGTCTTCTTTTTTAAAATTATTTTTCCAATGCAGTATCTAGATATTTTTTCCTAACCAGTCCATTCTGTGAACTTTTAATGCTACATCTATACTGGATATGGTGTTTTTCTAGAGAATTACAACCATTGTAATATTTAAGATTATTTTTGCTCCATAATATTATCACTTTGGGAATGATATGAATGATATCTCCTCATTGAAACAGCATTATCGAGTCCTATCTGTCAATTCTATGCCAGTGAAGTAAACCAAGTCAACTATTGGTTACTAGTCACCTAAACTCATTAATAATATTATCAATTCCCATATTTTCTCTTACCTTATATTGTCAGGCTCCAAGTTATATCTTACATAGGAAAAAATTCGCTCTCATTGACTCTCAAATAGTCAGAGGTGTTGGGTTTCGAGAATTCATAGTCTGATGTCACTGCCTGTTTAATTGAGACACGGACCTTGAGGAAAGATGTGCTCATTGGAACGTGCTTTCCACCAGCCACAGGAAGTTCATGTGCTTTACCCGCCCAGATGTTGATGATGGCAATGCTGTTGTGCAGAATAATGACTAATCTGTCTACAAAATTCAATATTTTTATTAACGTTAAAAATCCAGTTCAGATCTATTTCTCTATTAGTTTGAAAATGTCACACTAGTACTGCCAAATCTCCCAACTACGAACATCCTTCCGTTAAGCTCCTTCCCTTGGAACTGGGTGAACAAGACATCCTTGTGTGAGCCACTGTTTCATGGAAATGCTGGTTTTGATCTTTCTCCATTCTTTATCCCTGTCCCTTTCCCCTCCCATCTCTCCTTAACTACGCAGCACAACATGCCCTTTTGGAGGATATCAAGTCACTCGGACCTCTTGGCTCTACATCAAGCACTGGAATTAGAATATTTGTAACTGTTCTCTAGCTGGGGATCCATTTGTTTATATATATATATACATATATATATATATATACATACATATATATATATATATTTCAAGTACACTGAAGTTTTTATGTGTGATTTAATGCCTCTGGCTTCTTCTACACATACAAATTGTCTTAAAGGATGAAATCATATTTGGAATTAAAATTCCAGAATGAAGAATGCAGATTGCAGAATGAAATTAGACTCTATGGCTACAGAAAGGAAGCTCTATGGTCTTATTATCTTTTCAATACTTTAATTGTTAAATTTTTTGTAAAAAAAAAAAAAAAACTAAAACAAAAACAAAAAAAGAAAGAAAGAAAGAAAGAAACCAATCTGTGGAGTTTGCTGATACACACCGAATGAATCCTAACTGGAATTAACAGCTTTAGCAAAGAACTCTAACCCTCCCGAGCCACAGCACCTGTGCTACGTCTTCACAAGGTAGTCGACAACATTCCTCAAAGTGGGAGCTCTTCTTGGTCCTGAGGTTTGAATCTGACTTTAGCCTGTCTAGCCCAGAAAATCTGAATTGGAATGCACTCACCTGTTTAAGGACAGTCCTATCTAGACCTGTAATTTGTGTAAATTATTGATGGAGATAATTAACTGTGACTTTGTTAGCAGCTGATTTTGAAAGTGGATGCAATTTTTCTTTCATTCATTGGGGAGGGATAAGGGAGGGAAAATGAGAATATAATATTGTCTCTTTTTTTAAGTTTGGCAAGCAGAATGTTCATACTGATGTGTTGTGCCTTAAAGACAAGACAGCGTTTGTGTGTTACAAGGTAACTTTGGTTAAAATCTCTGTAGATCATGAAAACCAACCAACCAAATAAAAAGCCTGTGTGACAATTCTTAACATGACCAAATTTAAAATCCATGCTATCAAAGTTTAATATTGTATCACCAAAAACCTGAGCATTTTGTCACACCAAGAAACAGAAGTTTGTGGTTATTTAGGGTCATAATTAGTCCAATAACTATGTGAGGCAAATATATATATATATATATATATATATATATATATATATATATATATATTCATCCAATCATAAGAACATGGTTTAGAAGACTGTGGGACCTTTATTTAGAATGGAAAATGTATGCTGAAATCTCAGATATCCTTTCTACAGTTTTCCTGAAGTAAACTACAGCCATATTCAGGACAACTTGCAAAGTCTTCAGTTTAAGATTTTTTGATATTTATAAGTTTTTTAGAGGGAGACATTATCATGCAAAATCATTAGCTATTACCTCCCAAGTCATTTCTGGAATATGCTATGGACATAGCTTAAAACTCGCATCAAGTGAACATGGCTTAAAAAATATAGCTAAGTATATGTATCCCCAATGTCACTGTAAAAGTAAAATCATCTTTAATGTCATTATTAATGGAAGGAAGGAAATTAATTAATGAAGTAAGGAAAGAAAGTGTGTATGTGAAATTTTAACCTGGAACATCACCATGAATTAGATTAGCAAGTGAGCCAGATCTTGACAATATTACCAAATCACAATAGTAAAACAGTACTAGTTCCCCATATAGCTCAGCAATTCAGGGTCTTCCCATGAAAGTTGGCATATGCTGGTTCCCTTCTGCCCTGCTGCTGAATAATGACAGCATTCATTGTAGGGAGAGCCTATCACCATGGTACTTGCACGTCATTTCATTTTCTTGGTGTGTAGCCCATTTTGGGAACACGATACAGGTTCTCCTGTCATTTCCAAGTGGCATGGTTTCCCTTTGTGTAAATTTAGGACTTCAAAACCTAAAACCTACTGGTGTCTGCACCTGAAGCTCTGTGTATTAAATGACGCAGAGTACTCTGGAGTTAGCTTTAGTCAAGTCCCTCACCAAGAGGCTGGGCCATGATAGTTCATCACCTGAAAATTCCATGGCTTAGATACGGGCAATGTTTTTCTGCAGGACATTAACCTGTGTGTTTTTTTTTTTTAGTGAATGCTAAGCACATGCTTACAGGGTGCAGAAAGATAATGAGATCTTAATTTTGCATAAGATTACGATTTCTTACATACACCTTGTTCTTTAAATGTTGTAGCTCTTGGCTGCCTCTGTCCCAGTACTATAGCATGCAAATTATGGTTGGAGTACTTTAATAATAATAATTATAATAACAATAAATTTGATACTTTTGTTGACCATAGCTTGAAAATAATTTTAAAAGAGTTAAAGAGTTACCAATACTCATTTTGTGCATTTAAACCTTATAAATATTTATTACTGTGAATAAAACAAAATTATTTTGGTATATACTGTCTTCGATTGATAGAGTCGTGGCATTATATCAAGGATTATCAAATCATACAGGCAGAACACCTATTCAAAGGCAAGGAAGGGCTGGCTGGTATGCCTCCAGTGCTCCCTCCCACACTGCTTTTTGTTGTTTTGTGTTTTTTTTTTTTTTTTGAGTGTGTGGTCCCAGGGATGATCCAGCATGAAACCTACATGTCAGGTGTCAGGTTGCTGGGGAACAGCTGGCTGCAGTGGTTCTGGCTAACAAACACAGGGGACTTTGAGGATGCTCCAGCTAGAACTCATCCCTTACCACATTAGGAGCAAAAGAACATCCCACTTCTTTCCTGAGCACACACATACACATACACACACAAATAAAACAAAATGAACCAGTCAACAGACAAAACAACCCGCCCTTTAGCACTCCCCATGTTTTCTCATATAGAATTTTGTGCCTTATCAAATGTGAGTCTGGAAAAATGTTCTGTAATTACCATGGGTTCTCAGCTATTTTATATATATGGTAGGTTACTAGGAAAAATAAACACCTTGGGTTGCACCTTAAAAATATCAAGACAATATAATTTCAGTAACAAAATAGGTAGCCTAGCTACAATTTCATACCATACAACTAAGACACTATATCCATGAAAAAATGTATACAATTTCAGAGATAAAATAGTATTTTAGATAATATGGTCTGTGCACAACAAAACAGATAATAACTGTCTCTGGTGAGCTAAAATTCAAAGCAATATCAACAGCATACTCCACTATGAAGTTATTTTTTGGGAAGCCTGTTTGTTTATAACAAGCCTACGTTCTCAGTAAATATGGCACTTAGTATTTCTTTCAAACATAAACCTAAGCATCATGAGCCAAAATTGCATTTTGACTCCCAGCTACGGTGGCATTATAGAGATCTCACAGTCAAAGTCAAGGGTTTCTATTATGTATTAGTAAAGTATAGATTATTGGGGCCTACATAATTTAAAGAAATGTAAATTAATATGAAAAGCTTGTAAAAATATGTACATCTTTGCTATTTCTCAATAAATACCTTCGCAAATGTTTTCATTTTCTTTACCTTTCTATTTTGTAGAGTTTCTACTATATGTATTTTTGCTTGATTCTAAATCTTATGAAATTTATATTTAGGTTTCTGAGTTTAGGTGCAGATAAGCTGCAAAGTCTACAGTAAGGCATACTGAAATATAACACAGGGAGCCTGGTGAGCCTGTGAAAGTGGCTTGTTGACTGAATGGGCTACATAGCTCTTTCGATGTAAGTACCTCCATTCACTCAAGTAGGATGCAAAATGCAGCCATAATTCATGAACAGGAAAGTCGCGCCTATTTGAACGTATAAAGTCAGTCCCCTTTAGAGGAACGTAGCATAACCTAAGGCTCATGGTTACTATCTCAAGATGATAGAGAAATATTTTTTGTAGCAGGATGGACAAAAACAAAGGTGAACTTGGAAAGAGAGTACACATGACCCAAGACCAATCTGCTGGATTAAAACAAGCTTCTTTTTGTTGTATGTATGTATGGGGGGGGGGTGATGAGTGGTATAGTGTGTGTGTGTGTGTGTGTGTGTGTGATGTATGTATATGTGTGTGCAGATGTGCACACCCCATACACATCCTTCTGGGTTGTTTCCTTGAGGTGGAATCTCTCACGAAACCTGAAGCTGACAGTTTTTCAGTCACAAAAGCTGACCTGTGAGCTCCAAGGGTTCTCCTGTCTCCACCCCACACAGATCTGGAATTAAAACCATATGTGGCCATACCCAGTTTTTTTTTTTTTATGTGGGTTTTGGGGATCAAATTTAGGTCCTCTCAGGCCTTCGTGCTTCTAATAATTCAATGAATCCTTCACTCTCCCAACCTCTCCCTCTTTCTCTTTCTCCCCCCTCTGTCTTTGTTGTTTGGTTGTGGTTGTTGTCATAGTCTTAGACAAGATCACACTGTCTAGCCCAGGCTGGCCCTATGTCTAGGACTAAGCTGGCCTCAGATTTGTAGCAATCCTTCTCCTTCAGCGTGAGATTACAAGTGTGAGCCATTTCAGCCAGGTATTACTTCTCATTTCCAACTTAAAATAGTTACCTTAATTTATTTAAAGCTGCAAACAAAGTCATGTAAAAGATACAGCACTCTTCAAGCTCTGTGGTGCCAGATTGTAAATCCTTGAAAGAAGAACAACAAATGCTTAGCAAAAGGTAAGCGCCAATATCTGTGCATGCCTTTTTATATTTCAAAGAAGCAATTATCAGATGTCATGCTGCTGTGGAAAGGCCCCTCTAGAAATCAACCCTAACACCAAATTGGGTAGAAAAGCAGAGATTTACTCACTCATAGTCTGAAGTCAGGAGAGCTCCTGAAAGTCTCTAGCCCCCGGCACTGTAAGTCCTTCCAATTTATAGTTTCAGCAATAAATGCAGCCAAGCAAGAAAGTGGGCGATACAGAAGCAGATCCATGATGGTTAATGGCTGCAGTTCACACAAGGAGATGGACAGATGGTGTACAAGGAAGAAATTCCAAAACTGATTATGTGCAATTTTTATCTTTACCCAGCAAGACTGGCTGGCCTCCTGTTCTTGGGCAGGAAGGGCGTTGCCATAGCAGCCTCAGACCTTCTTTCCCAACAACTTTGTTCCAACACATTCCCTCCTCTTCACTTACATAATACCTAATACCTTATGTCCTGGAGTAACACCTGTGGTTTTACTGCCTCTATCCAAAATTCTTTTTTTTTTTTTTTTATTTTTTTTGGTTTTTCAAGGTAGGGTCTCGCTGTAGTCAAAGCTGACCTGGAATTCACTATGTAGTCTCAGGTGGCCTTGAACTCACAGCGATCCTCCTACCTCTGCCTCCCAAGTGCTGGGATTAAAGGCGTGCACCACCACGCCCGATTTCTATCCAATTCTTGACAAACCCAGATAGAATATTGAGAATGCAGGGCCCAAACAGCAAGTCCAATAATATCATGGTTAGAGGCCCTGCTAGGGGTGCAAGCCAAGATCCCCACATCACCCAGTTTCCCATTGCGTGCCTTCCTTCCTGCTCCGAGCCTTAATTCGTTCTGACGATTGACTAGCATTTTCTCTGACTAACCCCAATTGATTGGTACAAGAGCTACAGCCTTCACCCAGGAGCACACACATCCCCCCTTTCTCTGCAGCCATCATCTCCGGTCCTCTCTGTTTCTTCTGGACCACCACTGCCAGCAAGTCTATTAAGTTCTTGAGGTGACTATGGACAATGGTGAGGTCCTCCTGATTCTGGCTACAGAGGTGACAACGCTGTACTTGTCAGAGGCCTTTTGCAGTGGCACTGGTGGCCCAGGGAGGCCTGTTTCCTGGCAGTGCTTTGCCTCTGCAGTCTTTAAGAATCTCTTCATTCTCTCGACTCAGCCCAAGGATGAAGGGTGATACCATGTATGGAGATTCAAAGTTAGGCCTACCGCTCTGGACACGTGCTGAGCAACCCTGCCGACAACAGCTGGGCCATTGTCTGACCTGACACTCACTGCAGTTCCAAAGTGTGGAATGATTTCTCTGGCCAGAATGCAGGACACCTCTTGGGTTTTTCCTATGTGGGTGGGGGAGGCCTCTACCCAGCTGGAAAAGGCGCAGACTATAGCTAGAGAGTACCGATACACTTTACTAGGCTGGATGTGCACTTCTAGTTGTTCAAACAGATAGGGTCCCCATTTTGTGGCAACAAGGTGGCCTAGGGCCCCTGTTTCGTGCACATCACAGGCAGGTTCTGCTGGCCTGCTGGGCTAACATTGCCAATCTTGAGGCCACCAGATATCTCTGTAACAGGTCTTGAAAGGCCGTCTTTCCCAGGTGAGTCACTTCCTGGGCCTGACAGACCAGGCTTGGTGCAGACCCCCTTGGGACTATTATCTTCCCGTCAGATTCGTGGTTGCCCCTCGGTCTGCTGTCTCTTCTTTCTTCTGTATTGTATACGGGCCACTCTGGGAGAACTGGGAGTGTGAAACAAACCATTTGAGAGGTAGTAGGAAGGGACCACAGGGCTGTGGTAGTAGGAAGGGGCCATAGGGCTGTGTCTTCATTGGGGGCTGCTTGTTTTGCTGTTGGGTCCCACCAGCTGGTTTCCACGACTTACCTGGTCCTGATTCCTTGTGTGAGCTTGGCAATGCACCATGGCTCTGCTCCGAGGGGCCCAGACATCTCCTAAGAGTTGGAGGATTTGGTCACTGCTTTTGATTTCTTATCCCCTGAGGTGAACAGTCCCCTTTCCTGAGATATTGCTCCATGAGAGTGCAGGGTGGTGAAGGCATACTGGGCATCAGTGTAAATGGTGGCTCACTTTCCCTCCACGAGGGAGAGTTCTCTCTTCAGTGCATGGAGCTCAGCCTTTAGGGCAGACCAGTGACTGGACAGTCGACCCTCTTCTATGGCCTGGTCTTTAGTGGTCACAGCATACGTAGTGTGGCATTCCTCCTGTTGTAGGCTTCAGCTCCCATCAGTAAGGAGTTCCATATCCTTGAGCTGGGGAGCGGCTCATCCTTTAAGTTGGGTTGGGAGGAGACGCTCTGCCCCAGACATCTTTGCAAGCATGGAGGGGCCTCTTCCTCCTCTTCTGGTAGGTGTGTGGCTGGGTGTAGGACTCTAGTGGCTTCCACCCATACTCAGGGGGTTTCTCCTAAAATGTCCTGATAGTGAGCCACTTGCTCTCCAGTCATTCAGCTGCTGGCTGTCCCATTTAGCAAAGAGGTGACCTGGCGTGGTACGTTGACAGTGATTCTCTGTCCCAAAGTTAACTTGTCTGCTTCTTTCAGTAGTACTACCATGGCCACCACTGCCCCGAGGCAAGGGGGCATCCAGAGAACACAGCAGTCCAGTCTTTTGGACAGGTATGCCACTGGTCTATCCCATAGACATAGCTGCTGGTTAGGACTCTAATCCAATTCCCCCCTTTTCATGTACGTAGAGGGCAAAAGTATAGTGACATCTGGGAGTGCCAATGCAAGAGCCTCACTTAGTCTTCTCTCGAGTTGGTCAAAGGTGTCCTCTTTCTCCCCTTCCCACTTCAGTGGGTCTGTAGCAGGCCCCCAGAGAGCACTGTGATGAGGCTCAGCAATGGCAGAGAATTCTAGGATCTAGAATCAGCAGAACCAGACTGCCCTTAGGAACTCCCTGAGTTGTTTTTTGTTTTGGGGTGGGGGTACCAGATAATCATGCATTTTCATCCTTCCCCTAGGCTCCTCTGTGCCTGGCTGAGATGATATCCCAAGTAGGTGACCTCCTCCTGAAAGATCTGAGCCTTCTTCTTAGAGACATTACATCCTGCCTCTTGTAAGAAACACAGCAGCTCTTCAGTGCCCTTCATGAAGACCTCTCTCATGGAAGCTGTTCGCAGCCGATCATCAATGTACTGCAAGATGGTGTACCCAGTGGGTAAGAATTTTTCTACATCTTCTGTCAGTGCCTCCTCAACAGTGGTACAGGAGGGGCTTATCATTTAAGATATTTGCTTGCAAAGCCAAAGGACCTAGATTCAATTCCCCAGGACCTACATAAGCCAGTCGCACAAACTGGTGCATGCGTCTGGAGTTTGTCTGTCTCAGTGGGGTGGCACCTACTTTTAGTGCCACCATCACTGGTAAATGGCACCTGGCAAGGCCAATCCTTCCTCATATGTTCCAGACCTGGGGAAACCACTCCAGGTACAAATTGATATTTGTGGCATCCTGAGTGTCTTTCCTTGTTTTCTCTTGGTCTACCCACTATTTCCTTTCTGGGTAGACTTCCAGCATCAGTATAGGCAGGGAGCTGAGGCTGATCATGGGACCCAAATTCTGTAGGGCCCAGTTTAGATAGGTAAGTCTTTCCCTAATAGAGTCCCAGGGAATCAGTGATGGACGTGGTGGCCTCCTACTAAGCACTCTCATGGTTTGCATAACTGGTATATCTTAGTGGTCCCCGTTGCTCCTATGATGGTGACAAGAGTCTTTCAGTGGGACTGGTCACAGTGGAGATGGCTGTCCCAGTGTCCAAATGAAGTCTATGGTTTATCCCCACAAGATTAATTCTGACCATGGGATCCTGGAGGCTGATTCAGAGTCCTAATTGGGACTCTCAGTGTTAGGGGCCTGTGTCTGCTTGGAAGCTGCGTCTCCTGCAGGTTTGAATGCATCCCTCTCCTGGGGTCTTTTCCTAGGCATGCTTGCTCCAAATATCTAAATTTCCTTGGTTTTCATGGTTCACAATCAGCGACTCTCAAACATAGGTTTGGGCACAGTGTCTGACTTGAGGGTCCAGCTCAACCCCTTGCTCTGGCAAAGAGGGCTACAAAGTCCTACGTCCCTTGGGTATAAAAACCACAGCCAAGGCATCATTGATGAAGCCCCCAGCTCCTGGGTTAGCTTCACATCCAGGCTGTTCAAGTGTGTCATCAGACGTCATAAAACTGAGGTAGCTGAAGGGATGAAAAGCCAGACATATTGATGGTAATGGTACTGCCCACGCTTGGGTGGGAGTGTAAACTGTTTTCTTATTGCCACTGATGACCTGTTGATCTTTAGTGCTTAGGTGTGGCATTCAGTGCTGGGCAGTGTGGCCATGGCCTGGGGGCAGCTGGGCAGTATCTAGGATGTCAGGCTGCAGATGATGGCCCCAGCATGCCACACAGGCGTTGTAGTGCCCTAACGAGTGGGAGGCTAGACTCTTCCGTCAGAAGGCCCACCAAACTTCCACATATTCATCTTTGCCACTTCTGTAACAGTCACTCAGGGGCGGGGCCTTGTGGCCAGAGCCTGCCCACGTTCTGAATGCTCCGGGCAACCGGCAGCATGTGCTTCCCACGGCCGACCTCAGGCTTCGGCATTGTGCACACCAGAAACCCTGTGACCCCACTTGAAATGACCAAGCATAGTCTGCAGAGTAGACTAGATCCGACACCAGGAGTGTGTCGAGCCCATGGTGGGATGAAACGGGGGGGTGGATATTTCCTCACAGGAGATTCTATATGTGGCTAGTCCCACGCAGGTGTGCAGGGTGGGGTGGGCAGAACAAGTGTCTCCCTCAAGCAGATTTCTGCTTGGCCAGCCTCCTGCAGGGGACTTCAGGATGCCTTACCATGGGACCACACACATAAACCCCGTGCCTGGTCAACCCCGTAAGAAAAGCGAAGGAGAAAGCACACTGGACTTAATCTCAACAGGCAGGAGCCTGTTTACTGGATCTCAGTGAGGGGCCGCAGCTTTTCCATAGGATGGAGGATGAAGCCCTGAGAGGGCGATGGAGTCAGGCAGAGCAGTGGCTGCAAACCTCGCCCCGGGCTTAAGGCTAAAGTGGCGTATTTACAGCTGAGCAGACTTTCGTACAAAACGAGGGCCGAGAGGAACATAAGCAAGGATGTGGGTCAGGGGAAACAAGACAGGAACAAGGCTATTTCCCTTGGCGATGAGACAGTTAACAGCAGCCTTTCATTGAAGAGCTGTTTGTTTCTTTTTCAGGCCCAAGCTCTGAGAAAATATGACCTTCATTCTCAAGCCTTTGTTTTAAGGCTGGCTTGTCGCAGCAACTTTAGAACTTTATTATCCCTTCAAACCCCACTATCATGGAGGCGTGAGTAGCCACAGAGGTAAAACAGCTTCCACTGGAGCCACAGGTTAGGGCCCAAATCCTGAAGCCACAGGGCCATGGGACCATCACAACCATTCACACATTCATTCGCCATTAGCTCACAAGTTATACATTCCCCTTTTAAATTCCTGTTCTAACCTGATCTCTATACATCTTTTACCAGTGCCACCTTGGCATAGCTTCAAGGCTTCAGATCAAGTCTCCTGCAGGGTGATCATGCCTGCACAGACTCCCAATTTCTAGTTACCACCCCCCCCCCCCGGGGCACTAACCTTGTCTGGACGCCTGCCCTAATCTCATCTTCTTCCACCCGAGGCAAGACTCTGGTCCAGGGCAACACAGTCCTCCTGGGATGCCTGGAAAGGGACCCCAGTATACCATCAGGGTTGTGTATGTCCCAGATCTAGGGACCTCCCGTCCGGCAGGCTGTGGAGTCCGGGAGCAGCAGCCCCCAACCAACAGGGGTCTTGGTAAGGGGATTGCTCTGGGGCCTCCAAATACTGTGGAAATGTACCTACAGAAATCAACCCGACACCAAATTGGGTAGAAAAGAGATTTATTCACACAGGGTCTGGAGTCAGGACAGCTCGTGGAAGTATCCAGCCCCCAGCACTGCGTGTCCTTCCTATTTATAGCTTCAGTGATAAGTGGAGCCAAGCAAGCCAGTGGACGATACAGAAGCAGATATATGATGCTTAGTGGCTGCAATTCACACAAGGAGATGGGGAGCGGATGTACAAGGAAGAAATTCCATAACCAAGTACATGTCGTTCTTATCTTTAGCAAGAAATACTGGCTGGCCTCACTTCCTTGGGCAAGAAGGGAGTTTCCATAGGAGCCTCAGGCTTTCTTCCCCTGCAACTTTGTAATTTTCTATTGTTCCAACACAGTGCTACAGAAGAATCTATATTCTGTTACACTGGCCACTATTGAAAACTGTCTTAAATTTGTTCAGATCAAAGTCTTGGGATGTATGTTGGTCTACAAAGATATGCCCTTGGATCACCAAGGGAGAAACATTCATTGTGCCCAAATTCTTGAGTATAAATGAGAGTAGTAACCATTATTACATGGCTTTTTCCTTTATCCAGAGACCCTCCCAGGACCATGGTAGCACACAGTTTGAATATACAAGCAGTATTATTTCTGTCCTAATGAAAGTCTCTTTCATTGGGTGTGCTGAACAGTTTCTATGATTGTGGACATTGTAATGTTGCGTGTTGTCATTGTCATGCCTGGAAACTGGTGTGCTGATATCAGTTGAACTCTCCAGTAAGGCTTCAATGAAAACAGATGAAACTGAAAGACAGTGAGTATGGGGTAGGTGAAGGAACCACCAAGTAAGTCATTCTCTATAGAATCACAGCAGAGCACAGCTGACCTAGAAGTCCCCCCCCCCCCGACCCTCAAGGATCCACACAGCTCAGGGGGCTGACTGGGGTTATGGTATGTGGAGAGTGTTGCTCAAACAATTACAAAATTCACAGTGAAATGCTTCTCAGAAAATGCTCTCTATGCTAAATCATCGAGAGCAAAACAGAGGATAAGGAAAATGGGGAATGATTAGAGATATCTGGACAAAGTACAAAAATATATGAAAGAAGCCAGTTGTGGTGGTGCACGCCTTTAACCCCAGCACTCGAGAGGCAGAGGTAGGAGGATCACCATGAGTTTGAGGCCACCCTAAGAATACAGAGTGAATTTCAGGTCAGCCTGGGCTAGAGTGAGACCCTACCTTGTAAAACCAAATATACATATACATATATATATATAAACAGAAAAGGTAAGAGAGAAGAAACCAGAATGACTGAGAGGAATTTAAGGGATTATTGTTACTAGAACATAGAGTGAGGAGGAAATACTGAGAAATGACACTGAAAACCAGAGGCCAGATCATAAGGATGTTCAATACAACACTGGTGAGGTGATTTGTCCTAGATCAAGGGGCATCCAATGAAAGATTGCTGCATCCATCCAGATTTGCACTCTGTAACAGTTAGTTACTCTGGCCATTCCACAAAGAGTGAGACCAAAAAGGCTGGCACAAGCTTTAGCGATAGATTCCTAAACAAAATGAGGGTAATGAATATGGAAAGATGGGTCCGGATTTAAAGACATTAAGAATAATTCAGGGGCTGGAGAGATGGCTTAGCCTTTAAAATAGTTGCTTGTGAAGCCTAAGGACACAGGTTTGACTCCCCAGTACCCACCTAAGCCAGATGTACGAGGTGGTGCATGTGCCTGGAGTTCATTTGCAGTAGTTAGAGACCCTGGTGTGCCCATTATCTCTCTCTCTCTCTCTCTCTCTCTCTCTCTCTCTCTCTCTCACAAGTAAATAAAATAAGATGTTTAAATCTAAAAAGAAACAAAAGAGTAATTCAGACTTTGCAACCACCTTTACTTCTCGCATCTTCTGGCAAAGCCATCCTGACATCTGGGGCTCTGGTTTTCTCTGGGTGATGTGAACACACATCTCAGATAGGGCACAAATGACCAAAAGGATAATGACACCCAAACCAGTTTTGTTTTGATACAAATGCAATGAGTGTATTAGGGTTACTTACAGAGCAAGGTAAGGGATTGCAACAGATGACTCAGTGTGAGTCCCGAGTACACTAAAGCACTATTAGACCCTTAGGCAGCTCACTCAGAACAGTCTGTCTCCAAGCAGTTGTCTCCCCTTTATACAGCCTTAGGGCCGGTCAGGCAACTCTTTCCCAGACTAGGTGACTTCCTGAGTCTCTGCAGCTTCCTTCCTCCACCCGCTCCCCAGGAAGGGATGTTACAGTTTCTGGCTAACATGCTCCTGGAGAACTGTTGTGTGACCTTTGGAGGCCTCCTAGACTTGACTTCCAGATTCCTCAGAGCCTCCTTTCCCTCTTCAATTCAGAGGCATCTACACAACAGGCTTGGACAGTTGGGTACATTGTAAGGCAGCCCCCAGTAGATTGGAAACCCAGAAGGAAGACAGAGATTCTGTTTATGGATTTTACCAGTGGAGTCGGAGCTGACTATTGGCCGGAGGTAATGAGTCTTTGAACTTGGAAGCAGCCAGTGAAGTACGAAGTAAATCTGCCCAGTGGGAAGTTGAATTTGCACAACTTCCACCGTGGATGTTAAACACCTGGCCAGGTTACAGCCGAACTGGCCCGTGAGAGCCTAGTAAAATCCTAAACAAGTTCATCAAATTACATCATTTAGTCATTTAAAAAAAAAAAACAACATTTGCTATTTATGCAAACTTGAGGCATCATGTTTGAAAGTCTAGGAAAGATAAACAGTTATATAGAATATGTGTAGCAAGAATACCACACAAAATTGTTCAGGGTCGGGCTGTAGAGATGGATTAGTGGTTAAGTGCTTGCCTGTGAAGCCCAAGGATCCCGGTTCGAGGCTCGATTCCCCAGGACCCACGTTAGCCAGATGCACAAGGAGCACATGAGTCTGGAGTTCATTTGCAGTGGCTGGGGGCCCTGGGGCGCCCATTCTCTCTCTCTATCTGCCTCTTTCTCTCTGTCTGTCTGTCGCTCTCAAATAAATAAATAAAAATAAACAAAAAAATTGTTCAGTGTCTCCAGTTGTTTTAACATTGTGCTTTTGCATCTTCTGAATAAATCCAGTTTCTAGAAAGTTAGAGTAGAAATAGGCCTAGATTTACAACCCTGAAGGAATTTAGCTTCCTCTATGAACTTTCCTAAGTGACTTACACAAGTAACTCTGTGCCAACTTACGTCTGCTTGGAAACAAATGTGACACTAATTTATTTGCCAAAGAAAGAAAACATTGGAGAAAACGTTCCACAACAGAATGACATGACTTAGTCACTTAGACAGAGTAATGTATTCAAAAATATGGTGACCATTAAAATATAAGTTATGAAGGAATAATTTATTTTACGAGACTGGGCAGTAATCTCCAGTATGTGAATAGAAAGTAGAATGAATGCCAAGTACATACCTGTAAAACAACCATATTTGGTTTATTAACTTACTTCCTCAGTCACAGGAAAAATAGTGGAGTGGAATGGGAACAACACTGGAGAAAGTTCTAAGAAAAAGGGGTATAGGAGGCAAGAAGGATAGCTCAGTAGTTAAAAGTGCTTGCTTTGCAAAACCTGCCCACCCAGTTCAATTCCCCAGTACCGTACTCAGGTAAAGCAAGATACACAAAGTAATACATGCATCTGGGCAACCTGGATTTTGTTTGTAGGGGCAAGAGGCCTGGTGCACCCATTGCCCCTTTTCTCTTTCCCTTTCTCTCTCTATTTCTGCTTACAAATAAATAAATAAAAATACTTTAGAAAAGTAAAGTGTGGGCTGGAGAGATGGCTTAGCAATTAAGGTACATTTGCCTACAAGGCCTAAGGACCCATGTTCTACTCTCCAGATCCCATGTAAGCCAGACGCACAAGGTGACACACAAGCACAAGTGCGCACATGCTCACTGGGTAGTACACACGCCTGGTGTTCGATTGCAGTGGCTAGATCCTCTCTCTCTCTCACTCTCTCTCATTAAAATAAATAAATAAAATGTTAAAACTCAAGTGTGCTATAACCATGGCAAGCACGATTTCCAAATGTTCAGCACCTACTGATTTCTCAAATGAAACCTAATACCACAGGTGGGACATACATGTTGTTTGCACTCCTGATTCAAGAATTGGGTTTTGTTTTTTTTTGTTTGTTTGTTTGTTTTTTACTAACTTTGTAAGTTAGCATACAAAATAATGGGTTTCATCATGTCATCTTCATCTTATGTCATTAAGCTTTGTTCTTATTCATTCCTCTCTCCTACTTTCCTCTTTGGGGCCCCTTCCTCCAAGTCTTTCTCTTTCTTCCCCTAGTTAACCCATACTTCTGTTGGCTTTCTACGTAAAGAATTTCTTTTAAAGAGAAAAGAAAGTGCTTTCCTTGCTTTTGTCTAAGTAGAGCACAGAAGATTCCTCTGCACTTGGCATTGGAGCCTTTGTTCCAGCTCATGCTCATGTTTGTGCTCAAGTTCGTGCTATTGTCCTGCACAGCAGACGTCTGCAGCATCCGCTGGGCAGGGACCTGGTGGCACTTGGCAAGATACTGAACGGGAGGACCGGGGAGATGGCTTAGCGGTTAAGGCACTTGCCTGTGAAGCCTAAGGACCCAGGTTTGATTCCTTGGGACCCACATAAAGCCAGACACACAAGGTGGCGCATGTGTCTGGAGTTTGCTTGCAGTGGTTGGAGGCCCTAGTATGCCCATTCTCTCCCTCTCTCTCTCTCTCTCTCTCTCACTCTGCCTCTTTCTCCCCCCCCCCTCTCTCTCTCTTTCTGTCTCTCTCCAATAAATAAGTTAATAAATAAAATATTTTTAAAAACCCAAAACCTTTTAAAAACAGATACTGGGAATGAAGGGATGGCTTAGCGGTTAAGGCGCCTGCCTGCGAAGCCTAAGAACTTATGTTGAAATCCCCAAGTCCCATGTAGCCAGATGCACAGTGATGCAAGCACACAATATTGCACATGTACACGAGGGGGAGCCAGTGTCTGGAGTTTGTTTGCAGCAGGCTGCAGGTCCTGGCACGCCCATGCTCTCTTGCTCTCACTCTTGCTCTTTGCCTCTTTCTCTCTCTCCCTCGTTCTCAAAATTAAAAAAGAGATACTGAATGGGAGTGTGTAGGCATGATCATGATGTGATTTGACCATTGGAACCAGCTCTAGAGTGAACATGACTTTGTGGAGGGAGAGAGATGTAGAAAACTAACATATAAAGACACTAATAGCAATCCAGGAGCTTGCCATATGTTACCTCATTTAATTTTCCCATCCCCAAGAATCGCCTTATTCGGTATTATTGTTATTGTTATCATGTAGTTTAACTGGCCCCCTGGGGTCATTTGCTTTGTAGATAACAAAGGTGGAAATTAGGTCCATCTGGTGGACATGATCTTGACAGCGCTGTTATGCTCCTTGTGGGGCATCTACTTGTTCATTTATGGAAGTTAGGTGGCTCAGAACATGAGCCTATGATCTGGGGTAAGGAAAGTCAAGAGTAGGTGAGATTGAAAGTTACAGGATTAGCAGAACTCTTCTCTTCCCATAGACATAAATGCCACCTGTACTGCTCATGTGAGAACATAACACCTTTATGCCGTAGAAATCTCTCTTACTTTTCAAGATAAGTACTGACGATTTCTCTTGCAATTGCAATTATCCTGCCCTATATGAAGACTCTGGAGATAACAGTCCAGTTACTGCTTCTCAACTGAATTTCATGTAGGTTAGAAACACCCTTCACACATTCTTTTCTGGGTACAACACACACACCTCAGCAGCTTTTAGCATAACTGGTTCATAGGTTCTTTGTGCCCAAACAAGATCCAGAACAGTTTAGTCAGAGTAGAGGATTATCAAGTTTCTGGGACTGCTGAGTGTAAGAACACAAACTGGTGAGACATTCCGGAACATCTGGATAAAAACTACTCAAAGTCCCTAAAGGGTAAAATGAAGGGCATGTTCTTAGCAAAAAAAAAAAAAAAAAAAAAAAAAAAGATAATTTTGTATCTTTTCTGAAATTCTGTAATGGAGGGTTTTTTTTTTCTTTTTCTAGGTAGGGTCTCACTCTAGCCCAGGCTGACCTGAAATTCACTATGTAGTCTCAGGGTGGCCTCGAACTCTCAACAATCCTCCTACCTCTGCCTCCTGAGTGCTGGGATTAAAGGTGTGTGACACCACGCCTGGCGAGTTGTTCTTTTGTTGCCGTAAAAGACAAGAAAAGTTACTATTTTAACCATCAAGCATACCGTCCATGCCACTGAGTACTTCTGTTGTGCCAACATCACCAGCACCCATCCATAGTACCTGTTTGAATGCAAAATGACCACTTTCTAGACCCAGAAGTCTTGATTACCATGTTGCTGGAAACAACAGACTCAGGGTATAGATCATTGTCGAGAAGGAGAGCCACTTTATAGACTGGGTGATGTGATGGTTTAAAGGCAAATGTTTGCCCGCCCCCCCCTCCCCGATTAAGGTTAAGCTTCTTGCTTCAGCCTTGAGCAGCCTGCTGGAGGAGGTGTTACTGGGAGCGGATCTTGTAGCCCAGCCCTAGGGTGTGTTCAGAGTGCCAGATCTACTGAGTGTGGAAAAGGGCAGCTGGAGCTCTAGCTGTGTGTGTTTGCTGGCTGTTGGTGGTGTCTCTCTGAATTTGTACTTTTAATTCTCTGGAACATATAGTCAAAGTGGAAATAAATGGGTAACATGGTAATTATGTTTTTAACTTTTTTTGAGGTACCACCATAGTATTTTCCATGGCATACATACCGCTAGACATTCTCACCCACAGCTTATAACTGTTCTAATTCCTTTCCTCCATATATTCACTAGTGCTTGTTATTTTCTCATTTTAAGTAACCATTCTAATGCTCGCTCTCTCTCTCTCTCTCTCTCTCTCTCTCTCTCTGTTTGCCAATAAATAAATAAAATATTTATTTTAAAATCTCATCAAAACAGAAATTCAGAGGATTCAGAGAGCTTAAAACTAAAGAAGATTTATTACATGCTCACCAAGGTTCAGGGAACATTGCAGAAGATGAGGTGAAAGATAGTAGGAGCCACAGGGTCAGAAGGAGTATCCTGAGGCATTGTCCCCCATCTCTACACACAGAGACTGCCTGGTGCATTCATAACCCCACAGTGAATACAGATATCCCCCCTGAGGAAGGCCTTCAGTGGAATGGGGGTGGGAGAGATAGGATATAAGAGTATAACCCAATGTAAGTATGACCAATATGCAATATATTCATACAGTAAAACTCACAATTATTGTTTAAAGGAAAGTACTGGGCTGGAGAGATGGCTTAGTGGTTAAGGCACTTACCTGCGAAGCCTAAGAACTCATGTTCAAATCTCCAGGTCCCACATAAGCCAGACACAGTGATGCAATCATGCAATGTTACATGTGCACACAAGGGGGCGCATGATCTGGAGTTTGTACACAGCAGCTGTAGGCCCTGACGTGCCCATTCTGTCCTCTCTATCTATCTATCTATCTATCTATCTATCTATCTATCTATCATAGAAAAATTAAAAATTACATACTTCTTTAATATGATATCTAGGAACAAGTTACCTTCCTACCCTGAAACCTCTTTCCTTAACTAATGACAAAATTGTACATAATTAGTACAATGTTTATGTCTTGTTTTTAAAAATAATCTAACAACATATGGGGAAATGGCTCAGCAGGTACCAGAGCTTCTGATGCAAGCATGAGGCCCTGAGAGGGCCTGAGACAGCCTGAGTTTAACCCTCAGCAGCCACATAAAACGTTGGACATGGCCATTCACACCTGTAATCCCAGTCCTTCAGGGGGCAAAGACAGAATTGCTGGGCTCCCTTGTCAGCTAATCTGACCAAAGATGGTAGTGCCAGGCCTCACTGAAGGACTCTGTCTGAACAGGAAAAGGAGCAAAGCAATAGAGAAGGACAGCCAGCATTCCCCTCTGGCCTCTGTACGTGTGCACCCATGTACCTGCATCTCCATACACGCGTGCAGACATCACACATATGCCACACCTTACATACTACGCACACAAGCAGAAAGAATTGTGTAAGCAGAATTTCTTCATAAACATGTTAACCATGTGTCTATTAGCTATGAGGCTATTTGCCAAATTTAACCATAAAACATTATATTCAGAGGCTGCCTCTGTTTCCTGAGGAAAACATGAGGCGAAATGTCTTTAACAGAACCAGTCCCATTTTGGGAACACCTTTCAATTCCTTTCTCTCTGTTTTGTTTTATTAAAAATAAATGAAAGTGAAATAAAACAAATCAGAGTAAAATGATCTGTAACAGTGGAGGCAGATGGAATTAAAATACATTTTCTATTCAAAACAGTGTCTAAATGAATGCTTAAATTCATCAGCCTTCCACTGCCTAATGATGTGATATGTTTAGAGTGTTTAAGGATATCAGGTGTTTTCCCACTAAATGAAAATGAAATTTATGTGCTGTCATTGCCATATTCTTTGCCTGGTGTTTCTCACTCTATTTCTCATTAAAGGCTGCTTAATAAATTCTGTACAAACTGCATGTGGGGATGGCATGTAGCAATAACTCTGGTTCAACTATAAATAACCACTCATCAGTGCCTTAGGGAATTCCACGACTTAGACAACATTTCCTACTACATAGGTGAAAAGAGGCATCAATTTTTCTTATCTCTGTATTTGAGGCACTGGAAGTGAGGTTTGGACACCAAGACTCCAGCTGAGAACAGAGTTGTCACTCATTCTCATTGGAAGGGCCAGGGCAGTCAGAGGGCTAATTAATGCCATTTTGAAATCTCAAGATTTTTCTACTCAAGAATAATTTAAAAAAAACTCCTGAAGAAAGCTTTATTTATCTATCTGTACATTAGTTATATAGCACAGTGTAATAAATTGTCCCATGTTACAGCAATTTAAAACATCAGCTGGAGTACAGGGCATCTAAGCAGGGCTTGGCTGGGTGACACTATCTCAGAGTGTTATGACATACTTAAAATGCCTCGCCTGAAAACTTGGTAAAGTGGAGAATGCGTGCTCATGCTCACTGTGATGCTTAATACCCGATTGTCAACTTAACATGTCTGTGAGGAACTTTCTAGATTAGAGCCCACCCTCACTGTGGGCAAGACCAATCCACTGGCTGGGATGCTGGGATGTATAAAGGGGATGATGCTACCTGAGCAGCAGCGTTCATCTCATGCTGCTTCCGCCCTGCGGCTGCGATGATGTGATGGCAGCTTCCTGTTCCTCCCGTGCTTTTCATCCCTTGAAACTGAGCCAAAAATCAACCTTTTCCTTTTCTAAAATTTGTACAAGCAATAAGAAAGTAAGTAATATACTCACTTAAATAGTTAATGTCAAAAAAAATCAATGTTTACCTTGCTCTTAGTCAGAACCTTCAATTCTGGCAATCTGAACCTCTGTGTGAGGCTGCACCCAACTTGGCATCTTGTTTATCTCACGGGTAAAGGTACAAGAGGCAGGGATAGCCCAAGTACATAAGGCAACAGTGTTTTATATCCATTCTAGGAGTAGCATGCCTTTCAAACTATTAGTCACAGATCAAACATAGTGGTAGAAGACCATACTAGGGAGTGAATACCAAGATGGTCAGGGTCACAGGGTTATCTTGGAAGCTGGCTACCTTATTAAGGATGATGTGGACATTGATGCTTAAGAATAGATTGAGAAGGGAAATGAATCAGCTTAGCCAATTAGAAAAAGCACAACTCAAAGTACAATGTACCTGCGTTCAAATCCAGAAGTACCTCTTGCCACCCTGTGGTAATTAATTACTTCTCTGATTCTTACAATCTCCATCTCTAATCTTTAAGTAAACCATCTCTTATAGGTGTTGGAGTTAAGTGAGATGATATCCAAAGACCTTTCTTTTGATGGCAAGAAAACTAACAATGAAAACAAACATCAATCAAAAAGTAAGTGGGGTTTGTGTAAAGTTACAAAAAAAAAAGAAAGAAAGAAAAGAAAAGTAAAAGAAAGCAAAAACTAGTATGCCCTGTTAGTTGGAGGGTACATTATCCCAAAAGGGTAATGCTTTTGTTGTTGAGAACTAAGGTAATGTTCCTCCTTCACTGTACTGGTCAGTTTTCCTGGAGTGCTGCTGAGTCACATCCTAAATATGCAGTATGTGTTCCTAGGACAATCAGTGATGGGCTTACAAAGACGGGAAAGGTCAGGTCCACGTGTCAAGCAGTCCCTAACCTTGCTTGGCCATGATACACGAGAGGAGCAAAAGCAATCCTCACCTCAGGTGGAAGCTGCAATGTTCACAGGGGAAGGAGACCCTGGAGGGGAGAGGCTGGTTCTGCACCAGCTTTCCTCAGTCAAGAACAGAAGCATTAGTGGGCAGCAGTAGGTTTAGCCTGGACAGAGAAGGGGAAAGCATCTAGAATTCCCCCAGGTGGGGTACCAGATTAGCCGGTTCAGGTATGGGGAACTGATATCACATTCAGTTTCAGGTTAAGAGCCTGTGTGAAGAGTGGAAGGATGTGCCAGGGCTTGGGACTGGAGTAATGGAACTGGAATGGGACAGAATGTAAGGGCCCAAGAGGACTTTGCCCAAGCAACTTCAGTGCAGCCAAGAGGCAAGCAGAATCTTTTCTGATGACAGGAGATGGTGACAGAGCATGCAGTCAGTAGCTCATGCTTTGAAAGGATCTTAAATTTTAAAGAAATTTAGGTTTTGAAACTTAAATTCCACATTTTTAAAAAATAATTTTTATTTATTTGAGAAAGAGACAGACAGGGAGAGAGAGAGAGAATGGGCATGCCAGCACCTATAGCCATTGCAAATGAACTCCAGACTCATGCGCCACCTTTGTGCATCTGGGTACTGCGGAATCGAACCTGGGTTCTTAGGCTTTGTAAACAAGCACCTTAACTTCAAAGTCATCTCCCCAGCCCTAAATTCCACATTGTTAAACAAATTGTCCACAGCCTTGCTGTATATTAAAACTACAAAGGAGATTAATTTTTGATTCTAAAATGCCCTTCCTGTAGATGCTGTCATAAACGAGCAGAGGTGGATGCTGGATGATGGTTTTAATTCTGTGAATATTTTGCTGCATTGTTAACAACAATGAAAAAACACATTTTTTTTTTTACCATTCTTAGTGATTTCTAGTTTTCTTGAACAGTATACCTGAGAACAAGTAGACCATCACATGAGGTAGGTCTCTGTACCCTCACTCACAGAGCCACATCAGCCACTTACCTGCGTGGGTGTTGCACGTAACACACTGACTATTGCTGTCCAGGACCTGTTGGGGATTACTACGTTCATTCCCATTTTCCTAAATATATTACTTCATTCTGAAGTTGAGAAGTAGCAAGGGAATGATACCAAGGAGTTATCTAAATATCTAAATATAAGACATTTGTCTATCCTCACCTGTTAGTGCCAAGCATTTGGCCCAGAAATCTCTGCCTAGATGCAGATCCACAGAAAAGACAGGTTGGCATGTCTGAGTTTACACAAGCCAACGGTAAATCTTTGTAGGAGTACCTGTCTTGTTGTCAGTCAACCCTCCTCGATTGCTACTAGACTTTACAAGTAAGCACAGCTACCTAAGTTCTATGACATGGGTTGTTTAGTAGCAAGGGCTATAACCTGCCCTTTGCTTTTGTTCTCAAGTGAAATGGATGTCCTATTGTAAGGCAAAAAAAAAGTACATGCCCATCAAATTGTCCTCTCAATACTTATGTTTATGCCCACAGATCAGCGCTAGTCTCACTTATGCTCAAAGAAGCTTCTTGGCCTGGAGAGATGGCTTAGCAGTTAAAGCACATGCCTGTGAAGCCGAAGGACCTAGGTCCAATTCTCCAGGTCCCACATAAGCCAGATGCACATGGTGGCACGTGCATCTGGAGTTCGTTTGCAGTGGCTAGAGGCCCTGGCACGCCCATTCTCTCTCACTCCCTCTGTGTCTCTAAGAAATAAATAAATAAATAAATAAATAAATAAATAAATAAATAAATAAAAATCTTTAATAGAAAAGAAGCTTCTTTAGCAGAGGTGGTGACTTCTGGGGAGACAACAACTCATCAAAGTGCCAAGAATAAGTGACTGTTGAGAGCTCAGCACTATACAAGACATTTATGCTACCCACCAAGGCACAAGGAACATGTGGAAGAGGTGACAGAAATAAAGTAAGAGCCAGAAGATGGGAATGAGTGCTTTGGAACACTGAGTTCTGGACATGAAGTGACCATTGAATTCAGGACCTCATAGCAGCTGTTGTTACCTACACAATTCTGGGCCCATCAACATGTCATCATGAATGATGAAGGAAGTAAAAAGTAAATCCTAACAAAAGAGGGATTACTTGGAAAGAAAAAGGGTTTCAGTAGAAGGAGTATGGGGGAGAGAGGACAAAGGTAAGGGGAGGGGGTTATGATAAAAAAAAATACATCATGCATATCTATAAAATTTGTCAATAAAAAAGTTTAAAATGGCTCAGTCGTTAGAGGGATTTGCTTGAAAGGCCTGATGGCTCAGGTTCAATTCCCTAGCCACCCACAACACAAAGTAGTTTGCAGGGGCAAAAGACCATGGTGCATGCACACACACACACATGCAAGTACATGTAAATAAATAATTTTAAATTTTAGCAAAAGAAAGCCTAGGAGTCTATTGTTGTCATATCAGTATACAACCGTCATCCTTTGACTAACAGAAACTATGGGAAAATTTATATTTTATCTTAAGATTTTTTATTTACAATAAGTTTAATTTATTTATTTATTAGACATAGAGAGAGGAAGAGAGAGAGAATGGGCAAGCCAGGGCCTCCAGCCACTGCAAGTGAACTCTGGATGCATGCGCCACCATATGCATCTGGCTTACGTGGGACCTGGAGAATTGAACCCGGGCCCTTAAGCTTCACAGGCAAGTGCTTTAACAACTAAGCAATTTCCCCAGGCCCTACTTACAATAACTTTGTAAAAAGATTCTTTTATACTATGAGCTTTTCAGTAAGTACAAATGTATACAAAGAGAGATTCGGTTTACAAACACCTTGTAAAAGCCACATACATCAGTACTTCCTTGCTTATTTCCCTCTTACTAAAGGTACACTTCTTTTCTTGCCCATTAACCAGTGTGTCTCTAGAGTCATTAGGTGTAATATTTGCCCCTGCCTTAGGAAAGAATGGATGACTGATTTCAAATTTGAGGTGGTAACCTGTCAAAAAAACATTCACACTTTCTTCTTTACACAGTGAGCCATGGCTTTTCAAGAGGCTTTGATGTTTATTCGAGCCCAAAATAGACTCAAGTTATACGTTTTGTTTTGTCTTCTCTATTTTTCCTTATTTTCATAATTCCTTTTTCTTTCTGTGCAGGTGTGTGTGTGTGTGTGTGTGTGTGTGTGTGTGTGTGTGATGTATAAAAAGAGCCCATAAGAAGTAGCTTAATGTATCTAGTGACCATCACTGCATTGGTACAGTGGTTCGGTGGTTTAGCATTGGTGAAGAAATAGCCATTAAAGAACTGGAATTCTACTCTCCCAGTGTGATCCTAGTGAAAGCATGGACTTGACATCCAAACAGTTTGATGAAGTTGGCATAAACATTAATTTGTTTAGGAAATATTTTGGACCACTAGAAAATAAGTTAAATCATTAATCATTAAAAGACTAGTCAGGAATAATAGTAAAAGTACCGCCTTCAGGGTTGATAGAGTAGTTCCTGATCATAGTGTTCAGTCAAAACCTTCTTGAAGTCAGGCACGTACCATAGTACATGCCTATTGTGGTGGTTTGATTCAGGCGTCCCCCATAAACTTAGGTGTTCTGAATGCTAGGTCCCCAGCTGATGGCAATTTGGGAATTAAACCCTCCTGGAGGTGGTGTATTGTTGGGGGCGGGCTTATGGGTGTTATAGCCAGTTTCCCCATGCTAGTGTTTGGCACACTCTCCCATTGTTGTTGTCCATCTTATGTTGACCAGGAGGTGATGTCCACCCTCTGCTCATGCTATCCTTTCCCCTGCCATCATAGAGCTTCCGCTCGAGTCTGTCAGCCAAAATAACTTTTTTTCCCCACAAGCTGCTCTTGGTCGGGTGTTTTCTTCCAGCAATGCACACCTGACTGCAACACCTGTAATCACAGCACTAAGAAGGCTGAGGCAAGAAAAGTACAAGTTTGGGGCTAGCCTGGACTACATAGCAAGTTCCAGGCCAGTCTGGACTCCAAATAGAAAAGCCTTGTTTCAAAAAATATAGCAACTGATCTCCCTCTCTCTTTCTATCTGCCTCTTTCTCTGTCTCCTACTCCCTCTTTTTCTCAAATAAATAAATAAATAAAATAATAAAAATATATATAGCAACAATGAAACACATGTCTGCCACCATTGCTGAGGTGGCAGTGGCCAAAATGCTCACTCCCTTTGTGAGCTCTGACTGGAGCAAGAATCACAAGGGCGTTTCAGCGCACTGCCCTACCTCTGGAGGAAGAATGGAGCCTTTTTCCGCAGAGTTGAGACAGAAATATAATGTCCCATCTGTGTCCATCGGAAAGGCTGATGCCATTTGAGTTGTGTGAGAACCCTCTGAAGGTCAGCAGAGGAGCAAAGTGGTCCAAGTTATACGAAGACATGTCATCTACATGGAATGGGAATGACGGGAAAGGTGAGTGGTACATTCCGTGTGGGCACTGCACAGCTACAAGTACATGACGACCTCAGAAAGATCCTGGGGCAGAGAGACAAACCTTGCCGTGTGGGAAAAGAAAGGGGCAAAGATAAGGACGAAAAAGTTGAGAAGATGCAGGAATCTAATAACCTTACATTCAGCTTTCATTAAAGGCTGGTTAAAAGGGGGGGAAATGCCAAAATAAAAAGCATAAGAACAAAACAAGCAGAAAATAATTCTTTGTTTTTCTTTCCTTATTTTTCCAGAAATCATTCTAAGTGAAATCAGTGTCATTACGTCGTCCTGTCTGGGGACTCTGAGTATCTATGGCTGATTGGAACTTGGAAACGAGCATAATAAATGTATCACTTTCATTTCTTTTTTACATGAAAGATGCCCCCACCCCACAAACACAGACACAACATCTATTTTGTGTCAAGTCCTCAGACAAACACCGGGACCAAATAGCAAGGAAGCAGCCTTGGTCCCCTTAGGGACTTGGAGGCCAATGGAAAGATTTTATCAGGAACAAAAACTATAATACCCTGTAATAAGAGTGATATTAAGAGTGACACAGTGTACTATCTGAAATTGAATACTATTTCTGTTGTAATATGTTTAGGATAGTAACCCTATTCAGCCATGTTTGAAAGTAAAATTTTCCCCATCTTACATCACAATACAAAGTAGAGGTTTGCAAAAAAAAAAAAAAAAAAAAAAAAAAAACACCAGCCTGTTGACCCCATGAAAGGAGGCATGCATGCTTAGACTTGTATATAGACATTCACTTAGCAAGCTTCCTGTTAATCTGTGGGGGTCTGCATCACAGCCAAGGCACATAGAGCTCAAAACATCAGCTGTACACAAGCCAAGCACTGCCCTCCGAAAAAGGATCATAGAATTCCAAGCATCTGCACAGTATGGCCGGGACAGCCAGTCATGTACAAAGGAAACGCTCAGCCCTGTAACATTCCTATCATTGTCCCAACATTCCAGACAGAGCCACACGAATTCCCTCTATCTCACTCAGTGCTAAATTTGAGGGTTTTTTTTTTTTTTCTTTAGTGCCAGATAACAAAATAACATGAACACAAGCTAGGTGTGGTGTGTAATATGCTGGCCAAAATCATGGGAGATTTATAAATAAGCTCACACAAATTCAAAGCCTTTGGCAACTTCAGGAATGATTGCTTGATACTTTCCTGTTTAAATTCAGAAAATCAAGAAGTCAAAAATGGAAATGTCTCTTTTTCTTACTATAGTATGTAATACACTACACAATGACAAAATTCTGTGAAACAGAATTTGCACGGCAAAGGATTCACTTTAAGGAGTACAAATGTGACAAGAGTTTTGATTAACAGAAGAATGTCATAGGTCCCACAGATTTAATTCTATGAGGACTGAATCAATAAAATCTCACTCCCCAGATCACCTAATTTAACAGAGCCATGTTTCCATCTTCTTCTGTATTGTTTTATGAGCAACAAAATTGGCTTTCTCTGTGTCTATACTGACGGCGTGCTTGTGGTAGTCTGTGAGAATCAGGATGAGCAATACTGCCACACTCGCAGCGAAGGCCAGGAGCTCCACAGCTTTGTGAGCAGCAATGATCACGAAATTGTTTCAACCCTGGCTGATCAACACATTTCAGCTCAAGGGCCATAGGTAACAGGTAAATAGCAGAGCTGACAACCTGCTGAAAACTTGCTATGAGGAGTAAAATTCCGAAAGTCAAGCAGTCCAGAGAAAGCGTAGCACAAGCAAAGACAGTTGTGGGTGGCACATACTCTCCAGTGAACACCTTCAAGGCTAAAATCCACACAGCCTGTTACCAGCGTGCACTGTTCTTCCAAAGCTGTTGTAAGCCTTTCCTGCCTCTACCACCTACATAACCCGAAACAAGGTCTTCCCATGCCTTTTGTATGATCTCTGTGCCCTGTGATTGCCCTGTCTGGATCCCTCTCTCTTCCTCAGACAGGAAATAACTTTGGCTCTGTGTTTTGGGGCTTAGTGTGTTGATAGCTTGCCACACAATATACACACATTTTAGATTATAAGACGGGGCTGGAGAGATGGCTCAGTGGTTAAAGGAGATTGCTTGCAAAACCTGACACCTGGGTATAATTCCCCAGTTCCCACGTGAATCCATATGCACAAAGTGGCATGTTCATGTAGAGTTCATTTACAATGGTAAGGGGCCCTGATGCACCATACTCTCTCTTGCTCTCTTTCCCTCTTTGTCACTATCTCTCTGTCTCAAATAAATTAAAAAAAATTAAAGACAGGGCTGGAGAGATGGCTTAGCTGTTAAGGCATTTGCCTGCGAAGCCTAAGGACCCATGTTCAATCTCTCTCCACATCCCACAAAAACCAGATGCCCAAAGGTGAGGCAAGCACAAGGTCACATATGCCCACTAGGCGGCACAAGTGTCTGCAGTTCTATTTCATTGGCTAAGGCCCTGGCATGCCAATTCTCTCTCTCTCACTCTCTCTCTCTCTCTCTGTCTCTCTCTCCCTCTAGCTTTCCCTAAAAAAAATAAAAATAAATAAATAAATAAAATTGTAGGGTGGATCTTGAATTTTATTTACTTTGGGCCGACTTGTTTTTCCTAAATACTGATTCCTTGTGTTAAGATATTTTATTTGGGCTGAAGTGATGGCTTAGTGGTTAAGATGTTTGCCTGAAAAGCCAAAGGACCCAGGTTCGATTCCCCAGGACCCATGTTAGCCAGATGCACAAGGGGGCACACGCATCTGGAGTTTGTTTGCAGTGGCTGGAGGCCCTGGCGCACCCATTCTCTCCCTCTCTCTCTCTCTCTGTCTCTCTCTCTCTCTCTCTCTATCTATCTCTCCCTCCTCCTTCCCTCTCTCTGTCAAATAAATAAATAAAATAATATATTTAAAAATAAGATATTTTATTTATGAAACAGACTTTATGAAGGATAGATACAGCTGTCTTGTTTTTGTAAGCTTTATATATACTGACATATTCTTCATTTAGTGTCTGTGAAGTTTAGATTATCAGGTAAAATCACAAACTCTGTCCCTTTCTCTTCTCATCCCTGTCTTTATCAACTAACCACCCACCTAGTTCTCCTAGTGGCAAAGCTTGGTGTTAGCTTGGGCCCTTGCTTCTCTCTTCCCTCTCTGGGTATCAATACTCTCTATGGAAAATCCTGGACTATCTGACTTATGTTCAGTCCCTTGACCCTATCTCTAATTAAAAATTCTGGGCCCTTGTGTCATGATGCTTAGCATTATTAAATTATTACTAGAAGTCGTCACACTATTTAGTAGATCCTGCAGGAATACAGGTGGGTGTTAAGGAGTTGAACTGAGCTCTGATGTATGCTTGCATGATACCAGGCTATCCCAGGTAGACCACGTAAGGGCATCTCCTTAGCATGGCACGTGGGATCTGTGCTATGAATTCACCCTTTTTTGTGTCCATTTGCCTGGCCCCTGCCATCTCCTCCATCCAACTTAAACCTCACTTTTGCTTTGTATCTTCATCTTCTCATACAAATTCCTCTGCTTAAAGTCCCCTCCAGCTCCTAAGCACGATTCTGTCCCTTTCTTGGGCTGGAAGAGTCCCGCTCTCTCTGAGATCATGCCTACGACCCGGCTATTTTCTCCCTATTCTGTACAGTCCGTCCTGCAAGGAGAGGCTAGAATTCAATCCTTTATGCTCATTGTTCAATGTTTTGTCCTCCCCACTGGAAGCAACTGAAGGGCAAAGACAAAATGTGATTCCTATGTTCTATTGGCCAGAACCAAAGGCTCTATGCAGTAAGGGTCCAGTACATGTTTATTTTAAAAGGCTTCATTTGTGTATGGACTGATGTCTGCGTCGAAGACTTCAGCATCATCCTAGGACTTACAGAATTTCTCCACTGAAAACTCTTTTCCCTGTTAATCCAGTGGAGCGTGCCAGGGCCCCGCAGACAGTGCCTCAGTGCAAACCTGCGCATCTCTGTGAGCGAGTGCGAGTCGGCTTTCACTCGCTCTCTGCTGACCTCTCACTGGACTGTTCTTAGGGGAGAATGCCAAGGCATTCCACGCTGGATGTTTGCATGTGTTTCTGGAGAAATGTGTGTGGGATGTGGCTGTCTCGGCTGACGTTTTAAAGGAATGATTTCAACGGCAGCAAGCCTCGTGAATGCGTCGTTGGCCTTGGCAGTTTTTCTGCAATGCTGCAGCAGCTAGGATCTGTATACCTCCTAGATTGGGAGGTGGACACTGGACAAAAAAATATTGAGTACTTAATACATATAGGTATGCATCAGTTATATTAAAAGACAAGGCTATAAGGATAACCAAAACACATGTCAACCTTCGGAAGACTCGTCTCCTATGTAAACAGTTGCAGTGACCGAGCCAAGTATAAGCGGGAATAGTGAACTACATGGAGAAGAGCTGGTGTGCACACAGGCATGAAGAACTTGCCCCTGGGCTGGAGGGATGGCTTAACGGTTAAGGCGTTTGCCTGCAAAGCCAAAGGACCTTGGTTCAATTCTCCAGGACTCACGTTAGCCAGATACACAAGGGGACGCACGTGTCTGGAGTTCATTTGCAGTGGCTGGAAGCCCTGGGATGCCCATTCTCTCTCTCTTCTGTCAAATAAATAAATAAATATTTTTTCAAAAAAGAACTTGCCCCTAGTGCTGAGAGGGGTAAGGACGGCTTCCTGCCGCTGTGCTATCTGCTTGGATATGCACATGTCCGTGAAGTATCGTCACCTGCCACCCAAAGCACACATTTGGTCACAGACCTGGCGACCTCAAAAGACTCTGTTTAGTAGCTATTTTTCTTGTCACTGTGAGAAAATACCTGACTAAAGCAACTTTACGGAGGAGTTTATTTTTGATTTGTGCTTTGCGAGGGTCCAGTCCATTATGGCAGGGAAGGAGTGCTGGGGCCATGACACTGGGATCAAGTGGCTGGGACTCTCACATCTCAGAGAACCAGGAAATAGATAGAGAGGCACCTCAAAGAGGAAAAGACGCCTTCTACAACCTTCAGGCTCAGCTCTATGACCCCATGCCTGCCACCTAGGTCCCAGGTCTAGAAGTTCCAGACCTTTCCAAAACAATGCTAACAGCCAGGGACTAAGAAGTCAAAGACATGGGTCTACAGGGGACAAATCACATTCAAGTCATACCACTCTGCTCTTTGAAAAGCTTGAGAAAGTCTTTAATAGTAATAAATAAGGGCTGGGGAGATGGCTTAGCAATTAACGCACTTGCCTGCAAAGCCAAAGGACGAAAAAGCCAGGTGTGCGAGGTGGCGCATGTGCCTGGAGTTCGTTTGCAGTGACTAGAGGCCCTGGCACACCACTCTCATTCTCTCTCTCAAAAATAACTAAGTAAATAAAATAATATAAATATGTTTAAGATAATAATAATGGGCTGAAGAGATGACTTAGCAGTTATGATACTTGCCTGCAAAGCCAAAGGACCCAGGTTCAATTCCCTAGGACTTACGTTAGCCAGATGCACCAGGTGGCACGAGCATCTGGAGTTCATTTGCAGTGGCTGGAGACCCTGGCGTGCCCATTCTCTCTCTCCCTCTATCTACTGCTTTCTCTCTGTCTCTCCCTTTCAAATAAATAAATGAATAATAGTAATAATAAAAGTTCTTCACAGACTTTCCAAATGCATAAACTGGTTGTATATTTATCTTTGCCATTCCATTCCTGCCATGCTTTTTTCAGATCTCTTCAAGCAAAGCGATTTATAGGCTATATGAACACGTGTTTACATAAGCAAACATGAGTCACCATCACTAGGCCACATTCCCAAGATCCTTGGGTTCTTAGCCTGAACAAAGGGGTGGAGTTCTGACCATGGGCCAGGAAAGACAGGCGGAGGGAAGAATTCCCAGAGTACTGGGGAACACACTGGCCAGTTTGTTTCTACAGGTGGTGGCAACCCTTTCAAGAACTACTGCCTGCTGACCATGCCATCGTGTCCACTTGCCTTTTGGCAAGGAGGGCATTCTAATCCCTCCTGCTGAGCTCAGGGCCACCCTACAGTTTATAGCTCCAGCCCTGTAACAGTGGAGCTGACCTCAGCCTAGTGCAGGCACCCAGCAAAATGGGGATTAAAAGAAAACCCCTGCCCTGGTGTAGCAAGGGCTCTACAGCTGCCTCTTGCAATTAGGCTTGTCATCGTTCTCTGACAAGCCCCTGGTGATGTGTTCAAATCCTAATTGACAGCAGACACCTGTTTCCAGATGGGAAGGGGTCAGTCCTGTGCAGTCAGGCCCAGGAGAGAGATGGGGGGAGGGAGGGCAGTGCCAATGAATGCCTCTGCCTCAAATGCGCCTTTTGTATTTCTTTCTGCTTTTCTTCTTTCTTTCCTCCCTCCCCTCAGTGCAGCATCAGACTGGTCCTTGGAAACAAGCAAGTGTATTTGGCTCTGAATCTTCACTTCCTGAAGAACTTTCCATTGCCCCTTCCTGGAGCCCCCTCTCCACCTCACAGCAGCCCTCTCTTGGCATAAGGACTTGGCTACTTGGTATTGCCAGGAAGGCCAGGAACCTGGTTTGTCATTCGTCCTGGTGTTGAGGCATTCGTTATCCTGCAAGCTGCTTACATATCTTTAGTCCATTTGTGCCTAAGGAGCACCAAGTCTATTTTTAATCCCTGCCTTCACTGAGCTTGCATTCGCCACCAAAGAAGGCATCAGAACTGCGTGGAATAATGCGCGTGAAATAGTCTTGCTCAAGTAACACGTGACAATGTCTCTATTTGGGAACAAAAGTGGTAAAGCTAGTTTACACACAAAATATGTCCATATAATAAAGAAAAGTGGCAAAGATACTCAGGGCAGTTTGACTTTTTTGAACACTTCAAAGCTTTAGAGTTTCTACGAAGATCTGTTGGTTAAAGTTGAGTACACACTAGTATTACACTTCTCTTGGGGGAACTTCTGGAATGTCTAATAGAATTCACTCTGACTCTTAATACCACTAGATGTTTTCAAAATAATGACTACTATTTATTGCACACACCTAGCTAAGGCAAGTGTGTAGGGTAGTAATGCTAAAATAACCAGAGACGAATGTGAAGGAAGATCTATAATCAGCATGTGCCTAGGAGCAGTGGCATCCCAATGCTCCTTTTTAGCCAGCCAGGGTTTACTGAGCCCCTAAGATGACAGGCTCTCTTCTAGCACTTGAACTTCGTTTGGATCACTCAAGTTTTCAACTTGGTTTGTAAGAACTATCCTCTTCAGAGAACTTTGCCAATAGCCAGTTAAGCTCCCCAGTCAACCTTGCCATGTCCTTGTGGGCTTTAGTGATATTAGGCAATCAGGCAAGACTTACCCTTGATCCAACCGAATGCCAGCAGCTCGTCCCTTAAATGCGATACAGTAAACTCAGATCACTCTTTTTCTTCTGCCATTATACTTAATCCATGCCTTGCTGTTTGTCTAGTTTGATCAGATGCTATGCCATGTATACTTAAAATGATCTGGTGATTGCCTTGCAAGATCTGGATGCTGGTGGGTGATTTGTGTGAACAGTAAGAATGGCCACGCCCAAGTGTTGGTTTTGCAAAAGAGTTTAGCAGGAGGTATGTCTTGGAGCCCACTGTACCCCGTGACCACAGCTTGAGGGAACTCCACCGATGTCCGTGATCTAAAAGCTTCCTAAGAAATCATGTGCAGGGCTGCGCAGGTGCTTGCCACCCAAGCATAAGGAGCTGATTTCAATCCCATTATCCATGTGAGTAGCTGGGTGTGGCCACTCATACGTGTAACCCTAGTCTTGTGGGGAACAAAGATGGGGAAATCACTGTGGGGCTCACTGGTCTGACGGAAAGTGCCAGCTACAGGTGGAGGGAAAAACCCCATCACAAGGGAAAACTGTGGAAAAGCAATAGAGGAAGACGCTTGGTGTTCTCCTCTGCTCCCCATGCCCATGCACATGCATCTGCACACACAAACACATGCATGCACCCCACATACCACACCACACTGACTATATGAACACACATAAGCCAAGAAAGAAGAAAAAAGAAAGAAAGAGCTGGGCATGGTGGTGCACGCCTTTAATCCCAGCACTCAGAAGGCAGAGGTAGGAGGATCGCCATGAGTTCGAGGCCACCCTGAGACTCCATAGTGAATTCCAGGTCAGCCTGAGCTAAAGTGAGATTCTGCCTTGAAAAAAAACAAAAAAAAAAAAGAAGAAGAAGAAGAAGAAGAGAGAGAGAGAGAGAGAGAGAAAGGAAGGTAGGAAGGAAGAATTCTCCATGGATATTTTTTCAAAAAAATGGTTTAAAAATAAAATATTACCTGAAATTTTCACTCAAATGAAGATCCTGGAGTCACGCAGTCAATGATTCTGGTTCTGCAGGTGTGGAGGGACAGCGAAAATGACCCTGAAAGAGTCGATGGTTTGATACCCATGTGGTCCTCAGGTCTACTTTAAGAATAGAGAGATCCACCCTCAGCCTTAGCGCTCTGTGGATAAGGCAGATTACAAATGAGAGGATAAATCGCAGCACCATCTCTGCCTTCTTGGCCATTCCCTTTGAACCAAGTAGCCTTCCCCCGTGGACGTTAAGGTGCTCCAAGGCTCCTGAGTTCCTCCTGCTGGGCCTATGTTCCGTTGTCCCTCAGGGCCCCTTATCCAAGAATACCAAAATCTGAGGATTCTCAAGCGCTTTACATACATGGCAAAGTCTTTGTGTATAACTTGTGCACCAACTCCCATACACTGTAAGCTATTCCCTACATTACTTTTCATACCTAATGCAAGGTAAGTGCTATGTCAATAGCCATTATACCGGATTGTTTAGGGAATAATGACAAGCACAAAGGTCTGCCCATGTTCAGTGCCGGTAAGATTTATTTTGAAGACAGCGCATTCCATTCTCACTTGGTCGAATCAGCAAATGCAGAATCTATGGAGAAGGAGGGTCCAGTGGGCATAATGCCACCTCAACAGTAGTTGACCATGTCCTCTGTCTACCCTAGCATTTCAAGTGCTGACACGGTCCTCGACCTCCAAGTTCCTTTGCAAGGCAAGACTTTGGTCCTTGTGCTTCAGAGCTCAGTCATTACCATATTAGGAGGGAGATGCTTACGCTAAAGGCTCCCTTTGCACATTCGGAACAAAGTGCAAGGCTTTGCAGCCTCCTTGCGTCTATGAGGTAAGCAACAGCTAGCGGCACAAAGAACGTAGAGCAGACTTGATGATTCACTCAGGAAGAAATAGCTTGCACCTGTGAGAGCGCAGAAGGCGCCACTTGGCATTGTTGGGGTGCTGCATCAGCTGGAAGGCAGGCTCTGTCCCCAAACGAACTGACAGCCTGTAGCTCTGTAGAGACACCAGGCCTCGCTCACTGCCATGTTTTGCTTTGTGGAGCGAAAGCAAGCCTGTGACTTCGCATGGAGCCGGCAGGGAGCTTTGTGCACAGCGGACGGCGGGCTTGGCATTGGCAGGAGGATGTGATCCAACCGGCACCGGTGCTTACAGTAGGCCCCACAGCCAAGCCACTTTATCTTCAGTAATCCCAATCTATGACCCAGAATCACATTATTTGGCTGTGGATCAAACTCCTTGTATTTCTGTCTGGGGGGGCGGTGAGACAATGAAATGTGATCTCAAGATGAGATAGGGTCATGAGCAGACAGAGGTTCTGATGAATGCCAGTCTCCCAGAGGCTCAACATTCAACCCAACATCACATCAGGAAAAGACGTTTTACACGCTGGCAGAGAAGACACGCGCTATGTCTGTGGCATCCTGCCCCAACAGCTTATGATTGCTGACAGGAACAAATTGATGGTATTGATAAGAAGTCCTAGAAGACGCTTCCGTGATGAGCTGCGGCAGCTCTGTCTGTCCTGCCGTCACTGGCAGCAGTCCTTGTGTTCCAGAGGGTGCTGCATGCTATTATGCCTGTCACTCAAAGGCCATTTATCAAGAAAAACTCTTGAGGGTACAATAATGTTGAAATAAACAACTCTGTTGTGCTTAAAGAGAAGGATGAGAGGGAGGAGGTGCTGGGAGGGAGGTCGTCTCACAAACCTCTCTGCTCCTTCTTGGGATAAGCTCGGGGGAGGACCACAGGGTCTGTGAACTAGGAAGGATGATGAGACCGCAGTCTGCCATAAGGGCTCCCGGTAGATGGGGACCAAATCTCTCTGATCAGAAAATGCCCGGGGTCAACCAAACATGGTGGTGCATGCTGCCAGCCCCAGCACTGGAGACGTGGGTAAAGGAAGAGTGTGAGTTCAAGGCCAACCTTATTGAGAGAGAAAAAGAGAGAGAGTGAGAAAGGGAGAACGAGGAAAAGAAGAGAAATGGAACAAAAGTGGCAGGTGCCAAATCTTCCAGTGAGGAGAGAAATCTTTGCTCTGAAAAGCCTGATCCTCATGCTTACCTGCAGAGGAAATGCCATGATCAGGAAGGTGGTTTTCCCAGGGCGAGGCTTGTCCATTGCACTCCGGATGCACTGACCCCTGCGATTTCCCCAAATGTGGGCAACTCAACTGCATAACTTGTGGTAGTGAGGGGACTGAATCTGTGTTCTCCCCTATGAAAAGGAAAAAGCCTGACTCTCCTGCCATGAAATCGCACTCACATACATGTCATGTAATCTCTGAAGACCAGGAGAGCTCCTTTCAAGTCTCTCTTTGGCTATGACTAAAAGCCTAGCTTGCACCACAAGGAACCTTTCAAAAATATTTTTTAATTTATTTATTTTCAAGGAAAGAAAGAAAGAGAGGGGCTGGAGAGATGGCTTAGCGGTTAAGCGCTTGCCTGTGAAGCCTAAGGACTCCGGTTCGAGGCTCAATTCCCCAGGACCCACGTTAGCCAGATGCACAAGAGGGGGCACGCATCTGGAGTTCGTTTACAGAGGCTGGAAGCTCTGGAGCACCCATTCTCTCTCTCTCTGTCTCTCTCTGTCTCTGTCTGTCTCTCTCTCTCTCTCCCTCCTTCTCTCTGTCGCTTTCAAATAAATAAATAAACAAAAAAAAAAGAAAGAAAGAAAGAGAGAGAGAGGAGGGAGAGAATGGACGTTGCAGGGCCCCATGCCACTGCAAATGAATTCCACATGCATGCGCCTTTTGTGCATCTGGCTTCACATGAGTACTGGGGAATTGAACCCAGGCAGTCAGGCTTTGCAAGCAATCTTCTTTAACCACAGAGCCATCTCCACAGCCCCCTTTTAAAATGCAAACTACTCATTCTCAGTGTCCACACCATGGACACGTACGTAAATTAGATGGCTGACATCATGACTACCCAGATGCCCAAACAGTAGAGTGTGGCTCAGGGGTGGAGGAGGAGGAATGAGAATTCTGTTGACTTTCTATGAAGTAGGAAGTTCTAGTAAAGGTATCTGATTAATTTTGTGTCATATGGAAGACAGAAGGTGAAATCTGTCTTTCACTATCCAGTAACTCAGATGCATTTTCAGTGACTGATTGGCTTGAGGGCAAGGTCGGAAGGCTGAAGAAGGCAGATACAGTCGAATGCTGCCACCTGCTGGCAGGCTCTTGCAACTGCTCTTAAAATCCGAGGTTTAGTAAAATGGCCTTGTGACAAGCAATCCACCCATGCATTGGCTCTCAAAGTTCAGCATCAGACTCACCTAGAAGAGTGTGAAAGGCCAGAGTACCTGTCATCCCTGGCGTTTCTGATTCCCCAGGTGTGAGGTGGGGGAACTGCTGATCCAGTCACTGGACTAAGTAGAAATGCTCATCATGTCTTTGATGGCTGGGGTCAGGACCAGAAAAGACAGCTCATCTCTGGCGTTCCGTGAGAATCACATGGCATTGCTTATTTTTCAGATCTCAGGCTTCACTGGGAAAAACTAGCTGGGTGTGAACACCAAATGTAGAGGGAATTAATCAGAGATGCTCTTAAGCGTGTGGGGTGCTGTGCTGGAGGCAAGGAGAATGTGGTGAATTGGAGAGAAGATTGTTTATATAAAGAAATAACTTGGCCTGGAATGTGAAGGACCTGCCTGTTTGTGAGAAAGCTGCTTTCAGACTGAATGGACAGCGCTGGTCTTTGAAGTTCTGGGCAGAGTCCCAATTCTCCTGCCTTTTCTTTCATATGCCACATGTTCATTTCTCTCCGGGGTTCATCGATTCTGAAGAGCAGATGGCTAGAAGTGTGAAGGGTTGGTGGGATTAAGTGCTATCATTTGCGTCATCGCCAATGTCTTCAGTCACCGTGGATCACACAGCGCGGGGAGCGAAGCTGTGCTTTTGAACTTTGGAGAAGGGAAGTCATTCACGTATTTTTTTTTAAAATTGTGGTAAAAGCCATGTCACATTAAATTTACCATATTAACCATTTTTAATGTAGAGTTTATAGCATTAAGTATGTTCACATTATTTTGCAAAAAAAAAAAAAAAACCTTGGAGCTTTTCCATCCTGCAAAACTGAAGCTATATATAGATTAGCCTCCCTTGTCCATACCATTAGGCCATGGTAATTCCCTTTGTACTTTCTGTTTCTATGATGTTTAGTACTTTAGCTATTCTATACGAGCAAAATAGTACAACATTTGTTGTTCTATTCGCTTAGTATAAGTCCCCCATGTTGCTGTGTGTTCTGTGACTTCCTTCTTTTAGGAGAAACCTCATATTCCATCGTGCGTATATAGTTATAGTTCCACGTTTTCTGTAAATCATTGTTTGGTGGACTGTATGTTACTTCCACCTAATGGCTTCTGTTAACAATGTCACATATAGCAAGTGTGTGCAAACGTCTTCTCGTGTCCCACTTCACATGTGTGTGGGTATGTACTAAGGGTGATGGCGGGATCACCACGTGATACTACTCTCCTCCATGTGGCTTTCTACACAGACAGGCACACCATGTACAGTCCCTGGGTGGCTCCCAACCAGGCTTCCAGCTTCCCCATCCTCTTGCCAGCACTGGCAGGTGCTTACCTCTTCCACAGAGGCTACCCCAGCAAGTGTGAGGTGACCACTCTTTATGGTCTGACTTGTGTTTGTCTCATAATTAGTGTTACTAAACACCTCTTCACTCACCCTCGCTGCCATTTTTGTATATCTTTCTGGAGAACTATCTGTTCATATCCTTTCTGCACATGAAGTTATGTTGATTTTATTATTTGTTAAACTGTAACAATTTTTTTTTTACGAATTCTAAATAAGAATCCCTTATCAGAACTACAAATGGAGGACCTTTTCTACAATTCTGAAGTTTGCCTTTCACACTAATATTTTTTTTTTCTTTTGAGTTTTACGTTTGATGTAATCCCACTTACATATATTTTTGCTTTTGTTATCTATGTTTTATTTGATGTCATATAGCTGAAAAAAATTGTTCAAACCAATATCCTCAGTGGTTACCTATAGAAATGTTATGGTTTTAGGTTTTACATATTTTGAGTTAGAAAGCATATATTAGTAGATTCTATATGTAGAATACACCATATTATAATGGACAACAAAAACTGGGAAGTAGTGTCAGCATACTAACAAGATTTGTCTATATCGTAAGATTATTAGAACACTGAGAATGTAGCTCAGTAGTTAAGCATGGCAAAAACTCTGGAACTCTGGATGTAGTCTTCAACACCAAATTTCATATATATATTCAGCTTACTTCATTTCTTTACCATTTCAAAATTTTCTACTGTGAATAATGCCTCACATCCTTCAGATTATAAATTTTAGAACTAAAGTTATAAACTTCATCATAATATTAAAATAGCTTTTGAATGCAAAATTCACACAGAAACTATATTATTAAATATGTTGTAATTGTTCATTGATGTTACATTTCAGTTAGTCATTATACACAAACCCTGGTAACTACTGAATTAGATAAAAATAGAATGAGAAAGTTTAAAAGAAGAATGTGGAGGAAATATACATTTAATTTTTATTTCTCAGAAGGGATATCTCAGGGTTTGGGATGCTTTTCTCACCTGTTAGTAACTCTCATGCTAAGAAGTAGGATTTATGACCAAACAGCCAGACGCCAAGAACCCACATCTACTGCACTTCATCAATGATGAGTCTACTTCCAGACACCAAGAACCAACATCTACTGCACTTCATCAATGCAGAGTCACCTTCCAGACACCAAGAACCCACATCTACTGCACTTCATCAATGCAGAGTCACCTTCCAGACACCAAGAACCCACATCTACTGCACTTCATCAATGATGAGTCTACTTCCAGACACCAGGAACCCACATCTACTGTACTCATCAATGCAGAGTCACCTTCCAGACACCAAGAACCCAAATCTACTGCTCTTCATCAATGCAGAGTCACCTTCCAAACACCAAGAACCAACATCTACCGCACTTCATAAACGCAGAGTCACCTTCCAGACACCAAGAACCCACATCTACTGCACTTCATCAATGCATAGTCACCTTCCAGACACCAGGAACCCACATCTACTGCACTTCATCAATGCAGAGTCACCTTGCAGACACCAGGAACCCACATCTACTGCACTTCATCAATGCAGAGTCACCTTCCAGACACCAAGAACCAACATCTACCGCACTTCATAAATGCAGAGTCACCTTGCAGACACCAGGAACCCACATCTACTGCACTTCATCAATGCAGAGTCACCTTCCAGACACCAAGAACCAACATCTACCGCACTTCATAAACGCAGAGTCACCTTCCAGACACCAAGAACCCACATCTACTGCACTTCATCAATGCAGAGTCACCTTCTAGACACCAAGAACCCACATCTACTGCACTTCATCAATGCAGAGTCACCTTGCAGACACCAAGAACCCACATCTACTGCAGTTCATCAATGCAGAGGCACCTTCCAGACACCAAGAACCCACATCTACTGCAGTTCATCAATGCAGAGTCACCTTCCAGACACCAAGAACCCACATCTACTGCACTTCATCAATGCAGAGGCACCTTCCAGACACCAGGAAACCACATCTACTGCACATCATCATGCAGAGTCACCTTCCAGACACCAGGAACCACATCTACTGCACTTCATCAATGCAGAGTCACCTTCCAGACACCAAGAACCTACATCTACTGCACTTCATCAATGCAGAGTCACCTTGCGACATCCAAAACCACATCTACTGCACTTCATAAATGCAGAGTCACCTTGCAGACACCAGAACCCACATCTACTGCACTTCATCAATGCAGAGTCACCTTCCAGACACACAGAACCCACATCTACTGCACTTCATCAATGCAGAGTCACCTTCCAGACACCAGGAAACCACATCTACTGCACTTCATCAATGCAGAGTCACCTTCCAGACACCAGAGGAACCCACATCTACTGCACTTCATCAATGCAGAGTCCACCTTGCAGACACCAAGAACCCACATCTACTGCACTTCATCATGCAGAGTCACCTTCCAGACACCAGAACCCACATCTACTGCACTTTCATCAATGCAGAGTCACCTTCCAGACACCAGGAACCCACATCTACTGCACTTCATCAATGCAGATTCACCTTCCAGACACCAGGAACCATCTACTGCACTTCATCAATGCAGAGTCACCTTCCAGACACCAAGAACCCACATCTACTGCACTTCATCAATGCAGAGGTCACCTTCCAGACACCAAGAACCCACATCTACTGCACTTCATCAATGCAGAGTCACCTTCCAGACACCAGAACCCACATCTACTGCACTTCATCAATGCAGAGTCACCTTCCAGACACCAAGAACCCACATCTACTGTACTCATCAATGCAGAGTCACCTTCCAGACACCAAGAACCCACATCTACTGCACTTCATCAATGCAGAGTCACCTTCCAGACACCAGGAACCCACATCTACTGCACTTCATCAATGCAGAGTCACCTTCCAGACACCAAGAACCCACATCTACTGCACTTCATCAATGCAGAGTCACCTTCCAGACACCAAGAACCCACATCTACTGCACTTCATCAATGCAGAGTCACCTTCCAGACACCAGGAACCCACATCTACTGCACTTCATCAATGCAGAGTCACCTTCCAGACACCAGGAACCCACATCTACTGCACTTCATCAATGCAGAGTCACCTTCCAGACACCAAGGAACCCACATCTACTGCACTTCATCAATGAAGAGTCACCTTCCAGACACCAGGAACCCACATCTACTGCACTTCATCAATGCAGAGTCACCTTCCAGACACCAAGAACCTACATCTACTGCACTTCATCAATGCAGAGTCACCTTGCAGACACCAGGAACCCACATCTACTGCACTTCATCAATGCAGAGTCACCTTCCAGACACCAAGAACCCACATCTACTGCACTTCATCAATGCAGAGTCACCTTCCAGACACCAAGAACCCACATCTACTGCACTTCATCAATGCAGAGTCACCTTCCAGACACCAAGAACCCACATCTACTGCACTTCATCAATGCAGAGTCACCTTCCAGACACCAGGAACCCACATCTACTGCACTTCATCAATGCAGAGTCACCTTCCAGACACCAAGAACCCACATCTACTGCACTTCATCAATGCAGAGTCACCTTCCAGACACCAGGAACCCACATCTACTGCCTACTCATCAATGCAGAGTCACTTCCAACACCAAGAACCACATCTACTGACTTCATCAATGATGAGTCTACTTCAGACACCAGAACCCACATCTACTGCACTTCATCAATGCAGAGTCACCTTCAGACACCAGAACCCACATCTACTGCACTTCATCAATGAGAGTCACTTCCAGACACCAGAACCCACATCTACTGTACTCATCAATGCAGAGTCACCTTCAGACACCAGAACCCACATCTACTGCACTTCATCAATGGAGTCACTTCCAGACACAGGAACCCACATCTACTGTACTCATCAATGCAGAGTCACCTTCCAGACACCAAGAACCAACATCTACTGTACTTCATCAATGATGAGTCTACTTCCAGACACCAGGAACCCACATCTACTGCACTTCATCAATGATGAGTCTACTTCCAGACACCAGGAACCCACATCTACTGTACTCATCAATGCAGAGTCACCTTCAGACACCAGACCACATCTACTGCACTTCATCAATGATGAGTCTACTTCCAGACACCAGGAACCAACATCTACTGTACTCATCAATGCAGAGTCACCTTCCAGACACCAAGAACCAACATCTACTGTACTTCATCAATGATGAGTCTACTTCCAGACACCAGGAACCCACATCTACTGCACTTCATCAATGCAGAGTCACCTTGCAGACACCAGGAACCCACATCTACTGCACTTCATCAATGATGAGTCTACTTCCAGACACCAGGAACCCACATCTACTGTACTCATCAATGCAGAGTCACCTTGCAGACACCAGGAACCCACATCTACTGCACTTCATCAATGCAGAGTCACCTTCCAGACACCAAGAACCCACATCTACTGCACTTCATCAATGCAGAGTCACCTTCCAGACACCAAGAACCCACATCTACTGCACTTCATCAATGCAGAGACACCTTCCAGACACCAAGAACCCACATCTACTGCACTTCATCAATGCAGAGTCACCTTGCAGACACCAGGAACCCACATCTACTGCACTTCATCAATGCAGAGTCACCTTCCAGACACCAAGAACCAACATCTACCGCACTTCATAAATGCAGAGTCACCTTCCAGACACCAAGAACCTACATCTACTGCACTTCATCAATGCAGAGTCACCTTCCAGACACCAGGAACCCACATCTACTGCACTTCATCAATGCAGAGGCACCTTCCAGACACCAAGAACCTACATCTACTGAACTTCATCAATGCAGAGTCACCTTCCAGACACCAGGAACCCACATCTACTGCACTTCATCAATGCAGAGTCACCTTCCAGACACCAAGAACCCACATCTACTGCACTTCATCAATGCAGAGTCACCTTCCAGACACCAGGAACCCACATCTACTGCACTTCATCAATGCAGAGTCACCTTGCAGACACCCAGAACCTACATCTACTGCACTTCATCAATGCAGAGTCACCTTCCAGACACCAAGAACCTACATCTACTGCACTTCATCAATGCAGAGTCACCTTCCAGACACCAAGAACCCACATCACTGCACTTCATATATGCATGAGTCACCTGTGCCAGACACCCAAACCTACATCTACGTGCACTTCATCAATGCAGAGGCCACCGTGCAGACACCAGGACGACCCACATCTACTGGCACTTCATCAATGCAGAGTCACCGTCCAGACACCAAGAACCCCACAATCTACTGCACTTCATCAAATGCGAGTCCCTTCCAGACACCAAGAACCCACATCTACTGCACTTCATCAATGCAGAGTCACCTTCCAGACACCAAGAACCCACATCTACTGCACTTCATCAGTGGAGTTTACTTCCAACCACAGGTCTCACTATTGCAGAATAGCAACCTAAGGTATAACCATGGCGACCTGACATTCTGTCTTCTGTTGATGAGAAAAGACTAAGAAACTATTACTTCAGTGGGGCTGGGGTGATAACTCAAAGTATAAGAGCAATGGCTGCACAAGCATGAGGACCTGTGTTTGGTCCCCAACACCTACATAAAAATCTAGGCGCTGTTCTGTTTGCTTGTGACCCCAGCTCTAATGAGAAAGTACAGACAGAAGGATCGCTGAGGCTCTACATTTAGCCAGTGTAACTGGAAAAGGGGGAGATCCAGGGTCAGTGAAGCATGGCGGAAGAGTGCTAGAAGACTCCTGCCATCTTCCTCTGGCCTCTGTACATGTTTACGCGGTGCATGCGCATCAGCACACACATGCAGATACTACACAGGCCGCACATGTTATACATGTGCACGCAGCACAACAAGCACTGTAGAAGCGCTGAATGGGAATTTATCCCTCAGGTAAAATATCTGTCTTGGAAATCTAGGATTAAATTGTTTGTTTCTTTTTTTCTTTTCTCAAGAGTAGAATCAAGTGTGAAAGTTCTAAGTCCTTACAAAACAAATTGTTTTTAATTTGTGGAACTGAAACATTGTCTGCTCAAGAAACTGAACTTGGAGCTGGTCAGTGAGTAAAGTGTTTGTTTTGTAAACATGGGGACCCGAGTTTGATCCCCAGCACCCATGTTAAAAAAACAAACAACAACAAAAAATATGCCTGGTGGTAAGCACTTGTAATCCCATCTCAGCACTGGGGAGGTGGAGACAGACAGATCCCTGGGGCTTAGCTGGCCTAGCCAATCTCACCTAATTGGTGAGTTCTGGGCTAATTGGAGACCTTGTCTCAAAAAAAAAAAAAAAAAAAAGAAAGAAAGAAAGAAAAACGTGGATGGCGCCTGCAGAAGGACGCCAGAAGCTGTCCTCTGGCCTCCGCGCCCACAGCATATATGTGAACGCACACAAGCACATGTGGGAACACGCATGCATGCTCTCTCACGCACACAGCACACACACACAGAAGGAAACTAAAATTGTTCCTCCCCAAACAACACCCTCCATCGCGTCAGCGGGGCCAGCTGGTTGACAAGATCAAAGACTGCTGCGCTGACGAACAATTAAAAAGTACCTGAGCAATGATGCCCCATGAGAAGAAAAACAAATGCCTGATAATTTACTTAAGTGGAGTTTTACTAGATAGCAACCATTACTTGTGTCTGATCAGAATGATGCCCTGAGGTCTACAAATTTTAGAGCAGATGTTATTTTTTAAGGGAAAGATGAGGAAAAGAAAAGGTATCCTCATAGGGCCTGAAGAAGGACCTACTATTTTCTACTTAATGTGTCTACATAACCAGTTGTCAGAAACCGATCATCATTCCCCATGCTGAACCTAGACTTTCCCCTAAAATCTTTCGCATTTCAGGTTTGCAGACAAAGTAAACTTAAGAAATATGATTTTAGGGCTAGAGAGATGGCTTAGCGGTTAAGCGCTTGCCTATGAAGCCTAAGGACCCCTGGTTCGAGGCTTGATTCCCCAGGACCCACGTTAGCCAGATGCACAAGGGGGCGCATGCATCTGGAGTTAGTTTGCAGTGGCTGGAGGCCCTGGTGCACCCATTCTCTCTCTTTCTATCTGCCTCTTTCTCTCTCGTCACTTTCAAATAAAATATAAAAATAACCAAAAAATTTAAAAAAAGAAATATGATTTTAAATTGTATTATTTATTTGAGAGAAACAGAGAGAAACAAAAGTAAGAATGGGCATGCCAAGGTCTCCTGCCAATGCAAAAACAAACCTCCAGACACATATACCACTTTGTTGTGCATCTGGCTTTCTGTGGGAAACGGTGACTTGAACCCAGGTGCTCAGGCTTTGCAAGCAAGTGCCTTTAACCACTGAGCCATCTCTATAGCCCTAATTTTGAATTTTATAAGATTCCAGAGAGCTTTCTTTGGAATTCCATTTTGTATATTAAATAATAATGGGGATTTGATGGTCATTTCTTATTTTTCCTTTAGTTCAAGCTCCTGACAGCTCATATCTAATAGAAATAGGTACCTGGTTATCCATATATAAAAGGATCAATGGGGCCTCCATTTATCCAGAACCCATTTATTAGAATCTATTTCTTTCACCTCTTTATTCATTCTCAGTAAGATGTTTATAAATCACCCTTTTTTTGTTGAAACAAACACATCCAGGCCTGAGTACTGAGAATACATAATCAGTATGACACTGTCTTGGCTTTTAAGGGTGTCTAGCAAAAATAGAAGCAGTAGAAATGAACACAGTTAACAAAATTCTCTAAACAAGAAGCTGTAATGGGTATGTAGTAGAGATACAAGCAGAAGTGGTCTCAGGGGACATGATGGAGATGTGTGCATGACCCCACTTCATCTCACACTCATTACGTCATGTCAGAATTCTAGAATGAGGCAGCTACTGCTTATTAACCAGTAAGCTACAAAGAGGGAGGAAGACATGTCAGTGAAGAAACCTCAGTTTTATCAGCTTTAAACCACCTTGATGTGGGAACATGACTTCTATTTGCGACACGTCTGTTGCCTACACTGTGGCCTATGACGTCAGCACCTGAACAAACAAATATTAAACACAGGACATGTGGAGTCCTGACTCTCAATTTCTTCCAAGTCGCATTTATGAAGGCATTTTTTTTTTAGACCCCAACCTATTTTGTTCCAAAATTCACCCTCCACCCTTTTTTGGATTTCTCCACTTGGATTTTGTGGTGAGAGTGCTAGACTCTTCCCTACAATACTAGCTTTGAAAACTCCACAGGGGTTGGCTTCTGACAATGCCCTCTCAGGTGGCTCACTCCAACCTCAGTGCCAAGCCTAGAACCCAGGGTACCCTGGACCACATATTGCCTGGGGTGGTGCTGAAAAAATGCCACCTGTGTCTATACACATCATATGAATGTGGGGAAGGACTGAAGAAATACTACCTGTGTCTGTACACGCCCATGTGTCTAGGTTGATATGTGCAAACGGAGTTTGCCTATTGCACTATGACACATTTTTCCAGTACATTTGTTGCAGTTGCCTTTGTGTGGTTTGGACAAAACACCCAACCAAAAGAAGCTGATTGGAGGACAGAATTTATTTTGACTTATAATCTTGAGGGGAAGCTCCAGGATGACAGGGAAAAGATGGTGGAGCAAAGGCTGGACGTCATCTCTGCCATATAGGTGGACAGCAGCAGCAAGACAGTGCGCAGAGCTTTGGCAATGGAGACTTGGCTAAAACACTCCTAAGCCTGCCCTGAGAAATGCACCTCTTCCAGCAAGGCTGCATCTCCAAAACTGCTGGGGACCCAGAATTCAGAACGCATGGGGGACATCTGATTCAAACCACCACAACGACTCACTGTATTTTTTTTTAATTTTTTTTTGATTATTTTATTTATTTGAGAGCGACAGACAGAGAGGGAAAGAGGCAGAGAGAGAGAGAGAGAGAAAGGGCATGCCAGGGCCTCCAGCCACTGCAAACGAACTCCAGACGTGTGCGCCCCCTTGTGCATCTGGCTAACGTGGGTCCTGGGGAGTCGAGTCTCGAACCGAGGTCCTTAGGCTTCACAGGCGAGCGTTTAACGGCTAAGCCATCTCTCCAGCCCTCACTGTATATTTTGCATCTGCACATTCTTACTACAAGTGCCCCGTGTCCTCATGATGCTCCCTGGCTCTCTGCCTCAAGTACTCAGTCCCTCTCCAGCCAACTGCTTCTGATTTGATCTCCATATAAATGAATGCCCCATCACCCAAGGGACTGGATTTCTGCCAAGAGAGATTATTTAATCCCTGAGTCTCTGTCCAAGCGAATGGAACATCAAACTTAAAGCAATATGTTGAATTCTCTGCCATGAAGAGCGTAGAGCCGACCTTTTGTGTTGTAGCATGTGGTGTGCAGAGAGCTGTCACTGGAAGTGACTTTCGTCACTTTTTGATGCATATGTGGTCAGTAGCTTCTGGAGCTCATGCTACAAGGAAATAATTGAGCAAATAATTCTCAAATACATCTAAGGCAACCGGAGAAGATTCAAGAAGTGTGAAGAAGTGTTGAATATGGCTGAAATTCCCTATTAGTAGAAAGAAGCAGATTCTATGTCTACCTGTACCTTGATGACTATGGAAGATGGGGTTCAGTAAGTACTCAGAGAAAAGATGATTACAGAACAAGCAACAGAAACGTAAGTATCCCCTCCACCTTCCTTGCAGCAGTTAATACAGAAGCTGAAATATTTATTCAATAAGAACTATGAGAGTTTCTGCTGTCTGAGATCAAAACATAAAGAAAGTGGGGGGCGGGGAGGAACAGGGCTCTAGGAAAAACAACAGTAGCAACAAAACCTAATAAGTATGATAATAAAAAAGTTTTTGGTTTGGTGAAAAAAAAATACTTTACCACTATGTCCATAGAAGTGAACCAAACACTGTTTTATTCAGTTAAAGGAAGAAAGTCTTATTATAAGCCCTTTATGTTTTCTCTGGCCCTGCATTAGTATTATTAGTCCCATTGGCAATACTACAGAACAACACAAGGGGGCGTTCTGTCTTAACAGTTCAGAATACCTCTAAAATCAGTTCATTCCTTAAAATACTGATAGAAATAGCATGCATTCTAGAGAAGCTGGAGAGTGGTTTATTGTAGTTCTATTGAATATTTTACCTGACAGAGAATTTTAGAAAACTATATATACTGATAGTTATTCTGTGTCTAAACCAAAGGGCAAGTAGAACTTACAGCTTGCTTAAGAGAAGTGTTTAGGGGCTGGAGAGATGGCTTTGCGATTAAGCACTTACCTGTGAAGCCTAAGGACCCCAGTTCGAGGCTCGATTCCTCAGTGCCCATGTAAGCCAGATGCACAAGATGGCACATGCATCTGGAGTTCATTTGCAGTGGCTGGGGGTCTTGGTATACCCATTTTTTTTTTCTCTCTCTCTCTCCCTCTTTCTCTTTCTGTCTGTCATTCTCAAATAAATAAATAAGAATAAACAATTTTTTTAAAAAAGAGAGAGAAATGTTTAAAGCTTCTGAAATGGCAGTCTATATTGTAGCAGCTTCCCTGCTGGGAACAGACCTCTTTTCTGCCATTACTTGCTTGCTAAGCACAAAGTTGTCTCAAAAATGTAGGGACAACCAAACTTCCTAAGAAAAAAAAGATTACAGCAAACTCACATTAAAAAATAGTAGGCTTCTTTGTGTGTGCATGTATATTTGTTTGCATCACTGACCTGTACGTGTTTGTTACGTATGTGTCCCTTTGCATAGATCTTGACCTTATCAAAACTCTGTCAGCATTTTCTTCAATATTAACATTACAAATATCATTCCATCATTTGACTGCTGGTTTATAGTTGCTTCCCTGAGATGGGAGGATGAGCTGAGCAGACCAACAGTTAGCGCCCAAGAATTGCCCCTTGTAAGTAATTAGGTCACGTTGGGGTCACTGGCCATGCGTCACCCTAGAGATGCTGGTTTCCAAGCTTCCATTGACGTGGTAAGTCTGACTCTAACTCTAGTTAACCCTGGCCATCTTGAACTCACTCCAGCATGATGGATTGAGGTAGGCTTCACATAAGTGAAACTCAAAAGTATCAGAAATCAAACACTTAAAAAAAATAGCTGTCTAGGGCTGGGAATGTGACTCTAGGGTAAAACTTTTCACGGATTTGATTCCCAGCATCAATGGGAGATTAAAAAAAAAATAAATTGAGAAAAAGCAGATGTAGAAGATTTGTTTGTTTGGTTGGTTTTTCAAGGTAGGGTCTCACTCTAGCTCAGACTGACCTGGAATTCACTATGTAGTCTCAGGGTGGCCTCGAACTCATGGTGATCCTCCTACGTCTGCCTCCCAAGTGCTGGGATTAAAGGCGTGTGCCACCACGCCCGGCTTGTTTGTTTGTTTTTATGAAAGCATCACCTTTCCCAAAGTCTCAACCATGATTTAAAAAAAAAAAAGGCTGAATCCTTGGTAATTGTCAAAGCAGTACTGCATTAGTTACCTTCTTCTTTGGGATAAAACACCAGACAAACATCAGTTTAAGGGAGGAAGGGTTTAGTTCAGCTTACAGTTCCTGGTTATAGTACATCAGGGCGAAGAAGGCGGGGCAGGAGCTTGGGGCAGCTGCTCACGTTCAGTCCACAGTGAGCAAGTAGAGTGAATGCTGCTGTTTTTTTTGTGTTTTTTGTTTTGTTTTGTTTTGTTTTTTGTTTTTTTGGAATTCACTATGGAGTCTCAGGGTGGCCTCCAACTCATGACGATCCTCCTACCTCTGCCTCCTGAGTGCTGGGGATTAAAGGCGTGTGGCATCACCCCCGGCTGCCCTCTCCTTTTCATACATCCCGAATCCCAGCCCATGCAATGGCGCCACCACAGCTAAGGTGGGTCTTCCCACCTCAATTAACCAATCAAGATAATTCCTCTCAGACACATGCAAAGGCTAGCCTAATCCAGATAATCTCTCACAGGTACTTCTAGGTCCTGTCAAGTTGACAATCAAGGTAAACCCTCACAGAGACACAGATGAAAATACACTCAACCTCATTAGTAAATGGGAACTGTAGCACATAAGAAGATATAAAAGTATTTTGAAGCCTATTGCTTACTTTCTGACATTATTTTAAGCAGAAAGCAAACAACTGCATGCAGGTATTGTTCTCTGATACTCTTTGACCATAACCTAAATGCTTAACAATTGACAGGCAACAAGTAAAATTCAGCTTGTCAATATTCCATAAAATCATAAAATAGTGAACTAAACAGGCATAAGAGTTTTCTGAGATGCTATTTGCTTTATGAAGAATTAAGCTGATAGTTTGTCATGCATTTAAAAAGTGTGTATGTACAGGAAACACCTGCAAATGAATACCTGAGTGAAAGAAGTCAATGACTTAAATATTTTATATTGCAGTTTTTATTATTTTTGTCAGTGCTCTGTATAGTAGCTTGAAATCCTGAATAAGTAGGAAAATAATATTATTTTCAAATTGGGCATTATAGAATTTGCTGCAACTTTCTCACACACATCTAAAAATTTCATAGTTGACTCAAAATATACAAGTTCTTGGAGAGATTTCAACTTGTAAATAGAGATCTCTTGAGTCTCAAAATATTTTAAGTACTTTTAAAATAGTTGTTTCTGAAACTATGTTTCATAAATATTCTGTACAGTGGTTTTATTAAGATTTAATTACTTTCGGAAATTCATGTGAGATCTCTTTTTATTTGCTACTTACCTTAATGCAATCATTCTTTATATCTCTTATTTTACTAATATACTGCTACTACTTGAACTATTGATATTCCAGGATCAAACGACATTGGGAATGCTGCAGTAATATGCAGGAATGTGGTGAAACCTGTAAAACACTTTGCAAACAAAAGGCTTTATTACCCTAACAGGCAGTTCCTCGAATCACCTTTTGTTTAATTATGCTAAGATTGCTTCAACAAGAGTTTTAACTTGGGAAAATCTTCTGTTTCTTCTGAGTAAGAAAAAAATGGGCTTTCCAGAGGAACGTGAAGACACAGTTAGTTGACTGTGTTTCGAATGGACTTAGTAAAGAACTGATAAAGCAGACCCTTACGTCATGAGCACTGTGAGTGTTAGGGAAACAATCGTGCCCCACAATGATCCACACGCTACCAGTGCGGCATGGCCTGTGGCAGACACACAGGAAACACCAATTCCTACAAGTCTCCATCAAGAGCAGAGCATCTCGGAAACCAGGAAGATGCGAGCGAGTTGGAGGCCGTGCTGGGGTGGGCAGCCTCTGTCTTCAGTGATTGAGTAAGGGGACAGTGGGAGTTCAGTTCAAGGACCGTAAAAGTTTTACTCCCTGTCTATGCTGGGTTTGTTTGGCTGCTTCTCCCCCCGCCCCCTTGAGAACAGCAATGGGAAGTTTAATTTAATGATAAATCACAATGCAGCTTGGTCCAAGTTACCAAGGAAATGGGGAGCTGAGCTGCAGGTGCCACTTGCAGCTGGGATCCCAGGAAGGGTCCCAGGGGGGCTCCCTGGGAGACAGCAGCAGGCTGATTGACCTGGAGAAGGAACGAAGAGCACTGCCAGGGGCAACCTGCACCCCCACACACTGTAACGTTACCCTCTTTTCTTTTGGGCTTCAGTCAGTTGAGTCCCCAAATCATGTGGGATGGAAGCCGGCAGCCTGGCTTGCTGTAAAGGCCAGGGTTTTACTAAGAGTTGGGATGTTTGCGCATTCCTTCGTCAGGTTATGGAACTTTCCCCCCACTCCTTCCTTTTTTTTTTTTTTTTTAATCTTTTTCTTTCTTGGTTCTCTCCTCAATATTTAAATTCTTTTTATTTTGTCATGCTCACACATAAATGTGGGTTATATATTTTGTGAATAAAATGGCCTCAAAATCAGCTATTATCCCGTAACAGGTAAGTTTCATTCCCAGAACTTGTTCTCTTCTTCATAATAAAAATCCAAATTAACACTTTCGTTGAAAATGACTTTTTAATTGACTTTACTCCCTTTTACTTAGACTCATTGGAGACCCTAAATCAGTAGGTCTATATATTTAAATGGCTAAAAGAAAAAAAGAAAAATGAAAGAAAGGAAAGGAAGGAGAAAGAGAGGGGGAGGGAGAAGGAAGGAAGGAAGGAAGGATAGGAGCGGGGAGAGAAGGAGGGAAAGAAGAACAGATAAAGAAAGGAAAGAAGGATTTCTGACAAGCATATATCCTATATCCAGGAAAAATGTCCTTAAAAATGAGAGAGAAATGAAGACTATGCCTAAATATACAAAAATGGAGGGAGCTACAATTAGGTGTCATAACCTCGAGATGTTAAATATAATCCCCACAGTATCAGAAAGAAAATGGCTGTAGGATATGCACAGAAGGAAATAAGAGAAGGGAATTAAACTATTTCACTACAAAAAAAATCAGCTAACCATAACATATAGCAACACAGATAACAACACAGAAAATAAGGAATAAAAGTGTGTAAGACAATAGAAGACATAATCACAGAAGAAAAAGTCTCTCATACCCGTAATTACATGCAAATTGATTCAACTTACCAATCAGAAGGCAGCAATTGGCACGATGGATAAAAATCACTTGATATGACTCCATGTTACAAGAAATTCCACTTTGTATTCAAAGGCGCAAACAGAATAAAAGTGAAAGAAGGGAGAAGGATGTACCAGGCAAATAGAAACTATTCAAGAACATAGATGACGACACTACTATCAGATAAAAAGCTCTCTAAATGAAGCTGGTGAGATGGCTGTGTGGATAAAGTGCTCGCTACTTAAGCTGGAGTACCCAGGTTCAATTCCCAGACACACATAAAAAGCTGGAAGCTGTGGCAGGCTTCTGTAATCCTAGTCTTCTGACACTGATGATGAGACATGAGATGAAGACAAGAGAATTCCCAGAAGCTCACAGCAAGCACAGCAAAGAGCAGTAGAGAGAGACCCTGAGGCACAACCCAATGGGGTGGACGGGCGAGGAGTAACCTGAAAGGTGTCCCCCGACCTGCGCACGTGAGCCATGGCACATACACACCCCCACAAATACACACATATGCATGAATACAAGTACGCACACAGAAATAAGTAATTTAAAATCTCTTTAAATTTAAAATAATTACAAGAGAAAGATTTAAAAAGTCAATATAGCAAGAAGATTTAACAAGCACCACATGATGAATTGCACAAATATGAATTTTTAAAAAATGACAAATAGGCCATTCTACACTAATAGTCTGAGATGTCAATATCTCACTGACAGTAACAGAACAAATGCATGCTAACATGGAGATGCTGAATATAAAAGATCACAATGAACCAAGAACATTTGCAGACAGATGGAGAACACTCTATCCAAAACAATGACATACACATTCCCCTAAAGTTCACATGGGACATTTTGCTGGATAAAAAAAAAAAAAAAAAAAAAAAAAAAAAAAAAAAAACTAGGAAGTCCACAAATGATGTCTCAGTGTACTTAAAAAGACAAATGCCATGCAAAAATATCTTCTCTGATCACCAGGATAAAGTTAGAACTAAATAACTAAATAAAAGTTCACAAGTTTGTGGAAATTAAATAACTCTTAAACATCCAAAGGATCAAAAAAGGACTCAAAGGAAAATTAGAGAATAGAGACAAAGCAAAAACATGGCATGCTATGGGATGCAATGAAACCAGTGTTAGTGGAGAAATTTATAGCTATAAAAGCTAACATTTAAAAGTAAGAAAGGGGGCCGGGCGTGGTGGTGCACGCCTTTAATCCCAGCACTGGGAGGCAGAGGTAGGAGGATCGCTGTGAGTTCGAGGCCACCCTGAGACTCCATAGTGAATTCCAGTTCAGCCTGGGCTAGAGTGAGACCCTACCTCAAAAAACCAAAAAAAAATTTAAAAATAAAAAATAAATAAATTAAAGTAAGAATGGGGGGCTGGAGAGATGGCTTAGCAGTTAAGCGCTTGCCTGTAAAGCCTAAGGACCCCGGTTCAAGGCTCGATTTCCTAGGACCCACGTTAGCCAGATGCACAAGGGGGCGCACGCATCTGGAGTTCATTTGCAGTGGCTGGAGGCCCTGGCACGCCCATTCTCTCTCTCTCTCTCTCTCTCTCTCTCTCTCTCCTTCTCCCTCTTTCTCTGTCTGTTGCTCTCAAATAAATAAAAATAAAAATAAAAAAGTAAAAATGGGGCTGGAGAGATGGCTTAGCGGTTCAGCACTTGCCTGTGAAACCTAAGGACCCCAATTGGAGGCTCGAGACCCTGGTTCGAGGCTCAATTCCCCAGGACCCACGTTAGCCAGGTGCACTAGGTGGACACACATGTCTGGAGTTCGTTTTGCAGTGGCTAGAGGACCTGGTGCACCGAGTCTCACTCTCGCTCTCTCCCTCTGACCGTAATAAATAAATACAAATAAAATCTTAAAAAATGAATTTATCAATAAATTAAATAGCCTAGATTAAATAAATAAATTCACAAAAATATAAAATCTACCAATACTAAGTCATAAAAAAATAGAAAACAGAAACAGACTTACAACTAGTAAGGAAATTGGATAAAATCAAAGGTCTCCTGACAATATCTGATAACATTATGGGTAGATTCTACCAATAATTAAAAAAAATCAAGATTATCCTAAAACATTTCCAAAGGATTAAGGAGAAAGTTCCTAATTTATTCTATGAAGCTAGAATTACCCCAATACCAATTCCAGATAAAGTCAGTACAAAAAAAGAAAGAAAAAGAAAAAAGACGAAACTTACAGAGCAGTCTCTCTATAGAAAATGATATAAAATAATTTATGAGGTATTAGTGAACTGAAGCAGGTGACCATTGTCCTTCATCACAATAAAATAAGAAATAAAAAACTGTATGTGAGGATGTAGAAATAAATGGAACCCTGTGCACTATTAAGAAGAATCTGAAAACAGTATAGCCATGATCGAGAACAAGATGACAATTTCCCCCAAAATTAAAAATAGAATTAGTATATGACCCTGTTATTATATCACTAGGTATATATATCCAGCATCAAAAACAGTCTTCAGCCGGGCGTGGTGGCGCACGCCTTTAATCCCAGCACTCGGGAGGCAGAGGTAGGAGGATTGCCGTGAGTTCGAGGCCACCCTGAGACTCCATAGTGAATTCCAGGTCAGCCTGGGCTAGAGTGAAACCCTACCTCGAAAAACCAAAAAAAAAAAAAAAAACAGTCTTGAAATGTGATCACCCGAATTTATAATGACATTATTAATAGTAGTTAAACACAGAAGCAACCCAAATGTCTGTCCACAAATGAATGGATCAGCAAAATGCAAAACACATAAACAGTGGAATATTATTCAGAGAGAAAAATCTGACACATGGTACAACATGGATCAACCCTGAGAACATTATTCTATGTGAAATAATCTAATCACAAAACAAAAAATGTTCTATGAATCTATTTAAATGAGATATCTATAGTAGGCAAAATCAGAGAGATAGGAACAGCCTCAACTTGGACTCATGTCTTTAATCCCATCACTCAAGAGGCCAAGATAGAGTTTAAAGCCAGACTGGACTACAGAATAAGTTCCAGGTCCCAGCTCAGCCTGGGCTATAGTTAGACACTGACTCAAAACAAACAAACAAACAAACAAACAAACCACCATGGAAACAGAAAGAGGAAAGGTGGTTTCCAGGAGCTGGAGAATGTTGTTCAGAGCTTCAGTGGTACAAGAGGAAGAAGTTACAGACATGGATGGATGTTGGTAATGGTTACAGGTAGTTAATACCATAGAACTGTACGAAAATATTGATGATGATAAGTCTTATGTAAGAAATATGGGTGGGACCTGAGGAGCTCTTGGCAGGTAACTTCTGGGAGAAAAGAAGTCACTTTCTGTTGTGGTGTGGCCTCTGGTAAGTTGTCCATGCTTCAGTAAGTAACGCCTGCACCCATAAAGTAAGAAGGGATGGAGGTAAGGAGGGAGGGAGGAAGAGGAAAGAAAAATATGGGGGGTGCACACACAGGTTTTCTGGCCTTTTACTAGGGAAGCTAGGCTATTCCAGACGAATTTCATTTTTTTTTAATACCTAGAACTAACTTTCATGAGTCAGCAAATGGGGGTATGATTTGTGTTCCCAGCAGAGCCCACTGTCTTGCTCATGATGGTAAGGAACTGTTTGCTGGTTAATGACATAGTCCTTGCTCTATAGGCTTGTCACAGCTCTGGCTTGTAGACACTACAAGCATGAGTTGCAAACCCAGAGTCTCTGGTCTGGGAAACCAAAGAGCAGCTAAACAAGGCGGTGCTAGTTGGAAACAATATGTAAATGATTTCAGTGCTAGGTCAGCTGGGTCAGTGATAAATGGACTGCAATTCTAGTCATTGTGCATAAACTGTGGGCTGAATTCCAGCATGAGAAGAAATGGGGTCGTTTTTAAATGATACTCTAAACAAGTTAATAGCTAAAATACAAGTAAAGCATGCTGTTTTTGTTATACAAGAGGTTTTCCCAAGAATTTTTGTTTTGTTTCGTTTTTCAAATTCTTATCCCCACAGTAAACACTGATGTTTATTTTGAATAGTATGGATAGCCAAATGAGTACTCACGGGTAGTCAGCTTGTGTAGTTGAGTGCAAGCTATCTCAATGAGACCCCAAGGCCTGTGTTGGCATTTTTTTCACTGGTAGTTGCATTTTTAGACATGACATTTTTAGGTTCTATGAGCATCAAATCTTCAGGTGTCCTTTGGATAAGTGGATCAAATTGCATGGTGAGGATTATTAATCTGTCACCTGATTTATTCTCCCCTTGAAATCCCAAACATTCCTTAATCATGGTGTGAGCCTCTGTCCTCTCCTGCAAGGCTTTCTCAACAACACAATTAAGTCTTCAGAACACAAAAAGCCAGAGAAAAGTTGCAGAATGAGAATTCCAAAAAAGTCAAATGGAAAAATAGTGGTAAAAAAAAAAAATACCAAGAATTGTACTTAAAAGGTAAAATGACGATTGTGTTGCAATATATCTTCCCTGAACATTAGTCTTTTTCTACTGCTCTTTTTCTTTCTAGTTTCCACTCATTCCAAATTCTCTTACACCATTTGCAGACATCTTTCTGAAGCTCAACTCTGATCATGTCATTTCTCAGCTCATAAGCCTTCAATGACTCTTCATTCTCTCACGAAGAACAAATTTGAGCCTGGCATTCAATCTCCAAACTAGCTTTCCAACTGTCTTCCACTTTTATAAACCTTATAATCCAATTCCCTTTAGGGCCCTTGTGATCCAGTCAGCCAGAAACACTCCTGCTTTATGTGCATGTTCTGGGCCATCCTGCCTCTAAGTCCTTGGTGCACTTGTTTCCAACACTTGAACTTAACAATACTTAAACTCTGCCTGACTCCCCGAGCCTGGCTCGCACACCACCTGTTCTGGTCTGAATGTGTTCCCCACATGTTGTATGCTGAAGCATTAACCGTGACTGTATATGGACAGGTAGACTTTGAGAGAGGTAATTAAGATTATAGATGCCATTAGGGTGAGTTGGTCACTAATCCTATAGGACTTTGGTCCTTTCAGTAAGAGGATGGAACCTTAGAGATCATGTATGTACACAGAAGAAAGGCCATGGAAAGGCACAGTGAGAAGGCAGCTGTCTGTCTATAAATCAGGGAGAGGTCTCTTCAGAAACTAGCCCTGCCTGTACCTCCACCACGGATGTCTATCCTTTTGCATGGTGGGGGCTGGGCAATAAACAACCGCTGTTTAGTCCTTGGTGATCTCTTTCTGTGCCAAGCAAACTAATCTACCAGTTCCTTGGTGAGTTTTCCCTGGTCACCACACAGTCCTCTTTTTGTATTCTTGGGGCATTTTGTTTGTTTCTCTATGATAGCATTCATCACTTCTCCGTAGCAATCACAGTGACTTCACCAGCCACTAAATATGAGGCTAAGCTTAAATAATTATCTTTTGCTTAATTAGTATCTAATGGAAAGCAGTTAGAATGTTTGTGGCTTGGGTCTGCTGTTTGGACTCCTTGCTGCAGGTGCCCTGTCTTGTTTGTCTTTCCGTTGGTCCAGCCCAGCATTTCATGTCGAAGGTTAGCTGAGTGCTCAAGCTGGATGCGCAAGTTCAAGTCATACGTGTTCCCGAAACAGCAAGGAGGGAGGGGAAAGAAAGGGGCAATGGGCCTCCCCTCTGCTGAGTGTGTTTCTCTTAGGAAGCCTTTCCAGAAACCTCAACAATATCTCAGCTTACATTCCGTTAACCACAATCTGATTATACACAGCTCCTCATTCCAAGCCATCTACTCAGAGGCTGGAAAGAAATATTTTCTTACTAAATAGCAGTTTCTACCCTGCTTATGATAATTCTATCTCTTCCAAAAGACCAAGTCCCTTAGAAGCGTGTTAATTACCTCTGTTCATCCTGGATAATGTGTAAAGATCAATTTTTTTTCACAGGTCACACAAACTATTTACTGATGGATTCAGTATTAATATGCCTAAAATATACACAAAGTCTGTTCCAGAAAAAAAAAAATCACTTCCTGATTTCTGCTCAGAGGTATGAGCCTCCTAAAGCAGTTTTGAAAGTAGCGCCGTCATTATACTGTAAAGGTATTTTATGCTGAATTTTGTCAAGATGGGGGTTTCCACTCGTTTCTTATGAGGATAGGAGAGACTACTTGCCTAAATTTTTCTATAGGCAACAACCCTTTACTTCTAAGGGGCCCCGTTTTCTTGTGATTCTTCAGTCCTCACAGCAGCATGGTGAGTGGTGGATGAAACTAGCATGGCTACAGAGAATAGGCATAGGAGGGACTCACTCCCACTCTCTCAGTCCTTGCGTTATGCCCCAGTCTATGAAGGTACAAGGAACACAGAACCATATCAGGAGAGTTCCATTCAGAAACAGAGCTATACTGTTGCTGTTACTGCCTTGCCTTCAATTTTTCAGTGGGTTTGAGCCAGTGGAAGGTTATTCAGACCACTGCTCCCATGGGTAAATGTTAGGGCTCCCTTTAAACTCACAGTCTTGCTCTTGGGGATCAAAGTCTTTCTTAGAAATTTCTTTCATAAAGGCATCCCCAAAATACTACACAATCCCTCTGGCCTTGCTCTGAGATCCCCTGGGCCTCTTTCCTTGGAGCACAGTTAGCATGGAAATATTCATAGCTAGCAACGAACTTATGCCAGGTATGACAGAAATACTAAGAGAAATAGGAATATTCGTTTGTTTCTCCTAACTCCGCCCATGCCAGTGTATCCAATCAGGCCTGTGGCAAATAACAGATGTTGTTAATAACATGGTATGAACCATTACTTTGTCCAGTTTCCCAGGAGTGCATTGAAGGGTTTTCTGTGAATATGGTAACAAGTGACAAATTGTTCATGTCTATTTTCATGAAATGTTTTGACTGCTGAAGTTGTTCTATAGCAGTTCATTAAAGGACCCATAAAATATGTAAGTTTACATTTTATAAAAAGATCATCAGGAATTTCTTGGCTGATAGTATTCATTCTACTAAGCATCTGTTTTCTATTTTCTAAAGACTTGCAGCGGTGGTTGTCCAATTGTATATTAAGAGCAGTTGATTTAAGCTGGATGGAAACATCGTAACTTCTTGTTAAAGATTAGTAACCCACCAATGCAGCTTCTTTAGGAGGCGCACAGTGTGTATGTAGCACATCTGGTTTCAAAATATTAAAAATTATAAACACGCACGGACACAATCCATCTGGTCTCTCCATCTGCATAATTGTCTTGTTTTTAAAAGTAGGACATGCACTGAGTCTGACAGTATACAAAGCTGAAAAAAATTTGCTCTGCAATGTTCAGTCAGTAGTAAATGATTGAGATGAATTCTGGAGGAACATCACATTTCTTATGGGATACATAGGCATTTTGGAAAACTGCTGAGACCCTAACTATAGGATAGAGTAGGCTGCCCTTGACTTGAAATTGTGGATAGAATATTAAGAATAACAGGGATGATTTTTGATTAAGACTTTCAAGATGGCAGTAAGGACTATCTTATTTCACACTCTTTTTTAAATTATTTTTATTTCTGTATTTGAGAAAGGGAAATTGGGAGAGAGAGAGGAAGAGAAAATGGGCATGCCATGGTTTCCAGCCACTGAAAATGAACTCCAGGTGCATGAGCCACCTTGTGCATCTGGCTTACGTGGGTCCTGAGGAATCAAATCAAGGTCCTTTGGCTTTGCAGGCAAGCTCCTTACCCACTAAGCCATCTCTCCATCCCTATTTCACACTCTTAATAGCAGCTAGTCTCTATTAAATGTTTAAACTATGTCAGGCACATTATATGTCATCTCCCAATAAGTCCTCACAACATTGTCTTCTAATCCCATCTGAGAAAAGGAAACGAAACACAGGTAGGTGATTTACTCAAGACCATAGAGCTGAATCATGGTGAAGCTATGATCTCTATTTGCCCAGTATGATGGTAAGGCCCATTCTCTTGTGTTCCTGTTAATGTGGCATAGAAAATACCCCTTAAAATAATATCAGGCCTAAGATTAATAGCATTTCCCTAAAATCCATATCTCTCAAATGTTAAGAACAACTTTTCTAGCCTGCATCTCATCCATAAGTTCATTATAAGATGAACAATGATAATTAACACTTGTTAGTAATGATCACTTCAGGTTTTTAAGTTCTTTTTTTTTTACATGTGCTTTAAATATATAAATATATATATATATACATATATATATATGTGTGTGTGTGTGTGTGTGTGTGTGTGTATAGCAGAGAGGGAGAGAGAAGGAATAAATGTTTCCAAAAAAAGGAATCTGGTCTGGAAAGATGGCTTTAGCCATTAAGGTACTTTCCTGCGAAGCCTAAGGACCCAGGTTTGACACTGAAGAACCCACGTAAACCAGATGCACAAGGTAGCACAAGTACCTGGAATTGGTTTGCCACGGCAAGAGGCCTTGGTGCACCCATTCTCTCTCACACACCTCTCTCTCTCCATTAAATAAATAAATAAATAAATAAATAAATAAAATATTTTTAAAAGAGGAATTCTTATAAACAAAGCCTGGAAAAATGTATCTAGGCTCAGCAATGATGGTTGATTCCATGTGTGAGCCTATCTGTTCAAACAATGTCTGGAAATTTGGTAAAACATTATTTGGGGTGTGTTTGTGAGAGTATTTTGAGGTAAGATTAATATTTGAATTGATACTGCTCTGTGGGAAGTCAACAGACCCCCTTCTTAACACAGGAGCTTGAAGATTTGAGGAGAAAAAAGTTGGCTGCTCCCATGACAAGAAGAAACTCCTCCTGCTGATGTAGGACCTTGATCTCTTCCTGTCTTCAGCTGAACCAAAACAGTGACTCTTCTTGGGTCTTATGGCCTTGGTGGTTTTCAGACTGGCATTCACGTGGTCATTTCTATTGTTCTTCAGGCCTTCAGACTTGAACTGAAACTTCACCTCTGGCTCTCCTGGGTCTCTAGACTGCTTACTTGACCCTCCTTGGCCTCTATAATCATTGAATCATTTATAATAGACCACTCTCGCTCACCCCTCCCTCTCTCATAAACATGTATTCTTCTTCAAAGTTTCTTGAATTAGAACTGTGCATTTCCCTTTGAAAGCGCTGTCGTCTCCTTTACCTATAGTCTGTCTCACAGTCCTGCCATCTCTGCTTCAAAATGACATTCTAGGCATTGCGTCCTCCTTGCGGCACCCTGAATCCCTGGGACATTCGATTCCATCTCAGCTTTCATCGCCTTTTTCATGCTGTGCATTATCCTTGTCTATAATTGGCACATTTTTCCTCTGAAATTTCTCCCCTTTGATGCATCTGCTCCCTCTACCCAAATGCCATTCCCCATCTCTATCGAACTAAGCCATGCTTTAGTCATAACTAAACTAAGTCATGCTTTAAGCTTTATGCAATAATTCTAGCTTATGAGGGTGGAGAATTGTATCTGTTTTGTTTGTTTTCTATTAGATCATCAATGTTTGGGATAGCAAGGAGAGACAGAGAGGGGGGAAGGGAGGCAAGAGGGGAGGAGAGAGGAAGAGAAGAGAGGAGAGAGCCTTTCACAGTTTGGTAATGTAAGCTGAAATAAGTTTAAGTTAATTTACTTCACTTGCAACTTCCAAATCTCTGCAACTCACTATCTATAGAGATATGTGTTGACCGACATTTGCAAAAATAAAAACTTGGTCCCTGGGACGAGAGTCTAGCATTCTAGCATTCTCTGTTGCCTCTTCCCATCTGTTAGAATATGTAAACAAAAAGGAAACCCCCTGAAGTCACAGAAGGTCTTATCTGTGGATGCATTTTTAAAAAAGAATATTCACTATAATAAAGTCTTTCTTTATAGCCAATTTATGAACCAACTACCCTTTTAAGGCAGCAGAGCACACTTCCCACTGGGAACTCAGGCACCGGCTTGGTTCATCATGTTCTGTTGTGTTTAACATGATGTTACACATATCATTTGCCATTAGTTTAGAACTTCTTTTTTCATTATGTTTGGTATGTCTATAGAATTAAACAGAAATAATAATTATCTCCATCAGTCAGAATTTCATTTTTTTTTTTTTTGCTTTGCTCCCCAGCTGATAGCAATTGGAAATTAAAGCCTCCTGGGAGTGGTGTATTGTTGGGGGTGGGATTATGGGTGTTATAGCCAGTTTCCCCATGCCAGTGTTTGGCACACTCTTCTGTTTCTATTGTCCACCTTATGTGGGCCAGTGTCTACCCTCTGCTCATGCCATCATTTCCCCCTGCCATCATGGATCTTCCCCTCAAGTTTGTAAGCCAAAATAAACCCTTTTTACCCCACAAATTGCTCTTAGTCAAGTGATTTCTACCAGCAATGCCAACCTGGCTGCAACAATGCTTATTTTTTTCTTTTGCTTAAATAAAAATGTCTGACCAACCTTTCTTTCAGATTTAATACATGGAATTAGAAGTTAGGATTATTAAAGATCTGGACTGCTGTTTTTATATACTTACTGCATTACAAATAAGTGATTAAAATAGTCTATTTTTCTAATAAGTGAAAAATCTACAATTTAGAACTTTTCTGTTGAGCATTTGTATATAATTTCTTCTTACATATTCTATGTATAAAATATATTTTAAAAATATTATTTATTTTTTACTTATTTATTTGAGAGAAAGTTAGAGGGAGAGGCAGATAGAGAGAGAAGCAGGCAGAGAGAAAGGATGGGTATGCCAGGACCTCCAGATGCTGCAAATGAACTCCTGACATATGCACCACCTTCTGGCTTTATGTGGGTACTGGGGAATCAAATCTGGGTCCTTTGGCTTTTCTGGGCTAGAGCCTTAACCACTAAGCTATCTCTTTAGCCCTAAAATACGTCTTTTTCAAAAGTGTTTTTGAAAGCTCAAAATAAGGGAAATATTTCAAAATTACCTTTTTACTAGAGCAAGAGGAGAAGGTCATGTGTCCTCCTCTTTTTGCTCATCCCCCTATTTCTTTGAGGCCAAGTCTTTCATTCAACCCAGAGCTTCCTTTTTTTTTTTTTTTTTAATTGTTTTAGGGTCAGCAAGCCCCAGTGATTCTCCAAATCTGATTCATTCGTCTGTGCCTTCTCTGCCCCCTAACCGCACAAGACTGGGGTTACAGACATGTGTGGCAGTGATCAGCTATTTATGTGGGTGCTGGGGAATCAAACTTGGGCAGTCTCAGTTTCTCTCAGGCCCTCATGCTTGCATGATAGGCACTCAACCACTAAGCTATCTTCCTAACACCTTGCTGGGCTCTATGAGAAGTTCTCCATCTTTCTCTCCCTTATGCCCACCTTTAAAAATTCTTTACTGGGAAAAAAATTCTTTTAGGTATTGACTACTGCATGTGCTAAACTTCTTTCCTTTCCAGCAGTCCATATAAAGATAAACTGTAATTAAGAACAGATAAAATAACCAGCACACGAATTTTTTTGTTTGTTTGTTTTTTTGAGGTAGGGTCTCACTCTAGTCCAGGCTGACCTAGAATTCACTATGTAGTCTCAGGGTGGCCTCGAACTCTTGGCGATCCTCTTACTTCTGCCTCCCAAGTGCTGGGATTAGCCACCTGGCCTGGCTAGCATGCAAATTTTTAATAATAATTTAATAATCTTGATAATATCATCAATATGTCTTCATTCCTCATGAACATTTTTTTTCCAAAGGTCAGTTCAGCCATCCTATTATTTATAGTGCAGTGACATTATCAAGATATTGAGAGTTAAGCGATGAAATAACACTTTCTCAAGTAGCTTAACAGCAGGAAATGTGAATGGAAGGCTTTTTTGATGGAGAGAAACATCCATTATGGATAGCCCTCATTATATATTTGCTTATGGAGTGCGTTTTCAAAGTTGTTCTAACATACAATCTTGTACAGGTGTCAGATCTTGGAGCTGGTGAAGTCCAAATACTTCAGAAAACACATTAGGAACATTAATTTTTCCCAAGCCAAGAAGAGAAATAACAGTGTCTACTCTCCTACTTCTTTCAAGTTCCTACTCTTCCTTAAAACTGTACAGCCCTTCTATATTTTACATCGTGGGGTCAATGGTTGCATAAATTCAGTTAAAAGAGTACCTCGGAAAGTTTAGTTATTTCATGATACACACAGTATGTGTGTGTATGTGGGGGGGGTTGGGGGGGGTAGGTTATCCTAAAGGATTATAAATGAATCTTAGAGACAGAAGAATGTATCTGTTGTGAGTGAACAAATAGAAAACATACCAGGTGGAGCTCAACCAGCAATTCCAGGTGACAAGGATAGAATTTCTTCATTTTTAGCCTAGTAGGTTCTTAGTAAAGTATTGTCAGAAGAAACACTGCATGAGAGTTAGAATAATAAAGTAACTTCTAGAAATGATATTACAAAGTCTGAGAAGTGAGAGCAATACAGGGACACTGAAGAAAGTGTTAGGTTCTTGCCTATGAGGCAAAACACACAATTAGAAATGGATGCAAAGTTACCAAATGTGATTTAAAACTTACATAAAAATTAGAGAATATAAACATACGACCATTTGGTTCATGTTTTTTGAATGTTCTTCTCTCTGATAGAACCAGGAAGCATCTTGATAACTCTTTCAACTCTTCGGACTTCTGAGGATGTAAATCCCAGGAGTGTAGCTGAGCAACTGTAGTTACTCAAATTGGAAGGGAAAAAGCTCCATGGGAAAAGACAATTTTAATGTCATTGCAAGGCTGTTCACTAACATTTTAGCTACGGATTAAAAAAACACTCCAAAAGAAAAACCGAGGTTAGGTCCAGGATAAAATGAGTCATGTTTTAATGACTAAACGGAACCTCCAGATTATGGAAACACAAGTGCACTTATGTCAAGATCTGTGAACTGGGTTGACTACACCAGACGATGACTGTCTTAATAGGCTTTCTTTCTTTCTTTTCTTTTCTTTTTTTTTTTTTTTTAGCAAACCAATTTTGGTTTTCCTTTTACTACTACAGTTGTTATTCTTGTAAAACGATCTTTGAAAAGTAGCATTTTCCTAGTCTTTGTAACCTCACATTAAGAAAATACCCATATTTCTCCTTTAGTTATCTCAGATGAAGACTGCCTCCCAACTTCAGAAAGAACAAAGTTATATATAGTCTTCTGAACACATGGGTGGTAACTTGAACTTGACCTAATGAAGTCAGGCTTACAAGTAGCCTGTCTCCCAGAGATAGAATGTTCACTCTGAAGATAGAAAGGCTATTGCTTCAACTTGGAGGATGGCACACATTTCAAAACTCGAGCATCCCTGGGAGGTGAATTCAAGACCATCACAAGGAACAATCTCCACTGCTGCTTTCTTATTTTCTGTCGATGATGCAAGAGTTAAACAACATGTTTGAATGGAACATTTAATAGCAAAAGACATTTATGATGTTTACTTAATGTTCTGGACCATTAACCATCAATGACATGAGTTATTGTATGTAATATCTCGCCAAAAATCTTTTGACCAGGCTGCATTTTACTACTCACAGAGCTGCCAGCATCCCAATTTGAAAAAAAAAAAAAAAAAAGCTGTGATCAGATCCTAGTTTTCTCAGAGGACTTTGGATTTGAAAGTATCTTGCGCTGCCAGAAGTACCTTTTGAAGTTTACATTCAGATGGATATTTATTTATTTTTTGCCTATAACAATGACAGTGGTTGAGATAAACTGTTTAATTCTAAATAGAAAACACATCTGCTGCGTGTGCATTGTTTGTGGTTGCTGGAGGGGTGACAATTTAAACCAAGTAGCACACATGACATTTTAAGTGAGATGTTGTGTGAGGGCTCACAGCTGTTGACATTGTCCTCTTTGGCTCTACAGGGCCCAGTGGGAGTGTCAGAGCCAAAACCCCCATAAGTGAGTTCATTGGGAATGGTTATCTGGGTATCTTCTGCATTCTTTCATTCTAAGAAAGTAAGAGTCTAGCAAGGGGAGATTTAAAACACAATACTTTCCCTAGTTATATTTACTTGGCCATTTGGGAAATTTAGCACACATTTTTCAAACCTGTTTCCCCACTTTGTTTGAAGGGAGAGAATATATACATTAACCTAGAGAGCAGATATCTTTGTACAATCAGTTTCTTCTATGTATTTTTCTTATGTTTTATAAAAGTTTCGAAAATGTTTTCACATAGTCTTTTTGTGCTTCTTGTTACAAATAATGCAAATAATACAAATATTACCAATAATATTTAAAATTTTGACATATCATAAATTTTATTTTAGAGAGAGAGAATTGGCATGCCAGGGCCTCAGCCACTTAAATCAAACTCCAGAGGCTTGCTCCACCTAGTGGGTATTTGTGACTTTGCGCTTGCCACACCTTTGTGCATCTGGCTGGAGAGTCGAACATAGGACCTTAGGCTTCCCAGGCAAGGGCCTTAACCACTAAGCCATTTCTCCAGCCCAATTTTGACATTTTAAAATGAATATTGCCCATAATTACAGGCCTTCATAGCTCCCTTTTGTTTATGGAAAGCAAAATTAGTGATTTTCATATCAGCTTCTAATGTGTTGCCGTACTGCCATTTTGTATCTAATAGTTTTTTATGCAAGCTTCTTTAGAATTAGAATTTAAAAATTCTTTTTTAGAATTACATTTTCAAAACTTAAATTTCAAAGCACTTTTTATTTGTGATAATACTGTTTTCTATACTCTATTTAATATACTCCTCATTTACATACTCTTTTTTAGTTCTCAATCTCAAGTCAATTATCTAACACTTTTAAAGAAACATAGAAAATAATGATGGCAGGGCTAGAGAGATGGCCTTAATGGCTAAGGTGCTTGCTGGTGAAACCAAAGGACCCAGGTTCAATTCCCCAGTACCCACATAAAGACAGATGCATAATGTGGCACATGCATCAGGAGTTCATTTGCAACAGCTAGAGGCCCTGGTGTGACCGTTCTCTCTCTCTCTCTCTCTCTCTCTTTCTCTCTCTCTCTCTCTTTCTCTCTCTGTCTGTCTTTCAAATAAATAAATAATATATATTAAAAAAGAAAACAATGTTGGTGATAGTGTATGTGTTAGTATTCTAATGATGTGACAAAATGCCTAGGTAATCAACTTAGAAGGAGGAAAGATGTATTTTCGCTTGTGGTTTCAAAGTTTAAGTCCATGGTCACTTTGGACCTATGGAGATGCAGAACATCATGGTGAGGCTATATATCCTGGTGGACAGTGTATGATAGAGCACAGCTGTTCACATCAGGACAGCCCAAATGTGAATGAGAGAAAAGGAAAGGCCAGGATTCCAATATCCCCTGTGAGGGCACGTTTGCAGTTAACTAATTTCCCCCAATGAGAACTACCTCCTTAAGTTTCTACTAACTCCCAATAGCACCATCAGCTGGAGACCATGCCTTCAACACATGAGCACTGGGGGGCCATTTATGATCCTATGAACCACATCACTGAGCATGTTTATTATTTTCCTAATTTAGAAAAAAAAAAATTCTTCTAGAGTTTTACTGTTAAGACTGGTGAAATATTTGGTTCAATTCATTCAGTTTTTAACCTGTTAGCATTTATCTAAAAATACAAGGACATTTTAAGATCTAATCAACATAGTAATAATATTTAATAGTAAAATAACAAGTCCTTAATATTGTCAAGGATCCAATCAATAATCACATTCTGATTCTCTTGTAGAAGTTATGATAATGTCAAAAGTGGGGGTCTTAATATGCAGAGACATTCATCCTACCCATAACTGGGCTAAATCCAGAATGCATGACCCATATACCTCAACAAGGAGGGGCCAGGGATAGGGGTAGGACATGGATGAGCCTAATAATGGTACCAAATTGAATGTATTCACTGAGTACAAAACTAATTAATAAAAAAAGTGGGGGTCTTATCCAGGCATGGTGGCACATGCCTTTAATCCCAGCACTTTGGAGGCAGAGATATGAGGATGGCCATGAGTTCGAGGACACCCTGAGACTAAAGAGTGAATTCTAGGTAAGCCTGAGCTAGAGAGAGACCCTACCTTGAAGAAACAAACAAACAAACAAAAAAGTGGGGGGTCTGGAGAGGTAGCTCGGTTGGTAAAGTGGTTGACTGACAGGCATGGGGAGTATAGTCAGGTAAAATGCTGGCCATGAAAGTGTGTGCCTGCAATCCCAGTGCTGGAGACACAAAGGAAGATGGATCTTTGGAACGCTCTTGCCAGGTAATGTACCATAAGTGGTGGGCAGATAGTATGTATACTTGAAGACTAACACCATGGTTGTCCTCTGCCCTGTACACATATTCACACATGCAGCCATGTGCCTCTACATACATGAAAACATGACAAACATGCATATGCACATGCATACCACACACATACAAAAGACTGAAAAGTCAGCATCCACAAAGACCCACATATGATCATTAATCTTTCTTGAACATTGTTTAATCTACAGCCTTCCTCGTGGCAACATTCTCTTTATTTTCCTCTTGGGACCATTTTACATTGAAGAAATTATTCATGCTGCATGATTTGGATAGTTGGAATTTTGGAATCTACATCTCCATGGTATCAATTCTTTGGTGGGGCAGGTATTTTTGAGACAAGATGTTGCTATGCATTCCCTGCTATCCTGAAACGCACTGTGTACCCTAAGATGGCTTCAAGCCTTGACCTCTTGCTTCAACCTACTGAGTGCTAGGATTATAGGTGTATACCACTATGTCTGGCTTCCACAGTATCATTTTAACAGTCTATTCTCTTATGTCTGGTTCCTGTCTGTTGGTGGTTTAATTTAGAAGGGTTATCAAATTAAGATCTACTGATCTATGTAGCTAGTGAGTTCTTCCTTCACAAAAGACAGGAATGGTTGGGTATCTGCTTTGTGATAATTGCTTAGTTCCATTAGTTAACACTTGTGATAACATGATGATTGTTGTAGTTTAACTCCCCCAACCCCTATTAAAATGTTGAAATCATGTCCAATGTAAGGGAATTTGAAAGTAAGATCATTGTTATGTAATTAGAATTAGACAACGTTATGAAAGTAGAACCTGCATGAAGGGGATTGCTGTCCTTAGAAAATCCTCACAAAAACTCGTTTCCTCCTTTCTGCCTTTTAAGGACACCAGGGGAAGGCCCCATTTATGAACCAGACACTGAACTGACCTTGGACTTCCTAACCTCTGGAACTGTCAGGAAAACATTTCTGTCATTTATAAGCCATGTGGTTCATAGTGTTCTGTTATCACAGCCCAAACCGACTAAGATGGGGTTATGAGCTGCTTGGCTTTGTGATTTCCTACAGGAATACAGAGTTTAAAATGACAAGGATCCCTCCAAAACAATTGCCAACCTTTGTGAGGTAGCACAAGTGCTTGTTGTGGGTTGACTATGTCACCACACAGAAAAATAACAGAACGTATATCAGCTTTTCAGGGAGAATACCAAGCCAAGTCAGCTCTGTTCAAAATGGTTGCCAGCAGTGTACACTGACTACTATGACAGAAGTGATTTCTATTGACTTGATCACTTTGAGGCTTCAATGTTTTACCCATGCTGACTTTTATTTTATTTTATTTTTATTTATTTATTTGAGAGAGAGAGAAAGAGAAAGAGGCAGAGAGAGGGAAAGAGAGAATGGGTGCTCCAGGTCCTCCAGCCACTGCAAACAAACTCCAGACGCATGTCCCCCCCGTGCATCTGGCTTATGTGGGTCCTGGGGAATTGAACTGAGGTCCGTTGGCTTTGCAGACAAACGTCTTAACCGCTAAGCTATCCCTCCAGCCCCATGCTGACTTTTTTACATGACTGCCAATGCCACGCAGTGAGGAACTTAAACAATATCTCACTTCGTTATGATAGTTGTTTTGACCCTTGTGAGTCTCCTGAAATGTCTTGGGGAGTCTCAGGAGTCACTGGAGCACACTTTAGAAAGCACCGTACCTTGTTTGAGGTCCCTACTGTCAGGAAGATTCTCTCCCACTGTCCCAGCGCTATTGACACAGCTGAGCCTGCACATCAGGGGACTGTCCAGGGCCACCCAATGATAAGCAGATGTCCTGCCAACACCACATCACCATACTTCAGTTCTCTGTGTGGTGCTTATCACTGACTCTTGATTTTCTTGATTATTTAGATTTTTTTTCTTGTTTATTTTCTCTGTCTTCTTGCTAGGGTATAAACTATTTGAGAAAAATGGCTTATTTTTTTTCTTACACATTCATATTTATTTTGTACCTAGAATACTTGCTGACATATAGTAAGCACTTAAAATATTTACTGAGAGAATAAACAGAAACATTTGTATTTACATAGAAAACGTATAGGAGATGATACTGGAAGCAGGGGTCACTTATGGGGATTGAGAGAGGGAAGTCAGGACTTCCTGACACAATGAGAGTAGAGGGAATAGATGTGTATTAGATAGTGTCCAGGCTTTACTTTCAAAAAAGCTTTTAATTTTTTTAAAGATATGTTTGCTGCTAATTGTGGTCCTCATTTGGAAAAGCTTCTCTTCTTAGATTTCTTTGGCTTTTACATTTAATATTTCTATCTGATCATATTTAACATAATATGCCTAATCATTTGCATAAGTCCATTGTCTGTTGCCATCACACACTGGGTTCTTTATTTCAGGTTTATTTAGCTTACATTTTTGACAGCATAGTCGACTAGTAAAAAAGAAGCCAGTCAGGGCCAGAAGAGGCCATGAGCATAGTGGCAGTCTCACTTGATAACAACCTGTTCTTGTGAAAGCTAAGGCTCTACTTGAGGCAAGCATTAATCAGTGTCCTGAAGACCGAATTACCTTGCACCAGGCCCTACCTCTTATAGGTTTCCTAACAGCAACACTGTCAGATGGAGTACCAGACTTCCAGCACACAAATGTTTAAGGCACATATTGAAGCCATAGCACCATCCCCCTACTAGTGTTGGTGCAGTAATATGACTGGGTGACCAGAGTGGCAACAGGCTGTCTCATCTGTCACTCTACTCCTCTCTGAATATCCATTTTTCTTTGTGCTGTGGTTTCTCAATAGCACCCAATTTCAAAACCCACATGCATCCCCAGAACCTGGGGGGAGGTGAGGGGAATTAATGACCTCCATTTCTAAATCCTCTGAAAATGCAGACTCAGAACATTCCTTGGGTCACACTGGAAAATACACCAATTCTATGCCTAATGAGCTCTTTCCAGAGAATCAGCAACACACACCCAAACATGGTGGCAAGGAACCCTTGCTGGTGTCTTCAACAATTTCTCATATAGCTGTCAATGTTTTAAATAGAACAACCTCAAAGACTACCTAAAATACAAACATCTGGGCAAGTAGCCATGCATTATGTGTGCTACAAATAAAAAGCTGGGAAGCTCCATTAACAGTCCATCGAGAATAGGGTCTAGCTTCTAGACCCTGGTTAATAAACTGGTGCTAAGAAGGTGATGCAAGTACGTCCTGTTCTTCCCCTAGTGTTCTTTTCTTCCTTAGAAGCCTTTCCCCCAGTACATCTTCTGCTTAGCTAGTTCTTTCTCTTTCTCTTTTCATCAGAATTTTACTTTCATTCTGCCAAAAGCCTGTGGAGCCAGTGGGCACGCTCTGTGTCTCGTGGCTCCCAAGACGTTAATATTCTGAAAGTGTATTGTCTTGTACCCTTGCTGCTTTTTAGAAAACAGAGCCTGTAAGACAAGTGTACACTCTCTTCTGCTGATGCTGGTTCTGTCACAGAACTTGCTGTGTTATTTCCCGGGGATCCCTCTGCACCCCCGTCAGTGCTCAGAAAGACAACAGGAGCAGAGCATGCGGTGGGAGGGACTCACAAAGCCAGGGTAGCTTTCGTCCTGAGCATGAACAGAAGTGACAAATGAGAGACCGAAAAGCCTGCTGCAGCTTCCCTCCACATTACCAGCACCTTACCTAAAACACACACGCACATGCACACACGAAAATAACATGCCCTTCAGGTGTGTTCTAGTTCAATTGTTTTAAACCCAAATACCCGCAACTGTAGGGGATCAGTGGGGTGCCTTTGAATCAGTATTGGGCAAACTGTTAAGGCTTTAGTTTTGCCACTTGTGACCGGGTCACAATATTTAGGGAAATCCCACCTGAGCCTCAGCTCATATCTTTCCTTTTCTGTATCATATACTTAGTAAGATCCGCCTACCTACCCTGCAAGGGTAACATGGGGCACCATCAAGAAATTCTAAGATAAAACACTGCGATTCATACAATGTGTTATTTTCTGCTGACTTGTGGATCCCTAGGGTGCTGGAGCCGCGGCTTTGTTACTCATTTTCCCTCGAGACTCAGCCAACTATCTGACCTGAGTCGAGACCGGATGAACACTGGGTAATAAGCGGTCGAACTCTCAACCTTGTCATCATGTTCTATTTTATTGTCAACATGGTAGCCTTTGAGGGGGAGGGATCTATCCTTATATCACCTCGTATCTGCTCCATAGCCACTAACCCTTCTCGTTTAAGCTTGTTTACTTTGACTTATGTATTTGCTTGACAAATATTGATGAATATATCTAACACCATGAACACTTGGGAGGAGAAAAACATTACTTGGTGTCTTCACATCATAAAAAGGCATGAATACTTTAAGCTGAAATTCCTAAAAAAAAAAGCCACACATGCATCCAACATTCGGCAAGGCTGATTGACTAATGGGAACGTCTAGGATTGTGCAAAGTTGGAATGTTGCAAGTCCAAAGCCAAATTATTTTTGGCTATCTCACTTAGCTCCTAAATAGCCATTTGTTGCATAATTTTGTATATGACCTAACATTGTTTTGACTGTTAGGTAAATCATGTTGGAATGTACAAACAGAACCCTAGCTTCCGCGCACCCACAAGCGAAGACTACCATCAGATAACATCTGAGGCCTGTAGCACTTACTTGCTCACATTGTAGCATACCTACCTGATGTTGTCACCAACAAAAAGCATCCTGATTTGTAGTTTTATTTGTTCTGTTACTATAGAACTTCATGAAACTGTTTCCATGTTGGAACGGGGGATTTGAGGTAACCTGAAATTGTGTTCCCAGGCCATGGTCACTCATTGGGCTCCAGAATAAATTAGCTCTTATTTCCTCTGAGCTGAGAGCTGTGTGTTGCGTGTGTGTTTGTGTGTGTGTGTGTGTGTGTGTGTGTGTGTGTGTGTTGACATACAGTGAAATTTAAAAAAGAAGATATTTTATACTACTAGAAAGACAGCTAAATAGGTACACGATAATGTATAGAGACTCAGTGTGGCTAACACTTTTGGTGGGAGAGTCTGGTATTTATAATGCAACTATGGTTGCACATTTTGTCACTCCAGGTGCTGTTACTCCATGATTCGCTGAACTCATTCCCTATGTAAACCTATCTGCAATAACACGTTCACCGAGATGTGCTCCTAATCATTCTGCATTGCAGTCTCTAACAATAGAGTCCCCTCAACTCAATTCCTCTTTGACTAAGGCCCCATGATCAACGAGTACTCTCCAAAACAATTCTTTTAATTATCTTCAAACATGGACTTTATAATGAAACAATACTGCACAATGTATTCTATTCCTGGTTGTGATACATAAATGAACACTTTCGATACTTGAAAGCACTTGTTCATAAGCAAGTAGCCATAGGAGAGGTGCTGGGGATGCCAGTGTTGATGGCATGCAAAGCCCTGGCCTTCAGAGTTCGGAGTCACAAAGAATGGTCACTGTTCTGTTCGATATCTTGAATAATGATGTGAACCATTAGCACATCTATCTGCTAAAGACATTTGAATTTTTTAGATAGTTTCCAAACATTACTACTTTCCCTATGTTGTAGAACAAAACTACAAAATGCTTTACAAGTTATTTTAGTCAATATTAACAATAATCCTTTGAGATTAGCATTATTGCCCTTCTCATTAACTCATTCAATGTCCGCTAGTGGGAAGGCGCATCAGCTTTTGAAGCTGGTGTGTGAGACTTCACAGATGAAATTGTTCACCTCTGTTCCTGTGCAGCTATCTTCTCTGAAGTGAAACACACTCTTCCTAGAGGGAGAGGGAGGCCCATAAAACTCAGGAATCTTACAGTACTTACAGAGCTCAGAAAGCTCCCCAAATTTATAATATTCACAAGAAGACCCTTCCCCCAGGATTTTATATCTATAGTAACAATTTCTGGGGAATAGGAGATTCTCTCTGGGGGAGGTATCTGCAAGTTGGGAAGTTGGGCATGGAGCTCCTGGGATGCAGCTGTGTGGAGGGAGTTGTCACTGGTACTGGGATGGCTTTATACTGATGTAGCTGCTTTGAACCCTTCATGGTCCTAAACGTGACCCATCACTATGCTCCTGTAAGTAACGTCAGCAAACCCACTGCTTCACTAAGCTAGACTTGGGTAGAATCATTTCTCTACTCGGTCATTGGTACCCTGTCAGAGGTGAATAGATGTTGCTCACATGTTCCCAGAAAATCCACACGACACTATTTTACGTCATTTCTAATTTTAAAAGACTGATTTTTCTTAAGGACCTTTCATGGTTTGTACCAACGTATTTACTTTTGCCAAATAAAACCTACAGCCTTCACCATTTCTTCATTGAAGGCTTGGGGTGATATTATAGAACAAACCATAGCTAAGAGTAGCTCTATTGTAAACTCTGCATTGATCAGGATCTTATCCTTCAGAGGTGATACAAACACAGGTTTTCTTAAATATTAAAAATATATTCAAACTTTGAGAAGGCCTCATATTATAAAATATTGCTGTGTTGTGATGTTACAAACAGAAATAATAAGGGAAAATCTATATTGATATGATTATACCTCCATAATCATATTTGTCACGAGTCTCCAGGAAAAATAGAAGCAATAGGATGTAAATTGTCTACAATTTATAATTCAATCGATAATTCAAATGCAAATGAGTATTCTTATATTTGAACTTGTAACTACAATTTATCTACATTGTATGTATAGTGTAGGGTATATGTATGTATATATAACGAGAGTGATTGTAAGGAATTGGCTCACACAAATATGGAGGCAGGAAGTTGCAAGGTTGAAACCCAGAGCAGTCAACTTACATCCTAACTCCTGCAGGCTGGAGGCTGGGGAAGGCCAGTATTTTAGCATACCGACAATGAGATAAGAAGAACTTTCTCTACCTCAGAGATGGTCTGTCCTTTTGTTCTGTGAGGCCTGTGACTGATTGGATCACCCTTATCCATACTGACCCCTAAACTTTTGTCTATTTTATTTGACAAACACAGTGAACACCTGTTAACCTTTTATGGTCTTTGTTGTGTGTGATTTGATCCACATTACTGACATTTGATAATGTATATGAAAGAGGTCATCTTTTCCAACTCTTACTTTCTGTGTTAAAATGGCAAAATATCCATGTTGGTGTTACCCCAGGCATCCACCAAGCTAGGAGTCAGCATTTATTACATGAGAACTGTGTGCCTGATGGAAAATAAGACCTAAAGCTGTGGAAGGAACTGAAGCGAAGGAGGAAGCCCAAGGGAGCTGTGATGTGGCTGGACCCCTGGTAGAACAGGCTGAAATTGGTGACATGTTTACGGTATGAACTCCTGATAAATGGACTGGAAGAGCCCCAAGGGGTCCCTCAAGCCTCAGCTGCTAATCAGACTTGAGGACAGAAGAGTAGGTGGTGAGGGAAGTACCTGTCCCCTTAAGAAAACTGGAATCAAGGTAATATACAAGGTGGAAACTGATATAAACTGCTTGTGTATATGCATGTGTAATGCAATGTGTGTAGTGTGTGTGTGTGTGTAATGCTGTGTGGTGTTTGGTGTATGCACATGCCCTTGCTGTGCCCCATAAACTCACCTGTAGCAGGGGTCATTCACCTATGCTGGGGGGGTCACTCACCTGTGGTGGCTGGAGCTGAACATGGGGTGTCCCACTCCATTCCTCTTCATCATGGTCTTTTTTTTTTTTTTTTTTTTTGAGCGGGAGTCTTTTCTTACTATTCTGGAGTGTGCAAGTCTCCACTGATCATCAGGTCTCTCCTCTGGGGTTATAAGTCTGTGTGACCACGCCCAGCTATTTACATGGAATTGGAATCAGGAGATTTGAACTGGGGCAGTGTCAGGCTCCCTCAGGCACTCATGCCAGACCTGCTGTTACCCTTTCACCATGTCCATTTTATAAGTTACACTTCATCCTATGTATAGATGAATACATATAAACAAACATAATTACATATAGGAATTTTCATGGGTTCAGGCACCCACAGAATGTCTTGGAATGCTCCCTCTGTGAAAGGAAAGGACTTCTATAGGTTTTAAATTTTCAAACAAAAGCTGGCACTCTCTCTTTTTCTCCCTCTCTGTCTCAAATTTAAAAAAAAAAGAGAGAGAGAGACTAAAAAAAGCTGGGCATGGTGGCCCATGCTTTTAATCCCAACACTGGGGAGATGTGGTAGGAGGATCAACATGAGTTCAAGGCCAGCCTGAAACTACAGAGTGAATTCCAGGTCAGCTGGGCTAGAGTAAAACCCTACCTCAAAAAAAAAAAAAAAAGAAAAGAAAAGAAAATAGGAAAGGGAACACAAAAACAGTAAAAGTATGTCAAAAAATACAATAACATAACACACATTAAATTAGTTTTTATAATTTGTGAATATATTAGTTTACTTTTGTTTGTTTTTTTCAAATTCATGAATATAACATTAAGTCAAAGCTTACATTTATGTATATGAATATATATGTATAAGAATATATATGCATGTGAATGTATTTATATATATCATTATAAAAAATAAAACTATATTATGCTTATGTTTGTTGCCCATATTCCAGTAAATAACCCACATACCTGTTTATCCAAGAAAACTCTAAATTCAGTGGGTTACAGAAAAGAAAAGTAAGTAAGAGGGGTACTAGTTGGGAAGAAAAAGGTACAGCTGGAGTGGAGGGAATAAAAAAGGTAACAGGCATTGAATATGAGAAAACTATCATATATATGAAATTGTTAATAAATAAAAAACAAGTCAGTAAGCTAGAAGGGAGATATAATGGAATAAAAGGGAGGGAGGGAGGAGTTAATAAGATGGTATTGTATATATATAAGTAGAAGAACAGATTAATGGTGGTGAAAAGGCCTAAGTGAGGTCATGGGAAGAGACTGAGTAAAGGAAAGGTGGAGGGAGGGCTAATCAAAATCTAAGAGGATATAAATAAATCATATGGAAACCTACTTTTTTGGACAATGGAACACACAGGAGCCATAGATTGTTACCAGAAAATTTTCAGTGCCAGGGATGGGATACCTTCCAGTGAATTGTTGGCCAGGGAGGTCCCTGATGCCCCCAAACATTGCAAGCCATTGCCTAGACCCTTGGTTTCCCACCAGGAATAGATGGTAAGACCCTATTTCTGAAGATTCCACATACTTGGGCTGCAAGGTTACTGAGAAACCCTGCTGGAGCTGAGCTGAAAACTTCCTCCATGTGGACCAGCTGACAGAAATCTGGAAAAAGCCACACTGCATGCAGTTCAATGGGAGAGAAATCACGAGTGAAGATACCCAACAGTGGACACTACAAGCCTTATATTTGGCCAGCTAGGCCAAATGAGCTAACGGGTGCAATAGTGGCACATCTGTTATGGGGGAAACCAACTGCCCTCTAATTGGACTGGAGGTCCGCTCCATAGGAGGGAATATATCCCTAATACTGAAAATCTACAGCAGAGGTAGTCATGAGGCTATAGGAGTGTAATGTCTGCTGCTGTCTGGCTAAATGTATATACTATGCTCATCAGACTGCCTAACAAGCACTTCTCTTAATGTTCATACCCATATATTAATGCTACTCTCACTTTGGGTTAGAGAACCTTCTCTTTTCAGATGGCAGTGACCTTGGGATTACTCAGAAGGCACCATGGTACTGAGAAGAAGTGACAAAGGAGTGCTCAGCACTGAAATATCTCAATCATACCTTCCATGGCTCAGGGTCCATTCTGGAAGAGGTGGCAGAAAGAATGTAAGAGCCAAAGGAAGGGTAGGACTCCTTACAACGTGCTCCTCCAGACACAAAATGGCCTGGATATCCATGACCTCACAGTGCCTGATGCTACTCACAAGACCATCATAATAGGAAGAAAAGATAATGACATCAAAATAAAAGAGAGACTGATTAAGAGGCTGAGGGGATATGATGGAAAGCAGAGTTTCAAAGGGGAAAGTGGAGGAAGGGAGGGAATTACCATGGGATATTGTTTACAGTTATGGAAGTTGTCAATAAAAACAAGAATTAAAAAAAAGAAATAATAAAATGAGATTGCTTACAGTATTTCCCTCAATGGCACTAAAAGGAAAATCAATTGGGAGACATCTTCACTCTCTTAGAGCATCTTGTACAACCTTCCTCTCTTCTCCAACTTTCAGGGCTCTCTTTTCTGTTCTCACTAAGCTCAGGGCCTTCCTAATTCAGCAGCTTCCAGAAGTGAACAGCCATGTTCTCTAACCCATGCGTGTATCAGCCAGTCTAAGCTTGGCTGGTCCTCGCACTCTGCTTCCCCTCTGTGATGGGTCAGCTTGTTTGTGGGTCCCATCCCTGACTCACACAAGTGTCTTTTCTCCTGCAACCATCAATTAAACCCCTCCTTTGAATCAGTCCCCTCAGTACATGAACATGTAGTACTCACCATCTTAAAACAAACAGAAAAACCTTCTCTTACCTCATTCTCCATATCATTCTCCATCTATTGCTTCATACCTCCCTTCCCTTTTATAACAGATTCTTCCGAGGAGTTATTTATATTCACTGTCTCCCCTTCGTGTCTTTCACAGTCCCTTTGCAAGCCACTCTGAACCAGTTTCCACTCTACTCAAACAAGGCTTGCTTGGTCACCAATGGCATTCACATTCCAAAGAAAATGACCTCTTTCTGGTCCTTGTGCCCTCTCACTTGTTCCCCCTGGGTCTTGAAATGTTTTACTTGGCCTCTCTTGGCTGCCACTTAGGTTTTCCTTCTGCTTCAGCCACCATTCCCAGCCTCCGTTGAATCTCTCTTTCCTCCCCCTAAGATCAAAACGCTGTGTTGTCAACAGGTGTCTTTTGACCTCTTCTCTTTCTCCATCTAACATGGATGGCTTAAGTCAAATTGAGTAATCTATCAGATAAATGTCAAATTTCAATCTCTACCCTTGCTGACCTTTTCCCTCATTCAGACGACTGTCTCTGTAGCACTTCTGCTTGATACCAGAAAGGTGGCAGTCCTCCCAGCCAAGGACCACCAGAAGTACATGCTAAGACCCTGCTGCATAACACATAAAAGTACTTTGAAAAGGTATTTTCAGAATTAGTATTTAGGTGTTTAGGATTTTTCTACTTTACAATGGTGTTAACAGGGTATGGATTTAGTAGAAATCCTGTTCTGAATTTCTAATTTTGACCTTTCCTTGGGGTAGTGGATGGGGTGCAATCCTATCTCTCAATGCTGGGCAGTAAAGTGAGTTGTAGCTCCTAGTCAGCCACGTGATTACGAGACACAATATCCAATGCCCTGCAGGATGATAAGACATGAGGTAGGTTAGAGGCATTAAATGCATTCTCAACACACGATGAATTTATCAAAACTGAATCTTAAGTTGAGGAACACCTATATGTGTTTTTCCATATCACGCTAGTGATGAGCCTTCTGTATAGGATCAAAGGCTGCAATCCTGCCCACTTTCTGGATAAGCATTTCTTATTCCATACTGATTCCTACCACATGTAGCAATAACCACCTTAGGTCAGATGGCTCCTCAGGCAAAGCTATCACTAATTCTAAGGCAAATTTCCCATGAATTTCAGAAAGGGCAAGGATTCAGATGTCTCATACAGTCATTTTATTTTTCTTCTCTCTCGTGTTGTAAACATAAGAATATTATGATAAATTAATTTTTACATGTATTACTCAGCTTACACTGAGATATATGTTTTACATTTTCAAAGTCAAATATAAAGGAGTACTTTTTTCATAATGCTATACAAGATTTATGGGATATAGTCAAACTATATCTATCTCAAGTGGAATAAAATAAGTCTTCCAATACGTACCTGTCTTAAATACTTTACCTAGTAATCTTATAGTGTAGTAAAAGCTAACACATATTCTTGATGCTGTATCATATTTTGATTCTTTTTTTCAACTACTTCTCCATTTTCATTTCCTATTGCAAAAGCAGAAAGCCCAGAAGTTAGGCCTATGCATGTGTTTACAAAAGCTGAACCCAGAATAAACCTCACAGGGCTTGCAGAGAAGAATGTAGGGGGAAAGGAGGGTTGCAATAGTATTAAGGGCATGACTTTGTCCACTCATCTATTCTGTTTACACAGCACTTCTCATCCCTTGATTATTTTGCTTATTGTCTCCTCGGGTCTGACGACACGCTCCTCCAGAGTCGAGGCTGTGCTGTTCAGTGTGTGCAGCAGTTTCCTTCTCATTGTGGGGACCAAACACCTAACCACAATCAGCTGATGGGAAGGACAATTTATTTCAGACTTACAGTTTCAAGGGAGAAATTTCAACATGGTGCAGAAAAATCTATTGTTCGTGTCTTGTATATCAGTCTTAGAAAGACATGAGCTAACTCAGAACATCCAGTAGGTTGGACTGACCAACCCCAAGGTTTGCTCTCAGAAACACTCCTGCAGCAAGGCTGCATCTTGCAAAGCTTCTACCAGCTGGCGATTAGGTATAAGGCTTGCCCACAAACACTGGAGGACATGGGGGACATTTTTCTTTCAAGCCACCACACTGCTGTACCAAAGTGTCATCATCATGTTGCTTCTTTATGGTAATGACGTTTGTGAAGTGGCTTTTTTTTTTTTTTTTTCGAGGTAGGGTCTCACTCTAGCCCAGGCTGACCTGGAATTCACTATGGAGTCTCAGGGTGGCTTTGAACTCACGGCGATCCTCCTACCTCTGCCTCCCGAGTGCTGGGATTAAAGGCGTGCGCCACCACACCCGGCTGTGAAGTGGCTTTCAATGAAGCCTAGGAAGTTTCATATCTATTACTCACAGATGGTTGGTAAACTCATGAATCCATTTCTTCTTTATTTTGTATCAGTGAATATTTTTAGTCATGCCTCTCTAGCACAGAGCTTGGCTGTCTACAAGGTACCTCTTATTGTAAGTCTTTATTTACCCCTTGCTTGGGGGTCACTTGCTTGACCTCTGCACACCCTCCTTTATAATTGCTAAAACAGAAATAATGATGAGGGGCTGGAGAGATGGCTCAGTGGTTAAGGTGTTTGCCTACAACACCTACCAACCCAGTTTCAAGTCTCCACATAAAGCCATGTGCACAAAGTGGTGCATGCATCTGGAGTTTGTTTTCAGTGGCTAGAGGCCCTGCCACACCCATTATCTCTCTCTCTATATCTCTCTCTATCTGTCTCTCTCTCTCTCTCTACTTGCAAGTAAATAAATAAAATATTCAAAACAGAAATTATGATTATAATGACTATCTTGTCTCAAGAATAAAATATAGACATAGACATGGGTGGGAGATATATGCTATCAATAAATTTAAATCTCCTTTCCTCCCCCTGCCCCCATTTGTGGACTATAATTTAGAAACCTGAAAGTATTTGGCCAGTTCCATGGATATAAAAAATATGGCTAAAGTGCAGAGAAATGTTCAGCAAGGTTCAGCAGGCTAGTAGATATAGGAGGTGAAGACACAAGGTTTATGTAGGCTTGAGAGTGCAAGAAAAACAGTCCCACACTTGGGACTTGGAGAAGACAGAATTCAGCACAGACCAGCCCAGGAAATGCCAGTTCATTTACACAGTATCTCCTCATCCTCAGCTGGGAAAGCTTTGGAGCAGCTGTGCACTTTCCTTTTGTTTCCAAAACTCAGTCCAGCTCCCTCGTGATCTGTTGAGCTTCAGCAGTTTGCTTCGCATACCCTTCATGCTCAGAACTGCCTGTGGAGACCCTCCAGCCACCCCGCCCCAGGGTTACAGCTGGGGACACCTAAGGACCCTTACCAACTACTTTGCCCAGCTCTCCTTTATTGGCTTTTCCTCCATGGCATCTCCCAATTCTGCATGACACTCATATTCACCCCCTTTTCCTAATTTGACATTGAAGCAATCATGCCTAACAGTCTTTCACTTTATGGTTCTGTTCTCAGACATGTAATATGTTTAAAGTGCTCCCACTCTACTGTTTAGATTTATCAACCCTTTCATATTTTACAAAGTGACATGAATGCTGCTGCTTCAGACATTGAGAAATGGCTAGTTTTAAGAAATTAGAGCACTCTGGGGGTCTGTCTTTTAAATTTTATCCCATGATCTTGATTAATTTTCCCGGTTTCCTAACTGGCAGTAGGATAAAGGCAGACTATTAATTCCAGCGCTTCTAAGTGATTGCTACAGATATTCCTATTCATCCACAGATGCGATGATAGATTGAGTCTGAACGGCTTCTGCTGATGAGAACCAGGAACAGAGGTGGCTCAGACTTCATGACTGAGTCCATTTGGAATCAGGATGGTAGTAGACTTCTTCCAAAGTAACTAAACAGAAACAGCTACCTGTGCTGTTTACCTGCTTGGAAACTGACAAATTTAGTAATTTAGAAATAACTGAGTAGTAATATATTTTAAGGTACTAGGATAAATGAAGTTAATATATGTATCTAGTTATGTAACATGTATAGGATGCATACACAGATAGTACATGGATGATATGTATGTGTATGTACATGTGTGTGTTATTGTGCTCTTAATGCTCAAATATAGTGCTACCTTTATGATGACATTTACCAGGAGGAGATGTGTTACTGGGATTGGGCCTTAGAGTGATTAGCTCAGTCCTGCTTACCACACTCGGTTTCTCTACTTCCTCCTTGATGCTATGGAGGTACCTGGCTTTCTGCTCATGTCATGTTTTCCGTCATGATAAAACCTCTCCTTGAGGGCTGGAGGGATGGCTTAGCAGTTAAAGCATTTGCTTGCAAAGCCAAAGGACTCAGGTTCGATTCCCCAAGACCCATGTTAGCCAGATGCACAAGGAGTGCATGCATCTGGAGTTTGTTTGCAGTGGCTGGAGGCCCTGGTGTGCCCATTCTCTCTCAGACTCTTTCTCTGTCAAGTTAAAAAAAAATAAAAAAAAAAAAACTGTCTTTGAAACTGTAAACCAGAAACAAACTCTTTTCTGTCATAAGCTCCATGTGGTCAGGTGTTTTGTCCCAGCAATGAGATGGTAACTGCTACCATTTTGCCAAGTGTACCATGGTTTTTCATGTCTTTCATACCTTTGCATATCCTGTGTGTGCCATGATCTATTCACCATAACCCTTGCCAAAAGTTTTGTTTAGTGTCATTAGGTAAAGTACAGGTTCTATATCAACCCTTCCAGCTATCTTGCTTGATATATCTCAACCCAAAATAAAATGATTCATCTGTGAGTTACCTTTAAAGACACTTTCAGAGTGGATCTTCTTGTAGTATTGCCATGTGTTCCTTTATGCGACTAGTGTATGAATTGACAATAAGTAAAATATGGTTGAATGAAATGGAATGGTATAGCCACACAGTGCTAGAGAATACAAAAAAAAAAAAAAAGTCTTATCCAAGTAATAGAAAAGGGGACCCTTTGAATGACTGACCAGCTCTAAGCATAATAATGTAAGGACTGCGGTAAAATTATAACTAATCCCTGATTCAGCAAGAAATAGAAAATCATCCTGCTAGGAGCTAATTCTTCTTTAGGACTCTTTCTTGATGAGAAATGACAGAAAGAAAATGAAGGATAATTAAGATGACAACTTGGCTGACTGGAGAAGGACTGGGAAGTATATATCTATTTTGGGAACTGTATTAGTTACCTCTCTTGTTCCTGTCACCAAATGCTTGATAGAAGCAATCATACGTAACCTATTAAAAGTAGCTAGTATTCAAATATGTCCTTGCCTACTCCAGACAGTATTAATACAGGGTAATTAAGTGGAGATGATGATGTTTATGACGATGATGACAGTGATGATAATCTTGATAAAGAGGAGAAAAGGAAATGGGGTAGAGAACTGAATAGGGAGTTCTCAAAGGAAGAAATACAAATAGCTAACACACACATAAAAAATATTCAACACAATTAGCCATCAAGGGAATGCAAATTGAAACAACTATGTGATTCCACCTTATTCCATTAAAGATAGCAATCATTAAAAAAATCAAATGAGGGCTAGAGAGATGGTTTAGTGCTTAAGCGCTTGCCTCTGAGGCCTAAGGATCCTGGTTCGAGGCTCAATTCTCCAGGACCCAAGTTAGCCAGATGCACAAGGGGGCACACGCATCTGGAGTTCGTTTGCAGTGGTTGGAGGCCCTGACGCACCCATTCTCTCTCTCTCTCTCTCTCTCTCTCTCTCTCTCTCCCTCCTTCTCTCTGTTGCTCTCAAATAAACAAACAAAATTTTAAAAATCAAATGACAATAAACGTTGGTGAGTATGTGGAGATAAAAAGAAACCCTTATTCACTGTTGGTGGGATTATAAGCTTGTACAACCACTGTGGAAGTCAATATAGAGATTCCTGAAAAAGGATGAACATACAGCTGCCAACAGACCCAGTTATTCCCTTACTGGGCATTTACTCTACATGTTCCATGCTTCTCTACAGAGCTATTTGTTCAACCATGGTTACTGCCATTTGTAGCTAAGATCTTTAATCAATCCAGGTGCCCAACATTGGATGAATGGATAATGAAATTGTGCTACATTTACACAATGGAATTCTAATCAGCAATAAGAAAAATGACACAATGAAATCTGTAGAAAAATGGACAGACTTGAACAGAGCATACCCAGCGAACTCACACAATCACAGAAAGACAATCATCATATGGTCTCATTCATCTGCATTTCCTAACCTGGATCAGCTCAAGTTGTTAACATACCTGACAGGCAACTCAAGGCCCAGAGAACAGTGGTAGAAGGGCTTGGGGGAAGGGGATAGTGGGAGAAAAACATAAAACTAAACCCCAAATTAACTGGTACTATAGAAAACTTTATCCTTGAAGATATACTAAAAGACTGAATCCTCAATAGGAGCTTGGGGAAAACACCTAAAAAGAAGGGCTCTGGATAGGGTGGGATGAAGCCAAACCTTAAAAGAAAAATGGGGGCTTTGGTCTGTAATTCCCAATATCAGAAATTGGTTGCTACATACAATGATCTGTTGATTGGAGAGCCTATGAGGTCCCCAAAAGAAGACAGGCTTCTGTTAAAGCACTTTATTACCCACCTGAGGTAAAATGTAAGACCCTATGGCTGAAGAAACTATATGCTGCCAGCACAGAATATGGAGAGACCTGGCTGGAAATGAAGGGAGCCAGTTAGGTAATTAAAAGATCTAACTCTGAGAGAGACAGAGAGAGAGAGAGAGAGAGAGAGAGAGAGAGAGAGAGAGAATGAAGGGAGAGTAGAGTAGTTTGGGCAAAAATACCTTGCTGGGGTGGAGGAAACATTGCCCTGAAACCATAGTCTACTGCTGGTAAATCCCAGTCCCAGAACTGCAGTCACCTCCCACAGTGATATATTGGTCAGAGAGGCCCATGAAGTCCCCAAAACAATGCAGGCCATTTCCAAAGCATTTGGTTTACCCACCAGAACTGGATGGTAAGACCCTATTGCTAAAGACACAAGAGGCTTCAGCCATGGGACAGTGAAGATTGTGCTGGGATGAGAATGGAAGCCAGCTCCTTGCTGGCTAGCTCTCATGCTGGCTGAAAGTACTATGTGAGCTTCTGGGGATAAAAGTCATCAACAGTGTGAATAAATAAACATGGGAATCCTCAGGCTACAAAATCCACAAGAAAGGCAAGATCTTCCCACCAGTGCAGTATGGCACATATGTTATGGGAGTAATCAACTGCCCTTTAATTGGATAAGTCCCAGTCAGTGGGAAGAAATTCATGCCTGGTACTGAGAACCAAGTCAGAAAGCCTATAGCTTAGAAGGTCATAGTCTCTAGAGGGAAGATTCCACTATTCTTTGGCTAAATGAAATGGTTATGGCCATCAAACGTTTTTCTAAATGTATTTATTTATCCCCTTTGACCAATGATGCTCTCACTCTTGGTTAGAGAAGCTGAGATATCTGTGACTATCAGGGAGACACAAGACCCATAAAAATGACAAGAAGAGAAAGCCAAGTGCATAGCACTGGACAAGTTACCTCTACCACACCTGTCAGGGCCCAGAAAACATTGCAGAGGAAGTGACGGATTAAATAGGAGTGCTGCTCTCACTGCTAGCCTGAGAACCTTCTGCAGGGAGATGGTGGCAGTAGACACTGAGGAGACTCAAAACTCATCAAAGCAGAAAATAAGAAGTTGCCAAGAGGACAACTATAGGAACCCCTTCATGGCTCAGGGATCATTACAGAAGAGGGTGCAGAAAAGAAATGAAGCTGCTACAGGGTAGGAGGTGTTCCTTTGGGGCACTGCCCTCCCCACAGGAACAGACTGGTGTGTTCATGACTCAACAGCGGTAACTGATACTCCCACTGAGGAGTGGGCATGGGCGAGAGGAGAAAACTGAGGGTAACCCTGTGGGAATACGACCAATGTGCAATATGCTCACACACAAAAGTCCCAATCTGTTTTTAAAAAAGAACAGAGAACAACCATGCTGTTGCAGTTAACTCTGCATTACTGTCAGAAAACACCTGACTAAGAGCAGCTTGTTGAGGAACGGGTTTATTTTGGCTTACAGACTTGAAAGAGAGCTCCATGATGGCAGAGGAAACTAATGGCATGAGCAGAGGGTAGACATATCTCCTGCCAATGTCAGGTAGACAACAACAGTGGGAGAGTATGCCAAACATTAGCAAGGCGAAGCTGGCTATATCATCCATAAGTCCACTCCCAACAGTAGATCACCTTCAGGAGGCTCCAAATGCCAAATTGCCATCAACTGGGACCTAGCATTGAGAAAACATAAGGTTATGGGGGACACCTGAATTAAACCACCACATTCTGCCCCTGGCCCTCATAAACTGGTAACCATTCAGGATGTAAAATGCAATGCATTCAGACCAAAAGTCCTCATAGTTTTTAATCAATCCCAATGAGGTTCTGACCAGAATGGTCCTTTAAGCTGTACTTATAGCACTGCAAGACGTCTCTTAGGCCAAAATTTCAAATATACATTCCTCCTTCAAATTAGTTCCAAATGATGAATGGTATAGTCAGGTTTCTAGCTGCATTGATCCTACTTCTTGGTACAAATTTTACTGTTGAAAGTCAGCTTCATATTGCTGGCAGAAAATGCCTGACCAAGAATAGCTTTTAGGAGAAAGGGTTTATTTTGGCTTACAGACTCAAGGGGAAACTCCATGATGGCAGGGAAAAACAATGGCATGAGCAAATGGTGGACATCACCTCCTTACTAATATCATGGACAACAGCAGCAGGAGAGTGTGCCAAACACTATCAAGGGTTGGCTGACTATAACACCAATAAACTTGCCCCCAACAGGATGCTCTAATGCCCAAATTGCCATCAGCTTTGGACCTAGCATTCAGAACACATAAGTTTATGGGAGACATGTAAATCAAACCACCACACATGCCATAGTCTGAGAGCTATCCTTTCTTGAGATATCATCCACTGAGTAAATTAGTTCAATATTTGTGAATTCAGCCTCAGGTTTCCAGGACATGGGCAGAATCCAGCCAGGTTTTCTTGGAGAATGTAGTATGAATCAACTCTAGTCCAAGTCCCATAAGATTCCTTATTCCCTTCTGAAACCTTGTGAGGTACAACTGGTCTTCCATACTCACACTAGAAGGATCCATTCAGCTCTGCTTACAAGTAGGTCTTCTGTAGCCTACCAGTATTAAATGCTTCCAAATTCTTCCCACAAAACAGTTTCAAAGGCCTACGAGTAACATAGTCAGGTATTCATAACAATGGCCCTGCTTCTTGGTACCAGCTCTCTGATGGTAAGCAATTTGTGGAAAGAAGGGTTTATTTTGACTCACAGCTTGAGGGCATAGCCCATCACGGTGGGGAAGGCAAGAAGTCCATGGAGGCCATGGTGTACACCTGGACTCCTTCTATCTCACCACACCAAGAAGCAGACAGAGAAAGGGAATGCTGGCTGCATCTGTCTTTCCCCTTTTCCCCTGTTTAGACCCCAGCCTTATGAGATGGTGCTACCTCCATTGAGAGTGGGTCTCCCCTCCTCAGTAAAATCTCTCTAGAGATTCCCTCAAAGACACACACAAGGATATCTCCTAGGTGATTCCAAATCCAGTCAAGTTGTCAATGAAGACTAACATTCATCATTCCTGGCAGCATGAAGATGTGAATGATACTGTGGTTACTTATGTCCACACAGCACAATCCTGGAAGCTAACCTGCAACTGTGCCCTCAAGCTTCACACGCTGATGTCCTGCCCCTACTGTGATGGTTTCGGGTACATAGCTGAGAATGACCTTGAACTTGTTTTGTTTTGTTTTTGCATGTGTAAGTGTATGTGGTATGTATGTGTGTACATGGGTGTGTGTGTATGTGTGTGAGTACATGTGGAGGTCAGAAGTCAACATAAGTTGTTTTCCTCAGTTATTTTCCACCTTGAATTTTGGGACAAGCAGATGCTGGGGAAGAGTACTCAGGTCCTCATGCTTACATACCAAGCACATTACAAACTGAGTCACTTCCCGAGCCCCATGTTGTAGATTTGCATATGAATAATCAGAATGCCTTTTCTCCTCTTTCTTTTTAATTATATCATGTAATGTTGTTTTTCACTTTTTAAGTTTTTGACTTTTTTTTAATTTATTGATTATGGACATACTTAGTGTGGATCCATCATGTGTTGGTACCATCCTTTCCTTCATCCGTGCTCCCATTCCACTGGGGTCCCTCCTCAGTAGAGTTGTAGGTACTCCTCATGGGTTTGTGATTTAAGTATTGTAGGAGGAACAGTCAGTCGTTGGGGGGAGGCAATGTCTCTGGGCATGATGTCCAAACCTGTGGCTCTTACAATCTTTACACCCCCTCTTCACAAAGTCCCCTGAGCTGTGCTGGGGGTGTTTTAAATCTGCTTCAGTGATGAGCTCTTAGGAGCCTCTGGATCTCTGCTTTGGTAGGTGTTGAGTATCCTCAGGGTCTGTCTCCTTCACCCTGGTGCAGATTGTCAGGTTCACCATAGAGGCTGCATTCTTGTTCATCTACCCAGTTCTCTGTGATTTCAGTTGTGGCTTGGCTGAAGTGATAGGAGCAGTTCATCTCCTTGGGTCTCACTACCTTCTGCAAAAGATGATTCTCCAATGAAGAGTAGATACAACACAGGTTAAATGGGATAAACCTTATTAATTTAGGGAGAACTTGATGGGTGTAGTCCCTCTTTTAGCCCAGGAGTAGTGGGAACTTAACATTGGAGAGCATAATCTTTGTCTCCATAGGATTCTGATCTGGTTTCCACTTCTAGATATAGCTCCTTTCTACTCAGTGGATCTCTTAGTCAATCCGAAGCTATTGGTTTCCCACTGAGGCTGTGTGCAACTATTGCACTGCCGTGTCAGGTTGTTTGCTTCTGAATAGTTTAGACCTCTGGTTGCTTAGACCGTTGTTGGTCACTTTACCCTGGTAGCTCATGTAGCACATTCCAGCACTAGATGAATAAAAAAGGTGCCTTGAGCATGGCATGGTGGCACACTCCTTTCATCCCAGCACTTGGAAGATAGAGGTAGAAGGATCGCCTTGAGGTAGAGGCCACCCTGAGACTATATAGTGAATTCCATGCTAGCCTGAGCTAGAATGAGACCCTACTCAAAAAAGAAAGAAAGAAAGAAAGAAAGAAAGAAAGAAAGAAAGAAAGAAAGAAAGGAAAAGGTGCCTTGAAGGAAAGACTCCACTCCCCAAAAGCTCCAGCTTAAAAGAATACAAATTCATATGAAAAGAGAGGCTGAACTAAAGACTGAAGCCACTGAATGGGTTTGCTGCTTATAAACAACTACCTATGGAAGTGTTTTCCCAGGTTCAGCCACTGAGACACAGAGACCACTGTAGAAGGGACCAGCCCAATTATATTCTGATCTGGCAATAGGACCTAAGAGGGCCATTCATTGTTACTGGTTGTGCAGCAACACAAAATATAAGAGTGCTGAGGCAATGCAATAAGAAGCAATGTGAGATTCCTTGACAGGAGGCTCTGAGAGACCTCCGCCTCTGTGAGGGTGTTGGAGAATGCCGGGACAGTGGGATCCCTGCCAAGAAAAGCTGAAGTTATAGAATTTAGCTGATCCAAGGAGGTTACATGTGTGTCAGGTAGCAGAACTGGAGGAATGGAGATACCCAAGGCTATGAGAGCCCAGGTGGTACCTCCAAGAGCCCCAGGTTCCAGACATGGATCTATGGCACTGCAAGGTTTGGTGTTTGCCCTGCTGGGTTTCAGTTTTGTTTTGTTCTATTTTTTTTCCTTGCATACCCATATTCCTCCCTTTTTGAGATGAGAATGCATATACTGTGTAATGTACTGAAAATATGTGATTTCTTTTTTATTTTATAGGTCCTACAGCTTATCTTGACTCTCAGAAAAGACTTGGAACTTTGGTGGATGGAAAAGCATTGGGATTATTAAACATTATAGGGACTTTGAAAGTAGGGTGAAATATATTTTACATAAGCCTGTGAAAACCAGGAATGACTGCTGTGGTGTAAAATAATATGTTTGAGTATCAAGTAAACAAGAAGAGGACTTGTGATGATTAATCTTTATTATCAACATGGTTGGATTTGAAATCACCTCAGAGACACGCCTGTGGTGGGTCTTTGATGGGGTTTGCAAAGAGGCTTAACTGAATAAGAAAGATCCATTTTGAACGTGGGTGGTGCCATCCCCAATGGGTTGGGGTCTTAGATTGAATAAAAATGTTCAAAAATGAGAAAGATAGATGAGTGCCATCACTCTTCAGTTTCTGCTTCCTAATCCATTGAGCTGTGAGAAGTTACAAACATATGTTCCCCTCACTATGAACTCTGTCATGTTTTCCAGTCATGACAGACAGGACCCTTCAAACTATGAACTACAATCAACGCTTCCTTCCTTAAATTGCTTCTTGTCGGGTATTTAGTCACAGCAGTGAGAAATGTAACCAGTACACACATCCTAAGAAACACTTTACCCTTATCTAATAAATTAAGAAGCACAAAGCTCTTCATTAACTAATTCTTTGGCAAGATTTGCAAGAGATGCAAGTATGCCAGATTGTTTATTTCCACAGTTAGAATGCTATGGTTTGAATTTGGTTTTATATACCATATGTGGAGAAGTTGGTGAAGTCTTTGAGAAACATCTGGAATCAAAAGGTGTCTGCCCTAATAAATGGTATACCCTCATGTGTGGTGCTGTGTCAAGATTGGAAGTTCCCCTAAGACCTAGTTTTGTTATTAAGCCTAACAGGTCTTTTGTCTCCTCTTCCACACACACACTCACTTCCTTTCCACTTTCTACTATAGTATCCTAGCCAGAAACCACACTAGTTACCAAGATCATTCTCCTAGACTTCTACTCCTTGGTACCAAAACATAACTCTTCTTTATAAATTTCCTAGTATCAAATATTATATTACAGTACCACCATCATACTCCTAGACTTCTAGTACTTGGAACCAAAACATACCTCTTCTTTCTAAATTTCCTAGCTTCAAATAGTCTGTTATATCACCAGAGAATAGATTAAACAAGACAGTATGCTCTTTCTCTCAATACCTTTTTTCTTTTCTGCCTGGATACTTCCCTATGGAAAAATCCTGTAAGTTCCACTTCAGGAAGTATCTAGATAGAGAACTCTGTCCCATCCAGAGTTTAACTGTTCTCTTGCTTAATATATCTTTCATGAATCTCCATTATACCAAATTATATTTATTTATTTACTGTCTTTCATTTTTTAATATTTGTTATTTATTTCTTTGCAAGCAGAGAGTGTGTGTGTGTGTGTGTGTGTCATACAGAGAGAAAGAGAGAGAGAATGGGCATGCCCGGGTCTCTTGCCACTGCAAACCAACTCCAGATGCATGCATCACTTTGTGCATCTGGCTTTACATGGGCACTGGGGAATCAAACCTGGGCTGTTAGGCTTTGCAAGTAAGTGCCTTAGCTGCGAAACAATCTTTCCAGCCTCATTTCTGTCTTTTCTAAACTTGGTATGCTCCTTGATGAGGGGTCTATTTCCTTTTTATAACATTTTATTTTTTATTTATTTGACAGAGAGAGGCAGAGAGAAAGACAGAGAGAAAGAGGCATAGAGAGAGAGGGAGAGAGAGAAAGAGAAAATGGGTGCTTCAGGGCCTCTAGCCACCACAAACCAAACTCCAGATACATGTATGTTCTTGTGCATTTGGCTTACATGGGTCCTGGGGAATTTAATCTGGGTCTTTTGGCTTTGCAGGCAAGAGCCTGACTGCTAAGCCATCTTTCCAGCCCCAACGAGGGGTCTATTTCTGATATCAGGCAATGTGTCCTCTGTAATTGTCTGAAGAAGTATCTCTCACACAGTTTGAAATAAAATTGTGTTCTTCCTTCCTTTCTTTCTTTCTTCCTCCCTTTCTTTCTTTCTTTCTTTCTATTTCTTTGTTTAAATGCAAATAGAGGAGAGAGTGAATGATAATGGGCATGTCATGGTCCAGTGCCACTGCAAATGAATTTCCGATATATGTGCCACTTTTTGCATCGGGCTTTGGGTGGGTACTGGGGAATTGAAATCAGGCTGTCAGGCTTTGCAAGCAAGTGCTTTTCACCCCTGAGCTATCTCTCTAGCCCCAATAATGACATTTTTCTTATCAACACATCAACATTCTCCAGTTGAAAAACAAAAGAAATTTTATTTACCTGGAAGTATTTTAGTGGTCTTGTATTTCATGAACTTAAAAACAAAATATAACTTCTATAGACACTATAAATCACTTTGGAGACGTAATGATTTCTAAGGTGAATTTAGTTGACTAATGACTTAGGTTATCTCAAATTGATTCATTCTGTAGAAATGATATTATAAAAATTAAGTTGCCTATTCTCTTTTTTGTTGTTTCTTTCTTTCTTTTTCTTTTCTTTTCCTTTCTCTCTCTCTCTCTCTTTTTTTTTTTTTTTTTTTTTTTTTTAGGGTGTCAGGAGTCCTTTGTTTGTTTGGTTTGGTTTTCTGAGACTGGCCTAGAACTCAAGGTAATCCACCAACCCCAGCCTCTCAAGTGATGGGATTATAAATATGAACCACCACCCCCAGCTTGGTTTATTTGTTTGTTTTGAGATAAAGTATGTAACATCCCAGGTTGATCTCAAATTCATAATCCTTTTTGCCTGGCCCTCCCTAGGGCTGAGGTTAACTTGTCCTCTCATCTTTTATAATTTTCCATTCCTTTGCATTAAAAATATTTATATTTGAAACTTAGATATTATCCCCTTTGGCCAGAACCTTCAATGCCACCCACAGATTGTTTAGGCAGCACAGGATGAGAATGAACTCTTTTGCATGGAAATCATCAAAGTGCAGAACATTCTCTCCATAAAATTCCCATAGAACATCCCTGTGCAAGCCTGTCATGGGCTTTCTTTTTCCAGTTGGTTATTATTAATTGTTTCAATTATTGTTATTGAAATAGTCCCAAAAGATTGAAATGTGATTAGAACCAACAACACAAGCATTTTAGCAAACGTATCAGCAGCTTATGAAATGAACTGCCACTCCACAGCCAACTTTTTGTTTTGAACCATGTTATGCAATAAAATGCAAGTGCCCCAAAATGGACACAGTCCTTCACTGTGTTTTTAGATTAAATTATAGCATTGTTCAAGTGATTTTGGTATGTGTGTTACTTTATCTTTATTATTATGGAGAAAAAAATTGGATATGTGCTTTGGAGAAAATTATGGCCTCATCAGGACATGAATAAATTACACATGACTCATTAAACCATGTCAGTGTGAGTCAGATAGCATTTATTTATTGTTGGTTGTTTCAGAAGTTTACAGTTGCTTTCCAGATTATTTCACTGTACTTTACTTACCCTCACTGGAAATTCTTTTCCTATGGTGAACTGTCTGGTTTAATTTTATTTCCGTGACTTGACTACTGAAAGTTAAAATTTTAAATGCCCTCATTTATCACTTGCCATGAGATCTGGATCACATGATTTTCTTAGAATTACCAATGGCTTTATGCCACTTATCAGCATGTGGTATGTTGGTACATGACTGCAGTGGAAATGAATTTATCAAGATGCATTTATTATGTGTCATTATGTTATGTTCCGAAAAAAATTAATTGCAAAAAAGGCCTATGTCATCCAACCATTCAAATATATTGAAAAAATCTTAAATAAACCACTAGAACTAATATCTGTTATGTCACATAGTTTAGTCATCAAGATAAATTTATGTGATATCTGGATTTTCCTATTTGTTTCAATAGACTGCATTGATATGAAAGCCATTTATTGATCAAAGCTTCTGAAAGTGTTAGATATTTCTAAATGTAGAAATATGGTATAAGGTAAAAATGTAGATGGTTGGGATGCAGCCAGAGGTTCCTTCCAATATTGGATGGACCTGCAGTCTACCTATTATATGCGCAACAGTTTTGTCATCTACTAAGTGGAAGTAATAATAAATACTTTGGGACATTATGATAAAAATTAAGTGAAATCTTAAATGTGTACAAAGATGAGCTTATAATTGTTTTAGTAGATGATAATGGAGCTAACTAGAGAGATAAAAGCAGTGTGAGAATACGTGGTGGTCATCTGGGTAAACTGGAAATTCCTTTCACTTTATTTAGAATTTTACTTTAAGTCAATATATGCATAATGTAATGTGCTTTCAAATGGATAGCATTGGCAGCAAGATGATGATGATGGTAAAGATGATGTTTTCGAAGGATGGTGTGGGTTAAAGTAATACAATACAGTTTGTTTTGATGGTGGTCTAAAGTGATTAGACTGTATTGTGATGATAGTTTGATATGTAGATGGTATTATGATGGTGGGATGATAATGTGACTGATAATGGTAGCAGGAGGATAGGGTGTGATGTGTCAACAGTGTAAAGTGGAGATGAGCTCATGCAGTGACAGTGTAGTTTCTCTGGCTGATACAGATTTTTGTATAAGGAATGATTCTAGTGGTTCAGAATCATATTGATAAGTGTATGAACTGGTTCTCAGATTTCTGTGAATTATTAATGCAATTTCATATAGAGGTGTGATGATTCTCTTCCCAATGGTAAACAGACACTGATAGCCCATGGCATGGTGGGGTACAGTGATATAAAATATCCCCACAAGATGCTCCTAATTAAAGATCTGTGCACGGTAAGGTTGTCGTGATCATACACTGATATCTTAGAATACTCTACTAATCTAATGAGTACAATTGGCATTGACTGGTTACTCCTCAATAGACTAGAAGAAAAGGTAGGGAGAGGGCCCAGGACCCCACATTTGCAGCCTAAATTCCACATAAATGACCTAACACTTCCGTATCTACCCTAAAATAAACCCTACTTAGTTGCATGGCTGAAGGTCTGAAAATCAAACCTATTTTGCTGTCCTTTGAGTTTATTGCAACTTAAACTGAATTTCTAAGTTTTCAGGATGCCTTCTGTTGAAGTAAAATCATTGACTACAAGAAATGGGATCATACAAAAAGAGATTTAAAACACATACCAATCCCAGTGTAGCTCTGGACATCAAGCTCTAACCTTCTAAATAGCCTTCTTTGCCAACAGAAGCAATGCTGGTAAATGTGACTGGGGGATTGGGGTCTGTTTCACCTGAGGGAGCTGTCATATCCTGCTAGAAGTACTCCTGCTTTTCCTCAGAGCCCACATCCACCATCTGTGGTGGTTTGAGTCAGGTGTCCTCCATGAACTTAGGTGTTCTGGATGCTAGGTTCCTAGCTGATGGAAATTTAGGAATTAATGCCTCCTGGAGTCAGTGTATTGTTGGGAGTGGGCTTATGGGTGTTATAGCCAGTTTCCCCATGCCAGTGTTTGGCACACTCTCCTGTTGCTATTGTCCACCTCATGTTGGCCAAGGGGTGATGTCCACCCTCTGCTCATGTCATTCTTTTTACCTGCCATCGTGGAGCTTCCCCTCAAGTCTATAAGCCAAAATACACCCTTTTTTTCCCCTAAAGCTGCTATTGGTCTGGTGATTTCTGCCAGCAATGAGAACCTGACTGCAACACCATATTTCTGAGCACTTCAAGTCCTATCAGATCCTTAATGATGAGACAGAGTGTGACCAATGAAAACAAGTATTATTCTACAACCACAATTTTTCCAATGTATATAAGCAGATATCCAAATAAAATGTGTGGGAATGGATCTTAAAGTGTAATGCTTTTACCCAAATTTATTAATAATGACTATGAGAAAAACCACTTTGGAAAGCAATATGGAGACTCCTAAAAAAAACCTGACTGTATATAGAATTACCAACAGACCCAGTTATTCCCTTATGAGCATGTACCCTAAAAGCTCTACACCTTAGCTCAGAGAGATTTGCTCAACCATCTTTATAGCTGCTCAATTCATAATAGCCAAGAGCTGGAATCAACCCAGATGTCCATCATTAGACGAATGGATAACTAAGATGTGGGATATCTACACGAGGGAATACTACACTGCAGTAAGGAAAAACAACACAATGAAATTTGAAGAAAAATGGTCAAACCTGGAACAGATCATTCTCAGTGAACTCACCCAATCACAGAAAGATAATCACTGCATAGTCTCACTCATCTATAGCTCCTAACCTGAATCTACCCAAGTTGCTGCCATACCTAGCAAGCATCTTGAGGACCGGACAATAGGGAGGGTAGGGAGGGAGGGGAGGGCAAGGAAGAGGGTAGGGGACACAAAACTGGATCCAAAAGGCAATTGTACCATAAAACTCTACATCTTAAAAGACAGACCAAATGGTTTAACCTCCACTAGGCCCTTAGAGGGAACAGCAGATTCACAAGGCCCTGGAGAGGGTATGGTGAAAACTGACCATTATCTCCTCCTGTTTTTGCTTCTCTCTCTCACTCTCTCTCTCTCTCTCTCTCCCTCTTCTCTCTCATCTCTCTATCTCTTTTATATCACTTATCCTTTTCTTCCTTCTCTTCATGGGTGCTGACCTGTAACTCCTGGTACCAGCAGGTGGATATCATCCACAATGAGCTTTTGATCACAGAGACCTACAAGGTTTCCCAAAAGAAGACAGATTGATGTCGGAGTGCTTGATGAAAGACCCTACTGCTGAAGACACCATACAGTATTGGCATGTATCATGGAGCAACATGGCTGGAAGAGAGTCAGTCCCCAGACAGCACGTCTAGTGCCAGAAGGTGCTACATGAGCGACTGGGGGAATTATGACCAACATCTGTCCAAGCCACGCATGGTCTAACCTACTTAGCAACAAACAACCTAAGGTGATACTCATACAAGTGCAATAGTGGTGCATAACCATGGTGGGAAACCAACTGCTCTCGATTTGGCTAACTGATCTGTTCAGTGCAATGAAACCCATAGCTGGAGCTAGGAAACAAGTCAGAACCATATCCAAAAATGAGCCTGCTCTCCATTAAGCTCTCTCTAAAAAACAATGGTTATCACATTTACTTGGTGCTAACTTTACTCTCCATTGGAGAGTCTGCTTCTCTTTTTTAGATAGATGCATATCCTAAGGAGAGAACCACCCCATCATACCTCAAAAGAGCCCCAGCTGAAACTAAGAATAATTTGGGAAACATGAAAGAATGCTGTTTTCTGGGCAAATCAGGAACCAGCACAATGGTGAAGGAGATAGACACAGAGAACAATCAACGCTTACCAAACCAGATATCCAGAGACACAGAGGTGCCCAAGATCTCAACACAGAAGCAGACCTAATATGAACCCAACATGGCTCAGGGAATTTTGCAGAAGAGTGGGTGGAAAGACTGTAAGAGCCACACATTGGGTCATGACATGCAGAGACATTTCCTCCTACCCAAAACTAAAGTCTAACCCCACAATGCACGGCCCATATACCACAACAAGAAGGGTCTCTGTGAAGTGGGGGACAGGGAGGAGGCTAACAATGGTATCAACTTGACAATATTCACTGACTACAAAAATTTTTTAAATGAATATATTGATATCTCATATCTAGGTGAAATATAAATTATTATAATCTTGATCATGACTTGGAGAATCTCTTACAATTGTTTCTTTACCCCAAACAACAAAACGTGCCATGTAAGTAAACATACCATTTGTAGTGCATACATGTAAGTTATAAAGATTAGTGTTTCCATATTTGTACTGAAAAGAGAATAAAACATTTTCATACACAAAAAAATACTAATGACTACAAGAGTGAGTCATTTTCAGGTAGCAATGCACGCTCACTGTTCTCTTTTAGGTATGAGTTGAGTCTCTAGCCTTGGGTCACAATTTAGTCCTCAGGAGACTGATTGCTGTATATTCCGATAGATATTATGCCATCTCACTACACTGATGACATTATGCTGACTAGACCAGAGAGCAAAACGTAGAAACTATCTTATATGTGCTGATAAGACAACCATGGTTTATAGATGTGGAAATAATTTTGACAAAAATTCAGGAGTGTTCTACCTCAGTGAAATGTCTAGGAGCCCAGTGGCACAAGAAGTTGAGATACTCTTTCTAATATGTGAGACGGTGATTAGATATGCGTGGACCTCACCTGGTGGTCCTTTGGGAGGTAGAGGCTTGCTGGAGGAGGTGTGTTGCTGCGGCAGGATTTGGGGTAACATAGGTCAGCTTCCCCCTTGCCAGAGCTCACTTTCTTGCTGCTGTTTTCTACCTGCTTTGGCAAGATTGTGATGTCCAGCCTGACAAATAAGTCACTTTTCTAATTAATATGACCAAATATCTGCAAAGAAGAAATGTAAGGAAAAGTGAGTTTATTTCAGCTGCAAGTTTGAGGGCATACAATCTGTCCATGTCAGGGAAGTAGAGACAATCATTTATGCTGATGAATAGGTTTCTTCACATATTCATTTCTCCCTCAAATAATTACTAAGTGTCTGCTGCATACAAGGTGCTATGATAACCATTCTAGGCCCTCTAAATGACCAAGTCAGTGACCCTTGTCAAAATCAATAATAAAAACATTAGAAATAAAAGTCTTAAAAAATAAAAGTCTTAAACAATAAAAGTCTCCCCCCCCACACACACACACAAATTTGGAGGTCCCCTTAGGTGCTCATAAGACTGAAAGTCAATTCATGCACATAGACAGCTCACATTGAAATGTGACAGCATAACATGGCCCATAACAAGTAAATATTTGAATGAAGGCCAATGGTGTTGCCTTTTTAATTTCCTTCTATTTGAAATACTGGAAGACATGCCAGGGTACTCCGACTTCCAGAGAAATTTTCTTCTGAGTGTGACCATGCCCCATGGCTGGATCCCCACTGTCTACACAGAAGAGACCAGCTCCGACCACATTGGTATTCTTCCTGTTTTAGCATTCCACAGCCTCTTAATGAGCAAGTTAATTATCCTTGTAAAATAGATGTCTGGTGATACTGCCCACAGAAAAACTGCCCTAAAATTTGCAGTAGCACTGTGCTTGGAGGTGGAAGGAAATACTCTAGAAATGTTCCACCTGCTTGTGGTGGGATTCTGAAGGATCATCACTGTGCATTCCATGCTGCAGAGGGCTGTCTTGCAGTCACACTCATGAGCGGGGTCACTGCCACCATGCAACTGCTTGTCCTGTCTCTAAATGTCACATCAACATGACCTCATACTGAGGCATTTGTTTGTGTGACTCCTTGGAGCATTCCCCTCTCTGTGGCCAGGACATCATGAGCTGTTAATAAATATGAAAGTAATAAGGGAGGAGGGAAGAAAACTGAATTCCAAAAGAAGGAAGGAAGGAAAGAAGGAAGAGAGGGAGGGAGGCAGGAAGGAAGGTAAAGAAGGAAGGAAGGAAGGGAGGGAGGGAGGGAGAGAGGAGAGGAGAGGAGAGGAGAGGAGAGGAGAGGAGAGGAGAGGAGAGGAGAGGAAGGAAAGCTGACTATAATAAAATTAGCATTTATCAAATGCTTAATGTGTGTCAGGTAATAGTCCAGAAACTAAGTGCTTGCATATTTACTCATTTAGTTCTCATAATATCTCAGAGAAAGTTGGTATTATAACTTCTATTTTATAGATGAATCCATTAGGTACCAAAAAATGAGGGAGATTATACAATCAGTATTGTTTCTAAGTTGCCAAGCTGAGATTTGAACTCAGTATTTTCACTTCAAAATCTTAGCATATAGAAATTACATTTCAATAACTCACCATAAAATTAAACACAGCAAAATGAAGTGGAAAAGGGTGAAGAATTAGAAGAATTTACTCGATAAACATCACACAATAAATATTTATTGAGTTGTAGAAAAAGACAGAGTTTATGTCACAGTACAGTGGACCAATGAAAACGAGAGCAATAGAAAATGAAAGTATGTGGTAGATTCCAGCACCATGGGGGAACTTACTACTGTGTAAGGCTTAGAGGCAGAGGGCAGGTGCAATACTTTCTCTTTGAATCCACGTTTGAGCTGGCTTAGAGAACAAACTATGGCAGCCATTATGTAGAATGAATTGGGAGAAAATGAGGCTTTAAAATTAGATAGTATTATTCCTTTATAGAACTGCATGTGGGGACTGGTGAAGGGCTAGATAAAAGCTTTGGCAACTGGATAAAAAGGAGGGGCTAAACGGAGATTAGGTTGGAAGAAAATTTTTCCAGCAGTGTTCCATCAATTAATGGCATTAAGAAAAGGCATTGTGAGATGACTCTCAAGTTTCTGACTTGAGTAATTTGATGATGCTACAAATTAATCTGGAATAAAGTAGGGGTACGGTTCAGTGCTTTCCTAGCATTTGCAAGGCCTTAGATTTGGACCCTGTTACTGGAAAAGGCAAACAAGGACCATTAGTAGTGGTAGAGGTTCCAATAGAGAAGACGCATCATCCACACCATTGAGATGAGCAGAGGAAAAGCAGAGTTAAGAATCACTGAAGAAGGGCTGGAGAGATGGCTTAGCGGTTAAGCTCTTGGTTCGAGGCTCAATTCTCCAGGACCCACGTTAGCCAGATGCACAAGGGGCGCATGCGTCTGGAGTTCATTTGCAGTAGTTGGAAGCCCTGGCGTGCCCATTCTCCCCCTCTCTCTCCCTCTCTCTCTCTCTCTCTCTGACTCTTTCTCTCTCTGTCACTCTCAAATAAAAAAAAAAAAAAAAGAATCACTGAAGAAGTCAAAGTCTCATGGGTTTGCCTATGGGGAATTCTCACAGGTCACTTGCCTTCCAGGCTTCTGGCTTGAACGCTCTTTCCTATGACAGTCTGGGCCTGCAGAGTAGAAGAAATAGTGAGTCATGGAACATGTAATTTGACATTCCTGGGAGACATCCTTGTCCTCAGAGGCATCTACACATAAATATGGAGATGGCCTGTATGTATGTGAAATCCTGTGAACTGGAAAGGTCACCCAGGGACGGGGCCTCAGAGTTTATAATGTGGCTGGGGAAATGGCTCAGAAACAACCTATTAGGTCAGAAGTAAACAACCCTAGTGAATCAGTTCTTAGTGAACACAAGTGCTGAGGAGACTTGGCAGTACTCAGGGACTGAATCAGGGACTATTAGTGCAGAGAGGAGCTTCACTGTGATGAAGGATTGGTTCACAGCCACGTTCTGAACTGAGAACCACCTATACCAGCCATAGCTTCTTTCCTCTTTACCCTTGTCTAAATTCACAAATCCCCAAACAATCTGCCCCTCTCCAGAAAATTAAGAATGGCTTTCACAGCCACTGAGATGACCTACGTACAAGAACCTGAAAGATGTGAAGACAATGTCATGAAGAAGTGAAGCTCCGGCACATGTGCTATCTATGAGCACATATGAGCTGGTGCATTCTTCCATTCTTCCCATCCTTTTTTTTTTTTAATTTTTTTTTTATTTTTTATTTTTTATTTTTTTTTTGAGGTAGGGTCTTGCTCTAGCCCAGGCTGACCTGGAATTCACTATGTAGTCTCAGGTTGGCCTCGAACTCACAGTTGTCCTACCTCTGCCTCCTGAGTGCTGGGATTAAAGGCGTGCGCCTCCATGCCCAGCTCATTCTTCCCATTTTTTTTTTTATTAGTCAGTTCTGTATTCAGCAAATACAGTCAGCTTGGTACCATTATTAGGCTCATCCGTGACCTACCCCCTCCCCTTGGCCCCTCCTTGTTGAGGTATACGGGTCATGCATTGTGGAGTTAGCCCACAGTTATGGGTAAGCTAAATGTCTCTGCATATCATGACCCAACATGTGACTCTGACATTCTTTCCACCCCCTCTTCCGCAAAATTTCCCTGAGCCATGTTGGGTTCATTTTTGGTCTGCTTCAGTGATGAAGTGTTGGGGGCCTCTGAGGCTCTGGCTCTCTGATTTGGTAGGAGTTGATTTTTCTCTGTGCTGATCTCCTTCCCCCTTGTGCTGGTATCCGGTTCATCAGGAAAACAGCACCCTTGCTTGTTTCTCCAATTTTTCTTAGTTTCAGCCGGGGCCCTTTTGAGGTATGATGGGGTGGCTCTCTCCTTAGGATCTACATCTATCTGAAAAAGAGAAGCAGATTCTCCAACGGAGAATAAGTTAGCACCAGGACAAATGAGATAACCCTTACTTTTTTTTTTATAGAGAATTTAATAGGTGTAGGCCCTCTTGTAGCCCACAATTGATGGTAGCTTGATATTGGAGAGTGGGCTTATGTTTGGATCTGGTTCTGACTTGTTTCCCAGCTCCAGCTATGGGTCCCATACCAGTGAGGGGATCAGTTAGCCAAATTGAGAGCAGTTGGTTCCCCACCATGGCTGTGTGCCACGACTGCACTTGTGTGGGCATCACAACAAGTTATTTGCTGCTAAGTAGGTTAGACCATGCGTTGCTTCGATAGATATTGGTCAATTTCCCCCAGTCGCCCATGTAGCACCTTCTGGCACTAGACGCGCTGACTGTCTGGGGACTGACTCTCTTCCAACTTCCAGCCATGCCATTCTAATTTGCATGTCAATCACATAAGGTCTCTTCAGCAGTAGGGTCTTACCACTAACCTTTGGTGGGTCATCAAGTACTCTGACAGAAATCTGTCTGTCTTCTTCCCATTCTTGATTTGGCTTTCCATGCTGTTTGTGTGACAGCTGACACAGTCCTTTGCTATTGGACCCCATGCCTGCCCTTACTTTTGAAAAGAACTCAGCAATACTTCCTATACACTCTACTCCCTGCTGTGACCAAATACTGACAGGAAGCAACTTAAAGATTGAAAGAGCTTACTTACAGTTTCAAGACATACATTCCATCAGGGCAGGGGAAACAAACGTCGCAGCAAAAGCAGGACAGCAGGTGGTCACATTACAGAAGGCAGGGGAGGAACAGGAAGTGGGGCTGGGCTATAAAACCTCAAGGCCAGCCAGTGACCTACTTCCTCCAACAAGGCTCTACTTCCTGAAGGTCACATAACCTTCCCAAACAGTATCGCCAGCTAGGGGATCAAGTGTTCCAGTACATGGGCTGGAGAGATGGCTTAGCGGTTAAGGCATTTGTCTGGGAAGCCCGACTCAGGTTCGATTCCCCAGTGCCCACAAAAGCCAGATGCACAAGGTGGCACATGTATCTGGAGTTTGAAAAAAAAATTTTTTTTAAAGACTTCTAACACATAAGCCTGTGGGGGACAGTTCACATTCAAACCCTAACACCTCCCCAAAACAAAAGATGGAATTTTGAGTTACTTCCTAGAGAGAAGAGGAACCATGGTCATATGGCCTGAATATAAACATATTTTAATTTCTAGGACCGCTCAGTAGCTTCTAGGGGTAGTAAGACAACGTATGTTAAACGAGGCTTGCTCTGTTTTGTGTGTATATGGCATTCCCAAGTACATGGAGTCATATACAGGAGATGAGAGAAGGGATGCAGTTAAAAGTGGTGGCTTGCCTTCTATTCTCAATCCAAATTTGAACTTTGCATATCTGAGAAACATTTATACACCCTTAACACCCAGTGTTTGAGATGAGATGAGGTCATGGTTACTGCTATGTGGAAACAGTGTACCCTGGAGACCAGGATCTAGGGAATGACAAGCTGTGTGATCTTAAGCAACAGCAGAGAGATCAATAGGTTGAAGATACTGATGAGATTACAGACCTGATGGGCATGAGTGAGAATTTCTGAAATCTTTTTCACTATAAAAGATATATAGCTGTTGTTTTGTAGTTTTTGGTTTTTTTTTTTTTTTTCATTTTGAAAGCTGACACTCTTTTATTTTTTTTTAGTAGCTTACTTAGATCCCAAGCAACATGTAAGAATATGTGGAGGTCTAAACTTTTATGGATAAATATAGGTCATGGTTCTAAAGTTTTAATTTTAACTTAATGTAAAAGTTACCTTTTCAGTTGGACATGGTGGCACATGCCTTTAATCCCAGCACTAGGGAGCCAGAGGTAGGAAGGAGGATCACTGTGAGTTCAAGGCCACCCTAAGACTACATAGTGAATTCCAGGTCAGTCTAGACTAGAGTAAAGCCCTACCTCAAAAAACAAACAAAACAAAAAAAGTTCCTTTTCATGTTGGAAAATTTTATAAGTTAAGATTCTTACACTTAAATTTAAAATGAAATAAAATTTTAAAAATGAAATGTGCTTGAGGCAGTAAAAAGTACATAAAATTTGTAGTCACATCTTGCCTATCAATCCTTAGACTACAAAATTTAATACTGTATTGTTCAACTTCCTATCATTACTAAGGTAACTAACAAAAAGAAAGGGGTTTTTGTTTTGTTTGTTTTGGAGTTGTTGGGGTTGTTTTTTGGGGGGGTTCTAGTATAAGATGAAGTCACTGTGTTGTTTGGGTCTCTGGGAAGGGAAGTATGTCATATCATAGCAAGTGTGTCATATCATAGCAGGAACGCATAGTTGAACAAGCTACTTTCCTCACCAGCTAGAAAACCAAAGAGGAAGACTGGATGGATCAGGTGCCAGAATCCTCTTTAGAGGTACTTTGTCAGTGACCTAAACAATTCCTACGAGACTTCACCTCTTTCAGGTTCTATCCTTCACATATAAATCACTGCTGCCCTGGAGACCAAACCTTTTATAAATGGGCCTAAGAGGGACACTAGCCCAAACCACAGCATGCAGTCTTATTTTATACTCCAGTAAAAGAACAAATGTTCAGTCCTCTGCATTTAAGATGTCTCTCTCGTGTAATCAAAAGAAAATAATACAAGCCAGTTTTTTTAAATACTATAAATTTTACCAAGCCCTCCATTCAATGTTCCTTTTTAAAAACAATCTATATTCTCTATAACTAAGAGCTAGAGTCAGATTATCTTAGCAAATGTCACAGCTCCTGAGTGTCCCCATTCAGATTTGCTTCACATGGAGTACCTGTGAACTCTCTGTGATTCTGGTTTCCAAAGAATCTAATCTTGGAACTTCTAAAGGGTCAAGATTTATGTGGCCATAAGTGAAACAGTTCTGGAATGAATAAGATCTAAAAGTTTAGAAATCCTCAGACTATTCTCTAAACAAAGATGTGGGAAACTATTAATGTTTATGTTGAAGATTCCCTTGTGTTGGGTTTCTTTTCCTTTTTTTTTTTTTTTTTTTTTTTTTTGTCATTGTAGAAATGAATGGCCATGTCTCTGAGATCCCTCTATTGCTGCCCCTGTGCACATGTAGATGCAGATATAGATGTAGATGTGGGAGGCCACATTAGAGAGACAGCTTACTTACCTCAATCATAAAAAGGTGAATGTTATACACACACACACACACACACACACGTGCATGCAAGCTCATACACACATCTCAACTGTGGTTTCAAAGTGACAATTCCGAAGATCTGGAGGGAAGAAAGAAGTAAATAATTTTACCTTTTATAATATCTGCTTAAGCTAACTTTAACCATTTACACGGATCCTATACTCAGAGCCATAGTACTTTGAGATGTCTACAAAATACTTAGTTTCATTTAAAAATTGGAAAAAAATAAATACTGAACTTTTACTGTGAATAAAATGTTTTAATATATAATATTAATATATTTATCTTTCTCTCAATGTAGTCCTAGCCTGTCTTGATCAAACTTGTTTCATGAAGGAAGTGACCCACAAGGGGAAGATGGTAGGGTCTCCTGAAAGTCACCTGTGGCCTGATGTCTATGTGTGGCTGTAGGAACTTGAGAAAACAGTTGAGGTGCTTACCTGTGAAGCCTAAGGACCCAGGTTCGATGCCCCAGGACCCTCATAAGCCAAATATACAAGTTGGTACATGTGTCTGGAGTTTGTGTGCAGTGGCTGGAGGCCCTGGCACATGCATTCTCTCTCATTGTCTCTCTCTCTATATATATTTCTCTTTATCTCTCTCATAAATCAGTAAATTTATAAAGATTCTAGTGAGACCAAGATTTCTCAACCAAATAATTCAGTTAACTTTTCTCAGAAAAGAAGGCAGCTAATGATAATCAGAAAGAGCATGGACATGGAAAACAAAGTACATTATTCAGTGAAAATACATTACCACTGGAGAAAATAAGTAGAGATCCCACAGTGTGAGGAGGGGTATGTGTGTTTAATTAACTTATGGTACCATCTGCTATCTTAATAAACCATCATGGAACTTTGTGTTTAATAATAAACTGACACAGAGGCTGGGAAGATAGCTAAATGGGTAAAGTATCATGCATGAGGACCAGATTTCAGATCCTCAGCACTCATGTAAAATGCTAAGCATGGTGGTGTGTGCCTATAACTCAAGCACTAGGTATGAAAATGCCAGGCATGGTGGTGTGTGCCTGTAATTCCAGCTCTGGGGAGGTAAACACCGAGCATTGGGGTGTGTGTTTATAATGTCTGCGGATTACTGGCTGACTAGCACAACCTGAGCTTTGGGTTCGGTGAGTGGCTCTGCTTCAAAAAGTAAGGTGGAGTGCTCGCTTCTGCAGCACATATACTAAAATTGGAATGATACAGAGAAGATTAGCATGGCCCCTGCGCAAGGATGACACGCAAATTCGTGAAAAAGTAAGGTGGAGAGAAACTGAGGAAGACATCTGACATCAACCTCTGGCCTCCATGTATGCACACTATCCCCCTACACAGGTGAATCTACACGCATATGAATATGGATGCATACGTACACCACACATACATACATACAAACCACACCAAACACTCGACCCATAACTCACAAATCTGTGGCCTCACTGTGGTCAGTAGGCACCTCTTCTGAGGCAGGAAGTTCGACTCCCTGGTTGGCAGGCAGTGGGCAGGGCGCCTGTGTCCTCCCCTGTGAGGCTACTCCTCCGGGCTCCTCTGACTTCCTCTTGTGATGGCTTTGTTTCCAGCACCAACAGGACACTGCTCTGCTGTGTCACATTTACAGTGTCCACTGGCCAAGGCAAGTCACATGGCAAAGATCAGCTCAGATCCAAGGGATGGGAAACTGACTTCCGTGTTTGGTGGCGGCTGCAGCTACCGTTCATTACAGTCTACCACCCCGATTTCTTAAAAGTCCTCACATTACTATCTCCGTGTCACCTCCATTTTGAAGCATCACATTTCAGCTAAGCTTACTTTTGGATTGAGGGGGTGAGGGGCATGGATGTACAATTTTTAAAAACCCAAATTTTCTTAATGTCGTGGCGAACATATTACAGATAAATCTCTGTAAACATTTAATTATGCGTGTGTATGTGCAGGGTATGGATGGTGTGATGTGTGTTGAGTTTGTGTTGTGTACGCACACGTGTGTGCAGATGTGTACTCGGCATGCCAATGCATGCAGATGCCACAAGAGGACTTCAGATGTCCTTCTCTTACTCTTCCATGCATCTCCCTTAATTTGAAGCTGTTTTTTCCTTTTTTTTTTTTTTCATGAGTGAACCCCGATGACTCTCCCTCCTTCTTTTCCCCGTCATATGGGAGTTACAGGCTAATATAGCCATGTATATGCATAGCTTATGTGGGTTCAGATGGAATTGAACGCAAGCAGTCTCAGCTCCGGCCAGGCTTCATGCTTCAGTGGTAAGCATCCTTGGCCACTGAGCCATCTCTCTAGACTTGCAGTATTGACTTTCATCCATCCTTCATGTACTGTGTGTTTCACATTTGTATACGGTGTGTGCTGTGTGTGAATGCAAGCCCAGCACAAGCATAGAGGACAGAGGACAACCTCAGGTGTAAACCGTGCCTTCCACCTTGTTTGAGGCAGGGTCATTTATGCTGCTCACTGCTGCATATGACAGGCTAACTGGCCCACGAGCTTCCAAGCATCTCCTGTCTCCTCCTCCTGCTTCTCTTTGTAGGTGTGCTGAGATTATAGCAGGGCTCTACTGCATTCGGCTTTAGGTGGATTCTGGGGATCTGACCCCCAGTTATCACACTTGCATAGCACACCCTTTTACCAACTGAGCTGTCTCTCCAGCCCAGAATTTTGCCTATTTAATGATTACATGCTCTGGTGGCATAACTTCTACTGCTACTGCCAGCCTGCTTTGAAGTGAAATGAGGGTGTTTTCCAGGAATTTATACAGCTCTACTAGGGTGTTTTCTAATCTATGGAGAGGTCATGCTAACCACTACTAAAAGTTGAAATTTATCTCTCTTACTCAATTTTTGTTTGCTACCTGGTTGCTTTGTTTTGTTTCTCTGATCTTTTGGACTTAATCATAAAGGTGTATAATGTTCTGTGTCAGGTTGCATGTGTGTTCTTTCCTCAGTGAAACCGCTTCAGACTTAGGCCTTTTGACCTTCGTTGCATGAGTGACTACTGACTGAAGTTATTAATTTTTCAGTCTGCAGGTAAATGGCGTCTTTCCTGTTTTGAGGCCCTTGAATGATAATGTCTACTTCCATACTGCCCACTTTTCTTATTGAAATGCATTTGCTTGCTTCCTGTTAAAACAATATGTAGCCCTGGGATGTCTCCAATCTGTCAGCATTGCACAGCTATGAAGCTTTTGGGATGTGATATCACCTAGAATATGAGTTTATTCATAATAATAATAAATAGAGCTTACATCTTAAATTTGGAAGTAATGTCAAAATACAACTGAAGTAAAATATATTTCATCAGTTGAATAGAGTGGCTTTTCACTAATGTTAATGAAAGAGTAATTTCATAATTTATAGTTTGTATGGAACAAATATGAAGGTAATAATGTCTACACTACTTGAAAGTGGGACACTAGTACCCCAGATTTATGACACAGGTTAAATAGCTTCCTCGTCTGCATTTTTTCCAGGCTTTCTTTGGGTTTTCTTCATGGTGTGTTTTACCAAAGGAATGACATAAACTTCCTACTATGCACATTTATTCAATAATTTCTAAAATGAAAATCCTATATTGTCATTGAAACTAGTAAATTTGGGAACTTGGTGACACTTTTGGGTTGATTGGGTTTTGTGAATTTAATATTATTCACTCCTTTTTATCATAGGGTATAAAATATAATCAAAAGACAAGGAACAAGCTCTGTATTACTATAGATTGCAATTACATGTGTACTTACTTTATTTCAAATTAATATATATCATATATTGAGACCAAACATACACATATGGTTTACACACACATATATAGGCAAATGTGTGTACATATCTGTTTTGATATAAAACTTACAAAGAATTTTTCATCCCAGGTAGAAAGTAAAGGAATCCGCTTTTCACTAGACCTCATATAACTGCCCAGAAAGTAATTAACATATATTTGTGAAATAAATTAATATATTAGTAATATACATTTTGGAAACTTGTCATTAAGAGCATAAATCTCCATGATCCAACTTACTCTGTTTTAGGAGTGTTGCTTTCTGCATGGACATTCTGCTTGCTACAGAGTTTCCTTAAGAAAAGCCCAAGACTCACTGCCAGTGAGTTTGATCTAGAAGGGATTTCATCTGGCTCAACCTTTAGCACTCATTGTAGTTCCACAACATGGTGTGTAAATAAGTGATGGGAACTATTCAGACAAAATAAATGGTGTGCAAATACTAGCTGCATACATCCTTCCCTGGAAGTGCTTTAATGAAATTAACTTTTACACCACAGTGGGCCTTCCTTCATGGTCCCCAGTTTACAGAAAACATGCTCCTGGAGGCTAGTTGGATGAGGTTAGGTGCAAAAGAAAAAAGCATCTGTTTTGTTGTTTTTTTAAAACAATCAAGACAATGGAAAAGAACACAGGAATTTGTGGGTGATGGTTCCATTATAGTCATTAAAATATCAATATAGCTTGGTCACTCAGACATTGAAAACAATATATTCAGGGCTGGAGAAATGGCTTAACAGTTAGGGCATTTGCCTGCAAAGCCAAAGGACCCAGGTTCAATTTCCCAGGACCCACGTTAGCCAGATGCACAAGGGGAGGCATGCGTCTGGAGTCCGTCTACAGTGACTGAAGGCCCTGGGGCGCCCATTCTCTTAATCTCCTTCCTTCTTTCTCTGTCCAATAAATAAATAAAAATAAGAAAGAGAATATTATATACAATTTTCCCTTATTTGAATTGATTTCTCTTACCTCTAAGAATAGTGATAATTTTCTTAGTGGAGCTATATATAACTATGAACTTATACATGTACATTATTCAAGGTCAGCAGAAAATCAAAACAGAATTTTAGACGCTGCAAGTTAGTTATTTAACATTAGACTTATCAAGTGAAATAGCTTTTGCATGAGACAAATACTGTAGGTGAGTTCCAGTTATGTGACACCATTTTTAATTTGTGTTTTTGTGGGGGGCCTGTGTGTGCGTGAGCACGTGTGCTCATGGGTGCCCATGTGCCATCTCACACATGTGGAAGCCAACTTTTCCACCCCTCTGTGCTCCTCCACCTCATTTGAAACGGGGTTTCTCTGGATCTTGCTTTGCTATTGTTGCTCTTTTAAAATGCTGTACTTGCTCTGATTTCTGGAAAATTCTTCTGTCTCCTCTGACCCTGTCACTGTCAACATGCTGGGATTACAGAAGCCTGCCATGGCCCCCAGCTATTTGCATGGAGTTTGAGGATTAACTGGGATATTCATATTTGAGCAACAATGGGCTTTACTTTATCCACTGAGCCATCCCTCCAGCCCTAAAAGAATTTTAGTTTTGGCTCTTCAAGGTAGGATGTGGCTATAACCCAGGCTGTCTTAGAATATACTATGTAGTCTCAAGATGGCCTCAAACTCACAGGGATCCTCCTACCTCTGCCTTCCATGTGCTGGGATTAAAGGTGTGTGCCACCACGCCCAGTTCCTAAATGAATTTTTAATAGAACTTCCAATAGATATTTTGACAAACCTAATTCTAGGTGTGTTGAAATACTAATTCAAGTGGGTTATTATTTTCCCTACAAGTTTTTAGGAAGTCAATTGCATTTGACATCATGTTTTAATGTCTTATAATAATAAAATTTTAAATTTAAAATTCTCTTTTAGCATAAAAGTTATATGTTAGCTTCTCTTTTTTCCCTTAACCACATTTATTTCATGAAACAATCTTTAGAGAAGTGAATTAGCAAACTATGATGTTTGAATGTGAAAAGCACAAGTTTCATTATTGGTTACAAAGAGAACTATATAGAAAAAAGGAGAAAAGTATCTAGAACTAAAAGTTTACATACAAAATGATGCATAGGCTAAGAAAAACTAAAAAGGATGAAAAAGTTTAGAGAGGTTATAGATACTTATTTGAGTCCTTGATATACTCTTAATTTTTATTTCTTTATGCTAAGATTTCATTTTTTAGTCATTGAAGATTATGAGAAACATACAAATTTAAGTGGTGCTTGCTCAAGTGTTATGTGCTCATTTCTCATATTTAATATGTTAAGTATGGCCTGACATGGTGACACATGACTTTAATCACAGCACTTAGTAGGCAGAGGTAGGAGGATTGCTTTGAGTTTGAGGCCAGTCTGAGACTACATAGTGAATTCCAGGTCAGCCTGGGCTAGAGTGAAACCCTACCTCAAAAAAAATAAAAATAAAAAAAATTTAAAAAAAGTTAAGTATGAACATGTGAAATTATATTCCCTCAATAGAAAAGAATGAAATAAATTTTATTTTGCTGGTCAAATTTCAGCACATGGAAAAAATTCAGTTTATTAAAGCCTCAAACCATAGTCCAGGTGATAATAAGCATTGTAGCAGTAGTTTTTCATCAGATATTTTTACTTCAGGAAAGAGATGTTTAGAACTCACACATATACAAACATATGATTGGTGCATCTCATAAAGTAGTATGGGCCTCAATTTAGGGGAAGAAGTGAAATCGTTCTCAGTTATACTGGTAATTTTAGTCACAAGATATTCTGTCCTTAATATACAACTCTTAAAATATGGACATGATAACGTTGAAAATTTGTATCATTAGTTGAGTGTCTGCTGTGTATGCAGGCTGTTCTTTACAAATAAGCTTGTATTTTACACATTCGGAAATGGACACTGTAAGACTTTGCACAAAATCACTTGGTTTCTGCAACATGCATCACAAGAACCACTGAAGATGTTCTTATCATCGCCCCAGCTTTGCAAGTCAATCATCTCAAAGTCATCAATTATACCTACCATAAATTTTTTTTCTGAAGATTTTTAAATCATGAGATAAATACCATGGGTAGGCGAACAAGAAGATGGCCATTAGAAGAAAAGATTTCCAGACCTACTTTGTAACCCATTAGCTAAGTAAATGTGGACAATCAACTTCTCTCAGCCTTTGACTTCCTCCATAACATTGGGATTGGGATTGGGTTTGTGTGCTAAAGGTTTATTACAACTTTTAAAGCCTCCTTGGAGCTTTAAGTAAAATATAACTTTGAGTAGAGTTTCTTTCCTCAGGAAGAAACACTGCTCTTACTATCAGATAAAGGGAGGTTTTGCAAAACAACAACAACAAACAACAACAGTCCTTCCGGCATGAACAAATGTGCTTTCGCTTGTTCCACGTTAGCTGGTTGTGTGTCCTAGTTTGTTTTCTCCTGAAACACTGCATCCACTGTACCTGATGGAGTATAAGACCAACAACCTCCCTGCTTAAATTAAGGCAGAAAAATCAGGTGACCTAAAATACTAAGTTTTGGAGGGTAATGTACACTGAAATGACTTACTTTTTAAGAGTATCTTAGATGAGTGTAGTGGTACAGCCTGCAATCTAAGAACCTGTGAGGTGAAAGCATGTCGATCAAGAGTTTAACAGCATCCTCGGCCATTAAAGCAAAGCACTACAAAAATCTTATTTTTAGTATTCTTATTTAATCTCAGAGGCAGAGAGAACGGCATGCCAGGGCCACTTGCCATTGCAGATGAACTCCAGATGTATGCACCACCTTGCACATCTGGCTTTATGTAGGTACTGGGGAATGAAACCGAGGATGTCAGGCCTTGTATGCAAGCTCCTTCAACTACCAAGTCATCTTTCCAGTCCCAGAAAAAAAAAAAAAAAAACATTAAAAAGTAAATAAGACAACATGAACCTAACTTGAATTAAGCATCTTCCCTCTTATGCTTTCTCTTACTGTAAGAGTAGAAGAAATACAAGCTGTTCATTTCCCCCCTTCAGTTATTCTCCTTCATTTGTTATTCGGTGTTCCTGCGTATGCGTGACATCTTCCCACAGTCCACCTGATAAGACTTTAGAGGGTTTTCAAGTATTCTTTCCATACAGGATATTGTCTCAAGGTCTAGCTAACATGCTAAGTTTTTTTTTTCAATTTTTATTTATTTATTTGACAGAGAAAGAGAGGGAGAGAGAGAGAGAGAATGGGTGCACCAGGGCCTCCATCCACTGCAAATGAATTCCAGACACGTGTGCCCCCTTGTACATCTGGCTAATGTGGGTCCTGGGGCATGGAACCTGGGTCCTTTGGCTTTGCAGGCAAATGCCTCAACCACTAAGCCATCCCTCCAGCCCTAACATGCTAATTTCTAAAATAAAGGCATAATGGGAAAAAGCTACATTAGCCCCAATTCAGAAATATGCTCCTTCCAGCCCAGTCTTGACCCTTCAGTCTAGCTATGCCTTTTGTCTAATCAGGAGGGGGCTATTTATTAGCATTCATGCAAAAATAAACACAAAAATGTTGCCATAAAATATGACAACCACTTTAAATAATGTTGACTTAATTAAACTTTAAACTTTATTTATATATTTTATGGCTTTAGTGTGAGCTCTTCTAGGATGTTTACTTCAGGGGAAAATCCATCATGTAAGGACCTTGAAAGGAATTAATCCCCTTACCCCTGGCACAGAGCTGAGCTCCAACAATTTGGATCTAAATATTTAGTGATGGATGATACATGTTTATGGAACAGAGGGCAGCGTGACATTTCAATGTGAACTGCGCTTTACATCTCGAGCATTTGGTTGAAAAGGCAATGGAAGCTGCGACCGGCGGAAGTTCATTTTCTTCTGTTTGTCACTTTTTATTCCTCTTTGTCCCTTCCATCTGTTTCTGAAGTCTTTATAACAAAACTATCCATACAATCAACTTTCCAGAAAAATTCTGCTGACTTGTTTGCTAGTGCATCCATGGTCAAACTAATAGCCTCACTGGGTGTCAGCCAAAGGTTATAGGCCTCTCAAAATATTCCTGGAAAAAAAAAAAAAGTTTATCACTAAACTGAAGCTTCTCATTAGTAACCCCATGGTGTCTAATCTGTGAAGTTGCATGATTAACTCCTCTGTAGAGACTTTGTTGGTTGAGGTTTGTAATCCCACAGGAAGTTATTAAAAGTATCACCGAGATAATTCCCCTAGCTTTGTACTTGGCCCCTAGGGTAAAGGAAATAGATCATTAGATGACGACTTTATAATAAAGTCATAGATCACTCACAATTATTAAATGACTGTCGAGGAAGATTATTATTTTAGAAGTTGTGGACAGAGTGATTTGCAAAACAAATAAAGGGTATGAAAGAATTCTTTACTTCCTTTGGGAGGAAGAGGAGCGAGAGGCAGAGTCTTTTCTACCCCTGCTCTTTCAGATTGAAAGTTTAATGACTCTTACAAACACGGATATTTTACCTTGTATCTTTGTTTTTCCTGAAGTCATTTAGCTGTTTCTTGAATGAGAAATAAAATGATTCTAATAGTGAGAAAATAAAGAATGCAAAGAAAGAACATGGAATGGAGAAATAGAAAATGAATATGTCCAAATAATGTAAGAAACTTTGGTTAGAGATTATTCATTCGCTTTACAAAATAATTCAATAGCCTGGACACTTTGTTCTTGATTAGAGTACAATACAAAAATGTCATCATTAATGGGAAAGCCATGCCAGTTAGCTCTAAGTGTTAAGTCATCCAAATCCAGTAGAGTATGGCTGGTCTTGGTAACTTCAGCAGGATACATGGTATTTTGAGCTATCTTCAAGGTCTGAGTTGTAGTCGTTTGTCCTAATGCAGAGAGAAATGTTCCATATGCCGATCTCCTATTTTGCTTTCCAGGGTATCTACTTTAACTTCTTAATTTACAAAACTAAATAGAGGCTGGAGAAGTGGCTTGGCATTTAAGGTGCTTGCCTGTGAAGTCTAAGGATCCAAGTTGGATTTCCCAGTACCCATGTAAGCCAAATGCACTAGGTGGCGCATGCATCTGGAGTTTGTTTGCAGTGGCTGGAGCCCTGGCACATTCCTTCTCTCTCTATCTCTACCTGCCTCTTACTCTCTCTCTCTCTTTCTCAAATAAATAAATAAAATAAAACAAGTGTATTAAAAACAAAGCATAATAGGAGCTGTGGAGATAGCTCAGTGGGTAAAGTGTTTGCCACACAAGTCCAAGCACCTGAGTTCAGATCCCTAGCACCATGTAAAAAGCCCAGGCAAGGCACATGTCTGTCACCCCAGTGTGGGGAGGTAGATGCAGGAGAATCCCCAAGGCTTAGTGGGTAGCTGGTATTGCCAGATCAGTGAGCTCTAGAGACACCCTCTCTCAAAAAAGCAATAAGGTGGAAAGGAATTGACAGCATCTGACATTGACCTTGGCTCTGGCCTCCATATGAATGTGCTTACATGTCCGTCTGCTCCTGCACACACACACACGCAACACATCATAACCAAGAGAGTATGTTTTGTTTTGTTTTGTTTTTTAACCAATCTTTAGCCAGGCCAGATGCTTACCTTAAAACCACCTGTGAGTTTTGCAAGCACACGCTCAGATGCCTGAGTTTGATTAGTCACACCAGCACTTGACACCGGTGAGACAGTGACACCTGAAGTTGTCACATGGACAATGTCTGTGTTGTGGGAAACATTCTTCTACCCACAATGCCAATCCCTTTGCAGATTTCTGAAGATCACACACTATAACAGGGAGCAAAGCAGGACTCAGTTAAAGATTCTTCTTGTTTCATTCAGTTTTCATTTTCAGTTTTCTGATCCTCTCCAGAAAAAGAACATTACCCTAAAATTTCATTAGAAAGGAAATGCATGACAGTTGAAAAAAGAAATGCAGGTTTTTGCACTCACATTTGGAGAGCAATTCTTTTGCATAGTTATATAATAAGCTTCTCCTATGTCAAATACTATTTCAAAAGAAAAAAAAAAAAGCAGCCACCAATCTCCAGACTTAATTTCGTTCTCCATTTCAAACCAATGAAAGCACAAAATACAGCGTAAACCTGACCCGATAAATTCCGAAGATAAATAGGGCGATTGTGTACTGTAGACGAGCGCGGGTGCTTTCCCAGCCCTTTCAGACAGGCAACAGGTAAGGACTATGGAAGTGCGTCTGTGCCGCTCGGGACCTCCAACACTGTCTAAATGCAGCTGGGAGGGTTCTTGTAGTAGTTCTTGGTCACTCTTGTCAAGGGGGCTGGCAATTGTGGCAGCCTGTCTCTTCGGTCCTGCCAAGTTGACTCTCAGACAGCTAGCTCATCTTTAGAGGGCCCTTTTAGGGTTAACTAGAAGACCACAGAAGGATGTTCACCCAAAATGTCTCTCTAAGAAGTAATCCATAGCACTGAGAAACCCCATGATGTTATTTATTTCATGACAATACAAAACACATTAGTGTTCAAGGCTAAGAAAAAATGTATAGCTGTGCGTGTGTGTGTGTGTGTGTGTCTCACACTTACATGTACACACACACACAAACAATAAGATTCCTTTATGTCACTGTGCCTACTACAAATTAGGTTTGGAAAGCCAACCACAATGAAGTTCTGATTCAATTTTGGAAGCTGAGAGGTTTACACAGCCCTCCAGTGAAAAGAGACAAAAAAAAAAAAAAAAAAAACTGTGCAGAACTAATAACCAGTGACTGGAAACCACTTCCCATCATCTCCTGCTGTCCTGTCCCTAGGCTGTTCCTCATGAGTCCTTCCCCACTTTTTCTCAGCTCTGATTTACTAGCTCCGGAACATCTGATCATATGCCACCTGTATCAGCTCACTGGATTCTCACTCTAATCCCAGACTGTCCCCCAAGCACCCCTCCCTCCCAGCTGCCTTGACATGACCTAAGTTCATCGCCTGTTTAACCCCTCATCCTGGAGCCCCTCACCTGCACTGTTCAGATCCCAATGTCCGCGGAGACATGTGGCTCCTGATTCAGTTTTATTCTTATTTTCTGAAATCTGTACCATTGAGTTAAGGTTTATTTTAATCTCCATGTTCCTGGCACTTTAAAACAGCTTGTTTTGGAGCTCTTTGATTTTAATTCTGCTGTTACAACACTAAATCATCGACTTCACATTTGACTCCCTCAGTCCATTGCACTCACTCTCACTAAGCCCATGCGTACCCCTTTCTCCCTCAGAGCTTCCCAGGACCCCTGTCTACAGCCTCTGGCACAACTCCATCACCCACTCCTGCCAATGCCAGACCCAAGGTAGGCCCTATTCATCTACCCATTATAGTTTATACATGTACACATGTTTATATATTTCTACCAACAAGCAAGAGATGATTCCCAAAGAAAGCACACATCTTTCTCACAGCCCATGTTCCTTTGGGTCTTTTGGCTTCTTTTCTTTCCTTGCCTCAGATTCACCAGAGAGAGAATTCTTCCTCAGTCCATCAATTCCTGGAATTTTGTTAACTCTATGTAAAATGGAAATGGAATAAAATTAATTAAATACAATAGAAGGCTACTGAGGGCTTAGGGTAGATGGCTCTGGGGCTAAATCCTTGCTGGCCTGGGTTCAATTCCCATACTGTCCACATAAGCCAGAAGCAAAAACTCGTCATTTGCAGCAGCAAGAGGCCCTGGAGTACACACACACACAGACACACACACACACACACACACATACTTGCAAATAAATAAAACTTTAAAACAATAGTAATAGTAACTCAAATTAAAAATACCTAGATTATATTATATAAGAACATATAAAACTTAAAGAAAGTTCAATTACACATAAAGACTTGGTAAAAATATAACTTGTCTCTAAATTAAGAACCTTACTTTTAAAGTTCACAAATTCCTATAATAATTAGTATTTAGATCTGATACAAATCCAGTAATAATTTGCTATCGTCAAAATGAAATTCATCTTACAATTAGACAAAAGTAAATTTAGAAGTCATGTGAAAAGTAAAACCCAGAGAAGAACCACAGATAGCTTGAAGAAAGGAGCGTGGCTGGACTGGATGGTCAGCCTAGAGCAGCCTTTGGAAAGAGCACTGGGAAGGTAGATTTCTCCAGGGACGATGGTGTTTCTTCACCGTAAGCCTGCTGTGGTATGGCTGGCTGCTCACAAGCCCCACTAGGTCACCAGAACAGCACCGCCCCACCATGAAGAGCCCATGCTGTGACGTGGACACCTCTAGGATGGAGAGCCTTCTCACTCTCCAAGATAGTCTTTGCAAACTGATTCCACTGGGTTTATTTTTCTTGGTAAAGGGACATTTTGAACAAAACACCTAGATTCATGAAATATCATTGACATTCAACATTGTATTCTTTTAAAAAATATTTTTATATATCTCTTTTCTTTTTTTCTCTCTCTCTCTCTTTTTATTAACAACTTCCATGATTATAAAAAATACCCCATGGTAATACCCTCCCTCCCCCCACTTACCCCTTTGAAACTGCACTCTCCATCATACCCCCTTCCCCATTTCAATCAGTCTCTCTTTTACTTTTGATGTTATGATCTTTTCCTCCTCTTATGATGGTTTTATGCAGGTAGTGTCAGGCACTGTGAGACCATGGATATCCAGGCCATTTTGTGTCTGGAGGGAGCATGTTGTATGGAGTCCTGCCCTTCCTTTGGCTCTTACATTCTTTCCACCACCTCTTCTGCATTAGACCCTGAGCGTTGGAAGCTGTGATAGAGATATAGCAGTACTGAGCACTGTGGTCATTTCTTTCCATCACCATGATACCTTCTGAGTCGTCCCAAGATCACTGCCATCTGTAAAGAGAAGATTCTCTACCAAAAGTGAGAGTAGAATTATTATAAGGGTGTGAACATTAACAGAAGTGCTTACTGGGCAGTTTGATAAGCATAGTATATATATATTTAGCCAGACAACAGCAGACGTTATACCCCTAGGGCTCATGACTACCCTTGTTTTAAGTTTTCAGTATCAGGGATGTATTCCCTTCCCACGGAGTGGGCCTCCAGTCCAATTAGAGGGCAGTTGGTTTCCCCCATAACAGACATGCCACTATTGCACCCATTGGCTCATTTGGCCTGGCTGGCCAAATATAAGGCTTGTAATGTCCACTAATGATTATCTTCACTGGTGATTTCTCTTTCTCCCATTGATCTGCATGCAGAGTGGCTTCTTCCAGCTTCCTGTCAGCTGGTCTACATGGAGGAGGTTATCAGCTCAGATCCAGCAAGATTTCTCAGTGGCCCTGCAGCCCAAGTATATGGAGTCTTCAGCAATTGGGTCTTACCATCTATTCCTGGTGGGAAACTAAGGGCCTCGGCAATGGCCTATAATGTTTGGGGGGCATCAGGGACCTCCCTGGCCAACAACTCACTGGAAGATATGCCATCCCTGGCACTGAAAATTTTCTAGCAACAATCTATAGCTCCTGAGTATTCCATTGTCCAAAAAAGTAGGGTTACATATGTTTTATTTATATCCTCTTAGATTTTGATTAGCTGTCCCTCCACCTTTCCTTTACTCAATCTCTTCCCCAGACCTCATTTTGGGCCTTTTCACCCCCATTAATCTATTCTTCTACTTACATATATACAATACCATCCTATTAAGTACCCCCCTACCTTCCTTTCTCTTCCCTTTATATCTCTTTTCTAGCTTACTGGCCTCTGCTACTGAGTTTTTTTCCTTCTCACACAAAAGCCCAATCATCTGTAGCTAGGATCCACATATGAAAGAGAACATGCGATGCTTGGCTCTCTGGGACCTGGGTTACATCACTTAGTATAATCCTTTCCAGATCCATCCATTTTACTGCAAGTTTCATAACTTCATTTTTCTTTACTGCTGAGTAGAACTCCATTGTGTAAATGTGCCATATCTTTATTATCCATTCATCAGTTGAGGGACATCTACAATAATACTGAGCAACAAAAATAAGGTGGGTGGTATCACCATACCTGATTTTAACCTATACTACAGAGCCATAGTAACAAAAACAGCATGGTACTGGCACAACAGAATAGAGGACCCAGATGCAAGTCCAGGTTGCTATAGCCACCTTATCTTCGATAAAAACACCAGAAATACTCATTGGAGAAAAGACAGCCTCTTCAGCAAATGGTGCTGGGAAAACTGGATATTTATCTGTAGAAAGATGAAAATAGATTCTTCTCTCTCTCTCCATGCACAAGAATTAAGTCCAAGTGGATTAAAGACCTTAACATCAGACCTGAAACTCTGAAACTGCTAGAGGAAAAAGTATGGGAAACCCTTCAACATATTGGTCTTGGCAAAGACTTTCTGAATATAACCCCAATTGCTCAGACAATAAAGCCACAGATTAACTGTTGGGACCTCATGAAATTACAAAGAGTTTGTACAGCAAAGTACACTGTGAATAAAGCAAAGAGGCAACCTACAGAACGAGAAAAAAATCTTTGCCAGCTATACATCTGATAGAGGATTAATATCTAGGTTATACAAAGAACTCAAAAAATTTAATAATAAGAAATCAAACCAGCCAATTAAAAAATGGGCTATGGAACTAAATAGAGAGGTCTCAAAAGAAGAAATACAAATGGCATATAAGCATCTAAAAAAATGTTCTACATCCCTAGTCATCAGGGAAATGCAGATTAAAACTACATTGAGATTCCATCTCACTCCTATCAGATTGGCTACCATCATGAAAACAAATGACCATAAGTGCTGGTGAGGATGTGGAAAAAGAGGAACCCTAATACACTGTTGGTGGGAATGCAATCTGGTCCAGCCATTGTGGAAATCAGTGTGGAGGTTCCTAAGACAGCTAAAAATTGATCTGCCATATGACCCAGCTATAGCACTCCTAGGCATATATCCTAAGGACTCATCTCATTTCCTTAGGAGTACGTGCTCTACCATGTTTAAAAAATATTTTATTTTTATTTATTTATTTGAGAGAGAGAAAGAGGGAGAGGAAGAGAGAGAATAGGTGAACCAGGGCTTCCAGCCACTGCAAACGAACTCCAGATGCATGCACCACCTTGTGGATATGGCTTTCATGGGTCCTGGAGAATCGAACCTCAGTCCTTTGGCTTTGCAGACAAGTGCCTTAACCATTAAGTCATCTCCCCAGCCCTAAATGTTGTATTCTTGATTTCTAGTTAAGTCAAAAGCATTCCTTCAGCAGCCCTGTGTGTGAGAATTGCTGCTGGAGTGTCAGGTCACTTAGTGTCTGCAAGCTTGTTCTTCACTCAGCAACCAAGTGTGTTTCAGCTGAGAAAAAGGTAAGGATGATTGAAATGCAACACAAGCAAAGGAGAAAAACACCTCCAATGAGCTCTTCAAAAATCATTAATACCAAGATCTCTGGAGAAAAGACACAAGAAAATAAAGTTGGCCACAAAAAAACCCGAGATTTATGAACACTAGAACATGTTCGCATGTTAATATCCTCTAAAACAAAACTGTCATCCATATGGTACTGAAAATAGTCACCATCAGGTGATGTTTCTTCAGTGTTGATTGTCTTTACATGGATTCCTTTCTTCAGCTTATTCCATCACCTGACGTGCTCACCCCATTTATGTTCCTCTACGTCCATGTGAAACTTCCTCTTGACTCTACTTCCTCTAGACGCTTCAATAACTACTCCACACAAGACATTTTCCTCTTTGGTAGCCTTAGTTGATTTATTTTAATTATCTAATTCAAATGTCAATACAATAACTTTATGTGCACGTTTTAATGTAATTGTAAAATACCAAATACATGATCATTCTGTGGTAACTTCCTTCCATGGTAGGGCTTCATGATTTCTTCTTGATATTTCACAAGATCAAATTTATTCTAATCATGTGTCCACGGTTCATGTTGGATTTCTGTTTGCATAACTTTATGTATTATTTACTTTTAAATATGGTATCTTTCAACAAATACAATGAAATAATGTCTTCTTTGATTTTAACTTTGCAGATAGGTAGCATTTTACTTGATTTTATAAAGTTTAATTAGCTTTCTGAAGGTTCTCAAGTATTGTATTAAGGTTATGAATAAAATTTAGCTGTTTTCTATTTTCTAAAGTTTCAAATTTTTACTTTTTATAACAATGTGACACATCAACACAATGTAGATTAAAACTACAATCTTTTCATATAAAAGATATCATCTAAGGTTTCCTAGAAAATAATCTATCCCAATATTATGCTAATGTAATAAAAGAACACTGACAAGAGATATAATTCATACACCACAGAAATTTAATTTCTAGAAGGAAGTTGTAGGGCACAAGAGTATCTTCAGATAGGAAAACATTATTTTGTGCATTCTCTATAAATAATTTTTTCGCTGTAGGAGCAAAATAATGGAACATATTCAGTATTTAAAATTCAACCAGTCAATATATCACAGCTTGGTATAGAATGTATAATGCCTATGAGGATTTCTTTGAATTCAAGGCCACCCTGAGACTATAGAGTGAATTACAGATCAGCCTGGGCTAAAGTAAAACCCTACCTGGAAAATTGTTTTCTTATGTAGGGTGAGGTTTGGATCTCGGTTCTTCTCAGAGTATCTTCAATCAAAGAGGGGGATGTAGTGAGTTTGGCTTGCCAGCTACATATCCTCAGGTACTGACACATTTCCCAGATGCAAAGTGTTCACTGTAGACTGCACAGAGATGAGCTCCTCTCTGGACATTGCTCTTTGTGGATAAGAGTTGCTCCAGCAATGGTGACAAATGTTCCGTGGGTACATCCCACATCCTACATTGTCAAGACAGATGGACAAAGTGTCAAACAACATGCTTGGGCCAAGGACAGCCCGTGTAGGGCACTCTTAATTCCAGAGGATCTTTTGAGGCTCTGTGAAGTTGAATGAGCCCTAGTTTAACTCCCCTTTGTCCATCCATGTACCTTGTTCCTCACAGGTGTTTCTCAGAAGAATGCTTGCCATCAACCCGAACATGCAAACATCTGCCCCAAAATCTGTTTCCTGAGAAAGTGCTTAATATTATCTGAGTAGTAAAAATCAATGTTTTAGTCTTTTTGTACTTCAAACTTGAAAATAATAGTCTGATGTGTATTTGATACCAAATCTAGTAATAGAAGGAAAAATAAATTGAACCACAGGAAAATCTAATTAATTGAATTTTCAGCTTTATTTTCATCATAAGAAATAAGAATTGAATCAGCATGAGCAAAATTAATTAACATGACATAGTTGATTACAACACTGTGTCCTTTTCATTAATGAGCTAAATTATTTGGTTCAACTAATAGTTAATTTCCCTCAAAACTTTCAAGCTGGGCTGGAGAGATTGCTTAGTGGTTAAGGATCTTACCTGCAAGGCCAAAGAACCCAGGTTCAGTTCCCCAGGACTCACATAAGCCAGATGCACAAGGTAGCACATGTGTCTGGGGTACATTTGCAGTGGCTAGAGACCCTGGTGCACCCATTCTCTCTATATATACCTGCCTCTTTCTCTGTCTCTCAAATAAGTAAAATTCAATAAAAAAAATTTAATTTAATTAATTCAAGCTATTTCTATGCAAATTTTAATTTAATAAAATTTTAATTTAATTAATTCAAGCTATTTCTATGCAAATGCACATCAAAACCATAAATGCTGCTAGTCTTTTTTTTTTTTAATTGATGTAACAAAATACCTGACAGAAACTGCTTAGTAGGAGGAAAGATATCTCTTGGTCCCAGTTTAAGAGATTTTGGTTCATGGTAGGCTGGCTCTGATGCTATGGGCCTGCCATGAGGCAGAGAATCATGGTAACAAGAGTCATGACAGAGGCAGCTGCTCCCTTCCTGGCAGCCACAAAATAGAGAGAGGGAGAGAGAACAAGACCAAGGTGTATGTTTCTAGTACCCACCTTCAACAACCTCCTACCTCAAGCAGGCTCTATATCTTAGTTTCCATCCACCACCTCCCAATAATGTCATCATTTTACAAATCCATCAATGGATTAATCCACTGATAGTGTCAGAGCTCTTGGAAGCCAATCATTTCTCAATGAATTGAGGAGCAAGCCTTCAACACAGGAGCCTTTTGTCTCCAAGTAATAACAAGCACAATAGAAATAAGAACTTGAAATGATGTAATCAGATTCTTTCTTCATAAGGAAATGAACTGAATTAGCACAAATTAAAAAATATATATGACTATGCTCATTGTCTGTAAATACTGGCTATTTTCTGGCTGCTTAAGACTGTTGTGTGTTAGCAAACACATTGTTTTTGTTGGGAATACTGCACTTGTGAAAGTACCGTAGCAATTTTCTCTTTACTCATACCCTATTGACAGATATGTAATAGTATGTATGGTTACTTGGCTACTTTACATCCACCCTTATACTCTCTTCTGTCTTGCATTTTAGTTTTGGAAGACTAGAAATTTCTGAAAGTCTCCTGGAAAATATGAGCTGATTTTCCATCCTGGATGTGATGTGGAGTCTGCCAGTGAGAAGCGCTTTCATGAGAGTTGGACGTACAAGGGTGGGACAGGCGTCTTTCTGTATTGCGTACTGAGCTCTGGTAGACCAGGGGCAGCAGAACAGGAGTCTGCTTCCTCTGTCCGTCACCAGCTTGCTGGGTGTGAGCTGCACTGGCAAAAGTCTCCTGACCTCCAGGTTGCAGGCGCAATGCTGTCACTGGAAAACAAATATCCACCTGCAGCTCTGACCTCAAGCCTGAATCTATTCCAGCTCCACTTTTTTTTGTTTTTGTTTTGTTTTTTGGTTCTTTTGAGGTAAGGTCTCACTCTAGCCCAGGCTGACCTGGAATTCACTATGTAGTCTCAGGGTGGCCTCGAACTCATGGTGATCCTCCTACCTCTGCCTCCCAAGTGCTGGGATTAAAGGCATGCGCCACCACGCCCGGCCAGCTCCACTCTTTATAGGCTATGTGTCTTCTGATAAGCTACTTAACCTTTCTGAGTCCTGGCTTTACCATCTATACCATGAAGAAGGTGGCCGATGAAATATAAGCTCCAAAGGATGGAGGCTTATCTATAATTCATTCTCAGTTATATCCCCATAATTATGCATTTAGCTCAGTAAAAAAAATGTTGTCTATAAACATTTATTTTAAATGGATCCATATCTACCTAGTATAATTGTGATAAGGATAAAAGGAAGTTGTGCTTCCCATTTTATGGGTGATCTTTTACCCCAAATTCATGGCAACATTCTACTACCCACTCTGTCTGCTCTCATAGTAGTAGTAGTTCCAAAAAAAATAATGGTTTTTCATGTGGCAGATAGAAAGCCCTTAAGTGACAAGTACTGATAATATGAGAAGATGTAGCCTTGAGCCCTTCTATCTCCATTAATCCTTCAAACCTAAGCAGGTTGGCATGAAGTAATGTCACATAATGATGCCATGTGGTTTCAGTCCAGCTCAAGACATCTTAAATACCAGTTTGATTCACTGGGTAGGAATCGATACTCAATGCTAACATTCATGTCAATTCCTTTTTCATAGGTAGCCTAAACCCTGCTATGTTAGTTACATTCCTCATTGCTATGTTCAAATAACTAACAGGAAGTAACTCAAGGGAGAAAGGGTGTAGTTTGGCTTCATTTGGGGAGGACACAGCTCATCATTGCAGGGGAGGAGTGGTGGCTGGGGCAGGCGGTGGCTGCTCACACTGTGTCTGTGGCAGGAAATGGAGTGAGATGGATGCTGCTGTCCTACTCACTTTCTGCCTCTTACTCAGCCTAGGACTCCAGGACATGGTGTCACAATACATTCACAGTTCCGCACATTGTGAGTGAGTCTTCCTTCTTCATTTAAACCTTTCTGGAAATGCTCTCACAGGCCCATGCAGAAGTGTGTTCCCATGGTGATTCGAGATCCACTCACATTGACAATCAAGACTAGCCATCACACTGGCCTCTTCCAACATAGGGGATAGGCATGGCAAGTGCACACTTTGGCTTTGCCCTGGCCCTATATTAAAATTTGGGGCAGCACAGATGGCAGGAACATGGGTTGGGTTTTGGAAAGGCAAACAAGACCACACAGCAAAGAATCTTGGGACTGAGTCTTAGCCCAAGATCCAAAGCCAGGCAGTCTCATCAGTGACATTTTGGCCCAGTGCTAATGTTGAGCATTATCAGAAGACATGCACAATCCTCCCCAGCCAGGGGCAGACTCATAAGAATCATCGAGAAAGTAGCAGCCTCCAGATTCTAACCCTTGGCAGATGTGAGGGTCTCACTGAGAGACCCTTCATCTTCTGCAGGTCAAATGTACCATGCCTGCTGGCTGTTCCCTAACCGGAAACATTGAAGATCAATGCCGAGCATACAGGAGCTACTAACTCACCTGCTGGCCTCTCCTTCCAAATTTCATGTAATATACCATCCGCTCAATTAGTTTCACAAATATCTTTAAAGAAAATGGAGACAGGAAAGCCCAAAGTTTAGATGTGGTCTGTAGCCGTGAAATGTTGAGTGTGTCTTGCTTTGTCACTAAGGGGCCCTTTCATTTCCCCAGATGCCACCAAGAACGTGGCTGAACAATCCTTCTAGAAATACTCCCATCCTTCAATCTTGCTGCTACAGGGGGGGCATATTTCTGAAATGTATGTAAATGTCTCTTTATAATGGGACAGAGTAAGAGGGGATGGGGAAGAGGATAGTATGATAAAGGGACCATAAGAGAATTTATCTCCAACTTGTGCTTCAGAAGAACTTCCCTGTCTTATACTGCTTATGTTCTGGGGCTAAAATCACACAATGTAGCAGAAAAGCAGAGTTTCAGAATTGCAAGAATTGATAACAGGTGCTGGTTTTTTGTTGCTTTGTGTGTGTGTGTGTGTGTGTGTGTGTGTGTGTGTGTGTGTAATGTTCTATAGGAGTAACTAAATCATTTTGGAATTTTTTTGTTTTGACATCTCCAAAGCGCTTTGGTAGTTTTCTCTCTTTTGCTTTGTTCAGTCACTACTTTTATCCAGTACTGTAGCAGTTGATAAGGTCTATGATTCCCAGCCTTGTATTTTATTAGGCAGAACACTTGCCACATGAATATTAGAGATTGTTTGTAGAGTAACCTTTCTTAGAAGCTGAAGGGTCTTATATTGTATGAAGCTGATGTATAAAACCAAGGTCTTTGATGTTCTCTTACTGAAAAAAAAAAAATGTGGTTACAATTGTTCTTTCATCCAAAGATAAGAAAGGTAGCCAAAAACAACTTTGGAAAATTCAAGTTTCACATGGACCACTGGTGGTTTCATAGTCAAAATGCTTCATGCCAAGGCATTTTTACAGGATTACAACAACTTTGTTAAATAAACAAAACTTTTAAAATACAGAGACTTAATCAGGTTTGTTCTAATCATATTTTTATTGGATCATAATAGACAAAACAATCTTCAAGAGCAAAACATCAAATATTCACACACAATCAACTCATTTGTAATGAACTTTTTGACATCAATTACTGATAGGTCTATGAACCTTAAGAAGTCACTAAATTGCTTGCCACTTTGTCATAGACAGCTTTCAGGAGGGTGACCAAGAGAACAGCACCATTAGCCAGGAAAAAAAAAAAAAAGCAAATCAAAGGCTACATAGATTAAAAGCATAAAGTAACTAGATTATATTTTTTATTTGTCTTATTATAATTGGAGTGGATTGGTGAGAAATTGCTTCTAAGGAAAGCAACTCAAATGTCCCATTCAATAAATAAAATAATAAAAACCAATTTTAACTTCATAATTAGTTCATAGAGTCAAAGATGAGAGAAGAAAAATGGGCATGGAAGGAGACCACACACAGTCACAGGGCCAGAGATAAAGACAGGGGCCCTACTCAGGAAGAGACACAACCATTATCACAGATGCAGGGAATCAGAGGAACCACATTTTTACTGAAAAATGCCTTCCTCTGCAGCCTTTTAGCTGTGGTTATTGAAACACATAAAGTTTGTGTATGCTTTCACAGAGAGAGCAAATACCTTCCTCGCTTCAGGCCACACACAGGACTGTGTGCTGAAATCTAGGCAAGAGCCAGAGGTCCTCCCTGGGCCAGCCTTCCCAAAGCTTTACTGGTGTGTTTAGATTAACAAGTGTGTCCACTTGCACTAATTTCCTGTAGAAAGAAGGTTCCACACCTCTGTTCATTCTCTCACCTCTAAACTGTCAAATGCAAACTCAGATCAACACTTTCAATTATTTATTATTTTTCAGAGAAACTGCTTATTTATAAAACTTATTTATAAAAACTCTTTTACATCCTCTGCACATACAGACAGTATACCATGATCATAATTGATTTTATAAACATGAAAGTTAACATTATGTATTCCCATGTGGTTTTAAAGAAAGAAAGACATTAACTAGATCTATGCATCTTTTCTTGGAAGCTCATTGAAAGTAAAAACGCTGAGAGAAAAAAAATTCTCAGAGTAAAAAAGATAAACAATGAAAGAAACAAGCCAAAACCCAGCAGCTCTGCACAACTGTACGTCTGAAGGCTGAGGAAGGAGCTAGAACCAGGGCCTGTGAGGGAAGCATCGTTGCTTCTTCTACTGAGCTCACATGAGTTCTGCAACTAATACTTTATTTTTAAATATTTTTATTTACTTGCTTATGAGCTATACAGAGAGGGAGAGAGAGGCCACAGGGCCTCTGGCCACTGCAAACCAACTCCCGATGCATGTGCCATGTTGCACCTCTGGCCTTACATGGGTACCAGGGAATTTAACCCAAGCCTTTAGGCTTTGCAAGCAAACACCATTAAGCACTGAGCCATCTTTTCAGCTCCAGATCTAATACCTTAAAGCCACCTTTAATGGTAAGCCTATAATAAATATATATCATTTAAGATTTTTTAAACAACTTTATTGAGAGATATAAACAAATGCCCAAAGGGTAGCATTTTAATTTTAGCTACAAAATTATGAACATACTCATCACACTTGAAGTATTTTTTGCACCACTTTGCAATCCCTTCTGACACTTCACCTCCCAGACATCCTCATCTCCAGCACCTTCTCATCTCCCATCTCCAGGTCTGCATTAGGGTAGCATCTTTTAGAACATCATAAAGGTTGAACCATGCAAAGTGCATTTCCTTTTTGGCTGATTTTTCTCATTCTACATAATTATTTTCAGATTAATTCATTGTGTAGTATATGTCAATAGTTCACTCATTTCTATTTCTCAGTAGCATTTCATTGGCCAGATGTACCACAATTAATTTCCGTATTTGTGTACTGATGGACATTTGAGTTTTTTGCACTCTAGCAATCATGAATGAAGCCATGAGTCATTGTGTTTGTCTTTATATTGACATATCCTCTTACCTCACTAGGATAAAGATCTAGTGGGAAAGCTAGATTAGATGACAGACATGTTTAATGTTTTAAGACACTAGCTAAAAATCAAAACAACTATGAGATTCCATCTAACTTCAGATGCTATTCATCAAAAAGTCGGATGAGAACAAATGCTGGTGAGGCTGTGGGGAAGAGGAACCCTTACTCACTGCTGGTGGGAATTCAAACTTGGACAATCGCTATGGAAATCAGCATTGAGACTTCTGAAAAAATTGAAAATAGAGCTACCATTTGATCCAGCAATACCACTTCTGAGCATATACCCTTAAGACTTTACTCTTTACTACAGAGATACTCACTCAACCATGGTTGTGACTGCTCTATAGGAAGTAGAATCAGCCCAGATGCCCATAAACTGATAATTAGGATAATGAAGATGTGGTACATATACACAATGGAACTTTTCTCAGTGGTAAGGAAAAATAAAACAATAAAATTTACAGGTAAATGGAGACAGTTGGGGAAAAAAACATTCTTAGCGAGGTTATGCAGGCATAGAAAGACAAATGCTGCATGAATTCTCTCATCTGCAGTTCCTAACTGGGATCATTTACAGATGAGTGCAAATGGTAGTCAGCGCCAGAAATACAGGCATAAAACTAGAATGAGACCAGTGGAGAGAAGAACTAGAGAGAGAGAGAGAGAGAGAGAGAGAGAGAGAGGAGCAGAGGTGTTACTTGATAAGTTAGGAGAGAGGAGAATATTGGGAGTGGGGGTTCTTGGAGGGATAGGGGATATGGAGGGTGGGGAAGGAATTACACAAAAATTAAGACAACATGAATCAGTCCCACAGAAATCCTAATTCTGACCAGCATTCTACAAACTGTAAATACCAATAAAGGAGGGAGGGAGGACAGTCCAGATAGAAGGTGGAAAAAGCTCAACCTTCTTAAAACCATGCACTCTGGCTGGTAATCCCCAGGCCCAGACTTGGATTGTCCTCCACAGTGAGTTCTTGGCCAGGGAGACCCAAGAGGTGCCCAAAATAATGTAGGCCATTGCCAAAATTCTTGATTGGCTACCAGAGTTAAAACGTAAGACCCTGTTGCTAAAGACACCACAGGCCATGATCAGTACATTGAATTACTATGGCAGGACTGGAAGGGAAAGTAGCTCCCTCCTGGTTAGCCCCCATAATGCTGGAAAGTGCTATGGGAGCTGGTGAAGAAAATAGTCACCAGCATGAATAAGCATCGGACCCTGCAGACTATGAAATCAACCAGCTGGACAAGAAGTACACACTTGTGAAATAGTGGCACATCATCTCTGTGGGTAACCAACTGTTCTCTGATTAGACACGAGGCCTGCTCAATGGGAGAGAACTCATACCTGGTACTGGAAACCAAGTCAGATTCCCATAGTCAGGAAATGCATACTGTAGAGAGAAGCCCCCCACTGCTCTCTGGAGAAGAAGAGTGGGCTTGCACACCAAAAATCTCTCAAATAACTTTGCATACCCCCTTCAACCCAAGCTGCTCCCAGTCTTAGTTGGAGAATCTGCTGTATTTTACAGATGGCAGAGAAAACAGAGAGTCTAGATCCAGCAATAATACAAGAAGATAAGTGACTGCCTACCATGAAGATTGCCACTTCTTCCACATCTTCCAGGGCCCAGGAGAACGTGCAGTGGAAGTGGTGCTACAAACACTGCTCTTACTGCTAACCTGACAACCAGCTCCAGGGTGATGGTGGCGGACACCATGATCAAGCACAACATATCAAAACATAAATCCAGGGCTGGAGAGATGGCTTAGCTGTTAAGTGCTTGCCTGTGAAGCCTAAGGACCTCCAGTTAGAGGCTCAGTTCCCCAAGACCCATATTAGCCAGATGCACAAGGGGGCGCACATGTCTGGAGTTCGTTTGCAGTGGCTGGAGGCCCTGGCACACCCATTCCCTATCTCTATCTCTATCTCTATCTCTATCTCTATCTCTATCTCTCTCTCCCTCTCCCTCTCTCTGACTGTCTGTTGCTCTCAAATAAATAAATAAAAATAAAAAAAACAAGAAATTAAAAAATAACATAAATCCAGAGGCTATGAAGAACTCAATCCTAAATCAGACTGCCAAACATTGTGGAAGGGGGACAGAAAGTTTGTAAGAGCCACAGAGCAGGTGGGCATACCCTGAGGCACAGTGCTCCTACTGTCTCACTGGGACTCACTGAGGCCTTCATAACCCACAGTAAATCCTACTGAGGAGGGCCCCAGAGAATGGTAACAGGACAGTGAATAAAAGAAAATAATCTGTTAAGAGAGAGAGAAAGAAATCAATGAAAAGAACAGACACCGGCTAATTGATTTTCAAAGTGATTATACAATTTTACACCTTCCCCTCAGCAGCATGTAAAAGGTTGTCTTGTCACCAACACGCCATATGGCCAGCTTTCTAAACAACCATTTCATAGGAGCGAGTGGTATCCATTATCATCAAAAGGCAGGGCATGAGTTACTTCTGCTGAAGGAATAGAACCCATGCAAGAACTTTAGTGGATGTTTTGGTGCAAAAAGAAAAGGCAACAGTAGGGCTGGAGAGATGGCTTAGTGGTTAAGGCACTTGCCTGCAAAGCCAAATGACCCAGGTTCAATTCCCCAGTACCCACATAAGCCAGATGCACAAGGGGACACATGCATCTGGAGTTTGTTTGCAGTAGCTAGAGGCCCTGGGGTGCCCATTCTTGCTCGCTCTCACTCTCTCTCTCTCTCTCTCTCTCTCTATCTCTATCTCTATCTCTATCTCTATTTCTATCTCTCTCCCCTTCTTTAAGAAAAGGTAACAGTAAACCCAAGACCCTGAACTACCTTGGAGACTGAAGAAGTCACTCTGTGGTCATAGAGAAACCAACCTAAGTCAAAGACTGGCCCTACAGTGGCAGATTCCAGGACCCCTGTCTTATATAAAGTACTGTCAGTGGACAACTAATGCTTTAATGCACTTCAATTCTCCTTCAGCTAGGGATCCTCAATGAACTCACACAAGGGAGGATCTGTTTTGGTCAGTGATCATTTTTTGCTGATCTGGAAGTGACATATGCTTGGTTCTTTATAGTGTAACACACTCCATCGCATTTAGCCCACTGCACTCTTCCATTGGTCATGACCTGATCCTTGGTGTCCCGAAGGGACATTTGGCCACTTGGTTAGTTCTGCTGCATTATTAATCTCTCAGCAGGTCAGATCTCCTCATGTGATTGGTGAGGAAAGAATTTATTTAAAAACCCTCAAAGCCACATCAGCCAGGCCAAAGGAGAACACATGAAGAGATGAGCATAAGAATTGTTGAACTCCAGGAGAGCTGGTGGTTGATAGTGGCCTCCAAGTCGTGGTGGGGGTAGGGGGGTTGTGTGCTTAGGTGGGGAACAGTAATCGCGGTAGGTGGCTGGGACATCGGATCTGTGAGGAGGTATTGGAGGGCTGGTTCTGAGCAACTGGCCATCTAGGGTGGCATTTGGGGTGAGGGTAGTCAGTACCATTGAAGCAAAAAGTCAAAAATAGCCTTGGGCCTCTCTCATGTTTTCTTAATCTTTTTTTTTTTTTTTTTTTAATTTGCTTTCAAGGAGAATGAGAGTTAGAGAGAGAAGGGGTACTGCAAATAAACTCCAAACGAATGTACCACTTTGTATATCTGGCTTTGTACAGGCACTGAGGAATCAAATCCAGGCTGTTAGGCTTTGCAAGCAAGCACCTTTAACCACTGAGCAATCTCTCCAGCACTCATTATAATTTTAGTTTCCATTTCCCTGAGAACATGGGATAACTCTCCTTGCACTTGTTTGCCATCTGTTATCATCTTAGGTGAAATGTTTATTCAACATGTTTATTTCTAAATGTGTCTTTTCTTATTATTGAGTTTTGAGGTATCTGCATCTCTAGACACTAGTCTGTTATTGCATGGATGCCTGGCAAGGTCTTTTCGAGTCTTGGTTGTCTTTCATTATTTAGTGCTGGTTTTCAAGGAACAGTTGTTTTTATTTTTGTTTTATAAAATATACAGAAGTCAAAACTTAGCACTTCTTCCCACGTATTATGATACTATATTACCTTTCGTCAGAAATTAAATTTAATTTCAATTAAATGTCTGTGAATTGATATATTCATTATCCCTATAATCATCTTGCTACCTATCCCATGTTCATAAACTCTTTATAAGGAGAGTCCTACCAAGGAAAACATTCTCCAAGGTGGAAGAACTAATTTGACAAAGAAAGAATAATGCTTAAGAGAGAGAATAACAATTTACATATTTTAAATTTATTCATATTACAAGTACAATAATGCTGCTTTGCTCATGGCCCAGAAAAAAAAACAACATGAAAATACCTTATTTAAAGAACTGGTTAAGCCGGGCGTGGTGCCACATGCCTTTAATCCCAGCACTCTGGAGGCAGAGGTAGGAGGATCGCCATGAGTTCAAGGCCACCCTAAGATTACCTAGTGAATTCCAGGTCAGCCTGGGCTAGAGTGAGACCTTAAAAAAACCGAATAATAAAAAAAAAAGAACTGGTTAAACAGTTTTAAAAATTACTAAAACCTAGAAAAAAATCATTCCAGCATTAAATTGTCTTATTTCATAGAGAAAGATAGCATATGTTAATTATTGGAAACATTCTAAGCTGCAACCTTAAATAATTTTTTGTATTTTGAAAAGTGTTTTGTACTTTGTGTGTTTTTCAAAAATAACTTTCTGTCATGTTGAAGTAATAGTAAACCAAATAAGGCGCTGACAGCCTTCTGCTATCTATTCTGACTGACCTAGCTAATCACCCCTATGTGTGACAGAACATGGGGTTGCTGAACATCTGACTAAGAACATCATAGAACACTTTACATGTAAGATACTGATTCAGGATGTGTGTGAGGACACATAGACATGATGGCTTTGCCATATGAAAGCTTAAGATGTGACATAAACGACACCATACAATCGCTCAGATAGTGACAAGGGGGCTGGTTCTTAGAAAGAGGTTAAAAAAGAGAAAGACAGAAAGAACAGGGGAAGGAAAGAAAAGAAAGAAGTAAGAAGAAAAGGAAGGGAAAGAGAAAAAGAGGAAAAGAAGAAGGATGGAAAATAAAGTAAATGTAAATGAAAGAACATCTGAAAAACTAAAATAAAAAAAAAAAGACTAACCCGAAAATAAGCAAAGAATATTATTAGGTCAAAAGAAAAAAAATATTAGGGCTAGGTGTGGTGGCACATGTCTTTAATCCCAGCACTCAGAAGGCAGAGTAACCATGAGTTTGAGGCCATGCTGAGACTACATATGAATTCCAGGTCAGCGTGGGCGACAGCGAGAGGCTGCCTCAAATCTTCTTCAGTGAAGTAAAAATAACCATAAAAGAGAAAGAAAAGAACAAGGAAAAAAAACTTCTCAAATTTACTATTAATTAGAGAAACACAATTTAGAATGTCTGCGTTACAGCTGGAATCTGGTGTCCCTCAACAGGCTTCAGTGTTGAAGGCTTGTTTCCCAACTGGTGGATCCAATTATTGAGAGGGCAATGGAGTCATGAGGGTGTTGACTACAGTGTGACGCTATCAATGGCTTTCTTCTTACCTCGTATTTTGTTTAACGTACTGCATAACACAGACTACAAAGTCAACATGGAAACATTTGCATTTTAGAATCATCACATGGCCAAAAAAAGGAAGTTTTGAAAATTGAAAAGAAGCAAACACTGAAAAGCACAATATAAATTGACCATGTCTCCCAGACTGAAAATCTGACTTGACTAATCAATGATACTAGTTTAGCAAAAGGAAGGTTGTATCTGTCAGAGTGGAGGATGGAGCCAGGATGAGCAAATACCACAGAATGCTGAAACTTATGGAGCCATCGACGCTCAGGTCAATCACACTGCCAGCTGATTTTCAGGAAGATATTCTATCTTTGCTGCTCTAATCCCACACTTGAAAATAGATTTGTAAGTTCTAAGTGGCTTTTCTGTGTCACTTTTACATTAGCCAGATAGCTGTCACTAATGTACTACAGTTGATATTTGCACATCTATGTCTTGTGAATTGAAAGTACAAGACAGTCAGAATGTGATCAATTCCAAGGTACAAACAATAACAGACTTCAGAACCTACAAACCTCCAGAGCAGTCTTGAAATCTTAGTGGATTTTCTAGTATCGTGACATAGTGTGTGGTAATGTTCAAGAAGCTTTCGGTCAACAATACCAGGGCTTAAGGAGCTATGTCCATCAGGAAAGTGCTTGCCTTGAAAGCATAACAACCAGAGTTCATTCCCCAGAACCCACATAAAAAGTGGGGCTTTGTGGTTTGTGCTTATCATCCAAACCTTGGGAAGTGGGGACAGGTAGATATCCCTGGGGCTTGCTGGCCATCCAGTCTAGCCTACATGGCAAGCACCAAGCAGATGGTCAGCTGGGGAGATTAATCAGCAAAGATGTTTGCTTACAAACCCTGTCAGCATGGGTTGGCATCACGAGAAGCAACATAAACCTAGATACAAAAGTTCATTTGTATCAGACACCCAGAGTACTCAAGTGCACTCACACACACACACACACACACCCCACATACACACACATGTGCACACTACATATATAAATATATATACACATATATATACATATATTTATGTATATATATGTATGGTACCTAAGAAAAATGACACCTGATGTGAACATGCATACACAACACAACACACACACACACACACACTCCTATTGAAAACAACAGTGCCAGTTGCCTCTCAGCTCCCCCACAGTCCCCAGTCCCCACAGAAAGCTCAAAATAGATCTTACGGGGCTGGAGAGATGGCATAGAGGTTAACACACTTGCCTGGAAGCTTAAGGACTCAGGTTCAATTCCCCAGTATCCACATAAGCGAGATGCACAAGGTGGCACATGCATCTGGAGTTTGTTGGCAGTGGCTGGAGGCCCTGTTGTGCCCGTTCTCTCCCTCTCTCTATTTTCCCCTTTCTCTATCTAGATCAAATAAATAAAATAAAATAGGCCTTCCTTCAGCTTCTTGGGCTCAGCAAGTTACACTGCATAGTTAACCATACTGTGAAAGTTGAACTCCTTTACCAGATCCACAAGACATTGATAACAGAGTCCTGTGCCCAGATAAGAGACATTAATGAGGTGAAAACTGAGCAGGGATCAGGTCTTAAGTGCCCTAAGGAAACATAGAACACGTAGGCTGTCTCAGGCAGACATCAATCTTCAGAAGTAATGAAAAGCAATTGGTCTTCTTAGATTGCTTTAGTCATAATTATTGACACATTAATTATACAAATTAGTAGTTTCATGGTGCCATTTCCATACAGATGTATATCTTGCTTCAATCATGTCTACCCTCCCCTCTTACAATTGGTCTTTATGAAGTTTCTAGAAAAGAGGAGAGAGGGAGAATCAGGCTTACCACATCCCAGAATTCCCTGCAGCTGTGTCTGTCAAGTTGGCAACCTCAGGCATCACTCTGTTGTACATTTTTCTCCTAAACTCTTGCCACTGTATCTGGACATCTGTCTCCTTCATGGTTCCCCCTAAAGGGCTCCTTGCTCTTTCAACCTAGGCTAACCCAGAGCTCCCAGGCTTGTAACACTTCTTCACTAGAGTTTCTCAGGCTAGGGAGCAGGGCTGGAAGACACAGGTAAAGAAAATACCCACACACATACATGTAATTATACATTAATAGTCCTTATCACAAAAGAAAACTCCAAGAATGGCAGCAGAAAACTTCTAAGATGAGCCAGCTGTTCTCACGTGGCCATTATCATTTAAGTAACTTGCACACCTAAATTAAGCATAGGAGGGTTGGGAACTGTCTTGTAGAGAACTGCATTACGAATGAAGCTGGCTAAGTTTTGTGGTCATGTATTTCCCAACACTAAGAGTTCAGAAACAGGTGTGGCCATTGTCAAGGGTGTTGTAGAGAGGATTTCCATACTGGATGGGAGGCAAACATCCTGACTTTGAAAGCAGGATCCAACTCCAGCAGTTGATGGGTCTTGGACTATACATCATGACATAATGACAGCAGGTGAGTAGCTTTCAAGTTATTATCCTACCACCGTAAGCATAAAAGGAATAGCATTATTTTGTTATCATCAACCTTGGGGTTTTTTCCCCCTTTTCTTCTCTCTCTCTCTCTCTCTCTCTCTCTCTCTCTCTCTCTCTCTCATATAGGTGGCTGCATATGAATGTAAGCACATGAGTTTGCAGGTGTGTGTGCACATGAAGACCAGACTTACACACTGGGTGTCTTCCCCTATCCCTCTCTGCCTTATTTTGAGATAGGGTCTCTCACTAAATCTAAAGGTCCCCTATTCAGCTAGACATAAAATGTGCCTCATAAACTCATGTTCTTGAATACTTAGTTCCCAGAGGGTGGCACTGTTCTGAAAGGGCATGGAACCTTTAGGAGGTGCGGTCTTGCTGGGGTTTGTTAACTGGGTGAAGGCCCTAAGGTGTTACAGCCAGATTCCTCTTGTTGTTTTCTCTTTCTACTTCCTCTCTGCTTACATGTGGATATGACGCAGGCTTCCTACCTAGTCCTCCCATCCTTTCCATGCCATGATGGACTGTACCCTCTGGAACTGTTAGACTAATTAAACATTTGTTCTTTCATAAACTACTTCTGGTCATGTATTTGTTTATAGTAGTAAGAAAGTAACTGATGAAACAAGCTAATGAGCATACTCCAGGGATTCTCCTGTCTGTCTCTTCAGCACTGGGATTACAGGCAAGTGCCACTATGCCCAGGTTTTATGTGGGTGATTGAGAACTGAGCTCAGGTCCCCATGCTTACATGGTGAACATTTTATCCACTGAACCATCACCCCAGTCACTGCCTCAGTTTTTACACCTGTGGGGACTGGGTGAGAAAAATTCATTAGGAAGACCCCACTTGTTCAGAAATCAAAGATTTTCTCCCTCATTGCATTATACATCCATGTACACTAATGCATACTGGCTTGGGGTGATGCAAGAGGCATTTCACACTTGACCAGTCTAATTTTCTTTGAGAATTTTTTTTTCCCTTTTCTCACACGAAGAACCATATGGACTACTGCAGAATTCTGCAAGAGGCAGCAATAAAAATGACTGGCCTAACATCTCTGCCTGCTGAGTTGATCTCTAACCCAGATCAAATAGTTTGTACTCTATAAATAAAAGATTTGAGCTGTTCGTTTTAGCCAGTTTATCTAGACAGAGACATTCAGCTGAGAGGTGATCCAGATTTCAAGTGTCAGAGCCTCACTCTATAACACATGCACACATTTTCACACACGTGCAACTTGGGCACGCACACACGCACAGCCCGAGTATACGTTGGCATTCTTCCCGACTGACCAGTTTCAGAGCATCTGCCCTACTTCTGCTGAAGGGTCACTCAGAAAGTCATTCATGAAGAAAGAACCATTCTAGGAGGTTCTTTGGGTTTTCTTGTTTGTTTGGTTGGTTGTTTTTTTTTTTTTTTTTAACAGAAAAGCTTCGATTCCATAAGCATGAGAATGAAAAATATGGCAAATACCAATTTAAAGCTGCATTGGCTATTTGGTTTCAAGTCAAAAGAGCAAAGAAGATGGAAAGTGGGAGTCCCTGTGGCCTCATGTCTGTGGTTACTGGGTGGCAGGCTTCCAGCAGCACCAGGCTTTGACTTGTGTCTTATCGGTATACTTCCTAAGTTGCTATTAAGAATTTTCAACAATCTCATTTTTATTAGCCGTTTGTGCCCATTATAGTTTTCTAGTTGCTAGTTTGTTATGGCTTTAACATAAATAAGGTTCTAAAAATGTCTCACATGAGGAGTTGCAGGGCTGGGTATGCTATTTAGACCACATAAAAAGCCTATGCAAAGGACTTCCCTTGTAATGGGACTCTTTTATATTTAATAGAACTGTCATATAAACATATACTAGCATTTAAAATGCAGTTTCTGGACTATAAAATAAACACCATCTCTAATATTGCCATTGGCTTTCACGTGCATGGAGCTCAGTTCATTAATTGTTCTTCATTCAATTTATGTGAAAAGTGATTTTTACCGCCAGAGCTTCATGGAAAGTGCATTACTCCATGGGGTTGCAGCCATTGTCAGGAGGAGAACAATGAAAGGCCAACATACCAAAGGTTTTGTGTGGATTTGAACAAGTTAAAATTGACTTTAACATATTCACAATAACACAGAACTGGTCAACTTAAATAGATTATTACTAAGGACTATTCACCTATTCAATATGAATGCGAATGTGAACATAACAGAAAAAAAGATTATAGCTTTAACTAGAAATATACTCACAGCTCAATATTCATCAAAAACCAGGTAAGCCGGGTTTGGTGGTGCACACCTTTAATCCCAGCACTTGGGAAGCAGAGGTAGGAGGATCGCCATGATTCGAGGCCACCCTGAGATTACCTAGTGAATTTCAGGTCAGCCTGGGCAAGAGTGACACCCTACCTCGAAAAAACAAATAAATAAACAACAACAAAAAAAAAAAAAACAGGGAGTAGGGCTGGAGAGATTGCTTAGCAGTTAAAGTGCTTGCCTGCAAAGCCAAAGGGCCTTGGTTCAATTCCCCAGTACCCATGTAAGTCAGATGCGCAAGGTGGCACATGATCTGGAGTTTGTTTGCAGTGACTAGAGGCTCTGGAGTGCCCATTCTCTCTCTCTCTGACAAATAAATAAAAAAGATAAATATTTTTAAAAAAAAACAGGGAGTAGCTATAATTCCTTTGCAATGGCTGGAAGCCCTGGCACATCCATTCTCTGTCTCTCTCTCTCTGCCTCTTTCCCTCTCTGAAATAAATAAATAAAATAAAAATATTTTTAAAAATACAGAGTAGGGTTGGAGAGATTGCTTAGCGATTAAGTTGCTTGCCTGTGAAGCCTAAGCATCTAGGTTTGATTCTCCAGGTCCCATGTAAGCCAGATGCACAAGGTGGTCCATGATCTGAAGTTTGTTTACAGTGACTAGAGGCCCTGGAGTGCCCATTCTCTCTCTCTCTCTCTCTCTCTCTCTCTCTCATACACACACACACACAAATAAATAAAAACATAAATATTTTACAAAAACAGGGAGTAGCTGTAATTCCTTTGTTTATATAAGTTAAAATACATGGATTTAAGTAAATCCCTGTATCACCTATCTTTATAAATTCACCCCATTGTGTCTCTGTTCTCTCATCTTAATAACAGACAGCATCATTAACTCAACACATAATTTTCTCACCAGAGTTCATATACATAGTCTTAGAATATTGCCATACTCTTACTCAAATCAGTAAATGTCATGTAGTATCAATATTATTAGTTTTCTAGAGCTGCCTCTTAGTCATCAAAAGTCAGTCTTTTGGGCTGGAGAGATGGCTTAGCAGTTAAGCACTTGCCTGTGAACCTGAAGGACCCAAGTTTGAGGCTCAGTTCCCCAGGACCCACGTTGGCCAGATGCACAAGGGGGCGCACGTGTCTGGAGTTCGTTTGCAGTGGCTGAAGGCCCTGGCGCGCCCATTCTCTGTCCCTCTCTCTCTGCCTCTTTCTCTCTCTGTCTGTCACTCTCAAATAAATAAAAGTAAACAAAAATATTTTTTTAAAAAGTCAGTGTTTTGTTGAATATGATGAAAATTATTTATCCTAGTCCAACAAAAATCATGCTTAAATTTTGTAATAGTTTAAAACATATTATAGTATTTATAATAAATAAATGGCACCTATCAAATCAAATCACTATATCAAGTATTTTCCTTTAATTTTTATTAATTATCTTTGGTTTTAGATATTTAAAAATCAGCCGGGCGTGGTGGCGCACGCCTTTAATCCCAGCACTCGGGAGGCGGAGGTAGGAGGATTGCCATGAGTTCGAGGCCACCCTGAGACTCCATAGTGAATTCCAGGTCAGCCTGAGCTACAGCAAGACCCTACCTCGAAAAACAAAAAAACAAAACAAAACAATAGATATTTAAAAATCAGAGGTTAGGATCGAGAGATTAAAAAATCAGAGGTTATGATCATTCTCTTTAAAGAAGCTTATGTGAATGTAAAAAATTGATATATCTTAAGATAATACATTTAATTTTAAAACAAAACACATGCATTACCAAGTAGTTGGCAAGTGATTGACATTCTGAGACACGGTACTGCCCCTATATAATCAAGTACAGAAAATAAGCCTAAAACATTAAAACTCTGAATATTAAAACGGAAACTAAAAATTGCTATGGGGAAAAAAATCTAGAAAGCTTTATTTACAGCATTAGAACACAGAAGGCAAATCCCACAAACTGTGAAAGTGATGGTTGTGATTTATCTACTGAAATTTCTCTATGGCAAATGATAATGTAAAAAAACCTTCAAACAAGTCACAGAACAGGCAATATTTCCTGAAGTTTTCCACAGGTTATAAGCCAGAGGACAACACAGTAAGAAGTGAGCAAGGGAGAGAAGAAAATACAATGACCAACAAATACACAAAAATATCTACCACTTATCCACAGTGAGTGAGTATGCAAATGAAGTAACAACAGAGGGTGTTTACTTCTAGCTACAGCACAACCAACATGCAGAAGATTAAAAAGAGATTGATAAGATTGTATCTTTGAGTATAAAATAACAAAAGTTTTTGAAAGACTGTTCTAAGACCAGAGGGCAATCAAAATAGTTGGGACTCAGGAGACAAGATACCAATGAGAAAAGAAGGGAGAGGTAAGTGCAACCTCTACTATGTTCTGTATCCTTGAAATATTCGCTGACCCAAGGCTATCAGTCAGAAGGTGAAAATCTAGTGCACACCTTTAATCCCAGAACTAGGGAAACAGAGTTGGGGGGATTGCTGTGAGTTCGAGGCCACTGTGAGAGTGCATAATGAATTCCAGGTCAGCCTGAGCTAGAGTGGGACCTTGCCTCGGCCAGCACCCCCCCCCCCGCCAGAAAAACAAACAAACAAACAAAAAAAGATTGACTAGGAAACTATGGCCAATGATCTCAAAGGTTGAGAAGAAAAGTTTAAAAAAAAAATGGAGTTCAAACCACATCATAGGGGAAGGTTCTATGATGAAAAAATGACCAACACATTCCACTGAAAGCTATAAAGTCCATGCTCATGGTGTAAGGAAACTGGAAATAGCATACATGTGGATATTACTGAAACGGCCTTATATCAGTTCAACGACAGATAGATGAAGGTGATATACTTCTAACCAGATTGCTCAAGCAAAAGTTTATCCACTTTGTAGGAAAGCAATACAACCAGAAACCTCAAGTTTTGTCTTTATTTTTACTTTATCACCTACATTGGCATGACAACAACAAAGAAATGCAAAGTACTAAAAACAAAGGAAAATACTAGGGAAAAATAGAAATTAATCCATAGGAAATCCATATAGACTTTGAAGTAATTATGGTTAAAATGATTACAGAAACTGACCCTGTCAAGTCTTCCATTAGCGGTGCTGGGGTGCACACCCAGGGTCTTGCTCATACTTGTGGGTGTTCAACCCCGGCAAGATTGAGACTTAGCTAAAAACAAGAATCCAGGGAAAAAAATCAAATTAAAAAAACTTAGTACTCAGTGGAATGATTTAACAGAGTACTGAAAACTACTTAAAAGAGGATTAATAGGTGGGGAGATAACAGTAGTAAAGAGCCGATAGAATGAAGCAGAGAGAAAAACAAAAGGAAAGGCTGGGGATATGGCTCAATGGTAAAGTACATGTGTGGGGAACTGGGTTTCATCCCCAGTGACACACATACACACACACACACACACACACACACACACACACACACGGGTCAAACATCCTAAAAATGTCCAACAGATCTGAAGGTCTAATATGTATAAAAGGAGAGAAGATATAGAAACAAAAGCAATGTTTAAAGAATATGACTAAGAATTTTCCTAGATTTATAGACAATACCAAGCCGGAGCCTCATAAAGCTTTGTGAGCCACAAAATACAGAAAGACAAAGAAGTCCACATACATGTGTGTAAAGTAAGGCTACATAAAGGCCAAGATTCAGAGGTACAAAGAAAATATCAAATACATCCACAGCCCAGAGACATTATATTCAGTAAGAGAAAATGACTGCTAAGTCCTCAACACAAACATTAGAAACAGGAAGAAAGTACCTTAAGTTATCAAAAACTCCTAAATGAAAACAAGTGCCAATACAAAATTCTACAAGCATCAAAACTCCAGGTCACATGAACATATTTTCAGATGTATAAAAACAAAGCACTGCCCACCTGTAGACACATACTTTATAAATTACTAACAATAAGTACCAAAAAAAGTAAATATGAGAGGACATCTGTGTGGATGCCAATTATATTGTCTAACACATTGTGTGGGCTAAAAATTTAAAGGCATAAAATACATGACAGCTAATAGATCAAAAGACGGGACCGAGCTCATGCATTGCTGGAGAGGGTAAAAGTACCAGCATACTAGAAAGTCATAAATCAGAGATTCATGTTTTATCTTTATGGTAATCAGTAAAAACTAGCAAAATGATGAATTATCAAGTAATATAAAGTATGTATGGAGTAATAGCTGGTTAATCCTAAAGAAGATAAGAAAGTACAAGATAAAACTAAAATAAATAGTAAGATGATAGGTTGGAACTCCTATGAGCTATTTAATTAAATGCAAGCAGTCCAAACTGTGTGATTCAAAGACAAAGATGGTCATCACTGGATTTTTTAAACAGTCACTTATGATGTGTTCATTTAAGATTCACCTTAAATATAAAGCGTTAGAAATATGGAAAGACATAAAAAAATAAATGGGAAAGGATCACATGCAAATATTAACCAAAAGAAAATTGTAGTAGTACCTATATTAGGAAAGGGGGTCTTTATATTTTATTTTATTTTAGTTAGCTCTATTTATTTAGTGAGAAACAGAGAGAGAGAGAAAGAGAGAATAGCCACTGCAAATGAACTCCAGACACATGTGCCACCATGCACATCTGGCTTATATGGGTTCTGGAGAATCAAACCTGGGTCCTTAAATTTCACAGGCAAGAGCCTTAACTGATAAGCTGTCTCTCAAGCCCAAAAGTAGGCTAGGGTGAGGAGTCAGTTATAAAAGACAATAATTTCAAAGTAATAAAAGTTCCAAACCATGAAGCAAATATAAAAATTCATAAAACATATGAATTCATATCTTAAAGTATATAAATATATAAATCAAGAGTTGATAGACTTTAGGAAGGACTCAATAAATCACTAATCATTAGGATATTTTATTAATAAAACTAGGAATATGGAAGGGGTAGGGTTATGGAAGACTCAACACAACCATTTTGATAGAGTTGAAAAAGCGTGGTGAGGAGCACCAACACTTACAGATGCCAAATTCTTTTCAAGTATACTTGGAGCCTTATGAAAGCTCACCATACGCTGGTCCACCAAATGAGTGTTCAACCTGCTCGATATTAGAGAAGTAAAAACAAAACTCACAGGCAATTCTATTATTGTATATCAGACTAGCCAAAAAATGGAAACACTAATGTCTAATACTGAAAAGAATGTGGGGCAGCTGGAAAATGCTGTAATTAGAGGTGTGAATTGCCCCTTCAGAAAAGGGTTTTGGCAAACCTATAAAAAAGGATGGACTATGATGCAACGATTCTATTCCTGGCTGATGACCCAAGAGAAATGAATTCAAACATACTAATCAGATGACATGCAAACATCTTCATAGGGGTAATGTGCATGCGAGGCAAACACCAAATGTGACTCAAATTTTAGGGACATTAAAATTATCTATTAGGGCTGGAGAGAAGGCTTAGCAGTTAAGCGCTTGCCTGTGAAGCCTAAGGACCCCGGTTCGAGGCTCAATTCCTCAGGACCCACGTTAGGCAGATGCACAAGCGGGCACACTCATCTGGAGTCCATTTGCAGTGGCTGGAAGCCCTGGCGTGCCCATTCTCTCTCTCTCTCTCTCTCTCTCTCTCTCTCTCTCTGTCATTCTCAAATAAATAAATTTTAAAAATTATCTACTAAAGTTATTATGACATTAGACTCTCATAGTGGAGTGCTGTGCAGCAGGGAGAATGTGCCAGCGGCCACACCCATCATCCCATGGAAACTCAATGAAGCAATTGAAATGAAAGCATGTAACACGGGATTCTGACTCTGAGGTTCACTCACCCAGGGTGAGCCCGGGTGAAATGATTCTACCTCAGGCCGCCATAACAACATGTACAGAAATGGCTTGAACTACAGAAATATATTTTCTCACAGACTTAGAAGTCCAAGGGTTGGTTTCTTCTAAGGCTGCTTCCACAGGCTGGTAGATGTTGGTCTTTCCCCTGTGTCATTGTCTGGCTTTCACCCTGTTATCAATCCTTGTCCTCACTGCCTCTACTTACAGGACACCAGTGAAGTGATCTGCCCCATTATAACTATATGACTGCCCTAAAGACTCTATTGTCCAATACAGTCACATTCTTAGGTGCTAAGGATCGGGGCTGTGATATATGTACTTCTGGAGCAGGGGGTGTGGTTTAGCCCTGACCACTGTGTTCCCATTTAGAATAGCACTGCCCCTGGGGATGCGAAGTCCATTGGAAGGAGGCATGATGGGGTCTGTTGCTCTGGGTGGTGACCATACACAGGTGCTCACATCACAAGCATTTGTTAACCGAAACAACTGTAACTCCTGTACTTTCCAAATGTTTGCTGCACTGCATTTTACAAGGCTTAATAAAAAAAAATGAATTAATATAAAGATAGCCACATCTATCAGATTGCAAAAATATAAAACAATAAATCACTTTTTATAATACTTTTAAAAGCATAACTCTAAGCACTAGTCTAGGTGTTTATTATATATATTCATTTATTTAATACGAAAATGCCATAAACTGCATATACTCTTGATGTATGAGATAGACATCTGTAACAAAGAAGCTAAGAAAAAGAATCTTAAAATGTTTAAGAAACAGGAGCCGGGCGTGGTGGCGCACGCCTTTAATCCCAGCACTCGGGAGGCAGAGGTAGGAGGATCGCCGTGAGTTCGAGGCCACCCTGAGACTCCATAGTGAATTCCAGGTCAGCCTGAGCTACAGTGAGACCCTACCTCGAAAAACCAAAAAAAAAAAAAAAAAAAATGTTCAAGAAACAAGAAAATCTGATAATTTCCCAGGTAATAGTCCAGAGAAGGTAATAGGGTAAGTCTACCAGGTTCAAGTTGGAGAGCCCATCACCGGTACCAGGGTTCACTTTCCTCTCCTTACTTCTTAGGTAGCAGAAGTGGAGAAAGCAGGAGAACACACGTGCAGGGGCATATGTCACAGCTGTTTACATGCATCAGCCATAACATATTCCTATGGCTTAGGTTAGCTGAAAAGGTGCAGTGCGGAACTCCCACACACCTAAACTTCTTCTGCAAGGTGGGGGGATGATATGAAACTGCTAGAAGCAGTCCAGCCCCGACAGTTGCTATTGCTGTGAGAAAGTGAGGAAGAACCAAGGTCAAAGAGGGTCAGGTTGCACATGGTAAATGATGAGTCAAGACTTGAGCCCACAAAAACGATGTGCCTATTGTATGGTGTCCTGTCTCCCTTCACCTAATAAAACTGAAGATGTATACTCTATTGCCTAACCATTTAGAGCACATAAGTGCATAAAGAGACAGGTACTAAAATATTCATTGCAAGTCCGTGTGTTACAGCGACAAATGGGCAACAAAACACAAAACAAAAAGAACCCCACATACAGGCAATAAGGTAATAAGCAGACCATGATGTGCTCATTCAGGGCATTCCACAGCCATTGAAATTAGATTTGAATATGAAAAAAAAACTCTCAAGAATATAATGGTTCATTAAAAAAAGAAGTTTCTGGCCTGGAGGCGTAGCTTAACAGTTAAGGCGTTTGCCAGCAAAGCCAAGGGACACGGGTTTGATTCCCCAGGACCCATGTTAGACAGATGCACAAGGGGGCGCACGCATCTGGAGTTGGTTTTCTTACTTAAATAAATAAATAAATAAATAAATAAATAAAATATTTTTAAAACCAGAAGTTTTAGAAAGAATACCAACAGTATAAAGTCATTAACATGACATTTTTTAAACAAAAGTAATATAAACTATGACAGAGTACATGTGAAGTAAGTATATAGAATATGAATAGAAGACACTCATGAATATATTAATTATAGGAAAATAGTAACAAATACTTAGTCTTGGGGAACTAATTTCAGTATCTGTAGTTTTTAGTAAGTTTGGGGTTTTGGCATGTATATGTATGTGTGTGATGTGTGCATGCATATTTGTATACATTTGTGAACAAATGTTATGTATGGGGAGACCATAGGTAGATATCAGGGGTCATTCTCCATCACTGAACTCTATATTTACTGAAGTAAGGTCTCTCACTTGGGCCCAGAGCTCACTGCTTCATCTAGTCTAGCAAGCTAGCTTGTCCTAGGGACATCCTGTCTTGACCATCCATGCATTGAGATTACAGATGGCCTGCCACACCCACTCAGCATTTACATAGGTGCTGAGGGGTCTGAGTTCTGATCTTTGTGCTTGTGTGGAAGGTGCTTTGTCCACTTAGATCTCCCCTCTGCCCCTTAGTATGTTTTAAAAGTTGCTAATAGGACCTACATTTTCTCTAGCATGACCATATAGTATAGATGCCTTACTTATCTGCAATATAAATTACTAGTCTTTGTAAACTATTGAAATGTTCAAATCAATACAAACATCAGTATATTTTGGACTATTTCTCATATACTGAACTGATATGAGAACCATTATTCTGGGCTGGAGAGATGGCTCAATGGTTAAGACACTTGCCTACGAAGCATAACAACCCAGGTTCAATTCCCCAGCACCCACATAAAGCCAGATGCACAGTGACACATGCAGCTGGAGTTGGCAGTGGCAGGATGTCCTGGCACACCTATTCTCTCTCTCTTTCTCTCTAGCTCTCTGTGCTTGCATTTAAATAAATAAAAATTTTAAAAAGAGAACCATTATTCTGATTTTTCACATAGAAATCACAGATTTTACATATGATTCGTTCACTTGGAATTTTAAAGTTCACATTTAATTTTTGCAACAATGTTGAATGAAGGAACATTTAATATCACATGTAATACATAAATGTCCATGTTTCTCATCCTCCCATATTTACAAACTTATTTTCTTTTCATGTAAAAATATTTCAGATTTATTTTAATGGATCTACCATTGTTAGTTTTCAGTCACCCTTCAGGTGGATAATTTGAATAAGATTTCCATGACTGAAAGAAAAACACACTAGGCTTTTTCACATTAAGGCAAAACTGAATTTATACATGAAGCAATTTCTAGGACATAAGTGTGCCTGATAAAGCAGAGGTTTCATACTTCTTTTTATTCACGTCTTTCAAATGGTATGATTTGATATATGGGCTTGGAGGAAGAAAAGAAAACCAGAGAGATTCCTTTATAGCTTTATTTCTAAGGCAGGCTGAGGCATGAAGCAGGGAAATTATAGAATCAAGATATTTTTACTGGATGTCTAATTATTCTCAAGGCACTATCTATCTCTTAGGTTGATTTAAATTAAACCCAGACTTGCTGCCTTTGTTTAAAACAAGTTTTGGTAACACTAAAACAAAATTATTAATTGCTTCATCAATCATTCTTATCAAATGCTGACATACTCAAGATAGATTTTGGAATTATTGGTACCTAAACACTCATCTCCTTCAGCATTTAAAGTTGGTGATTTCCCAAATCAATGTTTAGATCCTCCTTTAAGGAGGCAGAAAGGAATAAAAGGAGGGTAGGGAGCTTTCTCTTGCATTTGGACCAAAATCACTTTATTACTTAGGATAGTTACAATCATCAACGACAGTTTTCAGATTTTAACAATGGGCTCTCTGCAGGTTACAGGGATATTGTTCTACAGAGGAAAAACAAACTCTGGACTTTTATAAGAGGGCATTCTTGGTTCAGAGAGCATTATAAATGATGTGCTATCACTTTCAGACCCAACAACCCAGGAGACAAGATTGTAAAGTTAAAACACTAAAATTGATTTGTTGATATTGTGCTTGTCAAATACAGGAGAAACCATTTTATAATGTTGATAAGGTAAGCATAGAGCTTAGTTTGGCTATAGATACAGTTTCTCATGCACTATAACTATGAAAGCACTTGTTGAGTGCCCTTGGGCGTGGGCTAAGTTAATGTAGCCCATGGGAACCTCACCGGGTCCTTAGAAACCCGGAGGGTGATAATGGCCCATCTTTTGCAGGCAGTCAAGCCATTTCTAACTCTGTGCAGAGGATCTACAAAGTAAATGCACGACACTCACATCTGCCAAATGTCATAAGTATAGTCTCTTGTGAAGGAAATAAAATAACATTTTGATCAATTTTATACTCCAGCTCTCATCTCATAACTAATCTACTTTTGCCTGTGTTTCTCCAATGGGACCGCCTAAGAAAGTCCTCTGAGCTGATAGCTTATTTAAGGAGTGACCCCATGGAGAAGGAGAGGGGACAAGAGAAATGAGACAGGAAGAGGAAGGTAATCCACGGATACATGGATAATTGCTTTTACTCTAAGGAGCTGGTGCTCTCTGGAACCGCTTATAGTACATGTTGTAGATTGAATGTAAAATATCCAACCCCCATAGGCTCATATGTGTGAATGTCTGGTCCTTAGCTGGTGGTGATATTTGGGAAAGTTATAGAACCTTTGTGAGGTAGAAATTTGCTAGAGGAAATGAGTCTACCGGGGGGGCGGGGGGTGAGCCTTGAGGTTTTGTGGCCTAATCCCCCTTCTACTTCCTGCTTGCCGGTGTGATGAGCCAGCTTCCGACTCCTGCCCCCATGCTTTCCCCACCATGGAACTTCCTCTTGAAGCTGCAAGCTGAAAAATGCACCCTTTCATTCCTTAAGTCGCTTCTGTTTGGATAATTGTTCATAGCAACAAGAAAATGACTAAGACAATACACACTCCATTTCACTATTAATGGAGAATGCTTCCACAGATCTAGTGCCCCTGCAGTCTGGTTTGTACATTCATGAAAGTCAGTCGGGTTCATGATATGGGTTCACACACGTATCTACAGAGCTGTTCTAGGGCCAGAAGTGAGGGCTCCGTGAAGCAGTCCTGAATAACATGTTGTCAAGAAACCTCTGAAAAAATCTGGTGAAAGGGGATATAAAGTGACATACAAGACAACTACAGCACAGCCCATCCATTTTGCCTTATTAATCTGCTTGCGACCTTCTTTCAGTCAAGGGTATCACAGAAGTCCCCTTCTAGGCCAAGATCAGCTGTTGTATGTATGTGAACACAATACAAGATACTTAGCACAAAAAGCTACATTGCTTATATTGCAATTAGTCCAGGGACTAAAATTGATATGTCTTATCTTACTTCTCTACGATCCATTCCAGAATTATTTAATTTTTGCATGAGCCTTAGCTTGACTAGTATAGTGGCCTATCTCCTCTTCTCTCCAAAGTCTGATTTCTTACTGCCTTTTCCTTGGAAACCATGGTTGTTTCATGTACATTCACCCTTTCCCCAAGCACAAAAACGCCATGAGGCTGCGTCTAAATACCATATGGTCTGGATATCCTTCTCTGCCTCCCACCTTCACACCCACCCAGCATCGACGTGAGTCCTGGGGATCTGAACACAGATCATCACACTGACGCAGCAAGCACTTTATCCACTGAGCCATCTCCCCGACACCTTTCACCCCCAATTTCTTCTATAAATGACAAGTACTATTGAAAACAGCAAAATGTCCTTTATCTTCTTCTAAAGAATAGTCTCAAGTGCTCCAAGCCATTGAGCCAATAAAAATTCCACCAGTATGGTAGGCCTCTAATTTTCTTAGGAGTTTATTTCCTCCTTCCTGCTCATTCACCTAATGATTGAATGTACTTGTCATATATTCTGATATCATCTGCCATGTAAGGAACTTGGAAATTATCACTCCTTGGTTTACAAGAGAATACTGGAATGACACTGTTCATCAATGTCTTTTCTTGGACCCCTCAGAAAATGGAGGCCACAGGACAGATGGCACTCTGAAATCTGGAGAGACAGCTGAATCCAAAATCCCCAACACCCAGCCAACATCTGCTCACCTGGAGCAGATGCTTTGGAGCTACAAGCTGACAGAGACACTTGATGGTTTTGAAGAAGCCTAGGGAGTTTGGATAGGTTAGCCTGAGAAAAAGAAACCCCTGGATGCCTCAGTGGTAAAGAGCTCCCACACTTTCAGGGATCTTGTTCCAAGGAAACCCACTATCTTTTGACAGTGAAGATGTAAGGAAGATGCTCTCCAGGCCTACAGAAGAAGAAAAGTCACCATTCTCCTCAAACCTACAAAAACATTAGACTAGTCTCTCTTTATAATATTCTTGGGGCTGGACATATGGCTTAGTGGTTAAGACTCTTGCCTGCAAAGCCAACGGACCTCGGTTCGATTCCCCAGGACCCATGTAAGCCAGATGCACAAGGTGACGCATGCGTCTAGAGTTCATTTGCAGTGACTAGAGGCACTGGTATGCCATTCTCCCTCCACCCCCCTCTCAAATAAATAAGTAAAAATAAAATATAATGTTCTTATATTATACAAAAACACTTGACCAGTACTCCTCCACACTGTTAATTCATCAAAAACATGGAAATTATGGGAAATTCTCATGGCCAAGAGGAGCTGTAGAAGATATGAGGTCTAAATATAATGTGATTATCATGGACTGAATGTCTACGTTGCCCCTAAATTTACATCAGGAAGTCCTAACCCCCAGCATGATGTTTGACATGAGCCTTTGGGGGTAATAAGAGATAGATGTGGTCTTGAGAATGGGACTTTCTAGAACAGGATTAATGACCTTGGAAGAATTAAGGGACAGTGTGTTTGTGCTCTCTTTCTCTACTATGTGAAAACAGAGGGAGATGGCAGCTATTTGAAAGCCAGGAAGCAGTCCCCTACTAAGAACTAATTCTGTTTTCACTTTGACCTAGGACTTCTCAGCCACTCAGTCTGTGATATTTGTTATGGTGGCCCACAGTGACAAAAGTAGGAGTGACCTGGATTGGATCTTGGGGAAAAAAGCAGTTGATGCAAACTAAAGAAATCAGAATAAAGTATGTTCAATAATAAATAATATGGATTTATTAATTATAATAATTATGCCACACTAAAGTAATACACTAATAATAGCAAAAGCTGAGTATATAGAGTTAAGGGGATATTATTTGTTTATTTTTGTATACCTAGTCTGTTCTTAAAATAAATTATTTAACAATAAAATTTGTTAAATCCTAACAAATTAAAAAATCACGAACTTAAAAATAATCATCTTGAAACTGAAATGAATTAATTGACCTAAGCATTTGATTTCAATATCAGCTAGCATCTCCCTAGAAAAGCTGATCTGACACTTCCTAAAGAAAGAATATCATTTGCATTTTGCAAAAAGGCAGAATTTAAATCAGATCAAAATTTTGGATTCAGTTGTCAATTTTCAGGAAATGCCAAGGGCAGAGGAACATGTTGAAAAGCACCATGAATGTGCAGTCCACAAAACCCAGCTGGTAAAGACTACAGGACAAATGACCTTGCTTCTACCACAAACACCTCAGACAAGAAAAGAAGGAAGTCTGTGTTTTGAAGGACACCAGACATTCAGTAAGCTTCAAAAAGGGTAGACTGGAAGATGATTGAACACCTTCCTTCCTTTTTGTTGGCCCAGCCTGTATATCCTGATGTAGTGTCTGGGGATGTCTCATATGATCTCATATGATGGTATGGATGAGAAACTCTAATCCCCAGCCTCCTTAGGAGAGAGGGATACGTACATGACCTCTGTGCAGCTAATCAGGGGACTCTACAAAGATCACCTAAACCTTTTACTTCTTTGCCATGTGTCAGAGAATTCCCACACTGAGAATGATCACCACCTTCTCCAAAATTCTCAACACCTGTAACACATATCAGGGCAGAGCCCAAGCAAGTTACATTCAGCATCCCCCTCCGAGAGCACTGAGCCTTAAGCACTTTCTGTTTTCAGGAGTGGAAAAGGACTTGCATCCTCAGATGAGGATACACCTACTCCAAATTTTCTTACCTCTACTGCATAGTGTCAGTCTTGACTTCATCTGAAAATATTCTTATTTGATCTTTTATATGTGTTTACCTCAGTTATAAGTAAGGAGGGAGGGAGAGAGAGGGACAGGGAAGAAGAAAGGAAAGAACCATGTGTTTCCAGTGAAACCCTCATCTCTTGCTTTTCTTCCCCATGAGGCTCCACACATCTCTAACTGCCTCATTCTCCTACCATTTTATTGTGTCCTCTGAGGTTCATAGTCCATGTACCAGAGGGTATGTTCCTCGATGGCTACAACAAGGTCTCCCATCCCTATGCTCATGCAAATTTTTGCTCAAGTACCACCTTGTGCATGACACCTCCTTTACCACCTCACTTAGAAATTGTACCCTGAAAGTCTCCACCATTTCTGTGATGGATAAGTTCATGTGTCAACCTGACGTTTTTCTGAGGGAATCCTAAGTCACTCCCCTTCTCTGCTCACCTTTCCTCCTGGCACTACTTATAAATAATGGCAATTTTACATGACTTACTTCCTTACCATAGCTGCTATTCATGGCCTTCCACTCCCAACCATGCTAGAATATGCATTCGGAAATGATGAGGCCATTTGTTTGTTTCTCTCAGCAATGTATCTCAACTACTAAAATGTCATCAGGTGCATTATGGCTGTAGAATATATATTGACCAAATAAGGATTTCGATTTTGAATCAGGAGCTCATGTCTCAAAATAGCAGCTAAGGGCTGAAGTTGTATGGTACATGATTAACATTTGTAAGGTTTTGGATTTGATCCCCCATGCTATTTTTTTTTTTTAATGTTAAAAACAAAAACACTTTCATCCTGTGAGGTGTTGGTGGCCCTCTCAGTTTTTCATGTGGGACAGCTGTGAATCCAGTATATGGAGCAGCCCGTGACCTTGTGGTCACCAGCACAGTGTTATCCACAGCGGCTTTTTACAACTGCGGTTTTAGCTCAATCTTTTTTTTAGTGCCTGCCTGCTTCCTGGGCCTGATTCTACAGACATCTCAGTAATTATGTAAGCGATGCCAAATCCATTTAGATCGTTGTATTTCTGCTAAAGTCACCCGTGGTGGGTTTCTGCTTCTATACCATGAACTAAGAATATCTAACATTGATCTTTTGAAGGTGCCTGGGGTCATCCCAGAAATATCAATAATATTTGAACAACATAGCTAAAAGTCAAAGAGAAAATATTCAAGAGGTGGACGAGCCACCTAATTAGCTATGAACATTTTATGGGGATGTCATAACTGGTCCAGCCAGAATCCCAGGGCACGTAAAGCCACAGAATGCCATGGTTTAGGTGAGTGCACTTCTCATTCCACCTGACAGCAGATAGGCAATCTGTCTCTTTATTTCCCTCAGCAGAACTGGCCAGGAAGACACAGCTGTAAAAGGACATTGCTTTTAAAAAGCTATCACTTGGACTAGTGGGATATAAAAGGCCATGCCTGGGAGAGGCCCAGCATGCATCCATATGGTTTGTGAGTCTCGTTCCCTGTGACACTTTTATGAAGGTTATGTATATGTCCCGTTCATCTTCATTCTCCTAGTGCTAATTGCTGTCCCTTGCACCCTGCTACTGTGTACAGAGGCCACATGCTTCCCTGACACCGCCCCAGCTATGGTGTCCTGCTACCCTCAGATAAGAACCTGCTGCTGTCTGACCACAACAGCTGCAAAGGTTCCACCCTGAATTGAGCTATGACACAGCTGACAAGCACAGGGACTGCATTCTCCGGGGGACAGCTTATGACAAGTGCAAGCCACCCATGTCCTGTTGGACGTGAGTTTCATGTTTGGAGCTGACAATGAGATTTTGCATGGACACTTCCTGTGAAGGAAGTTCTATATTAAAGACAGCATAAGGCCCAACATTGACATGACTGCCATTTCTCTAACAATCTTTCTTCCTCCAGGCCTCTCTTGTAACGTATTTCCCCTTGTTAAGAGTAGACAGAAACAAAATAAGACTTAAGGTTTTCCTTTTCCCTTTATCTTTAGAATATGATATTTGATATATATATATGTATATACATATATATATATTGACCTTTTATGAGTTATAAGATATCCACCATCCAAGAATAAGAGCACCAAAAACATTGTTGCTTTTTTTCCCTAGTCTCTGCCTTCTGTCTTCCTCACCCCAAGTTGACCAGTGGCTGCAATTTTTATGTGTATAATTCCCTTGCTTTTAAAAATGATTGCTTGCTTAAGCAGGATAGTATCTAGTTTCTGAGTTTTTAACAAAATGGTATGCTACTATCTATTGTTTCTGAAACTTAACATTTCTTCATTTAAATTGTGTTTTTAGGGTTTGTTTATGCTTTCCTGAGGGACAGGGGTCATTCATTCACACTATTCGCATTCTTCTTGTTGTTATTATTAGCTCTGGGTTGATGCTCCAAACTCTCCTCCTGCCATGTGGACACTTGGGCTCCGTGTCCTCGGGAAGAAGGCGGCAATGTTGGGAAGAGTGCATTTGAGGATATGAACATTCAACTTTTCTGCTTTTTACTGACCTCAGTATATGAGTGTGACCCTCAGAAACTGGACATCAGCTCTCCGATGACTAGTCCGCTCTGCACTGATGAGACCTGCACTCCAATAGAGGGTGCACATGGGAAGAGTTCCAACAGGAAAAGATGACAAGGCAGAAAGGCAGTGGGAAAGCTCATAAAAAAAACAGCTGGTGGTAGTTGACTTAAGCTTATTTTAAGAGAATTGAATTTGCTGACTCTCTTATATAATATAGTTTCATTCCCAGCAAACCTACTGATCCTACTTCATACTCTCTTCTTAGATTTAGATTCCAATTTGTTATAAACCTTGGAATTTTCAAAGTCCAATCTTTTTCTCTTCCAATTTTGATCTTTTCTGTATACGGAGAAAATCCCTATTTAGGACTCCAATTCCTTATGATACACCGACTGTTTCATGAAATTATATTTACTGAGTTAAGTGCTTCCAATTTTTTGAAAGGTTTCTTAAAAGCATGACATATATTCATGGTCACAAGTTGCTCTTGGCATTCGTGGAAGTATCCATGCATGCTGATTTCTGGCATGACAGGTAGTCCTCCCAAGCACAGTTGCTCCTGTTTGTTTGGTATGTGCATTTGGATGGAGATGTCTTTTATTATTTATTTATTTATTTATTTATTTTGGTTTTTGCAAGGTAGGGTTTCACTCTAGCTCAGGCTAACCTGGAATTCACTATGCAGTCTCAGGGTGGCCTCAAACTCATGGTGATCCTCCTACCTCTGCCTCCTGAGTGCTGGGGTTAAAGGTGTGCACCACCATGCCTGGCTAAGATGCCTTTTATTTTAAGTGGAAATCTTTTTCCATTGGAAAAGTCATGGAGAAGAAAAGTAAACATCAGAAATCACTAGTTAGAAAAATACTGAACTATAAAAATGAAAAGCTTTGGCCAGAAGATATTTGGTCTCTCTTTTTCCTCGTCATTAGAAATGCATATGTATATAATAACGAAGCAATTTGTCATTGCTTTTTATTCCCTGGAACAGAGTTTTAATTCACTAGACGCTTTCCAAATTATGCAAAGGAAACTGGAAGATAAATTCATGACTACAGTTCCTAGGGAATAAAGCTAAGGCCAATTGGATGTAACTTGAATGGAGATGAGGTGGTGCAATGGAACAGTGAAATCAGAATGGTGTAACTAGCCAATAAGAATGAATCATCACATAATATAATCTTGGACTTGGAAAGATTTAAAGGTCATCTAGCCTAGAGGCATGATTTATAACAGAGAATCCTTTGGCATAGCAGCATAAACCAAATTTGTGTGTTTGGTTTCAAAAACTTATCCAGAGTATACCAGCAAAAACCACAAGGGGAGCTTTGAAATGGAGTCCAAAATTGTATGGCTTTGTATACATTTGATCTCTCTTCTGATACAGCAAATATTGATCAATATAACACAAACAAAATAGCATTTGAATTGTTTATGTTTTAAGAAATGTTTTAAAGAAGTGTTGAGGTAAAGACTTTGAGAATTACTGCTATGTACATTACTACTGACTTTTATTTCATCCACAAAATAATTTTTCCCTAGGATCCAAAAGCAAGTAATTAAAATACTTTCAAACTGGACTGCCTTCCAATGCCTCTCCTTTATGAGTGCTATTGGTAAATCATCCTAGAATTTAGCTCCACCACAGAATCAGAAAAGACCCTTTAAGAAACTCACGTATTTGTGCAGTGATGAAACTGAGATCCAAGAAGATAAGCGTTATTTGTCAAAGATCAAGTAAGTAAAGCCAATAATTCCTCATGGTTATAGGCCCAACATGGGCCTCTGCTCTAGCCCCACCTGTAGAATGTGATTCCATATCAAAAAACTGAATATTGGGATTCACAAAAAATGTCAACAGCAGCTATGCATGGTCGCAACACACCTTTAATCCCAGCACTTGGGAGACAGAGGTTTGAGGATTGCCATGGCTTTGAGACCACCCTGAGACTAATAGTGAATTCCAGGTCAGCCTGGTCTAGAGTATGACTCTACCTCAAAAAGCCAAACAAATGAAAGTGTTAACAGCAAAAGGCTTCTGAACATGTGTGGTGTTTGATTCAGGTGTTTCCTATACACTTAGGTGTTCTGAATGTTTAGGTCCCCAGCTGGTAGCAATTTAACAATTGAAACCTCCTAGAGGCAGTGTATTGTTAGGGGCAGGCTTATGAATGTTATAGCCAGCTTCTGCTTGCTAGTGTTTTGCACACTAGCCTGTTACTGTTGTCTATCTGATGTTGGCCAGGAGGTTATGTCCAACCTCTGTTCATGCCCTCATATCCCCCTGCCATCATGGAGCTTCCTCTCAAGTCTGTAAGCCAAAATAAGCCCTTTCCGCCCACAAGCTTCTCTTGGTTGGCTGTTTTCTGCCAGCAATGTGAACCTGACAGAAACAGTAAAATTGGTACTGAAAAGTGGGATTGTTGCTGCTAGAAAATGTGTGGCTTTTGGCCTTTTGGAGCTGAGTTTTAAGAGGAATGTGGAAAGATATGACATTACAGACGCTTTGAAGTGCTGTAAGTAGAGCTTGGTGGACTACTCTGGTCAGTATTGAAAGACTTGAATGCAATTAGAACTATGGACTGTGAGATTTGGCTTATGAGGGTGAGAAAGAGCTTTGCCTGGACTGGGCTAGAAGCAGTTTGTGTGAGAGGCTTTCTATTTTGCCTGTGTCCTGAGAACTTGTGCAGGGTTGCATTGCATAGAAATGGACTGGTGTGAGCAGAGGGATGTAACACAGAAATAAATCTTTGGGCCAAAACTTCTGCCCATTCATCTGTAATTTTATGAGAGATTGTAACCTTTGAGACTGGGCCAGATGATCTGCAGTGGTATAGCAGGAAGAATGCAGACACTTTTGAAGGGGTCTGAAGGCTGAAGGAATGTCCTGTTCTTCAAAGTCTGTTTTATTCCCCACTGGACTAACAAGTTGATAGCCCACCTGGTACTAAAGAGTATAACAAATGCAGGAAAGAGAGGATCATTGAATTTGCAACATGGTTTTCTATTTTGAAAGTGACCATGGGCAGTGTGAAGCAGGCTTGTTGGATTACCTGCAAGGACACCTGATGGAGCCATGAAGATGACCCACGGGCTGAAGCAGAGACCCAATGGAGATGCCAAGACTATGGGATGACTGCCAAGGAGAGCTGCCATCACTGGATGATGTTTTCCAGGACTGTGAGTAGCCTAGCTGGAGGGGCAGAATTGGAACTCCAGAGACTTGTTATGCTCTCATGATTTTAATTCACATATATATTAAGAAAAATGTGTGTACTTTAAAGTTACTCTGACTAAGGGGCTGGAAAAAATTGCTCAGTGATTAAGGTGTTTGCTTGCAAATCCTGAAGGCCTGGGTTTGAGTCCCCAGGACCCATGTAAAACCAGAGAGGCACAAAGTGGAATGAGCATCTGGAGTTTGTTTGCAGTGGCCTAGAGACCCTGTCAGGCTCATTGTCTCTCTTTCTCCTTCTCTCTCTCTCCCGTCTCTGACTATGCTTGCAAATAAATTTAAATATATATGTATGTATATATTTATATTTATTATATTTATATACCTAAAGTTACTCTGACTAATGTTTGAGTAAGTGCAATATTAGGAAACTTCTTTAGCATGACTTCCTCTTCCATAAAGTGGAGTTTACAATACTTCCTGTTCTGACTTGGATATGAAATGTCCCCTCAAAGGCTTGTGTGTTGAAGGTTTGGTCACTGTCTGGTGTGAGATGTGATATTCAACTTACTCCTCAAGATAGAATCCCTTTATAATCTCACATATGTTGATAAATATATACACAGAGAATACTCAATATTAAATAGGATTCAATATTAAATGGCATATTCTGTTGAAGTTATGCTTAGCAGTAGGTACAAATTTAAGTTTTTAGTCTTCAAATTAAAACTAATGTAATTTTCCCATTTGTATATAATTGTATTTTATGCTTATTACATCAGTATTATATTTAAATTTTCTTTTAATAAGCTTATGAAGGTAGAAATATATGTGTGTATAAACTATATTTATTCTGCCAAATTTAAATCAGAATCAAGTCATATAGAAATTTAGAAATAATGTTTGAAAATTAATGTGAGGTATATATATTGAAATATATATATATATATATGTTGAATATATATATTTCTGTTTGTAAAACAAATTTATAGCCTCAAATTTCTGATTCAAATCTTTTGCTATAATATGAAATGCAGAAAGTCTACTCTCATATGCACACCCCTATTAAAGTATTCTAGATCTATTGTAATCTGTTATAGTTTGGTTCTGGAATGTCTCCACTGGCATTCACATGTGGAAGGCTTGGTACCTAACCAATGTCATCATTTTGGTGGTCAATGAACCGGGTACTAATGCCATGAACAGATTCCTTCATTTGTGGAGTCAAAGCTGAGTGGGCTATTAGAAGGTGGGACATTGTTGGGGGAGGTGGGTCACTAGGACATAGCTTTAAAGGATATATCTTGTCCCCAGACCCTTCCTCCTTCTCTTCCCTCCCCTCTATTTCTCTGCCTCCTGTACACCGGGTAATGAGCTGGTTGACTCCATCACTCACTCCTTCCCATGATGTTCCTCCTCACCATGATCCGAGAAATGCAGAGCCCCATGACCACTGACTAACATCTCTGAAATCATGAATCCAAGTAACTCTTTCTTCCTTTAAGGAATTTTTGGCAGGTGGTCTGACAAAGTGACATAAAGTTAACAAAGATAATCCATTGATTATAATTCATTTCTTTACTATTTTCTAAAATTTCTGTTCCAGCTGTTTTTATTGCTCCTCTGTAACAGTCACAGTAGCTGCCTTCATCTTTCAAAATATATGACACATACTCAAAGTTGGTCACTGTATTAAATATCATCCTGCCTCCCCTGGCTAGTCACTGGCTTACTATGACCATTTTAAATAAAAGTATGTAATGTACATATTTCAGCATGGCATGATTGGAATCTTCCTAATGTACTCATGTTGTTTTGTCCTTGAAACTGTCTATGAAACACACCCTCTGAGAAGTACAGCCCTGAACCTGAGTTCAGAGACCTGGGTTTCTTCTCTTGCCTGTGTGGCTGACTATAGGTTTGGATGGGTTACCTCGACCACTTTGTTTTCTGTATAGATAAGACATTATAGTATATGATTTCTAAGCACTTAAAGTTATAAATTTTTATTTACATTTTATTGAGTATCTACTATTGTAAGCATCTGTTCTAAGCACTATGTTAATATTTTTATGATATGTAAAGCCTGCATAAGATGCTTATACTCTGAAACAGATGATGGGATAATGCCAAAATACTTGCAAGCTAGAAGTACAAAGGGGCTTCTTCATTTTTTCAATTTAGTCTCTATTTGGTTGTACATAGTGATAATTTAAAAATATTTATTGCATAAATCGATCAATATAAAGTAGAAAATATGGGGTATACAGCCAGCTCCCCCTTGCCAGTATTTGGCACACTCTATTGTTCCTGTTAGCCAGGAGGTGATGTCCACCTTCTGCTCATGCCGTCATTTTCCCCTGCCATCTTGGAGCTTCCCCTCAAGTCTGTAAACCAAAATAAGCCCTTTTTTCCCCACACGCTGCTCTTGGTCAGGTGATTTCTGCCAGCAATGCAAACCTGGCTGCAACAACTGTAAGGTCTTGAAGGCCTCAGCTAGTCTTTGTGTGTATGGGGAGGAACCATACCTCGGCCTACTACTGCCCACCCTCTGGATCTTACAACCGTTCTGCCCCTTCTTCTGTAATGTTCTCAAAGCCTTGGTGAGTGTGTTAGAAATCTGACTTAGTGTTGAATTCTCTGCAGCCTCTGGATTCCTGTTATCATGAGATTTGAGTGACTACAGTGTCTGTCACCATCTCCCTGGAACAGGTTTCCAGGCTAGCCGTGAGAGCAGCACTCTTACCTCCAGTTCCTCTGGAATGACTCCTGGGCCCCAGTTGATGTGGTAGAGGTGATCCATCTCATGGCAGGCAGGCAGCTATCTTTTCTTGTATTGATGTATCCTGGGGCTCCCCTGTGTGAGATTAATCTATAAGATAAAACAGATTCTCCAACCAAAAGTGAGAGCATTGCTAAAGGGGATCAGCACAATTATTTGAGAAACTTTTTGATGTGTGTGCCCATTCTTCTTAGCCAAAGACCAGTGGAGGTTCTCTCTGGAATCTATGAGTTTTGTATCCGTGGGATTGTCATTTGGTTCCCAGGGATGAGCTTTCTCCCCTGAGCAGGTCTCATATCTGACCTGAGAACAGTTGTTACCTGTATAGGCTGTGTTGATAGACTACTTTTAAAGTAAAATTGCATGAACTCTTCTTTGGGAAAAAAAACAACAGAGAGGCACTGCTGTTGACATTTTCCCTTTATTTTATCCATAGCCATTTAGTTGTACTTTAAAGGCAGCATTTAATACATTACCTTATACAACATAAAAGTTTTTCTCTTATTTTTCTTGTTATTTTATTTTTATTATATATGTTTAGGGAATGCTTTGGTATATGTATACATTATGAAGTGATTACTATAGTCAATGTAATTAGCATAGTCATCATTTCATATAGTTATCTACTTTCTTGGCAACTTTGCCACTATACAATACAATATCTCCCTTTTACCCCCAAGCTATATTCTCCTCTGTTTCTCTGTATTTGATGTTTTTAAAGATTGCACACACATGTAAAATGACACAGTACTTTTCTTCCTATGCTATTTCAATAAGCATGACCTGTAGATTCACCCATACTTTCAGAAACATCAGGGTCTCCTCTTTTTAATTAACATTTTATTGACAACTTTCATGCATTAACATGTGTAATTTGATCACAATCCCCTCCCAATAGCTGATTTTGCCCCCATAGTCACTGCACTCCTTCTTTCCAACTAGATCCTTTCATTGTAATAACCTTTTGCCCTCTTCCCATTATCCAAATCAAAATATTGATGAACTCAGTTTTATGGAAGTCTAAGTTATAATCTTATATTATGCGATTATATCATAGCAGTCACTTCATGTCTGGAAGATGATGTCCTAAAGTACATCCCTCCCATGCTCTGGCTCTTACATTCTTTTACCCACCCCTTTTTCCACAATGTTCCCCGAGCCTTGGAGGACTTGGTAAAGATGTCGCATTTACAAATGGGCAGTCAGCCTCCACTTATTCACAACCCGTTCATGAAATTTGACTCCCTCCAGTAATCACTACCATATGCAAAAAGAAGCTTCATTGATCAAAGGTGATAAACATAATATAAATATTTAGTGGGCAATTTGATGGGCACACAGCATATCTATTCAGTCCACTGACAGGGGTGGCCTCTCCCCTAGGGTTTACAACCTTTGCAGTTATAGGCTTTTGACTAGGTTTTCAGTACCAAGCATGTATTCTCTTCTGTGAAGTACGTCTCAGATCCAGTTAACCCCATACCAGTCATGCCACTATCTATCTGGTGAGCACCTCTTGACTGACTATTCGGTTATACAGGGATGTTCCGCAGTTGGATAGGCCTGTTGATGCATCTCTTGACTAGTCAGTTGATAAGCTTTCTAACCCAGCAGTCTGGCTAGAACTTTCTAGCTCAAAGACAGCTGTTCAAATCACAGAAGGCTTGCAGCTCAGTTCCAGCTTGATTTTTCACTGTCCCTGCTACTGACACATGTGTTGTCATCAGCAATAATGTCCTACTGTCCACTTCTGGTGAGCATCTAAGAGCATTGGCAATATCCTACATTGTTTGGGGTGAGAGCTCAGGGCCCTCCCTGATCAACATCTCACTGGGAAGGCACACTACCTCTGACACTGGCGGTTTTCCTGTAACAACCTATGGCTTCTGTGAACAGTATTATTTACAGTATCTCCTCTTTTAAGACCTAGTAGAATTCCAATATGTGTAGGGAGAGGTATATGCGCATCTATCATGAGATTTTTATCTATTTGCACATTGATGGGCACATGTTGTTTCTATACTTTGGTCATTATGAATAATGCTGTGATGTACAGGAGAATACAGGTTTTCTTACCAGATTCTATTTTATTTTCCTTTGTGCATATGCTCAGAGAAAGCACTGCTAGGTCATATAACAGTTTTGCTTTTAATTTGATTAAGAACCATCTTCACAACGTCTTCACTGACACATATTACCAGGACTGGTGCACAAGCTTTCTCAACTTATTTCTCCTTTGGATAACAGGTAACAGATATGAAGCGTTCCTGATTTGCATTTCCTAATGAATAAAGATGTTCAGCACCTTTCCTCACAACTGCTGACCAGCCTTACACTTTCTGTAGAGAAGTATCTCTTGAAGACTTGTGATTATGTTTTAAATGACTACTAATTTTTGCTATTGAGCTCATACACTAACCCCTTATCAGATTGGTGGTTTAAAATGTTTTCGCCCACAGCTTTTATTTAAACCAGAATCTCAGCAGGAACTGTCATGCATTAACTCAAATCTAGTTTCATCATTTTTCTTCTCACCCTAAATATCTTTACATTGAACAGTAAATTGACTGCATTAATCTTGCCTGCTTCTAATGCATAAATGCTATGTTTTACTTTAAGTGATTCTTGTATCCTAAAGCAGCAACATTAAATTTGTCCCTCCATTTCAAGTTATAGTTCTAGAGGGTCATTTATCAGGTGTATATTAGAGTAGAGTGTGTGGTTTTTAGAAATTCCATTTGCTATATGCTATTTGTGATCTTTGTACAGAACTGTCATTTGTCACGGATCTGGCTCTCAGCTGTGTTTAGTTTTTAGACCTTGAGAACAAGTCAATCCATATTCAAACACCTAATGATATAATTTATGCTGTGCAAAAGACTTGACTGCCCTCTACCCACCTCTCTGTAGACAAGTCCTTTGAATGTAGTAATGGGTAATAATGTAAAAAACATAGCTCTTGCCAAATGTTAAAGATTCATTAAAAAAATAGTTCTGTAGGTTAGACTTGAAGACATTTGGCACAATGTCAAAATATCCTGGACTATTCCTTTTTCCTGACATGAACCCAAAATAACCAATGTCCCAATGTGCCTGTTGATTTGTTTTGAAATCCATTCAAAACTGAAATGTTAGAGACTGGTAACACCAGATCCCATGAAGTGAAAAAAGTTTCTCCAAAGCATATGAATAGGAACCAAGACAGTATCTTCTAGAGGAAGCTTCTTCCTAGGTATAAAGGAACCACTTTATAAGGTAGCAAATTATCTTTTCCCTAGATCCTTAAGAGGAATTTCATTATAAAATAAATAAAAGTATATGCAGGAATAAATGTGACTTTGCATTGTCTTACTGCCTGGATTTTATCATGTCTACCTGAATATATACTGGCTATTTTTAAGATTTAGATCTTAAGCTACCTCATTAGGATTTAATATTTTCACCCCCGTCCCCAATAACTGACTACTATAACCCACAACCCCATGGGGAATACCAGCAACCCCACTAAGGAGGGCCCCCTGCAGAATGGGGGCAGGCAGAAGGGAAAAGATAGTACCAACACATGATGTATCCATGCAAAATATGTCCTTAATTTTTAAAAAATTATCTTTTTAAAGAATATTTATCTATATATTTATTTTGATTTATTTATAAATGCTTTACAAATTGAATTTGATACTTCATCAGTCACTTATGAAAATCCCCAAAATGCTTTATTCAAATAATAAAATAATACCTTATCCTGTGTTTATTTCAATTTTAATTTTATTAAACTTTTTTCCTTCTATTTATAAAAACAACTCTCTATGCTAATAAGTTCTCCTTAAATGACTGTGTTTGGTGCCTGGGTGGCTGATTTTTAAAAATGCCTTCAATTTTTGCATAAAATAAAAAGCAAAGATTAATGAAAAGATATTAAACACTCTGGAGCTTTTACAAATATTTTATATATTCAAATGCTTATTTTGGGGATTCATTCCTAATGACCTAATGACTTAGTCATTTAGATGATATTATAAGACATACCAAAATTGATGTGATATTTTATCTAATGGGATCTTCACTAAAGATATAGAATGTATGTATATTTGGGAAATTCATCCCTAATGATCCAAAGGTCTACTCTGTTAGATAAATTATAAGACATCGACATTTGGGGGATTTATTCCTGGTGACCCTTTTAGATGAATAGTAAGACATATCAAAATTGATGTGATTTTTGGCTAATTTTGTTTTTATCAAAGATATAGATTATTATAAATTAAGTCTAGGTGCTTATGATAGAACCATGTCTGAAATGTGAGTGTTGCCTGGACTGCTTAATTGAGAACTATATAATTGCAAAGAAGTACATGAGAACTCTGGAGTGACACCAGAAGTAGAGCCACCAAATTACCCATGAGAATATGCATTTCTCAAAATGCTACTAAATAAGTGGTTGTTATTTGTGAAGTGAACAATAGGTTATCTAAGGGCATGCCTCATAAATATATAGTCTAATGGGTTTGCCTTGTAAAAGTCAATTAATAAAGGATTTAAGTGGCCCTTCCTCTTCTTCTAACCCAAGATCAATCTCTGACAGTGAAGAATGAGAGCAACTTGTGATCCCAATTGGCCTGGAGTCTGACCTCACCAATAGTCAAGGGGGAAGGAAGAAATTCAGGTCTCCTACATTATGTTCTTCAAATATTTTTTTTCTCTTGATTTTGTTTATTAGACAGGATTACATAAGGCCATGTTCATAGAATAATATAATGTACCTTGATCATATCCCCCATGTTCTGCTATTCCCTCTCTTTTCCCCCTCTCCCTTCCTCTATTACTCCTCTTTGTTCCACAGAAACTTTTATGCCCACTTCCATATCATCAGTACATATATGATGCTATGTGTCTGTTGCATCTACGACCACAAATGAGAGAAAACATGCAATGTTTGTCTTGCTGAGACCAACTGAACTCACTACTTCTCAGCATTTACCCATAAGACTCCAAGTCCACATGTCACAGAGATATACTTGCACATCAATGTTTATTGCAGCGCTATTCACAATAACTAAGTTATGCAACAACCGAGGGATGGGCAAAAGAAAATGTGGTTTATATACACAATGGAATTCTTTTCCTCCACAAAGAAGAATGGAGTTAGGTCATTTTCAAGAAAAATGGATGCAACCATATATAAATGTTGAAATGTTTTTGCGGGAATCCTACAAGAAGTACACTTTAGAGTGCCATCTGCCTGCAAAACAAAATTGGAATTGTTCCTGACATACCGAAACTGATTCACACATATTTCTCTATTCTTTTATAATATTCCATTACAGCTTTAAACTAAGTTTTCACACCACCAATTCCATAGCACTTAGTTGGTCATGAACTATACTTTGAAAATAGATATTCTAGAATATGTCTGATATGTTTGCTATTGATGTTTATGAGAGAACATTGGAGCAGCAACTCAGACATTGCTGATTCAGAATACCAACAGAAGTGTTCCCCATCATGATCTCAGACTAAGAGAGGGCAACGGTTTTTAAAAGTGCTAGCCTACTTTTTAGGTTCTAAGGTTTTGATCAAAGGTTTGTGTGTTTTTTATTTATTTATTTATTTTGCACATGCTTTAGTATGGTGGTGTGGTGGTAGATGTGTGTGGAGGGGGTTGTATGCCTATTTATATGCATGTGCACATGTGAGAAGGTCAAAGACAAATGTCTGGTGTACCACAGCCCCCAATCATGCATTTGTATGTTTCCTTAAGACAGAGACTCTCACCAATTCCCAAACTTGCTGTTTTCTTGTTCCTGCTCCCCACAGCACTGAGGACCCAGGAGTGCACAGGCACACATAGATGTTATGTGGATACAGCTATTTATTTTGGTGCTGGGGAACTGAATTCAGTCTCAGATTCCTTCATGCTTGTGTGGCAAGCTGTCTTACCCACTGAGCCATCGACTCAGGTCCTGGTGAAGGCTTTTGGATTTAACATGAGCAGAGACACAGCTTAGTTGTCTTTTGTACTTGCCTCCCCTTCATTTTACAAAAATTCACCAACTCCTCGGAATACTTGTTGGATGTTTCCTTTCTTTTCTATTTCCTTTGTCATCACTGTAGCCCAGGAGCTCATCAGACCATTCCTCCTTCACCGAGTCAGCCCCTGGTTTATCACCCACTGTGATTGCTGCAAAGCCTTGCTTCTCTTGTCTCTGTTGTGATGAGAACTTCATACTGACACTGCACTTGCCAAACAGTGAACGGATAAGTGCTTTCAGAACACTTATTATACCTGTAGCAGGAGTTGTGCCTGTTCTTTTCCATTCAGTATTTGCATTAATCCTCAAAAACTATCCTACAAGATAAATAATCATTACCTCCTCATTAGTCATCCAGAGACAGTGAGAATTATAAAGGAATGTAAAAAAATCACACAATTCATATATATCCATTTTTCTATTGCTGCTATAACAAGTTTTTTAAGCATCATAGATAATAAATTTCACAAACAAAAAAATATATAAATATAAATTCGTTACCTTATAGCACAATAGGCGGAATTCTCACTGTATTGAAATTACAGTGATGGCAGGACTACATTACTATTTGAAACTCTAGGGAAGAATCCTCACCCCCATCTTCCAAAGGCTGCCCATATTTCATCACTCATGGCTGACTTCCATCTTTAAAGCTAGAAATCACAGAACTCTAACCTCTGCTTCCATGGTCACAACTCCCATTGCCTCCTTATAATCCTTATAAGGATTTCCAGAGCCCCTGTGATTATATTAGGTGCACCTGGACCATCCAGGCTACTCTATCTTGAGATCCTTAACTCATTCACATTTGCAAAGACCATTCTGCCTAATAAGGTAACAATTACAGGTCCAAAGGATTAAGACCTGATATCTTTGGGACCATCATTCACCCTCATGCATGTAGAATAAACATTTTTCCATATACATGGAACATTCATTTATATAGACTACATTCTGTCCCATAAAACTAGTCTCAATAAATTTATAAAAATTAGAATTATATGAAATATCTTCTCTGACCACAAGGGAATTAAACTAGAAGTCCGTAAGAAGAAAATGTCATGGAAAAAAATCCCAAACTGAAAATTATACAATACTAAATCATTCTGAAATCAAAAAATAAATTGTAAGGAATATTAGGAAATATTTTGACTGAATACAAACTTAAAAACAGTACACCTAAATTATGGGACATAGCTGAAGCAATATGTTAAATGATTTTATGTCATAAAAAAAGGTCTAAAGACCAGTAATCTACATTTAACCTTAAAAAAGAAAAAAGGAAAAAACTAAATTCCAAAGTAACAGGAAAGAAATACTAAATATAGGCTGGAGCGATGGCTTAGCAGTTAAGGCACTTGTCTGCAAAGTGAAAGAACCCAGATTGGATTACTCAAAATGCACTTAGGCCAGAGTCCCAAGGTGGCACATGCATCTGGAGTCCGTTTGAAGAAGCCAAAGGCCCTGGAGCTCCTATTTCCTCTCTCTCTCTCTCTCTCTCTCTCTCTCAGATAAATAAATAAAAATAATATAAATTTAAAAAAGAAATACTAAATATAAAATCAGAAATAAAATATAACTCCAATTGAAGGCCTTAAACAATCTGAGTCTCAAACACATTAAAAAGATATCCTGGGGCTGGAGAGATGGCTTAGTGGTTAATCGCTTGCCTGTGAAGCCTAAAGACCCCGGTTTGAGGCTCAATTCCCCAGACCCCACATTAGCTAGATGTACAAGGGGGCACATGCATCTGGAGTTCGTTCACAGTGGCTGAAGGCCCTTGGTGCTCCCATTCTCTCTCTCTCTCTCCCTCTCTCTTTTTCTCTCTCTTTCTGTCATTCTCAAATAAATAAGAATAAACAAAAAAAACTCAAAAAACAACATTTCTTTAAAAAGCTCTCCTGGTAACCAACAAAATCTGATAGGGGTGTAATGTAAGCACTTTACAATTGATGGACATAGACATTAGTGGAGCAGAATACAGTTCAGATTAGAATACATCTGGGGATATATATGTTTAATTTCAACAAAGGACTGATGACATTTTAATGGGGAGGGGAGTATCTTTTATATATGGTATTAGAAAAAAAAATCCTATGGTTGGTAAGATGGTTTAGTGGTTAAGGCACTTGCCTGCAAAGCCAAAAAACCCAGGTCAAATTCCCCAGAACCCACAGAAAGCCAGATGTGCAAGGTGGTACATGTGTCTGGAGTTCATTTTTAGTGGCTGGAAGCCCTGAAATACCCATTTTCTCTCTCTATCTGCCCCTTTCTCTTACACACACTCTCTCTCTTAAATAAATAAATATTTTTTAACTGATCCTAGATCCATACCTGATAGTATACACATGTCTGCTCTTTAGAAGACAAGAAAATAAAATAGAAACTACACAGTGAAAAAAACTCCATATATATGTATACATATATAGCAAATAATGCAAATAAGATGTAACAAATAATAACTAATATTTAAAGTCAGTCTTGTACATGAACAACAAATTTCTTCTGTATGGTTTTTTTCATGAACGTAATATTTGAAGCCTATATATATGTTGACACAGTACTCATTGTCTACCTGAAAGTCAAGTTGAACTGACAATCCTGTTTTCAAGCAATGTATATTCAGAAAATTTACCACTTAAAAATTTTATCTTGATAATTATTATACGTGTATATAATGTATTTGGATCATAACTCCCTCCAGTTACCTTCTTTTGCCCTCCCTCCCCATATTTTTCACTGAAACTCTTCGTCACAACGAGTTTCTCTTCTACTTCAATATCTTTTGCATTTTTGTTTGTATATGACCTACTTAATCATGATTGCCAGTACCAGCATGGGTTGGCGTTATTTACCAAAGCAAGTGCAATTCACCAGCTAGCTATGCCATTGTATAAAATGTCTCCTATTCCCCCAGCAACCATTAGCTGCCTGTAACTCCTCAGGGAAATATGGGGGTGGGGAGGCTTGTGTCCTCCTCCATCATCCATGATAGAATGTTGGTTGTTCAGCACTAAATGAGATATTAATATTACCGCCTTCAAGGCTCGGCAAACCTTGCGGAAGAAGGGGCAGAAAGAATGCAAGAGAATGGGGAGGAGTGCTGTGGGATACTACATTCTGGGTATAACAGGGCCATTGCATTCATAATCTCACAGAGACTGTCATTATATAGACAATTAATATAACGATATTATAAGAAGACAAACCAAGAGAAGTGGACAAATAGTAAGAAATATATGCATATAACTTACAAGTGGAGATGCTTTGGAAAATAATTTGGCAATTTCCTATGAAATTAAACTGATCAGATCACTCTGTAATTTCACTCCCAAGAAAAATGAAAATAGTTTATCCACAAAGATTTTTCAATAAATGTTTGCAGCACCTATACTCATAAATCTTAAAAACTCAGTACAAATGATACACAAATCATGAATGTCATTAAGTACATAAAGAAACAAGGAAGTCATACACACCATATGATTGGTCTCAAAAGCAGCCAAACAGAAAAGTGTGTTGATTAGGTTGATTACCTCTCACCTCCCATCTCAAAAAATAAAACAACTATAAGGAGACAAAAATCAAAAGAGCAGTTTATCTGGGGTGGAGTATGGTGAGAAACTGAGAAGAAGGGACACACATTCAAGAAACACAAGGAGCTGGGTGTAGTGGCGCATGCCTTTAATCCCAGCTCTCAAGAGGAAGAAGTAGGATGATCACAGTGAATTCCAGGCCACCCTGAGACTACATAGTAAATTCCAGGTCACCCTGGCCTACAGTGAGACCATACCTCGAAAAACAAAACAATACAATATAAAAAAGAAAAGAAAAAAACACAAGAGGTTTTCTTCTTTTTTAATTTGGTGCATGTGAGAAAGTTGTGTGTGTGTGTGTGTGTGTGTGTGTGTGTGTGTGTGTGTACATATAAGCATGCATGTTATAGTGTGTGTATAGTGGTTAGAGGACAAATTTTAGGTTGCTCCTTGCTTTCCACCTCATCTGACTCTGGGTCTCTTATTGCTGTAAGCCTCTTCCTCCTCTCCTTCTTCCCAAGCTTCTGGGAAATTATGCTGTCTCACTCACTTCTCACAACAGACACTACGGGATTACAGAAGCCTGCTGCACCTTCTGATTTTTACATGATGACTGGGGATCTGAACTCAAGTACTCAGAGTCATATGGAAAGCACTTTATTGACTAACTAATCTCCCCATATAGACAAGAAAAAATTTTTAGAGTGATAGAGTAGCTTAATATTTTAATTGTGATGATGGACACACAATTGCTCAAATTTGTGGAAACTTGTCAAAATGTACATTAAAGGCTAGAGAGATTCCTTAGCCATTAAGGCACATTCCTGTGAAGCCTAAGGACTCAGGTTCAATTCCCCAGTACCCACGTAAGCTAGATGCACAAGGTGGCACATGCATCTCTAGTTCGTTTGCAGTGGCTGGAGGCCCTGGTGCACCCATTCTCTCTCTTTCCCTTTCTCTCTCTCTCTTTCTCCCCCCCCCCATGTACCTCTTTCTGTCTCTCTTAAGTAAATAGGTCGATAAATAAAATATAAAATCATTATTTTAAAACAATTAATGTGCATTAAAATGGGTGCATCTTTTTCTATGTCCATAATGTCATGATAAAGATATGCTTCATAAGTTATTGTAGTAAGGAGGAAAATAAATGGAATCTGATTTAGTAAAAATAAATCAGAGAACAGGGAAAAGAAGGTCTAACATTTTTAAAAAGTATGAAATGATGAAAAAAATAAGTCAAATAAGTCCTAACAGTATGGCAAAATGGTGAAAGCGCACCCCCTGACAAGGCTTGTCTGAGAGAGATGGGCCTCATCTTTCCAGGACATTGCTACAGTGTAGATCTTGTACTGTCTCTCCAAAGGCCTTTGGAGCTATAGAGAAGGGATGGACCCTTTAATAATTCGGGTCCAGTTGAGGGAAATTAGGTCATCATGGGGTGGGGGCATTTCCTTGAAAGGGATATGAGGGCCTCAGCTCTTCTTTCTCTCCTATCGCTTGCTATCTACCACAAGACAAATGGGTCTCCTGTCCCACAGGCTCCCCCCATGATAAACTGTGTTAATCACAGTAGTAGGGCCAAGTGCCCACCAACTGAAAAAAATCTGAAACACAATAAACTCTTTTTTGTCCTTTGAAGTTGGTTTATCTTATATGCTTTGTCATTGTGGTGGAAAACAAGCCAACATAGGAAAAACGATACTGGTCCTGGGACTGTATGACCGTCCCTCTTTTTTTTTTTTTTTTTTTAATTTTGTTGTCGTCGTTGTTGTTATTTGAGAATGAAAGACTGAGAGAGAAAGAGAGAGAATGGGCGCGCCAGGGCCTCCAGCCACTGCAAACGAACTCCAGATGCGTGCACCCCCTTGTGCATCTGGCTATCATGGCTCCTGGGGAATCCAGCCTCGAACCAGGGTCCTTAGGCTTCACAGGCAAGCGCTTAACTGCTAAGCCATCTCTCCAGCCCTGACTGTCCCTCTTGATGTAGGTGTGGAACCTTTGGAATTGGCTGTGGGTCATCTGGAAAAGTCTGGAAACAGACAAGGAAAGAGAAGAATGCTATAGGCAGTTTGTCACAGGCTACTGTGAGGAAGACTTAGAAGTTCCAAATGCTGCCAGGAATGAAAATACTAAAGTGTATGTTCATGAGGTTTCCGGTGGAAATATAAACTCTATTAAGAGTTTGAACTGAGAACCATCCTAGCTACATTTTGCCCACTCCCCCCACCCCCCAAAAAAAAAAACCCAAATACCTGAATGAACTATGTGTGTGGTGAGACTTTGTGGGAGGCTCAGTTGAAATGTGAAGGACTGTCTTATCTTTCAGAAGAAGTTCCAAGATACAAAGTATCCAATTTGTGGCCTGGTCACTCCTAGATGCTTTTGGCTAAATTTAGTGTAAGAACCAGGAACCATGAGGAACAAAAAAAAAAAAAAAAAAAAAGAAATCATATATTTTTCAATCGGACCAAAAGAGTGTATTTAAAGATGCTGCCAAGAAGGTAGAGAGATTAGTACCACGAAAAAGAAACTCAAGAACTTTGCACTAGGACGATAGGGAAGACGAATCTCAGAAATCCTTGTCCATCCATTTCTGGCTCAAAGGTATAGAAAAATAGATACTTTCAAAGACTTGTTTGAGCCCTGAGACTCCCTTGCTAACATCGGGAAACCTAGGAGCCGATCTTCCCAGTGTTCACCCATCAAAGCTCTCGGAGACTGCTGCTTCTGCTGTTGCTGTGGCTCAGGCAGGCCCAAGTGCAGCCTGTGCTGACCGCACACTTTGTGATACTGATTTTCAGGCATGCAGTTATGGGATCATTGAGGCTTCCATTATTGATGGAAAGCCAGGAAGCCAGGCAGTGTGTGGCAGGGTCTGAGTCCCTGAAAACCGACCCTCAAAGAGTAATGTATGAATCTATGAGCAAAGCTTGGAAAGTTAAAGGTGCCAGGAGTGTGTAACACCTGCCAAGGAAAGCTGCAGGCAGTCAACATGGCCTGCTCAAGGGCTGATCATGTGGGCTGCAACCAGCAGATCCACTGGGGGTGTGGGGGGGTGCTGCCCAAGCCCTTCGAAATGCACGTCATGTCACTCTGTGTCCCGGATGCTGGACATGGAGCCTAGGATGTAATGTTTGTCCTGTTTGGTTTGAGTCTTGCTTTGATCTCATTCTTCATTATTATTTTCCCAATCATTCCAATTTGGAAGCAGAATGTTTACCCATAACCTTGTGTCCTGGAAGTATAGAACCTGTTTGTGATTTCTCCCAGTTGCTCACAGCTGAGCTTGCCTGGGGTATCAGAGGAAATTTTGCACGTGGATTTCTCAGCGGTATTGGAACAGTCTCTCTGGAGACTCCTGAAGAACTAAATGCTCTTCACATTAGGAGATTAAAGGTGCCTTTGGAGACCAAGGGCATAATAGCATAGTTTTAAATATTTTTAAATGTTTTTATTTATTTATTTGCAAGCAGAGAGATACAAACATACAGAGAAAATAGGCACACCAGGGCCTCTATCCACTGCAAATGAACTCCAGATGCATGTACCACTTTGTGCATATGGCTTTTTGTGGGCACTGAGGAACTGAACCTGAGTAAGTAGGCTTTGCAGGCAAGTGTCTTAACCACTGAGCAATCTCTCCAGCCTTATAATAGTATAGTTTTATTTTTAGTATTTTATTTTATTTTTATTTAGTAAGAAAGAGAGATAGATAATGAGCATACCAGAGTCTCTAGCCACTGCAAACTCCAGATGCACGGACCACCTTGTATAGCTGGCTTATGTGAGACCTGGGGAGTCGAACCTGGATCCCTTGACTTTGCAGGCAAATGCCTTAACTGCCAAGTCATCCCTCCAGCCCACAGTTTAGTTTCTTTAAGTGTCCTGTTAATGGACACTGTGTTTCAGGCTTGAATGTCAACCTGTAGTGCTATGTATGGTGATATTATGAAGTGGACAAGCCTGTAAGGGTCTAGTGGGAAATAGAGCATGGGAGCATCCCTTTGAAGAAGATACTGAAATCCCAGCCCCTTCCTTTGTCTTCACCTCTGGATACCATGAAGAGAGCAGCTGCCTCTGCTCCTCACTCCTCCATTCTGCACTGCCTTGCCATGGGCTCAAAGATCGTCAGGCCAATGAGCAGGAGCTCAAAGCTCCAAAACTGTGAGCCGAAACAAACCCTTTATCTGTTTCTCTGAGGTAATTGTTAGAGTCACAGAGAGCTGACTAACACAAACACTAGGCTGTCCCTTCTTCCTAGTGTAAATCCTCTCCAGAAGCCATCTACTTTTATTCACTTATCAAAGCCTGGTTGAAACGTGTGTCCCCCCCCCCCCACCAGAATTTCCTAATGCTGCCTGTCGGAAGACAGGGTCTACAAGGAGCTTATTCAATCTTACTAGAAATGGGAATCTGACCATAACTTGACCTTTCCCACAAGGCTTGAATGTTGGAAGCAATAATGATAACAGTAAAGACCAGTTCTGTTCAGTACAGAACAACTCTTTCTAGGACTGGTGTGGCATGGCGGATAGGGGAATGTGGGTCAGGAGAACATGAAGGGTCTGGTTCTGATAAACTCATACTATTTGCTGGAAGATTCCTTAACAGAGTCTCTTTTCTGACAATCTGCTTAGGTGGAACTTACCCCATTTTAGTCCAGATTGTATATGCAAAGAAAGGAATCATATCCTTGTAGCTGAGCTATAATATTCATAAAAGCAAGAGTAGCTAAAAGAATCTTTGCATAAATTACATGAGACTGACATTAACAGGAAGAAAGTTAATGTCAGTATAGATTACAAATTTAAATAAATATGCAGTGCACAATATTGCTATTTCCAACACAGCTACAATGTTTTAAAACATTACAGACATTTAGCACTTTTTACCTGGCTTGTAAAATTGAACTTGACATCCTTTTCTTCCTTTTAAAAAAGTTGGATCATAAAAATATTAGAATTAGTATCAGTATCCAACCCAAATATTTACATGTTCAATTAACGAGGCTGAATTTTCATGTGATAAAAAAATAATTAAATGGATGGGAACATTGTAAAGAGTTCACTTATCATGCAAAGTGAGGAAGCAAGTGACATTTTCAAATGTCATGGCTTGTCATCAAGACCTTGTAAACTGTAGAAGCATAAAACATATAATATAGGCAAGTTTAGTAGAAAGTATAAACACTAAGACAGGGTGGTTTGAATATTAAGACTGTGGCTAAGTTTTCCTTGAACTTATTACCTTATAAATGTAAACACTGGTCTGGACACTGGTCACGCAGGAACAGGTGGTTTATTATTATAAAGTGTCACAAAGACGTAATAGACAGGGAAGGTACCTAAGAACTCTATTAACCTCACAAATCTCACCAAATGAACAACATTTCCACATCCTGGGTCAGCAGTCAAATTATAACTGATCACAAAATTACTAATAATACAGTAACATGTATGATCTGACACTTTTACAAAAATGCATTGAAAGGGGTAAAGTGAGAAGAATTATCCTGGAAAAAAATATATACATGAGAAGCAGAAATACCCTGATTATCTTTGCTTTCAAAATTAGATTGAGAAAGGAAAAAAAAAACCTAGTTTCATAAAAGCCTATTGGAGGAGTAGCAAGCTCGATTCTCAGAAGAGGTTTAGGCTGCTAAGGAGCAGGGTCAGTGGGTAGCATGCTTGCAATACAAGCATGAGGTCTTCAGCTTGAATCCCCAGAGCCCATGTAAATGCCAGGTGTGGCTGTGTGTGCCTGCAACTCCAGCGCTGGGGAGGCAGAGACAGGGAACCCCTGTGGCTCGCTGGCTACCTAGTCGAGCTGAACTGGTGAGCCCTTGGTTTAGTGAGAGACCTTGGCTCAGAGAAAAAAGTGAAGAGAGATGGAGGAAGTCACCTGACATCAGCCTCAGGCCTCTATATACATACTCAAATGTGTACACGTGCACCTGCACACACATCTGCACCCCTCCACACATCAATGTGCATGCATATATGCTCACCACATGCATATGTATAAAAAAAAAAGAGGTTTGGGGGCTGGAGGGATGGCTTAGCAGTTAGAGGCGTTTGACTGCAAAGCCAAAGGATCCAGGTCGATTCCCCAGGACCCACATTAGCCACATGCACAAGGTGACACATGTGTCTGGAGTTCATTGCAGTGGCTGGAGGCCCTGGCACACCCACTCTCCCTCTCTCTCTTTCTCTCTGTCTCTCTCCCCCACCCCCTTTCTGTTTGTCAAATAAATAAATAAAAACCAAAATAATTTTTTTAAAAAGGTTTGGGTATTTCATCATAATTTGAAAGTATTAAGAAGACTTAGGGGATTATGATCATGGTCCATTGTCAATACAAAATTTTACAAAAAGAGAACTTTATTTCCATCCCTTGGAAAAGCTATTGCATGCTCTAGGCTAATCTGAAATGAAATGAGGACGTGGAGACTAGGGACAAGAAGTAAAGCTGAGTATAATGTTTGCCACATGAATTAGAGAGAGTAGAAAAGGCATGAAGGAATGATGGGTTAGAAAGCAGATGATGGCTGGAAGCCACTGCCTCATAGCAATGTAGTCACCTAATGAATAAGTTCATGTTGAGCAGACACTATGTAATAATTACTAAGGAACAGTGGTTTATAAAATAGGAGGTGAAGCTCACCTCTCCCTGGGGAATACAGACAAGCAGGCACACCATCCCGGGGTAATGTGGTACCAGAGAGAGAGTAAAATGACATGGACATGAAAAACGGGTCAAGAAACAAGAGTGAAGAGGAAAGCAAGGCTCGGTTAGCTAAGAACCTCAGATGCCATGTTATGGAGACTGTGCATCTTCTTAAGAGCAGTGAGGAGAAGACGCACGAGTAGAATTTCAGTGTAGAGAATAGGCTTGACACAGAGACCTTCCAACAGTTCATAGGTGATGGGCTATGGAGGTACCTAAGGAAATGAACAGACTTGAGAGGACAGAAATAACCATGAAAGGTGATTAATCAAACATTGTGCTGGGTGTGGTCATGCACACCTTTAATCTCAGCACTTGGGAGGCTGAGGTCAGAGGATCACCATGAGTATGGAGTGAGTTCCAGGTCAGCTTGGGAAAGAAAAAGGAAAAAAAAAAAAAAAACATTGAGAGTTTGTAAGGATATGTGGAGAATACTACTGAAAATTTTGTTTGGATTGCACAGGAGCAGTGTGCCACTGCTTTGAGGACAGACAGGATGAGTGGAGTGGCCATGAAATGTACATGGCTCCAGGAGCCATTGCTAGGATGCTGCACATAGGCAGGGCACGATGACTCTCATGGAAGAGCCTTTGAAAGCTGCACTGTGGTTTGCATGGAGACCCGAAGATGTTTCGGATGTACGAGGACTGTGCAAGGGCTACCAAGGAGCACACTATTTGCCTGGGATGGAAGTTTTCCCTGCCCAGCTGGAGGGGCAGAATTGGAAAATCTGGAGACTGTCAGTCTCTGGTTGTATTGAACTTGAACTGCAGAAGTTTGATGTTTGTTGGGTGGTTGTTGAGTTTGCATTATTCTAGTCTCTCTCTCTGTTATGCCTTATACCAGTTGAAAAGGTTTACTCTGTGCCTTTATATGTTGAAAGTATATTACTTATTTGATTTTACAGGGCTCACAGCTAAGAAACAATCTTAAATCTCAGAGGAGATTTAGGACTTTGGAACTATCTTAAGTTGGTCAAGACTGTGGGGACCTTTGAAACTGGACTGAATACAATTTACAATGTGTGATGGTTTTGAATCTTGAATCTATTGGGAACCAGGGGCAGAATGTGGTAGTCTGAATATATGGCCCCCAATATATTCAGTGTTTTATTAGTTTGTAGTTTGGATCTGCAGCCAGCTGGTTGGAAGAGGTGTCACTGGGCAGAACTTAAGGTGCTGTGATGGGTTTGAAATTCCAATCTAAACAAATGCAAAGTGTGCCTAGCTGGAGTTCCTGAAGTGTGCTTTTGGCTTGGGGCACCTTTCTCTCTGTGTGTGTGTGTGTGTTTGGTCCTATGAAAGGAGGCCAGCTTCTTCTGCCATTATACAACTTGCCCTGGATTTGTAAGCTTCAATAAATATCCCTTCCTCCATAACTGTGCCTGGTTTGGAAGTTCATCTCAGTGAACCTGAAGCTGTCTACTGCAAGGGGTAAACATGAAAATAAATTGCATGGGAGAAAAACAAAAGAGGAAGAAAATCAAATAATGCATGTGTTGTTACAATTTAGAGACAGGAAGAAATTACATTTTGGAGTTAGGGAGAGTAGGGATGAACTGGCAAAGAAAACAGGAAAACACTCAGAGATGAAGAAAAGCAGAAAAGCACCGTGTCACGGAAGCCAAAGGAGGAGAGTTCTGTGGGAACAGGATGTGTTCAATGGCATTGAATGTTACAGAAGATAAATAAAATGGAGACTATAAAGTATCTATTAAATTTTAAAACATTTTCACAAATAATAGCTGTCCCATGTTGCTGAGCAGCAGGCCTTTGTTCATAGAGAGGAAGGAAGCAGCTTTTAACAATTCTTTGGGACCTTCTAGCTCTCTGAAATTATTCAGTCGGCTCAGACTCCAGCTCTGGAAGCTACCTCTGGCTTCTACTGCTCCTCATGTCTATACTGTTGGAAAGAGATGTCTGTGGGCCTTACTTTTATAGTCTGGCAGAAGAATTCCCTCCTCTAGGTGTGTTATCAATGAGAAAGACTTGACCATTATTAAGAGTTCATCAATTATACAGGCCTTGGAAGAGATGTCAGGGGACACAAATTCTCACCTCCTAAAACACATGCACGCCACGAGAGCATAACCCCCCCCACACACACACACACATACTCAGTGTAAGCCAATCTTCTTCCACCCCATCACCCACTACCTCCTCTTCTTATATCACAGCAAACTCCACACCCTGACTTGTCTTGCATTCTACATTTATCTACTCTAAAATAGGGACAGAGTCTTATACTTGGATCTTATACCTGACCTGCCCAATGTAGTGGATATTTCCCAAATTTAAATTGTTTAATTGAGTGGGCTAAAAGTGTACCATTGTTCCTTTCTGTTCTGGTTATCTGGTTTTGTTGATATATATATATACAATTTTGGGGCGTCTTTCCTCACTCTCCATTGCTCACTGCTCAATTTACCAGGCTAGCTGACCACAAGCTCCCAGCAGATTCCCTTGTCTCTGCTTTCTTCCTCATTGTCATGCATGCTGGGATTACAGACACCCCCTCTATCGTGTGGTTTTTACATGAGTCCTGGCCAATCTGAACTCAGGTACTCAAATTCACATAGCAAGTGTCCTTAGCCCCTGAGTCATCTCCACAGCCCAGCACTAGTTCTTATTAAGGTTAGACAGAGTAACAAATTTTAATTTTGGAGGCCAATTCTCTCTACTATAGGCTTGATTTCAGGACCTAATTCATTTTGTGGTTTACATCATTAAGATATTTTTATTCTATTAATTGACTTTTAGTGAGGCATTGTGTAATAAAACATTTTTTTTATTTTAACAAGTTAAGAATATTTTTATTCTTGGTATGTGTGGATGTGTTGTTCATATGTGTCAATGCATTTTCATGTGAGTAGGTGCAGGTACATTTATCACAGTGCAAATGTGGATGTAAAAGTATTTTAATTAATCCACATTAACAAAGTTCTACTCCTTGTAATATCCATTATAGGAATAAAAGTAACTATAAGATGATGTTAAATTTTCTTTTTTTTTTAAGTTAACATAGAAAGCAATGGGTTTCATCGTGCCATTTTATATATACTTAATTCTCATCCATTTCCCCTTCTCCCACTCCCTCATCACCCTGTACCCCATTTTCTAGTCCTCCTCCTTACCCCAATACCTCCTTTCTGCTTTCATGCAGCATGTATCCCATTCCTTTTTCCCTTAAGTTCCCTCCTGCCAAAGTCTCGTCTACCTTCCATGCTTCCCTTTCGAGCACACATATACAAATACAAATCTAGGATCTGCAGATGAGAGAAAACATGCAGCATTTTGAGTCTGGCTTATTCCAAGTAACAGTGATTTTCAATTCCATCCATTTTCCTGTCAATGTCATGATTTATTCTTTCTTTATGGTTCAATAAAACTTTATTGTATGTATGTGCCATGTGCTGTCTATTCACTCATCATCATCTTGTCCATGTGTTGATGGACAGATAGCCTAGCTCTATTGCTTCACTACTGTGAATAGTTCAGCAATAAACATGAATGAGCAAGTATCCCTGTTGTAGGACTTACCCAGGAACGGAATAGCTGGGTCATATGGTAGCTCTATTTTAAGTTTTTTGAGGAATCCGCATATTGATTTCCAGACTGGCTGTAACACCTTAAGTTCCTACCAGTGATTTTAAAAGGGCCCTCTTTCTCTACATCCCTGCCAGCATTTGTTGTGACTTGTTTCCCTGATATGAACCATTCTGACTGAGATAGAATCAAAAAACAAATTAAACTCTTACATTTTCTAATGGATAAAAATGTTAAAAATTCCAGGTATGGTGGTACATGCCTTTAATCTCAGTACCCAGGAGGATTACTGTAAATTCAAGGCCAGTCTGGGAAGACAGAGTGATTTCCAGGTCAGCCTAGGCTAGAGTGAGCCCCTACCACAAAATATATATATATATATATGGAACACTTTTTCAAATATCATTTCCTATTTTGTTTCTTCTTTTGAGGATGTTTATTTAGCTCTTTCCCTTATTTACTGATTGGAAGATTGGAGAATTCTTTTGTGTGTTAAGTTTTTTCAGTTTTTGAAATATATTTCAGCTATTTTCTCCCTATCTGATATCTAATTGAAACTGATTTTCTCCATGTTGTAGGCTGTCTCTTCACTCAGGTGATTATTCCCTTTGCTATAAAGTTTTCATAATTTCTCGTAATCCCATTTGTCTGTTCTTGGGGCTATTAGAGTCCCTTTCACAAAGTTCTTGCCTATGCCTGTATCTTGAAATGTTTTCCCTGTGTTTTTCTTTAACAGCTTCCAAATTTCAGGTCTTTACAATAAGACTGTTTTATATTTTTATTTATTTCTTTGCAGGCAAAGACAGAAAGGATGGATTGCCAGGGCCTCCAGCCACTGCAAATGAATTCCAGATGTATGCACTACTTTGTGCATCTGGCTTAAATGGGTACTGGGGAGTCAAACCAGGGTCATTAGGCTGTGCAAACAAGTGCCTTAAAAACTGAACAATCTTGGGGCTGGAGAGATGGCTTAGCAGTTAAGTGCTTGCCTGTGAAGCCTAAGGTTCCTGGTTCAAGGCTTGATTCTCCAGTACCCATGTAAGCTATATACACAAGGGGGCGCATGCGTCTGGAGTTTGTTTGCAGTGGTTGGAGGCCCTGATATGCTCATCCTCTCTCTCTCTTGCCTTTCTCTCTCTCTGTATCACTCTCAAATAAACAAAAAAATTAAAAATAACTGAATAATCTCTCCAGCCATACAATACGTTTTAAATAAAAAATTTTCAAAATCACAGTCATGAACTGGCAGAACAGTATTGTCAGGAAAGTCCTTGGACTTTGGGAGCATTTTCTTACATGTTTGCCTAATTCCCTGGGCCACTGGAGTCTTTTCTTTCATGTAAGTTATATCTTCCTATAGTTAATTTTAAAATTATTCTTGAATAAACTAATAAGCAGCAAGGAGATTGAATTGGGGTTTCTCACTGATCTTGCAAACACAAAAAATCCCCAGGACTAGATGTCTTCCCTGGAGAATTCTGCTAGCTATAAAAGAATCAAACATTCTTCATCTGCTGTTTACAATAAGTGAAAAGAAGAAAACCCCACCAAATATACCCTGTGAGATCAGTGTCACCCTGAAACCAAAGCTATAACAAAGAAAGAAAAGATGGGAATGGTGGTGCATGCTGTTAATCCTATCACTAGGGAGAAAGAGGTAGGATCACTGTGAATTTGAGGACAGCCTAAGAGTACATAGTAAATTCCAGGTCAGCTTGGGGGGTACAGAGATGCTCTACTTCGAAAAACCAAAAAGAGAGAGAGAGAAAGAAAGAAAATTAAATACTAGTATCACCAATATTGATCTTAAACTTCTCAGTAAAATGCTGAAAAACAGAATTAAACAGCACGTTTAAAAGATGGTGGATCAGCTGGGCATGGTGGCACATGCCTTTAATCCCAGCACTTGGGAGGCAGAGGTAGGAGGCGCTCCATGAGTTAGAGGCCACCCTGAGACAACATAGTGAATTCCAGGACAGCCTGGGGAGACCCTACCTCGAAAAGCAAGGTGGTACTCATTTTGGATTACAAGAACAGTTTGCTGTATGAAAACCAGTCACTTTAACACACCGCATTAACACAATGAAGGACAAAAGCTATGGGATCAGATCGTTCAATAGATGCTGAGAAGTATAAGAGTCAACATCCTTCCCTGATAAAAACACCCAAGAACTCAGAATAGGATGGAGCATCACAAAGTAAAGGCTGTGAAGGAAAAACCCACAGCTGACATTATAGTTATGGGTAAGAGGCTAAAAGTAATTCCCTGAAGGTTACAAATGAGACACAAATGTTACTTTAGCCTGCTTCCTGCTGGGAAAACCAAATTGCTGATGCTGGGTGATATCAAAGGAAAAGAGATTGTCAGTTGACAGGCTTGGAGGTCCAGGCCCCGTGGCCCTGCTATTTGCTCAGTCCCAGTGAGGTCTTGTGGCAGGTGACATAACAACAGCGGGGTGTGTGCAGAAGAGAGATCATATAATGAATCTGGACGCCACAGTGGAACCCAAACAGAAAAACCTGCTTTAATCCTAACAACTTTTTCTCACAAGAACTACTCCACTCCAAGAGAACAATGTTGATTCTTTCTGACGCCAATGTTCTCATGACCTAACCACCTTGCACAATGCCCACCTCCTAAAGGTCCCACTACCTCAACATGATACTGAGGACCAAGCTTCCAGCAAAGGGACCTTCAGAACGCCACATCTAAGCCATAGCAGATGCCAATTTTATTTATATTTTTATTGACAGTTTTCATAATTATAGACAATAAACCATGGTAATTCCCTCCCTCTCCCCACTTTCCTCTTTGCAACTCCACTCTCTATCATATCCCCTCTCCCTCTCAATCAGTCTTTTATTTTGGTGCCATCATCTTTTTCTCCTATTACTCTGGTCTTGTGTAGGTAGTGCCAGGCACTGCGAGGTCATGGGTATCCAGGCCTATTCTGTCTGGAAGATTGCATTGTAAAGAGTACCCTTCTTTTGGCTCTTAGGTTCTTTCTGCCACCTCCTCTACAATGGACCCTGAGCCTTGGAGGGTGGGACAGAGATATTTCAGTGCTGAGCACTTCTCTGTCACTTCTTCTCAGCACTATGGTGTCTTCTGAGTCATCCCAAGGTCACCACCATCTGAAAAGAGAAGCTTCTCTAACCAAAAGTTAGAGTAGCGTTAATAAATGGGTATGAACATTAAGATAATTGCTTACCAGGAAGTTTGGTGAGCATAGAACATATATATTTTTTTCCAGACACCAGCAGATGTGGCTCATGACTGCCCTCACCATAGGTTTTCAGTGTCAGGCATGTATTCCCTCCTGTGGAGTGGGCGTCCAGTCCAATTAGAGGGCAGTTGGTTCCCCTATAACAGACATGCCACTATTTTACCCGTTGGCTCATTTGGCCTGGCTGGCCAAATTTAAGGCTTGCAGTGTCCGCCGTTGTTTATCTCCACTGATGACCTCTCCCTCCCATGGAGCTGCATGCTGGTCTACACAGAGGAGGTTTTCAGCTCAGCTCCAGCATGATTTCTCAGTGGCCTTGCAGCCCAAGCATGTGGAGTCTTCAGCAATAGGGTCTTACCATCTATTCCTAATGAGAAACCAAGAGCCTCAGTAATGGCCTGTAATGTTTTGGGGGCATCAGGAGCCTCTCTGACCAACAACTCACTGAAAGGTATCCCATCCCTGGCACTGAAAATTTTCTGGTAACAATCTATGGCTCCAGGGTGTCTAAAAAAGCAGGTTTCCATGTAACTTATTCATATCCTATTAGATTTTGATTAACCCTCCTCCCACCCTTCCTTTACTCAATCTCTTCCCATGACCTCATTTAGGCCTTTCCACCCCCATTAATCTGTTCTTCTACTTACATATATACAATAGCATCCCATTAAGTCCCCCCTCCTCCTTCCTTCATATCTCCTTTCTAGTTTACTGGCCTCTGCTACTTAGTTTTATTCCAACTCATATAAAAATCCAAAACTTGTAGCTAGGATCCACATCAGATGCCAATTTTTACCAGATCTATTTAGCATAGTAGTGTAAGTCCTAGCCACAGCACTTAGGCAAGAAAAAGAAATGATGAGTATGCAACTTGGAAAAGTAGAAGATTATCTATCTTCACATGGAATAATTTCATAGATACAAAGTCCAAAAATTCAGACTTTTTTTTCATCACTCTCACCAAATGCCTAAGAGAAGCAGTGTAAAGGGAACAATTATTTATTTTGGGGTCAAGGCTTCTGAGGTGTCAGTTCATCACAGCATGGAGGGTACAGAGAGCAGAGAAGTTTAACTCGTGGGGGCTATAAAGCAGAGCAAGGGACCAGGACAAGATGTGGTCCCAAAGAACGCAGTCCCAGTGATGTATTTCCTCCAACTAGACCCCACCTCCTACATTTTACCAACTCCCAATGCCATCATTATGACTTCAACAAAGGATTTGTCCATTCATTAAGTCAGGGGTCTCATTACTAACTTCTAGACCCTCCTGGAGCTATGTTTTACTAGTCTGTAAGATGATCTTCAGATCCAACTAAAATGACAGTTAAGATTAATGATCTCACATATAGAAAATCTATTGGAACTAACAAATTAACCCAGCAAAATTGCAAGGTACAAAAGTCCAATACACAAACCTTGTGTTTCAATAAACAAGCAATAAACAACTTTAAAAAGAAATTAAGAAAACAATTCCATTTATAATATTATTACAGGGAGTAAAATAGTCATAAATCCAACTAAGGATGTGAAATATTAGTACATTGAATAGTCATGAAATGTTACTTTAAAAAGTAAGGAAGGGGCTGGAGAGGTAGCTTAGCGGTTAAGCACTTGCCTGTGAAGCCTAAGGACCCCGGTTTGAGGCTCCATTCCCCAGGACCCATGTTAGCCAGATGCACAAGGGGGCGCACGCATCTGGAGTTCATTTGCAGTGGCTGGAAGCCCTGGTGTGCCCATTCTCTCTCTCACCCTACCTCGAAAAACCAAAAAAATAAAAATAAAAATAAAAATAAATAAAAATAAAAAGTAAGGAAGTACTGGAGAGACTTCTCAGCAGTTAAGGCACTTGCCTGTAAAGCCTAAGGACCCAGGTTCAATTCACCAGTACCCATGTAAGCCAGATGCACAAGGCGGTGCATGCACCTGGAATTGGTTTGCAGTGCCTAGAGGACCTGATGTACCCATCTCTCTCTCTCTCTCTCTTTCCCTCTATTTGTCTCTTCCTTTCTGGCAAATAAATAGACAAATGAAATATATTTTTAAAAGTAGATATAAATAAATGCAAATCCATCCCATGTTCATGGACTGCAAATTTTAATCTTATCAAAACATCAATATTACCAAAGCAGTCTATAGTTTCAACAGAAATTCCTAACACAACACCAAGATATTTTGCAAAACATGAGAAATCCCCTCTAAAATTAGTAGTGTTACGATTGGAATCTGGAATGTCCCTCACGGGTTCATGTTATAAATTCTTAGTCTACAGCTCTTGAGTCTTATTTTGAAGGCTATAGAGCTCTTACAAAGTCTGGCCTGGCTAACAGACATAGATCATTAAGAGTAAGTCTCAGAGGATTATGCCCACCCCAGGTCCAGTCTAGCTCTCTCAGATTCCTAGTCCGCCACCATACCAGGAGTCTCTGACACACACTCCCACCACTGTGGATAAAGTGCTTCCTATCGCCATGTCCTCCCTGAATGAAAGCGTTCCGAGACTGTAAGGCAAAACAAACCTTCCCTCTGTTTCACTGTTCTGTAGGTATCTGGGGCAACAACAATGTACAAGTAAACAATACACGTGTAAGCTCATGACGCTGAAAATAGCCAGATCAGTTTTGCCAAAGAAGAATGAAGTTACACAACTCATACTTCAAAACATTGAAAAAGCTAATTAAAACAGTGTAGTGCTTCCAGAAATACAAAAATATAGACACACACATAATAGAACAGAAATCCTGGCATATATGGTCAAATGCTCTTTGATGAAGTCGCCATGATGATTTAATAGGTAAAGGATATTCTCTTCAACAAATGTCACTGGGAAAACGGAATATATACCAGAAAAAAAAAACACACACACATTTTTAAACATTAACATTATGGTCATTTGGGCCAATAACCTCAACGACACCAAGTCCTGCTTCTTTCCAGATTATCTGGAAAAATTCAAGAGTAATCTCAGAGCACAGGTGAAAGACTGAGTCAGTGGCCTGGCAGGGATCAGTAAGTGGGGGAAAGGAGTTTTCCTTCGATGAAAATTTCCCACCCTTCCTTTGGAAAGGGCTTATCCCAGTGAGTATGGCTTTTGAGTATGGCTTTAGACACAGAGGTTGTCTGAGTAAGAGTCATTTCTGCAGGGCAGAACAAAACCACTTCCTTGCTTCAGCCTCAAAGCAGGGAGAGCTAAACAATGGTTACATATAACCATATATATATACATATATATTAGAATTCCCCTGCCACAATTGTTCTTTAAATATTTATTTTCTTTTATTTAGAGAGAGAGAATTGGCGTGCCTGGGCCTCAGCCACTGCAATCAAACTCCAGACACTTCTGCCACCTTGTGGGCATGTGTGTCCTTGCACTTGCCTCCCCTTTTGTGCATCTAGTTAACGTGGGATCTGGAGAGCTGAAGATGGGTCCTTAGGCTTCACAGACATGTGCCTTGACTCCTAAGCCATTTCTCCAGCCCCCTATGCCACAATTCTTCACATAGGCAAGAATAGCCTAATGACCACCCAAGCTGCTGTACTGTGACTAAGAGGTAATAGAAAAAGAGGGAAGGGAAAAGAAAAATGGGTAATGTGATCTATTGTTTTTCAATTAACAGGAGACTTGCCTCTGTCTACTGTCAAATTATCCTGCACACATACTTACACACACACACACACAGAGAGAGAGAGAGACAGAGAGAGAGCAACTAAATCCCCAGAAATCCTAGATCCATTTCTCCTTGCCTCTGATCTATAGGGAGACTTGGCCAGATTCTTGCTCTGGATGAAAACCTGGCTTCACAACCCCAAACATGAGGGTTAGTGCTCTAGGCTTCCCTCTCTCTTGAGAGACAAAGTCAGATGACATCTCACCTGTGTCTGTTTTTCTTCCTCCTCTCTGTGGTACCTGTCTCATGATGTAGGTTTCATCATGCAATTTAAATGCAATTTACTATGAATCCAAATACTATGTGACTAAGTATATTTGGCTTTAGTTACAATTCCTAATTAGTTCAGCTGCATAGAAAAAATACTGCTTGACATCAACTACATAACTTCACCAGGAGGCAAGTTCAATGCTTACTAGTTGGCCCAGGCTTGCTAATTAACTAAAAATGCACTGCAATAAATCTGAAATAGATAAATACTGCTTGTACATTGTAGCTGATCATTACAATATGGAAATATTTTTATTTATATATCCCTATAAGAAAACCCAAAAACATGTGTGGAAAACTATTTGAGAAAAAAACTATTTAAACTAATAGATTGTGAGCTAATTATACCAAGAAAAGTATCATTTTTTTTCTTTTTTCATACTTTTTTATTGTACTTTCACTACAAAATAATTTATTACAACACAAGTGTTAGCACAAGACTCCTATGTACAAGCCCAAAACACTCCGGACCACTCAGCTAGGGGACTCTCTTCTTCCCCCTTGCCTTTCGGACCTCTTCTATCAGATCTTTTAGATACTGGATCTCTTTGGCCAGAGAATCTGCCTTCTCTTTCAGAGCTTCGGTCTTTTTTTCTAGCTCTTTACACTCTGCAGTAAGGGGATCCTGCTCTGCCCTCTTTTTCTGACGGTACCTAGTGGCTGCAGTCTTATTTTGCTCCATTTTTTTAAGTTTCTTATCCAACTTTTCAACCTTGATTTTTGCTGCCATCTCCCCAGGAGGATCATAAGGTTTGGGACGGGTAGACACTTGGAGATGGCAGACTACTTGGAAATCCCCCAGAGGTACAGGGACTGTGTTGGGGAGAGCCAGGGTAGGACTCAGGGCTCATACAGATGCCACTGTCATTATCTGAGGGAGTGTCTTCCTCCTCTACGCACTGAGGGGTGATGGAAATGTAAACCGCGGTGTCAAGCTTCCTATCTCCTTCAGAAATATCAACTTCACTGCCTAGTTCTAAACTAAAGGAATGATCTGGAGTGGAAGACAGGACCCCTGGGGAAAAGAAAAGAGGTAGCAAGAAGGCAAAGGGAGTAACCTGGTCGATTTTTGTTGAACTTTCTGGGAGATGGCCAATTGGGTTCACTGTCTGGGGAGGCTCCTTATCAGTCTCTTGGACTAGGGGGGCAAATAGATCACATGTGTCATCAGAAGTATCCAAAAGCTCATCTGGCATGGTTTCCAGGTCCCCCATATGAAACAGGGCATCAAAATCAAACTCCTTCAGATCCATTTTCTCCAACATCCAATCTGTCCCCGAGAAGGGATCCTCCTTGCCGGTGTGTCTGAGGCACTGACCAACATCCACACCAGCCATTCGGAGGTGCCCGCCGGAGAACCCATGAGATTTGAAGTGCTTGGCCACCTCCAGGTAGTCATCTAAGAGACCTAAGCTTTCTTCAGCCCCCAAACCCGACGGGTCGAAGAGGGACATCAAGTCCCCCGCCAACACCTCGCTGCTCAGGAAACTCATCTCGGTCATGTTGCGGGGTTTTGTTGGAATCGAGGAATGTGCTTATTTCGAAGGTGTCTTTGTGGGTTACAGCAACGCTGCTGCTGGATGTCGTGAAAAGCGCCATGGCTTAAACCGGTGGGGGTTGCGGCTGCAGAGCCTGGTGCTGCTGCCGCCCCCGCAAAGGCCGATGCTGCTGCCGAGGGCACTGCTGCCTCTGATACACCACGGTGGCCGCACACCCTGCGGGCGGGAGGGAGGAGGGAGAAGGAGCCGGCGATGGGATGGGTACTACATAGGTCAGCGGGCGGAGCAGAAAAAAAAAAAATCATATTTTCGTATTTTTTTTTAGGAGAGATTGAGAATTGGCACACCAGGGCCTCTAGCCACTGTAATAGAACTTCAGAAGCATGTACCATCTTGTGTGCATGTGCGACATTGTGTGCTTGTGTCACCTTGTGCATCTGGCTTATGTGGGATCTGGAGAGTTAAACATGGGTCCTTAGGCTTTGCAGTAAAGTACCTTAACTGCTAAGCCATCTCTCCAGCCCAATATCAGTAACTTTATATACCTACAAAAATAGTTAAAATATATCTATATAGTAAAATCTTCTACTAACAGTAACACCAAAATATACTCATATTTTAAGTATGAAGCAGCTACAATAAAAATGATATATTCACATCACTTGGGAGAGTAGAGGCAAGAAAATAAGGAGCTCAAGGTTATCCTCAATCACACAGAGAGTGTGAGGACAGACTAACCTGAATGAGATCTGACTGAAAAAAAAAATTAAAAAGACAAGATATTTTAAATTAGATGAGACAATATCCTTTGTTACTATTTACAGAGATTAGTTGAATAAATAATCTCTGTTATCATTTATATAAATCACCTTGCTTTCTCCTGAAATAGTGTTTTTTCTTCCCACTCCCTCCAAGCCAGCTTCGGCCCGTTCTTTGTACCCCTTTCTCTGTGGTTTTAGATGATGAATCATTTAATGTAAAATGGTAACTAAAACTTATGTAACAGCCATGAGTAGATATTTTTAAACAATTCTCTCCTAACTTAAATTCAAAATGGAATTTTCTGTGTACTCAAACCACACAAAGTAGTGAGGAGAGAAAACATGGTGATCACAGCCCTGGGTAGGAACCATACATGCAGGTCAGCCATTGACCATGCTGCCAACACATGCAAACTGATTCATTTCTATTCATGGAGGAAAACTCTAGTAAGAATAAGAAAATAGCTGGGTGTGGTGATGCACGCCTTTAATTCCAGCACTCAGGAGGCAGAGGTAGGAGGATTGTCGAGAGTTCAAGGCCATTCACTGCATAGTGAATTTCAGGTCAGCCTGGGCTAGAGTGGGACCCTACCTCAAAAAAAAAAAAAAAAAAAAAAAAAGAATAAGAAACTAGGTAATAAATTCATCTACTGGGATTGGTGTTTTTTTTTTTTCCTTGAGGCCAATACTTTATTGCAATGCTAGGAGAGGCTGATGGAGTCTGAAGCATAGGAAGAGAGGCCTCAGAATACTGGGGAGAGAGAGAGAGGAGGAAGAGAGAAAGGAAAGGAAGAGAGAGATAGCAAGGGAGAGAGAAAAGAAGAAGGGAAGAGAGAGTGAAGAGAAAGATAAATCGAAAAAGAGAGAAATAGTGAAAAGAGAATCTGGAATTTTTAATCTGTGAATCATAAATTTGAGTAGCTAAAGGTGTGATACTCTTTAGCATTTCAGGAATCATTAATTTCAGACAGCCTGGATGCAATGTGTACCTAGTCATCAAAATTCATTCCCAGATCACCTAAAATTGTAACACACACACACGCACGCACACACACACACACACACACACACACACTCACTTGAGATGTGTAAATCTGTAATGATGTCAAAAGAGAGAAAGTTGTGAAAATTATGTGTGGCTACTTAGTAACCATGGTTGCAAAACACTTTTTCAAATGTCTTATGCTTCACTGTCCTGCGGCCTTCCCAAGTTTAACGTTTCTCATTTACAAAAAAAAGAGAGAGAGAGAGCGAGAGAGAGAGAGAGAGAGCGAGAATGGAATATAGTGCATTGACCAAAAAAAGTTGGATTTAATTCTATCATTATAAATGTTTATGCATATTTTCAAAGAAACTATGGGCTTAACTGCATTTTTCCATGATTACTTATATGCCTAATACATCATGTTAGATCTCACATGTTGCACTTCCACAATAAAATGTTCAGATGAGAAAGCGATAGCCCAAACAACCTGACAGCCAATCAGCGGACAACTGGGGGGGGGGGGGCGGGAATAATAAAACCTGAAGGTAGAAACAATCTATAAAATCGGAGCATATTTAATTTTAGGATTTAAAAAAAAAACGAATTTCCTCATGATGAAATTTATTCAGATTTCACGGAGTTAATAAACGACTTGAAAAAGATGACCAGCTGGTGTCCGTTGGCCCCGCACCGTTTCCCTCACGTGGCGAGCGGGATGTGCACACGGTGTTCTGTGCGGATTCACAGGGGCGCCGCTGACAGTGATGCGGCTGAGAAGGCCAATATGGCACCAGGAGCCCCTCCTGCAGTTTGCACGCACGAAGCCTGCTGAGAGATCTGGGACCGCAGCTGCTTTTCACAGAGCCTGTCATTGTTTATATCTCTGCCTCCAAAATACAAGCTGGGCCGTTGCTAGGAATGAACCACTTTATTTCCTGACCCGCTGCAAGCCAGACCCGTGTCTCTGCTGTTCTTTCCCAGATGCTCCACGTCGCATGATGCTGCGCTGTGCGTCAGCCTGGGTGCACAAGGCCAGTCGTGGAGAATGAGTGGAATCATCTTTTTTTGTTGTTGTTGTTTTTGTTTTGTTTTGTTTTTGTTTTTTGTTTGTTTGTTTGTTTGTTTTTTTAAGGTAGGGTTTCACTCTAGTCCAGGCTGACCTGGAATTCACTATGTAGTCTCAGGGTGGCCTTGAATTCATGGCGATCCTTCTACACCTGCCTCCCGAGTGCTGGGATTGAAGGCGTGCTATGGCCGGCTTTGTTTGAGATTGTGTATCCTACAGTTACTAAACAGTAAGAATTGAGCAGCAGTTCTAAGACCTATTATACATTGACAGAAACGGAGGGCCAAGGAATAAGAAGGATGCCATTTAGTTTCTGCCGGTAGGATGCTTCCAAGGGAAGCATGGAGAGATTGCTCAGTGGTTAAGGCATTTGCTTGCAAAGCCTAAAGATCCAGCTTTGTTTCCCTAATACCCATGTAAAGCCAGATGCACAAGGTGGCCCATGCACATGGAGTTCATGTGAAGCCTGACGCACCCATTCTTTCTCTCTCTCACTCTCCAATAAATTAAAAAAAAAAAATAAGGTAAGATAAAAAGAATTAAAAAAAAAAAAAAGATGCTTCTCAGGTGAACATACTCCCAAGATGGTGCAAATCAGTATGTGACAGGACAAAGATCTGGACACAGAGAGGAGTTACCTAAAGAGAGAGACCGTTTCGAGTTTGGGTGGGCAAGGAATCTTTCATTGAAAAGAGCATATCTGAAGAAAAAAAAAATGTTCAAAGAGGACACTTCAGGATAGAGCTATATAAAATATCAAAGTTTCATATTCATTTCATACTCACATTATATTTGAGTATGCAGGTTTAGAATAAAATGAAAGCTACAGAATATAAGAAGAAAGTGGGAAGGAACCTGGACAGAAGGTTATTAAGGTTCATAGAGAACCTGAAACTAATCAGATAAGGGAATAAGGAATACATCACCCCATCACCTTATAAGTTGTTCTCATTATAGCACAGACTAGTTATGAAGTGTTTATTGAGCAAAACTTAACCTGTTCCAGCTTTCCCTTTGAAATCTGTACACCCAGAAGGAAAGAGCAGCATTTAAGTCTTGAAATCTAGGTGTATACGTGTTTGGAAAATTTTGAAGGAACAATTATGGCTCCCAACCAAGTATGTGATGTTGGCATTTAATCAACCTGACCAGGGATGTCTCATGGCGTGTTAAGTGCAGCATAGTCCCACCTGAAGATGCCCACACAGCTATCACTGGTTGCCCAGCGTCAGGGCAAAACTGATTTTTTTTCATGTGTTTGTGTGTTAGTAGAGCTGTATATCCACACAAGTGGGCATGTGCGTGGGGAGACCAGAGGACAACTTGGATTGTCGTTCTTCAAATATGCCACCCATATGTTTTTTGTTTTGAGAAAGGATCTCTTTTTAGCCTGGAGCTCACCAATTAAGCGAGTCTGGCTAGTAAGCATGTTCCAGAGATCTGCCTGTCTTCACCCTGCCCCCAGCTCTGGGATTATAGGACCCTATTTTCAATTCAGGCATTTAAAGGAGAGATCACAACAGACATAAGTGAAATTGGGAGAATCATAAGGACTTATTTCAAAAACCTCTACTCCACAAAACTGGGTAATGTGGAGGAGATGGATAAATTCTTGGGCACATACCATCTATCAAAGCTAAACTCAGGACAGATTAATCTCCTAAACAAGCCTATCACACTCATTGAGATTGAAAACAGAAAAACCTCCCCAAAAAAGAGTCCAGGACCAGATGGCTTCTCAGCTGAATTCTATCGAGCCTTCATGGAAGAACTCAAACCAATCTTCCTCAAACTGTGCCACACAATTGGAGAACAGGGAAAGCTCTTCAACTCCTTTTATGAAGTTAGTATCACCCTAATTCCAAAACCAGGCAGAGATGCCACAAGAAAAGAAAACTACTGACCTATTTCCCTGATGAATTTGGATGCAAAGATCCTAAAGAAAATCCTCCCAAACCAAATCCAACAACACATCAAAAGCATTATCCACCTTGATCAAGTGGGATTCATCCCAGGAACACAGGGGTGGTTCAACGTACAGAAATCTGTTCATGTAATACACCACATAAACAAGATTAAACACAAAAACCACATGATCATTTCGGTAGATGCAGAAAAGGCCTTTGACAAGATACAACATCACTTCATGATCAAAACATTGGAGAGAATTGGCATGGTTGGTTCATATCTTAACATAATAAAGGCAATATACAAAGCTCCTAAGGCCCAAATAATACTTAATGGAGAGAGACTGGAGGAATTCCCATTGAGATCAGGAATAAGACAGGGTTGTCCACTGTCACCTCTGCTCTTCAATATAGTACTGGAAGTCCTAGCTCAAGCAATAAGACAGGAGAAAGAAATAAAAGGGATACAATTTGGAAAGGAAGAAGATAAGTTAGATCTATTCGCTGATGACATGATTGTATATGTAAGAGACCTGAGAGACTCCATCCCAAAACTACTGAAGGTGATTAACTCCTATAGCAAAGCAGCAGGATACAAAATCAATGCACAAAAATCAGTAGCTCTCCTATATGCAAATGACAAAGATACAGAGAAAGAAATAAGGGACATGGTCCCATTTTTAATAGCAACAAAAAATAAAATAAAATACCTTGGAATAACATTAACCAAGGAAGTGAAAGATCTGTACAACGAAAACATAAAAACACTCAAAAAAGAAATTGAGGAGGACTTGAGAAAATGGAAAGACCTCCCATGCTCCTGGATAGGCAGAATTAACATTGTGAAGATGGCAATCCTACCAAAGGCAATATACAGATTTAAGGCAATTCCAATTAAAATCCCAACATTGTTCTTCACAGAGATAGAAAAAATGATCTCAAATTTCATATGGAAAGGCAGAAGGCCATGCATATCCAAGCATATCCTCAGCAAAAGAAATACCTCTGGAGGCATCACCATACCTGATCTAAAGCTATATTACAAAGCCATAGTAATAAAAACAGCATGGTACTAGCATAAAAACAGGACTATAGACCAATGGAATAGACTTGAGGACCTAGACTTTGGGTCAAGCAACTATAGCTACTTGATATTTGACAAAGGCCCTAACAATATAGCCTGGAGAAAAGACAGCATCTTCAACAAATGGTGCTGGACAAACTGGATAACCATAAGCAGGAAATTGAAACTTGATCCGCACATTTCTCCATGCACTACACTCAAGTCCAAATGGATCAAAGACCTCAATATAAGGCCAGAAACTCGGCTACTACTGGACGAAAATATAAGAAGAACTTTCCATGATATAGGAATGGAAAAAGACTTCCTGAACAAAACCCCAGTAGCTCACAATCTTAAACAGTCAGTCAACCAATGGGATCACATGAAGCTGAAGAGTTTCTTTACAGACAAGCATACAATAAGCAAAGCCAATAGATTACCCACAGAATGAGAGAAAATATTTGCTGGTTATCCAACTGACAGAGGCCTAATCTCTAAAATCTACAAAGAACTCAAAACCTAAACAATAAAAAGTCAAACAACCCACTCACAAAATGAGGCAAAGAGCTGAACAGGCAGTTCATAGAGGAAGAAATACAGATGGCAAACACACACTTAAGAAAATGTTCATCATCCCTAATCATCAGGGAAATGCAAATTAAAACAACTGAGATTCCACCTTACCCCAGTAAGGATAGCAAACATCAAAAAATCAAATGAAAATAAATGCTGGCGAGGATGTGGAGAATTAGGAACACTCATCCACTGTTGGTGGGAACGTAAGATGGTATAACCATTTTGGAAAGCAATATGGAGACTTCTGAAAAAGCTGACTAAAGAGATACCAACAGACACAGTTATTCCCTTACTGGGCATCTACCCTAAAACTGTTAAACCACAGGCCAGAGAGATTTGCTCAACCACGTTTGTAGCGGCTCAATTCGTAATAGCTAAGAGCTAGAATCAACCCAGGTGTCCATCACTAGAAGAATAGGTAACTAAGATGTGATATATCTATACAATGGAATTCTACACAGCAGTTAGAAAAAATGACACAATGAAATTTGAGGAAAAATGGTTGAATCTGGAACAGATCATTCTCAGTGAATTTACCTAATCACAGAAAGAAAATCGCCACATAGTCTCACTCATCTACAGCCCCTAACTTGAATCTACCCAAGATGCCTTACATACCCAGCAAGCATCTAGAGGACTAGACAATACGATCAGTGGGGAGGGAGGGGAGGGCAATGGAGGGGGTAGGAAACACAAATCTAGACTCAAATGGCAATGGTACCATAAAATTCTACATCCTAAAAGGCAGACCAAATGGCTGAACCTTGATCAGGCCCTTAGAGGGAATACCTGAGCCACAAGACACTGGAGAGGGTATGGTGAAGACTGAACTTAATCTTCCACAGCTTCTCTCTCTCTCTCTTCTCTCTAACTCTTGTATATTAGTTATCTTTTTCCTCCTTTTCTTAGTGGGCACTGACCTGTAACTCCCAGTACCAGCATGTGGCTATCATCCACAATGAGCTTTTGATCAGAGAGACCTACAAGGTTTCCTAAAAGAAAGACAGATTTCTGTCAGAGTACTTGATGACCCACCAAAGGTTAGTGGTAAGACCCTACTGCTGAAGACACCATATGCGGTTGTCACGTAAAATGTAATGGCATGGCTGGAAGCTGGAAGAGAGTCAGTCCCCAGACAGTCAGCGGGTCTAGTGCCAGAAGGTGCTACATGGGCAATTGGGGGAAAATGACCAATATCTTTCCAAGCAACTCATGGTCTAACCTACTTAGCAGCAAATAACCTGTCATGATACTCACACAAGTGCAATGGTGTCGCACAGCCATGGTGGGAAACCAACTGCTCTTGATTTGGCTAACTGATCTCTTCAGTGGTACGGGACCCATAGCTGGAGCTGGGAAACAAGTCAGAACCATATCCAAACATGAGCCCACTCTCCATTATCAAGCTACCACCAATCGTGGGCTACAAGCGGGCCTACACCTATTAAATTCTCTATTAAAAAGTAAGGGTTATCTCATTTGGCGGGTGCTAACTTTACTCTCTGTTGGAGAATCTGCTTCTCTTTTTCAGATAGATGTAGATCCTAAGGAGAGAGCCACCCCATCATACCTCAAAAGGGCCCCAGCTAAAACTAAGAACAACTGGTGAAACAAGCAAGGGTGCTGTTTTCTTGGTGAACTGGGTACCAGCACAGGGTGAAGGAGATCAGCACAGAGAAAAAATCAACTCCTACCAAATCAGATATCCAGAGACCCAGAGGCCCCCAACACATCACTGAAGCAGACCAAAAATGAACCCAACATGGCTCAGGGAAATTGTGCAGAAGAGGGGGCAGAAAGAATGTCAGAGCCACACATTGGATCACAATATGCAGAGACATTTATCCTACCCATAACTATGGGCTAACTCCAGAATGCATGACCCATATACCTCAACAAGGAGGGGCGAGGGGGAGGGGGTAGGACATGGATGAGCCTAACAATGGTACCAAATTGACTGTATTCACTGAGCACAAAACTAATTAATTTTTAAAAAATGGCGAGAAAGAAGAAAGCATTGACAATACGCACTTGAATGTTGTCTTCATTTAAATCCATGATGACTCATTGTAAGGAGTCAAGGCTCTGAAAGCTTCATACCTCTGAGTGTAGTTGCACCTAAGTTTTCACATTGGGAAAAGCACACTGTCTTATCAATTACTTTTTATTTCTCCTTTTTATGGTGGTTGGTATTTATTAAAGTGATGTGTGCAGGTGGAATCCAACTATGAATTTTATTTCAGACAGTGAAGAGGATAACACAAATGTTTAATAAATATGCTATAGGCTATTAAATGATTTCCAAGTTGGCTGAAAGAACAGTGTCAGAAAGAGTCCATATCACAGTAAAAGAATTGTATTTGCCATTAGAATACTTGCTCTTAAGAGAAATAAAAGCATGAAATATTTAAGAATTTTTCAATGAAAAGAAATTAAAAGAAAAATGAAGTTATGGAATTTGCAGAAAAATGGATGGATCTGGAAAGGATTATACTAAGTGAGGTAACCCAGGCCCAGAAAGCCAAACGTCACATATTCTCTCTCATATGTGGATCCTAGCTACAGATGATTGGACTTCTGTGTAAGTAGGAAGAAAACTCAGTTGCAAAGGCCAGTAAGCTAGAAAAGAGATATAAAGGGAAGAGAAAGGAAGGGAGGGGGCTACTTAATAGGATGGTATTGTATATATGTAAGTAGAAGACTATATTAATGGGAGTGAAAAGGCCCAAGTGAGGTCAGGGGAAGAGACTGAGTAAAGGAAAGGTGGAGGGAGGGCTAATCAAAATCTAAGAGGATATAAATAAATCATATGGAAACCTACTTTTTTGGACAATGGAACACTCAGGAGCCATAGATTGTTGCTAGAAAATTTTCAGTGCCAGGCATGGGGTACCTTCCAGTGAGTTGTTGGCCAGGGAGATCCCTGATGCCCCCAAAACATTATAGGCCTTTGCCGAGGCCCTTGGTTTCCCACCAGGAATAGATGGTAAGACCCTATTCCTGAAGACTCCACATACTTGCACTGCAAGACCACTGAGAAATCCTGCTGGATCTGAGGTGATAACCTCCTCCATGTAGACCAGCTGACAGAAAGCTGGAAGAAGCCATTTTGCATGCAGTTCAATAGGAGAAAGAGAAAACACCAGTGAAGATATGCAACAGTGTCCAGTACAAATTTGGCCACCCAAGCCAAATGAGCCAACAGGTGCAATAGTGGCATGTCTGTCACAGTGGAAACCAACTGACCTCTAACTGGACTGGAGGCCCACTCCATGGGATGGAATACATCCCTGATACTGAAAACTTAAAACGGGGTAGTCATGAACCCTAGGGGTGTAACGTCTGCTGCTCTCTGGCTAAATGTATATACATATACTATGCTTATCAAACCAGTAAGCACTTCTCTTAATGTTCATACCCTTATATTAATGCTACTCTCACTTTTGGTAGAGAATCTTTTCTTTTCAGATGGCAGTGACCTTGGGATGACTCAGAAGGCATCATGGTGCTGGAAAGAAGTGACAGGAGTGCTCAGTACTGCAATATCTCTATCACACCTTCCAAGGCTCAGGGTCTATTGCGGAAGAGATGGCAGAAAGAATGTAAGAGCCAAAGGAAGGGTAGGACTCCTTACAACATGCTCCCTGCAGACACAAAATGGCCTGGATATCCATAACCTCACCGTGCCTGACACTACCTACACAAGACCATCACAATAGGAGGAAAAGATCATGACATCAAAATTAAAAAGACTGCTTGAGATGGGGAAGAGATATGATGGAGAGTGGAGTTTCAAAGAGGAAAGTGGGAGGAGGGAGGGTATTACCATGGGGCATTTTTTATAATCATGGAAGTTGTTAATAAAAAAATGAAAAAAAAAAAAAGAAACTAAGCCAGAACTGAGCTGGATGCCTCCTTTCCACTGGCTGTCATCGTGCTGGAAAGTGCTGTGCAGGCTGCTAGGGGAGAGAAGTCATCAACAGGCTCAACCAGCAGTGGACCCTGTGAACTATACAGCTGGCCAACAGGCAAGGTGTGCCTACTGGTGCAATAATAGCTTGCCTGCTACATGGGTAACCAACTGCTTTCTGATTGGACTTGGGGCCCGCTCCTCGAGAGGGAATTCCTGCCTGGGGCTAGCCAAGTGCCTATGACTGGGGAGATCATAGACTGTAGTGGGGAAGTTACTACTGTTTACTAGTTAAACAAGTATGCTGGGCCAATTGAATTGCCCTCTAAATATTTATGTGTATGCCCATAGACTAGTGCTGCTCTCAGTTTTGGTCAGAGAAGCTTATTTTCGTATATGTCAGTGATAACCGGGGAGACTCAAAACTCGTCAAAGTGCTGAGAAAAAGTGACAGTTGAGTGCTCAGCCTTAAATGAGACATGTCTATCACACCCTCCATGGCTCAGGGAACACTGCCAAAGAGGTGTCACAAAGAATGTAAGAGCCAATAGGTTGGTGACAAGTGCTTTGGAAAACCATGTTTGTACACAAGTCGTCTGTGTCTTCACAGTGGCTATCGTTACCTGCACAAGTGCTTCACAATATTGGGCCCATCGACAATGAACTCATGGATAATGGGAGATGGTGAAAATAATCACATCAAAATAGAAGAGACACTAACTGGAAAGAAAAAAAAATAAGGCTTTTGGTGGAAGGATGATGGGAGAAGGGGATAAAAAACAATTTTTTCAATAAATTCCTCACCAAAACTAAGAGCTCGTATCTTCATGAAGCGTGCCCCTGTACCTGTGCCTGTTGGATAATCCTATATTCACCTCATAAAGTAAAAATGACATTTGAAGCTAGGCTTGATGGTACAATCCAATAATCTCAACTACTCATCAGGTGGAGGCAGGAGGATTGCAAAGTCAAGCCAACCTGGGCCGTAGGTTGAATTCAAGCCCAGCCTAGATAATTTAGAAAGACACTATCTCAAAAATTTAGAAAAAGTGAAAAAAAAAGGCTGGAGAGATGGCTTAGTGATTAAGGCACTTGCCTGTGAAGCCTAAGGACCCAGGTTCAACTCTCCAGATCCCACCTTATGCCAGACACACAAAGGTGAGGCATGTGCAAGGTCACACATGCACACTAGGTGGTGCAAACATCTGGAGTTCGATTTCAGTGGCTGAGGCCCTGGTGTGCCAATTCTCTATGTCTATCTCTATCTCTATCTCTTCTCTTCTCTCCTCCTCTCCTCTCCTGTCCTCTCCTCTCCTCTTCTCTCTCTCTCTCACTTGCTATCTATTAAAAAAAAGTGGAAAAAAAAAAACACAGGATACTTCTCAGCCCTAAAGCGCTTGTTAGCAAGCATAAGGTCCTAGGTATGTTTGCCACATCTCTAGTTCAGCAATTTTTAGTTTAAACTTTTAAGCTGCCGGCATGTCCTACAATTTGCCCACACATAGCGTGGCAGCGCCGTGATGGTGGACACAAGCATAATGCTCAGCCTGGCTGTTAGAGAACTAAGGACGTTTGCGGAGCCCCCGGGAGATGCTCTGCTAATGAGTTACAGGCAGCCTCGCCCACCCAGCACTTGGACTATCTGCTCCTTCTCCCAGAATTCCTAACCTTGTGCTTCCCCCTTCCTCCTACTAGAGGTCGTTCTGGGAGGCACTGGATACAGGGATGAAACATTCTAATCCAAGGGCATGCAGTCTGGTCAGTGTGTGCATCCCAGGGGTCCACGGCTTTGTTTATCTTTCCTACTTGTCTAGTGGGAGGTTTGGCTAATGGAGAAGGCTTCAGATTGCAAATCTTAGAAAACCATCTGAGTGGTGTGTTTTTGTTTTTAAAATTCCAGTCATTCATAACAGAGGGCTGAAATAGTTTTGCTTGAAAATGAAATTTTTGTGTGTTGACAACCATCTTTCCACTCTGACAATAAGAATGATCCTCCACATTCCACAAGGTTCTTTCAAAACTGAAGGGCTAGTTAAATGACTGTTGCAGGCAATGTGAAGATAGCAACCAAAAGATTAAGATATCCTTACAGGCAAGCAGCAAAGACATTATTTCCAGAGTCAAGCCCTATTGACCCTAGGTTAAGTTATGCATTGTTTTGAACAAAATGGAAAAACTGAAGGAGAGGGAAATTGGGGATAAAAATGTTTCAGATGCTGCCGGGCGTGGTGGCGCACGCCTTTAATCCCAGCACTCGGGAGGCAGAGGTAGGAGGATCGCCGTGAGTTCAAGGCCACCCTGAGACTCCATAGTGAATTCCAGGTCTGCCTGGGCTAGAGTGAGACTCTACCTCGAAAAACCAAAAAAAAAAAAAAAATGTTTCAGATGCTTTGCAGATTCTAATAATTAAATTTTTTCACCTTGGAATCTGTGATAAATAAAACCCGTACCAAGTCAAATAGTAATTGTGTGAGTGTGTGTGTGTTATGCATGTTTGTAAGTGCAAGCGCAAGTGTGGAGGTCAGAGAACAATTTGCAAGTCACCCTCACTTTTCCACCTCATTTTCTGAAGCCAAGTTTCACTCTCTGGACCATGCTCTGCTGCTGTTCTGTTTGCTGTGCTAACCACAAGTTTCTAGATAATTCTCTTTTCTCTGCCTCTTTCTCACTATCAGTGTGCTGAGATTATAGAAGCCCACCATAATGTTCAGATTTTTTTGTGGGGTTTAGGGAGGATTGAACTTGGGAGTAGTGAGTAATTTATCTACTGTTCCATTTCCTTATGCCTCAAACAATATATATATATACATATATATATATATATATATATATATATATATATATATATATATGTTTTTCAAAGTAGGGCTAGACCAGGTTGACCTGGATTTCTCAGGCGGGCCTCAAACTCACAGAAGTCCTCCTACCTCTGTGTCCCAAATGCTTGGATTAAAGGCATGTGCCACCATGTCCAGCCCAAATAATATTTTAATGCAGAAGAATTTTGCGTAAAACCAAAGCTAATATGGCCCTCAATTAAAGACAAATCTGATGAATTCTGATTGTTTCCCTTTTGAAGGTTAGAAGGATTTGTGTGTCCGGTTCCTAGGGACTGATGAGTGCATGGTCAGAGTTTGATTAATTCCTGACCCTTGGTGTGGCCACATCTTTCTCCTGACTACAGGGGCCTTCAAAGAGGCCTGCTCTTGAAGGAGGTTTCTGGTGAGGCAGGGTATGGAATATTGGCTGGATCGTTTCTGTCTCAGTGGAACTGTTCATCACAGCTAGGCTTCATGAGTGCTGGAGTGATGTGTGTATTATATATGGGCCGGTCTGAGCTTCAAAGTCTGTAAAACACAGTACGGAGTAGCGCTTCTCAGTGCTGCTCACATTCAGATTTCTCCCCAACAAGGCCTCCCATTAGGGTGGGAGGTTCAAAAGTCCAGGGTGGTTGGGCTGAATATTCAATAATAAACATCCCTTGTGAAAGAAACAGTTGAAAGCAATTGATAAATATGCTAGTCTTAAGACATATATATGAGCTGCTGCCATTTATGAAATATCGTTTATCTGTCAGCTACCACGAACACTCTTCCTTCTACCCATTTCTTTGTTTCCTGCATGATCGTTGATTATCATCTTTACATTTTTTGTTAGCCTGAACTCTAGAATGTGCAGTGAAGGTCTTGTGAACTGAAACAGCAGCACAATTTGTCTTGGGCTGGAATCGGCCTGATTCACAGAGACTTTGAATTCAGTACATAATCGAGGTGGTTCTTTGTCTACACTGTGGGCACAGTCACAGACTAGGGGGGATAGGGCTAGAACCACAGTGTTTCAATTGAAGTCAAAAGACAAACAGTACGCCAGAGTTCAAAAGACTTCTTGCCTAGATAACCTCAGCTATGCTGTGTCATAGTTATTCTAAATAACTAGTTCTGACGGCTCATCTGTGGAGTAGTTTATTAATCCCATAGTATATAATCAGCTAACCTAACCAGAATGTTGGTATTAGAAATCATTTCACAGTTTTCTAATCATTCAATATTTTCAACATCTCTACAGACACTCAGTCCGTGAGAGGGTATTTTTACATAAGATAAGCATTCTAGAAAGTGTAGATTGAGAGAAAATAAAAAGCTTTTATTAAAGTATTTCCACTCATATGAATGTCTATAGTGTTAGGAGAACATTCATAGAGCCGGGCATGGTGGTGCACGCCTTTAATCCCAACATTCAGCAGGCCGAGTAAGGAGGATCACTGTGAGTTCAAGGCCACCCTGAGACTACATAGTGAGTTCCAGGTTAGTCTGGACTACAGCAAGACACTGCCTCAAAAAAATGAAAATATAAAGAAAATTTTAAAAAGAAGAGTAGAGGCAGGAGAAATGGCTTAGCAGTTAAGGTGTTTTCCAGCAAAGCCTAAGGACCCCATTACCCATATAAGCCAGACGTACAAGGGGGCACATGTGTCTGGAGTTTGTTTGCAGTGGCTAGAGACCCTGGTGCACCCATTCTCTGTCTCTCTCTCTGTCTCTTTCTGTCTTTCTCTCTCTCTCTCTCTCTGTCAAATAAATAAATAAAAAATTTACAAAAAAAGAAGAGTATTTTTATAACATAGTAAAAACAGGGATGGAGAGATGGCTTAGTGGTTAAGGCACTTGCATGTGAAGCCTAAGAACCCAGGTTCAATTCCCCAGTACCCATGTAAGCCAGATGTACAGGGTAGGGAATATATCTGGAGTTCATTATCAGTGGCTGGAGGCCCTGGCATGCGCATTCTTTCTCCCTCCCTCCCTCCCTCTCTCTCTCTCTCAAATAAATAAAATATTTTTAAATATAGTAAAAAAATAAAAAGATAAAAACAATAGCAACAAAAACTAATCCTGGTTATGGGTTTCTAACAGCAAAATAATAATAGTAATAATGATTAATAATAAAATTAGATCACTGGCTATTAGATTCTGGATATAGGCCATGAGAAGCATACAGAAAGGTGTAGATCTTTAAGGTCACTCAAAGGAGAACATTCTATAATGCGACCATCTTAGGTGCAATGGAGCTGCTTCATTTAGAGCCAAAGCAACAATGGCACTGGTGCTGTTGAGTGAAAGCCTTGCTCAGGTTCAACGAGCTGAGTCATGGCCATTCATGGGGCTGTGTAAGCAGCCAGACAGCAGCCTGTGCTTGAGAAATAACAAATAATCACATATAACATGAATCTCGGTGCTTTAGTGTGCCCAGCAACAAACCTTGATCCTGAACTCTTTATTTTGTTAACACTGTGTCTTGCATTATAATACAGAAATAATAAAAATACAACACTGAGAGTTCTTAGAACTCTAAAATTTGGTTCTTATGATGTTTGATTTTTCTACTGTTATCTTTCATACATTATTATTTCATCCATTCCTATAAAAAAGCTGGTTTTCAAAAGAATAAGCTTTAGAATGTTAAATCTAGTCAATAAAGGCCCCTTGAGATTTAGGCACACTTATTTACTTAACAAAATAAAAGTAGTGATTATTTTTCTTCCTATTCTTAGTACTCTCTCTTTTTGGTATGCTACTAATTTGGGCTGAAATCTGTAGAAATTAAACATTTATGTGATTAGTCCTACTAAGAAAATAACCTTGTACAGCAAAACTTTTGCTCTAAACTGAGTTTTTAAATAAATAAAAACTAGTATATATTTATTTATTTAAGAGACACAGAAAGAGAATGGGCATACCAGGGCCTCCTGTCATATAGATAAATTCCAGATACATGCACTATTTTGTGCATCTGGCTTTACATGGTATGATGGTTTGATTCAGGTGTCCCCCATAAACTTAGATGTTCTGAATGCTAGTTCCCAGCTGATGGAGATTTGGGAATTAACGCCTCCTGGAGGGAGTGTATTGTTGGGGGCAGGCTTATGGGTGTTATAGACAGTTTCCCCATGCCAGTGTTAGGCACACTCTCTTGTTGCTATTGTCCACCTTATGTTGGCCAAGGGGTGATGTCCACCTCTGCTCATGCCATTGTTTTCCCTGCCATCATGGAGCTTCCCCTCAAGCCTGTAAGCCAAAATAAACCTATTTTTTCCCCATAAGCTGCTCTTGGTTGGGTGATTTCTAGCAGCAATGCAAACCTGACTGCAACACATGGGTACTGAGGATTCAAACCTAGGCTATCAGGTTTTGCAAGCTAGTACCTTTACCACTGTGCCATCTCCACAACCCCCAAATTGACTTTTAAATTACTAAACTTCAGAGTACTATACAAATGATTTCCTAACTGTGTTAAGGACAACTGTATTCTATGGAGTAAAAAATAGTTGGAAACCAGAATGTAATGAGAAAGAAGCAAAGAGACAGAAGTTGTTTTATGCTCCCATGTTGTTGGTAGTGAAAAAAATAGGAAAGAGGGTAGATATTAACAAACTTCTTCCTGACTTATTCAAGGAAGCCATGGGAGACCAAAACTTACCATGTGACAAATCTTGGGTCAGAACATTTTATTTGACTTTGCACTCTATTCAAAGGGATGCTTTTCAAATGGCTGAGATGGAACTCACAGGACTCTTTACTGGTTCAGAGCACAAATCCCTGTCTTTGTTGTTGTTTTCATGCGTTCTTATGTCCCCCTGAACCCCCCAAATCTCCTTGTTCTCCAAAACTGCAGGAAACCTGAAAACATGATGATTGCTATACAGCTCAGTGGTAAAGTACTTACTGAGCATGCCTGAGGCCCTACATTTAAACCCTAGCTCTACAAAAAAATAAATAATAAATAAGCAACAACAACAAAGAAAAGGAAAAACCCATAAAAAGCAAATTGACCAATTGCATGCATTTTAATGTTAAGTTGCTTTAAATGTACTTTTTTCCCCCTCAAAATGTTTTCAAGGTCAGGAGGGGTAAAAGACCCTGAACGAGCTCAAAGATTTAGAGCACCCAACAAATTAAACTCCTTCCTCTAGTGTGTCTATTAGTCTTTTAGACTTGAATATGATTTAAAGCCGTTGTCGCTACAGGGAAGTCTAACATTTTGCACAGTTACACTGAAATAGTTGACCTGCCCGAGGAAACTAGAAGAATTTCAAGGGTACATCACAAGACCCCATTTCTGTTGATAATAGTGTTCCAGAATTTATATTTATTAATATTGCTTTATTTTGGTCGGACTCCCACAGGAAATCCTGAGGAGTGTACGTTTCTGGCATGCTTTATCTGAGATCGTTCCCTCGCTTTGGTCTCACACCCCGGCTGCCGGGCCGTAGCATACCTTTGAAAGCTTTGCTAGACCTGAAGATGACAACAAGCAGGGACTTCAACACTCGAGGAAGACAATTTATCTACTTTCTCCAGTTATCATTAAAATGTCTTTTAGACATAGGTCATAACTGGAAACCTATAAATGATGTCTGTGTAGTAAGCACTTCCCACAGAGCTGGAGTCCCAAGTGATTAAAATTTATCACATCGTTCTTCTGGTTACAAATACTGCTGATATGTGTCATTACTTAGAAAGTACTATTCATAACATTTTGATTTCAGTCCAAATGGTGTTTTTTTCCCCTGAATTTCCCATAAAATGCTCTTGATCTTTTTCTGAAAAGGCCTAACCCGCTTCTCCTTTGAAAGAACAAAGAAAGGTCGATTGTTCTGTGGTTTAAATTTTGTTTAGTGTGATATATTTATTGCCTGGTGGGGTGCATCTAATTTTCCACTGGCTTTCTTTTTTTGAGCAAGTAATTAGGATAGAACTTAATCCTTTGGAACCTGCAAGCTCTAAGCACTTTCATGACTTAAAAGTTATATTGTTTAGCATGTAGTCTATTAAAATGATATACAACTACAAGGCCTCATATTTGAGCAGGGATTGGTTTTGCAAAAATGCACATTTTGAGTGGACAAAATTGCTCTTCAATCTGACAACATAGGATGCACTGAAATGCCTTAGAGCAATTCCTTTAACATGGTAGAATTGTGTTCGGTCACAGAGTAACAGGTCAGCTGCTGCTTTAGTCTACTGGAGAGGTAAAGATCTAAATTCGTTTGACATGAGTATCTGACCCTCGTGCATTTTGCCACGGTCCTGAGGGTTAATATCTTATGGAACAAGATGTGCACAATCCTCAAAGAGTCAGCTCTAATGCAGTATTTCCCTGGAAAGTCATGTATTCAACTGGTCTGCATTTATTGAGAAGATTAAACGGTGAGGGGAATATATCATCTGCTTTTCTAAATGTTCATTTCCTGAGCATCAATCTGAAAAAAAAAAATCTGTTTTGAGCTTTGTGGTGGTTTGAATAGAATAGATGGCCCCCAATATATTCAGTTGTTGTTTGTAGTTTGCATCTGCAGCCACCTGGCTGGAGTCAGTCAGTGCCATTGTGTGGATCTTAAGGTGTGGTGGTGGGTTTCAGATTCCAGTCTAAAGATATGCAAAGTGTGCCTAGCAGGAGTTCCTGAAGTGTGCTGTGGCTTTTGGCTTTTAGGCTTGTGCTTGTCTCTCTCTCTGCTTGGCCTGTGAAAGCAGGCCAGTTTCTTCTGCTTTTATGGAACTTCCCCTGGAATGTAAGCTTCAATAAATCCCTTCCTCCATAACTGTGCCTGGTCTGAAAGTTCATCTCAGTGAACCTGAAGCTGACTGCTACAGAATTTGGTACCGAGGAGTGGGGTGAGATGAACCTTACTATGTGGATGTTGATCTTGTGGAACCTTTGTTTTGGAGGAATAGGCATGGACTTGGTGCTTGCAACTGAAGATGTCATCTGGAGTGGTAAGCCAAGTTTTATGGACTATTCTGATGAGAGTCTGAGAATGCTAAGTACAGATAGCATTGAACTTCAAGGCTTGGCTTATGAGCTTTCTAAGGGGAAGGAAAGACTGCAGAGGACTTTGTTGGAACTGGGCTACTGGCATAAGGGCTGGCTGCGTCCTGCTGCCCAGGCCCAGAGTGTTTGATCAAGGTTAAATTTGTAATGGACTGATGTGCTTGGCCAGAGATATTGGACTGAGAGATTTAAGATTTTAAGATGGAAAACCTCAAGCAAGTTAAAATTACAGGCACTGAGACTGGTTTTAGGTTATTGAACCTGCTATTGTCAAACACATTAGCAGTCTTAAGGAAGATGTTCCAACTGCTTTACATTAAAACAATGGAAAGGATGCCTGAGGAAAGACTATCATAGAAATGCAAACACTTTTGGAAAGAGTTGACTGGAGAAGGAACCTGCTTTTCAAGGCTATGATTTGTTTTGTCCCTGAATTAAGAATATGGCTGTGTCCTGCACACCTGGTATTGGTTTCAGAAGCATGAAAAATGCATGGAGTGGCTGTGAATTGCACGTGCTTCCAGGAGCTGCTGCTGAGATGCAGCATGAAGTAGGGCCTGATGCCCTGATAGGCTGAAAGAGCCTTTGGAAAATGTGAAGAGTGGTCATGAATTGCACATGGTTCCAGGAGCTGCTGCTGAGATGTGGCATTAGGCAGGGCATGATGCCCTGATAGGCTAAAAGAGCCTTTGGAAGATGGACTGTGGTTTGCATGAAGACCTGAAGATGTTTTGAATATACCAGGACTGTGCAAGGGCTACCATAGAGTGCATTGTTGGCCTGGGATGGAAGTGTTCCCCGGCTACTCTGCCCAGCTGGAGGGGCGGAATTGGAAAGTCTGGAGACTGTTAGTCTCTGGATATATTGAACTTGAACTGCAGAAGTTTGATGTTTGTTTGATGGTGGTTGAGTTTGCATTGTTTCAGTCTCTCCTTGCTATGTCTTATACCAGTTGAAAATGTTTACTCTGTGCCTTTATATGTTAGAAATGTTTAACTTGTTTGATTTTACAGGTCTTAATATCTTGAATTGGTCAAGACTGTGGGGACCTTTTGAAATTGAACTGAGTACAATTTACAATGTGTGATGGTTATAAATCTGTTGGGGGCCAGGGGCGGAATGTGGTGGTTTGAATAGAATAGATGGCCCCCAATATATTCAGTTGTTGTTTGTAGTTTGCATCTGCAGCCACCTGGCTGGAGTCAGTCAGTGCCATTGTGTGGATCTTAAGGTGTGGTGGTGGGTTTCAGATTCCAGTCTAAAGATATGCAAAGTGTGCCTAGCAGGAGTTCCTGAAGTGTGCTGTGGCTTTTGGCTTTTAGGCTTGTGCTTGTCTCTCTCTCTGCTTGGCCTGTGAAAGCAGGCCAGTTTCTTCTGCTTTTATGGAACTTCCCCTGGAATGTAAGCTTCAATAAATCCCTTCCTCCATAACTGTGCCTGGTCTGAAAGTTCATCTCAGTGAACCTGAAGCTGACTGCTACAAGCTTTGAAACTGATCTCTAAGTGATAGAACTAAGTGTACTTGTAGTAAGACTAAGCTATTAAGACAGAAAAGAAAGCAAGACATTTGGAGAATTTAATACCAGGAATATTTACAGAATATATCAAAAACTTGTTAGCATGATTTTTGACTCCTGCTTATAAAAGTTCAATATATGCATTTCAGCTAGCCATGTGATTTAGCAGACTAATACATACACTGTTGTATGATTTAAGTTTGCAGTACTTTACAAAAGATGCTGCTGAAGATGCCACCAAAATGTTGCCTTATGACTCTGGAAATACATGGTAGAACTGGCTAGCCTTCCCAGTGCTACAGAGCTCTACGGGAACTGCTGGAAGACACCCATTACCAGCAGCATGAGTGAGCAGGGGACCCTGTAGACTATGAAATCAGCCATCCAGACAAGAAGTACACACTTGTGCAATAGTGGCGCACCATCTCTGTGGGTAACCAACTGTTCTCTGGTTAGATATATGGTTCAGTGGGAGAGAACTCATATCTGGTACTGCAAACCAAGTTAGAATCCCACGATCAGGAACCTCAGACTTCAGAAAGAAGCCCACACTGCTCTCTCGAGAAGAGTGGGCTTGCACACCAAAAAATATTTCAAATAACTTTTCATACCCCCTTTAATTCAAGCTGCTCTCACTCTTGGTTGAAGAATTTGTTTTATTTTACAGGTGGCAGAGAAAATGGAGAAGAACCAAGATCCATCAATAAGACAAGAAGATAGCCAACTGTCTATCATGACACTTGCCACTACTACCCCATCTGCCAGAACCTAGGAGAAAATTGTACAGGAAGAGGTGACATGAATACTGCTCTCACTGCTAGCCTGACAACCAGCTCCAAGGTGATGGTGACTGACACAATGATCAATCAAAGCCTATCAAAGCAGAAATCCAAAGACTACAGCAATCCCAGCACTAATTCAGACTGTGAACAGGCCTGCCATGACTCGGAGAACTTTGCATAAGAAGGGTGAAAAGATTATAAGAGCCTCAAAGTAATTATAAATAACCTAAGACATGGTGCTCCCCACTACCCAACATGGAATGACTGAGGCCTTCATTCCCCACAGCAAATATCATAACAACACTGAAGAGGACCCTCAGGATAATAGGAGCTGGGGCAAGGAGATAAAAAGAGTATAACCTATTATATTATGTAACAAACAAAATTTTAAAAAGGAGAAAGAAATGGGAGCAAAGGAGACCTTTTTCACTTGGAATCTGTAGAAGAGGATTTGCCAGATCTAAGATTTTTTTTATTTTATTTTCAAAACAAAATGTACTAGTTCCTTCCATTGCTGACATAGTTGGCTCCATGTCACTTTTGGAGCCAGTTTCTTTTTTATAATTATCATCTAGTTTAGACTCATTTTATGATGGGAACAAGCAAAAAAAAAAAAGACCAGCTGGTCATTAGCAAAAATGAAATGGAGTGTTAATAGGAAGAAGAAGCATGTCTGAGAATTGATTTCATTAATGCGATTAAGACAAACTCCAAAAAGGTTGACTTATTTTGCTATGTGAATAGTTTATAATATCAAATATTCCTGTAGGCAAGGAAACCATTGGCTGGGGATTCACATGAACTTATTATCTGGACATTTTTCATTGTACATTAAAAAGCTGGAAAGAGACACGGTAAGTAAGTGCAAGCAACACAGAACCTGTGATTGCAATGCAATTTTACAGCTAATGTACTTTAGAAATTAGCTTTATTTTCAATATTAGGAATCAAACTTAAGGCCTCCCACATGCCAGATATGCATATAACTGTTGAGCTGGCTCCCTTGCCTCAGAAGCTGCCTTGATTAAGTTTTTGTGTGTCCTTGATAACTCATTTTACCCTTTTATATAGATATGCATATTGAAAGGACAGGACTCCGTAATCACACAACTAGCTGCGTACTCTAGATAGCTGAGCACCAAAATGGAAACTTACAGTCAAATCAACCAGTTGTTGTGTCTACAGAAGAACAAAATCTAGTCTGGTGAGGTTTTTAACTTGTTTATCAAAGTCATTAAGTTTCCTGAAATTGCTGTTTTATAAGATATGTGTCCCATAAAACATAAGTAAACATCCTAACCACCTTTAGAATCATAGAAGATTTAAATGGACCACCTAGATCCAATGAGTTAGAGAGCTCTCTCCTCCAGGTAAGAGATTGCTCCAATATCCCATTCTATCTACAAAGGGCTATTTCTCAGTAACTCCATCCTTATATGGGAATGTCCATCTGTTGGCCCTCATATACATTCAACAGCAGAGAGCATAAAACTTTTCTTTTTTCTTTTTTTAAGCAATGAAGTTCTTTCATTTAGGTAAGATATTTTCTATTCCTGATTTTTTTTTTCTTTTTTAATGTGTTTTTATATCATCACAGCAAACAGCAAACATGTTCTTAAAACATGGTTCCCAGATAGAAGCTAAAGACTTACAAAAAACATAAAATTGGACCACTGTACTGTGAAAAAAATAGATCAAGAATCTTAAGTCTTTCTCAGTCAGTCAAACTTGCTCTGAAATCAACCTTGAACCCTGTTAGATTACTAGCAGCCCCACCATGCTCTTGACTTTAAAATTTTCTACTCAAGAGCTGGGGTGATAGCTCAGTGGGTAAGAGCACTGCTGGCAACATGGGAGTCTGAGACCACCTCAGTTCAATTCCCCAGGACCCGCATAGATAGCTCGACATGGCCATGCACATCCATAACCCCAGTCCTGCAGGAAGCAGAGACCTGAGTACTACCATAGCTCATGGAAACTTCAGCTCCAAGTTCACAGAGTCCCTGTCTCAAGGAAATATGCAAATGATCCATAGAAAAAGGTCACGTGGCATTCTCCTCTTGCCTCCCCACACACATCATTACCACCACCACCATCACTACCACCACCACAGATATCATGAAGGTAAACAAAAATAAAGATAATAAATTTCAGGGCTGGAGAGATGGCTTAGTGGTTAAGGCGCTTGCCTGCAAAGCCAAAGAACCCAGGTTTAATTCCCCAGGACCCACATAAGCCAGATGCACAAGGGGGCACATGCATCTGGGGTTCATTTGCAGTGGCTGGAAGCTTTGACACACCCATTCTCTCTCTCTCTCTCTCTTTCTATATCTCTCTCAAATAAATAAAAAATAAATAAAATATTTTTTAAAAAATAATAAATTTTTACCAAAGTAAAAATAATTCAGGAGAACATAATGAATCAAAATCATTCGTTATGGCATCTTAGTTAATCACATGCTCTGTGAAAGTGTTCATGTTGAAGTTTAGATTGCATTCACCACAATAAGATTTTTGCTTCTCCTTAGCCTCATCTGGAGTGAAAACAGGTTTCTAAAAATTGTGGTGAAATGTCCTATTGAATAAAAATGCAGCCAATGCAAATTCTCCAAGACAAATAGAAGTTCCACATATAATGGATTACAAAGTATGTTTACCATTCAATAGCTTCTAAGGAATTTAACAACATTGATTGTTAGATACAATGAAATCACAATAAAATAATATTGTGAGTAAAAGGTAATGATTATCTTATTTTCCCCAGAAGCATACACAGGAATCATAAACAAGCCTTTGCATTGACTTGAAAATGTCCAACCATCCAAACGCTTGTGAGCACACGTGGAGGAGTGACGGCTCTCGCACATATTTATGAGCAGCCTTAAATCCTTTCTGGAGCACAGGGAAAAGTAAACACAAGACACAGTCACATATTTAATGAGGAGGGAGAGAAAAGTCCAAATCGGACTGCAGTCACAGCTCTCACGTCCTCTTTCTTTTCCAAATGTTCTATTGAAATGTTTAGATGCCGGTTCAACCCATACTGCAAGGGAAGAAATGGGCTCCCTCATCAAGGGTCCACACAGTGGGCATCGCCAAGCAGAAATGCAGTAACAAGATGTCTTCATGAACATTCTAGAGCCCTAAAGATTTTTAAATAAATGTGAAAATGCTACCTGCCATCCTCAGGGTGATTCCCAGTGTTCCCCTTGCAAGGCCTAACTCTGACTTGGGGAAGAATTCTGTGGTACTGAGGCAAAGCAGCACATCTTTGACTTAGTTTAGACAGAATTTGTACAGACATAGGACAATCCCATCTGTCTTTTTTGCTTCACTTAAAAATTAAACAGGAAACACATATGTACCGTATACGTGATACAAATGTGTCTGTGTTTTATTATCTTGCTGGTTTTATTTAACTTTCCCCTTTCTAACCCAAGCATTTCTTCTTCTTTTCATTTTTTTATTTCATCTCAAAAAAAAAAAGAATAATTAGACATTAGAACTTTAGAACTTTATTTGTAAGTTTGTGGTAAGTCATTGCATGGTGCATGGCTCTGAGCACAGACGTCCTTTTCAAACTTTGTTGAAATAGCTTCTTGTTTTTAACTGGTTAATGGCACAGATGATCCTGTGGTGGTTTGATTCAGGTGTCCCCCATAGACTTAAGTGTTCTGAATGCTAGGTTCCCAGCTGACAGAGATTTGGGAATTAACACCTTCTGGAGGCAGTGTATTGTTTGGGATGGGCTTAAGGGTGGTATAGCCAGTCTACCCTTACCAGTGTTTGGCACACTCTCCTGTTGCTATGGCCCACCTTATGTTGGCCAGGGGGTGATGTTCACCCTCTGCTCATATTGTCATTTCCCTGCCATCATGGAGCTTCCCCGTTGAGCCTGTAAGCCAAAATAAACCTCCTTTCTCCCATAAGAGTTGGGTGATTTCTACCAGCAATGTGAACCTGACTGCAACAGATCCCAACTATAGAAAAACCAAGAATGCTTTCTGTAGACTAATTCTGCATTTGATCCTATTTGCCCTCCACTTGGTAAGGATCAAGTGTAACTCTACGCTTCAGTCTCATCCTCTCGCCATCTTGCTTGTGCTCTCCGTCTCACATATGACACGCCAACAGGCCCAAAGGTAACACACACCCAGAGGAACAAGTCCACTTAACAAACGTCGAGTTAAAAATGGACTCTCAGTAAACAATAAGTAATTAGTTAATGTGTCTTCCAAATCTTGCACAGAATATCCTATAACCATACAAATGGATTATTTGTTACTTATATTAAGCTTAACTATGTATGTCTGTAATTTACCTAGAAATCCTACAAACAGATGTTCCACGCTAGTTCAAGCCTCTTTATTCAGGCTTTTCCCTCCATCTCAGATCACCTACTGCACCTTGTTGGCAAGGAAGAACCAACTCACTTGGTTTTCCTTCCTTCTTCATGATGCCCCACTCAAACCCAGCAGAGTGCCCTCCTTATGCTGGGCTTGTGCCTACTTCACCCTAGCTCATGAGCTGTGTATATGTGTATTTGTGTGTATATCTGTATCTGTATCCTCATGCTGCAAACCATGAGGCACTTGGAGGACTTTTGCATAGGGAGAAGAGCAGAGGGCTGGGTATAGACAAAGCTGGATTTGAACCTTGGATACAATAGACAGCATATTTAACCCAGGCCTAAAATTCCTCATTGACCTTTTTAAAAAAATAAAACATCTCTGGTCAAGTACTTGTTGGAAAATTAAGTGAAATTGTTTATAATAGAAAGTCTCTTCTCTCTCTCTCTCTCTCTACCTTCCTCCCTCCATCTTCCTCTTTTAAAAAAATCCTGAAGAGAACTTTTAATTTCAGTTTTTACATTGTCTTATTTTTTATTTTTATTTATTATTTATTTATTTCAGAGAGAGTCAGACAGATAGATTGAGATACAGAGAGAGAGAATGGCACTCCAGGGCCTCCAGCCATTGCAAACAAACTCCAGACACATGTGCCACCTTGTGCATCTGGCTTACGTGGGGACTGGGGAGTCGAACCTGGATCCTTAGGCTTCACAGGCCAATGCCTTAACTGCTAAGCCATCTCTCCAGTTCTACATTGTTTTATGATTTGTCTTAGTATGAGTTAATATACTTAATAAGTGGGAAATTTTCAGTTTTATAAGATATTTTTTATTCCAGCTTTCCCCCAGATTCTGACTCAATTTCCTGCTCCTAGCATTTCTCCCTCAACCGTCTCATGGCACTTCCAATCTGAATATATGAGAGGAGCAAAACTCTGCTCCCACAGCTTGCAAGGAAAAAAAAAGGAGGGTTTCTAAAAATTACTCTTGTCTCATATGTCTGGCTCACATTTATCTAAAAATAAAAGGAAAACTAGGAGAAAAAATAAACGAACAGAGGATAACATGCAGCCCCATGTCTCTGAGTCAGATAACAAGATAATTTTTGTGTGTGCTCTATATTTCACTTTACTTTTCAAAATGACCTTTCCACCCCCTAACCCTATCACTAGAATATAAATCCATTAATGAGGAATCTTTTCTTGCCCTGTCCTTTTTCATATCAATAGCAGCAAGACACTAGATTTTCCTTTGAGTTCATTCACTTTATAGCTATTAAAAAGAAAATACAGTCTGGAGACAGCATGTCTCCAATTGGTTAAGCATACGATGAGGGAATAAATTCCACAGTTTCTAGCTTTCATCTGCCAGTGATTTTATGTGTAAAACCTGGGAACATTTCCAAATATCATTTTTAATCTGTGAAATGGGTGAATCATTTCTCAAAAACACCTTTTTCACATGCCTTTTTTTTTTTTTTTTTGAGAAAGGTTCTCACTCTAGCCCAGGCTAACCTAGAATTTACTCTGTAGTCTCAAGCAATCCTCCTACCTCTGCCTCCTGAGTGCTGGGATTAAAGAAGAGTGCCACCACACCTGGCTTTCACATGCCATTTTGAACAAAAATAATAATAATAAGCTCTTAAATATTGTTGTATAAGTGATAACTTTCAGAATATGATAGACTGGCTCCCGAAGCTTAAATGCCACTGTTCATGAGATGCTACAAAATAATAATAGTGGCAGGAATATGCAGTGGTCACCTGCCTCCAGTTATGTACTTATTCTGATCTAGTTTTTAAAACTAAAATCACCAAAGAAGAGACTGGGCTATAGCTCAATGGGGAAGCACTTTCCTTACGTTTGTGAAATCCCAGGTTCAATTCTCTGCAGGGAGGGAGGGAGAAAGGAAGGGAAGGGGAGGACAAGCTTTCCTTTTATAATCACCTCCTCTTGCCTCCTATGAGTTCTGTGGGTGCAGGAATCACATCCATCTTGCTCATGCCATATCCTTGTGCGTGGCAGGGCACTTGATCTGTAGTGAGTATGTGGTAAGTGGTGACTGAATTCCAATAAGCCTTTGCATCATGTTATCCACTTAATCTGTCCTTCTCACATTCACTTCATAAGATCAGACTCAATTTCAGGGTCATGACACAGTATGACACAATATCAAAGGTTAATGATGCCTTGTGGGTGTGTTTTTCATCCTTTCTTTGCTAAATAGGTAAATGGTGAATGCACAAGCACAACCAGGCAGTTCTTAAGGTGACACCAAGAAAAAGTAGGACAAGAAGGCAAAGTTCATATGGAAAATGAAGATCCAAATGGAACCGCCTAGTATGAGAAAGTCCTCCTGAGGGAACAAGGAGGAATAGTAAACAGCTCAGAACGTTCCAAAGTCTCCCTGAAAGTGCCATCTCTGCAAAGCAGACTATCAGGGCTATCCAAAACTTCAAAGACCTTCATGATCTTCCCACTGTTTGATATTAAGAGAGTTCATAAAGGTCAGGATTATCCAAATCAATCAGTTTGGAAAAAGTTTAACAATGGTCTGACTCCACTTTTCAGCAACAATACGTATTGTGCGATCTGTGCACTATGATAGCACCTTTCCCCGTCTTCCAGTTGGATATCATGTTTATAACTTACTGTAATGAAAACCCCAAGGCTCTTCCAGGTCAACGACATTAGGTAAGACATAACTCATACCTATAAAAGATGAGTAATACTTTGAAATACAAAGTATAAGGGTACCTTGTATAATTAAACATAAAGGCTATTTTTCTCAATTATAATGTGTATGTACATTTTAAAAGAAAAGTAAAATACATTTTTTGGAAGAATGTACAGCCATTTGTGCTCATATACATAGGGATTATAACCTAGGCTCATCTCAGAAAGGTCCACCAACACACAGCTGTATTTTTAGTGGAGGTGTTTAAACGTGCATGAGATAGAAAGGAAGGAAGAGTAAGACTAGCCAATTAAACCCAGAGTATCAGTAAATAAAGAGATGATATCACCATCATCTCACCTCTAAGTAAATTTGTTCCAATGAGTAAGGTAACGAAGCCTTACCCTGCAGGTCTCCGATCCTTGAGGCTCCAGCATAGACAACACGGTGGCATAGGGAAGCTCCTGGAGCAGTCCAGTCTGTCGGTGTCATCACACTGATATGAATGGAACATAGAATAAAACCTCATATTCTAGTCTCAAAGGCACAATCTAATAAAATTCAGAAATCAGTCTTAAAGAAAGAAAATATGCTTTAGTATACTACTTGAAGATTTTTGTTTATTGGTTTTTTGGGGGGGTTGGTATTTTTTTGAGATAGGGTCTCACTCTAGACCAGACTGACCTGGAACTCACTTTGTAGTCCAGACTGGCCTTGAACTCAAGGCAGTCCTCCTACTTCTGCCCTGCCAAATTCTGGGATTAAAGATGTGTGCCACCATACCTGATTACTTGATGTTTTTGTCATAAGTACTCCCCATTTTTACAAAAACATTTCTATACAGAAATACATGGAAGAATGGGAAGGGAATAAGAGGACAGGAGTGAAGAATGAGAGAGGGGAGGAAAAAAGGAAGAAAGAAGGGAGGGAGGGAATAAAAGAGAAAGAAAGAAGGAAGGGAAGGAGGAAGGGAGGGAGGGAGGGAGGACGGACAGGAGGGAAGCAAAGAGGAAGGTACAGGGTATATGCAATGCCCTTTTGCAAGTAATACTTGGGCACAAGGTTGAGATTGCTTAAGAAAAGGATGTAACCCCAATGCTTTTACCATATGCTTCACTGAAGCACTTCCTAGTCACTGAATGAAAATATTGGATTTCTGAATATTGCAATTGTGGAGGTTAGTGAGGAGCCCTGGATTATCCCTTGTCTCTCCTTAGTGTTTTGAAAATTGACTTTGGGTCATGAAACATGGAAAATGAGTAATAATTTTAAAAAACTCCCTACAAGTTCAGAAAACAAGATGGGAGGACTCAAAGTTTTACTCACTAATGGGAAATGATTGTTCTTGACCTCCTGCTCTCTCCCCTCAGAGGCTCATGGCTCTTTCCAGACATAACTAGGGAGATTAGACGTTTCTCCCCATATTTCCAGGTCAAGAGAGCAAGGCTACAGTTGTTCAGATGTTTACTGAATCCTAATAAGCACAAAACATCATACTTGGCATTATGAGAATCCAAAGAAATAGAAGATACAGATCCCACTGGAGTAAAAAGAAAGATATAAGCAAAACTCAGATGATAAACTCACAGCAAAATAAGATTTCACAAGCCTATTGCCAAAGGCAAGCATTCAAGCCATGACAGCTCTCCTGACCAATAGAATATATTTAATACGCACTACTTTCTTCAGAAATAGATTTGCCATCTGCTAACTACACACACATGTGCACATACACCCACCAGTCTATTAAAATAAGCCTGAAAAAAATCATAAAAATATACTTTTAAGCATCAAGATGACAAAAGCTAACAGGTGGCATTAGTTGGGTATTTTTACCACATTCTAGGTACTGTGCTAAGTGATTTGAAGGTAGTTTCTCAGTTAGTTCTTGAAATGAGTTAATGAGATAGGAATGATTATCCTTTTAAGTTTCTTTGAATGCTTAGAAGGCTTTAAATAATGCAGAAAGTTTGGAGTAGTGTATTTAAGATGTCATAAGTAACCCATAGTTCTGCAGGATTGTAAAAGACATCAGGGAATTAGTGTGATTGCACTACACTCTGTTTGTTCTTGCAGGAACATTAGTCTGTGCATAGGGAACTTGGCATTTCATAATACTCTTGAGATTTAAATATGTCTCAGTAAAGTGGCTGGTGAATACAAGTAAGGAAAGGTTTTGAGAGAGGTCAATGTGGAAAACAATTTCTAAAGGAAACATTTGAGCAGTTCACTGATGCTTTTCACTAAGCTCTAATGGAGCACTGACTATATGCAAGCCCACCCCTTTATGAACAATGGAAATATGTATAGACAGTTTAAATCTGTACCTCTATGGTGCTAACAGCCTGAGTAAGGAAATGGGAATGATGGAAAAATAGAGCAGGAAACACACAGTCAGAAGAATAGGTAGTAAGCCCTGATGCTGAGTTATTGACAAAGGGTCAACTTTAAAGCCTTTCCTTGTCGGAGCTGCACATGGCTTCCTGAGTGGGCCAGAGTGGACTGGCTTTAAAAAGACCAGCAAAACTTTGCCTGGAAAATAAGAGCATGTCTGATAGAGAAGGTAGTCAGTACAGAGGCACAAAGAGGCAAGGTTTCCATATGAGGAAAATTAAACACAACTAAAATGGGACACAACACCAGGAATTATTTGAGTTAAATGTGGCCACAACCTGAAGAACAAAAACAAAACAGGGAAACAGAGAAAAAGTGGGGTGGGGCTGGAAAGATGGCTCCTCTGTGGTGATAGGCATTTGCTTGCAAGGCCTGAAGGTCCAGTTTTGATGTCCCACCACAAAGTGGTGCATGGATCTGGAGTTTGTTTGCAGTGTCAGGAGTCACTGGCATGCGCATTCTCTTTCTTTCTCTTGCTCCTCCTTCTTCTTCCTCTCTCCTCTCTCCCCCCCCTCTCTCTCTCCTTCTCTCTTTGAAACAAATAAGTAATTTTTTTTGTGGAAAAGAGAAAAGGTTGGCCTGGCATAGTGGCACACGCTTTTAATCCTAGCAGAGGTAGAAGGATCGCTGTGAGTTCAAAGCCAGCCTAGGACTACAGAAAAAGCTCCAGGTCAGCCTGGGCTATAGTGAGATGCTACCTCGAAGAGACAGAGAGAGAAACAGAGGGGGGGCGGGGACAGAGAGGGAAAAGGCAAGTGAAGTTACAGTGAGGAGAGGGAGAAAGGGAAGAACTGTGAACAATGCCAGTCACAGGAGAACCCAATGCTTTTCCTGTTTTAGCTCAGAAAAAGATAAAAATGCATCGAATTATAAGCCAGAAGCAGAGGTATCAGACACACAGCCTGCCTTCTTCATTCCTTCCATCTCTTCAACTACAGAGCCCATGAGTCACTACTCCTGAAACTCCTGTCTGCTCGCTGCTCTGTGGCCTCTAAACTATGGAACTAGAAAAATCTGCTTCCTGCCTGGACCAGTGCAGTAACCTCTTGACTATGCAACCAACCCCAGTCAGTTCTCCTTCCTTTTAACAGGGAGAACTTTTTCAAAGCGAACTCTTCTAGAACTTTCCATAACCCTTAAGGTAAAGTTCAAAGCGTTTCATCCTCCACTTACTCCTTTAGCCCAGGTCCCACCACCACCTGAAGCCCCACTCATTCTGCACCAATGTTGACTGCCTTCACTTTTCTCACACCACACCCTCTGTCCTCTAGACTTTCTTTTGTACTGTTTTCGTGATCTGAAATGCTCTTGTTCTCTCAGTTCCTTTTGGCTGATGCCCTCTCATCCTCAGAGTCTCAATTTACCTGTCACCTTTTCTGGGAAGCCTTCTGTGATGTGCACAGCTGGATTATGCATCCTTTCTCAGTGATTATATACCACATTGTTCTTTTCTCTTTCCCCCCACTTAAAGATGTGTAACTGCCTGTTTACTTATCTGCATTTCCAAATAGATCTTAAATGCCAAAGTGTAGGACAGCATCCATCTCACTCACTTTATATCCCACAACAGCTGGTGCATATCAGACCAGTAAATAAATAGCTGAGTGACTCTTGCTCTGGGACAATATGAAGGGGATAGCATATTGGTAAATAACAAGAAAAGAATCAAGTAGACAAGGTCCAGCTGCCAGATCTGTGACCCAAACACAGCATCGATCAAGCAATTCCAGCAAAACGAGGCTTAGAACCAATGAGGTGTTTTACCTGCATCTGGCTGCATACATTAATAGAAGCTGACATAAAAGCGGTGACCATTCAGGACTGGAGAAGAGTCTCGTCATAGGTGGGATCCAGCATGAGAGAGAAGTGCCAGAAAAAGGCTGGAATGTAACAGCGAGATCAATGTAGGGGTCAGAAAGTGATCTGATTTGGCCAGCTGGGGAAACATCAGGCTTTAGTGTTTTGTTCCCTACTAAAAGAGAATGCCTAAACAGCCTATGGTGAGTAGTTCAGTCCTTAACTTACACATTCCTCCATAAAGAAAATGAACTGTGTACCTTAAAGAAATGCAAGTTAGTTTTATCATCTCCTAAATTCAAAGACACCCCCACCCCCCGCCACACTCCTCTACTTTACAGAACTTTATTTCTTCTTTTCACTGCATCTTTCTGGATGCTTTCAGAGTCCTTGAACTAGTCTGAATGATGTATCCAGTGAGGCCAAATGAACTCTATGAATTCATGAAGTATAAGGCCACGCACTGGACATAATGAAAATTCAAATTGTATCTGGATGCTGAGAAAGGCCAGAAGAGAAGTCAGGGAATGGCATGTGATTGAAGAGTGCCAGGGTACGTGGCAAGGGCATCATGGAGAACATGCAGCCCTGTGCTTCAGATCCCAGGCTCTTCCGTGTTATTGTTGATTGGTCTCTTCATAGCAGAGTGTGTCTAGAGGAGAGAAAAGCCCAGCATTATCCAGGATTCAAATTGTATATAGAGTCTGATGATAAAATGTTCTGGTTTTTGAGAAATAATTTAAGGTTTTCTGAACTTTTGGGGTAAAAGCATGCTTAATCATCATACAGCAAAGCTGGAAGCTGGCCAGATGCAGGACAAATCAAAGGGCTTTCTCTAAAACAGCTCTGAGCCGGATACCTCAGCTTTGGATAAGTACTAGTGGGAGAAAGGCAAGGACCCTGCTTCTGGAAATCTTCAAAATCCTCGTGAGTAAAAACAGATCCTTCTGCTCTTTGGTAGAAAACTTAAGACTCAAGCATGAAGAGGAGTGAATATTCCATGAATAATAAGTTGTGTTTCATAAATAGCAAATATCAAATAGTTCAAAATTATGAGCCATAAAGATAATTCTTAAGCAGGAATTTCTCCCTTAATTGACCTGTCTGAATGTCTACACTCTTTTCCCTTCCCCCTCCAAAATAAACCAATGTGTTGCTGGCTTTGGCAGTTTTATACTAAAATGCAAGGTTATATATAGAATCTGGAAAAACCTAAGATAAGCACAATCCTTCCTGATTGCCTCTTTCCAGGTCATGTTTCTTGTAGCCCCTCGTGTTAAAGGCTCAAACCATATTTCGAAGGGAAGGGGGAGTTTATCACATTTTATGTCTCTAACTGCAGTGTTCATCCTCATGGGACCCATTCTAGAGAAGGTGGTGGAAACCTGATCTGAATTCTCCTCCTTTAACAAATCACTCTACCAGTGCCCCAGCAGCATCCGTTAGATGGCTTTGCTCTGCTACTGAGAATGAAGCTCTCGTTTCATTTTATGATAATAGTGAAAGGTGAAGGAAATCCAAAACTTGAAAGTGTGTTGAGTGATGGTCACTAGCTCTGATCCTTGCTCTGTAATTAATCAGTTACCCTTTGCGCCTTTATCTACAACCAGAGAGGTTTGGATAAGAATGTTCCCAAAGCCTTATGCTAAAATTCTAAGAGTTCTTGGTCTATTGTGTAGGTATCCTCCAAACATATAGGAAAAAAGAAATTTCCCATATTGTTAAATACCACCTGCTTGCCTTCAAAGTTCATTTTTAAATTTTATTTATTTTTTTGAGAGAGTGAGAGAGGGAAAGAGGCAGACACACAGACAGAGAAAGAGAGAGGCACTCCAGGGCCTCCCACCATTGCAAATGGACTCCAGACACATGCGCCACCTTGTGCATCTGGCTTATATGGGTCCTGGGGAATCGAACCAAGGTCCTTTGGCTTTGCAGGCAAACACCTTAACGGCTAAGCCATCTCCCTAGCCCCAAAGTTCATTGTTTTTATTTTGCATATCTCTTTAAATATATTCTTCTGTGTTTTAAGATTTTTGTAGTGTAACTTGTTAAGGTTACCTAGGCTTTGTGATGGTAAAACTGAATGCAATTATTTAGGTAAACAGTGCATGGTTCTAAGGCACAAATTTAGAACTTAGAGGTTTCAACACTCCTTGAGGCTTTGAAACCTCTAAGTATTTAATTTCTTTTTTAATTTTTTATTCATTTATTTATTTGAGACAGACAGAGAGAGAGAGAGAGAATGGGCGCACCAGGGCCTCTACTCACTGCCAACAAATTCCAGATGTATGTGCCACCTTATGCATCTGGCTTCCATGGGACCTGGAGAATTGAACCTGGATCCTTAGGCTTTACAGACAAGTGCATTAACTGCTAAGCCATCTCTCCAGCCCTAAGTTTTTAATTTCTAGCAATACATTAAAAGAAACTTTCCGCCGAGCGTGGTGGCGCACGCCTTTAATCCCAGCACTCGGGAGGCAGAGGTAGGAGGATTGCCGTGAGTTCAAGGCCACCCTGAGACTCCATAGTGAATTCCAGGTCTGCCTGGGCTAGAGTGAGACCCTACCTCGAAAAAAAAAAAAAAAAAAAAGAAACTTTCCTAATGAACTGTAGCTTTCAATGTGGTAAGATAAAGATATAACAACTAAAGTCAAATAACTTTGTTTTAATATACTAGAAATTCTGTCATCTTAGAGAAATATAAATTAATGGATGCTTTAGTATATACACATTATCTGTATTTCTTGATGCATAATCAGGTGGCATAATGCACTTGTATCACATTTAAGGAGCAATCTTTGATTTTCATGTGCACAAGTGATACTGACCTCCTTATGTGTGTTTTTGTTTTTGTTTTTCCTTTTGCTAGCTTCAGTCCTCCACAGTCTGAAAATATTAACTAGAAAATCATAGAAAAAACTTGTTCATAACTTTTAAATTCCATGCCATTCTGAAGAATATAACAAAATCTCATGCTATCTGCTCCATTCTGTCTGGGACATGAACTATCCCTTTGTCTAGCATGTAGATACTCTATATGCTACCTGCCTAATTACTCACATGATAGTTATCTTGAACATCAGGTCTACTATCATGTCATTGCAATATGGATGTTCAACTTATCTTTATTTTACTTAGTAAGGGGACCCAGTACACAAGAATAATAGTGCTGGTCTTTATTTCTAGTGTATCATTCGAATTATTCTATTTTACTACTGTTATCTCTGACTTGTAAATTAAACTTTTATTTATTTGTTTGTTTGTTGTTTTTTTGTTGTTGTTGTTTATTAGAGAGAGAGAGAGAATGGGTGTGCCAGAGCTTCTGGCCACTTCATACAAATTCCAGACACATGCACCACCATGTACCAAGCATCTGGTTTGCATGGGTTCTGGGCAGTCGAACCAAGGTCCTTAGGCTTCACAGATAAGTGATATAACCACTAAGCCATCTCTCCAGCCCATAAATTAAACTTTATCATCAGTACATATATGCACATGAGCATAGTATATGCACGATTTGGTACTATTCTCAGTGTCATACATCCATGGGGGGCTCTCATAATACATACTATGTAGATAGAAGGATACTAGATTCTCATGGATATCAACATTAAAATATTACAGCCTCAAATCCAAGCAAAATAATGTATTTTCTTTGTGGAAAAAAAAATATTTCTTCCCCTTTGCCTCTGCTCCTATGTGTATTTCACATTCAATAGTCCCAGTTTTCACTGTAGACGTCTGCCTCCTTATCGTTCATACATTAGCGCAGTGGCTTTCTATTGTCTGTTCAATATATTTATTGAGTGCTAACATTAGTAGTCAGTGAATTATGTGTTAATGGCACAGAACTAAGCAGACAGAATTCCTGGTCCCAATAAATTGGCATTCTCCAGAAGCTGTCCATCCCCTCTAAATTCCAGATCTTCATCTACAAAACTAAGTAATAATAACTATTGCAAAAGCTATTGTGAGAATTAAGTGTAATAACATTTTTTTTATTTTTATTTTTTTATGAAGGAAGGGATGTTTACTGAAGCTTACAGATCCAGGGGAAGTTCCATAATGGAAGATGAAGCTGGCTTTGTTTTCACAGGTCCAAGCCAAGAGAGAGAGAGAGAGAGAGAGAACCACAAGCCCAAGTTTTTAACCTCTGATTAAATGTTTTGGCAAATAACTCTCAATAAATACTGTATATTTTGTCTTATTCCCCAGGAGTTGTAATAGGGTGGAAATGTCAAAAAGGACAATATTTGAACCAGAGTAAAAAGGATAGAAAACAATTCAGGTTTGGTGATTTTCTAGTCTTTACATAGGCAACATGAAATGCTATCTTCAAATGCTGTTTGAAAAAAGTAGGAAGCTATGCTACGAAGCTAGAAAGAACAAGCAGGATATGAAAGTAAAACAGTAGACTGGTAGTGTCCTATGATCCTTGAGGAGACAAAAGACAATGGGTGCTTCAAAATAAGAAAATAACATTATTCTATGTGTGCAATAGTAAGATCACTCTGATTTTACTCTAAGGAATAAGTTTATAGTATAAGAACACAGATAAAATCAGAAAGGAGATGCCCAAAGTCAAATAAGGATTATGCCTGAACTCAGGCAATGACACTTACTGAATAACACAGGTAGAGATGAAAAATGTTTCAGAAGTGGCCTCATGCATATGGGGGCATGGAACTTTGTTGTTCAAACGGATGAACAGATTGTAATCTAAAATAATAAGAAATAAGTACATTACAGAAATGAGAGCTGAGGGGGATGGTGAAAGCTAAGAGATTGTGGACATAGTTTAGAATGGAAAAAAAACCCTAAGACAATACTAATCATGAGAGGGCAAGACAAAGGGAAGGAACAAATAGGGAAAGTCTGTGGAAGGCTGGAGATATTGCTCAGTGGTTAAGGCACTTGTCTGCAAAGTGTAACAACCTGGGTTCCATTCCCCAGTACCCACATAAAGCCAGACACACAGTAGAGCATGCGTCTGGATTTCATTTGCAGCAGCTGCAGGCCCTAGAGCATCCATACTTTCTCTCTCTCTCTTTCTCTCTCTCTCTCTCTCTCTCTCTCTCCTTACAAATAAATACATTAATAGAATTTTTAAAAAGAAAGTCTGTAGAGAACAGGTAAAATTGTACTGAGTAATATATTGGAAACTAGGAGGACATCAAGGTGGCATTAAAGATCATAGCACTCATAAAAAGAGTTAGTAAGGTTTCTGGGATAAAACTGGTTCAATCTTCCAGCCCCAGGACTGGAGTGAGAGAAAGAACGGGCCACCTACCTTTCAGTTGGGCTTGAGGAAAGGAATATAATCATCAGAGAAAAGTAATGTTATAATTAATATAAGAAGATAAAGCAAGTACTCTCTGTAGAGAAACATTAAAATACCCAGTATTACAATGGACAAGACACAGAGAAGAGCCAGCAGACAGAAGGGGGAGAAGTCCCCAGACCACCAAGAAAGGACAAGGCTGGCCTGGGTAAAGATAAGAGTAGGAGAAGATTAATCTTGAAGGAACACTGCTTCTTTTTATCTTTGTCTTTAGTGAAATAATTTTACTACTTTGAAATCCTTTCTGATATCATCTTAATAATTTAATATTTTAGCCACCCCTCAGTTCTACCCTGGATGGGAAGGCGATAGGCCAAGCTAAGCAACGGTGATGCCAACCACCATAATTCAAAAACATGGTCAAGTTGCTCCAAAATGCCATGTTTCATAATTCAGGTTGAAAGTGACTAGTTCTCTATGTAAGCTTCTCAAATGTCACCTCCGTATGTAATGACAGTCTTGATACCCTACATAGGTATCTGCTCCCAGTAGAGCCCTATCATTTTCCCAGCAAGGAAAGGCTAATCTGCCTTCTCCTGATGTGACTGTTTATCTTTGCAAAACACTTAGAGAACAGTTCCTGACTAGCCATTGCTTGATCCTGGAGAAGTTGCCTGAAATCCCATCATCGCTCTGTTAAAAAAAAAAAAAAAAAAAAAAAAAAAAAAAAAAGCTGGCACAACTAGGTGCACACCTATACTTATTCACTGAGCTAAAAGAAATGGGATAAGCTGCATGCCTATATGGAAAGATAAGGCTCTGAAAATTGTTCTCGACACCAGATAGGACTTGTTGAAGGCGCTGTTTTCTTTTGCCAAGATGCTGAGTCTAATATTTTACAGCCAGCTTTTTCAGCAGGCCTGTGGCTACAAGGAAAAGGGCACTTCCCTGGTAACCACATTTGGATTCACTTCAGGAGTCACTTCATCAATATGGAATGAGGGAAAGTGCCCAGATGAGCAGTGTGCCGTGCTCTCAAACTGGTGAACAAGCAGACGATCCAAGTCATTCATTGGCATGCGTGCCTTAGTGATGGATTTGAAGCATGGACCCTCAAATCCCTTGACACCCCTATTACAAGGTAGGATTTGTGTCCTAAGTAACCCCTTAAAACCAGAAAGACCTATGATTCCTTAGTAATAATATATAAGTGACATGACTTCCAAGGCTACATCAGACAAGGCCATACAGCTTCAGCCCGCTCCACTGAAGCCCCTCCTTAGAAGGAGCCCATCACTGTGCCAATCTGATTGTCCTGCCACCGCCACATTGGAAAGGCCATGTATAGTCAGAGCGTGGATAAGCCGTCAGCATGAATTGCCAATGAAGCATGCAAATGAGCTTTCAGACCACATACTCACAGCTAGTACCTGCCTCGCGCCTCACACAAGATGCCGTACAAGGACGGTGCTTCTAAGACCATCCAAAATACCCATTCTACAATCTGTGAACAGGACAAGAGCATTATTTCTAAGTAGCTCAATTTGAGAATAACTTGTCACAGCAGCAATAAGAACCAAAACAGAATTTGTTACCTGAAAGTGGTGTGCTGCTAATAACAGCAACAAAATGTTACTGTAAATGAAAATTACAATTAGTATTGATTGAAGACTTGATCACCAAAATTTCTTTATACAAAGGGCAATTAATAATGCAGAAACATATATATGACAAAGTTGCTGAGAATAAATGATTACTATGTGCTCAGCTTCAAGTGGGGTATGTAAACCATTCCCTCCAAAGCTCAGGGAACTTCACAGAAGAGGAGTAAACAGGAAGATGAAGAGGAGGGCTGCATAATGCTGTCATCTGGATATAAGAAGGCTCATGAATTCACTCCTGAATTTGCAGCAGCTGAAGTTTCTAGCACAAGACAGAGCCTGTCAATACTTCAGCATTGCTAGAAGTAGGATACATGAAAGTCCAGACTTCTCAGAAAAGCTAATGGAAGCTAATGACTGTAGGGAGATAGGAAGTTGGGTTCAAATCAGTGGTGTAGCCACTGCTAAGTTGGCAGCTCCACAATAAATAATCTTCTACCTATGATCATGCAAGCAATCTTAATTTAACTCAATTGGTAAAAACAGAAAAAGAAGACATGACAGTAAGAGGGGAATTAATGGAAAAGAAGGGTGTTTGTGGGAGAGGAGGGGGATAAGAGAAGATAACTTGGAGGAATATGATCACATCATATGCATGTATAAAGCTATCAAAAATTTAAAAAGTAAATAGTTTTCTTATAGCAACAACACAACCCAAAATATGTTCATTGGATTTCAGATTGAATACTGGGTGCATAAGCAACAGTTGGGAAGACTTGAGTCTACTGTCAGAAATAAAGGTGGCCCTTGGAGAAAGCTTAAAGGAATTGAAAAAAATGTTGCTTCAGGCTGGAAATGAGACCCTTGCTCTATAGTGAGAAAGTTTAGCTAAGCTAAATGGATGCCTGGAATATCTAAAGTTAAAATATAAAATGTACAACATGAGCATCGTACTACATGAGTTTTGGGTGGTTTTTGTTTGTTTGTTTGTTTGTTTGTTTGTTTTTTGGAAGCAAGCCCAAAAAAGTAAAAGAGTAAGACAAAGAGAAAGAGAGAGAAAATTGGTGCACCAGGGCCTCCAGCCACTGCAATCAAACTCCAGATGTGTGTGTTCCTTGTGCACATGCTTGCATCGCTGTGAACCTGGCTTACATGGGACCTGAAGAGTCAAACATGAGTCCTTAGGCTTCACAGGCAAGTGCCTTAACCACTAAGCCATCTCTTTAGCCCTGCCTGACTTTTTAAAACCTCACTTTTAGTAGTCTTTAAAGCAATAGTAATCAAAAGAACATGGTACTACAAGAGAGGAAAGAGACAACTTTCTGAATATTAAAAAAATATGCACACTATTAACATATTAATATATAGAAAAATAAGAAACAAGAGCTCAAAATCAAATGTTTAAGTAGGCAAATGATAAGAATAGCCACTTCTTGAGAGAAAAGATGGCCAACAAATTTATGGAAAATGCTCAACATAATTAGATCTCAAAAAAATACAATCAAAACCATAATGAGATACTATCTTAATACATTTAAAATGGCTATTGTAAGAAGAGACCACAACAAATGCTGGCAAGGATGTAGAGAAAAATGAATTCGTGTTCATACTTGAATAGGAATGGATGAGTACAGCCTCTGCTGAGAACAGTGTAGAAGGTTTTCAAAACTCTAAAAATATACCTACACTATGATCTCTCCATGTCTTGGGTAGATATCGTAGGGAATGATACCAGCAGCTCAAAAATATAGTGATGTTGAATGATGAGTATCAGAATACAAGGCAGAAATCAGTTTCAGCGTTCTACAGCATGGTGAGGTAACTAGAGTTCACTATGGCCTACTACATTTTTCATGAATTACCAGAACAGAGAGGCTTACCAGATCTAAACACACAGTAATGGTAAGAAGATTAAAAATATAAATCATCTTGATTTGATGAGTGTATAGCATATACATTATTGAAATATTGCATTGTACACATAAAGAGGTACGATCATTACGCATTGATCAAAAAATATTTCAAGAGGTGTAGCTTAATGGTAGAGTATTTTCTTGACATGAACAGGTCCTGGGTTTAATCCCAGCAAAAATATAGTATTTTTAAATGTTCAAAGAGATAGAAATACTGGCTTTTAATCATTATATGTTATATGAATGTGTTGAACTACCACACTGTATCTCAGAAGAATGAATAATTAAAATAATAAATAAAATTTATTTTAAAAGAAAATAAAATGTGTATTACAAAAGTTTAGAAGGGAGAAAAAAAATCCTTTTTAAATGTAACATGGAATTTGTTTTCTCTGATAGTTTTTAATATTAACAATAAAGATTACAATGGGAATATAACCAAGTTGCATTATGTTCATATGCTAAAGTTCTCAATAACTTTTTAACTAAAAGCTAAAAATTAAACTAAAGTCAAAGAACAAAACAACATGCACACCATGAACTGATAAAACTACGTAGCAAGGGATTCCTTCAGGAGGAATGGAAGAACAAACATTCCATTCCAAGAGTTTTAACCATATGTAATGTATAGCAAAAATTCACAAAAAAAAAAACAATTTTCAATTTTTAAGATTGTGTAGAAAAAAAAAGGATCCAAGACAATGTTCTCAAATATAACACTTTCCCATCTCTTTTAGCAAAATGCCATACGATTAATATCAAGACTTTAAAAACTGTGGTTTCATGATAGATATAAAATGATGTGTGACGAATTTTAAACCTTCTGAATTATTTCGGATCTGGCGGCTCAGAGACATCTTCCAAGAGCACACATCCTTCCTTCCATCTTCAGGCATGAGATGGACTTCCTCTGCTAAAGAGAACCAGGAGTATGCTCTTGCAGCAGCTTCGCAGACACCCCAAGGTCGAGAAAGAACTAGCTGGAAGGGGTTTATCAGTGTGGATTTTATCTGGAGGAGTGGATTTCAAATTGGTACACAGGAAGCTCCTAAAGTTTTTAAAGGAATTACTCATCTTGGACTAAATGCAAGGAGGTCTTTGAGCAGGGAGGAAACTGAATAGCTACCCATGGTACCACGGTGGATCGGAAGATAGGATCGAAATTCCAAGTCAAACTGAAATCCATAGACAAGCAGTTCCACGGATCACTAATTTAGAAAGTAACTTACTTGTTTAACATATTTGAGATGTGCTAAGGTCAGTCACTTCTTTGTCTTCTGTATTCTCCCTTTGGGAAGGAGTCTTCCAGACACCTAATGCCCAAGCCACCCTATCTCGTCAAGCAGTACAGCAGATCATTTCTGTCTTTGTGTTACAGTCTCCAGATCAGGAATCACACTCACACACTCACAGATCTCTCTGCAAAGATTCCTCCTGATATTTGCTCTAGGTAATGTGATCTGGCATCTCTGAGAGCAATGTTTGAGCAGAATGAGACACTTCAAGGCCAGACTATAATGAAACTAAATAGGTGATGAGTGTATTTTGCATATAGAAGGAATGAAAAAAAATGTGGCCTGCGCTGGAGAAATGGCCCACTAGTTAAAGACACTTGCTTGCAAAGCCTAAGAGGCCTAATTAGATTCCCCAGTAGCCACATAAAGCCAAATACACAAAATGGCCCATTTGCAGTGGCAGGAGTCCCTGGTCCACCCCCCACCCCAACTCATTGTCTTTCTGTCTCTCCTCTCTCAAACAAATAAAAATATTTTTTAACTATGGCCAAAATATTAACTGATACTTATGACTTAAAACCTTGCTTCAAACTGTTGATATTCCTTCCAGCAGGAGATGAGATGCATATAGATTGATTTAGGGGGAAAAAGTGATGCTTTTTAACTTCTGAGTCCAAATCAGAAAATTTCATGCAATTTCTTCATGGAATTCTTGGAGTTCTCATCCTAGGGAAAGTCAGCCGCAATGAAAGATACCCATTTACCCTAACATAGCCATGTGAAAGAGCTAGCACACTGACATACCAGTGTGCATCACCGATATCAAACTTCAGTGGTGAGAGTTAGTTATCTTGAACGTTGTGCCAAGCCAAGTCTATAGATGACCCCGGCTCCTGCTACCAACTGATCACGGCTTCATGAGTGAGCTGAAGTGAGAGCTACCCAGCCAAAGATCCCTTCCTGAATTCCTAATTTTTGAAATACAGAGAAAACTAAGGCTCTTGTTTTAAGCTACTAAGTCTGGGGTTAATCTTTTATTCAGTAGCACTAAGTGAAATGCTTAGAAATATTTTTTCAACGCTATTTCCAGATGAAAAGTATCTCCTATTGGGTTAGAGAGATAAAAGATCAACTATATATCATATATCATAAGAATAGGAGACTGCATGAATGCCATAGGTAAAAATTAAACAAATGGGTGGTTTGTCAATAGGAAAGAAAATACATAAATAATGGAAACTTAGTAACATAGAATATTTTGAAGACATTGTTAAATATTTAGGGCCATATTATTTAACTTAAAGGGATTTTAATGAGCTAATGTTTAAAAAGGAAAAACACCAGAAGAATGTAAATCAGTCTCCTCATATATGTGTTTGTGTGCATTTCTATGGTTGTACATATCTATCGATTGATTGAAAGGGATTAAATACAGTCAATGTGTTCAATTTGTAAATGCATATATTTCAGATGGGAACACATAGTTTTTCAGCACTGTTAAAAATAAAGAATTCACAGACTAGGTTGCTAACATGGCTTCTCCCACAGATGGGAGATCAGTGCTTGTTAGAGGTATGTAAGGGGAGAATATAGAGAAGTGAAAAGGGCTCAAGGGAAGAGGAGAAAGAACGACTACATTAGACACATGTAACCAGTGCTGCTGCTCAATAAGAGGCCATTTGTCTAGCCGTGTGGGGCCCCTGGTTCAATCCTCCACACTGCAAAAGCATATGCAAAAGTAATGTATAATGAAACATTTATGAACGTACACAAAATATGTCCTCTAGAAATGAGTAACACTGGACACCTACATTTATCATTGCATCTGTTTTGAAATCACAAGCATCAAGGTAAAAATGTATTGGTCCATATGTGAATTTGCTCAGTCATTCAGGTGGAAATTGTAGAGTAAAGTGTATCATGGTCAAAAATTTCTTCTTCCTAAAGTATCTATAATATGTGTTTTTAAAAGTTTCAGAAATGGGCTGGAGAAATGGTTCTGTGGCTAAGGTGCTTGCCTGCAAAGCCTAAGGACCCAGGTTTGATTCCCCACTACCCATGTAAGCCAGATGCACAAGGTGGCACATGCAGCTGGATTTCTTTTGCAGTGGCTGGAGTCCCTGGTGCACTCATTCTCTCTCTATCTGCCTGTCTCTCTCTCTCCCTCTCTCTCTCTCTAATAAGTAAATAAACAAATATTTTTTAAAGTTTCAGAATTGCCTAAGCTAAAGAAAATATTAAAATTTGGTGGAACAAAACTGGTAATTTAAGCTATTTATGAAAATTGTCTTCAATCATTTCAATACACTTAATAGAGAGATATAACTAGCCAAGGAGGAAAATAAGCTAGTTATTCCCATACTTATAATCTCTCTTAGTTCATAAAGAAGGAGAATGTATTTTCATGGATTTTCATAGTGCAAGATGTTGGGTTCATGAGACACATGGTAAAAGTTACTAAAGCCCCCTTGGGAGACAGGATGAGAGGGTGAGGAGGTTGGAATTTTTGTTCTTTATTTTATTATAAATTGTTTGATTTTTATCAGGAGCTTCTGCTATTTTAATTTAGTTTCAGAAGTCCTTTAAGATAATCTTAATAATTAAAATTGTAGCTAGAATAACACTGACAATGGTCTCACTGAAGTACCTACTTTCTCTAGACAACAGCAAAAACTTTAAATGGCTTGCAGTGAAGTCCTTTTAAGATATTTTTAGCATTTGCCATTCAGGCAGTGTTCAGGGGCACATCCATTTGCCATGCATGGTTTTGACATTTATATTACTTATGAGTAATAGTCACTCTTGAACTTTCCTAAGATACATTTTATTGGTAAGATACATTTTATTAGTATTAAGATGCAAGAACCTCACACTGTAGACAGTGTAGTAAGAAGGGTCACACATTCTTAAGGAGTGATAAACATCAATCTTCCGTACATCCAAGAATAAGGCAGTTCCAGTCCAGGGGCCGAAATTCTAAGAAAATGCTACTCATCAAGATGATGGCTGCTGACCCATCAGGACAATGGCTGACCACTCACCTTTGTCCATTGTTCTGGCCCCATTCTGACTACCTCAGATTCTGACAGGCACTCCTGGAGCCTGAGCAACATCACCTTACCTTGTCATCAGTCAGAGACCCCCAGATAATGTGTTTATGCAGACCTATCGTAGTCTGTACCCATTCGATGCCAAATTTCCATGTATGTCTCCACTCGAACTTTTTCCAATCCTAAAAGACACTGCAATCCTCAATGCTGGTCGGCAACCCTCTGAGCCCTGTCCCCCATCACCTTCATCAGCTTTGTTCTCTCTTTTTCCAATAAGCCGCACTTGCATAGCCTTCTTTGCACTCCCTCCTTCCATCTCATGTGCTATTCTCTATGACCAGGAGACAAAGAACTGAAGAGCCTGAAGGCATGGATAGTTTTAGTGACTGTTGTTGCTCTAACCCCAAAGCTAAGCCTGCTCATAGCTGAGAAAGGCTCTATTGCTCTCAAAACCTGCAAGACTATGATGAAAAGTTTGTGAATTTCTCCAAATGAAAATTCATTTTGTGTATTTTGAGCTTTAATCTGAGATAAAATGGGGAACATACACAGAAATTCCCAACAAAGTATATGAATTTAAGCCCAAATTTCAAATTAAAAATGTCATACCTCAAACTTTAAATCTCAGGTGCTTAAACTTTTATTGAAGGTGGAAAGAATATATATATATATATATATAGATAGATAGATAGATAGATAGATAGATAGATAGATTTTAATTCTGAAGTGTTTTTTTCTTAGTGTGTTTTTCAACTTCATTTAATCTTATTTCTAGCCATTCAGACTAAGTGAAAAGAATCAGTAATTCAAAGTCCTTACAAACCTGAGCATGTCACCTAGGATGACTCAGATGGAAATGTCCAAATTTTCAAGACCTGTAAAGACTAAATTTTCAATCTTGGCAAATTCTAATGGTGTAGTCCTGATTTGATAGTCAAAGGACACATCAGATTTTTAAGTCTATGCATAATCCAAAAATATTTTTCAGGGACTGGAGAGATGGTTTAGCAGTTAAGGTGCTTGCCTGCAAAGCCTAAAGACCCAGGTTCAGTTCCCCAGCATCCATGTAAGCCAGACGCACAAGGTGTACATGCATCTGGAGCTCATTTGCAGTGACTGGAGGCCCTGGCGCACCCATTCTATATGTCTGCCTCTTCCTCTCTTTCTCTCTCTCTCAAAAAAATAAATAATTTAAAACAATATACTTTTCAACTATTAAATTAGTTCATACACAAGTTACATTTTCATTCCTTTAAACTAAAACACATTCATTTGTTTAATCCAGAGTCACTTCAGAGTTAACCTTCCACCAATATGAAGTGAAATGCAGCCCATTAAGGACCATCAATCAATTCCCTTAAAACAGTATCTAGATTAGATCTGGCTTGTGTTTATAGTAATATCTATTTATGTAATTAAGTGTTTTAGTAATACCACTTACACTAAGAATAAAAGACATTCCTTGGACTTTTGACATTGCTTCTTTAGTTCACATTTGAGTCTAGAGTATAATATGGCTATAACATTTAATTTCATTGTACTTTTTACCTCTACTATCCTAAAAGCTAGAATGTGATTTTGTTTGGAAGAGGAATATAAATAGAAACTCTGAAGCCGGGCATGGTGGCACATGTCTTTAATCCCAGCACTCGGGAGGCAGAGGTAGGAGGATCGCCATGAGTTCGAGGCCACCCTGAGACTACATAGTGAATTCCAGGTCACCCTGGGCCAGAGTGAGACCCTACCTCGGAAAAAAAAAAAACAAAGAATTAAATAAATAGGAACTCTGAAGGAAAAAATATAATGCCTGGTAGAAATATTTATATATAGATCACGTATTATTTTATGTGGTAAATAATATAAGCAGGTAAGAAAGACCAATATTTTATTACTAAAGCAATTAAACAGAATTTGTTTGTGGTTTCTGAATGTCAGATTTTTCAATATATCAAACTACTTGTGCATGTATGGGAAATAATAAGACATAAAAAATTTACTTCCTTTATAAAGCTCTACATCTAGCCAGGCGTGGTGGCGCACGCCTTTAATCCCAGCACTCGGGAGGCAGAGGTAGGAGGATCGCCGTGAGTTCAAGGCCACCCTGACCCTCCCAGGTCAGCCTGGGCTACAGTGAGACCCTACCTTGGAAAAAAAAAAAAAAAAAAAGCTCTACATCTGTTTACTAAGAGCCACATATTCATGGTAAATTGAATTGATTTGCTTGATTTAACTCACCCACAATAAATCGTGTTCAACAGGAATATAAGATAAGAAAAATTAGCTATTAATAAATATAATTATTCATATTCCATATTCAACAAAGGATTAGAAAAAGAAAGTTAGTAATAGAAACATGTTTATAAAATGGGCAAGAAATCATTCAAGAAAAAATGCTATAAATTGCAAATGAATAAAATAGATAATATATAAGAAGAGACCAAAAGAATGATTAAATTACTGACCACCTCATAATAACAATTAGCAATTTTGCATATATATGTATGGTGTACATATGTGTATGCATGTTCATATATGTGTGGAAATATATGTGCATGTGTGTGGAGTTCAGAAGTCAATGTCAGATGTCTTCCTTCATCACTCTCCATCTTATTTTTTGAGACACGATCTCACACTGGATGCAGATTTCATCAAGTCAGCTAGACTAGCTAGCTAGAAGCCCTAGGGGTCATCTGCCTTTGGTACTGGCATCACAGGCTCATGCCACCACTCTCAGCTTTTCCAGCAGTGCTAGTGACCTGAACTCAAGTCTGCATGGCACTTTACCCCATATACCACCCTCCCAACTCAGTGATTAGCACTTTGTATACATTGTGCCATTAATGATTTGATTGATACAATCTTAAGCTCCAGAAGCCTTGAAGAAGATTCAGAGGCACAATGCAGGTGGTCGTCTAGGTGCAAAGTCTATGCTCTATGCATTAATCAAGTTGCCACATAACCAAATCTAGATTATGTCCATCTCTGGTTCATGTGGACTTAAGATACCAGGATTAGCCCCTGTGCTGTGCAAAGGCACCACCAGAAAGTAACTGACCCAATGAGCTCAATTATTATATTTTTCTTGAATGATCACTGGAACAATGTCAAACAGTGTTCATGATGGCCACTTTGCCAGCAGCATCACTTCTGGAATACAATACTGCATATGAGGGCTGTCCCTTGTCCCTCAATAGACAAAGATGTCATTGTGACCTCAAGATACTATCCTGATAGAGCTGTTCCCCCCCCCCCGCACCCCATCTAGGGCACAGGAAATCTTCCAGGAATGGACATTATCCAAGATTTTCCAAGACTGTTGGAAAGATTGCTAGTCTAGAGAAATTAATTTTATGAAAGTAATGATGTATATGCATTCTTTGAAGGCAAGTTGAAGATTCCTTTTAAGGATGTTTAATTCCTTCCTTTCATCCCTGAGACTATGAACTTATTTCCAGTATTCAGAAGTGATACTTTTCATATGAAACTACATATTTTCTTGTCGGTTTATCTGTTTTTAATAATCACTAAATACTATACTAAGTAATTCAGCACTTATGATATGATTAAAAATTAGAGATAATCCCAGCAAAATACTTTCCTAATTAGCACTGATGCCTAAATTTAGACCAATTCTAGAAATTAACATCTGTTAATAGCAAAAGCTGAGCTTCATTAGATAGTTTCCTAATTTTGAAACATTCATAAGATAGAAAAATACAAAGAATAAAAAAACAAAAACCCATATTCCCACTCCGCAGCTAAAACTGCTAACAGTAGGTTATGTTTGCCACAGGTGGCTTACTTTTGGTACATTTAAAAATAGTATCTGAGTAACATAAGCCTATAAGTGTGTATAATAAGAAAGGGAGAAATAATCAGAAGAAAGGAAAAGTTCAGTTGAGTGGAAAATAAAAACGAAGATGGAGAGAAAAAGAAATGAAGGAGGAATAAGGAAAGAAATTAATGGGTTAGGGTAATGAAAAAAGAGATAATATTTAAGAATTTTGGATAAAATTAGAGATCTCTTGGCTATAATTGCCTTCCCACTTCTTGTTCTTGACAGTGTCCGCTCTTGAGTCTGATGTCTACCCTAATCTACTCTGGAATTGTGTGCCTGTGGCTTACTCCATCACGGTAACAGCACACCTAGCATCATTTGACTTCTCATTTTGTTACTTTACTTCACGATTTGAGATGAAGCCTTGACAGGATGGGTGTGTGGAAGAACTTATCATTACCTCTAGGTTATCCAATTTGTAAGCATTTAATTGTTCATGGTATTCTCTTGTGATACTGTCTATTTTTCTGTGGTATAGTTGCAATTTCTCCTCATTCATTTCTGACTTTGAGCCTGTTTTCTCTCTTTTTCTTAATCTAGCTAAAACCTCACCAATTTTCTGTTTCAAAAAAAAAAAAAAAAAAAACCTCTTGGTTTCATTAATCCTTTCTGTTGTTTTCAGAGTCTAATTTCACGTTATTTTTCTTTAATCTTTATCATTTACCTCATTCTACTGTCTGTGGGATTTATTAGTTCTTCCCTTCTTCACTCCTTGAGTTGAAAATTTGTGTTATTTAGCTGAAGCCCTCTTTTTATTTTTTGTTTATTTATTTTATTTTATTTTATTTTTGGTTTTTCAAGGTGGGGGTTTCACTCTAGCCCAGGCTGCCCTGGAATTTACTACGGGGTCTCAGGGTAGCCTTGAACTCACAGCAAATCTCCTACCTCTACCTCCTGAGTGCTGGGATTAAAGGCGTGCGCCACCATGCCTGGCTTGTTTTTGTTTTATTGTTTTGCTTTGTTTATGAGGTAGGGTCTTTCTCTAGCCCGGGCTAACCTGGAATTCACATCTCAGGTTCACCTTGAACTCATAGCAATCCTCTTACCCCTGCCTCCCACATGCTGGGAGTAAAGGTGTGCACCACCATGCCCAGCTTGAAGTTCTCTTTTTTAAGTTATATTTTTTTAAAAAGTATTAATTCTCTAGGATGAAATCAGGAAAGAAGAAAAAGTATGAGATATTCCAAGCCAAGTGTAATCCCCTTTCCCTGACCCCCATACACACACAGACACACTCTGCTTTAACACCTTCCGGGCCAGGCAGAGGAAACCAGGAAAACCTCACATGGAGGCTTGGATCAATTACAAATTATGCATTCAATTAGGATGGGCCTCATTGCCAAGTTTAAATGTATATGAAGAGCTCTGACGAATTGATGGGCACCTAGGAAGAATGCTGACTCCTATTTCTTTTTAATATAGGCATTTATTTCTATGAAATTCCTTCTTTGAACTCCTTTATCTGCATCCCATAATTGTTGGTTTGCTGGTTCTGTTTTTGTTCATCTCAAGGTATTTTTATAATTTCCCTTAGATTTTTCTTTGACCCATTGGTTATTTTATTCAGAACCGTGTGTGTGGGTGGGGGGGGGTGTTCATTTGTATGAGGGCACGTGTGCCTTAGTGGGCATGTGGAAGTCAGAGGACAACTTCGAGTGTTGGTCCTGGCCTTCCACTTTGTTTGCAAGTGTGCTTGGAGTACAGCTTCTTGGGGTACAGTATCTGACTTTAACTGGGTTCTGGGAATCCGAACTCAGGTACTCAGGCATGCACAACAAGCACCGTCCCGTGAGCAGAGCAATCACCCCAGGCCCCCAAATCATGCTTTTAAATCTCCATGTATTTGTGAATCTTCCATAATTCCTCCTATTGCTGATTTTTGGTTTCATTCTATTCTGATCAGGAGGAATACTTAGCAGGATTTCAAACCTCTTAGACTTATTTGGTGGCCTAACCCGTGCCTTGCTGCTGCTGGATGGAACATTCTGTTTATGTCTTGTAAGTTCATATTGCTTGCCTAATTTCAATAAGCAGTTCCACATATACTCTTACCTATTTTTTAATGTAATGTCCCCTTGTGTACTATCTTAATCAAGTTTGAAGTGACCATGTAATGACCCATATTTTAAAAGCAAAATAGCTGTTTTTTTACTTTCTGGAATAACTCAAGGAGTGTGGTAAATTTCATCTAGAAACTGTCTGGACCTGGAGATCATAACTGAGGACCTGTGTAATATTTTTCTTCCAGGTTGACTTCCCTCATTATTAATGTACTCCAACATTTTTATTTATTATAATGTCAATTTAGGCAACTTATATTTGTACTTTTTTGTTTACTTTTTATTTATTTATTTGAGGGTGACAGAGAGAGAAAGAGGCAGAGAGAGAGAGAGAGAGAGGAAGAGAAGAGAGGAAGAAAGAGAGAATGTGTGTGCCAGGGCTTCCAGCCACTGCAAATGAACTCCAGATGTGTGCGCTCCCTTGTGCATCTGGCTAACGTGGGTCCTGGGGAATCGAGTCTCTAACCCGGGTCCTTAGGCTTCACAGACAAGCGCTTAACCGCTAAGCCATCTCTCCAGCCCTATATTTGTACTTTTAAAAAAATTTGCTAGCATGTAATCTTCGTAAATTCTTTTTGATATTTTTTCATTTATAGTTATTTATTCTACATTTGCTAGCATATTTTTCTCTATCATCTCCTATCGTTCTTTTTTTTCTCATTTTTCAAGGTAGGGTCTCCTCACTCTAGCCCAGGCTGACCTGGAATTCACTGTGTAGTCTCAGGCTGGTTTTGAACTCACAGTGATCCTCCTACCTCTGCCTCTCAAGTGCTGGCATTAAAAGCATATGTTAGTACATTTTTTGGTTCAATAACCTACCTTAATGTTTATACTGTCAATTTCATGCTTTGTATCCTTGATATTCACATGTATCTTAGTAAATTTTTCTGTCTTATTTTTATGGCATTGTTTAGCAAAGTATAAGAAACAGTCATAAGTACATGCTTATATTACAGTTCATTTACAAAGTAGGCATCAGGCCTCCACTCGTTCCTTTTCAAATAAATCTGCTCAGCAGGCCTAGAACACAAGGTCCCATTGTGAATTGCGATGTTTCTCTATGTTTCATGAATGCACCTTTCACAGGTTAGAGGCGCTGGTTGTCTGATGCCCTGCCTGCAGCTAGAGGAAGCCAGACATGGCCACCACTTTCTGTAAGTCCAAGAAGTGACATACAACTGAAATATATTTTAGAGCAAATTTATAGCTCTGAATGCTTGTACAGGAAAAGAAGAAAGCTGAACATAAGTGAGCTAACCAACTTGAGAAGTAAGAGAGCAACAAAATAAACACAAAGAGAGTACAAGGAAGGAAACTATAAAGATAAGAGTGGAAATTAATCAAATGAAAAACAAATATACAGTAGAGGGATTCAACTAAGGCAAAAGTTCATTTTTTTGAAAGAAACAATAAAATAGACATTTGGGGGCTCTTTGAAAATATGAAAGAGCACAAATAAACACTCTTAAAATGAAAAATAAGATAAATAGATAATACGAAGGCCAAAAAAGATAAAACTGAAATAAGCTTTTTCCAGAAACACAAAAACTTAGGTGAGATGGAAATTTCTCAGTAAAATCAAAACTTAACAAAGGAGTCAAGAAAAAAATAAAGTGTTTTGATTTTCTTCTACTTACTAAATATTACAGCTAGAAATGTAATCTTTTTTTTTTAATTTTTTTTTTTATTTTTATTTTTTGTTTATTTATTTCTTTGAGAACGACAGAGAGAAGAAGGCAGAGAAAGAGAGAGAGAGAGAGAATGGGCACGCCAGAGTTTCCAGCCTCTGTAAACGAACTCCAGATGCGTGCGCCCCCTTGTGCATCTGGCTAACGTAGGTCCTGGGGAATTGAGCCTTGAACCGGGGTCCTTAGGCTTCACAGGCAAGCGCTTAACCGCTAAGCCATCTCTCCAGCCCTAGAAATGTAATCTTGAAAAAGCCAGTCCCATATAATTTCAGTAGGAATTTTAATCTATATTTTTTTCATTCACCTTTAAATGAGTTATTTAGAAAGTGTTTTTAAAATTTCTTTCCGAATGTATCCTTTTCCCCATATGTCTACTTATTGCTTATTTGTAAGTTATTGAAAAATGTTCTAACTGCTTGTAACTCTATGTAATCATGCCTTAGAACAGGGCCAATTTTGGAAATTCTTATTTGTATGATTGAGAATTCGATGTATTATCTTATTGGGATTACTGATCTTTCATATCAAACTTATTGATAACATTAACCAAATTTGTCAGATATGAAGAAACTTGTAGGCAAGTGTAGTGGCGCATGCCTTTAATCTGAGCACTCGGGAGGATCACATAAGTTCAATGCCACCCTCAGACTACATAGTGAATTCCAGGTCAGCCTGGGCTATAATGAGATCCTACCTTGAAAAAAAAAAAAAAACTCGGGCGGCTATGACGATAGCTCAGTGGATAAGGTGCTTCACACATAAGTGTAAGTAACTGAGTTCAGGTCTTCAGACCCCAAATCAAAGCCAGAAACTGGACCTTCTGTATGCCTGCAGAAAGGTGGGAGACAGAAGCAAAAGAATTTCTCAGAAGCTCTGTAGTAATGACCAACATGAACAAGAGACCCTTCCTCAAACAAGGTAGAATACAAGGACCAATGTGGAAAGTTTGTCTTCTGACCTCCACATGTGAGCCACGGCATATGCACACCTGCGCTCATGCACATGAATATGCACGCACACCGAAAAAAAAATATTTGTGTTGATCTCCTTGCCCCCTTGTGCTGGTATCTGGTTCATCAGGAAAACAGCACCCTTGCTTGTTTCGCGAATTTTTCTTAGTTCCAGCCGGGGCCCTTTTGTCACTGAAGCAGACCAAAAATGAACCCAACATGGCTCAGGGAAATTTTGCCGAAGAGGGGGCAGAAAGAATGTCAGAGCCACATGTTGGGTCATGATATGCAGAGACATTTATCTTACCCATAACTGTGGGCTAACTCCACAATGCATGACCCATATACCTCACCAAGGAGGGGCCAAGGGGGGGGGGGGTAGGTCACGGATGAGCCTAATAATGGTACCAAACTGACTGTATTTGCTGAATACAAAACTAATTAATAAAGAAAAAAAATATTTGCATGTTACTTGAATCATCAGTAACCCAGAGAAATTTATAAATTCTTACTTTCATTATAGATTTGTCTACTTTAGACTAACACATTTTGCAGCTATGTGTGCTAATTTGCATACAAAATGTTCCCCATAGTCTCGTGTGTCTGTATACTTACTCCCCAGCAAAGTGGTGCTGCTTGGGAAAACTGTGGAACTTTTAGGAGTGGAGCCTTACTGGAGGAAGTGTGTCACTGGGACTGGGCCTTCAGGTGTCACAGCCAGGCCCCACGTAGTGTCCTCTGCTGTCTACTTCAGCTCCGTTGATGTGACAATGTGAGGCTGGCTTCCTGCTCCTGCCATGCTTTCTCCACAATGACGGGCTCGACCCTCTGGAACTGTTAGCCAGCTTAAACCCCTTTCCTTCAGTAAGTTGCTTCTGGCCTGGTGTCTTGTCCCAGCAACAAGAAAGTAACTGATAGACCATGCTATAAAATTTATACACAATACATTTGAAGAATTTTTGGGTTGAGTATATGTAGCAATCTTCCTTATGCTTGATAATTTTTTCAAATAGTCCTAGAGATTATTTCTTTCCTTTTTTAATTAATGTATTTTTATTGACAGCTTCCATACTTATAGACAATAAACCATGATAATTCCCTCCCCTCCCCTCCCCCACTTTCCCCTTCACAGACCCACATTCCATCATATCCTCTCCCTCTCACCATTAGTCTCACTTTCATCTTGATGTCATCATCTTTTCCTCCTTTTATGAAGGTCTTGTGAAGGCAGTGCTAAACATTGCAAGGTCATGAATATTGAGGCCAAATTATTATTATTTTTTTTGGTTTTTTCGTGGTAGGGTCTCACTCTAGCCCATGCTGACCTGGAATTTACTATGTAGTCTCAGGGTGACCTCAAATTCATGGCGATCCTTCTACCTCTGTCTCCCAAGTGCTGGGATAAAAGGCATGCGCCACCATGCCCAGCTGAGGCCAATTTCTGTCTAGATGATTGCATTATAAGCAGTTCTACCCTTCCTAGAGACTATTTTTATGGCATATATATGTATTATTGTGGTGAATTTTAGCTTAATATATATTTTCCTCTTTTACTTCTGACTTTTTTATATACTCATATTTTTGGTATTAAATCTCAGTTAGCAATATATGGCTTTTGAACATCAAGTCTATTGAATTTATAATAGTTATTACTGCTGGTAGATGTGAACTTCTCTATACAACTTCATGTAATATTACATCTGATCTTGCAAATATTTTATTTTTTTTTTTCGTGTTTTGGTATAATTAAGATTTGTCCCATACTGTCTAGTGGTTAGGATTCCTTGTTTTCACCCAGGCAGCCTGGGGTTTGACTTCTGATATGGGATCAATGTAACATTTTTGGCTGGAGAGATGGCTTAGAGGTTAAGGTACTCACCTGCAAAGCCTAACAACTGAGATTCAATAACCCAGTACCCACATAAAGCCAGATGCACAAAGTAGTATATGCATCCAGAGTTTGTGTGCAGCATCTGAAAGCCCTGGCATGCCCATTCTTTCTATCTATCTGTCTATCTATCTACCTATCTATCTATCTATCTATGTATCTATCTATCCTTGAAAATAAATCAATAAAATATAAGTCTGTTTTTTTACTCCGTAGTTACAACAACAACGTATCTATTAAGCCTTTTGTAATATACTCTATCAGGGACATCTTGTTGATTCACATTTTTCATTACTATGAAAACTTTGACTACACATAACCTTTCCATTGTTCTCTCTGTTTCTTAAACTAATGGTGCATCTAGTTAAAGTGCTCTCTCTCTCGTTCTCTCTTGCTTTCGCTTCTGTGCTTCTAGAAAAAAAATTCAATGGCATTATTTTTATAATATTGTTATTATTTATTAATTTGAGAGACAGACAGAGAGAGAGAATGGGCACACCAGGGCCTCCTGGCATGGCAAACATGCTCCAGATGAATGTGCCACATTTTGTATCTAGCTTTACATGGACACTGGGGATTAGAACCTGGAATCTGGACGATCAAGATTTGCAAGTAAGTGTGTTTAATGACTGACCCATCTCTCCAGCCCTCTTAATTGCATTATAAGTAATTTCATTAGACTTTTTTTTTTCATTTTACTAGTTGTTTTCTGATGAGAAGAAGGAGGATGGGGAGAGTTGGAGGAGGAGGAGGAGAAGGAAAAAGCCAGAGTCAAGCCCAGCATTAAAGCCAATGTTCTTTCAGGAACATGAGGAAACTGAGGTGAGGCTACAACCACCAGAAGCCTGAGAGAAAAGAGGTTCTAACATAGTCACACAGAGTGAAGGAACAGACTGGAATTTACAGCAACTATAAACCCTTTCTTATAGAACCACGTTGCAAATCATAATGATCTAAATTCCTATGAATGTGTAGATGATGATTTCGGACTGCAGCTTCCTAGCCTAGCCAACCTTGAGAAATAACCCTAAGTTCTCTGTAGATGGTGAGAACATGGTTGCGATCCTGAAATACCCTAGAATTTTTGTGGAAGGGCATCTACCATCCCTAACTCATTAGTGGGATCTTACAGACCCTACTTATGCTGTCATCTAGTTATATCACTATAACGGAAGGGGGGTCAATTGAGGTATTCCTTTAGGGATTATGAGTCATTTTCAGGACCTACATTGTCTCCCGCAGCTTTTCTGAGTTACAAAAAACATGATTACTCCCTTCAAATTTACTCATATTCCACAACCATAATTAATTACACTGTGACTTATTTAAGTACTTAAGTGATTCTTCAAGGAAAAACAAAGATATTTCATGTTTGATATTAAGTGTTGGGGACATGTGTTGACATCTGTGGTCTGTCACAAATTAAGAATTAGAAGATGTGGTTTTGTAGATCATGTTTCTATCGTATACTACAATGTTGCATAGGCTGGTAATGAGTCTTCTTCGTCCCTATGAAAGTGTCGTCCTTATATTTGGATAAGTAAGGGAGTTGCCAATCTGCAACAAGAGGTAGGGTGGAAAAGTGCCCAAGGGGCATTTCTAAAAGGAAAAAGTGTACTCACTGTCATACTCCTTAAGGATTTCTCTGTGCAAACTAAGGGTGAGTTTGTCAAGTCCCTCTGGATTTGTGAGGGTAGAGAATAGTCAGACAAGTTAAACTCAAACTTGATTAACCATCAGAATTACTTGATAAGGTTCAAATAAGTAATTAGGAATGAATCTCCAGGCTTCCAGTACCATCTATCCTGCACTGAGCCCTCCATATCTACACCTTCATCATCACTCTTTCAGGCCAGTCTTCTGAGCTGTGACAAAATACCTGGTGGATTTATTTAGGCTCATAGTCCATGAGATTGAGTCTATCATGGCATGGAAGACATGCATGCATGCACAGGGCTTAGTTCATGGTGGTACGACCATATATCTGATCCATTTTATTGAAAAATGGGTTTGTGCATCATAATTAGAAAGACTGCACATAAGCATATCACTCTTTAACTATAATGGTTCATTTTGTAAGTTTTTGCATATGTTTGTGCATGTGTGCATGTTAGTATGTGTGTGTGCACACATGTGTGGGGCTGCACCTGCATGTGTGTGTACACATGTATGGAGGCCCAAAACTGATACTGGTTTCTTCCTCAGTCACTCCCCACCTTTATTTATTTATTTGTTTATTTTATTTATGAGAGAGAGTGGAGGGGCAAATAAAAAGAAAGAGAGAATGGGTGTGCCAGGACCTTTAGTCACTTCAAATGAACTCCAGACACATGCACCACCTTGTGCATCTGGATTTATCTGGGTACTGGGGAATCTAACCTGGGTCTTTGGGCTTTGCTGGCAAATACCTAACCACTAAGCTATCTCTCTAGCCCTCCACCTTATTTTTGAGACAGGTTCTCTTACCAAACCGCATGCTTGCACAGCAAGCACTTTACCAACTGAACCATCTCCCAGCACTCCTGGGACAGTTAATTTTGGATATCATCTTGATTAGATTAATCATTGCTTACATCTCAGTGATAACTGGGGAGACTCAAAACTCACCAAAGTGTTGAGAAGAAGTGACAAGGGAGTATTCAACCCTGATACATCTCTCTCAGATTTTCTTAGGCTTAGGGAACTTTGCAGAAGAGGTGGTGGAAAGAAAGTAAGAGCCAAAGGAAGAAGAGGAGTACTTTATAATACTATCTTCCAGTCACATAGTGGGCCATGGAATTCATGACCTCACAGTGGCTGCTGCGACCTACACATGACCTGCATAATAGGAAAGGAGAAATAATTACATCAAAGTAGAACAGGGACTAGTGGGAAAGATGAGGAAGTTTAATGGAGGGGTGAGGGAAGGGGGACCATGGAAGGTGGCAGGAGGGGGTTAGGATCATATTATATTGTGTATATGAATGGAGGTTGTCAATTAAAGTTTTTTTAAAAAATTGCATAGACCATTAATAAAGCACAGCACTGCGTGTGTATATGATGGTATTTTCAGAGACTTTTATAAAATTATGAAGTCTGTGACCTAATCAATACATTTATTTGATGACTGATTCCTAATCATATGATAATGTTATTGAGAAGTAGTGAAATGTAGAAGGTAGAGGGAGCTTAGTTGAAGGTAATAGGTCACTGGGGTCATGTCCTGGTGAATATATCTTTCAATATGCCTTTTTTCTGTGCTTACAGCTTGCATGAACTGCTCTCTGTTGCCACAGGCTCACTGTCATGGTGGATTGAACCTTCTGAAACCATAAGCCAAGGTTTTCCTGATACGACATGGTGATGAGAAAAAATAACTAACACTCACCCTTAGTATAAATTTATTTATTTATTTATTTATGTGTAAGCATGAAAATAATTATGCATGAAAAAAAGAAAGTGATGATTGTAGAAGAGGTAAGGTCCATGGCTTTAAAGGAGTTTAGCATTGATCAGCCTGCAGAGGGAGCTTGACAGACTAGCATATGTAAAACAATCTAACAAAATTTGCCCAAGCCAAGGTGAGGTCATTCTCTTCTGAATGCTGCTATTTTTTCAATGAAATAATGAGTGAGGTCACCAGCTGATAGTGAAGAATGGGATGGGGAGTTAGAAGTCTGATGACAGAAGCGATGATAAAAAATCTGCCTTCAGAGACAGACACTGAGGATACTCAACACATACTAATGCAGAAATACAGAGGCCCCTCAGAGCTCATCACAGAAGTAGACTTAAAACAAACCAACCAAGGCTCAAGAACTTTGTGGAAGCGGGGGCAGAAAGATTGTAACAGTCACAGGTAGGGACGTCATGCCCAGAGGCATTGCCTCCCCCCAATAGCTGACTGCTGCTCCCACAACACATAGCCCACAACCCATGAGGAATACCAGCAACCTCACTGAGGAAGAGCCCCTTCAGAATGGGGGCAGGGAGGAGAGAGAAGACGGTACCAACACATGATGTAGCCATACAAAGCATGTTCTTAATTTTAAAAAAGAAAGAAAACAAAGCCCTCCTAAAGATGAGGGGAGCAACTACAGGAATGCAAAGGGCCAAATAGTGATCGTTTCTGTACTTTCCTTCAATTATTTATGGCCAATACTGGACACAAACAGCCTACACCCTTCAAAGCCTGCTTTGCTGAAAACATCTACAAAATCATTGTTGAAAATTGCAGAGGCACTTTGTACCAGTGCCTAGAACATGTGCTTTTACCTAACTTAAGAGAAGCGATACTGAAAATATAACTACTGAAAACAGAAATCTTGGAAAAAACAATCACATTCTCTATGCCCATGGCAAAGGTATGATCAGCCAACATGCTTTCTACAAGAGGGGCATCCTTCTCTTTCTTTTTTTTTTAGATTTTTTTAAAAATTATTTTTATTTATTTGATAGCAACAGAGAGAGAGAGAGAGAATGGGTGCACCAGGGCTTCCAGCTACTAAAAACAAACTCCAGAAACATATGCCACCTTGTGCATCTGGCTAAAGTGGGTCCTGGGGAATTGAGCCTCAAACCGGGGTCCTTAGACTTCACAGGCAAGTGCTTAAGCGCTAAGCCATCTCTCCAGCCTGCATCCTTCTCTTTCTTTCTTTCTTTCTTTCTTTTTTTTTTTTTTTTAGAGATCCAGAATGCTTTTTATTTGTAGCAGGCAACTGGCTAAGTTTCCAAGAACATGGTACTAGAGCCCCTTTAATTAGAAATTTGGCAAAACTCAAAATTATATCACTCAGTAATAAACAGCTAAGAAGCATCAGGCTAGAAGCAGTTATCCACATACAAAAGGCTAAGTTGGCCATTCTTCGAGATACCACCTCAACATTTACTTGAACTACATGAAGAGTTCTTCATGAAGTTCTACATGAAGAAGCTGACAGCTACTAGTAAAGACCAGATGCTACTTTCATCCAGTCTCGGATATGTGTTCTGTTCTTCAGCACACTTATAATCCTGTTTGTATGCCAGCCACGTGTATTGCCACATACCCCAGTGTCGAGATTATTCCTTCTCGGTTGGCATTTAAGAAACCGACCCTTGTGCCACTGCCATCAGTGCCATGCAAAATTAACCTCTTGAGTGGGGTAAAGACGGGGACAACGGATTTTGGAGTAGGTGGATTTATTTTTGGGACTGCAATGGTTTGTCCAGAGGTCAGAAGAAAACATACAGACGGGTTCAGATTGAATTGTTTTAGAAAATCATTATACTCTGTTTGGCCATTAGTCATCCCAGGAGTGGGACGGTTAGTTCTTACAAAATCCATAGACTCTCAGGAACATGTGACCGGGTATGGAGTTCACTGGAACTTTTTCTTTACCATCATAGTTGTGAAATTGGTGACATCACTGCTATTGATCATTTTCCCCTTGAATAAATCCTGGATCGTGATCATTCTTCTCTTTCTACAACAGTGGTATCTTTCTCTTCCTGCCTGGAGTTGACTAGAGATGTGACCAGAACAAAAATCTCTTGCATATTAACACCAGTGTATTGAATGTCATCTTTCACACGTCTCATGTCACACTTACAAGAGAGGTCTCCCTAACAAGGCATGTCATGATGCAATGTCCGGTGTGGTCATGAATGCCAAAAAGGAGATGGTTCAAAATGACTTAAAGAACTCTAGAAAGAGCAACCAACCCCATATGCTATGTTTTGACAACTTTTGGGAGCTTCAAACAGTGCTAATGCGACAGTGACTAGGTCAAATTTACTTAACATCAAAATAGAGTTACACGTGGAGCCGGTGACCCAAAGACGTCTAAAAAGTAAAGAATAACATCAATACCTTTCATAGTCTTTTTTTGTGCTGAATTTTGGCAGTTTTGAAGTACACTAATATCCATTATTTCACCAGAAAGCTGTGTAGATATGTGAGAACCTAGCCTTTGGGGAAAATATTCCTGGTAATAAGGATATTATATTCTTATTAGGAACTAAAGGACAAAGTGGGGACCTGGGGTGTAGCTCAGTGATGAAGTGGTTACCTCCCTGGCATGTCCAAGGTTCTGAGCTTTATACCTAATGCTGCAAAAAAGAGGGGTGTGGGGAGAGGGAGAAAGGAAGAGAGGAAGGCCTAGAGAGAAAGAGTACACTGACTTAAGGCACAATCATGATGGTGGTGTGAAACACCAGAAATGCATAAATGTGTTCCAGGCTGTTTTAAATAATTTATTTGTGTAGTTATTCTCTAACTTCTCAGAGTCATATGGAAAATGGCTGAGAGTCCTAGAAGCTGTTTTTCATATTCACACAGGCCCGAAGTCAACACAACCTACCCTTGGCAAAGCCTTGTGTTCTCTTTGCAAGTACGATAAAGTTGTTTATTCTATTTGTCAGCTTTCCGTTTCTGAATTTCTTCACTGAATCTGTTATCTTCATTGTGTGGCCAAGTTGTCCCAAGAACTGGGTGGTCACAAGTACAGAGAGAAGTTAGGGGTGGGATTAAAGAATGATTGTACAACAGGAGGTTCAGTTCATTGTTAACAAAATAAGGTACTAATTTTTAGCTTTAAAGCATACTATGTATTATGAAAAATGTGTTTCCTGAATTTCCTTTAAGAAGCAAAGGAGGCTTGAGAAGATGTGTGTGTGTGTGTGTGTGTGTGTGTGTGTGTGTGTGTGTGTGTGTAGCTCTATATGAGATCTAAACTCTGGTGCTCATACTTGTGCAACAAGTACAAGTATTTAACCCACTGAGCCATATCTCAAGCCCCAAGAAACAAAGGATGTTTTCTACTCTTCTGTGTAAGATGGAACTTTTCATTTTACGGAATGCCATGTGTTCTGCCATGGGTATAGTCTGTGAGAGAGTCGTCGCAACAAGTCACTGACGTAGAAACCCTGCCACAGCCAGCTCTTAGGGCCTAGTGATCCTGCCAAAGAGAAGATGACTGTGTGAGCAGAGAACAAGGACAGGTAACAACAGAGACAGGCATGCTCCCTCCATCCTGACACCTGGAGACTCGTGTTGTTAGTGACAGTAGTGGTGCCTCTCCTTCATTCAAGAGTTTTTCTTCAGTAGACAATGAAGGGAAGAGATACCAATAAAATATCAGCATTTCTACAGCCATAGGATTAAGACTCCTACACTCTCCTTTCTCACTGGGACAGTCAATAATATAGGCCTGAGCAACTGTGTAGACAGTCAACAAGGATTGTGGGGTTATCATTAGAACAAGACGCTTTTTCCAGTGATAAAGGAACAAGAGGGAAGACATCCTCGTATAGGCAGACCCAATACTCACAGCTAATTTAAGTGCTACATACTTGAAAGTGAAATAAAGTATCAGTTATATTTGCTCTCTTAGAAAGAGAGAAAATAAAGGTATAGTACAAACCTTGATTCCCAGCACTTTGGAGGCAGAAGTAGGAGGATCACTGTGAGTTCAAAGCCAGCCTGAGACTACATAGTGAATTCCAGGTCAGCCTGGGCTAAAGCAAGACCCTATGTCAAAAAAACAAAATCAAAAACAAAACAAAGATATAGAGAAAATTAATTCCCAAACTATAGGAATATACCAAATAGTTGATAAATAAATCCCACATAAATTCTGTAATATACAAAAAAAGAGGATTAAAAAGTTGCCCACTGGGCATGGTGGTGTATGCCTTTAATCCCAGCAATTAAGAGTCAGAGGTAGGGGAATCTCTGTGAGTTCGAGGCCACGCTGAGACATAGTGAATTCCAGGTCATCCTGGACTACAGCAAGATCCTACCTTGAGAAACAAACAAAACAAAAAAAGTCACCCAAATTGCTCAGTCATGGTATTAAATATACTTGTCTCTTTATTTTTAAGGAAAAGACAATTTATGCACTCAACCTTTGTAAATGAATTAAAATTATGAAGTTTCAGTATATTATAAAAATATATTCATCCTGCTGGAACTGAGCTGATAACCTCCTCCATGTAGACCAGCTGACAGAAAGCTGGAAGAAGCCATTCTACATGCAGTTCAATGGGAGAAAGAGATACCACCAGTGAAGACACTCAACAGTGGACACTGCAAGCCTTATAATTGGACAGCCAGGCCAAATGAGCCAACGGGTGCAATAGTGGCATGTCTATCACGGTGGAAACCAACTGCCCTCCAATTGGACTGGAGGCCCACTCCATGGGAGGGAATACATCCCTGATACTGAACACTTAAACAGGGGTAGTCATGAGCCCTAGGGGTGTAACATCTGCTGATGTCTGGATAAATATATATACTATGCTTATCAAACTGCCCAGTAAGCATTTCTCTTAATATTCATACCCTTATATTAATGCTACTCTCACTTTGGGTAGAGAATCTTCTCTTTTCAGATGGCAGTGACCTTGGGACGACTCAGAAGGTATCATGGTGCTGGAAAGAAGTGACTAGAGTACCGAGTAACATCTCGATCACACCTTCCAAGGCTCAGGGTCTAATGCGGAAGAGGTGGCGAAAAGAATGTGAGAGCCAAAGGAAGGGTAGGACTCCTTACAATGTGCTCCCTCCAGACATAAAATGGCCTCGATATCCATGACCTCATAGTGCCTGACACTACCTACACAAGACCATCATAGGAGGAGGGAAAGATCATGACATCAAAATGGAAGAGAGACTGATTGAGATGGGGAGGGGATATGATGGAGAATGGAATTTCAAGGGAGGAAAGTGGGGAGGAAGGCTATTACCATGGGATATTTTTTATAATCATGGAAAATGTTTAAAAAGTTTGAGAAAAAAATAAAATAAATATATTCAATTATCTTTACCTCTTCAGTAAAAGCAGTCATCAGGCTTAATGAGTATGTTGTTAAAATTTCTTGTAGTACCCCCAAGAAATACTTTGTATTTTAAAATCATATACTTGGAGTCATGAGAAATTCAGGATTGAAAGAATTTAGGCTCATTTAAAACATATTTTTCTCAACTGCACATATTATACTTTCTAGATTAAGTTTAAAAATTATCTCCAAAAGATAATAATTAGTGTGTGCTCAGCTGTTTAGGAAGTACTCCTCATATATGATCTCATATATTAGTCACTATAACCTCATGAGTTGTGAATTTCCCAATTCGATAAATAAGTTCACAAAGAATATAAAAAAGATTAACTTTCTATCACTTATTTTTAAATATTATGTAGTTCTCAACTCTATCAAAGGCCTAAACATCCAAGAATACTTTGAATTTCATACATGTTTCTTTAATTGACTTGATGGCTGTGATCATCTGGCAACATTTCTCTCTGGCATTCTTTATTATGATGTCCTGGAGAAAAAGGAAAGGAAAGATTGCCTTCTTACTCATGATAGCTTCAGTGCCTTGTGTAATAAAGACTCATAAGTGACACTTTGAAAAATCAAGTTGCCCATGGGTAAATGGATGGATGGTGTGGTTGTTAAGTAAAATCTAATTATGCCTCATACTTAATCCCGGAGCCTTTGGGAAGTGCAGCCTTGATGTAAGAGTTCCGTCACTGGGAGTGAGCCTTGATGTGTCAGAGTTCAGCCTTGCTTGTCTGCCACTGCTGGAGCCTGCGCTCTCTCCTCCCTCCCGGCTGACATGTGATGATGTGAACCCAGCTTCCTGCTCCTGCCATGATTTTCCTGCCACAATGAATGTTAAGCTGGAAATAAACCCATTTCCTTCCATAAGGAGCTTCTGGTTGGACATTTTGTCCCAGCAGCAAGAGTGTATTGGCTATGGGTGGGTACTTGGACCTCTGGGTTAGCTAACTGGTTGAATTAATGCAGCTCTGCAGAGTTATCCTGAGATGCTCAGAGGCTTAGTGACACCCCTGTGAGGATCAGGGAAAGTGTCCTCTCCTTTATTCTCAACTGTCTCTTAGCTAAATAACCCAGTTTACGGAGAAACTTTCTAAGTAGTATTAGGGAAAGTTTGTCCTACGGGGTAGTACATTCACAGACTCAGAACCAACCCAAATACAATGGGAGAATTCATACCAAATATATGCCGTGGGTCCCAAGCCCATCCATGTCCACAAAGCTGTACTGTAGGCCTGGACTTTCAAGCAGATCCCTGGTCAACATTGAAAAGCGTTAATTTTTAAAAGCTGAATATTTAACTGTTTTTTTTATTTCTTTTGTTCCCATAGTTAGTTCTTCCATATTTTACAGACTCTTGTTTTATATATCCCTGTTTGCTCATCATGTAAGCCCAGTGGGCATTTGCTTCAAGCAGAATACACAAGTTTATGAAAGAGTAGAACAAAGCATATTGGAGCACAGCAAGTAGCACAGTTAAAATATGCAGTCCTATGTCACGCTTTCAACCAGATCTCTTTCTCTCAATAGCTATGCAAAAGTCTTTTTACTTCCTGATCCTTATTATAAGATGCACCTTACATATCTTCTTATCTATAAAGCAGAAAAATTGAGGCTGGAGGGCTGGAGCTATGGCTTAAAAGTTAAGGTGCTTGCTTGCAAAGCCAAAGGGCCCAGGTTCTATTCTGCAGGACCCAGGTAAGCCCAATGCACAATACAGCACACATGTCTGGAGTTTGTTTTCAGTGGCTGGAGGTCCTGGTGTTCTCTCTCTCTCTCTCTCTCTCTCTCTCTCTCTCTCTCTCCCTGCATCTTTCTCTTTCTCTCCTAAATAAATAAATAAAAATATAGAGGCTGGAGAGATGGCTCAGTGATAAAGTATTTGCAGCATAAGCATGAGGACCCAGTACCCATATAAAAGCCTGGCATGGTGGCACATGCCTGTAATCCTAGAGCTAGGAAGGCAAAGATAGGAGGATCCCCAGGACTCGCTGACTAACTAGTGTAGGAACTGGTAAGCCCTGAGCTCAGTAAGAGACTCTGTATCAAAAATAAAGTAAAGAACAAATAAGGGAACACCCATGTCTAGATCTGGCCTCCACATACACATGTACCCATACCCATACATACACACATGTATGTGTAAACACATATAACACATACACACACAAGAAAAGCAGAAAAATAACACCTAGCCCTGAGAATTTTTATGGGCTTTAAAATATTAACTAAGTGGGACAGACATAATATTATATGCACATTGTCTTTTTTTTTTTTTTTTGAGGAAAGCTCAACAGACTGGCCTTTTGTGTGTGTGAGAGTGAGAGAGAGAGAGAGAGAGAGAGAGAGGGAGGGAGGGAGGGAGAGAATTGGCACACTAGGGCCTCCAGCCACTGTAATTAAACTCCAAACATGTGCACCACATTGTGAGCATGTGAGACCTTGTGCATGTGTCACCTTGTGCATGTGGCTTATGTGGGATCTTGAGAGTCAAACATGGGTCCTTAGGTTTCACAGGCAAGTGTCTTAACCACTAAGCTATCTCTCCAGCCCCTGTCCTTTGCTTTTGGCTAGGGGAAGTCCCACTGTCTGAAATGTGTGGACATGTACACTACCGGTATGATAGCCTGACATTCAGTGAATGCGATCAGTGTGGCTAAGTGTTCTGTCACTCTTGAGACATTATAGTAAAGCAAACAGCTGTCCCTCCCCACATCCCATTATTGTTCACCTTTAGAAACATTGGAAGGAATAATGTAAGAAAGGGTTGGGAAAGTGAAATGATTCTAGTTCACTGTAACTTTTGAAAACAGAGCCTACAGAATTCTCTCTGACAGCCCAGAAAGAGCCACTGACCTTCCCAAGCGGGTTGGAACACCAGTGTTTTCAGAGGATTAATAACCATGCAGAGATGAGCAGGACCATGGGGAAGACTGGTGGGAACACTGTGAATGGGTAGGTCCCATTGTCCCAGCTGCTGCTAAGACTGCCAGTCACGCACTTTTCCTAACCTTCCAGAAGCCTGCAGCAAAATCAGAAAGGAAGCATTTCCTCTGGTATCATGATACAAATTACCAAAATCTTCCCTTCCTCGGGTGAACATGACACCATGCCAGGATGTAGGAGTTGAACTTTAGCCCCTTTAGTTTTTAAGAGAACTTTCGCTATTGTGCTGGTGGTTCAAAAAGGAATGGACAGTAAGGCTCACATTCCAGAAGGATTACAGAGTAATAGGCTCAGAAATAGATGATTCAATGAACTGGGTAAAAGAGAGCTGAGCAGACTCCTCTGTGTAAAGTTAGGTAGCATTGACAATCATGATGCCATTACTAGGTTGGGTTTTGGACGTTAAACTGTAGTTATTTTGAGATTGAGGTGACCCTGAATACCAAAAAGGAAATGTCTTGAAGGCTATTTGGCCATAACAGTGCAAGAATATTGGAACTGAAGTAGTAGTAGAAGGTCTAGTCACTATAATAAATGAAGACAAAATTTTCTAGCGACTGTTAGTCCTGGATCTTCCTGGAGTTTCTTCCACAATGGTATACCATGGATCTAAGCACTTAGCTTCCCCTGGTCTGCCCTTTGTATTAATGACCTTTGTTGTTACTGTAACCAAATACCTGAAAAGAAGCAGCGCTTGAGAAGAAGGGTTCACTTTAGCTTACCGTTCGAGGAAACACAGTCCATCATGAAGGGAAGGCATGGCAGCAGGAGAAGGAGGCCACTTGTCACTTTACATCTGCAGCTGCGAAGCAAAGACAGGACAGGAATTGGGGCCAAGTTAAGAAAAATCAAGATCCGGTGACATATTTCCTCCAGCTAAACTCTCTTCCTCAAGTCCCGCCTCTTGCTGGGAACATGAGCTTATGAGGGACATTTCACATTCAACCCAAACATTTTTTTCTAGGTTATGACATTATCATCTTTATATCCTTCGGCCAAAGAGACAAAGAAAAGGCAGAGAAGCACACCCACGCCTTTAAGACTTGAAGCAGAAATGACCCACATCACCTGTGCTTGTGCATTCACTGAGGAGTCACACAGCCACACCTAACTGTGAGAGAGACCAGGATATGTCATGTAGCATGTGTCTATGGAGAAAAAGATATGGATTTTGGTGAACAACAGTCACTGCCCCAGAGGAGACTTATCCTTCCTATATGTAAAATCAAAAGCCAGTGAGGTCAGAGTCAGGGCGGCCCTTCACTTAGTCGGGAGTTCCTCATATGGTGTCTGGTACATAATAAGTACTTGTGTTGATCAAATTAAGGTACAGATGAAGCTATGGTTGAAAACAAAGAGGAACAATCCCCCCCAGCCAAAAAAAAAAAAAAAAGACACAAAAGACAAGGAATTTTTAGCTTAGGGTGTAGCTCAATGCTTGAGCACTTAACTAGAGCCCAGTTCGTGAGGATCTTGCACAATCTCAGAACCACACACAGAAAAGACTGGGCTAATCCTGGCTCAGAACTCTTTTAGTGGCCTAAAATTTTAGAGGAGACATGGAATCTCTAATTAGTGAAGGAGGAACACGGAACCTTGACTCTTGTGCAGTATTTCCAGAGCATGCTGAGTGGCTAGAGGGAAGCCAGGTGATTGGTCAGTATAGCCTTCTTGGGCTACACTAAGGTGTGTGTAGACCTACCAAGACATCACAAGCCACTCCATCTATCAGCATGGGCCCCGCGTTCAGCTTTGCTGCATGACTCAGCAAGCCTTCCCAGGACAGCTTGCAGCTGTTGCAGCAGCCCACCTCGGCTCGGCTGCAGTCTGGCCATAACATGAACCTTCCTGCTCTTGACTGAAACTTTTACCATATGATGATAGATTACTTGTCTACCGCCTTCAGCAGCCACCTCTGCGGATGTCACATAAATGTCACCTGCCCCCGCCCCCAGCTAAGGAAGATGGTTGCCTTATCAACTCAGACTTTGGCCCATGCTTCTAAGATTCACTGGGAGAGAATTCTAGAAACATTCTGGTTGATTTTTATCTTCTGAAAAAATACCCTGGACCTCTCTACTTCCCTCTCTCTCCACCACTACTACTATTATTATTACTCCCCTAAACCACTTTAATAGACCCCTGTCTGACCTTCCCTCGTCCATGCTTATCTTCCTCTCTAATTTATCCTTCACAGCTCACTAGCAAGGATCTTTGTCAATGCCCACATAGATACAGGGTCTTGTTTCCTCTTTTCTGTAGATACTTTAACAACTTATGAAGACTGCTTTAGCATAAAAATAAAAACCATATTAGTGGTTAAACACTTGCCTGTGAAGACTAAGGACCCCAGTTCGAGGCTCTATTCCCCAGTACCCACATAAGCCATATGCAGTGCCTGGAGACCCTGGTGTGACCATTCTCTCTCTCTCTCTCTCTCTCTCCCTCTCTCCTTCCCTCTCTCCTCTTTGTCTCTCTCAAATAAATAAATAATTTTTTAAAAAATCAAAACCATAAACAAGACTTTGGATCCAGTAAGATCTAGACTCAGCTGGCCTGCAAAGATACTTCCTCCCTCACCTTGTGTGTCCTGGACACTCCACTCCTCTTTTAGAGTCTTACACAGGCTGTGATGCTTCTCAGGTCAGAACCATCCCATGCACTGTCCTGGCTCCCCACTTTCCCTAGTAGCCTCACATTCACCCTTTACATGGCAGTTCAGGGGTATGATGCTCCTCCCTCCTCCTTTTTCCAACTCAGGTGGTCTCTCATGCCTCCCCGTGTTTCTCCCTTACCATGTAGACTTCTTTCTTTGTTGATGTGTGTGTGTGTGTGTGTGTGTGTGTGTGTGTGTTTGCTAGACTAACATCTACCTCTTCTATTGTATCACCAGTACTAGTAAATGCCAACAGGCATTCAATAGGCATTAGTAAGTAAATGAGTTTACAACCTCTAGAAATAGAGTATGTTTCCTTAGGAGAAAATCCATATCATGTGAAATGCTTGGGAAGGAAATTTCAAGTCTGAATCCATTCACAGTATTATTTCTTGTTTGATCCCTCTGGTAGTTTGAATGTGTGTCCCCCAGCTGCCTGGCTGGAGGAGGTGACACTGGGGACGGATCTGATTCCAAGCCAAAGGTAGGCAGAGCAGTTTGAGTTCTGCCTGGATACCCTGCTGCTTCCCGCAGTTCCCTACTGTTTCTCTGCCACTCTTATGCATGTTTATGGTGCTGGCTGGCTGGTGATGGGTTTCTCTCTGCTTGGATCTGTGAAATGGGGCCAGCCTCTTCCCCTGGATGTATAAGCTTCAAATAAACCCCTTCCTCCCCAAAATCGTGCCTGGTTTGGATATTCATCCCAGCAATGTGAAGCTGACTACAACAATCCTCAATGACTAATTTTATTTTAAATGAAAATATTGTGCTCTTGACAATGGATAAGGTAGTGTGATGACTGAATTCTATTGTCAACTCGATCAGTCTAGGAATCAAGTAAGAGACTCACCTGTTGGATGGGTCTGTGAGGATGGAGAGAGAGAGGAAGACCTTCTTCCAGACTGGGCTGTCCATCCAGTGGTGGAGTACATATAAAGAAGCTACAAGAAAGCACAGGGCTGTCGGACTAGTGGCCATGCTACTACTCGCTGTTCAAACATCTACCCTGTTGCTGCTATCCTTGGACACCGGAACCCACCTTCGTCTGCCTTCCAGTGTGTGTGGAAGAGCAGCAACTCTCCAGAAATCCTCAGGCCTTCAGTGACTTACAGGACTGCAAAGGCATCCAGCCTCATGAACTGAGCAGCTACTAGGTTCTCTGAGTCTCCAGCATGTAGACAGCCATTGCTGGACTGCCAGCCTGTATCCTATAAGCTAATCTAATAAATCCCTTCTAGAATGTATATTCGTTCTATCTGTTCTTTTTCTGTAGAGAACCCTGATATAGATAGTATGGATTGTAACGGGAACAACATAGAGAAAGCTTTCTGATATTAATTGAGTTTCTATTCTGAGTATATAAACCTTACACTGTGGCACTAGACAAGTGGCTCAGTGGGTAAAAGTGCTTTCTGCGCAAGCATGAGGTCCCAAGACTACCTGAGTTCAATTCCTCAGCACCCACACAAACAAGTGGACATGCACATCTATCACTCAAGTGCTGTGTGGAGACAAGACCAGAGCACTTCTGGGGCTCACAAAAATAGCAAGCTCTGCTACCGGTAAGACTCCACCTTAAAAAAAAAAAAAACACATGGAAGAGTGTTATATAGAAATTTCCTCCAAATTAACACACTACATTCTGAAGGAAGGCTAGTCAAGACCTTCTAAATTGAAATACAGGTTCCTTAAGACCCAAGAGGTTCTGAAACTTGTCAAGGCTCAGAAGGTAAACAAGACTGGGGATATAGACACCTCATAACTCTTAGGAGGTTCCTGAAACTTACTGGATTCACAAGGCCCCTCCCCTGGGTTATATAAGCAGAAAAACTGTTTGTGAGAAGAGACCCTCATACCATGGAAGCTGCTTGCCAGTCATGCAGCGAGCTCCGGGGGAGCCGCCTCTGGGAGTCGTCACAAATGCTGGGCTCCTGACGGCAGCTGTTTAGTTGTCCACGCTCCTGTGAGTTACCCATCGTCTGTACTCTTATAAACACCCCCAATAAACTCACCACTTTACTAAGCTAGTCTGGGGTGCAGCCTGGGTCAGCTGTTGGTGCCCTTTCAGGGTTGAATAGAAGTTTGGACCTGTATACCCAGGTAAAGTTAATGCAACAATGAATGATAGGGGAAGACAGGTGACAGTCTCCTATGTGCAAGAGGAGCATGCATCTGCACACCACAGGCATACAACACACACACACACACACACACACACACACACACAATCACCACCACCACACATACTACACACACACCAAAAAAAGGGGGGGGCTAGAGGAATGGCTTGGCAGTTAAGGCACTTGCTTATAAAGCCTAATGACACAAGTTTGATTTCTCAGTACCCAAGTAAAGCCAGATGCACAAAGTGGCACATGCATCTGGAGTTCATTTGCTGCCATGGTTGGAGGCCCTGCCATACCCATTCTTTTTCTCCTTCGCTCTCTGCTTGCAAATAAATAGATGAATTAAAATCAAATAAAAATGTTAAAAAAAAATCAAACAAAATGTATGCTGTTTTCTATGTGCTGCTAATAAGATTACTTTTTTTTTTACTGCTTTTATTCATTTAGTTATATAAAAGAGACAGAGACAGAGACAGACAGAAAGTATGGGCATGCTAGGGCCTCTTGTGTCACTGCAAATGAGTTCCAAATGCATGTACCACTTTTTGTATCTGGCTTTAGATGAGTAGTGGAGAATTGAACCCAAGCAAGTGCCTTTAACTGCTGAGCCATCGCCCCAGCCCCAAAGATGAAATTTTAATGCATTTTTCTACTCACTTAGATTTACAATATTTTAAAATCTTTGTCCTTCAAGTTTTATTTTTTCCTCTAAGGATTTTTCAACCCAAAAGTTTAGCAAATGAAGTATATATACAGTTCATAAACATATTTTAAGACTTTTGGGAAACACTCAAAACAAAAGCTATTTTGAGAGTTAGGAAATAGCTTGTCTGCATATTGCCAAGTGAATTTGGAATAACCTTTCTGTGGGATGCAGTGAAACAGAAAGACAAAAACTTCAACATTTTCAGTTCAAGGTCACAAGGGACTGCAAACAAAAAGTGTTTCTCATCCTGTTAACACTCGGACACACAGAGCATAAAAATTGTCTTCTTTCATTCAAGAAAAAATTTATACACACCAAAGGAAACGTTGACCTTTTTGCCTTTTTGTTTCTCTGGGAGGGTCCCGGATAGATTTTGACCTCTTTTCCTCCATTCAAATGTTTTACTGTGTATTTAATGAGCCTTGGATACCTGCGCTGGCCCACTGTTTGCGTTTCAACCGAGTTGGCAAAGGGACCGGAAGACAGGCCTCCAGATGCTGCTAGGCTGATAGGTAAGGAGACCGCAGTGCCGCTGACCAGCCGCTCAGCTGCAAGCGGCAGGAGAAGGAAAACATTTCACTCACAGCACTTGAAAGGACAATGCCCTTTTCAAAACTGGGCAAAGATTAGATGAGCACTTACAGCGCCAGACCAAAGAGTTTGTCAGGTCAACAGCCTGACTGTAGCTCTTAAGAATTAGGAACTTGGGAGTGGGGAGATGGCTCAGCCGTTAAAACATGCTTGTTTGCAAAGCCTGCTAGTCAGAGTTCATTCCCTAGCCACCCATCAAGGCCAGCCTGAGACTACACAGAGAATTCCAGGGAAGCCTGGGCTAAAGGGAGACCTTACCTCAAAAAACAAAAAAAAAAAACTCTATCCATCCATGTAAGGACAGCACTGTTCGCATCAGTAAGAGACCCTGGTGCATGTGTGCATGCAGACACACACACACACACACACACACACACACAAGTTAATAAATCAATAAATTTGTTTAAAAATAGATAAGTAAAAGGAATTGGGAACATTACCCTACAGAGTCTACATATTAAATCAAATGTTTTGCTCTCTACTTAGAACTCAGATCCCAAGTATTCATTTGTTTATATGAAATCTAACTAATGTCATGGTGCTATAATAATTTAAAATTGAGTAGAATAAGATAAGGAATTTAAAATTAAAACTAAAATGCGTTCTAAGCTGGGCCTGGTGGCTCACACCTGTAATTAGCACCTGGGAGGCTTGAAGTAGGAGGGTTGCCATGAGTCCCGGGCCGTCCTGGACATTCAGAGTGAAACACTGCTTCAGGACAAATAAAAGGGGCCGGGGAGGTAGTTCAGTCAGTGAGTAAGGCATTCGCTGTGAGAGCACAAGGACCCGAGTTCAGCATCTCAGCACCCAGGTAAAAAGGCAGATGCTGCAGCGGACATTTGTGGTCCAGCAATGCACAGAGACAAGAAAAGAGGCAGAGACAGGACAGTGCGCTGGAAGCTCCGGGGCCGGCTCACCTGGTGAGCAGAGCGGTGAACAATGAAAGACCACGTCTCAAAGGAGGTGGAGGTGAGACCCGACACCAGAGAGCTGTTCTCTACCGCCACAGGTAAACTGTGACATGCACAGCTGCACTCACGCACCTGAATGCACACACACCTTGAACGCACAACAGAATAAAAAGAAAATTGCTTTTAAGAAACAACTATCAGGCTGGAGAGATGGATTAGCATTTAAGGCATTTGCCTGCAAAGCCTAATGACCCAGGTTTGATTCCCCAGGACCCACGTAAACCAGATGCACAAGGTGGTGTACACGTTTGCAGTTCATTTGCAGTGACTGGAGGCCCTAGAGTGCCCATTCTCTCTATCTGCCTCTTCCTCTCCTGTTCTCTCTCTCTTTCTCTCAAATAAATAAATAAATAAGTAAAATATTTTTTAAAAAAAAGAAGCAATTATGTACAGAAACAATTTGTTATGGGGGCTGGAGAGATGACTCAGTGATTAAAGACGCTTGCAGAAACAATTTATTATGTCATTTGAACTCCCGAAAGGAATTGAAGTTAAAACAAAGCGGCCAGCTCCCTTACAGGACAAATGAGATACTGTGTGCTCAGTCTGTTGGGCCACGTAAAAACCTACCTGAGGGTTTCCCTGTAAGATGGCTACATAGGAGTCATGCCAATCTAGCCTAGGGAGGGATTTAAGTAAAACCACAGTAAAATAAATTCTTCGTCCAAAAAGTGAAGGTGCATAGGTTTTTACCAGCCACAGCAGAGAAGCAGGAGTGACTAAGGTCTATCAGAAAGGAGGAAACCAGCCAGAATCCCACTGAGACGCTTGCAGGCCCAGACCTGATCCTGGCAGATCCACACGCCTGCCTGGCATATAAACATCTAAAAAAGTGTCCTACATTCTTAGCCAACAGGGAAATGCAAATTAAAACTACTTTGAGATTCGATCTCACTCCTGTTAGAACAATTATCATCAAGAAAACAAATGACAACAAATGTTGCTGAGGATGTGGAAAAAGGGGAACCCTTCTACACTGTTGGTGGGAATGTCGTCTGGTGCAGCCATTGTGGAAATCAGTGTGGAGGTTCTTGAGACAGCTAAAAATAGATTTGCCATATGATCCAGCTATAGCATTCCTAAGCATATATCCTAATGACTCTTCTCACTACCTTAGAGATACTTGCACAACCATGTTTATTGCTGCTGCATTCACAATAACTAGGAAATGGAACCAGCCTAGGTGTCCCTCAATAGATGAATGGATAATAAAGATGTGGTACAGGGGTTGGAGAGATGGCTTAGCAGTTAAGGCATTTGCCTGTAAAGCCAAAGAATCCTGGTTCAATTCTCCAGACCCACATAATCGAGATGCACAAGGGGACGCCTACATTTGGAGTTCGTTTGCAGTGGCTGGAGGCCCTGACACACCCATTCTCTCCCTCTCTTTCTCTCTCTGCCTCTTTCTCTCTCTCAAATAAATAAATAAAATATATTTTTTAAAAAGATGTGGTACATTTACACAATGGAGTTCTATTCAGCAGTAAATAAAAATGAAATTGTGAAATTTGCAGGGAAATGGATGGATCTGGAAAGGATTATACTAAATGAGGTAACCCAGGCCCAGGAAGCCAAACGTCTCATGTTCTCTCTCATATGTGGATCTGAATTACAAATGTTTAGACTTGTGTGTAAGCTGGAACCAAAAATCAGTAGCAGAGGCCAGTAAGCTAGAAAAAGGCTTTAAGGGAAGGAGGAGAGGAAAAGACTTTAGGGAATGATATTATATATATGTGCAAGTAGAAGAACAGATTACAGGGGGTGGCATGGCCTAAGTGAGGCCAGGGGAAGAGATTGAGTAAGATAAGGGTGCTGAGAAGGTCAATAAAAAGTCAACATATTCTGAATAAGATACATGAAAGCCTTCTTTTCTCGACGATGATGCATCCAAAAGCCATAGATTACTACTAGAAAATTTCCAGTGCCAGGGATGGGATACCTTCCAGTGTGTTGTTGGCCAGGGAGGTCCCTGTTGCCTCTGAAACATTACAGGCGATTGCCAAGGCCATTGGTTTCCCATGAGTAACAGATGGTAAGACCCTATTGCTGAAGACTTCACATGCCTGGGCAGCAAGATCACTGAGAAATCAAGCTGGTGCTGAACTGAAAACCTTCTCCCTGTAGACCAGCCAGCTGAAAACTGGAAATGTAGTGCATGCAGCCCTATGGGAGACAGAAGTCATCAGTGGTGGAAACAGTGGACACTGGAAGCCTCAAGTTTGGTCAGACAGGCCAAATGACCGAACACGTGCAACAGTGGCATGTCTGCTCTGGGGGAAACCAACTGCTCTCTAATTGGACTGGAGGCCTGCTCTATGGGAGGGAAAAGAGGCCTAGTGCTTATAATCTAATCAAAAGCCTATGGCAGGGGAGGTCATGATCCTTAGGGTATAAAGCCTGCTCTTATCTGACTAAGTGCATATATTATTCTCACCAAACTGCCCTGAAGGCACTACACTTAATGTTCATATTCATATATTAACACTACTGTCATCTTCGGTTAGAGAAGCTCCTCTTTTCAGATGGTGGTGACCATTGGGATGACCCAAAAGACAACAAAGTGCTGAAAAGAAGAGACAGAGGAGTGTCCAGCACTAAAACATCTCTATCACACCCTCCATGGTTCAGGGTCCATTGCAAAAGAAGTGGTGGAAAGAATGTAAGATCCAAAGGAAGGGTACCACTCCTTACAATGCAACTGTCTAAACAGAAACTGGCCTCGATATCCATGACCTTGCAGTGCCTAGCAATACCTTCACAAGATCCTCATAACAAGATAAAAAGACGATGACATCAAAATAAAAGGGAGACTAATGGAGAGAGGGAGGGGATATGATGGAGAATGTAGTTGTGAAAGGGAAAGTGGGGGAGGGAAGAGAAATATCATGGTTTATTGTCTGTATGTATAGAAGTTGTCAATAAAAAAATAAATAAAGAAAGAAAACCCACCTACATGGGCAAATGCGGCGAGCCCCCTGACCCGCAGGGAAGAACGACCACAAGACGAGGATCCTTCTTGATCACACTTTTATTGGAGAGCTCTTGGTTAACAGAAAGGTTGATGGCGAGGGGCGAGGAGGCGGGATGTGCAGCTACTTTTATAGAGGGAAGTGCAATGAGGCACCCACTGATTGGTTGCTACCAGCTTGCCACCACCAGGCGCCACGGGATAGGCTCGGGACAGGTTGAGTCAAGCGCATGCGCATACCTTGAACACGGTTGGCGCCAAGGCACTGCCTAATATGGAGTTGTTTACCTCAACACAGACAGGAAGCCAGCGCTATCTTGTAATGATGACTGCTTGCAGCTCCCTGCAGTTCCCCCTTCTTGTTTAAACGCAACAGGCAAGGGTAGAGGTCTGATCTCTGATGCTCGAAAGGACATTGTGATGACCCCAGGCCTAGTGGCCAGCCAGGCTGGTGTCACACCCGTCCGGTACCTTTTCTCAGAGATGGGATGTCGGTACCAACCCATATGCAATCAAACATGCCCTCCATGAGGCTGCTAAGAGCTCGCCCCACGTGCAGTACTTTGTCTCACATCCTGAGCGTGATGAGTGCCGTGCTCCCAACACCAACCCTCTGCCCATCCTTGTGCAATGGGCACTTCAGGCCCTAAGGGTGCAAGGGCCAGGGGAAACTAGGTGCTTTTTAGGGCCGACAACCAAATCTGGGGGGAGGACCCACACTCCAAAGCGGCAAGTGCCTGAGAAATGACCACCTTGTCCCGCCTGGTCTGGGCTCGCAGGCGGCAAACCAACCAGAGGCAAAGCACACATCCTCCCAAAAGTATATATGACTTTCTCAATACCCCCAGAAGTATTAAGACGCGTCCAGGATGGTCCGTATAATTTGCAAAAGATATTGAGAAGTACTATTTTCTGCACCAAATCTGGAATTACGTCTCTCTTGGGAAATTTTTCCCCATATCCTATCATCCTTAAACCAACCAAAGGCCTGTTTTCTCAGCCCTATACAAAAATTACGGGGTGAATCAATTGTGAAGCAAAGGGCTCCGATTTTCTTAAAATTCCGATCTTCCCCTAAGCTGACATACGTGGTATCCCCAATCACAGTGGGGAGACCCAGCTCCTTCTGAGTTGTGAAGAAGCGAGGGAAGACCGCTGCAGCATGATGTACTGGCAGGGGCTTAGGAAAGGCTGACAAGATGCCCCAGCGTTGTTCTCCTCTACTGAGTGCCAAGCACTGGAGGGTCAGCATCCACAGACTCGTCCACATCTGGTTTTTCTGGTTTCTCAGGATCATCCTGGCTCTCCAAGCTGTCCTCTAGAGAAGGTCGGACCGTCTTCACCAACCGACTAGGAACCCAGTGGGGTGATTCTTGGTCCTGTGGAAAAACACAAACAGCTCCCCTGGATCTTATTAAAATAGGATCCGGGCCTCTCCATTGACCAGTCAAAACATCTTTCCACTTAACCATCTCCTGTGGCCTGTTAGGCTCTGAGCAATGACGGTCAGCCGCCGGATGGCCCTGACTGTCCAAATTTAAAAAATTAAGAGTAAAGAGTGCTATGGATATAGTCACTCGTGGGACTGAGGGCAGAGCCTCCTCGACTCCCCCTTTTTGTTTTATTAAATAAGACTTTAGAGTGCGATGAGCCCGTTCTATAATACCCTGTCCTTGAGGATTATACGGGAGACCTGTCAAATGGGTCACTCCCATCTGGTGACAGAACTGTCCAAATTTTTGAGAAGTATAAGCTGGTCCATTGTCAGTTTTAAGAATTTTGGGCTTCCCCCAGGCACTCCACGCCTCGAGGCAGTGTTGAATAACATGGGCTGCTTTCTCCCCGGTTAATGGGGAAGCAAACATAACTCCAGAACAAGTATCAATGGAAACATGTAAATATTGTAATTTGCCAAAAGATGGGACGTGAGTAACATCCATCTGCCAAATTTGTAATGGGCGAATTCCTCTGGGATTAAAGCAAGGAGAGACTAAAACAATGTAAACTCAACCACCATCAAACAAACATCAAACTTCTGCAGTTCAAGTTCAATAGCCTTGAAAAGCAGGTTCCTCCTCCAGTCAACTCTTTCCAAAAGTGTTTGCATTTCTATGATAGCCTTTCCTCAGGCATCCTTTCCATTGTTTGAATGTAAAGCAGTTGGAACATCTTCCTTAAGATTGCTAATGTGTTTGACAATAGCAGGTTCAGTAACCTAAAACCAGTCTCAGTGCCTGTAATTTTAACTTGCTTGAGGTTTTCCAGCTTAAAATCTTAAATCTCTCAGTCCAGTATCTCTAGCCAAGCACATCAGTCCATTACAAATTTAACCTTGATTAAACACTCTGGGCCTGGGCAGCAGGACGCAGCCAGCCCTTATGCCAGTAGCCCAGTTCCAACAAAGTCCTCTGCAGTCTTTCCTTCCCCTTAGAAAGCTCAATGAGGGCATAATCATAAACTTCACCCATTTCTCTAAGCTCATCTTGTAAGCTTTTATCCTTTTTTTCCCTTTGTATTTCCTTTTTTGTTTTTTTCCTTTTCCTAGGCCTAGCTGGGGTTTCCCCATTTGTATCTGACTCAGAAAGACTATCCTGATGCCTTGCCAACGCTTTCCGTCCCTGTCTAATAATGTCTGTGTGGCTACCTTGACTTAGACAAGAATGAATAACAAAGGCAATAAAAAACAAAACCCAGAAGGGAAGGAAAACGGCAAGGATCAGATTAAAGTCTAGGTCAGAAAACTGCATGACTGGGGATGACTTACCGACGTCTTCCTCTCCGTGTGTCAAGTTCTGAATCCTCTTCGACCCCTCGCCTGGTGACCACAAGGCTCCCGGCGTCCCGGGATTTCGGCACCAGTTTGCGGCGAGCCCCCTGACCCGCAGGGAAGAACGACCACAAGACGAGGATCCTTCTTGATCACACTTTTATTGGAGAGCTCTTGGTTAACAGAAAGGTTGATGGCGAGGGGCGAGGAGGCGGGATGTGCAGCTACTTTTATAGAGGGAAGTGCAATGAGGCACCCACTGATTGGTTGCTACCAGCTTGCCACCACCAGGCGCCACGGGATAGGCTCGGGACAGGTTGAGTCAAGCGCATGCGCATACCTTGAACACGGTTGGCGCCAAGGCACTGCCTAATATGGAGTTGTTTACCTCAACACAGACAGGAAGCCAGCGCTATCTTGTAATGATGACTGCTTGCAGCTCCCTGCAGGCAAATAAAGATTTGCCAGGATGTGAGCACCAGTCAGGCATTTCCGGTGCTGAGAGCACAGGTGCAGTGGCCTGTGATGGACACGTGAAGGTGAAGAAGAACCTTAAACCGTTGCCTCTGATGCAAAAGGAATTATGCTGAGACCACTGCATAGCGTACATGGGCTGGGAGATGACTGAAAACCTGCCCACTTCATTGCCCAGTGCTTCTCCTGCAGGTCATGTAGGTAAGCTTCCTCCTGAAAGAAAATATCTCAGCTCTCACAAAAGAATCTTTGAAAGAAAATAATCTAACTCTTTCATTATGACCTAGCCTCAGACATGGAAAAAAAAAAACACATTTATTCAAGGTGTTACTAGGAGTATTAAATGTATCCAATATAATACTGAAAACAAAATATTTGTGAATTCATTATTCTATTAAATATAGAAACAAGTATGCTTCAGCTTTCATTTTGAAATTGAGGGGTGGAGGATTGCTTAGTGGTTAAGGTGCTTGCCTGCAAAGCCTAAGGACCCAGGTTCAATTCTCCAGGTCCCACGTAAGCCAGAGGTGCATGGTGGCCCATGCATCTGGAGTTTGTTTGCAGTGGCTGGAGGCTCTGGCACACGAATCTCGCCCCCTCTCATTTAAAAAAAAAAAAAAAAAAAAGGATCTCTTCCCACAATGTAGCTTCTTTGGATAGTAGCAATAGTCTAACTTCCTACAATCAATGATGGGAAAAGCACTTCCCAGGTTTCTAACGTCACACAGATACTTGAACAACAAAATCAGATCTAGGGCTTAGGCCTAAGCTTATAAATAAGGCACCAGAAATCCAGACCTTTCCCTAAGATATAGTCTTGGTCTTGTATGTTTGACCTCAAATCCCTTTTTTTCTGCAATGTTTTTCTTCTTCAAAAGTGGATATTATAGCCGGGCATGGTGGCGCATGCCTTTAATCGCAGCACTCAGGAAGCAGAGGTAGGAGGATCACCGTGGTTTGAGACCACCCTGAGACTACATAGCCTGAACCACAGTGAGACCCTACCTCAAAAAAACAAAACAACAACAACAACAACAAAAGTGGCTATTCTAGCTACCATTTTTCCATAGTTATGCATCACCTAGCATTTATCTGTTTCCATCTTAAGCATGTGTTAGTATTCTGATGATTAGATAACTGATGTTTTATCACCATGTGAATATCTAAGTTAAAAACTACACTGGTTAAAATAAGACAGACTCCTCTAATAGGCCCAAAATTTCTCATGAGTTGAAAGCCATGGAACTTTATTTCTCACACTGGAAAGATCAAAGGCCTGGACTGTGTGCTCAGAGGTCTCTTCCCTCCATCCCCGAGTGCTTTCCCATCCTCTAGGAGAACAGCATCTCTATCCAATTTGCAGAAGCTGAAGAGGAATAGGGAGCAGCCTTCTGAAATGCCCCTCCCAGATATAACACAGGTCCCTTCCACCAAAGAACATAGGAGAAGAAGAAATGAAATCTGGGTGTGTGCTCTAAAGCAGAGGCAGGACCAAGCCTGGGAAAATTTCTGACTACCCCAGGCATTGCTTCAAGTCCACTACCTAAGGCTAAGCCTTCATCAATAGGGAAAATATCAACAACACAGAAATTCTACGTATGCTGAATGTCACAATAAATCACTATTTTTAAACAGTGTATATTAATTAGCAAAAAGGATAAGACTGTAAAGGTAAAATGTGTTATGTAGATAAAATGAAAGGTGGGCCAGAGAGATGGCTTAGCAGTTAAAGGTGCTTTCTTGCAAAGTCTGACAGCCTGGATTCAATTCCCCAATACCCATGTAATGCCATATGCACAAAATGGTACATGTGTGTGTCTAGAGTTCATTGGCAGTGGCAAGAGGTCCCAGCTCCAATACTCTCTCTTGCTCTCTCTGTCTAACTTCTTGTCTCTGTCTCTCTCTGTCTCAAGTGAAGAAATAATATTTTTTCAAAAAATCAAATGCATAATCAAAATTAAATTAATATTAACTTTCATGAACAAAATTTTTACTGTTTTCAGATGGGAAGGGGCATTGGGAATTAAATCCATGGTAAAACAGATATAATATTTGCATCATGATCATGATTTCAGTGTCGTCTGAGTTGGGACATTAATAATACAAGGCAAAGAAGAAAAGACAACTACTTTTGTCAATTTTAAAATCTACATTGCTCTTGTTATATGTCTGAACTAGGATGATTTTCTTATTATATGTATCTCTGATTTATTCTCTTCAGGGGTGTGTGTGTGTGTGCGTGTGTGCACACGTGCATGCACATGCGCTTGTGTCTCTTTGTTTATGATTTCATGGGTTTCATTTTTCTAGTTTTCCCATCTCTGTCAGCCTATTTCCTCATCACAGAGATCAGGTATACCCAACTGAGCCGTGGTCTCCTCGCTCAACAACTCTCCTTGTAGACAAAGCAAGACATGTCATAACCTTGGTCTAATTAAAGCTCAGACACATGAGCACATGCTGAGCAGGACCGGCTCAAATCAACAGGCCACCCAGCAGGAAGGTGAGGCAGAGGACACTAGTTAATCCACAGAGAACGGGATGCTCTTCCAGGGAAAACAGGAGGCACCGTGTTCCGCCATTAACAAGGACACGAAGTGCTGAGCGCTGGAAAGCACTAAATAGTACTGAACTCACGGCTGAAAAGAGAAGGCACGGTCTCTCGTCAGTGGCACAGTGGCTCCTCCCCCGCCCAGTATTCCTCTAGTAGTCATTCTAATAAGAACCTGGAGGGAAAAAAGTGCACATACAGTCACTGTGGAGACACGACTGGGCTTTCCCAATTAAGTTGCTAAATATGTTTAAAGTAAGAGGTTGTCTGGATCTAAATGGATTTGAAACCATGAAAAATTCAGTTATTTTCTAATATCTTCTGACCTTCCAGACATATTTTTTTTTCATTTAGCAAACTTCCTCATTAGTCTTTAACTATTAGTTTAAATTTTGCCAACTGGAAGTGAGCAAAGACTTGCGGATGTGCTTCAGATAAGCGGATCTCAAATGGGAGTTGGTAGGAGAATATCAGAGCCTCTGCAGAGATAGCGGAGCCAGGAATGTGTAGTTTGGAAAAACTCCCCAAACCGATGCTTCCACTCCCCCAGCCCCCTCCTCACTCAGAACTACCGTTGAGTTATTACTTAACAACATGAGAGCAAACCGTTGTCTAGGATGTGGACATCCAAGACAGATGGCTAAAAGACTTTGTGAATGAAAATGGGATTTTTTTTTTCCTTTCTCAAAGAAATTATGGAGAAACAAGGAAATATCAGAAAAACAGTCACTAAAAGGAACCTTGTTTAAAAGACCTATCCAGGTCTGGATAGATGGCTCAGTGTTTAAGAACAGTTGCTGTATAAATATGAGAGTCTGAGAGGGCCTGAGCCAGCCTATGTTAAGTTCCCCAGTACCCACAGCTGGGTGTGCTCATGTGAGTCTGTAACCCCAGTCCTGTGAGGGGGAGGGGTGCGAAGTAGAATTGCTGGCGCTTGCTGACCTAAAAATGGTGAGAATGGAAGCTCTAGGTTGAGAGATTATCTCAAGAAAACGGGTGGATGAGCAAAAAAGAAGAAGACACGTGATGGCCGCCATATGCGCACACACGGGGCGTACACGCCTGCACATCACATCACACATACTTGCACATGCAGAGAGATAGGTGTACGCGCGCGCGCAAAAATAACAACATATTCAAGGGATGAGAATGAATGAGTCTCCCTTTATCTAAGGAACTGGAGGCTGTTGCCACTGGGAGAGATATGGGAAGCAGGGACTGACACAAACTAGATCTTATTCTGCCAAGCAAAGTGTAAGTTCATAGTCCAGGCTGACATAGCAACCCAGACACCTTCCAGACTCATCTTTGCCAAGGCTAGTTCCTGGTGCTGCCAGCCGCCTCCACCTCTTCACCTGAACAACTGCTGGACCCCCACACTTCACATGTAAGTTCTAGGAAGTTAGTAGGAAAGAATAAAGAAGGCCATGCATACTGTCTTCAGAGAATTTCTGCAGGAAGACAGCCTCCAAATTTCCCAGTCTATATACATAGAATCGCCTAGATGTGATGAGACCTGGAAACTTCATCCTCCTTTGTCTTGTTGAATTTTTTAGGAAACCCTCTGTTGCAGCCAGCTTCGCATTGCTAGTTAGAAAGCACCTGAGCAAGAGCAGCTTGTGGGAGGAAAGGGTTTATTTTGGCATACTGACATGAGGGGAAACTCCACAATGGCATGAGCAGAGGGTGGGTGGATATCACCCCCTGGCCAACATAAGGTGAACAACAGCAACAGGAGAGTGTGCCAGAAACTGGCAAGAGGAAGCTGGCTATAACACCCATAAACCCACCCCCAACAATACACTGTCTCCAGGAGGCTCCAATTCCCAAGTTGCCCCAGCTGGGAACCTAGCATTCAGAACACGTAAGTCTATGGGGGACACCTGAATCAAACCACCACACCATCCCGTTAGGATTAAATGCATGTTCTCTTTGCTGCACACCTACCCTACATTCAACTGAACATGGATGGAGGAAAATATATAACAATGTCAAATCTTCAATATCTCTGCATCCTCACATGAATTGGATGGCTTTCAATTTTAAAAAGAAAATCAGAAATGCTACAAGGGACTGGGGAAGATGGTTCAGTGAGTAAAATGCTTGCCACACAAGCATGAAGACTTGAGTTTGGATCCCCAGTGCCCATATAAAAGCTGGGCATAATAGCAGGCACCTGTAATCGCGGTACCACCTAGTGGGCTTGTGCAACCTTGTGCTTGCCTCACCTTTGTGTATCTGGATAACGTGGGATGTGCAGAGCAGAACATGGGTCCTTAGGCTTCGCCAGCAAGCACTTTAACCACTAAGCCATCTCTCCAGCCTATATAAAACCTTTTCAACCCCATTTTCATCCTCAGCTATTTCTCTGCTCCTCATTACAGGAAACCCCCTTGAATGATCTACCATTTGCCATTTACTATTATACACTCTATCCTGAATCTATTTCTGTCAGATTTCCACAGGTAAGCTAAGCTGTTTCTGCCAAGGTCTTCAGTGACCTTCACATTGCTACATTCAAGGTCAGTCCTCAGTCTTAACCTCACTTAATTCATCAGGACTATATGATCCTCCCTGAAATCTTTTGTGCACTCAGCTTAACTCAGAATAACACTCTCCTTGTCTTCCTCCTGTCATAACAGGGACTCATTCTCAGTCTTGCTTTCTACTCTTTGGTATTCTCCCGAGCTCTGTCCTTGGGCTTCTTACACATCCACTCACTCTTGTGGCCCTTTTGGTCACTCACAGGCTAGTGACACCCAACTATACATTCTTACCCTATACTACTTCCTTGAACCCCAACCTATATATCCAACTAGCTCTTTTGACATTCCCTTTCTGATGTCTCATAGGCATCTGACATACCTAAACTGAACTCAGTCATCTACACACATCCAGAATTGTTCTTCTAACAGATGTCTCCATTTTAGTCAAGGCCAATTACATCAGCATTAGTCAGGCTAAGCTGGGTTTTGCTGTGTTGATCATCTGAACGTTGTACTGGCTTCCAACAAGAAAGGCTTATGTCCCGCTACGTGGCCTCTTCATGACTCCTTCAGGTATTGTCCATATCTCTTTCCTCCAGGAGCGAGAACAACAGAACAGAATCTATGTGAAGCACGGTTTCATGGTAGAAGGAAAATGGATCACCAAATGAAATGCTGCCACTTACAGCTTCTGTTCACTTTTCCCTTGATCAGACAAGTCACGTGGCTCCCCAGTTTGAATGGCAGAGGTGGATACCATACTTTCACAGGAAGGGGTCCTATTGTAGCCCGCGTAGTCGTCTCGCCAGCAAGAACGCACGCGGACACCAGGATCCTTCTGCAGCAAGCGTTTATTGAACAGATGAAAGAGGAAGACCCAGAGCCCCGAAATGGCGCCGCTTATATAGCCCCTAGGTGGCGTGTACTCTGCTGATTGGCTGCGCGCTCATATGACGCTCATATGCCCGGGCTGGGCAGTGACTTGGCGCACTGTTACCACTTGCACATGCGCTATTCTCACCAGGGCCGAGGCCGGATGTCAGCGCCATCTTGTAATGGCAGTCACACTCTCTCGGCTCTCCACATCTCCCCCTTTTTGTTTTAATAAGATGACAACTGCCTCATAGCCCAACCAGCGCGGCACCAAACAACCCTATGCTCGATCAAGCAAATTCCTTCCTTGGGGAATAAGCGATCAAGAGCTCACTCCCTCACCTTATCAGGTGCAACGGAGACAAGTCCTCTGAGTGCAAAGGCCAAGGGAGAGACAAAAAGGGGAGTTGACACCCATCCCCGTGCAATGGAATATTGTTCCTGGGGGTGCAAGGGCTGTCAATCTCATATTTTGGTGCTGTAGCCACTTAGGCAAGGGCTGATTAGACTTAGATCTCTCATCGACTCAGTGCAATGGGCTAAACCCCTGAGGTGCATTGACTGAGGGTCTCAGTCTAATTAATTCTTAACCAAATTTCAGGAGAATGATCCCTGTTCCATAGCCACAAGTGCTTGCGCAATAACGACCTTGTCACGTTGCTGTTGAGCTCTGAGCTTGCAGAACAACCAAAGCAGGAACACTAAGCCACAACATAGGGCTGCACCAAACAGCGCCACTCCCACCCATTCCTTAAAGAAAGAGAAGGCTGAAGAAATCCAGGATGTCAGGCCCACAGCTAGGGAGGGGTCAACTCTAGTAGAATAGGGTCTTCATAATGGATCTTGTCCACTTCTTCGGCTCCCGCACAGGATCTCGATGATTCGTCAGGTATCACAAGTCTACGTGTTAGGCGTTCTGGTAGCCAGAATGGATTGTCTTCTTCCTGTGGAAAAACACAAACAGCTCCCCTGGATCTTATTAAAATAGGATCCGGGCCTCTCCATTGACCAGTCAAAACATCTTTCCACTTAACCATCTCCTGTGGCTTGTTAGGCTCTGAGCAATGACGATCAGCCGCCAAGTGGCCCTGACTGTCCAAATTTAAAAAATTAAGAGTAAAGAGTGCTATGGATATAGTCACTCGTGGAACTGAGGGCAGAGCCTCATCGACTCCCCCTTTTTGTTTTATTAAATAAGACTTTAGAGTGCGATGAGCCCGTTCTATAATACCCTGTCCTTGAGGATTATACGGGAGACCTGTCAAATGGGTCACTCCCATCTGGTGACAGAACTGTCCAAATTTTTGAGAAGTATAAGCTGGTCCATTGTCAGTTTTAAGAATTTTGGGCTTCCCCCAGGCACTCCACGCCTCGAGGCAGTGTTGAATAACATGGGCTGCTTTCTCCCCGGTTAATGGGGAAGCAAACATAACTCCAGAACAAGTATCAATGGAAACATGTAAATATTGTAATTTGCCAAAAGATGGGACGTGAGTAACATCCATCTGTCAAATTTGTAATGGGCGAATTCCTCTGGGATTAAAGCAAGGAGAGACTAAAACAATGCAAACACAACCACCATCAAACAAACATTAAACTTCTGCAGTTCAAGTTCAATAGCCTTGAAAAGCAGGTTCCTCCTCCGGTCAACTCTTTCCAAAAGTGTTTGCATTTCTATGATAGCCTTTCCTCAGGCATCCTTTCCATTGTTTGAATGTAAAGCAGTTGGAACATCTTCCTTAAGATTGCTAATATGTTTGACAATAGCAGGTTCAGTAACCTAAAGCCAGTCTCACTGCCTGTAATTTTAACTTGTTTGAGGTTTTCCAGTTTAAAATCTTAAATCTCTCAGTCCAATATCTCTAGCCAAGCACATCAGTCCATTACAAATTTAACCTTGATCAAACACTCTGGACCTCAGCAGCAGAACGCAGCCAGCCCTTATTCCAATAGCCCAGTTCCAACAAAGTCCTCTGCAGTCTTTCCTTCATTGCCATAGTGGCGAGTCTCTCAAGCTGCATGACTGTAAAATTAGCATCTACTCCATACTTATTAACTGATTCAGCAAGTTCCTTAATGAGGGCATACTCTACCGGCGCATGGACGCGGCCTCCATCCGCAGCCTCAAACACCGGGAAGGCTTGTAAGCACCTCCTTCTGTCCCCCTCTGAAAGGAAGGAATCTGAACAATGCTTGCCGGCATAAGGCGGAGGAGCACTGGGAATGACAGGGGCGGCAGATTGAAAAGCCGCGTGGTTCTTATCTCCTATCTTCTTTTGTTTTCGATTTTGCGGTAGCTCATCAAAATAATATCTCTCCTCCCCATAGCGAGCCGCTTCACCATCTAATTCTTCCTCCTCGGAGGGACTAAGATCCTCAGACTCTGAGCTATCAATTCCTAAAGCCTCCAATTCTTTTATCGGATAAAGAGGCCTCCTTTTTGGACTTCTCTTTTCCCTCTCATGTTTCTCTCCCAGGGCGTCTTTTCCCTTGTCTTTTCTTTCTGTGGACTTAGCGTCCGCGGAAAGGCCTTTTTTCTTAGAGACGTCTTTTTCTTTTTCCTCAAGGGCCCCTAACCTTTTATCCCGTTCTGTTTCTGACATGCTGTCTTGTAGCTCCGAATGTGAGGCTCCCATGTTCACAAAGAAGAGAACGAGAGCCACCATCACAATAGGGAGAGCAAAAATTGCTCCTACCAATTTGGATGAAAGATGAGACAAGTCAAGACCAAACATGCCTCTCAGAACCTACCTCAGTCCTGCAGTTCTGAATCCTTCCCCGTGAATGGGGGGTCTCCTCGGCGCCGGCGATGACAGGCACCCGGCGTCCTGGGTTTTTCGGCACCAGCTGTAGCCCGCGTAGTCGTCTCGCCAGCAAGAACGCACGCGGACACCAGGATCCTTCTGCAGCAAGCGTTTATTGAACAGATGAAAGAGGAAGACCCAGAGCCCCGAAATGGCGCCGCTTATATAGCCCCTAGGTGGCGTGTACTCTGCTGATTGGCTGCGCGCTCATATGACGCTCATATGCCCGGGCTGGGCAGTGACTTGGCGCGCTTTTACCACTTGCACATGCGCTATTCTCACCAGGGCCGAGGCCGGATGTCAGCGCCATCTTGTAATGGCGGTCACACTCTCTCGGCTCTCCACATCCTATGCTGAGGAAAACTAAAATATTTGGTAAATAGTAAAGCAACCTATTACATTGGTCCTTTGGTTGCTCCTGCTAAAATTCTTAGCATCTCTTTTTTTTAAGCTAGTCTACAAACTGACTTGGCCACTTCTCAGTGCTAACGTGCTGCCCAGACCCTTCAATACGTTTCCAACTGATTCCCTATTTGACGTTCTAGTCTTGTCTCCAGATAGTATCCAACAGTGATAGTTTAAAACACAAGTCATAGGCTGGAGAGATGGCTCAGCAGTTAAAGACACTTGCTTGAAAACACTGATAGCCTCAGTTCAATCTCCCAGCATCCACACAAAGCCAGATGCATAATGTGGAGCATGTTTCTGGACTTTATTTATAGGTGGAAGAGGCCATGGTGCACCCATATTCATATTCATTCTCTCTCTCTCTCTCTCTCTCTCTCTCTCTCTCCTTAAAAAATCAATCAATAAAATACTTAAAAATTAAAGAGAATAAAAACACAAGATTCTCCTAGGCTTCTACCCCAAACTCTCAAATGGTTCCTCCATTTTATCAGAGTCAACACCATCTCTTTCAGAGGCTTTACAAAAAATCTCACCTGTCTTCTCCTGTGTCATCTTTCTGGATCTCTTCTTCATCTCTAGCTTGCTCTGTTGCAGCCATAGGATGGCTCTGCTGTCTTCACGTGTCCAAAGTGCAGCCCACCCTTGAGATCTGCAGCTCGCTCTTCCCTGAAGTGTGCTTCTCCCAGATCACCTGGCTCACTCCCTCATCTCCTGCAGATGGTAAGAATCCACTTACAACGTCAACCTCACCCCTCACCTAACACCTCTCCCCTCCCTGCTTTCTTGTTTCCCTAGCACTCACATCTTGTAAGTGTCTCATCTATTTCTGTCTTTCTCGCTGTACTAGAATATATATTTCTTGGCTGCATAGGTCTTTATTTAAATCATTATTGTAGTGCTCGCATATAAAACTATGAGTGAATCACTCAGCTTGCAATAAACATTTACTTGATATATAAATCAGTGAGTGACAATGAATATGAAAGGCTTCAAAAAACTTAAACATAGACATCGCTTCAAGATATGCAGAAAAATAAGTAAATGTTGGGCATTCACATAAGTCAAAGAATATTGTTGAGTTGTCTTAAAAATCAGAGAAATCAAAAATAAGAGAGAAAACAACACTTAATAAAAGCACTAAATGTTTTATTTCTAAAACTATAATATTATGGCCAAAGTATTTTATTCATAAGTTGCTTGATTTAAATCCAAATTTTAAAATGTATATACTTTAATTTTTATCTCTATCAAAACAAAAAAAAACTAGTTGACAATTCCACAATATCTGTGCTACTTTGGTTGAAAATAAAAATGCATTTCACCTTTGGCTCCAGATTAAAAAAGATGTTTGGACCAGATTAATCGCCTGCACTGCCCATGGGGGTCTTAACCTCAGCACAGGCATATTTGGGGCTGAGGCATCACTGTTGTGGGAGACTATACATGGGACCACAAGAAGTTGCATTGCATCCGTGTCCTGTGTCCACTAGAGGCTAGTAGCATCTCCCTAGTTGTGACAATAAAATAAATCTCCCCAGATAGTCTCAGATATCACGAGGAGGGTTGGGGCTGGGTCATCACTCCCCTGAGAACCACTGTCCAAGAACGACAATGCCTGGAAAGTGCCCTCCTGCGAGGCTTCAAGCTGTGAGCCATTTAGCACACCCTGGGATGATTACAGAAATATAATACACACAGATCCTTCACTGTGTGATTCAGGGAACGATTGGATTGGCAAGGCTTTGTTGAAAATAGCCCCCATGGTTTTTCCTCTACTATTTCTTTTGTAGACAGATATGACCTGGAAAGTAAAACTTATTAATGCTCTAACAATAGTCTAGAGTTGGCAACAAAAAGGAAGTACAAAGAAAGCTTTAACAGGGAAAATGAAAGAAAACTCCAGGACATGGACAGCAGGCTCTGCAGAGGAGAAGGTTGTGTGTTCCAGAAACTCCATGGACTTCTCTGCCGTGCTAAGACAGGGACAGTGAACCAGGAGGGGAAATCCTACTTGCCAACAGTCTGTTTCTGATTGATTCTACATGGCAGCCTCAACGAAAAGTGAAATAGTTAATTAAAAATAATACTAAATAGGGCTGGAGAGATGGCTTAGCAGTTAAGCGCTTGCCTGTGAAGCCTAAGGACCCCGGTTCATGGTGCGATTCCCCAGGACCCATGTAAGCCAGATGTACAAGGTGGCACATGCGTCTGGAATTTGTTTGCAGTGGCTGGAGGCCCTGGCGTGCCCATTCTCTCTCTCTCTCTCTCTCTCTGCCTCTTTCTTTCTCTGTCTGTCGCTCTCAGATAAATAAATAAAAATAAACAAAAATAATAATAATAATAAATAGCTGACTTTAGTATTGTTATATATTAACATTTCACACAATTCAAAACAAACAGGAAATTAGCCATGTGAACATTAGCTATACCTGAAATATTTAATATTTTTGAAGTTTACTTTTAATATTCTATTTATTGATTTAAGAGAGAGAGAGAGAGAGAAAGAGAGAATGGGCATGCCAGAGACTCCTACCACTGCAAATGGACTCTAGACACGTGGTCCATTTTGTACATCTTGTTTTATGTGGGTACTGGGGAATTGAACCCTTGCCTTCAGGCTTTACAAGCAAGCACCTTTAACCACTGAGAGATTTCCCAAGTCAAAATATTTACTTTCAAGTCTACTCCTCAAATTCTAAAACGTTTTTTAACTCATTGTAAGTCCCTTATAACTTTTTTTAAATGTAGGGGTTTTCCAATGGATTTTAATTTTCAGATTTAATGTTTAAAAAGGTAACAAAATAATTGAAGGATAATGGATTATGCCAGAAATAACCCCTTACCATGTGAGCTTGTACTGACTGAATTCTCTTGGCAATCACACATCTACAAAAGCATTTTGTAATTTTTTTAAGTAAATAGTTTTATAAGGATTTACACTTATAATGTACTGTATCACATTTTTATATTCTGTGTTTCTTTCATTCCAATGAAACCAGTCTAACATTTGACTATTGTCACAGTCAGCTTCACATTGCTGGTGTGAACCCCCAAACTAGACACAGTTCATGGGAAGTAGAAGGGATTCATTGAAGCTTACAGATCCAGGGGAAGTTCCATAATGGCAGAAGAAGCTGGCCCCCTTCCACAAGTGCACACACAGAGAGAACACCCAACCACCTCCAGCACGGCTCCAGCAAGCGCACTCCGGGGAGCCCAGGCAGAGCTCAAGCACTCTGCATTTCTTAGGCTGGAATTCAGATCCACCTCCAGTAATACCTTAGGGCTGGACCCCAGGGTCCTCCCAGTAATATCTCCTCCAGCCAGGTAGCTGGACATCCAAGAAGCTTTAATAAAACTCCTGAATCAGTTGGGGGACATCCATTCCAACAACCATGAAGTATCCCTACATTGAATTCCTCTTTTAACTTCTACACAACAGTGGAAGAAGTGACATGAATCCGTCAAGATGCCCAGGTCCCTGGAAGCTTTATTCCTGAGCGTGGGACACAGCAGCTCAGTCCTTTCAGCTCCGTCTACCCTGTGCTACAGCTACATTCAAAGAGCAAAACCGATCACTTTAGGTTTCATTTTCTATCCTCATCCTGCAGAAAGAAAAATCATGCAAACAGATTACAAAAGAAACAAAGGTCACAGGTAGATGGAATTTTTTTTAATTGATTAAACTCTTGTGTCCACAAATTAGACATCTGTTCCCTAAAGTTAAATATGTCATTACTCTATGTACTTTAACAGACTGGCACTGACATCTACATAAAACGTGACAAAAAGTTTACCTTCATTTGCTTCAAAACAATCTTGAAACATGCTTATATTTTGCATTAAAAATTATTTTAAGGAAGGAAAACAGCTCATGCATAAATAATGTGAATGGAGGCTTTGGATATAAGAAGAGAATTATGAATACAGCTCATATTCTCAGATATTCATTAATAGAAGGTCGTCATTCATCTGTCGAAACTGATTTTTAAAGAAACTGTATTAATAAGACAAAAGGGAAACATAGCTTCCTGCCAACTGGCCTACAATGTGCATACTCTTGAGTGATTCTAAAGTCTGAGCTTTAGTTATTTGGATTTTCGATTGTTTAATCTTTAGTACATAACTCTCAGGGCTAGGAATGCATCTATGAGCTGAGAGAAGCTTCCTGGTATGCTAAAATGAACTGTTTACTTATCTTTGCTAATTCTCTTGTCTAGTTGGGGGACTGGAAGTGTGTAAGGCTCACCTAAAATACTCTACACAGGGGGATAAGCTACATTACCCACATGTGTGCCCCATGTACATCACAGAGCTTTGCAGTTGGCACTAGTCAGTTTAATACTCATCACTACACAGAAAATCCAAGAGCTCTGAAGAAAGTATGCAATGTCTGTGGGAGATAGAAAAGTGGCCCAGGGGAGCCAGGAGATGTATGGCCCAGAGCTAGAATAAGTCAGGGTACTGTGACCCGGTGACTCCCAGAGGCAGTAGTGCACATGGGGTTTTGCTTGCATGGAGATAGTCAGGCATTCAAACTTCTCCCTATCTCAATTAATGTCACAATCCTGAGTCACATCATTTCCAATCACTACCTCCCTAAGCCTTCACAGCCGCTGGCCATCACAACTTGCCAATCATCTCAAAGTGTTTACAAAATAAACCTTCCATTCATTTTCACTGGTGTTGCTATGGTTTAGATTTTATCCTTTTTCCAACCACGCATTATGCCAATCTCCACTGTGCAACATCTACCCTGCCCTGAACAGCCTATTTGCAGGGGGAGAAAGAAAGAAAGAAAGAAAGGAGGGAAGGAGGGAGGGAGGGAGGAAGGGAGGAAGGAAGGAAGGAGAGAAAAAAGGAAGGAAGGAAAGAAAGAAAGAGAAAAAATCCTCTGAAACACAGAGCACTCTCTGACAGGGTAATGTCTGGTGGGGTGCCCTCTGGCAAGGTACTCTCTGGTCAAGTACTCTCTGGCTGCTCCATGAATTAAGGTTGTATAACCTCATTCACCCATGGTCCAAACTTCCAGCAAAATCAAACCTCTTTTTAGCATTCCCCCTAGTCACACAGTACTGATACTATAGCTCTACTGTACGTACCACAATTGGAGGAAAATTGTTTGTCTCTCTCTCTCTCTCTCTCCTCCTAGTAACCATGACTTTCCATTGAGCTCAGGCTGGAGATATCTCTCACTGGTTAAAGGCATTTGTTTACAAAGATTGATGGTACCAAGGTTTGATTCCCCAGTACCCATGTAAAACCAGATGTACAAAGTGGCATAAGGGGTTTGTGGTGGCAAGAGGCCATGGCACACCATTCATTCATATTCTCTCTTTCTTTCTCTCTCTCTCTCTCCTTGCAAATATATAGATATTTTTTAAAAAGAGCTTGGGGGCTGGAGAGATTGTTCAGCAATTAGGGCACTTAATGACAGGAGTTCAATTCCCCAGTACCCATGTAAAGCCAGATGCACAAAGTGGTGCATATGCCTGGAGTTCTTCTGCAGTGGGTCCATGGTGTGCCCCTTCTCTCTCTCTCTCTCTCTCTCTCTCTCTCTCTCTCTCTCTCTCTCTCTCTCCAGGGTGTGGTGGTGCATATCTTTCATCTCAGCAGTCCAGATGTAGGAGGATGACTGTGTGTTCAAGGCCAGCCTGAGTCTACATAGTGAATTCCAGATCAGCTACTTCAAAACAACAACAAATAACTTTCTTATTCAACTTCCTATGTTAAGCTCCTTTAATGTTTTAATAATGTGTTAAAATTTGTTTACTTTTCAAGCAACTGGTTAAATAAAATTTCCCCATATTAGCAACTTCATGTAAAAGTACTTCATTGTTAATTTTCAGTGTTTTTCACAATCTTGATCCACACTCCCTACTACCCTCATTCGATTGGTATCAACTCACTTATAAGAAATTTGAGGAGGGCTGGAGAGATGGCTTAGCGGTTAAGCGCTTGCCTGTGAAGCCTAAGAACCCCTGTTCAAGGCTCGATTCCCCAGGACCCACGTTAGCCAGATGCACAAGGGGGCACATGTATCTACAGTTCGTTTGCGGTGGCTGGAGGCCCTGGCACCCCCATTCTCTCTCCCTCTCTCTCCCTCTCTCTCCCTTTTTCTCTCTCTCAAATAAATAAATAAATAAAATTTTCAAAAAAAAAGAAATTTGAGGAAGAAAGTTATGGGGCATAAAATCTTCACCGAGCAGGTAGGTGTGCAATAACCACCCCTCCCCAATCTGAGAGAGTGTAGTTCTTGGGGGCGGGGGTCATGAAACTTACTCCATCTCAGCATGCAAGTGAAATAAGTGTTGTTCACATAACTTCATTCACCATTTGAAGTGTCACAAAGAAAATGTGATAATAGGAAAAACTAACGGAATTCACATCCTGAAAAGTTGAATCTATGTTCCAGGCGCCATTTATATTTATATCTCCCATGAGAAACAAGAAACTAGCTAGAAGTATAATTTCTTTCCCTCATCAAGATAAGAAGTATGAAAATATCCCTCCCTGGGGTTTTTCCTAAGTGCTGTATGAAAGAGCTGAGAAGCCTAGCATGGTGGCACATGCCTTTAATCCAAGTGCTCAGGAGGCAGAGATAGGATCGCCGTGAGTTCAAGGCCACCCTGAGACTACAAAGTAACCTCCAGGTCAGCCTGGGCTAGAGCAAGACCCTACCTCAAAAAACCAAAACTAATGGGCTGGAGAGATGGCTCAGCAGTTAAGCACTTGCCTGTGATGTCTAAGGACCCCGGTTCAAGGCTCGACTCCCCAGGACCCACGTTAGCCAGATGCACAAGGGGGCGCACGTGTCTGGAGTTCGTTTGCAGTGGCTGGAGGCCCTGGCGCACCCATTCTCTCTCCCTCTCTCTATCTGCCTCTTTCTCTGTCTGTCACTCTCAAATAAATAAATTTTTAAAAAAATTTAAAAAAATTAAAAAAAAAAACTAAAAAGAAAATAGCTAAGAAACCAGTTTCCTATGAAAATACAAGGCTCCAAAATCACAAAAATTGCAGAAAAAAAATCATTCAAGAATATATAGTGTCTATAAGTAACAGTGCTACTTAACATTCAATATTGTTGTAAATATATAACATGTATGTACATATATAGTCAAACGTTACAAAAGCTTGGTTAGCTAAGAAGTATTTGAGGACCTCATTTTATAGGTGAAGAAAATGGAGGAACAAAAGTCTAAATAATTTGAGAACTGTCACACTGTCACACAGCTAGAAAGTGGGGGAGCCTAGATTTAACATGTCTCTGTGCTTCCAAAGTCCATGCACTTAATCACTGCCTAAGCTTTATGGGGTAAGAATAGCAGACAGGAAGAAGGAGAAATAGATGGAGCAAAGTTAATTACTCCATGATAATATGTATTACTTTTGTTGTTCTTTCTATGTTTAAACTCTCTAGTGTTTAGATTGTATAGTGCATAGACTGAATATGAATAGATTTAGTGTATAGATTGAATATGATCATGTATGTGGTACATACCTATATGTGTACCTGCACATATGTTTAACTTCGAGCTCTATAAAATCTTTTTCCTGGGGTGGGAAGAATATACAAATATACACCATATGCAAATACACTGTGAAGACGGAGAAAAAAGAACTTACACATTCTAGAAGTCTTATAAAACGACAAGCTTAGATATCATGGGACTTAAGAAAAATAACCATGATTTTAAAAATCACCCCGGGAACAAACGTGGTGGGACTTCAGGACAGTAATGTTTAAAATCTCCATTTCAGGAGAAATTGAGTCCTCATTAGGGCTCTGAGCCTTTTTCCATTAGCAACGAGGCCTGAGCACCCCGTCCACACTCAAGTGAGAACTGAATTATGACTGGTTGTCGTGAAGAGAAAATAACTATTCCAGGGCAGGAGGAGGGGTGGGCTTGGGGGAGGGCTAGGGAAGGACTGCCATTTAGCTTGTAAAGTGCAGCAGCTGGGGCCTGTTTTCACTAATATCTGACATGTTTCTTTGGCCACCAGCCAAATGGAGCTGTACCCAACACTTCTCCCATCCTTCCTGTGCCTCCAGGATCCTTTGTAACTGCTACTTGAGATTCCAGTCCACTCCAATCAATGCTTCGGTTCCTTCCTCCCCTTAACGTGCAAGCATCCCACCCTAATTAATTAACCTAACACCAGCTTCACCCAGGCCCTTCCCACACTTTGCCCCTTCACGCAGCCCAGAGACATCAGCACATTCCTGACTTCATCGCTTTTCAACTCCCTTTCTGTTAAAAACCAGTGTCCCCTTTCCCTGACCTGGCCTCTGATTTGATCTCACTTTAAAGTATCCCACTTTAAGAGACAGTAACAAACGCTGCCTTTTTCCTGTTTGGTCTGTTTATTCCCATTCACCACGCTTGTTAGAATTAAAGACTAAGAGACTAGGCAGATTCCCATGCTTTGGATATACACATAAACTAAATACTGGATTTGTAACAGAGCTCACTTTACCTATCACTGTGTGACCTTGGGTGAATTTCTTAAGCCCCTGTCATCTATTCAAATACTTATCAAGTGCCCATTTGTATGCCATGTTCCATTGTAAATGCCTGTGCTATAAGTTTAATTAACAGATTAATTTATTAATTACTAAAAAGGCCTGCCCTCAGGGAATCTTACATGTTGGAGAAGGGAGATAGCTGTTAATTAGGAGATGGGTTTAAAAATATTGACAGTCAAGAAACAATATCTAGGATGAGGGGAGGAAAGGGAGTGCAAGGGTTAGGGAGACTGGGAGTAAGAGGGAGGATGGCAACTTGAAATAAAACCATCAGGAGTCACACGATGAAATATTTGGCCAGACCTGAGGAGGTAGGAGAGTGAGCCTTGAATATACATGGGCGGGGGGAGCATTCCCAGTAGAGGAAACACGGAAGGCTGAAGCTCCTGGAGGGCCTTGTAGGGAGTATTAGATTAGCAGAGACTCTATGAATGGCGGAGGACCAGGAGGTGATAGGAGATAACGTCAGAGGAACGGGGAAGTGGAGCGTGGAGGGTCCTGTACTGGACAACAGAGAACATGGCTTGTGCTTTAATTGGAAGTTTGAACCAGGAAGTTTGATTAGAAAAATAACATGCATAGATTCTTAAAACCTCAGCTAATCCCTCTGTAAAATGGGGATAACAATAAGGTGGTTAAACAAGGAGTTTAACATCTGTGGTCCCAGCACTTGGGAGGCGGAGGTAGGAGAGGTGTGAATCAAAGCCAGTCTCAGTTCCATACCAAGACACTGTCTCACCAAAAAAAAAAAAAAAAAAAAAAGACGAGCATTATGGCATACGCCTTTAATCCCAGCACATGGGAGGCAAAGGTGGCAGGATCACCATGAGTTCTAGGCCACCCTGAGACTACAGAGTGAATTCCAGGTCAACCTGGGCTACAGCCAGACCCTACCTCGAAAAAACCAAGAAAAAAAAAAAAAAGAAATAGAAAAACATGATTAAGATCAGTGTGGCTACTCATATTCCAAGGCCACCATTTACCAACAGTTTGTTACTTTATACAAATCAATCTTCTGAAGCCTCGATTTCTTCATTTTTAAAGCAGACCTAAGAGTAGTTCCAATATCATCAGGCTGCGGGAAACATGAGCAGTGCATGTGAGCGCGCTTAGCCCTGCGCCTGGCTCACGGAGACACCTAAAGCATGCGGATGCAGTCAGGCTGCTGAACAAGAGAAACCCTGTGTGTGTGGAACTGGGTGTGCAGGGCAACACGTGAGGACCCCCAGGTCACCTGCTGTGATTTACATTGCCCCTTACACACTGGCTACTTCCAAGGAACTTGGTACATTTTAAACATTTATAATATGTCATTTTAAAAGAGTCAGAGTACCAGAAGTTCACAGATAATTTCTAGATGCCTCCAAACTGACCTCTGCAAAGCCCTCTGCTGGGCACTAGAATGCCACAGGTACTTTGGTTGAAAAGAGAATACACACACGCAAGCATGGACCCTACATGGGAACGCATGCTTTTTTCAGTAATGAGTATTCAACAGAGGGCTTTGCACATGCTAGACAAGTGCCCCACCACTGACCTATACCCCTAGCCTTTCTTTGGTTTTTATTCTTTGAGACATGGTTTCACTAAATTTTCCAGGCTGGCCTTGATTTTGCTCTTATGCCCCAGTTAAGACATTGAACTTGTGATCATCCTGTATTAGCCTCCCCAGAGAGATATACAGATGGGTGAAGATGTGTATATGTATGTATATACATACACTTTCTTAAAGAAAAGAAGTTAGGACAAATTTCTGTGTGTTGCTGACCCCTGTTGGGGGAAAATAAATAAGAGTTGGTGTTGTCAGTAATTGAAAAAGAGCAGAGAGGTTCCCCAGTGAATAATTTATTTGGGAACAGCACAGCATGTATAGCATCAGCAGAGTGTAATAGTAATTTGCAAGCCACCGTAAATGCAGGCATATTCAAAAAGGTTGGGGCAAGGAGGAGGTTATTAAAGAAAAAAAAAGGGGGAGGATTACAGCATAGATATTGAAATTATAATCCTTGGCCAAAATGCTTAATAACAAAAGCTGTGTCCAGCTAGGGTTGAACCACACTGCCTGGGAAGGTGCGACTTGTAGATATATGTTTTCTGAGTTTTGATGACCTCCCTGCAAGCCTGTAGTTCTTGGAGAATCTTCTGTGATAGTTACTGTACTCATTCATCCTTCCTTCCTTCCTTCCTTCCTTCCTTTCTTATTGCCTGGCTTGTTGCATCATTTTATTAGTGTTGACCTGACCAAATCCTTTGTGATTTAGTAACTTTCGTGCTATAGCAGTCTCCCAAAAGAAAGAAATATGAGTTATCAACTCCTTGGTCACAGTTCAGATGTGCAATTTATTCTTATCCTGTACAGTGATTCTACACCTCTGGCTGCAGAGGGAGTTTTGGAGGGAGGTCTAGTGGTTCTACAGTCCTGCCTCCTTACTCAAACATTAGGAGGTTCATATCCCAGTCCTATTCTTGGACATGGGTTACCTTAAGTCTGGTAGATGGGTCTCATCTTCCTCTCATGCCTAACAACACATGTACACACACACACACACACACACACACACACATATACATGTGCGCGCACCAAACAAAGTTCCTCCAAGCACTGGGATTTTTGGAAATCCAACCATACATTCTAATCTGGCTTTAGTAGCCTCCTCACATGACAAAAAGGAGAAAAAGATCTATGGAGAGGCTTGCAGTAGAGTGTGTCCTGGCTCTTTCTTTTCTCTAAGGAGACAACAATTTTCATTCTTAATTTACCTAATAAAAAACAATGATGGGGCTAGAGGGATGGCTTAGTGGTTAAGGCGTATGCCTGCAAAGCCAAAGGACCCAGGTTTGATTCCCCAGGACCCACATTAGCCAGATGCACAAGAGGGCGCACACGTCTGGTGTTCGTTTGCACTGACTAGAGGCCCTAGCACACCCATTCTTTCTCTCTCTCTCTCACTCTCTCTCTCTCTCCCTCTTTCTCTCTCCCCCCCTTTTTCTGTCAAATAAATAAAATGTTTATTAAAAAAACAATGATGTCTGCTGAAAATCAAGTAATAAATTGTTCTTGTCTTGTGTCACTTATAAAAAATTGTGCTACAATACTGAGCTTATCGACATTCCATCACAGATGGAAGGAGGACAAAATCAAAGAGCAAGAAATCAAAGGGAAGACAGACTAGTTGGAAAGAAGAAGGGGTTTAGAAAAAGGAGGATGAGGGAGGGAGACAAAGAAGGTAATAGGAGGGGATTATGATCAAAACACATTATATGCAGGTATGAAAATAATCAATACATTTAAAAACTGTGCTTTTATACAGAGCTAGGTAAGACATTGAGATGGCGTAAGAACTAGGAAGAGGTTAATGTTTTCATATATAATTTAAAATAAAAATAAGGTTAATGATTATACTTTTCAAGCAATACAAAAGATATTTGTATAATGAAATTAAAGCAACTTCTTGTATGACTTGCTAATTCCCTCTTATTTATTTTCTTGCTTGCTTGCCTACTCATTACTTGGTTCCGTGAGAATCCTGTCTCTCTCTGTAAAGAATCCTGCCTTAATTCTGTCTAGCTAGAGTCAATGCTCTAGAATGTTTCCTTGCTCACACATCCTCTGGCCATGGTCTGTTATACTGAAGGACAGTTTTACTCTTCCTTTATTTCAAAGGGAACCATTGAACCATTAAAAAAAGAAAAAAGTAAAGGCAGAGAGAAGCAAAATTTTGATCATTATTTAGCAAATTTACATAAGTGATTAGAGTAATGAAATGTTGAAACACTGAAAATATATTATGTAAAGATATATAGATATAGATAGATAGATAGATAGATAGATAGATAGATAGATAGATAGATAGATGTATGTATATATACACACATAAAGTTATACATTAGAAAGATACAGTTAGCAATCTTAAACTCAGGAATCCTTTATGACTAGGGACAAGTGGAAACTCAAAATGAAAACCATAGGGCTAGTTCCTCAGAAGTCTTTGTTCTCCCCACTGATTTATGAATACTTGCACAAAAAAATTCAAAAACGCAGCCCAGTTGGATCTCACTTAAGGGATCTATTCTGTTCTGTTTTTCCTAAACCTCCTCCAGCCTGCAGAGCTGTTGGGTGGCTGCAGAGAAGGCCCCAGGTATCCACAGGCTTTAACCTAATTTGAAGCTTCTCCTGCCTTGTACTTCTTGAAGCAGGCTCTCTCCCCGGAAGTAAACATCCAAGCTTCCTAGTTTTTAATCTCCTACAGCTACACCCCGCTCCCCTTCTCCTGCAGAGGGCGCTATTTCTACGATGGGGCGGGGGCGGAGGGGACTCACCATCACAGTTTGTGATTGCGATTTGGCTGCGAAGGACCTGTCTGGGGTCTGTGCCCCTAGTTTTTATGCTGCCTCTGGTCCTTTGTCTCTGCTTGCGTGCCCATCCTCTGCTGAATCAGGGCTGAGTGCCAACCTCGGCCCTCTGGGTTTGGCTCCATGCAAACTTCATAGCCCAGGTAAGTGTCAGGTGCTCTGGGGATCCCAGGAGCACCCCAGCGGAGCGTGGCATTGGCTGCTAATCTTTTCAGAGCCCTATGTGGGAAGGGACCCTTGGCTCTGGGGTTTTTCCGCAAGGATAAAATGGGGACTTAACGGTCCTCTCCCCTTGCATCCTTACCTGCGCACTCTTCTCTCACTCTCATTAAAGAGAGGCAGAGGGTCTCCTTCCACGTTTCAGTCTTCCCAGGGCCACCACGCACTTCCTTTCAAATAGCTACTTCCGCCCCTCTGAGGTGTCAATAAGATGGGTGAGGAACAGGGAGAGAGTGAAGACCTGGCTGGAAAGTACTTCCACAACATCATACCTCTTAGCTTCTAGGACTTTCCTTTGCATTGACCAGGGCTTTCCCACTCCTGAACGCAGTGAGGTAGGCTAGCAACGGCAGGTAGCTGTTTCTTGGCTGTCAGAAACATGGTGTAGTTGTATTTGGGGTTTTGTTTGATTTGTTTTTGCTTAAAAAGAAAAATGAGTCCTCTGCCTATCATTTTTTAAAGTATATCAAACATTCACATACACAAAATTCATCCATCGACCAAATTACAACCAGTTCTACAGAACTGAAATCACAGAAAAGTGTTAAAGTAGAAAACAATAACAAAAGGGAAATACAAACAGAAATTACCCTAAAAGTACTCTACTAAATATTTATGTTTATGCCTATAGATTAGTGCTGCTCTCACCTTTGATTAGAAAACTCAAGTGCAAGCCGGGCGTGGTGGCACAGGCCTTTAATCCTAGCACTGGGGAGGCAAAGGTAGGAGGATGGATCGATCGCAGTGAGTTCGAGCCACCCTGAGACTACATAGTGAATGCCAGGTCAGCCTGGGCTAGAGCAAGACCCTATGGCGAGCGGACAGGGAAGAACTCAAGTGTTGAGAATAAGTGACTCTTGCGTGTTAGCCCTTAATGAGATGGCCCTATCATAATCTCCTAAATTCAGGGAACAGAGCATGGGGAGGAGTGCCTTGGAACACTGTCTTCCAGATATGAAGTGGCTGTCGCATTTGTGATCTCACAGTGACTGTCATTATCTGCATGAGACCTGCTTATTACTGAGCCCTTTAACACTTTATCATGGATGACGGAGGAGGACAAAAAAACCTAGAAGAGAGACTAGCTGGAAAACAGAAGCAGACATCCCGTGGGACTGGCTGGCTAGCCAACCTAGCCTAATTAATGAGCCCCCAGTCAATGAGAAGGGCTCTCTCAAAGGGGCGGACACTTTCTTGAGGACAATGTTGAGGTTTGTCCTCTGAGCTCTGTACATGCACACACATGTGCACGCTCAAACATACATCCACACACATGCATTAAAAAATCAATTGTGGCCTGGCATGGTGGTGCGCGCCTTTAATCCCAGCACTCGGGAGGCAGAGGTAGGAGGATTGCCATGAGTTCGAGGCCACCCTGAGACTGCATAGTGGATTCCAGGTCAGCATGGGCTAGAGTGAGACCCTACCTTCAAAAACCCAAAAAAAAAAAAAAATCAACTGTGGAGCTACAAGTGGATTTTGCTGCTATTCTTGACTCTCTCTTGTCTTTCCTTTAATGGCCCTTTTAGAATTCTCCTGTGGTATGACATTTTGAATGTCCAAGTTGTGAACATTGCAAAACATTGATAATAATTATTTTCAATGCAAAGAAAGATCAGATGTAATAACATAAGATAGCCTTGTTTGAGACCCTCAAGTTGCTTAAATTTTAAGTAGTATATATTTTTACAGAACTGGCTTAGAATAAGCATGGAAACAGCTTTTATGCTCTCTCCTGAAGCCAAAATACAAATGCAACTCGGCACATTTTTTATTTGAAAACAGTTACAAATGACATGCGAGGCATAAATGTTGGGCAAAAAGCTATAGTTAAGCATTGTGGGTTTAAAAAAACTGTGCATTTTTAAGTCAGAACCCATTTGGGAACCAGTTCTTTATCTCTAATTATTAAGTGGAAAACAAAACCAGAAAAAGCATTGTGAAAGTCCTATATTTTGAGTAAACCCTTGGCTAGATGTCCATGACAACCTTTCAAAATCTAAACACAATGGATCAACAGCCTATGTAAACAGTCATGCAGAAGTGAAGAGGATGCTTCTGTTTAGACTAACAAAAAAATGGGAATATTGGCAACTGGATAAGATGTGAACTAAAATGAAAGATGCAAATGCATCCTAGAAGAAAGCATTGTACACAGAAGCTTATGTGTTTGGAATATGTCTGCTTGGATTAATGTTTTCCTGCATGTGAAACTGGTTCAGAACAAATACTCCAGCTGTGATGAGGAATCCACAGTAAGGTACTTAGTCACTTAGAGCCATGTTATGAAAGCGTTTTGGAAAAATATTGTGATTAAAAATATTCTTGAGGGGCTGGAGGGGTTGCTTAGTGGTTAAGGCACTTGTCTGCAAAGCCAATTCTCTCTCTCTCTCTCTCTCTCTCTCTCTCTCTCCCCTCTCTCTCTCTATCTCTCTCTCAAATAAATAAAAATTTTTTTTAATTCTTGAGTTTCCAACTATTGTATCTATAAAATTTTGCCCTATGTGAGAAAGGATAATGGAACCTCAAAACAAATCCAAATTTCCAATGTTTGCAAGATATGTCAGCAATAAATTTCATAGGAAAAGTGAGTGTCTTTTCTGGCATTCTACTGAGGGCACATGCGTGGCTTACATGTGCCTCTGGAAAAGTGTATTATTCACCTGTAATTATGAGGCTAACATCCACCTTGGAACCTGCTTTGATATGGGACAAAGGGCTACTGGATGTGTATAAGCAGGTAGACATAGCCACTCTTGATAATTTGCCTTCAGAACGGGGGGTAGTGTGAGAAAGACATCATAACTATAAACACGTCCTCCTTGACCGTCCAGCAGGATTCAACACTTCATTAACACACATGATGGCATCAAATGTTCATTTGACTTCAGAGTCCTATCAGAGATCTAGCTGATGCTTTGGGAACTGTGTAAATGATCGGAAGTGCATTATAAGTCTGGAGCAAAGGACTCTGTTGTTTTGGATTTGGGGTTTTAGCTTTGGGGCATGTTGTTATTGTTGTTGCTTGTGCTGCTTTTTGCATGTGTGTGGAGGAGTGGCATGTACGTGCGTGTGTGTGTGTGTGTGTCTGTGTGTGTGTGTGTGTGTGTGTGTGTGTGTGTGTGTGTGGCTAGAGGCTGACTTTGGACATTGGGTGCCTTTCTCAGTTGCTCTCCACCTTGTTTTTGGAGATAGAGTTCTCACAGACTGAAACTAGAGCCCACCAGTTCAGCTAAACTACCATCCTGAGAATCCTCCTGTCCCTGCCTCCCCAGGGCTGGCATTATAGGTGGGCTAACATATCTGGCTTTTAAGTGCATGCTGGGGATCCAAACCCAAGTCCTCGCGCCTGAGTGGAAGCGCTTTACCCACTGAGCCATCTCCCTCACTTGTTTTTTTTTGGGGGGGGGGGGAATTGTTGTTGTTGTTGTTGTTGGCAATTTGCGGCAGGTTTCTTCTCTAGCCCAGACTGCTCTGGAACTTATTGTGTAGCCCAGGCTGGCCTCAAAATCATGGGGATCCTCTCCAGTGCTGGAAAAGCACTCTGAGAAGGCACTATCACTTCCAGCTATCTAAACCTGGCCACATGCTAGCTGTGGGGTCTCAGCTAGAGAGCATTTGCTTGCATGCAGTATGCATGAATCCCTGGGTTCAATCCCCAGCATCGCAACATAGAAGAAAGCAGGTCCCGGGAAAGCCCACTGAGCCAAGGCCGTTCGCTTTCTGCTGCATCTTTTCCCTGATTATTCACCTATGATAACATTGGCAGTCTCTACTTGCCTCTTTCTCTCTCAAATAAATAAATAAATAAATAAAATATTTAAAAATGAAGAAAATCTGAATAAACTGTAAATTAAAAAAAATGGCAACCCACATTCTTAATCCGAGTTTCCTAACTTTGTCTGGCATTAAATACTCCAAGGTGAAGTTTTTCATTTCCCAGTGATGACATCAAATGACATTTCAGGTATAGGAAGGAGGACTGTGCCTCCTCAGAAATACTAGTTGGCAATCCAGGTTACCATCTTGTGAGACTTCCTCTTCTTGGTTTCTCAGAGACCTGCAGGGCCAGGTGGTTTGTGTGAAGCACTAGGGGACAAAACCATGTGCATGAAATGTGCAGCCACTGTTCTATTCTACCCGCTGCCTTCTGAAAAGAACACCAGGTGTGGCTTCTCGAGACTTCTCTCAAGATAACCTGGACATCTCAATATTTATGTGCCTCTTCCAGATTTTTAAATACTAACATGGATTCAAAATTCCTATAATCCTGTGGTGACCTGCACACCTCACACAGTAGCAAATGCTCCCCAAATCTGTAAGCTCTGGGACACGAGCTTTGTGAAACCATGTTTGGCCATGTATCTATGGGATGTTGGACGTGTAGCCTAATGCCAGGCTCCAGTGAACTCATATGTAGATGGTTGAGAAGGCCATCTTAGTAACAGCCTCTGAGTCCAGTTCTGAGTAATAACCACCTTCCCCTCCAGCCAATTCCAGCTCTCAGATAAGGAAGGGCATGCCCTCAGGCATGCCCACTAACAAAGGGTCGCAGAAATCTCAACCTAACAGGATCCTTTGTAACTGGCTTTTAATATTCAGCAGCATACTACTTTTTTTTTTTTGAGGTAGGGTCTCACTCTAGTCCAGGCTGACTTGGAATTCACTATGTAGTTTTAGGCTGGCCTCAAACTCACAGTGATCCCCCTGCCTCTGCCTCCCAAGTGCTGGGATTAAAGACATGTGCCACCACACCCAGCTCATAGTACTATTTTTAAAACATACTCTAAAAGTAAAAGGTACTGTCAAAGGAAACATGGACACATGACTCAGCAAAATGGGTCAGGGGTTAAATGTACTTCCTGGGCAGTGATGAGGGCCTGTGGGGGTCTGAGACCACAGAAGTCCATCAGAGTTTGAATCTACACAACCTACATAAACAGCTGGCTGAGCATGGCCGAGAGCACCTGTAACAGGGAGCACAGACCTGGAATTGTTGGAGCTGGAGGAGGGGGAGGGGAGGGCACAGACACCCAGGATTTACCGGAGCTCCTTGCTGAGATGGCAGGGACCAGGAATCTGTAACAGACTGACATAATTATGGGGGTGTAATGGTTTGAATTAGATGCCCTACATAAACTCATGTGCTTTGAATGCTTGGTTCCCAGCTGATGGCAATTTGGCAGGTTGAATGTTAACTGGAGGAGTTGTCTTGTTGGGGGACAGCATAGCGGGAGGAGCACAATTGGAAACACAGAAACTTCGTCGCTGGTTATAAAAGTCACATTTGGAGCTACAGGGTCTTACGTTTGTCTTGCTTGTTTGAGATCTTGCATTGGTTCAATCTCTCCTTGCTTTGCCTAATGCCATCTTTTGCACTGTGAATGTTTACTGCTCTGTTACGTCTCTTTGGTTTTACAGCTCACAGTAAAGAGACAGTGGACTATGAGGATGTTTGAACAATGTTGGGATTGATTTCATTGCATTTTACATCATGGATGTCATCAGTTTATGGGATCCATGAGCAGAATGTGGTGGTTTAAATCAAGTGTCCCCCACGAAGTCATGTGTTTTTAATGCTTGATTCCCAGCTGATAGCGATTTGGGAGGTGGAGTCTTGCTGGAGGAGGTGTGCTATTGGGGGGCAGATGCAGGGGTATTACAGCCAGGTCCCCTTCACTAAAGTTCAGCTCACTCTCCTGCTTCAGTTTTCCACCCACTGTGGCAGAGGTAACTACAGCCTCTCATCACGCCGTTCTTTCCCCTGCCATCAAGGAGCTTCCCCTCAAGACAGTAAGCCAAAATAAATTCTCTCCTCCTATGCACTGCGTTTACTCAGGTGTTTTGTGCAAGCAAGGAGAAGGTGAATGACACAGAGGAGGTGAGATGGGGTGGGGGGTATATAGACATTCTGCTCTGGCAACCTCAAGCTAGCTCCTGGTGCTATACAGGGGAACATACACCATACACATGCATACAGCACACACAGCATTACACATACAGAGAGAGAGAAAGAGAGAGAAAATAAAAAAAAAATACAAACAAAATTTAAAAAGGTAATCAGAGTCTGAAATGGTGGGACATAATCCCAGCATCCAAGAGGCTGAAACAAGAGGATTGAGTATAAAGCCAAGAGGTACATAGCAAGAATCTGATTTTCCTGAATTTTTATTTATTTGAATGAGAGACAGAAAGATAATGACAGAGAGAGTATGGGTGCACCAGGTTCTCCTGCCGCTGCAAAGAAACTCCAGACACATGTGCCATTTTGTGCATCTGGCTTTATGCAGGTATGAACCCAAGCTGCAAGACTTTGCAGGCAAGTGCCTTTAACCACCTTTCCATTGCTCATCCACTTGTTTTCCTTGAGATGACCTCTCCTCACTGATTCTAGAGCTTTCATTTTTTGCAAACCCCAATAATTCTCCAGTCTCTGCTACCTATGGGACTAGGGCTACCGACATGCATGACCACACCAGCTATTTACTTGGGTTCTGTGAATCAAACTGAAACATCTCAGGCCCTCATGCTTGTGCAAGAAAGGCTCTGAACCACTGAACCATCTCCCCAGGCCTCAATGTACTCTTTAATAGCTTTCTTTACACATATATTTATTCAATAAATACCAAATCCTTAAAGGAATATAAATACAGTTATAATGATAAGATCAACTTCAATTCACTTTATTCAACATAAGCACAAATGTTTGTCCAGATTATAGTGCTGTGAATCAAAAACAAATGTAAAGAAAGAATCTTGGGTTATTACCTTGTAATAACCTTCAAAATATAGAATTAAAATGGATCAAAACACAAGCATTACATACATCATAAATGGTGTCATTTAAATATTAGGGGAAATATCAGAGACTATAAATGTCTGAATAATAACTCCAGAAAGAATGACAGGAAATGTAGAAGGTTCACCACAACTAAATCGGAAAATTCTTAAAAGTGTATGTGATTGGAAAGAGCAAACGAAATATAATTCACATTTTAGTATGTAGGAAATAAATATTTTTGTTAGCCATAGGTAAATACAATAACAAGCATATGTTAATATTGAGGTAAATGCCAGTATTTTGAACCGTTCTCTCTACTAAAGCTCTTGCTAATTAAAACTCAATTTAAAAATGAACTTTTATTGGTTGAGGAGATTTCTCAGTGGGATAGAAGTGATTGTTTACAGAGCCTGTAGGCCTGAGTTCACTTCTCTAGTACCCCTGTAAAGCAAGATGCACACAGTGATGTATGTATATGGAGTTTGTTTGCTGTGGCAAGAGGCCCTGGCATACCACGCTCTCGCTTCTTTTCTCTCTCTCTCTCTCTCTCTCTCTCTCTCTCTCTCTCTTTCTCTCTTTCTAAATAAATAAATAAATTTTTAAAGAAATAAGTAAAAATGAACTATTATTTTGGAGTTTACAGTGCTTAAATCTCTGTTCACATTTTTCCGGAGTTCTTTAAGTATTAAAATAAGTGACCAATGGACTGCTTCACATCCAAGAAATGGGACACGAATACTAGGGAAGATGATAAGTATTTTGAGTCTCCTGTTCTCTGGCCTCCCCTTGCCCCTTTTCTCTGCCACCCCTCCCCCCCCTTAAGGTTTCACTCAAGCACAGGCTGACCTGGAATTCACTATGTAGTCTCAAGGTGGCCTCGAATTCAAGATGATTCTCCTACCTCTGCCTCCCAAGAGCTGGGATTAAAGGCATGTGCCAGTACGCCCAGCCTCCCCTCTTATCTTTGTGGTGCTGGTAGTGGGGCCCAGGACCTGCAGAAAGCTAGGCAAGCTCTCTTCCTCTGACGGCTCTCCGGAACTCCTTGGCCTTTTCCTGACCAACACTAAATGCTACAAAATCGCCTGACCTAAAGTGGATGGTGCATGAAGCAAATGTGGAAAAAAACTGCTTTTACATACAGCAAGAGACTGAGCTGTTTCACTCAGAAAAAAAAAATTCCCTCCCCATCGGTAGTCCTCAAAGAGCAATACAGACTTTATTTCCAAACCAGTTTCTATGTTAAAGGTTCTTAATAAAGTTTGGTTACTTTAAAAGTAAAACTGCAGAAAAACACTAGTGGACACAATCTGTTCATGTGCTCACAGTCGACTCTCAAACTCCTGTGAAACACTGTTGCACTCTACAAATCCAACAAGGAAAAAAAAAAACTACTAAAGATGCTGGTTCAGTAGTCTCATATTTAAATATTTATTAGACCCACTGGAAGTTGAGTAAGTTTTTACATGGTGTAACCAAGCTACTGGTAAACTTTCCTGCAGGGTATCCTGCTCCCTACTCCTAAGATCAAACATGTTAGTGATATGAAGCCATCGGCAATGCAGATCCTTCCTTTGCCCATCCCAAATAGTCTTTTTTGGTTTTTTCCAGCTTAGAGATTCTTTTTATTTATTTACAAGGTAAGATTCTTTTTTTTTCTTTTTATTATTATTATTAACAACATATTTTGTATGGACACATCATGTGTTGGTTCCTCTTTTCCCTCGTCCCTGCCCCCATTCCACTGGGGACGCTCCTCAGTGGGGTTGCAGGTATTCCCCATGAGGTTGTGGGTTATGCATTGTGGGAGCAGCAGTCAGTTATTTTGGGGGACAGAATGCCTCTGGGCATGATGTCTCAACCTGTGGCTCTTACAATCTTTCCACCCCATCTTCTACACAATTCCCTGAGCCACGGTGGGTGTTTTAAGTCTACTTCAGTGATGAGCTCTTAGGAGCCTCTGGATCTCCGCTTTGGTAGGTGTTGAGTGTCCTCAGGGTCTGTCTCCTTCACCCTGGCAGTGATGATCAGGTTCAGCATGGAAGCAGCACTCTTGCTCGTCTCCCCAATTCTTCTGTGGATTCAGCTGTGGCTTGCCTGAAGTGCGAGGGACAGTTCCCAAATATTCTTTACCATTGATCTACATATCTGTTTTATCTATTTCTCTGGAGAATGCCATTGGAATTTTGATGGGGGTTGCATTAAAAGTGCAGATTGCTTTTGGTAAGATTTCCATTTTGATAATATTGATTCTTCCAATCCAAGAACAAGGGATGTCTTTCCATTTCCTAGTGTCTTCTGCAATTTCTTTCTTGAGTGTTTTAATGTTTTCATTTTAGAGATCCTTCATTTCCTTAGTTAGGTTTATTCCAAGGCTTTTGTTTTTGGAGGGTTTTGGCGGGGGTGATGCAATTGTGAATGGGAGTGATTCTCTGATTTCATCCTCTGTGTGTTTGTTGTTAGCATATAGAAAGGCTACTGATTTCTGTGTGTTTATTTTGTATCCTGCTACATGGCTATAGGTGTTTATCAGCTCTAAAATGCTGGAAGAGTCTTCAGGGTCCTTTATGAATAGAATCATGTCATCTGCAAATGATGATAACTTGATCTCTTCCTTTCCAATTTGTATTCCTTTTATGTGTGTCTCTTGCCTTATTGCTATATCCTTATGAAGATTTACAGGACAAAATTTTTTGTTTTCTGTTTGTTTTTTTATTTTTTATTTATTTATTTGAGAGTGACAGACAGAGAGAGAGAGAGAATGGGTGCACCAGGGCTTCCAGCCACTGCAAACGAACTCCAGACACGTGTGCCCCCTTGTGCATCTGGCTAACGTGGGTCCTGGGAAATAGAGCCTCAAACCGGGGTCCCTAGGCTTCACAGGCAAGCACTTAACCACTAAGCCATCTCTCCAGCCCATTATTTTCTATTTCTTGAGGTAGGGCTGTCTAGCCCTGGATGACCTGCAATTCACTATGTAGTCTCAGGCTGGCCTTGAACTCAAGGTGATCCTCCCACTTCTGCTTCCTGAGTGCTAGGATCAAAGACGTGCACCACTACCCCCTGCTACAAGAGAAATTTCAAAGCATCTCATCCATGTTGTTTGCAGAAAGCAAGAGTGTGCTGTACACAGTCTTTCAGGATTCCGAAGTAAAGGTACTTCAAATGCTTGGGCTAACCCTCCTAGACCCAGGCTGCTCTCTTTCATTTTCAGAATGCAGCATGTTACGTCTAATGCTTTAAAATGTTCTTAAGTGTTTTGAGATGCAGTGGAGATGTGTAAGTGGATGTCATTCCAAGAAATGTGGATTTTCTGACATTTCCATTCTTTTTTTTTTTTTTCATTTTTAAAGGATAAAGAAACCAATACTTTTTTGTTATTTTCAAAGGATAAAAAAAAAATGTTCATTTTCTTCCTGTGGATGTCTTCCTTCTTATTCAATGGCACATCTCATCTGCCCAAGGCAGTGCAGAGTAACAGATTTAGCTGCATGTTAAGAAGAGAAATTCCTCACACCCTTGTTCTTGCAGATGGTCTTCTTGGCAACTCCTCTTATCAGGAAAGCAGCCGATCCATCTTCTTTTAGTATATCCTATGGGTTGATGGCAGGAAAAAACAAATAAGCCTTGCTTGATAATTTCTAGAAGTTTTTGCAAGTATTCACCACAAAAATCTTGTGAGATTGAATTGTTCAGTGAATATTCCAAAATGCATGCATATTTTTAAACTCTGACTCCAGTGAATTCTAAAACATGCATGGTGGTACTTACTGGAAACTAGAAGTTGCAGTACACATTTTCCCATGTAAGCTGGAGGTGATGGTGCAGGCTGCTTGTCCTGGCAGGTTTTAGTGATGAAAAATAAAGAAACTGCAATTTCTGAGGGCAGTGTGCTTTCATTTCACAAGAATGATACAAGCAGACTGAATAAATAATTTCCCAGCTTTCCATGATTCTCTTCTGGGGAAAAAAAGGGGACTATAAGTAAAACTAATTTGTTTTTTTCTTGTTTTAGTACATACTTTGAAATGCACCAAAGGAGCAGGTAATTTTTCAAGGGCCATTTCCTCTAATATAAGACAATGTGTTCTGGGTGTGGCCCTTAATCCCAGCACTCAGGAGGCAGAGTTAGGGGATCACTGTGAGTTCCAGGCCAGCCTGGGCTATAGAATGAGTTCCAGGTCAGTCTGGGCTAGAGTGACATCCTACCTCAAGGGGAAAGAAAATTAGTGTGTGTCCTTTGTCATGGACTGGATATATTCTGTCCAGAAATAAGTGTTGGCCTATTTGTTATATATCTTTAAAAAACATTTTAATTAAGTTACTTTTTGACAGAGAGAAAGAAAGAGTCAGAAAGAGAGAGAGAGAGATAAAATGGTGCCAGGGCCTCTAGCCACTGCAAATGAACAACAAATTCATGTACCCCACCTTGTGCACCTGGCTTTCATGGGTACTGGGGAATCAAACCTGGGTCCTTAGGCTTCCTAGGCAAGTACCCTTACCACTAAGCCATCTCTCCAACCCTATTATATTTCTTAAAATGTTGACTCAATTTACCTTTCTGGAAGTGGTAAGCTGTTTAAGAAACATTCATTTGCATGCCAATATTGCTCAATCACATTCTCCTTCCATTATATAAGAGATAGAGGGTTACATGCTCAACAAATATGAAAAAAAGCAATGCCTTGTATAGGAATGGCATATACAGCATAGAGAAACTTATTAAGAAGTGAATCATTATTCTATATATTTTTGCAACTTTAAAATTTTCCAAAATGGATTAAATACACCTATTTTTAAAAATAATTCAAGGCTGGAGAAATGACTCAGGCATGCAAAACCTAATGACCCAAGTTCAATTCTCCAGTACCCACATAAAGTCAGATGCACAAAGTGGCACATGCATCTAGAGTATGTTTACAGTGGCTAGAGGCCTTAGTGCTTGCTCGCTCTCTCTCTCTCTCTCTCTCACTGTCTCTTTATGCTTGCAAAAAATATATATAAATTTTTTAAATACTTTATTTGTTTGAGATGGGGGAGGAATAATATGAACTGGCAAGGGCACAGATTCTAGCCACTGCAAATGAATTCCCAACGCATGCACCACTTTGTGTATCTGGCTTTATATAGGTACTGGGCAACTGAACCAGGGCTGTCCAGTTTTGCAAGCAATCAAAAACATTTTTTGTTCAAAAAAAGACTTCAAGTGGGTGGGATGAAGGCTCAATGGCTTGAAAAGTTGCCAGCCCAGGTTCAATTCCTTCCCACCCGCATTTTATAAGTCAGAAGCAAAGTGGCACATTCATCTGTGATTTCCAAAATACAGTTCATTGGCAGAGGCAAGAGTCCCTTTCTCAAGCAAAGTGGGGCACAGACATGAAGCTGCCCTTTGACCTCCAAACACCAACCATGCCCACATGTATGTGCACATGTACACACAAAGAAATAAATGAAATTTTTATAAGAGCCATTTTAAGTTAAAAGATATAGTTTATATCTCAGTTTAGAATATGGGTGTGATTTAATCAAAATGTCACACAAGATAAAGGAAATTGAAAAGCCCTCAAGTTCTATGAATCTCGTGGCCTTAATTCTAAAACTCCCACAATTCAGGAATGAACATGTTTTCTGTGAAATAAAGCAAAGTCTTCAATGAGTCAGTGATATCTTTCAGGATGTTATGATTTTTAACCATGTTACCATAGTTGAGTCTGACTAACAAGAATCCATCTCCTTTAAATTATTCCTTGCAAATTGGAAAAAAAAAATCTACTTTTTCTGAAACATCTCACAAAATTCAGATTTTTCACAAAAATGGCTCTGATACTCCAAAAGTGGATTATATTTGCATGTATATTTATTAACGATTAGGAGCTAGATAGAGACAGCCACCAGGTCTTCAAACTGTTCTGTACAATGTAACCCTTAATACTGTTGGAACTGCCAGTTGTCTTAAAAGTAACAAATGGGGCCAGATGTGGCAGTGCACACCTTTAATCCTAGCACTTGGGAGGCAATGGGAGGACAATTGCCGTGAGTTTGAGGCCACTCTGAGACTACATAGTGAATTCTAGGTCAGCCTGGACGAGAATGAGACCCCGCCTTGAATAACCAAAACAAAAGAAAAAAGTAGCAAAAGGTTGTTTGCTGCAGATTTTGAATTCCAAAATGGCCTAGCTCCAGTGTAAGAGAAAACCACCCTAGCTCCAGTGCAAGAGAAAACCACCCTAGCTCCAGTGTAAGAGAAAACCACCCTAGCTCCAGTGTAAGAGAAAACCACCTAGCTCCAGTGTAAGAGAAACCACCTAGCTCCAGTGTAAGAGAAAACCATCCTAGCTCCAGTGTAAGAGAAACCACCTAGCTCCAGTGTAACAGAAAACCACCCTAGCTCCAGTGTAAGAGAAAACCACCTAGCTCCAGTGTAAGAGAAAACCACCCTAGCTCCAGTGTAAGAGAAACCACCTAGCTCCAGTGTAAGAGAAAACCACCCTAGCTCCAGTGTAAGAGAAACCACCCTAGCTCCAGTGTAAGAGAAACCACCTAGCTCCAGTGTAAGAGAAAACCACCCCAGCTCCAGTGTAAGAGAAAACCACCCTAGCTCCAGTGTAAGAGAAAACCACCTAGCTCCAGTGTAAGAGAAAACCACCCTAGCTCCAGTGTAAGAGAAAACCACCCCAGCTCCAGTGTAAGAGAAAACCACCTAGCTCCAGTGTAAGAGAAACCACCTAGCTCCAGTGTAAGAGAAAACCACCTAGCTCCAGTGTAAGAGAAACCACCTAGCTCCAGTGTAAGAGAAAACCACCCCAGCTCCAGTGTAAGAGAAAACCACCCTCACTCCAGTGTAAGAGAAACCACCTAGCTCCAGTGTAAGAGAAAACCACCCTAGCTCCAGTGTAAGAGAAAACCACCTAGCTCCAGTGTAAGAGAAAACCACCCCAGCTCCAGTGTAAGAGAAAACCACCCCAGCTCCAGTGTAAGAGAAAACCACCTAGCTCCAGTGTAAGAGAAAACCACCCTAGCTCCAGTGTAAGAGAAAACCACCCCAGCTCCAGTGTAAGAGAAAACCACCCTAGTTCCGGTGTAAGAGAAAACCACCTAGCTCCAGTGTAAGAGAAAACCACCCCAGCTCCAGTGTAAGAGAAAACCACCCCAGCTCCAGTGTAAGAGAAAACCACCTAGCTCCAGTGTAAGAGAAACCACCCCAGCTCCAGTGTAAGAGAAAACCACCCTAGCTCCGGTGTAAGAGAAACCACCTAGCTCCAGTGTAAGAGAAAACCACCCTAGCTCCAGTGTAAGAGAAAACCACCCTAGCTCCAGTGTAAGAGAAAACCACCCTAGCTCCAGGGTAAGAGAAACCACCTAGCTCCAGTGTAACAGAAAACCACCCTAGCTCCAGTGTAAGAGAAAACCACCCTAGCTCCAGTGTAAGAGAAAACCACCCTAGCTCCAGTGTAAGAGAAAACCACCCTAGCTCCAGTGTAAGAGAAAATCATCCTAGCTCCCTGCGTTTCTGCTTTGTAAATAGCAGATGCTTAAAAAAAAAATACCTGGGTGAGGTGGTGCATGCCTTTGATCCCAGCACTTGGGAGGCAGAGGTAGGAGGATTGCTGTGAGTTCAAGGCCACCCAGGACTACATAGTGAATTCCAGGTCCCTGGGACAGAGTGAGACCCTACCTTTAAAAACCAAATCTTGGAACCAAATTAATTTGTTATAGAGCACAAATTCCTAAATATTTTACTTAATCTTTGCAGTAATAGAAATCAAATATTCCTTGATAGGTTCTAACTAAAAAAGACAAAGAAGGGCTGAGGAGATTGCTCAGCAGTTAAGACCCTTTCCTGCAAAAGCCTATTGACCCAGGTTCAATTCCCCTTTACCTGCAAAAAGCTGGTTGCACAAAGTGGTGCATGCATTTGGAGGTTCTACAGGCTGCGGCACACCTATCTCCTCTCTCTCTCTCTCATTCTCACCTTGCAAATAAATTTTTTAAAGCAAAAAAAAAAATGCTTTGTCAATTGAAACAGAACACTATCAATGGTACAAAAATTCTACAGGAATATATGAGCCACTGTACATCCAAGAATTTGGCATTAACAGAGGAAAAGCTAAAATAGCCATCCTAATTGCACTGGATGAGAAGTCCATAAACAAGTCTGAGTCTGAGGATGCATCTCAGTGGTATTGAACTTGCCAGGCATAGACAACATCTGAGGTCCTGAGTTTAATTCCCACACTTGAAAAGAAAAATTAATCTAAAGGTCCATAAGCAAAAACACTTCCTAGTATTTGAATGTAGTTTAATTTAGTAAATTTTATTAATTTCCCTTTTGTCAACCAAAACATTCTTTCTGTTTTTCCAGGTATTTCTACAAGGCCTCTTCAAAATAAATTGTGTACAGATACCATGGAATAATTGACAACCAGATAAAACGATAAACTTCTATTTCTTTCAAGCTAGAAAACAATTTTTTTTTACATCACACGAATGTACAGAACAAGCAGTGTTTGGCACTATCCACACAATCAAGTAAGACTTGCACATAAATGTTGAGAGCAGCATTATTCATAAAAGCATATGCTCATCCACGGATGGATAAATAAAACATAGCATAACCACACAGTGGAGTGCTCTTCAGCCATCAAAATAGATAAATAACTGTTTTATGCTACAGCACGGATAAACCCCAAAAATTTAAGTGGAAAGCCAATCACAAATGACCACCCATTGGATTACCCCTTTTATATAAAGTCTCCAGAACTGACACATCTAAAATGATAAGGCATGTTAACTATTGCTTCGGACTGAACTGGGGAGGGAGGAGGGAGGAGGGAGGGCAAATGCCAATGAGGTACAGTTTCATAAGAGAGAGGACTGAAATGTTTAAAATTAGATATTGTAGGAGTGGTTATACAACACTGTGAATACACTAAAATATTTCTGAATTTCACGCACTTTGTGTAAGTTTCTGTTTTCCTAAAAAGCAGAAAGAGTTTTAAAGAATTATTTAGGATTAGATTTATTTGGATGCACAATTATCTACTTAATTTTCTTTTTTATTTGTTTGGGGTTTTATTTTTGTTGTGTTGTTTTTCTAAGCTTTTTGGTGACAATTTTCATAACGTGTACATACATAATGTATTTTGATCATAATTCCCTCCTAATACCTTCTGCTGCCCCCTCCCCACCCAACCCTAAAAAGGTTATTTACTTGTTTTTGTTACTTGAGGCATGATCTGATTCTAGCCCAGGCTGACCAAAAATTCACTCAAGAGCCTAAGTTGGTTTTGAATTCATAGCAATCTTCCTGTCTTAGCTGGGATAGTTTGCATGAGACACCATGCTGGTCTCTCCACTCTCTATACAACTTGGGTTTCTCAGGAAATAGCCATCACTACTACTTTAAGTGATATTACAGTTCCTGGTTTCAACACAACTTTAAAACTCTCTTGTCTCCCCATTAAAATATCTGAGGCAAAAGTAGATTTTTTTTTTAATTATGCTAAATGAAGATATTCAACAGTAACACAATTATCACAACTGGCATGAAATTATTGTTTGCATTGTGAGCTTTTATTCCCCAATCTTTTGTTGCTGTTATTTTTCTGTGCTAAGGCTACAATAATTTCTTTAGCTTCGTCAAAATGAAGCTTGGTTTTCACGCTTGTTCATATTAACCTGAAGCTAGTCATTTACCTTAGATGCTATCAAAATCTGATTTATTTGGAGGATAAGTTAATATTGTCTAAACCAACACAGCTATGCTCTGTCACCCATCAAAATACTCTGAAGAAAAATTTCAATTGGCTTAGCTGACCTTACATGGTTTAACTGTCAAATAAATTCCATAATGGACAATTTAGCAATCTAGTTTAGTAATCCTAAGAAACTCCCTCCCAGACCCTCCCTCATGTTCCCTGAAAGGTTCAAGAAACAGCTATTAACAGCATTGACATCTAGCTTGTAAAGTACTTTGTATGCCCTCCCTGATACACTCCTTACCATAATCCCACCTTTCCTGGAATCTGGATATGATACATCTTCAGCAAAGAAACAAACTGGAAAACCTTATAAATAAAAAACATATATATTTCAAGTAACAAAAAATTATATGTCACTTTTCACTTCACCAAGAGCTCCAAATCTCTGAACTAAGGCAGATCATTTGCTGGGAAGAAAATCTTACTAACACGCAGTGTATATGCATGCTTTGTCTTTGGCCACTGTTTAAATTCCATCCCCAACTAACAAATCAGGCAAGACCTGACTTACAACCTGTGGGAAGTTTCTGCTCAGCTGAGACTCAGAAGTTCATGGCCATAGCATTGATACTACAGCAGAAAGCGAACCACCAAGAACCACGGATCTTGACTGAAGGCTGTGCCCCAAAACAGCCAAGCCAAGCTGGCACTGAGCTGGGTGATTCAGGTGAAGTTGACGTAAGAGCTCTTGACAGGCCATAGCCCCTGGCCATCCATCAAGATGAGCTCTGCCTCTGTCGGAGAATTTTAAGAATCCTGCTCAGAGGCACAGAAGCAAGGGGGAGCAGAAACTACAGAGCCCCAACTTCGCTTAGAAAGGCAGTGGCCAGGAGAATTTGCAAATAAATCACACAGAATGATTCCACAGAAGCACAAATGTTTAGGAGGATTAACATGGCCTGTGCTCCCTTTCTGGAACCTTTCAAAACTCAAAAGTTTTGCATCCATGTCAAGTGATCTGCTAAGGAGTAAAATTTGAGAGAAATCAAATCCTAGATAAAGAAAAAAAAAAAATTCAGTAAGGAGCTGAGCATGGTGGTACATACCTGTAATCCCAGCACCCAACCGGGGCTACAATGACCATGTCTCGAACAAGCTACACACACACACACACACACACACACACACACACACACACACCCATAGCAGTCAAAAGTATCTCATTAGTAGATGAGTTTGCTTCCTTGGAAAGAAATGTAATAATGGTGTTATTTGTTGAGCTAAAACCCACTTGACCATTTGACACAAATGTTTAGAAAGAGAAAGTGGGTCTCCTCTTGTATTTGTCATTTCTCTCTGAAGCCCAATTTCACTTCGCTCAACATCCTGGCCATCTGAACTCACACAAAATAGACTTCCTCATTTATAATTCACTTTACTCAGAAAATGCAAAACAAAAATCTAGAAATAAAAGCATCCCAAGATTGTTGTGACCTGCCAAGTCTTTCTAAGTAGTTTGATTATTACTCAAATAAAATGAGTGAGACTTGCTTCTTCCGATACTTTTTTGAACTTCAATAGGAGGTTTAGAAACGAGTGGAATAATTCTCTTCTTTGAGATATTTTGAAGTTTAGTTAAAGTAGTTCTGGGGGGAAAAAAAAAACTCATCTGTGGACCAATCCCGGGCCTCCTATTAATTTCACAGAGGAAGGAAGAGTGCAGTGCGACAGAGATGCCACGTGTAAGCCAGCAATCGTCAGCTCTGCCAAAGGGCTCTCAATCTTGCAGCCCGCGCTCAGCACGCACTCATTCCTGGGGCTAGCGCTCCAGCGACACGTTGATAGGGCCGAGAATGTCGGGAGGAAAATGACCCTGGAAACAGGGTGTTGGTTTTACACTCCCCCAGTATCCGTTACATGTGAATTTCCTCTGGCGCCAGCAGGTATTTTGAGCAGAGAACCGGAGGGATCCCAAAGGGGCAGGATGGGGTAGGGAAAATGGAGCTGTGAGTTGGGGGATCAAAGCTTTAAGGATTTCAGAGGAAATCGGTAAGATCCGGATGGATTGGCCAAAGGGCTTTAAGTGGGATGTGTCTGATTTCTCAGGCTTAGAGCGCCAGGACTGGGGGGTCTTGAGGTGGGAAACAAGACTCCAGAGGAGAGATCTCCGCAAGCAGAGCCAGGGCCGCAGCACGCTAGCTGAGGTTCACCCTCCTTTTTTATTTTTTTTTTTTAAAGGGACCCCTGAGGGAAACGCAGCTGGCAGGTCTTGCTAGCGCCTGGTATGATCTATTCGCGCTGCTCCGAGGGTCCCGGGAAGCCAAGAGGGAGAGCTCAGGCTGGGGGGCCAACCAGGGACTCGGACGTCCCCGCATCCTTCCCGGAGGTCTGGGAGGCAAAACCATTAAAGCCCCGAGGGCCCGTTGAAGCGCACACAGGACAAGTGACCGATTTATTTTGATTAGTCCTTATAAAGGTCTGGGGAGACAGCTATTTATCCCATGCGGGACCTTGACAAATTGGCCAGTGCAAGAGACGACGGTCCCTGTGACCCCGGGCCTGGGGCGGTGCTAGGGCCAGGCGGCAGGATCCACCCACGTGCTCCTTGGCCTTCACCCGTGGGGGTTCCAAGGAAGATGTGCCCATTCTCTGGTGACACTTTCTTCCAGGTCCCTCTCGGGCTCCGGTGGCCTGCAGGTGGCCTGGTACCCTGAAGGATCCACCTGGGTAAAAATCGCTTCCTTTGGAGCATCTGGGTCCTGTATCTGAAAAGCCATTTAGAAGTGTGTTTGGCTTTTTTTGTTTTGTTTTGGTTTTGGCTTTGGGATGAGAAGTCGTTTTTGTTTTTGCTTTTTCATTTTTAGCGAGTGGTTGGGACCTGAAATTTAATTCCACTAAATATGGAATATTCCCATAATAAATGAATATATAATATGAATATATATATTGTGTGTGTGTGTGTGTGTTTAAGAAAAAATAGTTCTAGAATGACCACTTCATGGGAAGATCCTCTCCAAAAGTCAACAGCCTTTGTGTTTAGGATTAACACACCTAGATGACAAGATCAAAGAGTCTACAAATTCATTTTTCTATATTTCTGAACTTGAGTTACTCTCATAATTTATTTGTCATTAATATGCTAAGTACTACACTAAAATCTGTTTAAAATAAAGACATGGGAGCTTTCTACCAACAAACTAGGTAGATTTCTAATTTGCAATGCCACCAAAAGCAATTATTTTTTCTAGAAGTATACTGCTTTTAATACAAATTATTGTTGCCTTGGCTTGAAGGATAATGCAGGTTTAAATACTGAAAATGTATAGTTCTGAATGAGAACCCCAACTGACAACAAGCAAACCTAATCAATTTGCTCTTCTGGTCTGAACCACTACTGGGGGAGGGGCAGATTCTCAAAAACCTTGCTTCAAGCTGCGAGGTTAATTTCTTTAACTGTTTGCTGGTTAAAGATCTTAGACCAGGCGAGTTATCAGAATTGAACTCTTCCTTATTCAGTAAAAGAAACTGGATCCTTTCAGTTAAAAAAAAGATGAAAGTTCAGTGTGGCCAGAAATGTGAGGTTTAATTTAAAAAAATTTTTTTGCATGGCGATCTATCTTGCTAAAAGTCAGGGTGAGATAAAGTGGGATCTGGCTGTGATTTGTGCTGGAAAGAAAACAGTGAAATGACCGCTCATTTATCATGGTGCCCGCCCTCCCCGCCTCGGTGGGGGGGGGGTGGAGGCTTAATTGACAATGTAACACTGGAGATGGTTGAGTCTTTGACTGTTGGAATTAATGCCACAGAAGGGCTAGTACTAAATTATCCCATTTGTTATGAAAAGAAATAATATCAAAGTTGTGACAATGCTGCCTCTAGCATTCCTGTAATTCCAGCACTCTGAGAAGCTGAGGCAGGAGATTTGCCATGAGCTGAAGTAAACCTAGGCCACATGGTGAATTCCAGGCGAGCCGGAATGTATCTGAGGGAAAGAATTAAAGACACGCATAACTGTCATAGTTAAGGAGTAGTCACAATAACAAAAAAACTGGAAATAAATATACACAAGTTGAAAATTGATTGTCTCAATTATGTCATCCAGAGATGCCTTTGACATTGACATTGTCATTGTTCTGTTGTGCTGTGTTGGATTTGTTTGCAAGAGGATCTCACTGTATAGACCGTGGTGACCCAGAAATCACCGTGTTGTCCAGGTTGACCTCAAGCTCACAGCAATCCTTCTGCTTCAGCCTTCAGAGTTGGGATTATAGACATGAGCCACCACACCTGGGCTGTATTTTTTTTTAATTAACAAATACCTTTCTCCATTCATCCGAAACTTCTACTACTCTAAGTTTTCATTTGTGATTGGGTTTCTGGACTCTATGTTGTTTGAAAGATGTGTTTGTCTACTCAGATGTTGACCTATCATTATTTTAATTAATATGCGTGTACCACAAATGGTAAGATTCGCCCTTCACAGATGTACCTTCAAGGGTGTGTGGTAACGTAGAAATGGGTTAAGCTGGCTTGGAAAAAAATCGCATGTATTTTTATTAAAATTGCATTAAAGTTGAGCAGTATGTGATGGTGCACCCCTTTAATCCCAGCACTCGGGAGGCAGAGGTAGGAGGATCACATGAGTTCACTGCAACCCTGAGACTACAGAGTGAATTCCAGGTCAGCCTGAGCTAGAGTAAGACCCTACCTTGAAAAAAAATTTTTTTGCATTAAAGTTAATAATTAAATAAGAAATAATACCTGTAAAATATAAATGGTTCAAACTCAAGGGTAACTTATTTATTTAAGAAAGAGAGAATGGGCATGCCAGGGCATCTTGCCACTACAAATGAACTCCAGATGCATATGCACATCTGGCTTTACATGGGTACTGGGGAATTAGTCCCAGGTTAGCAGGCTTTGCAAGCAAGCATCCTAACTGCTGAGTCATATCTGTACCCTGCAATTGTGGGTTTTTAAATAAGGTACTTTTTTTTCCAGTTTTTTGGAAATGCTCCTCAGTGAAGTGACTATCACTCAAGACCAGCTACCGTGATTAGGAGATGTCCGTCAACTTCTGAAAGAGTAACGAAAATGTACATATGTGTGATGGAACTTCATTCAGTTATAAGGAAAAGTGAAATTATGACATTTGCAGGAAAATGGATGAAGTTAGAAAATATCACGCTAAGTGAGGGAACCTAGGCCCAGAATCCACGTATGTTTCCTCTCTCTCTCGTGTGTGTGTGGATCCCAACTTAGGTAATGTCTGTATGTAAACAGCAAAAGGGATGTAAGGGTGAGCACAGACTGTGTGGATCCAGGTAGGAGACCATGAGGGTGATGAGAACAAAGGAAACAAGTACTGCGAAAGTAGACAGGACGCTACGTGAGCGGATGGCATGAGGGAAAGGGGGAAACCAAAGAGCAAAATTTGCTTAAAATACAACATAATGAAACCTAATTCTTTATATGCTGATTTTAAAAGATAATTTATTTTAAAAAAAAGAACAGAAGCTCTCATGCATATCCCTGTGCCTCCATTTCTGCCATATGAAAAAAGAAACAGCAATATGCTGGGTGTGGTGGCGCACACCTTTCATCCCAGCACTCAGGAGGCAGAGGTAGGAGGATAGCTGTGAGTTCGAGACCAACCTGAGACTACATAGTGAATTCCAGGTCAGCCTGGGCTAGAGCGAGACCCTACCTCGAAAAACTGAGGAAAAAAAAAAAACAGCAACAAGCAACACAAGTGTAAGGATGGGGCTGTAGGGATTGCTCAGTGGTTAAGACATTTGCCTGCAGAAACCTAAAGATCCTGGTTCAATTCCCCAGTACCCACGTAAAGCCAGATATAGAAAGTAACGCATGCATCTCAAGTTCATTTACAGTGGCTAGATGCCCTGGAGCACCTATCCTCTCTTTCTCTCTCTCTCTCTCTCTCTCTCTCTTGGCTTACAGATAAATAAATAAATAAATAAATAAATAAATAAATAAATAAATAAAATTACCTTTATAAAAGAAAGGAATAAGAATGAAATGTGAAGCACCTTTTAGGCCAGGCATGGTGGCCTTTAATCTCAGCTCTTGGGAGGCAGAGGTGGGAGGATCACCACAAGTTTGAGGCCAGCCTGAGACTATATAGTATGGGCCAGAGTGACAGCCTACCTTGAAAAAAAAAACAAAACAAAAGAAAGAGAGAAAGAGACAGAGAGAAGCCCCTTTTAAAAAAACTTAGAACATGATTTGGCAATAGGGTGCTCAATAAATAGTTCCTTATTAGACCTTAAACATTGCTTCTGAAGTTTTTTCCTAAGTATTTTATCTTTTATTTTGTTGTTACTATAAATGAAACCTTTCCTTCTTTTGAATTTCCTGGCAGATGACTTGAATTAATATTTACATAAACTTACAAACTGCCATCATTATTTATTCTCTCATTCATTCTAAGGCTTTCAACTAATTCTCTTCAATTATGCAGGTATGCAACTTTATCATCTGAAAACAATTATAAATTATCCTCCACCTATGAAGTTTTACCAACTCATTAATTTCTTCCTCTTATTTACGTGCTTTGGTTAAGACTTCCAGAAGTGTAATATATAATACCAGAGATAATATATTCTTTTGTCCTTGACTTTAATGAGAATGTGTCTACTACTTCTTGATCTATCTTTGTCACATTACAGAAGTTTCTATTTAATTATATTATAGCAAGATTTTTTTTAAGCGAATGGATGTTAAATTTTGTCAGGTGACATTATCACGTATGTCATAACTGTCTTTTTCCTGACTATAAACATAACAAATATATTAATGAAATCCATAACAAAACATTATAGTATACATCATTTTATGGCTATGCTTTATGTGCATTATGGAAGTCTATTTATATCCTCCTTAATTCTATTTATGAATATTTTGGTTCAGAATTTTGAAAATGTTTCATGGTTTTGGGTATGGTAGTCAGTGTGTACATGTATACACACATTCAAGCACATGAGCTTCCCAAAACTTGGTATGAATTTTATACTACGTTCACAGAAATAATTTGGAAACTCTTTTCTCTTTGTTTACGTAATGGTGGAGTTATCTATTCCTTAGAGACCATAGACTCCCATGATAAAAGTCTTCCGGGGCTGTGGTTTGTTTAGAGAGGGGCTGATACAGAGCCTCAACAGCTTTTCAGTTCCTCTAAGAACTATACAATTCTGTTTCTTCTAGTTTGAGTTTTACTGTGTAATATTTTCTGTAAAGTTGTGTTTTCGTATAGTTAAACAAAGTAATATGATTCCCTAGTTATCTTTCATTATTCCCTTTCTTGTTTCTAATTTAAAAATATTAATACAAGATATTCATATTGATACAAGAAAAATACCTAGACTTGTTTGCTCAACTCTCATTTATTGATCAAATTAATGTCAGTGTAGAAAAATGCTTTGTGGATGTCTATGTAATTTCATAGTACATACCGCTGATGAACTTAAGGGAAAGAGATAGGAGTTACTGAATACTTCTTCTGTGCCAAGCACTATAAATGTATTACATGGATCATCCCTTTTAATCCTCACTTCAGGAACTGTTAGTTCCCAGTTACCAGATGGAGAAATCAAAGCCCTAGAGGGTTTCCCATGAGGAAGTAGTGATCTAAGCAGGATTCAAACACTGGCAGTCTGGCTCCAGAAGGCCCATACTGTCAAATTTAGTATAATTCCTCCTCCCCAGCTACGACAATTGTCTTATAGATGAGGTTAATTACTAGCATCATAGTTCAGAAAATTACCTAAACAAATAATTTTTGCTTCACAGCAAGTCATAGTATATTTTCATAATAGTAAGCTATGCAAAAGGTCATTAAAGGCATTATATCCTCCATGTATTTGAAATACTAGAGAAATGGGCTGGAAAGATGGCTTAATGGTTAAGGTGTTTGCCTGCAAAGCCAAAAGACCCAGGTTCGATTCCCCAGGACCCACGTTAGCCAAATGCACAAGGGGGTGCACACATCTGGAGTTCGTTTGCAGTGGCTGGAGGCCCTGGCATGCCCATTCTCCCCCCCTTTCTCTGTCAAATAAATAACTAAATAAATATTTTTTTAAAATTAAAGGAGAAATATTTGTGCTGTGTTTAAGCCTATCTTCAACCAAAATCATTCTTCATGGGGCTAGAGAGATGGCTCAGTGATTAAAGGCACTTGCTTGCAAAAGCTGCTAGGCCTGGTTCAACTCCTCAGTACCTATGTAAAGCCAGATGAACAAAGTGTTACATGCATCTAGAGTTTGTCACTATCTGTGAGGACAAACCTTCTCCAGACACTGAATCTGCTGGTGCCTTGACTCTGGACTTCAATACCTCTAGAATTGTGCGCAATAAATTTTGATTTCTTATAAATCACCTAGTCGAAAGCCAGATATGCTTCTAATCACAGCATTTGGGATGCTGACATGGGAGAATTATCTATTACCATGCCAGCCTGGGCTACAAGGTGAGTTTCAGGTTAGTCTGAGCTAGAGTGAGACCCTGCCAAGAAAGAAGGAAAGAAGGAAAGAAAGCAAGAGAGAAGGAGAAATAGAAAGAAAGGAAGGAAGGAAGAGAGAGAAAGAGAAAGGAAGGAAGGAAGGAAGGAAGGAAGGAAGGAAGGAAGGAAGGAAGGAAGGAAGGAAAAAAGAAAGAGAGAAAGGAAAGGATTAAACAACAAATCATCTAGTCTAGAGTTTTTGATAATGGTAGCTCAAATTAACTAGGGCAAGCTTCCAGCTAAATGCAATGGGAACACTGGACTGGCATGAATAGGCTTGTGTTTTCAAACATCACTCTGGCTACATCATAAAATAAAGAGGGTTAATCCAGTGAAGGATTGGTGTGAGGGATATTGGTAGCTTCAACGCTAATGTTGACTGGAAAGATGGAAGAAGTGTGATGAATTCCAAAGCTTTTCAGGAGGTAAAGTCAACAGAAGTTAGTGATGGATTATCCTACTTGGAAGATGAGACAGAAGGCATCGGCACTCAGCCCTGAGTTCCCAGCTTCCGCTGTGGCATTGCTGCAGAAGAATGAGGTACCCTTCTTCTGTGTCCTTGGCATGTACCCTGGAAACAAGGGAATATCAACTTTGAGAGTCATCAATATATGGACATAGCTAACAAGCTAATATGCACACTAATGCAAATAAGTTTCTACACATGTTATATATAAAACCATAGCCCTAAAATAGTTATGATAAAAAGATAAAAATTCATCTCTTAGAGAATCTCAGTTCATTTAACGAAAGGTGATATTCAGAAGTTTCTCAATTAAGAAATATTTCTTCCACAAGCTGGTAATTAAAGGGCAGGATGAAGCAATGGAGAAATACCAGACGGAAAGACTAGAGATCCATCAACTTTGCCCTGCTTTGGCTGAGTGGACTGGGGCAGATCATGACTCCAAAATAAGAACATCTACCTATAAGTCAGTAAAGACATACCATCCACCCATCTAAGAACATTAGTGACATTAGTTAGTAGAAGAACATGTATTCCTTGGCTTTGAGTATATTTAAATGAAGTTTTATGAGAATTGAAATTGATGCCATGTGTCAAGCCTTCAACCCATCTGCTATACCGTGCATTTATTCCTTTCAATCAATGTGTCTTTGGGAATCAGCATTTTTTTAAAATAAGTATTTTCTGAGAGTAAACCAGCTAGTCCTTACAATCCTGGTGCAAAATATTTTACTGCCTTTTAAATTTGAAACTAGGATTAGTGAAATAACATTTGTGAGTCCTTAATATCCAATGCAGAAATAATTGCTATAAAAGAAACTATTCACCTGTAATTCTAGTAAATTACTCCATGTACTGAAGAAATATAAACCATAATTTCATTAGAGTAGAACATGGCCTTTTTAAAGACCTAGATTTAGCCAACCTTTAATCCCAGCACTTGGGAGGCAGAGGTAGGAGAGTTCGAGGCCACCCTGAGACTGCATAGTGCATTCCAGATTAGCCTGAGGTAGAGTGAGACCCTACCTTGAAAAACCAACCAAACAAACAAACAAACAAAGGACCTAGACTCCTCATATGTGTTTCTTTGCTTTGAACTTCTTTAAATGTCATTTATGTAGAAATGTAGAAAGGTGTCCTTGTACACAAATATAATAAACTTCATAGTGCCTTTAAAATGATGGCACTATGGATCTAACTCTATTATAATAAAAATCAAGAATCTCAAATATTTCGATTGCCTTGAAATTTGTGTTTAGGTTACTATTTTTTAAAATGTATGAAATTGATACGATTTGCATTGTCTTGTTATACAGTACAGAGATATTCACAGTAACCATATTTGCTCAAGCACATGGAATTGACATCGAGAGTTGACAAATCAGTAAAAATTAATAGGAGATAGAGTCAACAGAAGTTGACTTAATTAATATTGTGCCTGGAGTGGTGGTATACTACAGAGTCTGAAGCAGGAAGATCACCGTGAGCTCAAGGCCAGACTGGACTACAGAACGGGTTCCAGGTCAACTGGGGCTACAGTGAAAGCCTGCCTCAAAGGAAAAAAAATTACACTTCACAGGGCATAATGATTAATCGCTATTGAAACATTAGATTGCAGCATATATCTAAATGATCAATGAAGTATATACATGCTTAAAGAAATTGAAAGAGAAAGCATGATAATCTGGAACATATAAAAAAACTCAAAGTAGAGCATATAATAGCAAGAGTTAATATTTACTGAGTACTTAGTATGTGCTTGCTAGCATGTGTGTATGCACATGTGTATGTGCCTGTACAATCTCACTTCATGCTCACAACAAGCCTGTGAAGCTAAGGCGGTTAATTATACCCAAGGTCATCCGTCCAAAGGAAGCAGAGCTAGAATCACCCATGCAGACTTAGCTGCTAATTCAGCCTCTTCTAGGCACTCCTGTCTCTTCAGCAGCTAGCTTGTTGACAGAGAAGAACTGTCACAATAAACTAAGAACCCCTTTCTGCTCACATCTGGCATGCTGCAGCCAGCAAACTCAACTCTTTTATTTGGAGTCCCAATTTTAAATCTATAAAATAGCTTAAGGCAGAGAAATATTAATTCAAAGCATGTGTTAAATGAACAGAGGGAAAAACATGAGTCCAAGGTTAGGTCTGTTTGATTGCAGTCTGCAAGGACAGCCTGCTGCCCTACTGAGGGCTTCTCTGAGGAACTTCTAGTCCAGCCTGGAGCATAAGTGAAAGATGCAGATAAGCAAGAGGGGTCTTCTGTATTGTCTGGTACATGGAGATACGTGAGGCTCTATTGTCTGATGAGTGAAAAAGGACCCCAGTGAACAGAACATCAAACATGAGTTTTTAGAATGATTGGTAACATTGCTTTATATATTTAAGGATGGTTCATTGTGAACAGAAATCATCCCTATTGTTTAAGCTTTGTATATTCATCGACTTCTTGATTCTATGCATTAATTAAATGCATACTACTACCTATGAAATAAATCAAAACTACCATGTGGGCTGGGCAAATGGCTAGATGGGTAAGAAGTGGTATCACTATTGATATGGTATCAATAAAGTGCTTACCTTACAAGTGTGAAAACCTAAATCCCACCCTCAGGACCCACATAAGAAAAGCTAGGTGTGGCAGGATGTACATGTTACCCAACACTGAAGAGGCAAAGACAGGCAGATCCCTGAGGCTCACTGGCCAGCCAGTCTAGGCTACTTGGTGAGCCTCAGGCCAGGAAGAAGCCTGTCTCCAAAATAAAGGTGGAAAGCACCTGAGAGGAGTGACACCCAAAGTTGTCCTCTGGCCTTCACATGCACCCACATACACATGAACACAAACACCCAAACACACATATACATGCCCAAAAACCCCTAAAATTTAACCAAAAGTTCCAATTAATGATATTAAATTTATTTAATCAAATTCTCACAAACATCATTGGCCTAAAACATTTAATTAACTATTTAAATATTTCAAACAACTCACACAAATTATCATAGTCACATGCATTCAAATATATTTACATTTTGAATTTAAGTTCCTTAATCGTCCCTATACTTATTTGCATTTCTAAAATACTTGTCTAAGCTCTAGATAGAAAATATTTAAAATATGTATCCACCAAGAGTAGAATGTTTAGTATACTGAAACAAGCTTCTGAGTGCTCTTCCCCTATTCCCCAGTTGTCCCAAGCAAAATCCTTGAAGTAGCTAAATATGGAGGTAGCTGGAGCACTGAGGAGGAATGTGACAAGGTTGGGATGTTTACACCTCAAAAGAAAAGCATTTCGATTTTAATTGGTCATCCTTACAATAATATTACAAGACTCAGAGCAGAAAGACTACTTTTTCAACTATCCATGGCTAATCTGAGTTATCAACCAGCTGATCCGTGTTGGGGACATAGTACCTGTTCACAGCAACCCAAATGACTTCAGCCCTAACTAAAACAGAGCCACATTAGGGATGGTGATGTAACTCAGTCATAGAGCAATTTTTTTGTGTGTTTGTTTTGTTTTTCGAGGTAGGGGCTAACTCTAGCTCAGGCTGACCTGGAATTCACTACCTGAACTCACAGCGATCCTCCTACCTCTGCCTCCTGAGTGCTGGGATTAAAGGTGTGTGCCACCATGCCCAGATCATAGAGCACTTTTTAGCATGCTTAGTGCCCTAGGTTTGATCCCCAGCAGTGCAAAAGAAAAGACGGAAGGAGGAGGAGGAAGGGGAGATGATATAAGGCAGTAGTAGCAATGAACATGTCTCTCTGGATAGCTGAATTTTGCCCACCCTAACTTTCCAAGAACATAAAGTCTTTTAAAAAATCTAATAATTTTCATTTTTTAATTTTTAATTTATTTATTTGTAAGCATTGAGAGACTGGAGGGGGAGACAATGGGTGCACCAGGGCCTCTAGCCACTGCAAACAAACTCCAGATACCTGTGGCACATTGTGCATCTGGCTTTAGGTAGGTACTAGGGAATCAAACCTGGGTCCTTAGGCTTTGCAAGCAAGCACCTTACCACTGAACCATCTCTCTAGTCCCAATAATTTTGTTGTTTTTTTAAATATTTTTATTTATTTATATACAAGCAAAGAGACAGAATGATCACACCAAGGCTTCTAGCTGCTGCAGGTGATCTCCAGATGCATGTGCCACTTTGTGCCTCTGGCTTTACATGGGCACCAAAAAGTCAAACCTGGGTCACTAGACTTTGCAGGAAAGCACCTTAACTGCTGAGGCATATTTCCAGCCCAACTTTTGCATTTGATATCCCACACCATTAGTTATTTTTTATTTGATGTTTGTTTTGGTTTTAAATTTTTAATTGTTTTGTTTTATCATCAGGTCTGAATTGATTTAAACATCTGAAATGTCTGGCCTGTTTCTCCCTTTTGATCCATAGACAATACTGACACAGAGGAGTTATAAAGAGAAAGAGAAAATAAGACCTTTGTTTAGGACATTGTCCTTTTAGGACATATCCATGTAGCAGTGACGGTAAGGGATATGAGCATTCACTCCGGACCTTTAAGAACATAATCCAGAATAAGATCTAATTGGAGAACCATATGTCCAAAAATGCTAATAAATAATTGAGGACTAGAAAGGTGGCCTAGGAACTTGCCTGCAAAGCCAAAGGACCCAGCTTCAATTCCTCAGTACCCACATAAAGCCAGAGCACAAGGTGGCACATGCATCTGGAGTTTGCAGTGGCTAGAGGCCCTGGTATGCCCATTCTCTCTCTACCTGCCTCTTTCCCTTCCTCTCTCTCTCTCCCTCTCTCTCTCTCTCTCTCTCTCTCTCTCTCTCTCTCTCTCCCTCTCTTCCTCATAATAAATAAATAAAATGTTTTTTTAAGAATGGAAAAAAATGGTGATCATTAAATGGAAGAAAATGTACTTAATAAAGCCATGGGAAATGGTCACATTTAGGCATGTTGTGTAAGGAGAGGACACATGAAGGCCAAGTGATCAAACATAAAGTGAAAAAAGTGTAGCATTGCAAGATACAAGCAAAGAAAAAGATTTGAAGTCATGCATCATTATTCAAAATAAAATGTCTAGTAATTTTAAATGCCCATAAATCAGGAAGTGCTTAACTTATGGTTCAGTGATACTATATAATATTACATAGCCATTAGAATATGGAACCATATGCTACCATACCTTAGACATATTTATGGATATGTAACAAAATCACAGAAATATGTATGTGTGCATATAGATAAATATTATAGCATCTAAACATGTAAGAGGAAATTTTTTTAATTACATAGTAATTTTTAATTTATCTGTAAGGTACATATTAATTTATGTATACCTTTATATTTCTTTTGATGAGATAGGTGATAGATATAAAGATAGATTATATATATATGTAAATATAGATACATATAGAGATGGAGATATAGATACAGATACAAATATAGATAGATAGATTATACATATACATATATACATATATAGAGAGAGAGTGGGGGAAGAGAGAGAAAGGACTCATGAATACATGTTTTTGGTGAACTTCAAGGTTGGCTGCCACAGGGAAAAGAGAGGACATTAAGAAAAGCATGGAGTAGGACTTTCATATTTTGGTTAAGGTGCTAAGCTTTACTTTAAAATTACACATTACTTAGGTATGTCTATAATAAAACATCTAAAACCTTCGTCTTAAGTCAGCTATCCACATTTTATAAGGAAACATAGGCGAATGATGCACAAGGAAAGGCCATTGGTATTTTTCTCTAGAAATGAAAGGACAGCCTCAAGAACAGGTTCAGATACTGGTAAGTAAGCAATTACATCGTGCAAACAGGTGAATTTCAGGGTTACAGCTGTGTCACATTTGATATTTCATCTGTCCCTATGGGAAGAGGTCATCCAGACACCTGTTCAGAGCTAAGTCTGTTACAGCTAGTGAGCCTGTCAGGGCTACAGAGTCACGGTGGCACCTTTGTCAGAGAACCACAAGAGCATTGTATTCCTTTTTCTTCCAAGGTTTCACATGGGAGGAGGTATGACTGGACCAGCACATGGAAATTCTGATTCCATGTGAGCCTGACAGGCCAGAAGCCAAACCATCAAGTCAGAGAAATAGATGGACTGGACTGAATTTCAGCTCTAAACCTCAATATGCTGAGCCAGCTTCATCCTTGAACTTTTCAACTAAAAGAGCCAATAAATTTCCCCTTCCTTCTTAGATCAGGATGGTATTTCTGTCACATAAAATGTCTATTTTTTTAAATTTGGAACTCTAGCTACATAACATAAGGAAGAACAGCTTAAAGTGAATTTCACAGTTAATCTGCAAAAAAAAATTAGTTTGGCTATTAATTTCAGTCTGTCCCATGGCTCTTGCCAGCATAACTTGCAAACCAACACTGAAATAACACTGAGCGTTTTGGGTTTCAGCTCTTCTCCTTTGCTTAATAAATGGTGAAAAGTCCCAAAAGGTGAATAAGAAAAACTATTGGTGTCAATCCCGACACAGTTATCCCTTTCAACAGGTTTATCTTTCTGTCATACTGCTGGAGTGGATATTAGATTTTCTTTTGAAAGTGAGCATACAAAATATTCACTGCTGTTAAAGAATGACTACATCACTATAAATATAAATGTTCCACATTATTGTAGAAGATATAAATTAGTGGCTTCATAAAACATATGGGTTTGTTCCATGGTTTTATAACAGGCAATAATATAGTAATCTAATATTTGATCTATGAAAATGAAATGTATGCAATGTATTTGTAAGTGATGAAACAATGTGATGGCTAAGCTTTATTAATGATTGGATTTTGAGATACACTTCTGACGATGTCTGTGAAGGAGTTTCCAGGGTTTAACTAAGGAGAAAAGACCTGTCCTGGATGTAGGTGATGCCATCATAGTAACTGAGGTCTCAGAATGAATAAAAATGGACAAAATAGAAAGTGACCTGAGCACCAGCATTCTTCTCTCTTCTTCCTCGCTTCAGATGCAGTGGGGCCCTTCACTTCATGTCCCCACCATCAAGCCTTTCCCACCATGATGGACTGTATCCAAAAAAACCTGGTGCGCCCATTCTCTCTCTCTCTCTCTCTCTCTCTCTCTTTCTCTCTCTCCCTCTCTCTCTGTCTGTCTGTCTCTTTCTCCCTCCCTCCCCCCTCCCTCCCTCCCTCCCTCTTTCTCTCTCTGTCTGTCACTCTCAAATAAATAAAAATGAAATATTTTTTAAAATTCTCTTAATATATATCCCATTTAACCTATGCTGACCTCATTCTCTGTTGGAGAATCTCTTTTTCTTTTCCAGAAGTCAACTAGAACTGAGGAGATAATCCATCCCTCACACATCAGCCAGGGCCCAGGGGAAGCCACAGAGGAATTGACAAGATGAGCAAGAGTGCTGCTTCAATAGCAAGCCTGACCACCTGCACCAGGGTGAAGGAGACAGACCCTGAGGGTACTCAAAATGTCCCAAATCAGAAATCCAGAAGCTGCTGAGAGCTCAACACTAAAGTAGACTTAAAACCCATACACCATGGCTCAGGGAGGTTTGCTGAAGAGAGGGTAGAAAGATTGCAAAAGCCACAGAGTGGAAAGGAATGTCCAAGAGCATTGCCCCATCCTTACACTGACTGACTTCTGCTCTCATATCTCATAGCCCACAACCCCATGGGGAATACCAGCAATCTCACTGAGGAGGGCCCCCAGCAGAATGTGGGCAGGGAGGAGGAAAATGATGGTACCAACACATAATGTGCCCATACAAAATTTCTGCTTAATAAAAATAAATTGAAATGGAGAGATTGCTTGGTGGTTAAGGTCCTTGCCTGTAAAGCCAAAGGACCCAGTTCAATTCCCCAGGACCCACGTAAGCCAGATGAACAAGGTGGCACATGAATCAGTAGGTCATTTGCAGCAGCTGGAAGCCCTGGCATGCTCTCTCTATCTCTATTCTCTCTCTCTCTCTCATAAATAAATAAAATATTTTTAAAAATAAATAAATTTAAAAATCAATAAATAATAAACCATTCAGCAATTAAAAGAAAAAGAACACTAAATTGTGCTATACTATGAATGAACCTCAAAAATATTGTGCTAAGTGAAAGAAGAAGAATCACATATTTATCAGGATGGAGAGATGGCTTAGTGGTTAAAGCATTTGCCTGCAAAGCCAAAGGACCCAGGTTCGATTCCCCAGGAAAGCCAGATGCACAAGGTGGTGCATGTGTCTGGGGTTCATTTGTAGCAGCTAGAGCTGACACGCCCATTCTCTCTCTCTCTTGCTTTCTCTCTCTCTCTCTCCCAATTAAATAAAAATAAAATATTTTTTAAAAAGAGAAAAATCACATATTTATGATTCAGGTAATATAGAGAGAAAAGGCAATTTTTTAATTAAGAGCATACTTTGAGCTAGGCATGGTGGTGCATGCCTTTAATCCCAGCACTTGGGAGGCAGAGGTAGGTGGATTGCCATGAGTTCAGGGCCACCCTGAGAATACATAGTGAATTCCAGGTCAGCCTGGGCTAGAATGAGACCCTACCTCGGAAAAATAAATAAACAAATAAAGCATACTTTGTATGGACACACATGTGTTGGCACCATCTTTTGCCTCCTTCCTGCCCCCATTCCACTGAGGGCCCTCCTCAGTGGGGTTGCTGGTATTCACCATGGGGCTGTGGGTTATGTGTTGTGAGAGCAATTTATAGGCAGAGACCACACATCAGCGATTGCCTGGTGCTAGAGTTAGAAGTGAGGGTGAACTGCATGTGGAGGTAGATTGTTGTGAGCGGGTGCCAATGGTCGAAGGTGGATTACAGGATGATAGTTACACATATGAACAAAGTTAACAAAATCATTGAATTGTAAGGATGGATCCAATTGCACTCAAATTACACTTCAATTAGGCTGTTAAAAAAATTGATATGCTGTCATAGTATATGTGAAATACTAAATCTGGTTCCATAGTATCATTTCAATTAATACCATATGTAGGCTGTTTGGCCCTTTGAAAATGTAACTACAGTCTATTAAATGTTGAGAGTAACATAGATTGTTTGTGTGACCATTTTGAAGTAAAATTAGAAAGGGAAAAGCCAGGCATGGTGGCACATGCCTTTAATTCCAGTACTCGGGGGGCAGAGGTAGGAGGATCGCCATGAGTTCGAAGCCACCCTGAGTCTCCCTAGTGAATTCCAGGTCAGCCTGGGCTAGAGCAAGACCCTACTTCGAAACCCCCCCCCCCAAAAAAAAATAGAAAGGGAAAAATGCAGCAATATGAGAAGACGTGCTTGTGGAGATGACCTCTGAGGGGCCAAGAGTACGGCACTGAGAAGATGACCGTCATGCGCATAGAAGCAGAGAAATCCTCCAACAGCCAATTTCCCAAGGGATCCTATGTCAGGATAGGGAAGGATGGCAGGAAACGTCTAACACTATTTTCCTTCCTGAAGCTCAGAGAGAGGTTTTAAGTCAGGTCAATAGCTACTTGCACTGTAAAGCTACCCACCGCCCTCCTTAAAACTGAAGCCTCATCCAATCTTTTAACCCCTCTTTCGTTCTGTCACAAGCATCTGAAGCCTTCGTTTCCACAAGTTTGTAACTTTAAGTCAAGTTATAACTACAGTAGGGCATCGTACATGTCATCAAAGGAAACCAAAAACTAATTAATTCTTCTCTGCGGTATGTAATTTTGAATGAAACAGAGTATTTAAATGTCAATATCACCCAGACATCATGCTTAATTATGAGAAAATGAATATAGGTTTTAAAATAACTTGAAAACTTACAGAGATTTTTGCAGACAAAGAAGGTAAAGGCACTTGCTTGCAAATCTGTTGCCTTGGGTCCATTTCCCCAGTACCTACGTAAAGCCAGGGACATAACGTGGAGCATTAAGGATTTCTGAATCTAAAATGAGGGAAAGTATATCTTCACCTTTAACTGTGTTTGTAGATGAAATGACATAAGTTGAAAAAACCTAAGAAGGGAGGAAAAAGGAGATATCTGGTCAAGAGTCACAATGATCTTCCACAGAAAAAGGGGGTTTTATTGTTTGTTTGTTTGTTTTTTTGGTTTTTTGAAGTAGGATCTCACTGTAGTCCAGGACTGACCTGGAATTCACTACGGAGTCTCAGGGTGGCCCCGAACTCATGGCACTCCTCCTACCTCTGCCTCCCGAGTGCTGAGATTAAAGGTGTGCGCCACCAGAATTTAAAATAAATTTTTAAAGGCAGAAGTTTGGTTAACCTACATTACTTACGTACAGTTTCTAAGACAATTTTCTTTCTGTTTTAGGAAGTCTGTAAGAGGCTAAAGAGATGGCTGAACAGTTAAAGACACTTGCTTTCAAAGTTCAATTCCCTAGTCCCCATGTAAAGCCAATATACAGTGGTGTATGCATGTGGAGTTCATTTGCAGTGGCAGGAGGCCCTGGTATGTCTCTCTCTCTCTCTCTCTCTCTCTCTCTCTCTCTCTCTCTTTCTCTCTCTCTCTTTTCTTCTCTCTCTTTCTCTCTCACCCCCTCCTTCCCTTCTTTTTTATCTTTCTCATTCTCTTAAATAAAGTATAATTTTTAAAAAGAAGCCCTCTTTCTTCTTCTCTCCCTCCTTCTTTCTTTCTCTTTCTCCCTCTCTTAAATAAAATGCATTTTTTAAAAAGAAGTCCATAAGACATTTTTAGGCTCACCTTGAACTCACTGTGTACCTAGAACCTCTGATCCTCCTGGCCCCACTTCTCTTGTGCTGTGATTACAACCATACACCACCATGCCAGGTTTGAATCTAACCCAGGGCTTCATGTAGGCTGGGCAACCACTCTGCCAACTGAACTATACCAGCACCCTCTAGGAGACACTTGGTGTATCTTAGACAGTTGTATTCAGTGGATACAAATCCACAAAGGATCTCAGATTATTTTAATATAAGATTCTTTACCATTACCCATCTTGATTTTCCCACCTCATGGAAACCCACTCTGGGATCTTTGCCTGTGGCCAAATGTAGTCTAAATCTCTAAGTAAAAATTGAATTGAACTAGTGTTTCTATTCCCCTGCTCCCTCCTCAAAAAAGAAAAAAAAAATCTTCATTCACCAAGAGTTGCAGAATTTGATTTTATCTGAAAATAATATATTTACACATGTAACCAAGGTGAGGATCAAGGTTGAATCATACTGGATTAGGGTGAGCCCTAAATCCAATGTTTATAAAAGATGGAAAAGAATATATAGAGAGTTGGGCATGGTGGTGCACGCCTTTAATCCCAGCACTTGGGAGGCAGAGGTAGGAGGATTGCAGGGAGTTTGAGGTCACCCTGAGACTACATAGTGCATTCCAGGTCAGCCTGAGCTACAGTGAGACCCTACCTCAAATAAAATAATAATATACAGAGAAAAACAACATGTTGGTTGAAGTTCTCCAGAGAAGCAACCATCAGGATATATAAATATGTATTATATGCAATTAATGTGTATACATATGAAGAGACTTATTATGATGAATTGGCTCCTGTGTTTCTGTGTTTATGGTGGCTAAGAATTCCCATGATCGGGCTCCCTACATGCTAAAGGCCCAGGAAAGACAGTGGCATACTTCTAGTCCAAACTCAAGCCCTGAGAACCAATGGTATAAACCAAGTCCAAAACCCTGGAAACCAACTGTTTCAAGGGCAAGGAGAGAATGAATGTCTCAGCTCAAAGAGAGAGTCAATTTACTCCCTCCCTCATTTTTGTTTTATTCAGGCCTTCAAAAGATGGAATGATGCTCACCCCATTGATGAGATTAATCTGTTCTCTAAACATCCGCAAAGACCAATATAATGTTTGACCTGCTCTGTGAGCATCTCTTAGCCTCATCAAGTGCTGACACAAAAAGAACCTCCACACTCCCAGAACCAGCATGGGGCTATCATCCACAATGAGCTTTTGATCAGAGAGACCTACAAGGTTTCCTAAAAGAAAGACAGATTTCTGCCAGAGTACTTGATGACCCACCAAAGGTTAGTGGTAAGACCCTACTGCTGAAGACACCTTATGTGATTGACATGCAAAATAGAATGGCTTGGCTGGAAGAGAGTCAGTCCCCAGACAGTCAGTACGTCTAGTGCCAGAAGGTGCTACATAGGCGACTGGGGGAAAATGACCAATATCTGTCCAAGCAACTCATGGTCTAACCTACTCAGCAGCAAATAACCTATAGTGATGCTCACACAAGTGCAATAGTGCGCACAGCCATGGTGGGAAGCCAGCTGCTCGTGATTTGGCTAACTGATCCCCTCAGTGGAACAGGACCCATAGCTGGAGCTGGGAAACAAGTCAGAACCATATCCAAACATGAGCCCTCTCTCCATTATCAAGCTACCACCAATCATGGGCTACAAGAGGGCCTATACCTATTAAATTCTCTATTAAAAAAAATAAGGATTTTCCCATCTGTCTGGTGCTAACTTTACTCTCTGAGGGAGAATCTGCTTCTCTTTTGCAGATAGACGCAGATCCTAAGGAAAGAACCACCCCATCATACCTCAAAAGGGCCCCAGCTGAAACTAAGAACAACTGGTGAAACAAGCAAGGGTGCTGTTTTCTTGGTGAACCAGGTACCAGCACAAGAGTGAAGGAGATTGACACAGAGAACAATCAACTCCTACCAAATCAGATATCCAGAGACCCACAGGCCCCCAACACCTCATCACTGAAGCAGACCAAAAATGAACCCAACATGGCTCAGGGAAATTTTGTGAAAGAGCGGGTGGAAAGAATGTCAGAGCCACATTCTGGGTCATGATATGCAGAGACATTTCTCCTACCCATAACTGTAGGCTAACTTCACAATGCAAGACCCATATACCTCAACAAGGAGGGGCCAGAGGGAGGGGGTAGGACATGGATGAGCCTAACAATGGTACCAACTTGACTGTATTCACTGAGTACAAAACTAATTAATAAAAATATATATATATATAAAAGAACCTCTACAAAGTAGTCAGAAGTTGGAGCTATGTGCCGTGATCAAAGACCACCTAAGAACACAGAAACTAGAAGAGGCAAGGATTTTCCTCTAGGGCCTTTGGGAGATAGGCATAGCCATGACAATACCTTGATTATGCTGGTCTCAAGAACATCCCAACAAAAACATTTCTTTTAAATTTTTTAAATGTGCCGGGCATGGTGGCGCACGCCTTTAATCCCAGCACTTGGGAGGCAGAGGTAGGAGGGTCGCCGTAAGTTCGAGGCCACCCTGAGACTCCATAGTGAATTCCAGGTCAGCCTGGGCTAGAGTGAGACCCTACCTCGAAAAACCAAAATAAAAATAAAAATAAAAATAAAAATAAATTTTTTAAATGCATTTTCACAAGCAGGGAAAATGAAAGAGAGGTGACAGGTACTCCAGAGCTTCTTGCCACTGCAAAACTCCAGATGTGTGTGCCATTTTGCATATCTAACTTTACATAGGCACTTGGGAATCAAACCCCAGCCATCAGGCTTTCCAAGCAAGTGCTATTCACTGCCGAGCCATCTCTCTGGACCATTTCTATTGTTTCTAAGCCACCCAGTTTATTATAATTTGTTGTGGCAGCCTAGGAAACTATTACATCTCTTAAGCTTTAAAAGCTAAATATTCTCATCATTCATAAATATAAAAACAAGTCTATCAAGGTACTGGCCTTTTGTATAAAAAATGAAATTGAAGACCAGAATTCTAGGATATTAACATATGAATTCTAGGCTAGACTAAGCATTTTTGTTAAGACCTAATTATTAAAAATTAATCATACAATATCAAAGCCTCCACAGCACAAGTTCAAACACCTAGCTAGTTGCCTAAGCAGAATTTGGACATTCATTTAGTACTCAATTCAGGAGTAATGTGCAAATGATTTTATCATGGTCATTTTTGTAATTAGGTAAAAAAATAAAAAAGAACTTACTTATTCATGTACAAAGAGGAAGCTTAGTATGTGTGTCTCGGTTAGCTTAAAATAATACTGGCCTTATCTAAAATATGTCAGAGTGACCAGTTGGACAGAGGCCAGTGCAGTCAGTCACCTATGTTTTGTCTATGGAGTGACCCCTCAAAAATCTTAGGTACATTTTATTACTAAATTGGTCTAACCCATGTCTCTTTCTGTGTGGGAGTTGTGTGGTGTTTTCAAGTGTGCTAGATAAAGAATTTCTAAATTCTTCTGCTAATGGTTGTTTTTTTTTTTTTAACTGATTTAGAGCTTCTAATTAGAGAATGGTCCTCCTCTCTCTTTACAAATTTTAGGAATGAGAATCCAGTGACCCTCATCACCACAGACCATGAATCTGATGTAGAGCTTGTCACCGTCAGGATCCTTCACAAAACAAAACCAAGACATCCAAAGCCTGAGGTTCCCTGTTGCTACTGTTGGACTCGTCATTGGTCCAAAGTCTACAGGAACCCTCAGGTGACAGAAAAGTCCTAGGCATATCTTATCTTCATACTGAGTTCATTGAAAGTTAGGAACAATAAGAAATAAGAACTATTTTTTTTCAAGTATAATTTCTACTGACTAGCTCTACAGATTGAATTGGGTGCCTTCATAGTTCAGATGTTGAAGTCCATACTCCTCGTGTGTCTCTGTCTGGAGACGGGGCTCTTAGGAAGTAATTCATTTTAATAGAGGTCTTGGGCACTGGGGCTTGTTCTAATCTGATAGATCTGGTGGTTTCATAAGAAGAACTCTCTCTGTCTCTATATCTCTGTGTCTATCCCTCTATGTGTACTCAAAGGAAAGACCATGAGAAGACACAGAGAGATAGTGAGCATCATTAAGAGGGTCCTTAGGGCTGGAGGGATGGTTTAGCAAGTAAGGTATTTGCCTGCAAAGCCAAAGGACCCTGGTTTGATTCCCCAGGACCCACATTAGCCAGATGCACAAGGGGTACACACATCTGGAGTTCATTTGCAGTAGCTTGGGGCCCTGGTGCACCCATTCTCTCTCTCCCTCTCTTCTCTCTCTCCCTCTTTCTCTGTCAAATAAATAAATAAAATTATTTTCTTAAAAGATGGCTCTTAAAAGAACCCAACCACTGACACCTTGAGCTTGGACTTCCAGCCTCCATAACTATGAGAAAATAAAATTTTGATAAAAATACCAGCCTGTTCTATGTTGTTACAGTAGTCTGTTCTAAGACAATAAACTGCTACCACACTTTGAAAATATGTCACTAAACTTTTTTAAAAGATTTCTGCCCACTCTTACCTGATAGGTAGTTTGATAGAAATCCACCAAGTGATGTGGAGGGATTTAGTGAATGCCAGTGGGTTTTAATAAACTGATATAGTAACCCACACATTTGTACTGTTCTAGCCTGGAAAACAGTCGTGTCATAAATCTGTGTAACTGAAGGTAAGTTTAGAGATGGCATCACTTGCAGTGGCTTGAATTAGCCTGTGCTCCCAGACATGCAGCCAGAGGTAAGCTGCTTAACATCTTTCAGCTGATTCTGTGCTCCAGATGTGAGTGGAAGCTCTAGAACTTCATCAGGGCTAATAATAAACTCACTGATGGGCTGGAGAGATGGCTTAGTGGTTAAGGCACTTGCCTGCAAAGCCGAAGGACCCAGGTTCGATTCCCTAGTACCCACATAAGCCAAATGCACATGGTAGTAGGTGTGTCTGGAGTTCGTCTGTGTGCCTCTCTTTCCCTCTCTCTCACCCCTCCTCAAACAAGCAAACAAATAAATAAAATATTCTTTCAAAATAAATTCATGGAGCAATGGTGGTCTGTACATCATCAATGAAACTTACTCATACAGCGAATTTCCTATGGTGGCCAGTCAAGATATTCGGGGGCTTTTGATAAGTTACTTCTATCTTTGATGCTATAAATGTACTGAGACTTTTGAATTGGCTCCCTTCCTTTTTACTAATACATATCTGGCCCTAAGTTTTCCATAAAGGTAAAGATCATATTTTGAGACAATCTTTCTAAACTGTCCTTGCAGACAAAGAGATCAATGGATGAAAACAGAAATGTATGTGTTGCTTTCAATGTCCCAGTGCTATAAGAAATCTAATTGTCTGGCACCCTCTCTTTTGAACATCCAGAAGGCTGGTAAGGATTAAAACTGCATATTTCCTATTTCACATCCCAAAGGATGACAGAGTAGTAAGATACAAATATACTTTGGTCTGAAACATGTATTCGTCAGTTCTTTCATTCATTCAATAATTCTTTCCTAAGTATCTATCATATGGGTTGGGAAGATTGCTCAGTGGTTAAGGCACTTGCCTACAAAGCCTGGGAGCCTGAGTTCAGTTCTCCAGCCCCTCACATAAAGCTTGGCAGGCACTCATTTGCAGAGGCAAGAGTCACACGCATACACATACACACACATGTGCAAATAAATATATAAAATAAAATATACATTATAAGCCAGGCATGGTGGCACATGCCTTTAATCCCAGGGAGGCAGAGGTTGGAGGATTTCTGAGAGTTCAAGACCATCCTGATACTACATAGTGAATCCAGGTCAGTCTGAGCTACAGCAAGACCCTACTCGTAAAACCATATATATATAAAGTCAGCCCTGTTTGGGGTTCTAAGTATATAAGGAAGCAAGGTGCACCAAACCTCTGCACTCACAGAATGTTCATTATAGTTGGGGGTCTATTATTCCATCCTTTTCCCTCTCTTTCCTACTACTAAGCAGGTGCAATAAAATTATTCTACTATTAGGAAACAGGATGTTAAACTGGCTTGCAAAAGTGTTTTTCTCCTATGCTCTCAGTTTTGTTCAGAAAGTGTTCCCTTGGGTAAAGCTGTCTATCCTTCAGGACACAGGCGTGGCTGCCTCCACGACTACACTGCAAGCTTGAGTGGGTGCATGCCTGGAAGCTCAGCACCGAGGCAAAAGAAGTATTATAGTTTTAAGGAAAGCCTGAGCTACAGAGTGTTCTAGGCAAGCCTGAGCTACATAGTGAGAAACTCTGTCTCAAAAATAAAACCAGGGCTGGAGAGACCACTTTGTGGTTGAGGTGTTTGCTTGCAAGCCTGACTGCCCAGGTTTAAACACCCAGTTTCACCAGTACTCGCCTCCTTCCATAATCACAAGTCTCCCTAGTGCCTATGTGCCTTGGGTTGTCAAAATATAAATCACTAAAATCACTGTAATCTGAAACAATCAAGCAGAAATGATTCTCAGTTTTATGACACGAAGTTCCCACTTAATTTTGACAATCAGAATTCAGTGGTGAATGAACAGAAGGTGAACAGAAATCCATCAGCAGTGAGCAAAAGATGTGGTAGAAATAGCGGAATGGAGAAAGTGACAAAAAGAACCCACACAGATCAGCAATTTGGTGACAGTTTCCATCACATCAAAATAAGGGAAGGATCGCCTTTCTTTCCTCCTCCTTGCTCTTTCTGGCTTTTTCTGTCTTCCTCTTCTTGCCTTCTCCCTCCCTTTAGCCATCACTTCTGAGAAGTAAAAAACAACTTAGTGCTGGGGGGGGGGGAAGGGAAGGGAAGGAGAAATGGATGGCTTGCTTATTTGCCTCTTGGCCCCATGCTGGGAGTAGGAAAAAAGGATGAAAACTTGAATTTAAAGACAAATCCCACTCCCTAAAAGTTAGTTCCAAAGAAGCCTGTGATATTTTTATCCCCCATAAAAAAGGAAGCAAATTATCCCATCCAAGCGCAACTGAATCAAACTGGAACTTCCTGAAAATTTATCAGTTGATAATGCAGGATTTAAGTTCAAGGATAAATTCCGTGCTTAATCTTCATTTTACAACTTTTTGGAGATAAGTTCTCCTTAGCACTAAAATCTTTTAAAGACATCCTTTCTTGAAAAACAAATTGTTAGAAGTGTGTGGTAAGTTTGTGTGGTAAGTTGGCTGGATGCCTCTGAGCTGAAACATAAACTGTTGTTTAAAAGTAAGGTAAGGACTTTTAGAAGCTATCTCTGCTTTTCAAAGCATGAGTTTTCTATTTGCCACTTTGAAACCGTCCTGTCATTGCAAGGGTTAATTAGCTTCTCAAAAGTGCTTCTCTTCTCACAGAATATAGTTTATATTTGGGGAGAATTTGGCAGTGCTTAAGTTACAGCTTAACTGATTTGTTCAGCTGAATCCGACCATCAGTCATTTTCCCAACCCATTAGTCCCTTGTTTATTAGCAGGGATGGACATAAAATTCACCAGGAAAAAAATTCATTATTAATTCAGTTCCTTCTAAGATATAGCACCAAGATATCTAAATGACAGCCTTCTTCACTTCTTGCTTCTAAACCAGCCACCACTCCTTAGAGAATTTTAGAAATTGCCCAGAGTTCATTATCAATCCACCAGTCCTTCCCAGCCTGAATGTATCACTGCAAGATAATCATGGGACTTAATGATTACTTACATTGTTGTGAAGAAAAGTAATTGCTAGGCATAAAAACCAGGTTATGGCATAAGACTAGTTTTGCTCTCTTTCAGAATTACTATTTTGAAGTTCCCAACATTGGAAAACGATATAGACAATAGCATTTTATTCAGAGGAATATAATTGGATTGTCACTATCCCCCAAATAGCCTGAACTGCCTACCCACTGAGGTGTAATAGAGACTCAGATCCCCAAAAAAGAGAGGAAAAAAGAGGGGAAGGACGTAAGTTCCAAGAAGAAAAATTTTCATAGATTAGTAGCCTGGTAAGGCTATAATTTGGAATCATAATGATCATCTTACTACAGAACTCAGATAAACAATTTGTGATTATTTTGCAGAAATTTCAGTAGCTGTACACATTCTCTCCCTTCCTCTCTCTCTCTCTCTCTCTCTCTCTCTCTCTCTCTCACACACACACACACACACACACACACACACACACGACTCGGACTCGGACTCGGACACGGACACAGACAAACTTTATGAAATGCTGGCCAATGCCCATCCTCACATTGCTTTTTAGTCTAAAAATAACTAACTTTCATGTCTTACCAAGACTGAGAAAAGGGAGGGCAAATCAAAGAAAATTAGTTTGGGAATCAGTAGAGGACCTTCTAGCAGGCTCTGGGTGTTCTTTTATTGCTGTCATGGACTTCAGATTAAATTATTATAGTTTCTTTGTTGTAGTACTCTCGGTCATTTGTGCATGAAGACAAAGGCAACTTCAACTTGATGTTTCTGTCATCCCTGCTGTGGGAAGAGTCTTTTCCTGGTTTATAACATCAATCACTCTTGCAATAAATCTTGGGAATGGATATGGTCATTTAAATCTCCACCTGCACAAACAGCAGAAAATAAGAGCTCATAAATCTCTACGCTGGTGATTAACAAATTTTGAGTCCTCAGGAAAGATATTATGGGGGGAGAGGGTTCACTAATTCATTAATAAAGACTGATTTGCTGACAATCTGTTTAGTTTACAGCATAGGGGGAAAGCAAACAAAACCCTGCTAACAAAACAAAACGTTAGAGGTGACTGAATTCCCAGCAGAGCCCAGGATTAGAGATATGATATCTGGATGTAGCAGAGGGTTCCGACTCAGGGCCAAATGCTCAGTGGCTGCTCCTGCATTTTGCTCCCGCCCCGCACCCGCAATGTCTGATTCTAGGGGAAAATAGCAGGCAACGTGAGATTCATTCAGTCCCTCTCCCTGGCTCCAGGACATCAACTCCATGTAATCCCGGGGTTCCGCGTCCCTTCGCGGCTCTACTTACTCCCCTGAAGATTTTCCCGTTCCTAGAGAAAGATGATCTAAGCTAGGGAAAGAAGGAGACAGGACCCTCTCCTTCCGGAAAGTGTGATCCGGCTTTGTGGTTTATAATGGCAGCTTTACTTAAGGAGAAGAGAAAGGCAGAGAAGGATATTTGCATCTTTTACAAAAAAAAAAAAAAACTCATGCAAAGGTGAGCAACTCTTTCCTAAGACCATACCAAATAAATTTCTGAGAAGAAAATGTATGAAAAGTTCGCATCTCATTAGGAGAAGATTCCCCACTAATTGATTACCATCTCTCATTCCTTACCCACCCCCATGCAGTTCTGTGTGTGTGTGTGTGTGTGTGTGTGTGTGTGTGTGTGTGTGTGCGCGCGTGCGCGCGCCTGTGCAATGATCAAGTGTGTTTGTATTCACACTAGTAGTTCCTTGATATCTTTAAAGTGAGCAGCTGCAGATGCGGTTTTCTCTTTTAACTTGGTGCTTTCTCTCCATTGCCATAAGGATTCTGTGAGTCACTTTATTTACCCCAGGTAAAATGGGATGCTATCTTCTTCCTAAATCCCTGAAGGGTTAGAGGGTTTTAACCAGAGACAGTTGTGTCCGATCTGAATTTTAATTGGTGTTTTCTTGGAAGGGGGAGGAGATGCACAGAGTGCTTATGAGATATGTTAGGTGGAAGACTTAGAAAGAGCAAAGAGTGTAACAGTCATCTGGGACGCTGTCAGAGGAAGAGAAGGGTTTAGCTGATGGGCAGAGGCTCAGAGTTCTGAGTGTGCCTCCCTCCTAGGCCTGGACCACAGTGCAAGAAGGAGACCGGTGAATGCGTGTTGCAATTGAGTTAATTTACATTGTATGCTGGAAATCAGGGCCTGCGCCTGAGTCTCCAGCACTTATGAGAGGGGTCTAAAGAGCTTTGCTGGGCCTAGCAGGCCCCTCCCCTGGGCTGCACGGATCCGCCTCTCTATTCCCCAGATAAATTCCTAGTGTCCACCAAATTCCTCAGCGCTATCTCACTCCTCAATGGCCACGACTCCGACTCCGGGGGTGGGGAAATAGAGCAGTGCTTTCCTTCTTGCGGAAGCCCTAGCAGTCCAGTCCAGTTTCCACAATTCTGCGAAGGGGAAGGGGTGAGACCCAACTCCAACACGAAGTGGGTACCCCCCATATTCCAGAGACCCAGTGGTTTCAGGGTCTCCTCTCTCTCTCTCTCTCTCTCTCTCTCTCTCTCTCTCTCTCTCTCTCTCTCTCTCCCTTTCTCTCCCTCTCTTCCAAACATGTCCACTGGCTCCCTCAGCGATGTGGAAGACCTTCAAGAAGTGGAGATGGTGGAATGTGATGGGCTGAAAGTGGACTCCAACAAGGAGTTTGTGACTTCCAACGAGAGCACCGAGGAGAGCTCCAACTGCGAGAACGGCTCTCCGCAGAAGGGCCGCGGTGGCCTGGGCAAGAGGCGGAAGGCGCCCACCAAGAAAAGCCCCCTTGAGCGGGGTCAGCCAGGAGGGGAAACAGGTCCAGCGCAACGCGGCCAACGCGCGCGAACGGGCCCGCATGCGGGTGCTGAGCAAGGCCTTCTCCAGGCTGAAGACCACCCTGCCCTGGGTGCCCCCAGACACCAAGCTCTCCAAGCTGGACACGCTCAGGCTGGCCTCTAGCTACATCGCGCACTTGAGGCAGATCTTGGCCAACGACAAGCACGAGAACGGTTACATTCACCCGGTCAACCTGGTGAGTTCGCCCCGCAGCCCTGCCTGGGTATGCCCCTGTGGGTGTGGGTGTGGGTGTGAGGTTGGGTCTGGGGATGCAGGCGCTGGTAGGGCTGGGGTGGGGGGAGGCTTGTGCACGCTACCCACTGCTGGCCCAGCGCCTCCAGGGACCACAACGCCCAGCCTCTCTGCTCCAAGCGATCACGAGTGATTTGTACAAGGGTTTGACGTGGCACCCCAGTAAGGGATTTCCAAGGGTATCCCAGGAGACTGTGCCAGAGCCATTTCCGCAAAGTGGCTGATGCGGGACAGGAAACTGACAAGATGCAGCTTGTGGATGATGTCGACAAGACATTTATCCCTGTAGTATTTAGCTGACAGTAGAACTCGATTTCCCCTTCTAATTCTTATAAACATCTAAGGTCCTTTTCAATTTAGAGTACACAGACACACACACACACTCCAATAATCATCTGGGTACGTCCATCTACTCAAATATTCTGTGCTGCTCCTATAAGTGAGTTCTCACTTTTAAGACTCAGAAATTCCAGCACATATCAATAACAATCAGTAAATTTGCTCAGGTATTAGTAAAATGGATAGCATTATATTTGATCACTCTCGCCTCACATTTAAGAACATGTTAATCTTTTAAAAAGTAATGCTCATAGAGTCTAATTTTTGAAAATGCAAAAAAGAAAAAAAAGAAAAAAAAGAAAGCAATACTCAGTTCCCAATTCTTCTCAGATGCGTTTTGGTGTTTCCGATACGTATTCTACTCCTCCTTTCATTTGACTTCATTTTAAAACTTGCAGGCACTGAAGAAAAACAACCGCTTAGTAGGATTTCTGTTTATACATGATAAGAACAAGATTCTGCTCATTGGCCAGCACGAGTAATGGAGGCTTGAGCTGCTTTCTCATCCACTGCTTCTGTCTCTAGGAATTAGTGGGAAGCAATGAAAAAAATATATTTTGCTATGAAAAATATTTTCCCTCCAATTAAGAGCATTTTTAATGAGATAGCCTCTTTACAACCTAGAACTGAAGCGAAATTATTTCCTAGAACATTTGCGATTGCTGCTACCTTCGTCTTTAAAATAAAAAGAAAACTGAAACACGCTTTATTACATAATGACCTGGAAAAGAAGGAAGAGAAAATGATCACAAATAAAAGATCCCCGTGCTTTTTATTAGCAGTTTTCCTCCCTTCCCAACTAGTGGTTAACTTGAAACTGTAATCAAAGCTGGGCTTGCAATGGTGGAAAGGAATTAGGCACCAGGGATGCAGATGACCAGAGGACCAGGCACCCTGACCGGGTCTCCGCAGACCCGCGGGGAGGACGCTGGCGGACCCTGGTGTTCCGCCAGCTAGGACCTGCCCTGCTCGCGTCCCTTGGAGCTTCCTCCTCAAAACCCTTTCCAAGGACGTCAACCCACAGTGGGCTCTTTTTGCCTGTACTCGAAAGGCCCATCGCCACCACCCTGAGCTAAGTCTCGGCTTTATCCAGCCTCGGGGCACTTGAGGGCAGCCGGCCTGGGGGTGGGGGGCTCCTGCGCCCTCTCCTGCGACTCCGCGCCCAGCCCTCCCCCTCCCAGTCCGCTCACCTCCTCCGCACTCTTCTCCCCTGCAGACGTGGCCCTTTATGGTGGCCGGGAAACCCGAGAATGACCTGAAAGAAGTGGTGAGCGCGAGCCGCTTGTGTGGAACCACAGCGTCCTGACCTTGGAGGTGCGAGTCCGGGAAAGGCGCGTTCCCTCCCGGGGGACCCTGCCCCCCATTTCTGTCCGTGCTGCCCCCTCGCATCGCTCCTCTCCCCGTCCCACCCCGCGAGAACACTTTACCGCGACGAGGAGATTCCTTCCCAAGGCCGAGGAGCTCAACTGTACTTACAGATTTCCCAACTATTTAACGTTTATTAACTTCTACCGTGAATGACTGACTGCGAGCCTTGCTGGTCCAAGTGCAATATGTAATTATATATATAAATAGATAATAAGAGCCTATGTGTATCTTTTGTACAACGTGATGTAAAGTGTAGATCATACAATAGCTGACTTTGACAGTCACATTTATAAGATAATTCACTCAAAGAAATATATTTTTTTCAAACAAGTTTTGCTACTTTCGAAAATAAATCTTTTCTTTATATTGCTAAAATGGCAGGTATTTGGTGTGGTGTTTCTTTTTTTCAATTATTTGGACGAAAAATTGAAAAGCTATGGGGAAGTTTAATGATAAAGATGGTTATTTTAACGCTCAATCCAAACGTCTAGTAAAAGATTGATTTACATTATGAAAGTCCAGATCACATTTTGTACTGAAATCTTTAAAAGAAATGCTTCAAGGGTATTTTTAAGCTCGTTAAGAGATTGTAACTGTAAACAGAAAATGGGAAGGATTAAAGTTATTCAGTTACCCTACCCCAGAGGAAAAACAAAATCCGATTTGCAGCTCTTTTAAAGTAGAATTATTCAGAGGAGCCGGACAGTAAACTTCGCATTTTCTGTCTTCCCAGGCATGGCTGTGAGTCCCACAGTCCACGCTTGCAGAGAAGAGCGCAGAGACAATGGCAGCTCTGAAATTCGTGCCCTTGGGATGTGTTTTACCATGTCCAAGTAATGCAATTTTGTTTTTTTTAATCAAAGACTCCATTAATTAACACTAGCCCTAACCGCGCTTGCTTTGCTTTTCAGTTGCGGTTAGCCGGAGCCTTAGCCCCTGCCACGACTTCCGGCGGACTGGGTCTTAGTTTAAACATCTTCCAGGCTGCGGAACGGCTCGCAGGGGAAGATTAAGTTGAGATAAACAGACAGGCGAGGCGAGGCGAGGCGGAGCCCCGGGGACCCCCGCTCCCTCGCGGCCCGCCCGGCGCAGCCCGCGGCCGCCGATGCGCCAGATGCCACCGCGGCTGTTTAATGTTCGGGGTTATGACCGCAGTGTTTACAAGACGTCTTCGGTTATTTATACTGTTATTCCTCGCAGAGGGCCTGGAAACTTCCGCTTCGCTAGCTCTCCTTTCGAAGTTCACCCTCGACCACCGGCCCCCCCCCCCCCGCCGGCCCCAGCCCCCTTTTTCCTCCGCGGGGTCTGGTACCTGCCAGTGGACGTCCCGTCAGCACTTAACTTACCTCCAGCCAATCTGGACGCTGCTCGGGCCTGGAGGGAAGGGGCCACCCGCGGGGCAGGTCCCCACTGCACAGCCCCAGCGCCTCGGGGTGCCATTCTCCTTCTCCAGGAGCTAGGTGTGGCCTTGGTGACATCATTCAAGTCATTTGCACACCGCAGAGGGACATTTCTAGGTGTCAGGCTTTTCCTCACCCCCACCCCACCCCAACTTGACATTCAAAAGTGCGCTATGGCTCTATGCCCTTCTACACCAGATTCCCCAAATTTTCCTGTCCCATCACTGCTACGCAAAGGACCGAGCCCTTCTCCTCCTCCTCCTCCTCCTCCTCCTCCGATCCAGAGTCCCAGAGGGGAGACTGTAGCGAACAGCACAGCCCAGTTGTTTGCGGTTTATGTTCAGCAAACTGTCCAAGTTTCTAGTCGTGTTTTTCCAAACCAAATGCATTCTTGAAATTCTGAGCGCTCCACGCACGCAGGCGGCCCCACGGACAAGTGACTCCTCGCTCCTTCACCAAACTGAAGCTGCATAAGTTTGACAGTCTCGCTGCAGCCCGCTACAGGCTCCTGACCTGAAGCAGGAGGCTGAGATTAGGAAGCTGTCCTGGCTGCAACTCCAGCTAGCTCGTTCCTCAAAGGGCCGGATAGTGTTTGCTCATCCCTGCAAATAAAGATAAAGAGGATGATAATTACCATAGTAATTACACTCCTGCTTTCCCCCTTTCACTGCCCCAAAACCTCAATGTAGCTCACATGAAATCATTTCAGTGCAAGCTCTTTATAACGAAAGGGTTTGTGAGAATGCCGGTTGTTTGTGCGAGGCGGCAGGTAGCGAATTCTCTGTGTCTGTACCCAAACTGACAGTAAGACAAGTAGGTCGCTCGAAGGGGCGTGTGTTTCTCAATGCACTGTCCACAGTCTTTTTTGATCACAAACTACAAGGTGTCTATCGCCTTCCACATCCCTCCACTGTTCTCCGAATTTGTCCAGAGCTGCCTATTAAGATAACTCCTAGGACCTTGCTTGCAAAGACTGCCTGTGGATGTCTTGTAAAGCCAGATGCATACAGTGGCTCATGTGTCTAGAGTTCGTTTGAAATGGCAAGAGTGTCTGTATACCCATACTCCTTCTTTCTCTCTCTCTCTCCCCCCCCTCTCTCTCTCTCAATCTCTCTCTTAAATTAATAAATAAATAATCTTGCTGTTTCGAGGTAGGGTCTCACTCTAGCTCTGGCTGACCTAGAATTCACTATGTAGTCTTAGGCTGGCCTCCAACTCACAGCGATCCTCCTACTTCTGCCTACTAAGTGCGGGGCTAAAAATATTTTTAAGAAAGGGAAAAACAAAACAAGATAACTCCTAGAAATACAAACTCCAGAAAACTTTAGAGAACAAACACAGAGAAAATAGAAGGATGACACTGATGTCTAGTGATGAAGGCATCAAGGGGCTTCAGCGGAGAAGCCTGGAAACACAGTTGTACATGGAATGAAGTGAATGGTAGGACAGAGATAGTGAGGTCTGTGACTAATGTAGCCTCAAGACCTCTCCTACACACACATACTCCACACCCCTCCCTCATACACTTGTAATCTAAACATCTCTCCTCCATGGACCCTTCTCCTATACCAGATCATCCACGTTCCCACACTGACTGTGTCCAGCCTCCACGCACCTCCACTTCTCACATCTGCACCCCAGACATGCAACTGCCTGGCTACCCAGGGCAGAGGACAGACTTTTGTGTCCCAATTTGACAAGTTGTTGCAATACAGAAGTGGGGGACCCTTTTGCCCAAAGCCAGTAGAGCTGGAAGTGAGAGATGTGGCGTGTCCTGTGACCTGCACAATATGAAAATTGTCTCAGAAAGCATTGGGAAAATAACTAGAGAGATGCCTGGAAGAAGGAAGTGTTTCAAAAAGTGGGTCTTAGCCGGGCGTGGTGGCGCACGCCTTTAATCCCAGCACTCGGGAGGCAGAGGTAGGAGGATCGCCGTGAGTTCGAGGCCACCCTGAGACTCCATAGTGAATTCCAGGTCAGCCTGGGCTAGAGTGAGACCCTACCTTGAAAAACCAAAAAAAAAAAAAAAAAAAAAAAAAAAAAAAAAAAAAAAAAAAGTGGGTCTGGGAGTTCTCAAGAGATCAGACACACTCAGTATGTACTACAGGAGCAATTCTCTCCCCCCCCCCCCATTGCTTATATGGTTTATGGTTTTAAAAAGCAATTTAGTGTGCTTTTAGCAGGTGTACCCACAGCCAAATTAGAGACCTTTTCCCAAAGAGAAGTAATAAACAGAGCTCTGGTATCCACTCGTATGTGCGTTTAATCACGACACACTGCCCTGGAGGACTTTTAAGCAATGGTTTTCCTCTGTCTCCTGGATGTTCTGCCTGGCAGAGAGGCTGGCTCAGGAGGTCTGGGGTGAGCCCAGAGTTGGCACTGTTCACAAGTTTCTACGCGATGCTGCTGCTCTGGGGATATTTTGAGAACCACAGCTGGCCAGCTGTCGAGTCAGGCAAAGAAAGTTAAGGCAGAGGGAAGGACATGCTGATGGACAATGTTCCTCTCAAGAGGCTTCCAGCTCAGATCCAGCCTGATTCAGTCTTCTGTTCATTCCAGGTGATGTAGGGTTAGGACCTGGCAGGCTGGAAACCAAACCACTCATGCTTAGAAAATGAAAGATTTGTTCCACCCTGGTGCTGTGGGTGTGCGCACTCCAAGAGAGATTCCAGTTATTAAGTGAATTACAGACCTGAGTGAATTGAGGCCAGGCTAGCGCTGGCTCCTTTAAACCCCTAAAGGAGAAAGAAATCTAGAAATCCCTGACTCCAGCAGCAACGAGTTCCCTCCTTTCGTTCCCAAACCTGCAGAGACTCAGTGCTTCACTGCAGCGGAGAGCAATAGGGTGTCCTCTGTTTCGGCGTCCTATGCGTCATTTGGCCAAACTGGGGTTGGGTGCAAGGACTCTGTGGGTGAGAACAAGGAGGGAGTGAGCGCTACGTAGTGGGGCAGAGTGAGGAGAGGCCTTTGGCGGGGTTTTCTGTCTGGGAGAGCAGTTGGCAGAAGGAGTCAAGGGGAGGAAGGCGTCTTCAGTTCTCACCCTGAGCCTTCACTGACTTTCTCTCTGGGCCCGAGGGTGCGAGCACCGCCGCGCCCAGCGCTGAGACAGATGCCCCTCTGAGAAGGTGCGGAGTTGGTGTGGAACGCGGAGAGGAGCGCAGGCCCGAGCCTGGCACCGCTGGCCAGCGAGCGCAGCGTGCGGAAACTCACTGTGTGCCAGTCGCATTCCTGAGCGCGTCTGGCTTCCTCCTGGGCTCCAGGCCGCTTTGATCTGCCGATCTGGGCAGGCGCGGCTGGTCCAGCCTCGCTCCTCCCAGCTAACCACCCAGAGGACCAGCTCAGAATCCTTCCCCAGGCAGAGGAAGGAGAAGGGGTAGGGAAACAGGCGACAGGAGCTTTCGGTACATCGCGGAATCTGAAAGCTTGCTTCCCAAGAGCAGTATCACGCCCAGCACACAAGGTAGGGCTTGACGCCCGAATAAGTCAGTAGCTTTTAGAGGACATGGAGAAAGAGAGAAGATAGAACGCTGTCTAGGGACTCCCTGCTAACTGGCTGAACTGTACTATAGCCTCTTGGGCAGAAGTCTAGGTGTGTGTGCTGACAAAAAGACAAAAGCTAGCAGATGAGGTGGGACCAGATGCGGGATGGGATGGGCTGGGCTGGGATGGACTGGGATGGGCTGGGATGGGCTGGGACGGAACTGGATGGGATGGGACGACGGGAATGGGACTAGATGAAGGATGGGGTGAGAGGTTTGATTGGTCTCCTCCCTCCCTCATATAAAATGCTTTCTTTCCTTTTCCAGCAAAAATATTATTGCATCTCAATTTTTTTAGTTTAAAAGGTTATTTAACCATAGAAATAATTTAAAATACTATATTAGAATAAAATTGTCACATAATTTGATTTCCAGACTAATCCTCTTGGAATGATAACGTAATTTGTTGCCTCTTACTGATGTGGGTTAGGCTTTGGAAGGGTGGGGGGAAAAAAATCTTTTGTCAAAGTCTTTTATAGGATTCTAAACTTTTCAGGACCTTGATTCCCCCCCCCCATCTATAAAATGGTTGCTTTGGTAAGATAATGTACTTCTCAACAATGTCAGGTAAATGATGGACATTAATTTATATTGCTGTCCTCTTTCTTGTGGTTATTAAATTACTGGCATACCTGAAAGAATGATAAGAGATGCCTTTCTGGTGGTGATGATGTCCCTACCAGAGCATGCCTCGTGCTAAGAATCTTCTTCATCTCTCTCCAGAGGAAGAGGGAACACAAGAAGTGCCCTGATGCCCCAGTTCCTACTTCACTGATGTCAAGGGCCCAGGATGCCTATGAAATCGCCCCAGTCTTCAGCCATGTGTCCACTGCTCCTCTGTCCCCTCCCCACCTACAAGAGGAAGAGCAAGGCTGCTCCTTCGCAGGGCTGGGGCAGGGGCAGCAGCGCTAACAGCAGCCTGACTCCAGATGAGTGAGAAGTGATCCCCGAATAAATATGTTCCGGGTAAAAGGAAGAAAGGCTTGCAATAATAACCTACACAATAGTGAATACTTATTAAAGTCTACTCATAGAGAGTGTGATTTTGAAAGGTTGTCAGGCTGAAGACGTGACTCAGGGGATAAAGCACTTGGCCCACCAGGTGAGAACCCAAGTGCAGATCCCCAGAACCCATATGAATGCTTGATGGGTGTGGCGCCCTGCCTGTAAGCTCAGCACTCGGTGAGGTGGTGGCAGGGGAACCTTAGAGCAATCTGGCTACTTAGGATCGCAGGGCTGGTGAGCTTTAGGTTCAAGTAAGAAACCTTATCTCAATAATAAGATGGAGAGCTATTGAAGAAGATAGTCAATGTCAAGCACCAGCATCTACACACAACACACGTGTGCCCACACACATGCAAACATGAAAACACATATGTATGCTTACCACACACATACACATGCAAAAAGAAAGAAGAAAGAAGTGAAGAAAGGAAGGAATGGAGAAAGAACGAAAACTGTCACTGGGCCTCTTTCTTCCTCAGTGAGACCTCACCACCATATAATGAGATCTTCAATAGATCCTGCCTTTGTGTGTATTTCTGCACCTGTCACTTTCTCCAGAAAAGGTATTATCTTCTTTCCTTTCTCTGTTTACTTAGTTCATGTCCATCTCCACCAGCTCCATGAGGGCAGAAATTGGTTAAGCATGGCTGGCTCTCACGCTTCTTTCAGCACCCAGCACAAAGCTGGCCATAAGTAAGAGCTCAAGCAGGGTACCCACAGCTTGCGACAGATAGTGTGGGTGTCTGCTGATTATGATCACACTGCACCTCTGGTCACAGACTGGCTCAAATATATAATCCCACTTTAGTTTTAGAATTTAATGACATAGTACAGTACTCTTGAGCACTTTAACAAACTCTTATTTACATAAAAAACTGACTGTATAATGCACACAATATGCCAATTTTTTTTGAAAGCTCATCATTCTGAAACACTGGTCCACATTACGTCAAATATGGACTCTGTTCATCACTGAATCCCAGGCAAGGGCTCATGATAAGCATGGTGCCTTTAAAAACTGTTTTGTTCACGAATTCTGTCCATCACTAGGAACAGTCACCTCCAAACTTCTCTGATTGGTCATTTACTTATGAGTCTTATCTACAATTCTTTCTTTTGTGGCTTATGTGACTATTAATATATTTTAACACTCTCAAGTCTTACTTTCAGACATCTATCTCCCATTCAATAACTCTTTTCTCAACAACTTTTTCTTGGCAATTGTATTTTCACCTCCTAAAACAAAATCTCTTTCATACACTTTCAATTCAACCTTAACACCATTTGCCTAAAGTTATCCTCACAACCTCCCCCCAGGTTAAGGGCTCATTCCCATAATATTTCCCCCATTTCAGATGTGACACTCCTGACTCATAGACTATAAACCAGAGGTTACCATAGTCCTTTCCTCAGGTTTAAGAACTTCTACAATGGCTCTCCAAACTCAGGAGAACAGTCACTTATAATAAAGACTGTAGGTGAACATTCACATGAATAAGTACATAGGAAGAAGTCCAGAAGGGTATAAAAACTTCTGTCCCCATGAAGTTCATGCTGTACCACCTGTCCAGTGCATAAATGTGTTCACCATCCTAGAAGCTCTCCAAATCTATAATTTTAGGATAATCACAATTGATTATATCATTTGCCAGTGGTGATAAACTCAATCTCCAGCCCCTTTCTCCTTCTCAGAAATAGGTAAAGCAAAAAGTCTTCACTCTCTAATTCTAAGATTGGCTCCTGTGACAGGACAACCAAGACCTATGAAGCTTCTCAGGGACTCCTGCCACAAGTCATCTCATGAACATATAATTAAGATACAGCCAGATGTGAAGGCAAAAGGCCAGTAATCCCAGAACTCTGGGTGTTGAGACAGGAGGATCAGGTGTTTACAGCCATCCTTGGCTACACAGTGAGTTGAAGCCTGGAGTCCATAAGGCCATCTCTCAAAATAATAATAATAATAATAGCAGAGCATGGTGGTTCACACCTTGATCTCAGCACTTGGGAGGCTGAGATAGGAAGATTTCTGTGAGTTTAAGGCCACCCGGAAACTACATAGTGAATTCCAGGTCATCCTGTGCTAGAGTGAGACCCTACCACAAAAAAAAAAAAAAAAAAAAAAACCTAAGAGAGATGTTCATCACTCAGAAGATTCCAAGAGAGACTGAAGAGATAGCTCAGTGGTTAAAGACCTTGCTTTCAAAGCCTGATGGCCCAGATTCACTTCCCTAGTACCTACATAAAGCCAGATGCACAATGTGAAACATGAATCTGGAGTACGTTTGCAATGGCAGGAAACCCTGGCAAACCTATATTCACTCTTCCTCTTGCTCTCTCTTTGCCTCTTCCTGTATCACATACATCCATACATACACACACACACACACACACACACACACACACACACACACACACAAAAAGAACACTCCAAGAATCTTAGGAGCTGTTGTGCTAGGAACCAAAATGTCAAAATGCCTATTTATCATACCATGCAAGGACACTCCCCACCAAAGACTAAATGAAACCCAAGACATCTCTAAACCCAGGAGAGTTTTTCAAATCAGCAGGGGTCATTTGATTGCGTTGAATGAAGATCCATTCTAGCTGGCTGGAATTAAAAGGAACATGAAGAATTGTGAAGATCCTCCAAGGAATCCCTGGCTTAAATCTCTTGTCAGAAAATAAGCAGTTTAAAAATAAAAAAAGACTCAGGAAAACTGAAAAGTCAGAAATGAAACCCCTCTCTGGAACTCTCACAACCAATCTGCATTTGCTTCTCAGCCACTTGAGTGTCCGGGCTGACTTTCTATCACCTCAATTTTTTCTAATTACATGACTTTGGTTGCTGACTGTGCTTCAGCTCCACAAAATCAGTTGCAAACTCTGCCATTCAAAATGTCCACCTTATATACCTAGAATTTGAATTTTCAGAGTTCACTACTGACTTGTTCTAGGGGGTTCTGATTAGATTGTCCAGGTCAGTTGAACACTTCTTGTCCTTTTTAAAAAAATTATTGACAACTTCCATAATTAGAGACATTAAACCATGATAATACCCTCCCCCTCACTTCCTCCTTTGCAACTCCACTCTCTATCATATTTCCTCCCCTTCTAAATTAGTCACTCTTTTATTTTGATGTCATCATCTTTTCCTCCTATTATGAGGGTCTTGTGTAGGTAGTGGCAGGCACTGTGAGGTCATGGATATCCAGGCCATCTTGTGACTGGAAGAGTGAGTTGTAAGGAGTCCTACCCTTCCTTTGGCTCTTACCTTCTTTCTGCCACCTCTTCTGTAGTGGACCCTGAGCCTTGGAAGTGGAATAGAGATATTTTGGTGCTGGACACTACTCTGTCACTTCTTCTCTGCATTGTGGTAACTTTTGCATCATCCCAGAGGTCACCACAATCTGAAAAGAGAAGCTTCTCTAACCAAAAGTAAGAGTATCATTAATACATGAGTATGAATGGACCAGCCTGAGATGCTGACATACCTAATAGGCATCTCAAGGCCTGGACAATAGGGAAGGTAGGGCTTGAGGGTAGGGGAAGGTTGTGGGGGACACAAAACTGAACCCAATGGAACCTGTACCATAGAATCCTATATCCTGGAAGATAGACTAGATGATTGAACCCTCAAGAGGACCTTAGGGGGAGCACCTAAATCAAAAGGACCTGGAGAGGGTGAGATGAAGCCTAACCTTATCTTCTATTTCTTTTTTGTTCCCCTTTTCTTTCTTTTTCTTATTTCTCTTCCCTCAGTGCTGGCCTGTAACTCCCAGTACCAGGATGTGGTTAAGACCCACAATGAGCTATTGATCAGAGAGACCTACAAGGTTTCCCAAAACAAGACAGACTTCTGTCAGAGCACTTGATTACCCACCAGAGGTTAATGGTAAGACCCTACTGCTAAAGATATCATATGCTGTCCATAACGGAACATGGAGAGACCTGGCTGGAATCTGAAAGAGAACCAAACCCCAGACAGTTAGCCCGTCTAGTTCTGGAAGGCACTACATGAGCTCCTGCGGGAAAGTGGCCAACATTTGTCCAAGCAACTCAAGGTCTAAGCTACTCAGAAGCAAACAACCTTATGTGATGCTCACACATTTGCAAGAGTGGCACACAGCCATGGTGGGTAACCAACTGCTCTTGGACTGGCTAATAGATCCAACCAGTGGAAAGGAACTCTTATTTGGAAAGTGGAAGCAACTAAGAATCATATCCAGAGAATGATTTTGCTTTCCAATATCAAGCACCCACTAATCTTGGGCCACAAGAGGATCTATACCCATTAAATTCACTCTAAACTAATAATGGTTATCCCATTTAACCTATACTGACTACACTCTTCATTGGAGAATATGCTTCTCTTTCAGATGGAGTGGGACCTGAGGAGAGAAAGGACCCATCACATTTCACCAGGCCCCCAGCTTAAACCACAGAGGAATTGTAAAAATGAGCAAGAGTGCTGCTTTCTCAGTGATCCTGATATCAGCACAAGGGGGAAGGAGATAGACACTGAGGACACTCAACACCTACCGAACCAGAGATTTAGAGGCTCCTAAGAGCCCATCACTGAAGAAGACTTAAAACAAACCCAACATGGTTCAGGGAATTTTGTGCAAGAGGAGGTGGAAAGATTGTTAGAGCCACAAGGTGGGACACTATACACAGAGACATTGCCTCTTCCCCATAACCGATGGCTGCCCCCACAATGCACAACCCACAATACCCATGGGGATGACCTGCATCCCCAGCAAGAAGGGTCCCTTTGGAAAAGGGGCAGGGATGAGGGAAAGGATGGTACCAACATTTGTTGTTTACATACTAGGTATGTCCATAACATTATGTGTGTGTGTGTGTGTGTGTGTGTGTGTGCGTGCGCGCGCATGCGCGTGCGTGTGCATGTGTGTGTGTGTGTGTGTACATTAAGAGAAGTGCAGTTTGGTGAGCATTATATATGCATTTAGCCAGACACCAGCAGGTGTTACACCCCTAGGGCTCATGACCTCCTCCCTCATAGATTTTCAGTATCAGGCATGTATTCCGTCCCATGGAGTGGACCTCCTGTCCAATTAGAGAGCAGTTGGTTTGACCCATAACAGACATGCCACTATTGTGCCCACTGTCTCATTTGGCCCAATTTAAGGCTTGCAGTGTCCACTATTGTTTATCTCCACTGATGACTTCTCTCTCTCTCATGGAGCTGCATGCAGCATAGCTTTTTCCAGCTTTCTGTAAGCTGGTCTAGAGGGAAAAGGTTTTCAGCTCAACTCTAGTAAGATTTCTCAGTGATCTTACAGCCCAAGCATGTGGAGTCTTCAGCAAGAGGGTCTTACCATCTGTTCCTTGTGGGAAACCCAGAGCATCAGGGACCTTCCTGAACAACAACTCACTGGAAGGTATCCTATCCCTGGCACTGAAATTTTTCTGGTATTCCATTGTCGAAAAAAGTAGTTTTCTTGACCCTTTTAAAAAAAGACTTTATTGTAATGGGTGAGGGAGGGAGAAGAGGGGAAGAGGGAGAAAGAGGAAGAAAGAGAAAGAGCACAGCAGGGAAAGAGCAGGAGGACCCAAGAGAGGAAGGGAAGGAGAAAGGGTAAAAGGGAGGGAGGGAAGGAGGAGGGAGAGATGGAACAGAGAGGGAGGAAGGCAGGAGAGAAACAAGAACAAGAGAGTATACACCAGGAAGCAGGAAAACCAACTAGTCAAATGAACTTAGTTAAAATACTCAAAAATATGTTATAATTATATTCTAGTTGATTTTAAATCATTTATTCACACCTGCTCATTGAAATCTACTGACCTTTCTAAATGAACATTGAGTCAGCTGGGAAGTTCTGGTGGTCTTGACCAGTCTCTCCTGTTCTTTCTGGCCTTGCTGATTTAGCTGGGAGCTAGATGATCAAAGATAACCTACTTACCTGCTTAGTTGGCTGGCTGGTTAATGGCTAAAATATGGGTGTTTCTGAACCTTGTCTTTCCCATCTGTCCCTTAGTCTAGCTTGTACTTGTTCTTGTGACCACAGGGGAGGAAAGAGAAGCTCTCAGAGCCTCTTGGCCAGACCTTCAGGGCCAGCATAGTGTCAGTGCTGCTGACGTCTATTGGCCAAAGCCAGTCATTAGGGCAGTCCAGATCCAAGAGATGGAAAAGTAGTCTCTATGTCTTGATGAAAGAAGTGTCAAAGTTACATTGCATAGAGCATGGAGACAGAGAAGGATGGAAATTTGGGACCACTTTCATAAGTGTATTACCAGCATGTCTTCATATTTGGGGTGTGTAGCAGACAGCTTCAGGTTCACTGAGATGAACTTCCAGATCAAGCACAGTTATGGAGGAAGGGATTTATTGAAGTTTACTGATCCAGGGGAAGTTCCATAATGGCAGAAGAAGCTGGCCTGCCTTCACAGGCCCAAGCAGAGAAAGAGAGAAGCACAAGCCTAAAGCCTAAAGCCACACAGCATACTTCAGGAACTCCTGCTAGGCACACTTTGCATATCTTTAGATTGAAACCTGAAACCCACCATCACACCTTAAGATCCATCCAGTGATACTGCCTCCAGCCAGGGTGGCTTCAGATGCAAACTACAAACAATAAAGAACTGAATATATTGGGGTCCATCTATTCTATTCAAACCACCACATTCAGCCCCTGACCCCCAATAGATTTATAACCATCACACATTGTAAATTGTACTCAGTTCAATTTCAAATGTCCCCACAGTCTTGACCAATTTAAGATATTAAGACCTGTAAAATCAAACAAGTTAAACACTTCTAACATATAAAGGCACAAAGTAAACATTTTCAACTGGTATAAGGCATAGCAAGGAGAGACTAAAACAATGCAAACTCAACTACCCTCAAATAAACATCAAACTTCTGCAGTTCAAGTCCAATACAACCAGGGACTGACAGTCTCCAGATTTTCCAATTCTGCCCCTCCACCTGGGCAGAGTAGCCAGGGAACACTTCCATCTTAGGCCAACAGTACACTCTATGGCAGCCCTTGCATTGTCCTGGTATATACAAAACATCTTCAGGTCTTCATGCAAACCACTGTCCATCTTCCAAAGGCTCTTTCAGCCTATCAGGGCATCAGGCCGTACCTCATGCCACATCTCAGCAACAGCTCCTGGAACCATATGCAATTTACAACCACTGCTTGCATTTTTCATGCTTCTGAAACCAATACCAGGAGTGCAGGACACAGCCATGTTCTTAATTCATAGACCAAATAAATCATAACCTTGAAAAGCAGGTTTCTTCTCCAGTCAATTCTTTCCAAAAGTGTTTGCATTTCTATGATAGTCTTCCCTCAGGCATCCTTTCCATGGTAAAGCAATTGGACCATCTTCCTCTAAGATTGCTAATATGTTTGACAATAGCAGATTCAGTAACCTAAAACCAGTCTCAGTGCCAGTAATTTTAACTTGCTTGAGGTTTTCCAGCTTAAAATCTTAAATCTCTCAGTCCAATATCTTCAGCCAAGCACATCAGTCCATTACAAATTTAACCTTGGTCAAACTCTCTGGGCCTGGGCAGCAGGATGCAGCCAGCCCTTATGCCAGTAGCCCAGTTCCAACAAAGTCCTCTGCAGTCTTCCTTCCCCTTAGAAATCTCATAAGCCAAGCCTCGAAAGTTCAATGCTGTCTGCACTTAGCATTCTCAGACTCTCATCAGAATAGTCCTTAAAACTTGGCTTACCACTCCAGAAAACATCTTCAGTTGCAAGCACCAAGTCCATGCCTATTCCTCCAAAACAAAGGTTCCAAAAGATCAACATCCACATAGTCAGGTTCATCTCAGCCCACTCCTCAGTACCAAGTTCTGTAGCACACAGCTTCAGGTTCACTGAGATGAACTTCCTGACCAAGCACAGTTATGAAAGAAGGGATTTATCAAAGCTTACTGATCCAGGGGAAGTCCCATAATGGCAAAAGAAGCTGGCCTGCCTTCACAGGCCCAAGTAGAGAAAGAGAAGCACAAGCCTAAAGCCTAAAGCCACACAGCACAGCACACTTCAGGAACTCCTGCTAGGAACACTTTGCATATCTTTAGATTGAAATCTCAAACCCACCACCACACCTTAAGATCCACCCAATGACACTGCCTCCAGCCAGGTGGCTGCAGATGCAAACTACAAACAAATAAACAACTGAATATATTGGGGGCCAGCTATTCTATTCAAACCACCACAGGGTGCAAACTTTCTGGATCATTTTCACTTTTTAAAAAAATTTTAGTTTATTTTTTATTTATTTGAAAGTGACAGACAGAGAAAGAGGTAGAGAGAGAGAGAGAATGGGGGCTCCAGGGCCTCCAGCCACTGCAAATGAACTCCAGACGCATGCACGCCTGGTGCATCTGGCTACTGTGGGTCCTGGGGAATCGAGCCTCGATCCAGGGTCCTAAGGCTTCACAGGCAAGTGCTTAACTACTAAGCCATCTCCCTAGCCCCTCATTTTCACTTTGAATTATTCATACCTAGTCTAATTTTATTATTTGCATGCTCTAGATTGTTATTTAAAACACCTCTCAGGGGCTAGAGAGATGGCTTAGCAGTTAAGGTTCTTTTCTGTAAAGCCAAAGGACCCAGGTTCGATTCTCCAGGACTCACGCAAGTCAGATGCACAAAGAGGCACATGAGTCTGGAGTTTGTTTGCAGTGTCTGAAGGCCCTGGTGAACCCATTCTTTCTCTCTCTCTCTATCTTCCTCTTTCTTTCTCTCTCTCTCTTTTTTACAAACAAATAAAATACATTTAATAAAAATTAAAAAATAAAATAAAACATCTCTGAGAACAGTTTTCTTCTATTACACCTGAGCTCTTCTTCCAAGCCACTAATATCAGCCCTGTGAGTTTCAGTGCTGATTCTTTCTTGATTTCCTTCAGGGCATAAGGAAAATATGAATATAAATTAATTACATCAAGTTTTATTTTACTTATCAGTTTGGAAGTCCTCTGATCATACTTGCATTGTTTAGCAAGTTTAATGAGCTGAATAATGGCCCCAGACATATCATATCTGACTGTAAATGAGGATAAAGGAGAAAGAGGTATGAAGGCAGACATAAATTAGTCTGGGAGATTAGAGTATCAGATACAACCATAGGTGAAGGAGCACAGCCCCCATCAGAGTGGATTCTCTCCTAGAAACTCCAGAAGGAGTATGGTCCTGTTGATACCAGGATTTTGGTTCAATGCGCTTCTGACATTTAAAATGAAGGGCAGGGAAATCCTCATGGCTGGCAAAGCACCAACTGTGCTTATTTCCAAATTGCCAGCTATATGACACACCAACTGCTTCTGGTCTGCTCTAACCACCTGGCCTGACACTTAAGAAGCTAATCCAACATGGAGCACTCCCAACACCCTGTACCCCAGACTAACCCACCCTCTTGTGGCTGGAAAGTGTCTGGAAGAATGATTCCAAAAGGGTTGATCCTGCATCTGTCCTGAAGGCCCTTACTTTTTTCTAAGGCTAAAAGTGGATGTTGGGCCCTTGGAGATGAGTTATGTGTGGTAAGTTACAGAGCTAGCTTGCAAATATATTCCCTAATCAAAAAGTAATTTCAGTACATGATAGATGATTTAGCAGAGATTTATCCTGACTACTGGAGAACCAACACAAAAATCTACAAATGAAAGCCGGGCGTGGTGGCGCACGCCTTTAATCCCAGCACTCGGGAGGCAGAGGTAGGAGGATTGCCATGAGTTCAAGGCCACCTTGAGACTCCATAGTGAATTCCAGGTCAGCCTGGGCTAGAGTGAGACCCTACCTTAAAAAAAAAAAAATCTACAAATGGTGCTTATTAGAGAGCCATATTCTGTGAGAGCTGGCCCTCACCCTTCATTCTCCATCTGACCCCTCTGTATGAGGATCTTCCCTTCAAGCAATTTAATTTTCCCCATTTTTGGTCTTCAGGACTGGGCTTTTGTTTTCTCTCCTCCTTTGAGTCATACAAATTAACTCATATATTATGATATGGAGTTCCACTATCTCATATGTCTTATCAGACATATTTAAATTTATTAGTATAATTTTTAATAAAGAGTGATATTTTCAGGACTGGAGAGATGGCTTAGCAGTTAAGGCACTTGCCTGTGATGCCTAATGTCCCATGTTTGACTCCCCAGATCCCACGTAAGCCAGGCATACAAGGTGACATATGCACAAGGTGACACATGCTCACAAGGTGACACACATGCCTGGAGTTCGATTACAGTGGCTGAAGCTCTGTTGTGCCAATTCTCTCTCTCTCTCTCTTTCTCTCTCTCTCATAAACAAGGACAGTCTGTTGGGCTTGCCTCAAAAAAAAAAAAGAAAAAAAGAGTAATATTTTCAAAAGCTCATGGACAGCCTGACCATTGGAGACTGTGCCACTAAATTACTTTGATCCCATGCTAATCTGTGACTTGTTTGTTGTTGTTTGTTTGTTTGGGGTTTTTATTTTTGCGGGGGTGGGGGGGCTTATCAGAAAAGTTTGAAAATTTCTTCTAGGAAGTGATTCTAGAGAAAATTCTATGGTTTTTGAAGCACTCAGAAACTGTTAGTGCCATGGCTGGATTTCAAATCTATACTGGCTTTCACTGTCAGAATAAAGAATATGAGATTTCTTTGAAGATTCACTTCCTGTCTCTTGTTAAAATGATTTCCTTTTCCTTGCCTCATATACTACAGAGAGAAAATTTTAAAACCAATTGTACATTTGCATGTATTTAGTTAGCATCTGCTGCTATATCTGGGGTCTCTCTCTACCAATGGCTGGACATGCAAAATGGGACCAAAAGAAGAATGAGAAGAATGAGAGTAGAAGGGCATGGCACTCTCTGAGGACTTAAACCTCCATTTGTTCCATAGATAGGAAGGTAGGTAGATAGATAGATAGATAGATAGATAGATAGATAGATAGATAGATAGATAGATATGCGTGCTAGATCAGAGGACAACCTTGGTGTTGTTCCTCAGGTGCTTTCCATTTTTATTTCCCTCTGAAGTCTCTCACTGGGCGACAGCTCACCAAGTAAGCTAGACTGGTTGGCAGTGGGCCCTCAGTGCCAACTCCTGTCTCCACCTCTGGACTTCTGGGATTACAAGAACATACCACCTCCTGTTTTTGTTTTTTGTTGTTGTTTTTAGAAATTTATTTTGAAGGTCTTGATGTTTTTTTTAATATTTCATTTTTTTAAATTTAATTTGAAAGTGCCAGGGTAGAGAGAGAGAAAGAGGAAGATAGAAAGAATGCATGCACCCAGGACCTCTAGCCACAGCAAACGAACTCCAAATGCATGTGCCACCTTGTGCATCTGTCTTATGTGGGTACTGGGAAATCAAACCTGGGTCCTTAGGCTTCACAGGCAAGCACCTTAATGGCTAAGCTAACTCTCCAGCCCCACCTGGCTTTTTTTTCTTTTTACATGAGGATTGAACTCATGTCCTAATGCTTGGGAAACAAGTACTTTACTGACAGAACTATCTCCCCAGGTCCCTCCAAAAAGTTTAATGCTTTATCACATTTCATTTGTTCCATCTACAAGTTAGTTAACCATCCCATGATTTTTAGATATCTATGTTATATTTGGCTGTTTCATTTCGGACCATGAGACTGATCCTGGATGTTTGTCCACATCTTTCTGAAGTGGAATTCTGGGCCAATGTGCATGACTAATTGTAAGGCTCCAAATATGTACTGTCAAATAGCATTTCATTTTACATGCCACCAACAATTTCCTATCTCATTTCTTGGTCTGGACTTAAATTTAACTGTTTAACTTGGTGGGGTTTTTTCCTCTCTCTCTCTCATCTCAGAGAAAAGTTTAAATAAAGGTGAATTGAGATGATTTAGTTTCTCTCGTCTTCAGTAATTTATACCATCACTCCTGTTGAGTCAATTTATAATTGAAAAATAAATGTTTCTTAGCCGGGTCTATGGTACATTTCCATAATCTCAGCTTCCAGAATGTTGAGGTAGGAGGATCATAAGTTCAAGAGCTGCCTGAACTGCAGAGTGAATTCATGGCTAACCCAAGCAATGAAGCAAGACACTGTCTCAAAATAAAAAGAAAGCCCGGTGTGGTGGCGCACGCCTTTAATCCCAGCACTCAGGAGGCAGAGGTAGGAGGATCGCCATGAATTGGAGGCCAGGCTGAGACTACATAGTGAATTCCAGGTCAGCCTGGACCAGAGAGAGACCCTACCTTGAAAAAACAAAAAAGTAAGAAAGACACTGGGGCAAGGGACTGGTGAGATGGCTCAGTGGCTAAAGTTGCTCGTTTGCAAAGCCTGATGGTCCAGGGTTCAATTCTCTAGTACTCATATAAAACCAGACAGAGTGGTGCATGCATCTGGAGTTTGTTTTCAAGAGATCCTGGCATGCCAGGACTCTCTCTTTCTCTGTCTCAAATATATACATAAATAAACAAATAAATATGAAAAAGAAAGGGGCTGAGATGTGACTTAGTGGTAAAGTGCCTAGTATGCATGAGACCTTAGGTGCAATTCACAGTACCAAGTAAAATAAAATAATAATCAAAGTTTGTTGGGCAAAAAATGAAAAAGAAAATGAAAAGTTGAAAATAACTTCAAATATGCAGCTATTGAAGGAGGAAGTTAAAATAACTTGGCCTGGTTTAAAATAACCTTTAATGTTTTATGTGTTTGTTTGTTTGAATGGCCAGGCATGGTGCCACATGCCTTTAATCCCAGCACTTGGAAGGCAGAGGTAGGAGGATTGCCGTGAATTTGAGGCCACCCTGAGACTACATAGTGAGATCCAGGTTAACCTGGGCTAGCGCAAGACCCTATCTCAAAAAAACAAACACAAATATTTATTTATTTATCTACTTATGAGAGGCAGATAGAGAGAGAATGGGTGCACCAGTGCCTCCAGCCACTACAAATAAACTCCAGACACATGCTCTACCTTGTTCATCTGGCTTTATTTGGGTACCAGGAAATCAAACATGGGTCCTTAGGCTTTGTAGGAAAGTGCCTTATCTGCCAAGCCGTCTCTCCTACCCAAGATGACCTTTAAAAGTTAATCTACCTAGGAGGAGATTATGATCAAATGATAGTATATTTGTATATTAAGAATCTAATAAAAATTACTAAAGAAAAAAAATCTACTTTTAACCTGCACAAGACAAAGCTTCATTCCTCAACTCAGAAACCCCTCAAAGAAACTGTTACCAAGTTATGGGCTGGAGAGATGGTTTAGCAGTTAAGGCACTTGCCTGCAAAGCCTAATGATCCAAGTTCTAGTTCCTAGTAGCAGCGTAAAGCCAGATGCACAACGTGGTACATGCTTCTGGAGTTGGTCTGCAGCAGCAAGAGCCCTGGATCATCCATTGTCTCTCTTTGTCTCTCTTCTATCTCTCTCTCTCTTTGTGCTTGAAAATAAATAAATATTTTTTAAAAATGCATTGTTACCAAAATAAAATAGGCTCCAATTGGCATTTTTATAATAAAAATAACATGCCTTTAATCCCAGCACTCAGAAGGCAGAGGTGGGTGGATCACTGTGAGTTCAAGACCAGCCTGAAAATACATAATGAATTCTAGGTCAGCCTGGGCTAGAGTGAGACCCTACCTTGAAAAACCAAAAAAAAAAAAAAAAAAAACAACAACAAAAGAATTTGGAAAAGAAAGCATTACTTTCAGAGACATATGGAATAATAGACATAACATTATGATAATATATGCAGTTTATATGAATGCATGTATTATATAATATTATGATGTTACAGTTTTACACTATGACAAATGTGAATATTAACTTACTAGAGAAAATTTTTATTTTGTCTCACGGTTTGGAGATCTGTATGATCAGTTCCCCTTGCTGCTCTGGACCTGTAGCATGAGAGCACAGCCTGGCTTATGTGTTAAAGCCTTGGCTATTAGTTGATGGGAATTTTAGAGTTTGAATGTGAAATGTCCCATGTGTTTGAAAACATAATCACTGGCTGAGGGCGCTGTTTCAGGGGCTATGGAAGGAACCTTGAGGGGAGAGGCCTAGCTGGAGGAAGTGGGTGATGATGGGGAGAGCCTTCCAGCAAGATAAAGGAGATAGAAGCTACACCAAAGTAAAGACATAAAAACTGCCATCACTTACAGACGACTTGCTTACCATTGTAGAAATTCTCAGATAAGCAATAGAAGCTTCTGGAACTAATAAGAGATCTTATCAAGGTGGCAGAAAGCAATTTAGTAGAAGAGTGTTTTCCAACAAATTGTGCTGGAGCAAGTGGAAATTTATAGACAAAACTCAAATCTCTATCTCTGTCTGCCTCTCCCTCCTTCTCTCTCTCTCTTTCTCTCTCCCTCAAATAAATAAAAAAAATATTCTTTAAAGCCGGGCGTGGTGGCACACGCCTTTAATCCCAGCACTCGGGAGACAGAGGTAGGAGGATCACCGTGAGTTCGAGGCCACCCTGAGACTCCATAGTGAATTCCAGGTTAGCCTGGGCCAGAGTGAGACCCTACCTTGAAAAAAACAAAACAAACCAAAAAAAAAAAAAAATTCTTTAAAAATAAAGAGAAGGCCGGGCATGGTGGCACACACCTTTAATCCCAGCAAATGGGAAGCAGAGGTAGGGGGATCCCCGTGAGTTCAAGGCCTCCCTGAGACTACATAGTGAATTCCAGCTCAGCCTGAGCTAGAGTGAGACCCTACCTCCAAAAACCAAAAAAAAAAAAAAAAAAAAAAAAAAGAGAGAGAGAGAGAGAAGGAAAGAAAGGGTTCGAGAATGGCTTAGCAGGTGAGGCACTTGCCAGCAAAGCCAAGGGAACCAGGTTCAATTCCCCAATATCCATGTAAAGCTGGATAAACAAGGTGGTGCATGCATCTGGAGTTCATTTGCTGTGGCTATAGGACCTGACATGACCATACCCCCCTCCTGTAATAAATAAATATGTTTGAAAAAAATCAATAGGCACCTTGTCCTAAGTCTCAGTCTCATGAACCTAACTGTAAAATACAGAACTTTAAAAGATTAAAAGACAAAACATAGGACAATAAATGTCAAGTCCAAGAAACCTTTGTATAGAAATGGAGCTCCAATTCTATATAAGGGATTCTTCGACTTGACATTTAGTGTGCATTAAATGTTTGTGTTCCCCAAGTCATATGTCAGAACCTAATCCATGATATGATAGTATGTGCAGGGGTGGCCTTTGGTAAGTGGTTCACTCATGAGAAAGGAATTGCCATGATTGGATTTAGAGTCCTGTTAAAAGAGACCTTCTGAAAGCAATCTTTTCTTTTCTGCCCCTCAGAGAGAAGACTACTGTCAGCCAGAAAGTGTGCCTTCTCCAGACACCTCATCTGCCAGTGTCTTAATCTCTGAGTACTTAGAATACAGAGCCATGAGAAATGGACTTCCATTGCTTAAGCCATCAAGTCCATGATAGTTCGTCATTAACAAATGGATCAAAAGCATGACCCATGAGGGCAAAAAGCATTATTTTAATTTATTTTTATTAGATATGGACATACTTAGTATGTAAACAACACATGTTGGCACCATAATTTCCCTCATGCCTCCCCCTTTTCTGAAGAGGCCCTCCTCATTGGGGATGTAGATCAACCCCATGGGGATTGTGGGCCATGCATTGTGGGGTTAGCAGTCAGTTATGGGGGAGAGGCAATGTCTCGGTGCATAATGTCCCAACTCATGGCTCTAACAATCTTTCTGAGCCCTCTTCCACAAAATTCCCTGAGTCATGTTGGGTGCATTTTAAGTCTACTTCAGTGATGGGCTCTTAGGAACCTCTGGATCTCTGCCTTGGTAGGTGTTGAGTGTCCTCAGTGTCTATCTCCTTTACCGTTGTGGTGAGAAAGCAGCATTCTTGCTCATTTCCCCAGTTCTGTGGTTTTAGCTGGGGCCAGGGTGAAGGGCACTGGGTTGTTTATCTACTCAGATCCTACACACATCTGAAAAACAGAAATAGAATTTACAACTAAGAGTGAAGTCAGCACTGGTTAGATGGGATACCATTATTAATTTATAGAGAATTTAAAGAGTATAGACCCTCTTACAGCCCAAGATTAGTGGGAGCTTGACATTGGAAAGCAAAATTGTTATCTGGATATGATTCTGACTTTTTTTCCCAGTTCCAGATATGGTTTCCTTGCCACTGAGTGGATCTGTTAGCCAATCCAAGAGCAGTTGGTTACCCACCATGGCTGTGTGTCACTATTGCACTTGTATGAACATCATGTCTGGTTGTTTGCTTCTGAGTTGCTGAGACTTTGAGTTACTCAGACAGATGTTGGCCACTTTCCCCCAGTAGCTCATGTAGTGCCTTCCAGAACTAGATGGGCTAACTGTCTGGGGACTGGCTCTCTTCTGAATTCCAACCAGGTCTCTCCATGGTCTGAGCTGACAGCATATGGTGTCTTCAGCAGTAGGGTCTTACCTCTAGTGGGTAATCAAGTGCTCTGACAGAAGTCTGCCTTGTTTGTTTTGGGAGACCTTGTAGGTCTCTCCGATCAACAGTTCATTGTGGATGTTAACTGCATCCTGGTACAGGGAATTACAGGCCAGCACCAAGGGAAAACAAAAAAGAAAAAGACAGAAAAAGAAAGAGACAGGAAAAATTTAAGGTTAGGTTTCATCTCACCCTCTCCAGGGCCCTTCAATTCAGGTGCTCCTCCTAAGGTCCAGTTGAGAGTTTAATCCTTTAGTCTAACTTCCAGGGTATAGGATTCTATGGTACCAGTTCAATTTGGGCTCAGGTTTGTGTCCTACCCCCACCCTTCCCTTTCCCCCACACCTTGCCCTCCATATTGTCCAAGCCTCGAGATGCCCTTCAGGTAGGTCACAACTAGGGTTGATCCAGGTTGAGACCATGAAATGATTGTCTTTCTGTGATTGTGTGAGTAGTATGATCTGTTTCAAGTTCGACCATTTTTCTACAGATTTCATTGTGTCATTTTTTTCTTAGAGTAGAATTCCATCATGTCGATATACCTCATCTTGGTTATCCATTCATCCAATGATGGGCACCTGGGTTGATTCCAGTTCTTAGCTATTATGAATTGAGCAACTATAAATGTAGTTGAGCAAATATCTCTGAACTGAGGTGTGGAGCTTTTAGGGTAAATGCCCAGTAAGGGAACAACAGGGTTTGTTGGTAACTCTATATTCATCCTTTTCAGGAGTCTCCATACTGATTTCCATAGTGGTTGTACCAACTTACATTCCCACCAACAGTGAATGAGTGCTCCTATTTCTCCACATCCTTGCCAACATTTGTTTTCATTTGATTTTTTAATGTTTGCTGTCCTTTATTGGAGAAAGGTAGAATCTCATAGTTGTTTTAATTTGCATTTCCCTAATGGTTAGGGATGCTGAAAATTTTCTTAAATGTGTGTTAGCCATTTATAATTCTTCCTCTGAGAACTCCCTATTCAGTTCTCTGCCCTACTTTTGGAGTGGGTTGTTTGATTCTCTTATTGTTTAGTTTCTTTTGAGTTCTTTGTAGATTCTAGATATCAGGCTTCTGTCAGTGGTATAGCTGGTGAAGATTTTCTCCCATTCAGTGGGTAATCTATTGGCTCTGCTTATAGTATGTTTGTCTGTGCAAAATCTTTTTAGCTTCATGAGATAACATGGTAGAGTGCTTGTTTAATTTACTGGGATACTGGGGTTTTGTTCAGGAAGTCTTTTCCCAGTCCTATATCGTGGAGTGTACCTCATATTTTTTCTTCCAGTATTTGAAGAGTTTGAGGTTTTTAATCTATTTGGACTTGATTTTTGTGTGTGGAGAAATGAGTGGGTCTAATTTCATTTTTCTATATATGGTCATCCAATTTATCTAACACCATTTGCTGAAGATGCTGTCTTTTCTCTAGTCTATATTATTGGCACCTTTGTCAAAGATCAAGTATCTATAGTTACTTGACCTAAGGTCTGGATCTTCAATTCTGTTCCATTGGTCTATGTTTCTGTTTTTATTCCAGTACTATGCTGTTTTTGTTACTATGGCTTTGTAATATAGCTTTAGATCAGGTATGGTGATACTTCCAGAGGCATTTTTGTTTTGTTTGTTTTGCTTTTGCTGAGGATTTGTTTGCATACCTGAGGCCTGCTGCCATTCCATATGAATTTTGAGATCATTTTTTTCAGTCTCTGTAAGGAATGATGCTGGTGTCTTATTGGTATGACATTAAATGTGTATGTTGCTTTTGGTAGAATTGCCATTTTAACAATATTAATTCTACCTATCCAGGAGCATGGGAGGTCTTTCCATCTCCTCAAGTCCTACTCAATTTCTTTCTTAAGTTTTTTTTTAAATGTTTTCATTACATAGGTCTTTCACATTCTTGGTTAGTGTTATTCCAAGGTATTTAATTTTTTGGTCGCTATTGAAAATGGGTCACCCTCACTGATTTCTTTCTTTGTATATTTTTCCATTGCATATAAAAGCTATAGGTTTTGTGCATTGATTTTGTATCCTGTCACTTTACTGAAGGAATTTATCACCTTTACAAGTTTTGAGATGGAAACTTTTGGATCACTTAAGTACAGGATCATGTCATCTGCAAATAGAGCTAACGACTTCTTCCTTTCAAATTTGAATCCTTTCTATTTCTTTCTCCTGTCCTGTTGCTTGGGCTTGACCTTCTAGAACTATATTGAAGAGCAGTGGTGAGAGTGTACATCCCTATCTTGTTCCCCATCTCAGTGGGAACTCCTTGAGTCCTTCCCTATTATGTACTATTTGGGTTTGAGTTACTTTATATATAGCCTTTATTGTTTTGAGATACAAACCCTCCACGCCTATACTTTACACTGTTTTCACCATGAAGTGATGTTGTATTTTTTCAAAGGCCTTCTCTGCATCAATTAAGATGATCATTTGGTTCTTATGGTTAAGTTTATTTATGTGGTGTATTACATTGACTGATTTCCTTATGTTGAACCATGCCTGCATCCCTGGGATGAAGCCTGCTTCATCAAGGAGGATAATGCTTTTGATGTGTTGTTGAATTCTGTTTGAAAGGATTTTGTTCAGGATCTTTGCATCTAAGTTCATCAGGGATATAGACCTAAAGTTTGCTTTCCTTGTGGCATCAATGTCTGGTTTTTGTATCAGGGAGATGCTAGCCTCATAAATGGAGCTGGGGAGGATTCCCTGGTCTCTGATTATGTGAAATAGTTTAGAAATATTGGTTTTAGTTCTTCAATGACGGTTTGACATAATTTGGCTAAAAAGCCAACAGATACTGGACTTTTCTTCTTGGGGAGGTTTTTGATTACATTTTCAATCTCCATGAATGTGATAGATTTTTTCAGAGAATAACCAGCTCTGGGACTACTTTTGGCAGGTGGCAAAAACCATAATCATTACAGTTCTACACTTAAGAACAACACCTATATACTGATGATCTATATGCTGACGCTAAAAAACACTACCTGTCTACACTGATGATCACCACGACTAGCTCTCTAGACGGATGATCACCACCACTACCTCTCTACACTGTTGATAACCACTACTGCCTCTCTACACAGATGATCATCATCACAACATCTCTACACTGATCATCACTACCTCTGTGCACTGATTATCATCATCACTATCTCACTATACTGATGATCACCACAACTAACTCTTTACACTCATACTCACCATTACTAGCTCTCTACACTGATGTTCACCATAACTACATCACTACACTGATGATCACCACCACTACCACACTACACTGATGATCACCATCACTACCTCTCTGCACTGATGATAAACAACATTAACTCCCTATCATGACCACTACCACACTACACTGATGATCACCATCAATACATCTCTAGACTGATGATCACCACCACTACCTCTCTACACTGATCATCACCACCACAACTTCTCTACAATGATGATCTCTACCACAACCTCTCCACATGGATGATCACCATACCTGCCACTCTTCACTGATGATCTCCACCATGATTTCTCTACACTGATGATCTCAAACATTAACTCTCTACACTGATGATCACAGCCACCACCTCTCTACAGTGATGATCACCACCACTAATTCCCTACACTTATCATCACCGCCACTACCTCTCTACACTGATAATCACCATCACTACCTCACTACACTGATGATCACCACCACAACATCTCTACACTGATCATCACCACCACTATCTCTCTACACTGATGATCTCCACCATGACCTCTCTACACTGATGATCACCACCACCTTACTACACTGATGATCAAAATCACTACTTCTCTACACTGATGATCACAGCCACCACCTCTCCACACTGATGATCACCACCACTACCTCTGTCCACTGATGATCACCACCACTACCTCTCCACACTGGTGATCATCATCACTACCTAACTGCACTGATGATCACCACCACTACCTCAATACACTGATGATCTCCCTCACCACCTCACTACACTATGATCACAACCACTACCTCACTACACTGGTTATCACCACCACTACCTCAGTACACTGATGATCACCATCAATAACTCTCTACACTGATTATCCCAGCCACCACCTCTCTACACTGATGATCACCATCACTATCTCTCTAAACTGGTGTGACCATCACTGCCACTCTACACTGGTTATCACCACCACTACTCCACTACACTGATGATCACCATCAATAACTCTGTACACTGATTATCCCAGCCACCACCTCTCTACACTGATGATCACCACCACTACCTCTCCACACTGATGATCACCACCACTATCTGTCTACACTGATGGTCAACATTTCTACCTCTCTACACTGATTATCACCATCACTACATCTCTACAATGATGATCACCATCACTACTGCTCTACACTGATGATCACCATCCCTGTTTATACTTATGATCAGCACCACTACCTCTCTACACTGATGATCACCAGCACTACCTCTCTACTCTGATCACCACCATCACTACCTCTCTGCCCTGATGATAAACACCACAAACTCTCTACACTAATCATCAACACCACTACCACACTACACTAATGATCACCATCACTACATCTCTAGACTGATGATCACCAACACTACCTCTCTACACTGATCCTCAACGCAACAACCTCTCTACACTGATGATCTCCACCACTACCTCTCTACACTGATAATCACAGCCACCATCTCTCTACACTGATGATCACCACAACTAACTTTTCTACAGTGATGATCACCATCACTACCTCTGCCAGAGCCTGCCAGCTGAAATGGTTTGAGCCTGATGGGGAGTGAGGATTAAAGAAAGACGGGAGAAAAGAGTGAAAACAAGGACTCCAGTCCAGGACTGAAGTGCCATTTATTTTTCAGCAGTCCCTTTTAATATGTTCTTGTAAACAATTTGCCCATGTACAAAAATTCCATGACCCTCACATAAGTTTCTATTAAAACAACTTCTTTCTGTTACAGACTTATGTACCTTGACCACTTCTCAGTACAAAATATTATTCCAAGGTTGGGAGAGAAACAAATCCTCTGTTCCCAGCAATACAACCATAAAGGTTCAAGGAATGGTGAGCTCTTGCCAATAACACTGAATATACACAAGCTTGCTTACTTGCAGGTATAAAAGTCTTGTTGCCAAACAGCCCATTGCTATGGATTCAAAGCCAGTCCAATGGCCCCTGACAGCTCCCCATTTTTTATTTTTTATGAACCAGGCCCTTCTGAACCTCGGTGCAGAAAGACTGTGTCTGTCTTAGGTTGTCCTCTATGATATTTAGGCCTTACCGGTCATTGATACATGAATTTCATCATTCATGCCCTGTCTTAGGTTGACCTAACACAAGAGAATCTTACCTGTCTTTGACTACCAGCTTCTTTAGGGGCTTTAAGATAATGCCTCAGAAAGCCAGGGTCGAGTCCGTAACTGTATCCCATGCACTTCTGCATGGATGTCCATAAGGGATCTCAAAAGGCATTTAACGAGTATGAGCAGGAGGCACAGAATAAGCAAAAGACAAACACCTGCAGCAGCAAAGCTTCCTATCCAAGAAGTGAGGGAATTCCATCCCGGCAAGACAGACTTAAAAGCAGATATTAAGTCACTGGCAGCTTTAGCTGCAACGAAAGTAAAATGATTATTTTGCAAAGTCAAAATCTATGAATGTAACCAAATCAGATCCAAGGAAACATTATTCCTATGTCAAATACCTTTTAAATGTATTTTTATCTTTTTCCAATGTTGTTGACTGTCATTATATTTTTTAGAAGTAACACAAATCTATTGATAATCTGTATGACACTCCAAACAAGTTTTAACTTTTAACCCTAGCATTTCTTTACCCAAATACATAACCACATCATGCAGAATATTTATTTTTTGTTTAAATTTTAATTTATATTTACTTGAGTTTCTAGAGTGATACAAACATTTTTGGATAATTCATTAACAAAATGTGTAGTTTGAACTTTTTGTGACAAAGCAACAACTGTAGTAGTAGCAGTAGCTAACAATGTAATAAAAGTTAAGATGTCTGCAATTACCAATCCCGTCACTCTTTTTGGTCTACTTAAAGCATTTTTTATTTTTTGTAACATTTGTGTTCCTTTGTCAGAATACCAAGGCCTTGTTACATTAGCAGGAATTATAACAAATGTTGGTTGTTTAAAAATCATAACTTGACTATCAGAGGATGATTTTTGAAACACAATTAGACAAAGTATAATTATTATATTTAACATTGAACATTTCCTCAGTCCATGTAATATTTATGTCTCCCATTTACATAGCATAGGGTGGAGTAACACAAGCCATGACCCTCCCCTTTGGGAAGGATGAGCTGTCATTCCTGGCGGAGGTGACGCTCACTCCTCCCATGGCCGCAGCAACCTTCCATAGGTGAGTCTGTTGGAATTCCTCATCAGACCACCAAAGTCCAGCAGACAGTCCACCAATCCAGTCATTGTTCCATTTACTACTCCTTTTTGTTCCAGAATTTCCTGACCAGTCCTGAACATGTCTTTTAGTTTCAGAGACATTACACATGATGTAAGCAGTCCCAACATACCAAAACTATAATTTTTTTTTTATCTTCCCAAGTTGTTGGGTGTAAGATGGGTGGGTCAGGAACATAAGCCCAATACAGTTTATTGTGGATCATCAGGAGTTGAGTCTACATCATCAGTAGCAGAGGCATCATTTTTTTTTTTGATGTTCAATCTCCATGAACTGGACCAACCTCTCTGGCAGCCACCTGGCATTGTCAGCGTCCTGTGGGAAAACATAAACATGTCCTCGTCCCCATATTAACACTGGGCCAGGGCCATGTCACTGTCCATCGATGGGGTCCTTCCATCTAACCTGAGCATATGTGTCCAGTGTTCTAGGATGCCATAATCTGTCTGCGGCAGAATGACCGGATGCATCCACATTTAAAAAAATTTTAAAATAAAGAGTACATGATTTAAAGCATTCTGTGGTGACCAAGGGTATAACTCCCCCTTTTTTATTTTTTGTAATTGATTTTTTAAAGTTTTATGAGTATGTTTAACAATTTCTTGTCCCTGAGGGTTATAAGGTATGTCTGTTTTATGAACAGCTGATAATTGGGCACAAAAATGCTGAAAGGATTGACTAGTGTAACCTGTATCATTGTTTGTCTTTATAATTGATGGTATACCTGCTACAGTAAAACATTTGATGTAATGTGTTATGACATGTTTAGTAGCTCACCCAGTCTGTGTAGTAGCCATCAGAAATCTTGAGTATCAATGGATACATGAACAAACTTTAATTTTTTAAATTTAGGAATATGAGTTACATCTATCTGTCACAGATGATTTGGTTTTAATCCTCTAGGGTTTACTCTATACTGAAGAATTGAGTGATATTCAGGACAGGTATTACACTGTCGTACAATTTGTCTAGCAGCTTCTCTAGTAATTTGAAACTGTTTTTTATTAACTTTGGCTATTTTGATGATGTAAATTATGAGATCTTTGAGCTAATTTTAATTGAGATATGTCTATGATTTGTGTGGCTTTATCTGCCATATCATTTCTCAATGTTAAAGGACCTGGCAAGCCTGAATGAGCTTGTATGTGACCTGCAAAACAAGGATGAGAGCAAGCATGCATGCATCCTTGTATTTGACTAAACAAATCTTGCACTTGAGTATTGGCAGTTTCAATATAAGACACGGTCTCAAGCACCTACAAAGCTCTAGCAATATATTGACTATCAGTATACAAATTAAATGGAGTTATAGCTAAAATATTAAATACTATAGCTACAGCTCTAAGTTGCTTGATCTGATGCTGGGGGAGTAGAAAATGAATAGGACTGTTTTTGAATAACATATGTTGTTCTGTCATTAGAGGATCCATTTGTAAACATGACTAAAGTATCTTTAATAGGCTTTGATCTGACTGTGTGGGGGAAAATAAAAGGATGAGAATTTGTAAATTGTAACAATTTGTCTTTAGGGTAGTGATTATTTATAATACCAGGATAATGTGTAAAAGCAATAGCCCAAGAATCTGCATTTTGAAATAGCCAATCTATTTGTTGTTTTGTAAAAGGAAGTCCTATAATAGTCAGCTTTTATCCAAAATATTTTTTAGACTTTACTCAAGTCATTTGAATTAAACAAGTTACCGGTTTATAATAAGGAGTTAATACTCTAGCAGGAGAAACAGGTAAATGCAGCCACAATAGAGGTCCTTTCTGTCATAAAACTGTAATTGGAGTATGTTTAGTGGCCAGAACATATGTATTCCATCCCTGAGAATAATTTATATATTGAATTTGTTGTTTTATTTTATTTTTATTTTTATTTTTTATTTATTTTAGAGCTACAGACAGAGAAAGAGGCAGAGAGAAAGAGAGAGAATGGGCACACCAGAGCTCCCAGCCACTGCAAATGAACTCCAGGTACGCATCTGGCTAATGTGGGTCCTGGGGAATCGAGCCTCGAACTGGGGTCCTTAGGCTTCACAGGCAAGCGCTTAACTGCTCAGCCATCTCTCCAGCCCAGAACTTGTTGTTTTTTAATAGTGTGTTTTACTAAGACTAATGTCTTACATCCTTCATTTGTTAACTGACATACAGACTTTGGATCTGGATCTTCTTTTAAAACGTCAAAGAGAGGCTTTAATTCTCCAGTACTAATCTTTAAATGAGGGCTAAGTCAATTGTTTTACAAGTAGAAGTCCTGATTTTGAATCTCCCAGCAATTTATGTGTAGTCTGTAGTAATTTAGCTATAAAGTCTTGATATAACTCATCAGGTCTTTGTCTAATTTTTAACAAATCTCTAGTCCCCCTCCCACTGGGTGGAAGTTTACATCAAGCCTTTTTAGCTTGTGCATTAACCTGAGCATAAGCACCTACATCAAACTGTAATTGATTTTCAAGTTCCTGAAATGGTCTGTCTCCTGTCAACATATCAAAAGTAATAGGTATCCCCGGAGTCTTGTTTACCTCAGCAGTGGCCTGATAGTTTTTTATATATTTTGTTTTTTACAATAAATAGTCTCTTCCTGACAAATATGTCTTTGTCATTTGTTTTTAGTCTCCAGGAGGTAGCCCCTCAAACGTCATAGAGTCTATCATAGTAAGCGTGAAAGGAGCCGTAGGGTCATATTGTGCGCGAGCTGTTTTTAACTCTTTCAGTTGCTTAAAAGTTACAGGGTTATGTGATCTTACTCTATTTTCTTGACCATCATTTTGCTTAAAAACAGGATATACATTAAATCTCTGTATATTTATTTGTGTGTGTCTGTGTGTATCACTCCTGCAAGAATGGCTTGCAGGGGCTAGACAGAAGGCCGAATCAAAGATAAAGGATGAAACTCACCCACAGGTTTTGACACTACAACTATAACAGGAAATTTTATTACAGTAGGAGGATTGGGAGTGACTGGATTTCCAGGAATATGCTTTTCCTGAATTGTTATAAAGTCAGTGATTTAACCATGTTTTGTAAATGTTGTACCTTTTTTGAATATTTTTTTTGTTTACCCTCAGATTTAGTAAAAGCTATAAAAGGTGGAAAGCCCTCCTCTTGATGATATTTTGCAGTCTCCTCCTTTAATTTTGTTTCCTGATCTGAATCTAAATGAAATGATTAAGACAGTATTTTTTTTTAAAATAAAAGTTTAAATCTGGACTCCGGCTCCTCAGGTGGAACTGAAGGCTTAGTTTTATTTTTAAGTCCGTGCCAAGAAGCAGTACTTTGGCTTTAACTGTGTTTGATTGAACTTTATCTTGTTTATGTCTAGAATTGAAACTATCTCTAACTAAAGTCCATAAGCTAAAAGTATTCATCTGGACCTTACTCGGCCCATGGGCATCATAATAATCTTGAAGCTTAGGCCCTACCCTTTGTCAAGTTTTTAAATCTTCAGTTTTTCCTTTAGGAAACCAAGGACAGGCTTTTTTATATAAATTTTAAGGAACTACTAAATTGTTGTTGACTAACTTTGGCTCCCCAAGCATGCAACATATTTTTAAGCATATGTACAAAAAGCATTTGACTACTTTCCTGACCCATATTTATTTATATTACTTACCATCTTTTTTTTTTTTTTTTTTTTTGTCTCGAGCACTCCTTTTTAATCCAGCCGTGTCCTTTACTTTGGATCCCCATCTTTAGGCCCCACGTAGGGTGCCACCTGCCAGAGCCTGCCGGCTGAAACAGTTTGAGCCTGATGGGGAGTGAGGATTAAAGAAAGACAAAAGAAAAGAGTGAAAGCAGGGACTCCAGTCCAGGACTGAAGCACTGTTTATTTCTCAGTAGTCCCTTTTAATATGTTCTTGTAAACAATTTGCCCATGCACAAAAATTCCATGACCTTCACATAAGATTCTATTAAAACAACTTCTTTCTGTTACAAAGTTATGTACCTCGACCCTCTGTTCCCAGCAATACAAACATAAAGTTTCAATAAACGGTCAGCTCTTGCCAGTAACACTGAATATACACAATCTTGCTTACTTGCAGATGTAAAAGTTTTTTTGCCAAACAGCCCAATGCTACAGATTCAAGACCAGCCCAATGGCCCCCGACAACCTCTCTACACTGATGATCACCACCACTACCTCACTACACTGATGATCAACATCACTACCTCTCTACACTGATGATAATCATCACTACCTTTCTACACTGATGATCACCATCACTACCTCACTATACTGATGACCACCATCACTAACTGTCTACACTACCTCACTCCACAGATGATCAAGTGGTGGTCAACATCACTACCTCTCTACACTGATTATCAACATCACTACATCTCTACAATGATGATCACTATCACTACCGCTCTACACTGATGATCACCCTCACTACCTCACTACATTGATGATCACCATCACCGTCTACACTGATGATCACCACCACTACCTCTCTACACTGATTACCACCACTACTACCTCACTACACTGATGATCACGACCACTACCTCTCTACACTGATGATCATCACCACTATCTCTCTACAATGATGGTCACCACCTATAACTCTCTACACTGGTGATCACCATCACTACCGCTCAAAACTGATGATCAGAACCACTAACTCTCTACACTGATGATCACCATACCTGCCTCTCTACAATTAGGATCACCATCACTACCTCTCTAGACAGATGATCACCACCACTACCTCCTACACTGATATTCACAACCAACACCTCTCAACATTAATGATCACCAGCACTAACTCTCTACACTGATAATCACCATCATTACCTCACTACACTGATTATCACCACCACTATCTCTCTACACTGATGATCACTACCACTACCTCACTACACTGATGATCACCATTACTAACTCTCTAAACAGATGATCACCATCACTAACTCACTATACTTATGATCACCACCACTACCTCTCTACACTGATCGTCACCATCACTACCTCTCTACACTGATCATCTCCATCACTACCTCTTTACACTGATGATCACTGTCACTACCTCGCTCAACATTTGATCTCCACCACTACCTCTCTACATTGATGATCCCCAACACTACGTCACTACACTGATGATCACCACCACTAACTCTCTACACTGATTATCACCATATCTGCCTCTCTACACTGATGATCATCACCACTACCTATCTCCACTGATGTTCTCCAGTACTGCCTCTCTACACTGATGATCAGCATCACTACATCTCTACACTAATGATCACTACCACTACCTCTCTACAGTGATGATCACCATCTCTACATCTCTGCACTGATGATCACTATCACTGCCAATCTACACTAATGATCACTATCACTACCTCTCTTCACTGATGATCACTACCACTACCACTGTACACTGATGATCACCATCACTGCCTCTCTACACTGAGGATCATGATCACTACCTCTCTACACTGATAATCACCCACTACCTATCTACACTAACAATTACCATCATTACATAACTACACTGATGATCACCAATGCTACCTCACTACATGGATAATCACCACCACTACCTCAATACACTGATGTTGACCACCACTACCTCTCTACCCTGATGATCACCATCAATTCTTCTAGACACTGATGATCACCATCACTGCCTCTCTACACTGATGATAACCATCATTACCTCTCTACACTGGTGATGACTACCAACCTCTTTACACTGGAGATCACATCGCTACCTCTGTACACTGAGGATCACCGATACTACCTCACTACACTGATGAACTCCATCACTGCCTCTCTACACTGATGATCATCATCACTATATCTTTACACTGATAACCACAACTACCACCTCTCTAAGTGATGATCACCACCACTACGTCTCTACACTAATGATCACCTCCACTACCTCTCTACACTGATAATCACTACCACTAGCTCTCTACACTGATCATCACCACCACTACATCTCTATACTGATGATCTCCACCACTACCTCACTACCCTGATGGTCACAATCACTACCTCTCTACAATGATGATCACAGCCACCACCTCTTTACACTGATGATCACCACTGCTACCTCTCTATACTGATGATCACCACCACCACCTCTCTACACAGATGACCACCATCACTACCTCTCAAAATTGATGATCAGAATCACTACCTCTCTACACTGATGATCACCATACCTTCCTCTCTACAATGATGATCACCATCACTACCTCTCTACACTGATGTTCACCATCAGTACCTCTCAAAATTGATGATCAGAACCACTACTTCTCTATACTGATGATCACTGTACCTTCCTCTTTACAATGATGATCACCATCACTACCTCTCTACACTGATGATCACCACCACTACCTCTCTTCACTGCTGCTCACCACCACTACCTGTCTAAACTGATGATCACCACCACTACCTCTCTATACTGATGATCACCATACCTGCCTCTCTACACTTATGATCACAATCACTACCTCTCTACACTGGTGATCACCGCCACTACCTCTCTATACTAATGATCACCATCACTTCCTCTCTACACTTGTGATTATCATCCCTTCCTCTCTATACTGATTATTTCCATTACAATTGAGTGGGCAGAGGTTGGGAGTCCTTTATGCAGTACTGATAGGAATCTACCATGGTCTATTCACTCAGGAATGCAGTTTGATAGCATCTTGTCATTTTTCTTCAGTTAAAGAAAAGTTTGCATGTACACATCATATACACTCAGACCACACACACACACACACACACACACACACACCTGAATATTTACAGTAGCTTTATTCATAGTAATCTTATGCTAGAAAACACTTACGCATCTTTTTTTTTTTTTCAAGGTAGGGTCTCACTTTAGCCCAGGCTGACCTGGAATTCACTATGTAGTCTCAGGGTGGCCTAGAACTCACAGCAATCCTCCTACCTTTACCTCCCAAGTGCTGGGATTAAAGGCGTGCACCACCACACCCGGCCTTAAGCATCTTTTAAAAGACAAATAGTTTAACACCTCTGTTATGTTCCTACTAGAGAATAATACTCATTAATAACAGGAAGAAAGACCTACTAATACACATAACAATTGGACAATCTATACAGAGATAGTCAAGTGAAAAATAATCCCTGAAAATTATGTAATTTATATTTCAATTGTATAGGATGCACAGGCAAGGAAGTATTTTGTTATTCTCCTGGCAGAGTTGGAGTTGTTACTACACATGGATACAAAGAGTTACAGGAGATATTCCTCCACATCCCTTAGTGCAGCCAATTCTTGTTACTCATTGCAGTTATGTTCTATAAAGTCACTACAGGAACTGAATTAACCATGTTCCTAGCAGGATATGTGTATATTTCATATAAATGCAAATATATCTGAAATACATAATTTTAAATTCTAAAAGTAAGTCATCCTGGTATCTACTTTCTTTGTTTTACAAAACTGGAGGTGGTAGGACTATCCAAAACAACATTTTTTTTTTCTTAAGTAAAAAAGAAAGTTTCAATTATATTCACACAGTTATAATCTCAGCACCAGAATCAAGAATTTAATTCATCCTCAAGTACATTTCAGATTCAAGATCAGGTTCAAGGTCAACCTGGGCTACATGAAACGCTTTAAAAAAATTATCAGTATAGAAAAAAATAGAAGAGGGTCTACTTCAAAAAGAGTTCAGTGAAAGGGGATAGGTGAGGAAGGAACAGAAGAAGATTTTCAAAGTGCATTATGCTCAAATTATGATCGCTTCCTGTATGAAAATTGTCAAGGAAGAAATGTAAAATATGGAAGGAAGGTAGTTAAATAACTTGCTTGAAGCACGCCAGTAGATGTCAGAATTGGCATTCAAACCCTATCCACTGGGTATCCTCTTGCACTGTGCACAGCCCCTACTTGCTCTACCCTCTGATCTACACCAGAGCTGAAACCGCAAGCAGAGCACTGCCTTGTTGGGGCCTCCGCTAGAAACCTGCCAGGCACACAGCTCACATTTTCCTCTGCCCTGTGCATATCCTCAAATGACCACATTTCACACCCACCTCACCAGCCTCCACAGTTGTGGAAGCAGTTCCTCACAATAAATCTGCTATCTGTCTCCTACTGGTGTTGCTTCTCTGGTTGATGCTTGAAGGATCGACAAGACAAAACAATTTAGCTCACTGATCAGCTACAGTCAACTTTAACTTAGGGCATTTCTTCTGGATTATATGGATGGGACTAATAAAGTGACAAGGGTCCTTCAGTGTGGAGGGTGGAGACAGGAGAGTGTGTCAGACTGATGTGGAATGAGAAAGAATTGACCAACCAGCCACTGCTGGCTTGACAACTACAAGCAATTCAATGAAGAAACAGAAATGGAATTAATGGCAGAACAAAATGCTGGTGGCCTTTAGGATCCAGAAAAGATGAGGAAAGAAATCATTCCTTAGAGCTGCCAGGAAAAATGTAGCCCTTCATATACCTTATTATATCCTCTAGGGCTATAAGATAATGTTTGTGCTATTTTAAACCTCTAAGTTTATAGTAATTTGTTTCACCAGTAATAGGAAACCAACATACCAGATTATGAAGGACATCAAAGTTTTATTAGAATGAAGAACAATATATAAATCTAGTTTAAAAACTTATGTAGTTAAGTAGGTACTTATGTGTTTAGTTTATAAAATATATAAATTTATATATGTACATTTTAACTCAAACATTATAACATTTCATTTGTTCTTTTATGCAACTTTAGTTTATAAAGTATATAAATTTATATATGTACATTTTATTTTTTAACTTTTTTATTTATTGACGACTTCCATAATTATAGATTAGAAACCATGATAATTCCCTGCCCTCCCCAACTTTCCCCTTCACAAATCCACTATCCATCATATCCCCTCCCTCTCTCATTTAGTCTCTCTTTTATTTTGATGTCATAATCTTTTCTTACTATTATGAAGGTCTTGTATAGGTAGTGTCAGGCACTGTGATGTCATGGATATGCAGGCCATTTTGTGTCTGGTGGAGCACATTTTAAGGAGTCCTACCCTTCCTGTGGCTCTTACATTCTTTCTGCCACCTCTTCCACAACGGACCCTGAGCCTTGGAAGGTGTGATAGAGATGCCTCAGTACTGAATACTCCTTTGTCACTTCTCAGCACTGTGGTACTTTTTGGGTCATTCCAGAGGTATGAATGTTAATAAAAGTGCTTACAGGGAATTTTGGTGAGCACAATATATGCATTTTTCCAGACAATAGCAAGTGTTACATTCCTAGGACTCATGACCTTGCCCACTATAGGCTTTTGACTATGTTTTCAGTACCAGCCATGTATTACCTCCAGTGGAGTGGTCCTCCAGTCCAATTAGAGAGCAGTTATTTTCCCCCATAGCAGACATGCCACTATTGCACCTGTTGGCTCATTTGGCATGGCTGACCAATCTTAAGACTTGCAGTGTCCATTGTTGTTTATCTCCACTGATGACTTCTCTCTCTTCCATAGAGCTGCATGCAGCATAGATTTTTCCAGATTTATCAACTATTTTACAGAGAGGAGGTTTTCAGCTCAGCCCCAGCTTGATTTCTCAGTGACCTTGCAGCCAAAGCATGTGGAGTCTTCAGCAATAGGGTCTTGCCCTCTATTTCTGGTGGGAAACCAAGAGCCTTGGCAATGGCCTGTGATGTTTTGGAGGCATCAGGGACCTCCCTGACCAGCAAGTCACTGGAAGGTATCTCATCCCTGGCACTGAAATTTTTCTAGTAAGAATCTATGGCTTCTGGGTGCACCATTATACAAGCAAGTAGGTTTTTAACTCAAACATTATAATATTGACTTCATTTGTGTTTTGTAAAGAAATGTGGGGGAAAATATGATTAATACTAACCTTTGTGTGAGAGAATGTACACACTGAAGATTCTGGCAAGACAGTGATAAAAGACATGAAATGTGACAGAACTCCTTATGAGACATGTATAAACAAGATGACCCCAAAATTGGTTGGACCCTGTATTAGTTACTTTTCTTATTGCTGTGATATAATACCTGGCAAATGCAACTTGAGGCAAGAAGAGATTATTTTGGCTCACAGTTTGGGGATACAGTTCCTCATGGCTGGACCCATTGATTCCATAGTAAGAGAAAAGAGATGAATTCTGCTGCTCAGTTCACTTTCTCCTTTTTATTCAGTTCAGGACCCCAGCCCATGGAATGGTGCCAAATACTGTTAGGATAGATTTCCCCACTTCAATTAGCACAACCTAGAAAATCTCTCCCAGACATACCCAGGGGCTTGTCTCCCAGGTGATTGTAGAGGCTATAAGTTGATAATATTATCCATAACAAACCCCTTAAGTTCTTTAGTCAAATCAGAGTGCTGAGAGGATAGCAAAGGAACAGGAAGTGCTTGTGAAAAGATTTTTGGGAGGACTGGAGCAATGGCTTAGCAACCAGTTAACATGCTTGCCTGTGAAGCCTAAGAACCCAGGGTTGATTCCCCAGTAAGCCAGACGTCCAAGGTGGAGCATGTGACTGAACTTCATTTACACCCTGACGTGTTCATTCTCTCTCTATCTCTCTCTCTAAAATAAATGAAATAGTTTAAAAAAGATATTGGGGGAGCTGTAAAGATGGCTTAATGGTTAAGGCGCCTGCCTGCAAAGCCAAAGGACCTCAGTTCAATTCCCCAGGTCCCACATAAGCCAGATGTACAAGGTGGCTCATGTGTCTGGAGTTTGCTTGCAGTGGCAGAGGCCCTGGTGTACCCATTCTTTCTCTCCCTCCCTCCTTCCCTCCTCTTCTCTTCTCTCTCTCTCTCTCTTTCTCCCTCCCTCCCTCTTTCTCTCTCTCAAATAAATAAAATATGTTTTTGAAAAAAAGATCTTTGGGAGAAAATACTGTGTGATATGGGGCTGAGCTTCAAGCTCCATCCCACTGCTAACCCAAGGGAGAAAGAAGGGACCCCCATTCATGGGTGAGGGAAATTCTGAGGGCTCCTCAGAAAGCTGCAGTGATAAGTCCTTCCTCTGGCTCTTGTATTCCAGCCCCCTCTTCTGCAATGTTCCCTAAACATGGCAGGAGATGATCCAGATGTCTCATTTAGAACTGAGCACGCAGTGGGCACAAGCCAATAAGCCCATCTGCATTCACTTCTGCAGGAAGAAACATCTCTATCTAGGCTGAGAGCAGCACTACATTTATGAGTCATAATGAATACTAAGCAGTATTACGTTTATGACTTTCTCCGTACTTACAAGGCAGTTTGACAACCTGTCTATTTAGCATAACAATAGTAGTAATTTCCCCTCTAGAGCCTGTACTTTCCCAACCATGGGCTTTTGACCAGGTTTTCAATGCCAGGCCTGAAATTCCTCCTGTGGATAGGGCCTCAAATCCAGAGAATGGTTGGTTATCCCCTAACAATCATGCCACTGCTGCAACAGGGCGAACATCTTGCCTGACAGGTCAGTTGTAGAGCACACACAGTCCACAGCTAGGTTGGACTGTTGATAAGTTCTTTTCCCCAGCAGCCATACAGCACCTCCTAGAACTGTACAAGTTAGCCATCAGAGTAGAAGCATCCAGCTCAGTTCCAGTTTAAGTTCTATAGGCCTTGCAATTGAAGCAAGTGGTGTCTTTAGGAATAGGGACTCAGCATCTAGTTTTGGAGGGCAACCAAGAGCCATAGTAAGAGCCTGTATTATTTTAAGGGCCTTGGTGGACTCCCTGACCAACAACTCATAGAGAGGCATCTCACCCCTGGCACTCAGATAGTTTAAAAACATATTTTATGCCAGGCATAGTGGCTTGTGCCTTTAATCCCAGTACTCGGGAGGCAGAGGTAGGAGGATCGCTGAGAGTTCAAGGCTGCCCTGAGACTACATAGTGAATTCCAGGTCAGCCTGTACCAGAGTGAAACCATACCTCAAAAAAACAGAACAACAACAACAAAAAAAAAAACATTTTATTTATTTATTTAAGCAAGAGAGAGAAGAAGTGGAAGAGGCAGATAGAGAGAGAGCGAACAGGCATGCCAGGGCCTCCAGCCACTGCAAGCAAACTTAAGACATATGTACCACCTTGCACATCTGGCTTATGTGGGTCCTAGGGAATCGAACCTGGGTCATTAGGCTTCACAGGCAAGCACCTTAACCACTAAGCCATCTCTCCAGTCCACAGATTTTTATTTAAAGATCTATACTTCCGGAAGCCATATCAACCCCTACCTTCATTCAAACTCTTTTGTATATATTTTTAATTATCTTACAAAGCAGTAGGTTTCCATAAGGTGTTTTGGTGATTTTAGTTTTAGTAAACACTCTCCTCCCAATATTCTCCTCTCCCCCACCACACACACACACACACACACACACACACACACACACACACACATTCCAGCTGAAATCTTTCCACTATCTTAAGTCTTTACTTTCATAACATATGTGTTCCAATATCCTCACCTTAAAACCTCTCCCCTTGCCCTGGTTCCTATCTAAATTTCTGGCCTCTATGGACATTCCAATTTATGTGGCTGGTTAGGAAATTGAATCTAGCCCTGCAGACTTTGCAAGCAAACATGTCTAGCCACTGAACCATTTCTCCAGCCCCAGACACTCTAACTTAAACACACAAATGTAAAAATTTGAAGCCAGGGTGCAAATATAAGACAAAACATATGATGTTTGTCTTGCTAGGCCTAAATTATCTCATTCAGTTAAATATTTCCCAGCAAATTTTATAATTTCATTTTTCTTTACAGCTTAACAGCATCCCATTGCATTACTGTGCCACATTTTCATTATCCACTCATGAGCTGATGGACACCTAGGCTCGTCCCATTTCCTAACTATTGTGAATAGAGCAGCAATGAGCATGGGTGTGTGAGCAGCACAGTAATAGGATATAGAATCCTTTGGCTACATGCTCAAAGTGACATAGCTGGTCGTATAGTAGTTGTATTTTTAACTTTTTGAAATACATCCACACTGATTTTTATTTTTTTAAAAGTTCTGACTTCTCCTTATCTCTTACCCAAAGGAGTTCCCTAGATCTGTTTTTCTTTTTTATTATTATTTCTTTTGTTTATTTTTATTTATTTATTTGAGAGTGACAGACAGAGAGAAAGAGGCAGATAGAGAGAAAGAATGGGCACGCCAGGGCCTCCAGCCACTGCAAACGAACTCCAGACACATGTGCCCCCTTGTGCATCTGGCTGACATGGCTCCTGGGGAATCGAGCCTCAAACCAGGGTCCTTAGGCTTCACAGGCAAGCGCTTAACCGCTAAGCCATCTCTCCAGCCCACACACTGATTTTTATAATGCATGCACCAGTTTATATTCCCACCAAGAGTGAATCAGGATTCCCCTTTCCTCCCATGCTTGCCAGCATTTGTTGCCATGTTTTATAGCCACTCTGACTGGAGTGAGATAGAATCTCAACACGGTTTTAATTTGCTTTTTCCTGATGGCTAAGATGATTTCGAACACTTTGTTTTTATTAGTTATGTACACATTGTGTATACAGCCATGTTGGTACCATCTTTAGCCTCCTCCCTGTTCTCCCTCCTCCGCAGGGACCCTCCTCATTGGGGATTGTGGGTCATGCATTGTGTGGGTAGCCATCAGTTATGGGAGAGGCAATGTCTCTGTGCATAATGTCCCAATTTGTGGCTCTGACAATCTTCCGTGAATTTCCTTGACCCATGTTGGGTTCATTTTAGGTCTACTGCAGTGATGAGGTCTTGGGAGCCTCTGTGTCTCTGGATACCTGGTTTGGTAGGAGTTGAGTGTTCTCTGGATCTATCTCCTTCGCCCTTGTGCTGGTACCAGGTTCACCAAGAAAGCTGCACTCTTGCTCATTTCCCAGATTACTCTATGGCTTCAGCTGGGGCCTTGGTGAGGTGTGATGGGATGATTCTCTCCTGAGGTTCTGTGTCCATCTGAAAAAGAGTAGCAAATTCTCCAATGGAGAGTAAAGTCAGCACCAGATAAATGGGATAACCATTATTATTTTAGAGAGAATTTTATAGGTGTAGGCTCTCTTGTAGCCTGTGATTGGAGGGAGCTTGATATTGGAGAACAGGCTCAATTTTTTGGATATGATTCTGACTTGTTTCCCAGCTCCAGCTGTGGGTTCCATTCCACTGAGCAGATCCGTTAGCCAAATCAAGAGCAGTTGGTTACCCACCATGGCTGTGCGCCACTATTGCACTTGTGCGAGCATCACGTCAGGTTGTTTGCTGCTGAGTAGCTTAAACCATGAGTTACTTGGACAGATGTTGGCCATTTTCCCCCAGTCGCTCATGTAGCACCTTCCAGCAGTAGATGAGCTAACTGTCTGGGGACTGGATGCCGAACACTTTTAAAAGTATCTGTTTCTTCTTTTGAGAACTCTTTGCTCAGTTCTCCTTTTTGACTGAGGTATATGTTTTCTTGATGTTTAGATTTTGAGTCCTCTGTGTATTCTAGATGTCAGTCCTCTGACAGATGCATAGCTGGTCCCCATTCTGTAACGTGCTGCTTTACTCTATTGACCATTGCATGTGCTGTACAAAAGCTTGTTTTTGTTTTTTTTAATTTTTTCGAGGTAGGGTCTCCCTCTAGCTCAGGCTGACTTGGAATTCATTATGTAGTCTCAGGTGGCCTAAACTCAAGGTGATCCTCCTACCTCTGCCTCCTGAGTGCTGGGATTAAAGGAGAGGACCACCACGCCCAGCCCCAAAAGCTTTTTAATTTCATAAGGTCCCACATGTTGGCGGTTAGCCTGATTTCCTAAGGGACAGCAGTCCTATTCAGAAAGCCCATACCTCCTCCTGGGTCTTGAAGTGTACGCCCTGCTTTTCCTTTAGCAGTTGCAGAGTGTCCACTCTTACACTGAGGTCCTTGATCCGTTTGGAGTTTATGACTTTGTGTAGAGTGAGAGATATGGATCCAGTTTTACTCTTCTGTCTATCCCGTTTTCCCAGCACCATTTGTTAAAGAAGCTGTCTTTTGAGTGTATTTTTGGTAGTCTTGTCACAAATCAGGCGGCTGTAGATGCATAGACTTATAGCTGGTTCCCCTATTCTGTTCCACTGATCTACATGTCTCTTTTATGCCACCACCATGCTGTTGTTATTACAATGGCTCCGTGTTTCAACTTAAAATCAGCTTATGGTGACGCCTCCAGCACTGGTCTCTTTGCTCAGGATTGTTTCAGCTATTTTTTTTTTGTGTGTGTGTGTGCCTTTGTGTCTTTAGCGTTTCCAAATAAATTTTAGGATTTTTTTTTCTAACATCTATGAAGAATGATGCTAGAATTTGGATTGGGTTTCACCGAGTCTGTCAGCTACAGCAGCGGATTAACTTTAAATGAGAAGCCCGAGGGCTGGGACAGTATAATTATGTAAGGAGCAAACTTGGATGCGAGGTGCTCTGCCCAAGTCTGCAGTTCAGACCTCCTTAGAGAAGTCTTTGGGACAGAGAAGGAGGTTCCCAGGTGATGGGAGCCCTCTTGTCTGTTCCCAGCTTGTCTGAACAGAGACCATTACTAGGAGTTTCATCAGTAGGAACATCGTACTGGGATGCAGCCAGTCAGAATGGTTAAGCTGGGAACCACCACTGCTAGGAATTGCAGATGTGCTCTCTGCGGTTCAAGGGAAATCCATCCACAAGGGACACTGTCCTTTGGAAGTCCTGGTAAAGTCACCCGGGAGCTGTTAGGAAAGTGCTGTGTTCTGGTCTCCAGCCACACCTATGGCAGGAGCCTGACTTGCAGAAGCAGGCCAGCAACCCTGTCTGTGGGCCAGTTAGAAAGAGGAGCCCCTCTCTCCTCCAGTGCTACTCTAGCGATCCCTACTGACAACGTTTGGCACTGGGCTGCTGCAAAGGCTGGAAGCTGATAAAGTCCAGGCCTCACATGGTGGGTTTTGCGAAGATGCAGGCAATAGGTGGAAACAAACTGATGGCTGGAACATTGCCAAACTGCTTTCTTCTATGTTCTTATTGCTCTACTCACAAGACTAAATAAAGTTGTAAACCAATTTCCCAGATTCTTAACTACCAGGGATTTTCTAGACATTTCCACCCACACTATTATCAAAGACTTCTAAGACAACAAAAGAAAATGTATTGAGACTTTCTCTGAAATAGATGTTTATATTACATTATATCCCCTATATGCTATGTTTGTAGGAAATAGGTAAGCACCTGCCACAATCCTTATGTTGTATGTGAGGAAAGAGAAGTTTAAGGGCATATATGATGGATTGTGTTTTCTAAATATTTTATTTATTTATACAGTTTTTATTTTCTCAAATATTCTAGAATTTTACATTTATACAGTTTTTATTTTCTCAAATATTCTAGAATTTTATATTTTAAAAATATGAAATGAGGCCAGGTGTGGGGGCACACACCTTTAATTCCAGCACTGAGGGGGGCAGAGATAGGAGGATCTCCATGAGTTCGAGGCCACCCTCAGACTAAATAGAGAATTCCAGGTCATCCTGGGCTACAGTGAAACCCTACCTCAAAAACCCAAATATACATTACATATATATATATATATATATATATATATATATATATATATATGGAGAGAGAGAGAATAATCTATTTTTTCAGCTGCTTTCAGTTAATGAAGGAACTGACTCCTTTGGGATGATTGAGAGTAACCTGCCTAACAGTGGGCAGCCTGTTTCTGAGCCTTCCTATCAGCTAGAGAGCCATCACTAATACGGTACCTTCTGATTCCAGTAAAAGTGAACAGATATATGGGTACATGCCATGAGCAATTTGCAATTTGCAGTGGGGAAGATAACATCTAAAGCAATATTTTTATTTTATTGATTTATTTAATCATCAGAGAGAGGGGGGTGGCAAGGTCCTCTTGCTGCTGAAAATGAACTCCAGCCATATGCACCACTTTGTGCACCTGGCTTTATGTGGGTACTGGGGAACTGAACCGAGGCCACCAGACTTTGAAAGCAAGCACTTTAACCAGTGGACCATCTCCCCATCCCTTGGCGCATTATTTTTTAACAAACTTACTTTTCATTGCCTTGCTTCTTACCTTGGTCCAATTTGTTAGAAGCATCAGGATATGTCTTTAGAAAAGAGTATCATGTCTCCGCTTTATGTTTTAAAAGACTTACCCAGGGGCCAGGCATGGTGGCACATGCCTTTAATCCCAGCACTTGGGAGACAGAGGTAGGAGGATCGCAGCAAGTTCGAGGCCACCCTGAGACTACCGAGTGAATTCCAGGTCAGCCTGGGCTAAAGCGAGACTCTACCTCAAAAAACAAAAGAAAGGAAGAAAGAAAGAAAGAAGGGAAGAAAGAAAGAGATTTAGCCAGGCACAGCGGTACATGCTTGTAACCGCAACACGCTGAGGCGAGGAGGATTACAACTTCAGGACCAGCCTGGCCTGCATAGTGAGACCCTGTCTCAAAAACAAAACAGGCTAGAGAGGTGGCTACGCGGTGTGGTTAAGGTGCTTGCCTGCAAAGTGTGAGGACCCAGGTTCAATTCCCCAGCACCCATATAAAGCCAGCTGCACAAAGTGGTACATGTATGTAGAATTTGTTTGCAGTGGCTAGAGGCCCTGGTGTACTCATTCTCTCTCTTTCTCTCTTACTCTCTCCATATATATATGATTAATATTTTTAAACAAAATGAACAAAAATTAGACCTCAGTGCACATCTCTGTGACTCTCAACTAGAAGAGACTTTACACAGTTGCTGGAGGCAAAGTCTGCTTAAATGTTTAACACCTAAATATTTGCTCCATTTAGCATGGATTAAATTATATTTAACTGAAAAGAAGCAAAAACATGAATTTCAATAATTTTAAATCCTGTATATCCTATGACATTTCATTTAACTTGACTGAGCAAAATTAAATCTTATCTATGTACGTCTGACTTTAGATAAGGAATTATGTGGGAGGTTCTTCTAGAGACCTCATGGACAGCTGTCCATTAGAAACTGCTCCTGGGACTTCAGTAGCTCCGTGGCTATGTCGAACAGTTGTGCTCAGAGTAATGTCCTCTAGTGAAGAGTTCACGTTTTTGTAGTCATTCAGACATGATAATGATGGAAAGTTTGGCAAATCACCGTTGCGGTGACTGGAAATTCACCTTTGGTAATTTTCCTCTCACGCTGTCAAATCTCTCTGTTCACATTTCACACCACAGGGGGGCAGCCTTGTTTCTCAATTTCTCTTCTGCTTCTCTGATGCAGAAATCTTCACTATAACCGCGCAGTTTGGGAAAGAAAAGCAGAACCCAACTGGTGTAGAAACGCATTCTGGAAGAAACCGATCGGGAAACAAAGTATAGGTCTTTGTTTCCTTGTTGACCTCTACAGCCCCTTGGATTTCTCACCTGTGATTCCCGAGCTGTTCTGACCGGAACCTGAATTTCCTGAACTTGGGTTTCAACATCACTCCAAAGGGTGGGGAGGAGGAGGAGGCAATTCCCACTATTTTCCAAATGGAAGTTATGAGAACAATCCGTCAGAAGTAAATAAAAAATATTGTGGCAAAAGTTAAAAATGAGGGGTGGGAAGATGGCTCAGTGGTCGAAGGTGCTTGATTGCAAAACCTGGGTTTGATTCCCTAGTACCCACATAAAACCATATGCACAAAGTGCTGCATGCATCTGGAGTTCCTTAGCAGTAATAAGAGGGATCTCTCTCTCTCCCTCCCTCCCTCTCTCTCTCTCTTTCTCTCTCTCTCTCTCTCTCTCTCTCTCACTCCCAAAATAAATAAATAAAATATTTTTTAAATTAAAAATGAGGTAGAAAACGTTAGTGAAGTGTTCTATATGCATACTCTTCTTAAATTTTTTTATTTGCAAGCAGATAAAAACAGACAGATTAAAAAAGAGAGAGAAAACAGACATGCAAAGGGCCTCCTGCTTGTGCACATGAACTCCAGACACATGAACCACTTTATGCATCTGGCTTTATGTGGGTATTGAGGAATTGAACTCAGGTCACCAGGCTTTGCAAGCAAGCACCTTTAATGACTGTGCCATCTCTCCATCCCCACTACTCACACACTTTAAGATATTAAATTCATGGAGCTGGAGAGATGGCTCCGCAGTTAAAGGCCCTTGCTTGCAAAGCTTGACAACCTGGGTTCCATTCCCCAGTACCCATGTAAAGACAGATGCACAAAGTGGCACATGTATCTGGACTTCCTTTGCAGTGGCAGGAGGCGCTGGAGTGCCCATAGTCACTCTCTGTCTGCTTCTTTCTCTCTGTATCTCTCAAATAAATAAATAAAAATATCTTTAAAATGTATTAAATTCAGTTGTATTATAAACTACCAACTTATAGGACAGCTAGAAAGAATCAAATCCTAGAGGAATTAACTCTAGCAGCTGCTTTAGAGGAGAAATATAACCCCACTTCCAGCCAATCGAGGCATAGTTTCAATTATGCTCTTTGGAAGAAAATGCAAGTTAAGAGAAAAGGAGTCTGGATGGTGTTAAAAATAAGAGGAGCGAGAAAGAAGGCATTTGCCCTTTGCAGGATTGTTCAGGAGGTAAGGTCTCATTCACCTTGTATATGTGCTTGGTCCAGTAGAGGCGTCTGTACTTCTGAATGAGACAGATACTATCCAGTTAAAATACTCAAGTATTTTTTTTTCTGCACAAATCCCCTGGTCACTAATTATTTTCAATATACAGAAAATATCTGAGTCAATATTTATTTGGACTTAAGACCACAAAGTGTTTTGAGGACCACTTGCGGAATCAGACATAACAAGTTCCACCCCTGTGGTGTTTTTGTTTTTCAAATTATTTATCCTATTTATGATCTACTCAAATTCAACTTACAACTGAGAGTATTAACCATCTGGAAAAACGTAAGAGCTTATGAAAGCACACAAGAGACGACTTCGGTCATATTTAAGACGAACTCCATATTTACTGCTCCCCAACCTGGTGCTACACTTACTCCACCTGTCAGATAATTCTGCCATCCACCCCTTGTCTTGCCACTTGTGCAAGTTACTCAAGCTAAGCCATTCGTCATCTGTAGATATCATGATACGCAGGGTTACTGGCGAGGCTGGCAACAATTAATGCAGAGTGGCTGGCATAGAACAGATACTCTACCAACTGTCAGATGCGGCCACCAGAGTCCACTCCTGCACTGGAGCTCTGTGAACTTGGATGGATACTGGACGTTGTTTTCATCTGGTTTTCTAGACAAAGTCTTCATATATAAATTAAAAATGGTTGTACTCTGTTGCTATTGCTTCTTCTCTTTGTCTCACTCTAGTGGCTAGAAGTTGTAAAAGAAATAAGGGAAAGCAAAGGTGAGAAGAGGCAGTCTAAGGTTAAGTATGCTGCTGGTGTAAGCTTGAGGAACAAGGCAAGCACTGGAGACATAGCTAATGATCAGGTCTGTCTTCTTTCTTATCCCATCCCCCCTGCCCCCCCCCCCGGCACCTCACCAACATTAAAATATCCCAAAGTGTGTGGGTTTGTATCTTTACTTTAAAAAAAAAGTCTATATTGTATGGGGCTAGGGAGATGGTTAGGTGGGTAAAATGCTTGCCATACAATCACGAGGACCTGAGTTTGCATTTCTAGAACCCATGTAAAATGCTGGTCGTGGTGCTTCATTTCAGTAATCCCAGCGCCAGGGAGGTGGACATAGGTGGACCCTTAGGGCTTGGTAGCTAGTAAGATTAGCCTAAATGGTGAGCTCTAGGTTCAGTGACAGACTCTGTCTCAAAAGCTAAGGTGGAGAGTAATTGAGGACACCCAACGTCAACCTCTGTCCTGCACACAACTATGCACATATGTGCATGTGCGCCTGCACACACATGTGGGCCCACACACTAAGCATGCATGCATGCTACACACAGGCATAAGCCAAAACTTATTTGATTAGATTTTTTTTTGTTATGCTTCTGATGAACTTTTTCATGTCTGTTTGGTATTTCTCTTCTTGGGCTGGTATTATACTCTGTAGTTTTACCAATAAAAAGCGCAAGATGAATCCATGTTGCTGCTTCTAGCTTGGATTTATTCTTTCTTTTTGTTTTATTTATTTATTACTTTTTAAGGTAGGGTCTCACTCTAGCCCAGGCTGACATTTGGAATTCACTATGTAGTCTCAGGGTGCCCTCAAACTCACGGCGATCCTCCTACCTCTGCCTCCCGAGTGTTGGATTTAAAGGTGTGCGCCACCACACCTAGCTTAGATTTTTTTAAATTTTTTAAAATTTATTTTCAATAAGAGAGAGAGAGACAGAAGAAAGACAGACAGAGAGAATGGGTACTCCTGGGTTTCCAGCTGCTGCAAAAAAACTCCAGACACATGTACTACTTCATGCATCTGCCTTTATGTGGGTCCTGGGGACTTGAACTTAGGTCATTAGGCTTTGAAGGCAAATGCCTTAACCTCTAAGCCATCTTTCCATCCCTGTCTTTTTCTTCCTGATTTACAGAAGTTCATATACATTGGAAACTACACAAACTCTTTGACTTTAATGAACTGGGGAGATTAATGGAAGGTTTTATAGTGTAATTGTTTTATGATTAGTGTTTTGACCTTTTTTAAGAAATGTAACCAATATAACCAAGGAGGTAGAAGAGCCAACAAAGAAAACCTTAAGCAACTAGAGGAATAAACTGAAGAATGCACTAGGCCATGGACTTTCCATCCTCCTGAGGTAGCACAATTAATATTGTGAGGATAGCCATACTATCAAAATTAGTCTATAGATTCAACAAAATCCCCATAAATATTCTGATGACATTCTTTACAAAACTAGAACAAATTCTTAAAACTTGTATAAAAATATTGAAGACCATGGATGGTCAAAACAATTCTAAGCAGAAAGAATATAGCCGTAAGTATCACTTACCTGACTTCAAACTGTGCTACAGAGCCACAGCGGCAAAGACAGCATGTGCCAGCACAGAGACAGACGTGTGGACCAGTGGAACGTAGCAGGGGACCCAGAGATAAATCCACACAGGCTGTGGACACCTACTTTTCAGCAAAGATTCCAAAAATATGCACTGAAAAAACAAGAACAACCTCTTCAACAAATGGTGCTGGCAAAACTGGATTGCTTCCTCCAGAAGAATGAAATTGGATCCATCTCTCTTACCCTGCACAAAATCAATTCAAGCAGTGTCAAAGAACCTAATTTAAAACCAGAAACATTGAAACTGCTAAGGTAAAATATAGGGAAAACACTTCAGGAAATATGTATGGGCAAGAAAATTATGAATAGAATCCCAATAGCACAGAAATTAGCCTCAAGAATTGAGAAATGGGACCATATGAAGTTTAAAAAAAAAAAAAACCTATCAACATGAGCCGGGCATGGTGGTGCACATCTTTAATCCTCGCATTTGGGAGACAGAGGTAGGAGGATCGCTGTGAGTTCGAGGCCACCCTGAGACTACATAGTGAATTCCAGGTCAGCCTGGGCTAGAGTGAAACCCTACCTTGAAAAACAAAAACAACAACAACTGTGTTAGTTTGAATAGAATAGATGGCCCCCAATATATTCAGTTGTTTATTTGTTTGTAGTTTGCATCTCTAGCCACCTGGCTGGAGGCAATGCCATTGTGTGGATCTTAAGGTGTGGTGGTGGGTTTGAGATTTCAATCTAAAGATATGCAAAGTGTGCTTAGCTGGAGTTCCTGAAGAGTGCTGTGCTGTGTGGCTTTAGGCTTGTACTTCTCTCTCTCTCTGCTTGGGCCTGTGAAGGCAGGCCAGCTTCTTCTGCCATTATGGAACGTCCCCTGGATCTGTAAGCTTCAATAAATATTCCTTCCTCCATAACTGTGCCTGGTCTGGAAGTTCATCTCAGTGAACCTGAAGCTGTCTGATAAAACAACAACAAAAAAAGAACTATCAACAAAGTGAACAGACAGCCTACAGAGCAAAAAACTTTTCCAGCTATATTTCTAACAGAGAATTAATACCTAGAATATATGAAGAACTGTAAGAAATAAGCACCAAAACCCCCCAAACTACCTATTGATCAGTGGGCCAATGTGGCTAGAGAGATGTCTCAGTTAGCACAGTGCTTACCATGCAAGCATGAAGACTTGAGCTTGGGTTCCCAGAGCCCACGATTATTCCTGTGATCATAAGGCAGGAGAGGCAGAGACAGGAGAATCCCCAGAGTTTATCCTTATAGCTTGCTGGCTGGATACACTAGTCCCATTGCTGTGTTCCAGGTTCGATGAGAGACCTTGTCTCATAAAAAAAAAAATAATAATAAGGTGGAGAGTAATTGAGGAAGACATGCATACAACTTCAACCTCTGACCTCCATTTGCACGCAGACACACAAGCACATACATACACACAATAAATAAGCAGTAAATAAGCAATCAAATAAACAAATAGGGCAATAAACTGAACAGACAATTCTCAATTATAAATGGCCAATAAATATTTTCAAAAGTATTCAACATGCTTAGCCATCAGGGAAATGCAAATTAAAACTACTTTGAAGCCGGGCGTGGTGGCACACGCCTTTAATCCCAGCACTCCTGAGGCAGAGGTAGGAGGATTGCGGAGACTTCAAGGCCACCCTGAGACTACATAGTGAATCCCAGGTCAGCCTGAGCTAGAGAGAGACCCTACCTCGGAAAACCAAAAAAAAAAAAAAACCTACTTTGAGACGCTCTCTCACCCCAGTCATAGCAGCTATCAAGGAAACAAATGCTGGCAAGGATGTGGGGAAAGAAAAGCTCCAATTCACTGCTGGTGGAAATGCAAACTGGGGCAGCCACTATGGGAATTGGTATGGCAGCTTCTCAACTAGTAGTGGATCTGCCATTTTGCCCAGCCATGCCATTCCTGGGCATGCATCCAAAGGACTTCTCAGCCTACCCCAAAGATTCATGCTCATGCTTGTTTACCACAGCTCTTTTCACAATACCAAGGGAATGGAAGCAGCTTACCTGTCCTTCCACAGACGAATGGATAATGAAAACGCGCTGTGTGTACACAATGAAATGTTACTCAGCTGTGAATAAAAATTAAGCTACTAGCTGGGCGTGGTGGCGCACTCCTTTAATCCCAGCACTTGAGAGGCAGAGGTAGGAGGATTGCCGTGAGTTCGAGGCCACCCTGAGACTCCACAGTGAATTCCAGGTCAGCCTGAGCTAGAGTGAGACCCTACCTCGAAAAACGAAAAAAAACAAAAAAACTTAAGCTACTAAAATTTCTGGGAAAATATATTAAGTAAGGTAACCCAGGCTTAGGAAGACAAATACCACATGTTTTCTCTCATTTACAGGTCTCCTAGTGCCTAAATAGTAACTTGTATATTTAAATGATAAATATGGGTAGAAGCCAGGAAACTGGAAAGGGGACTACAAAGAGGCTTCAAGGAAGGGAAAGGGAGCAAGAAATCATCTCAGACATAAAAGGTGAGGGGGAATTTACAGCATTGTAAAGGTACAGCGTGGAAAGGGAGCCAGGAGATGGGGGTGCCAAGAGGAAACTGCATAGAAACAGAGCATGCACCTTTTTTTATTGTCATTCTTTGCCCAATGCTGCATTTGCATATCATTTACATAGTATTCAATATTATAAATTAATAAAATAAATAAATATATCCCACCCTGAGATCACTGTCTTTCTTTTATATTTTCTTAAAACTTTAAAAAGTTTGTCCTTCATATGTAAGTTTTTGATTGCCCTGCAGTTGGTTTTTTCGTATGGTGTGAAGTAGATGTCTTATTTTCTAGCTATACACGATTTCTCTAACACAGTGGACTAGGCAATCCGTCCTCTCCCCTACAGGAATCACAGTGGGACACCTGACACGTGTGTGAGTGAACATGATATTTCACATGTGATTGTGTTTCACTAGCCAGCGTGTCTAAATCCTCCACATACACCCTTGTTTGGAGCACACAGCTGTGTAAGAAAGCCTGCTCACGGCCCTGTTCTCCAGGAGTGTGTGTCAAATTCCTCTAAAGTCTCCCTGGGATCTGACCTGGAATTGCTAAATCTATACACCAATTAGGGGAGAAATTACCTCATTAAGGCCATTCAGTTTTATCTCTGTCTCTGAATTTACATACATTTTCTTGAATGTAATTCAATTACCCAATTTTTACATCAGGTGGAGATTCTGTCACTGACATGCGTTTTCAAGCAATGGTCTCTCCGCTGTGTGTTGCCAGTGGAAGTGTGTATGTTCGATTTCCTTCCATGTTCCGCTCTTTTGTGCTGTTATCGCCTGCATTGCTGCCGTCAAATCCCGCAGAGGCTGTAGAGCTCAGGCCAGTACCATGAAGATTTTCCTGTAGCAAGTTTTAGCTTTGTGGATTTGTTTCCACTAATTAATTTGGAAAACAAAAGTAAGGCAAGTGAAATGATGAGACAAGATCTCCGAGGTATGGAATTTATTTGTGCCCCATTGAAGAATTCACTTACATTCCCCCGGCATTGGATGGGAAGCAGTATTAGTCGACAAAAGTAATGTATATTATTTTCATGGAAGAAAGATTTGCCTAACTTGATATCGTAAAGATTTTACCTATGCTTTTTTTTTTTTTTTAGAAGTTTCATAGTTTTACGTCTGGAATCTATTGAGAATGAATTTCATGGATGATGCTGATACATATGATGCAGGGGATGAATTTAATTGAAGTTTTTCTTTCTTTTTTCTTTTTTTTTTTGGTCTGTGGCTACCAATGGATTCATGTGCCAGTTCATAAGATTGTCACTTCTCCACCATCTAGTGTAAGCACCTACGTATAATGATTGCAACTGGTTAGTAATTTTCATGTTTCACACTTCCTTTATTTTTTTTTTTAACTTTTTAAGCTTTTACTTATTAGAGAGAGGAGGGGAATGGGTGTGCCAGAGCCTCCAGCTGCTGCAAATGAACTCCAGATGCAGATGCATGAGCCATCTTGTGCATCTGGCGTGGAGTTCTGGGGAATTGAACTTGGGTCTTTTGGCTTTGCAGGCTAGTGCCTTAACCAATGAGCCATCTCCCCAGCCCCTCACTTCCTTTATTTTGTTTTGGTTAGAAATCATTCTAGGGGGCTGGAGAGATGGCTTAGCAGTTAAGCGCTTGTCTGTGAAGCCTAAGGACCCCAGTTCAAGGCTCTATTCCCCAGGACCCACGTTAGCCAGATGCACTAGAGGGCACACACATCTGGAGTTCGTTTGCAGTGGCTGGAGGCCCTGGCTCACCCATTCTCTCTCTCTCTCTCTCTCCCTCTTTCCCTCTCTCTGCCTGTCCTTCTCAAATAAATAAATAAATAAATAAACAAAATTAAAAAAAAAAAAACCTTAAAAAAAAAGAAATCATTCTAGGTCCCTATTCCTTATCTTTCTATTCATTAGAATACATGAACTACCCATAGATGTCATCTGAATTTACTTTATAGAAAAAAATTGATCATTGATTTGAGATCTTCATTATAGAAAAATGATGTCCTAGGAATTTGTCTTATCTTCTATATTTTAAAATTAATTTGTATATAGGAATGTTCATTGCATTCTCTTATTTGTAATGACTATGACATTTCCTTTTGTATTTTTGGTAATAATTATTTGAACTTCTCTTACTTTTTCTCAATTACCATAATTTAGTAGATATTCATATTTGTAATAGTTAAAGGAACAACTTTTGGTACTATTTCCTCTAAATATGATTGTTTCATTTGTTAATATGTCTTCTAATAGTTAAATTTTTTAAATTTATATTCTGTAACTTCACTTTTTAAATTTCTCTGTGATTCATTCAATTAAATTGAATTTTCCTTCTTTGCTGATAAAATTTTCAGTTTACTTTTACATACTATGACTCCAGCTAGATCACAAAAATTTACTACTAGTATATTTAATGGCATTCATTTAAAAATATTTTCAAGTTGCCATTGTGATTTATCATTAGCTTATGTCCTATTTCCTAGAACACTTTTATTTTCCCCATACTGGGGACTGAACCCAGGACCCTGCACTCTTACTACTGAGCTACACGCTAGCACTCAAAAAGAACGCATTTTCGAACGCATGAGGATTTTAATTGCACTGTTTTCTAGTGTAATTGTGGTGTGCTCAGGGTACATGTTTGTCCAGCTTCAATCCATTGATACTGAGATTTGCATTGTGGCCCGATGTTTTGTCAGTTCTTGTGTATGTTCTAGGTGTGAGCTGGAGAGATGGCTCAGTAGTTTGAGGCACTTGTTTACAAAGTCCGATGGTCAGGGTTCAAGTCCCCAGTTCCTGCATAGAGCCATATAGACAAAGTGGAACAAGCATCTGGAGTTTGTAGTGGAAAGAGGCCCTGACATGCTCATTCTCTCTCTCTTTCTCTCTCTCTCCCTCCCTCCCTCCTTCCCTCTCACTTTCTCCTTGCAAATAAATAAATAAATAAATAAATATCTTTTTAGAAATGATTGTTTTTCTCTCTGCTTAAAAAACAAATAAAAGGGCTGGAGAGATGGCTTAGCGGTTAAGCGCTTGCCTATGAAGCCTAAGGAGCCTAGTTGGAGGCTTGGTTCCCCAGGACCCACGTTAGCCAGATGCACAAGGGGACGCACGCATCTGGAGTTTGTTTCAGTGGCTGGAGGCCATGGCGCACCCATTCTCTCTCTCTCTCTGCCTCTTTCTTTCTATCTGTCACTCTCAAATAAATATAAATAAAAACAAAAAATTAAGATATTTAAAAAGATACATAAAAATTAAAAAATTTAAAATGTTTGAGTGTATTCTCAAGTGTGTGTGTGTGTGTGTGTGTGTGTGTGTTCAAATACCTGTTATGTCAATTATTTTATGTTAAAGGGAAAAGGAGGTAAGGAGGGAAAGAGGGAAAGAAGGAGGAAAGGAGGGAGGGAGGGAGGGGAAAAAGGAAGGAAGAGAGGAAGTTTTAAAGATTCCACCCCAACCAGCACTTTTAATAGCTTTCATCTGTGTGGTTAGTCAGTTACAACGCAGAGGTCCATTCCTTCCTTCCTGAGTCACCTTTGCTAAGTTATCTTTGGTTTTTACTTTTCGCCAAAATGTTTGCATTTATTGGCATGCGGGTCTTCATGGTCTTCTTTATCTGTTTATCCCTCACTCTATCTGAGCTCGGGAGTACCTCCTTTTTCAGTCTTAATTGGTTTCACTTCAGCTTTCTGTCTTGTTTTTCTTGGTCAGCCTCTCTTCATGTTGCTTTTATCAAAAAACTAACAATCCTCCATTGTCTGTTTCCCTAGTTCCCTCATTTTTGTCTTTATTATATATTTCATCCTACATTCTCTGAGCTTCTTTGCTTTTCTTTAGCCTCTTAAGATGCATAATTAACTCATGAATTTTCAGGCTTTACACTTTAGAATAAATTGCAAGCTTGTCAATTAAATGTTCTGCTTCTGTATTAATTTTATCTGCGTTATTCAGAGAAGCTTATTAGGCTACCTGCTGCTGGCTGTCTCTGTCTGGGTGTTTCCCAGTTCTTAGCATCTTGTTCAAAGAATTAAAGGAGCACACAGAGATAGTAAGGCAGCAGAAGTTTTATTAGGGACCAAATCAAAAGAACAAATGGTGGGGAGTGTGTTGCAAGTAGACAGAAGAAGTATCAGGGGCTGTTGGAGACAAGAGCAGGGGCTTACTGCTGGGGTTTCCTTTTATAGGGTCCGGAAGGAGGAGGAGTTGGTTGCTAGGAGCAGTGTAGGAGTGGTCTTTTTGCTTTGATTGGCGGGATTAGGATTAGGTTTTATAAACTTCTCTATTGTGCATGTTATTTCCCACAATGCATCTGATTTTAATCATTTATATACCCAACCATTCACAGGCGTAAGATGGTAAATGAGGATTTTCCCTGAAGGTTCAATTGGAATACGTGGTTTGCCTTACTGTGTGCATGCCCCCAAAACTACATCAGGCTGGGTCGGCCTCCTGCCTTTAGATGCTGGATACATCCCAGAAAATGTCCAAATACAAATTGATCACAAAAGGGGAATTACTAGGGCTAGAAAGATTGCTCAGTGATTAAAAGTGCTTGCTTGCAAAGCCTGACATCCTGGGTTTGATTCTCCAGGATGCATGTAAAGCCAGATGCACAAAGTGATGCATGCATCTGAAATTCATTTGCAGTGGCAGGAGACCCTGGCACACTCATTCCCTCTCTCTCTCTCTCTCCCTCATAAATTAATAAATATTTTTAAAAAGAATTACTGGGGCTGGACAGATGGCTCAGCAATTAAGGTGCTTGCCTGCAAAGACTAAAGAGCAGAGTTCAATTCCCCAGTACCCACATAATGCCAGAGGTACAAGATGGTACATGCATCTGGAGTTCTTTTGGAGTGGCTGGTGATCCTGGTGTGCCCATTCTCTCTCTTCCTATCTGCCTCTTTCTCTTTCAAATAAATATATATTTTTTCCAAAAGGAGAATTACTAAAGTTGTTAGGGAATGAGAGACTTATTGTATTGTCTGAAGCCTGTATGTAGAGCTCAATGCAGGCAAGGGTCCTAAGTTGTTAAGTATATTGTTAGCAGAAGGGTATGTGCATAACCCAAGTCAAGTACCAAGTTGTTAAGCTATTTCCTTACCTGCCTTATAGCCACTCTGATATAACTTTGTCAATTTCTCATTTTATGTCTATTAAATTTGGCTCTTGTTTTGTCTGATGTTATATGGCTACACGGCTAATAGTTTTTATGCTTAATATTTTCCTGGATATGTATATTTGAGACCAAGTTGTTCTCAAGATCCTAGGCTCAGTTGTTTATCCTATATCAACTTCCCAAGTAGTTGGAAATAGAGATGTGTACCACCATGTCTGGCTCTTATTCATTTTTATCTTTCTATCTTTCCATTCTTAAATATAAAGAATCTTTTAAAGAAAATAGAATTCCTTTTGTATATTTTATTTATTTATTTGCAAGGAGGGATAGAGAGAAAATGGGCATGCTACTACAAAGGAACTCCAGATGCATGTGCCACTTTGTAGATCTGGCTATTGAACCTTGGTAATTAGGCTTTGTAGGCCAAGCATCATAACTGCTGAGCCATCTCTGCAGGCCCGAAAATACTTTTGTCATTGTTTATTAAATCCACCAGAACAGTATATTTTAACTTAGGAGTTAAATATAAATATACTTACATAGAGAAGATAGATGAATTATTTTAATCAGTTATTACACTTTCTGTCACTTAAAGGGTCTATTTGATCCATTTACTCACATTATAATTTAGAACTTGTTTCCACTGTATTTTTGCTATTTGTTTACATTGTGATTCTGATTTATCCTCTCTTGATTTTCCACACATATGCTTATTCATTTATTTGTTTCCTTATTCCATTTCCCACCTTCCAGAAGGGGAGTATGCACTATTTTATTTTCTTGTGATAGTAATAATTTTACTTATCAAGAAGTAAAATGAGCTGGGCACAGTGGTGCATACCTTTAATTCCAGCACTTGGGAGGCATAGGTGGGAGGATTGCTATGAGTTTGAGGCCAGCCTGAGACTACATAGTGAATTCCAGGTCAGTCTGGGCTACAGCGAGACACTACCTTAAAATAAATAAACAATATAAAGAAATACAAAAAAAGAAGTAAAATGAACCCTTCCTTAAACAGTGCAAAATTTAAGGGCTCTTTTTGTAGGCCATCTCCATCCATTTTCTTCAACTTAATTGAGTTGCTAAGTATGAATAAGAGTTTCCAGTAAAGAAATAAAGTGGATAATTTTCCCCCCACTACATGGTGAAACACATTTATTTGTTCAAGATAGAGTCTTGCTCTAGCCTGTGCTGGCCTGGAATTCAGCATGTGATCCCAGACTGGCCTGAACTCACAGCGATCCTCTTACCTTCACCTCCCCATGCCTGCCTATGAAACACATTTTCAAAATATTCGTTTTTTTTGTTTGTTTGTTTTTTCGAGGTAGGGTCTCACTCTATTCCAGGCTGACCGGGAATTCACTATGGAGTCTCAGGGTGGCCTTGAACTCATGGTGATCCTCCTACCACTGCCTCAGGAGTGCTGGGATTAAAGGCGTGCGCCACCACGCCCGGCTCCAAAATATTCTTTTATTTCACAATAATGGTGTTCATGTTTGTGGTAGTTTGAATAGATGGCCCCCAATATATTCAGTTCTTTATTGTTTGTAGTTTGCATTTTGCAGTCACCTTGCTGGAGGCAATGTCACTGGGTGGATCTTAAGGTGTGGTGGTGGGTTTCAGATTTCAATCTAAAAATATGCAAAGTGTGCCTAGCTGGAGTTCCTGAAGTGTGCTGTGCTGTGGACTTTTGGCTTTAGGCTTGTACTTCTCTCTCTCTGTTTGGTCCTGTGAAGGCAGGTCAGCTTTTTCTGCCATTATGGAACTTCCCCTGGATCTGTAAGCTTCAATAAATCCCTTCCTCCATAACTGTGCCTGGTCTGGAAGTTCATCTCAGTGAACCTGAAGCTGTCTGATACAATGTTCAACATTTTAAAATAGTGTTGTTATTTATCCTTAATTTATCTTGGTCACACATTGAATTTTTCAAGACACTAAATTAAGTTTTTGGCCTAACAATCCATATTTATCTCTTGCTTTTCCGAAACGCAGTTAAATTAACATAAGAAGTATAAACAAGCCGGGCATGGTGGCGTACGCCTTTAATCCCAGCACTTGGGAGGCAGAGGTAGTAGGATCGCCGTGAGTTCGAGGCCACCCTGAGACTCCACAGTGAATTCCAGGTCAGCTGGGCTAGTGTGAGACCCTACCTTGAAAAACCAAAAGAAAAAAAAAAAAAGAAATGTAAACAAATTTTACAACCAAGTGTGATGATGCGCCCCTGTAACTCCAGCATTTGAGAGGTAGAGGCAGGAGGAACAGGAGTTCAGGGTCATCCTGAAAAAAAAAAGAAAAAAAGAAAGAAAGAAAGAAAGAAAGAGAAAATAATTGTGGCTATGCTTGCACAACCTTGTGAACAAACTAAAACACTAGACTGCGCATATTAAATGGTTAGTCGAATCACACGTGAATAACATCTAATGAAATATAAGACATTAACAATATATCTAAATTCTAACCCCTGAAATACCCTCTCCTGAAGAAAGGAGGGAGGCTCTGGGGAGTCCGGACGTCAAGACTGAGAGACCTGAAAGTTAAAGGTCACACAACAGCTCTCCAAGGTTGAGTTCATTAGATACTGAAACATTCTTTCCTGGGAGGGGCCAGAAGGAAGTTCCAGAGACTCAGGAAGGCAACAAAGGGTTGCGAGACCCCTCCCTATGGCTATGTAAACAAAAACCATTGCTTGGAGAAGACACTCTTCCATTGAGTGCCCTGCAGGTGGTGTAGCATGCTGAGGACTCTGGGACGTGATGCCGCTGCTGGCAGGGTGCGCATCTGCAGGGTGCGCAGAGTCCTCCAGGGACAAAGCTTCCATGAGTCACAGGGGGTGCAGCTGCCTTGGAGTCGAAGCAGCTATGGGGAGGTCCTCAACCAACCGACATGGGATGGACTTCTAGTGGTGCTGCTGTGTTTGAGTCATCCTTGGCTCCTATAAGCAACCCCTCACCCTGCTCTGTAAGTAACCCCAATAGACTCATTGGTTCACCAGAACTGATTTTGGTGTAATCATTTTTTGGTCTGTCATCTGCCCAAAGATGTGTGTTTGCGTCACCCCAGGGGAAAACGTTTCCTCTGACACAGCTGTGAGGAAATAACTCTGCTGACACTTTGTTCCAGACTTTGGTTTTTCCAGGACTATGAGAAAATATATTCATAATGTTTTTTTAAAAGAATTATTTATTTGCATGTGAATGTGGTGGCACACTAGAAACACTTACCACTGCAAACAAATGCCAAACACTTGATCCACTTTTTTTATTCAGTTTATGTGGGTGGCTTGGGAATTAAATTCTCAGCCAGTAGGTTTTGTAAGCCAAGTGCTTTAACCACTGAGCCATCTATCCAGTCCATGTAGTCTTAATATCTTAAGTCACTACCTTTGTGGGTGTTTTGCTACAGAAACTCTAGGAAACTGGGCTGGAGAGATGGCTTAGCAGTTAAGGTGCTTGCCTGCAAAGCCTGAGGACCCAGGTTTGAATCCCCAGGACCCACATGAGCCACATGCACAAGGTTCCACATGAGTCTGGAGTTCATTTACAGTCGCTTGAGGCTCTGGTGCACCCATTTTACCGTCTTTCTCTATTTCTCCAATAAATAAATAAGATATTTAAAAAGGAAAAGAAACTCTAGGAAACTAACACAATTACAATAATCTGAATATAAAACAAAACTGGAAAAGAGTAAAGAGTAGAAAATGGTCAGTAAATACAAACAGACACACATAACAAGCAACAGAAAGTATGCAGATAGGCCCTTCCTTGTTTGTACAGTTCTTGTCTGTTGAGGCTAATGATTCACATCTATAGTTTCCATTATTCTCTACTTGTTCTGTGTTTCTCCTGTCCACAGCTAGAACCTCCGCGACTTAGGACTCTTTACCTGATGAAGGGACTATGTCCTCAATCACCTTTCTTATTGGTTGCTGTTGTTTCTCATACTAAGTGTATGCTCTTGACTCAAAACTGTCCTCCGGCCTGTCACTAACTTTAAAAAAAATTTTTTTCTTGGTATTTTCTTATATTTTTATTTATTTACTTATTAGAGAGAGAGAGAGAAAGAGAGGCAGATGGAGAGAGGGAATAGCTGTGCCAGGGCTTCTAGCTACTGCAAACAAACTCCACATGCTTGTACCACCTTGTGCGTCTGGCTTACATGGGTCCTGGGGAATCGAACCTGGGTCTTCTTTTAATTAATTTATTTTTTATTAGCAACTTCCATGATTGTAAACAATATCCCATGGTAGTGCCCTCCCTCCCCCACTTTCCCCTTTGAAACTCCACTCTACATCATATCCCCTCCCCCTCTCGATCAGTCTCTCTTTTATTTTGATGTCATCATCTTTTCCTCCTATTATGATGGTCTTGTGTAGGTAGTGTCAGGCACTGTGGGGTCATGGATATCCAGGCCATTTTCTGTCTGGAGGAGCACGTTATGAGGAGTCCTACCCTTCCTTTGGCTCTTATATTCTTTCTACCACCTCTTCTGCAGTGAACCTGGGTCTTTTGACTTTGCCTCCATTATTCTCTACTCATTCTGTGTTTCCCCTGTCCACAGCTAGAACCTCAGTTACTTCTTTCCAGTTCTGACTTGCGTGGGTCCTTGGGAGTTGAACCTGGGTCCATTGACTTTGCAGGCAAGTGCCTTAACCGCTAAGCCATCTTTCCAGGCCTCATTAATTTTAATACTGGGTAGTACTAAGAGGATGCCCTTGACTTTAACTGTCTTCTTGCCTCCACTGTGTTAAGAGTCAAGCAAACTTCCTCTTGGAAATTGAGTTCAATCATTCAGTAGGTTACCTCCTGTTTTGCCTGTGGCTGTCCTTGTGTAAAGAACTCTAAAGTAGCCAGGCGGCAGTCTCACTCATTTTGTGTAACTGTTGTTGATCACCTGACGGGAGCATTTTTCCTTTGGGGATCTCAAAACCAGCAGAGTGGAGGTTCCTAGGCAAAGTGACATCTGAGCCATTCTTGCTGTCATATCCTTATTCAACTGGACCTTGGTGTGAGAAAGACAGCCCTACATGACCCAAAACGTATCATGTAAACCAGAATTTTATCAGTAGCAGACAGCTTCAGGTTCACTGAGATGAACTTCCACACTAGGCACAGTTATGGAGGAAGGGATTTATTGACGCTTACAGATCCAGGGGAAGTTCCATAGTGGCAGATATTGTCCTGCTCTTACAGAACCAAACACACAGAGAGAAGCCACAAGCCAAAAGCCACACAGCACGCTTTGGGAGCTCCAGGCACTTTGCATATCTTTAGATTGGAATTTCAAATCCACTACCACACCTCAGGGCTGGATCCAGCCCAGTGACGCCTCTTCCAGCCGGGTGGCTGCAGACCTAAATTACAAACTGTAATAAAACACTGAATATATTGGGGGCCATCTATTCAAACCACCACATATATCTTTCCAAGATATTGTCTCCCAGCTGGGCTCACATCTATGTTTTCCCTAGCTCATTTCATCATTCATTTAAACCAGCTGCTTCCTGGTGGTGCACGTGGCCAGCCCAGTTAATTCCTTTGCTGTGAAATGAGTTCTCTGATCACGGCTAATGCCGAGTAGAATATGTTGATGATAAATAAGACATTTTTGTGAGTTCACATAGAGTAAAACTGGCAGAAACATTATAAGCAGTAAAAGCAAAACCATTTCCAGAATATATGATCATTCTAATCAGGATGAAATCTTTGTTCCTCCCATGATGGAAGAGATCCAGTGTAATCAACCTGCCACCAGATGGCTAGCTCATCACCCCTGGGAATGGTGCCATATTAGGGACTCAATGCTGTTCTCCTACTCTTGACAGATTAACCACTCGGTAGTAGTGTTGCCAAGGTGAGTCCCGCTAAGGGAAAATCCAGGTTGTTGAGCGCACGCACCTACCACCATGGCCACTCTTATCCAGCAATGAGATGACGGGGCAAAAGTACTGACATCCTCTGAGAATGTCACTTGGTCTGGCAGATTCGTAATGGTCTCCTCTGAAGTGAATTGTTTTTAGTGTGCATTTAGAGGAGAGTGTATGTCCACTCACAGAAGCCTACCCATATACCACCTTCACAGGCTTTCCAATCCCATTCTTTGTAAATCCTTGACTTTCTAGACAAACCATTAGTAACTGGTTAGCTCATTCGTGTTATCTGTCATTCTACTTATTATTTATTTATTTGTTCATCCATCCATTCATTCCTCCTGAGACAAGTTCTTGTTATGTTGCCCAGCTGACCTTGAATTCCTGGACTTAAGTGATCATCCAGTGTTAGGCTCTGCTAGGATGACAGATGTGTGCCACACCATGCCCAGCCTTATCTCTCACTCTTGACAGGACAATTACTCAGTTTGAATTGTGAGCACTTAGAAACTTCACCACTGTCCTTCAGAAATTGACTCTAACAGACCTTCTGTGTTTCAGGAGCCTTTCAAGGAAGCACGCTGGAACCAAGAGGAAACCCCTTCCCTTCTTGCCATGTGCTACTTACCTTTTCCATGCTGGGCCAATGCACAATTTATGGTAGGAATGGGGTTTATTTGAAGCTTACAGATCCAGGGGAAGTTCCATTGATGTCAGAAGAAACTGGCTCCCATTCATAAATCCACACAGAGAGGAAAAGCCACCACCAACACCACAAATAAGGAAGCACAAAACCAACAGCCAAACAGCAGGGACCCCAGGCAGAGCTCACTCTACGTACCTTAGGATGGGAGTCAGATCTGCCGCCCAGTGACACCTCCTCCAGCCAGGAAGCTGGAGACAAGCTTTTTAATAACATACATGCCTGAGTCTATTGTGCGGCATTCAAACAACCACAGTTGTTTTTCTTTCTTTCTTTCTTTTTATTTTTTCAGGCTTACGGTTTCCAGAGGAAGTTTCGTCATGGCATAAGAAGCTGGCTCACTTCATACATCCTCAGCAGAGAAAGGGAATAACCAGAGTTCAAGATGGTTTAGAACACAACTTCAATTCCCCAGTACCCACATGAAGCCGGAGGCACAAAGTGGCTGCATGCATCTGGAGTTCCTCTGCAGTGGCAGAAGGTTCTGGTACATCCATATTCATCTCTCTCTCTCTCTAATAACTTTTTTTTTTAAGAAATGATACCTGAGCTTTTGGGCATTTACATTCAAATCACCATACCTTCTCTCTCCATTGTTTTTTGCAGACAGAACTTAACATTAACAGAACTGATAGGTAGCCCAAGAACTATCTTGAAGGGTCTAGATCCATCTTCCCACAGGAGTAACGGGTGTATTCGGAACTGAGAGACAATAAATCAGGTATAGCACAGGTCCCAAATCCACTTTGCAATTACTGAAATGATTGAGGTTCCTCCCCCTCGGGTGTTCATTAGAAGAGAAGAGCAGTTTCTCAAGATGGGGGCCCAATAAAGTAAGAGCTGTAGACTAATTCAAAAAGTATTTCATAGCCGGGCGTGGTGGCGCATGCCTTTAATCCCAGCACTAGGGAGGCAGAGGTAGGGGGATCGCCAGGAGTTCGAAGGCCACCCTGAGACTACATAGTGAATTCTAGGACAGTCTGAGCGGAGATGAGACCCTACCTTGAAAAACAAACAAACAAACAAAAAGTATTTCACATAGTTCATTCTTCGTGTGAACACCCCCGCGTGCATGCACACACACACACACACGCAAACACTCCCCTATTTATAGTTATGGTTAATGTAATCAACCATCCCATATGCTTCTGCAAATACGTAAGTCTCTCTGCAGTAGAGTAGAAAACTCAAAGTCATATCCAGCGACTGAATTCTGCCCCAAATTCAGAATCTTTGAATGCTGTCAACCTTGATCCAGTCCAGATGTGGCTAAATGAATAATGAATTCACGCACAAATACGTGCTAAAAGAGGGAAACTGGACAACAAAAACTAAAGAGAAAATGCCAAAGGCAAAGCAACATGTGGTGGGGTGTCGACTGTATTCTGCCCAATGAGAGGGATGAGGGCAAGGACTGCACTTCTCCAGCAGAGAAGCAAGAGCTTTGGCCACCAAAAGTTGAAGATTCCTTTTGTCTCAAAGACTACCTCATGAGAAGAAAATCTACTAGGACAGTCTTGGCAGCCTAATTCATCTTTCTAACAGTCTGAGGTCCAGGGACATTGTCACATTTTGCCTGATTTAGGACTTTCTGGCCATACCTCAGAACTTGGCTACTAGTTAATGTGACCTGGGGAAATCCATTAACTTATCAGAAATCTCACTGAGACATGAGCTGTAGGAACCCTGACTTTCCTGTTTCTACCTCTCAGAAACTAGCCTGGTAGCTCTCCCAATCTTCCAGAGCTCTCAGTTCAGTGACTTTTTTGTCTTAGACTCTGTCTGGGAGTGAGGAGAGGGGGATAGAGTGGCATCATGAAGCCAGCCTATAGCATCATACTCTGACCCTTAAGCCATTCACTACTCAACTGGCATCATGGGAGGGATTTTTTATGGTAATTGGACCTATCAGAAGATATGTGGGAAGAATCCTGAGTTGGGTCTCTCTGATCCCAGCTGCTCCCTGGTCTCCACATTCATATGTAATCAATTAACTTGATGTAAGGCCAAAAGTTTATTGCAACTGGCAGGACTGATAGTGTAGGATCTTTACAGGATAGGATGACTGGCAGTCCTACTGGCATCCCGTACCAGTGCTGTATCATCTTCATGACATCACAGCGGCCTCTTTCAGAAATGGTTTGCTGAACTACACGACTGATAGCACCAAGACAGGCAGGAAGTAGCCAGCATGTTCCAGTATCCCCAAATTTAAGTAAGTGCTAGTTAATGCCCTCAAGCTGACAGTCAAAAATTAACCATCATTAACAATGGTGCTTGCAAGTATTCAGTTCTAGAAAATAAGCAAATTGTTGGCTCATTAAAAAAAAAAAAAGTCCGAAGCGGGGTGTGATCCAAGCATTCGGGAGGCAGAGGTAGAAGGATCTCCGTGAGTTCAAGGCCACCCTGAGACTACGTAGTGAATTCCAGGTCAGCTTCGGCTAGAATGAGACCCTACCTTGAAAAACAAGAAAGACAAAAGGAAAGTTAATAATAATAATGATGATAAAAGCCGGGTGTGGTGGCGCACGCCTTTAATCCCAGCACTCCGGAGGCAGAGGTAGGTCGCTGTGAGTTCAAGGCCACCCTGAGACTCCATAATGAATTCCAGGTCAGCCTGGGCTAGAGTGAGACCTTACCTCGAAAAACCAAAAAAAAAAAAAAAAAAGAAAAGAAAAGAAAAGAAAAGTCTGGTTTTATTCCTCAGGACCCATGTAAGCCAGATGCAGAAGGTGGTACATGCATCTGGAGTTCCTCTGCAGAGGCTGAAGGCCCTGGCATGCCCCCCATTCTCTGCCTCTTTCTCCCAAATAAATTAAAAAAAAAATTACAAAGGCCAGTGTGGTAGCCCACACCTTTAATCCAGCACTCTGGAGGCAGAGGTTGGAGGATCGCCATGAGTTCAAGGCCACCCTGAGACTACAGAGTGAATTCCAAGTCAGCCTGAGTTAGAGTGAAACCTTACCTCAAAAATAAATAAATAAATAAATAAAAAAGTCTAAAGTAACTGACATGCTTGATTCCAGGTATTCTGCTGACCCCCCGAGATCAGTGTCTCAGAAAGACGTAGAATTGGTCACCCTTGTAAAATTGCCTTCTCAGTAGTGGCAGTAGCCATTGGAAATAGAACATCTCTCCTGCCATTTCCGTAGCAAATCATACCATGCATGTTACTCCAGGTTTAAAGGGCACTTTCCCTAGCACTGAGAGGAAGATCCAAACTCCTGGGGTCTACAAAGCACAGATGGTTCCAGGTTGCCTTCTCTTAATTTATCTCCCACCTTACCTCATGGCACTGTCCTAGCTGTGTTCCCAACTTCCTATTCACACCAGGACCCCAGAAACATAGTTTCCCTGCGCCTGGAACAGTTGATATGCCTCACCAGTCCCCTTCCTCCCTGTTAGAGACCAGGCGTTACTTACTTCCTAACCCCGCTTCTTGCTAGTTTTCTTCAATCATGTCCGACACAGGGTACACATTTTGTAACTTTTTTTTTTCTTTTATTTATTTGCAAGGGGAAAGAGAGAGAGAGAGAGAGGGAGGGAGGGAGAGGAGAGACAGATAGAGGATAGGCACACCAGGTCCTCTAGCCAGTGCAAATGAACTGCAGACGCATGTGCCCCTTGTGCATGTGACTTATGTGGGTCCTGGGGAATCGAACCTGGGTCCTTTGCCTTTGCAGGCAAGGGCCTTAACGCTTAAGCCATCTCTGTAGCCCAGGGTGCACATTTCTTTATACTCCTCAGAAATTTATAAATGACTCCTACAACAAATTCTAACCGTTCTACATAGCTTTCCAATGCTCAGGCTCTCCCGTTCCCCACTCGGGAGTGAAGCGAAAGACTTGGACACACAGACATCCTTGGATTCGCCGTCCAATCATTATTTCCACCCCCGGGGCATCTCCGAACTCGTCTCGTGCACGGTCTTCCCCCCCCCCCCCCTCCGTAATCAGCTCGGGGCTGCTGCTCATTGGCCGCCAGCGGATCGGAGGGTTCGGCGGGGACCGTTGGAGCCTCGTTCCGCCTGCAGCGCCTCCCGCAGGGGTCCCGAGGCCGCACTCGGGCTCAGGCGCGGCCGTTCAAGCAGGCGAGTGTGCACCCCGGGGGGTCCTCCGGGCCAGGGTCTCGGTCCACAGACGTCCCGCAGGCCCCGGGCGGAGCGCGTCCGCCTCCTCCCCGCTCCCAGCCCGGTCCAGCGCGGGTGGCCGGAGCCCGCCTCCCGGAGCATCACCCCGCGGACCGCCTCGCCGGCCGCTGCAGCACGGGGGTCGGGATTGAGAGCTTCGTCCCCACGTTATCCCAAAACAACGTGCTTGCAAAGGCCAAGTAGGACTTGGTTTGTTTTTTTGTTTTCCCCTTTAGTCTACCCTCTGCGGTCGTTTGTATAAATTGAATAAGGCCCATGGGGAGGAGGGAGTTGTAAGATTGGCCAAAAAGAAAAAAAAAAAAAAAGATTAAAGTCCATTGAGGAACAGTGTTGGCCACACACCGGGTACACGTGTTTAGAAATCAACTAAAAATAATACCCGGCTTACACAGGTTTTCCACCCCCAACCCCAAGAGATTTTCTTTTTTCGTTTTAAACTCCAGCCCGTCGCCCTCTAGCGGCCCCCGGCCACGCCCGCCGGCAGCAGCTGCCCGGCCTCGCCCAGGGTCCAGGAAGGAGGAAGGCCACGGTGAGCGGGGGCGGGGCGCGGCGCGGCGGGGCGGGGCGCGGGCGGGAGCAGCGAGAGCCGGAAGTGGGTGGCTAGCGCGGAGCCCCGGAGCGCCCTGTCCGGCGGCGCTCTAGCCGCCGCGCGCCGTCTCGGTGCTCCCCCGCGTCCAGTCTATTTATTGTCGCGGGGAAGCGGCGGCCGCCCTGTACCCGGAACAACAAAGCGCGGACGGCCGGAGCCCGAGCCTCGGGGGCTCCTAGCAACGGGCCGGGGCGGGAGTTCCATGGAGACTGGGGAGCGCGCCCGGCTCATCTTCATCCTTGTCCTCCAGCTTCTCCTTCGCATCCGACGCAACCGGCAGCACCGCTGCCGCCGCGTCCTCTGCGACCGCCCCGTCTTCCCACGGTAACCCCGTCGGCGGTCCCGGGCGGGCGGGCGGGGGAGGCGGGCCCCAGGGGCGGCCCGAGTGCGGGCTGCAAGGCGTCTGCGCGCCGGGAGGGTGGGGTGTGCGGGGGCGGTGACTGCGGGCGGGGAGCCGAGGTGCGGGGAAACCGGCCCCCGCGGGAGCCGGGGCGGCTCGGGTGTGGGGAGAAGGAGGTAGGATGCATGCAGGATGTTGTGGGGGGCATCTCATTAGGGATAACGGGGTGGGGGCGGGGTGGGGCGGCCCTGCCTCGGGAGCTTTGTGGACTAAGGGTGTCGGGTGAGCAGCCAGCCAGTGCGCTGGGGAAGACCGGGAAGGGAGATTCCCCCCATCTGTCTCTGTTTATGCGTCCCCCCACCCCCGCAACCCCTCTACCCCAACTGGGAAAGAGGGACCGTGCAAAAAGATGCAAGGGGTCCTTTGCTTCGCAGAAAACTTCCAGCGGCTGCTCTGCAGCGGCGGGAAGGCTCCCAACGTAGCGGCTTTGTGGGATCCTAGTTCTGGCAGTTGCCAACAGCACGCTGTACAATAGTAATGATGATGACGATGATAGCAAAATTAGTGTTGATGAGGAAAGATCTGGAACTGAGGAAGAGAAAATGAATGGTATATAGGGCTGAGCCGAGATGAGAGTGAAGATAATAGCTTAATAAGCATTACAGGTCCTGAAAGTAAATATAATAGGGAATGACTTTTTTTTTTTTTTTGCAAGCGTCTCCTTTTGCGGAGACGTGCATCTACAGACTCTGTTAGTGTGCACGTTGCAAAAAGATTCCAACTGCAGCCAATCCACATCTGTGCGCCCTCCCCAGTGCATCTGTCACCTGCGGTTCCAAAGTGATACTGGCAGTGACTAGTGTGAGTTTGTGTATTTAGGGTTAAAACGGGTGCTTTAAAATAGTGGCTTGTGTGTGAAGAAGCAATGGCAGATTCCCTGGGAAAATTGCAAAAGAGAAATATAAGGAGCATATTCAGTTTCAGTCTGAAAGAAAAAGGCAGTTCATTCACATCAAGCAGTGACTCTTAGCTCTGTCTGGTTGAAAGAATTATTCAGGGTTTGGATACGTCCAGTTAAATGCCCAGCAGATCTCGCTCATTAGCTTTACACTACAATCTACTTAATGCTTTTATACTTTCCCAAACCACTTTCGGTTGAATGTGGCAGTACATGCCTGTAATGTCAGCAGTTATGTGGCTGAAGCAGGAAGTTACCTTTTTAATAAGGCCATCGTGGGCTCTACATACTGAGTTCTAGGTCAGCCTGCTATCTATGTATAGAGACCCTGTCTTAGAAATAAAACAAAATTTTAGGTCAGTTAGCTTTTTGTAGCACACTGGAAAGGTCACATTCTGTAGTAACATTTTAATATAACAGAAACAAAGCTCTTTATATAAAATTTAAAGATTAATGTTGGAAATAACGTGGATAAATTACAAAAGCAATAACCACAGGTTCAGTCTGTCCCTTTCTAAGCCTGGCTTCTCATAAACAAAAAGGTGTCATGGTTCATCCCTTTTATGTTCAGTGCTTTCAAAATGAGTATGTAAAACCTGTTACTGTGTGCTTTCCTAAATGAGGACTAGCTAGAATATACTTTTTGTCAGCATTTTCATTTTAGGCTTTTTAAAAAATACGCATTTTATTTATTTTTATTTATTTGAGAGAGGCAGAGAGAGAATATGAGAGGATGGGCATGCCAGGGTCTCCAGCTGCTGCAAACAAACTCCAGGTACATGCTCCACTTTGTGTATCTGGCTTACATGGGACCTGGGGAATGGAATCATGGTCCTTCGGCTTTGCAGGCAAGCTCCTTAATCACTAAGCCATCTCTCCAGCCCTCATTTTAGGCTTTTAATATGCAATTTTATGCCCGGTACCTCTTAATTTCAGGTTTGCAAGGTTTACTAAGGATGAGCAGTGTTTGCATTGGGAAAGAAATTGCGTTTTAATACTCAGATGAAAAGTCAGTATTATGATTGTAGGATTAATGAATGGGTCTTTAGCTACTGTTTTCAGGTAGCTGTTTGTTGAAGGCTGTTCTGGGGTGACCCCACTTGAGGGTGTTGATGTTGAGTCCTGGGATTTGTTTCATAGAGCACGTATGAAAAGGAACTTCCTCCATCTCAGAGCTGTCCTCAACCATCATCTGGACCTTATTTGCTTAGGCCTCTGGCCCCTCTGGGCTGGAGCCTACCCAGTGTGTTTAGAACGGAACCTCGGATTTTCATAATTTCTATTTAAGTTAAGAGGGATTTTATTAAGATAATAGATAGAACTGAAGAGAAGGAAAGAGGACAGAGTGCAGAGAGCTCCTGCCCATGAGAGGCTCCTGTGGAGCAGGGTAAAGCCTCTAAAACAACTGTTTTAACCCCCATCTTTTTTGATGTATTTACACCTGAATATTTGACCAAAATCATACTCTGCTGTATTTGAGGAAAGTATGTAAGTGGTTTTCGCACGTATTTTCCTTCATGTGGGAAATTTCTACGTAATGATTTTTGTCAGCTTATCCATGTGTGGAATGTGCAGAATTCACTATAAAATAAAATCATGAAACATATTTGAGTATTTTTGGAGCATGTCATTTCTCATCAGATGTGGCATGACAATTAAAAAGTAGCAAATGCTGTCTAATGTAGTAGAGGGTTTGAGGATTGTTTTTAAACAAAGGAGGCAGTAAGCATGGTGATTGATTTCCTTCTGTTGCATCATAGACCATGTGATGAAATTATTGCTACAAAAAAGTTTCAGTTGATTTTGGAAGAATTTATAGTAGAATATTTCCACAGTATCTTTGAATCAATGCTTGCAGTCCCTTTAGCTGTACTGTGCTATTTGAACTAATAAGGATTTCCTGAAATTTATATCCATCTTATTGCATCTTTTGTATGCCTGCTGCCACTTTAGGTGACAGCTGACGAAAGCTGCGTCACCTTCAGGTGGTTTTTGGGCTGATGTAGACAGCAGAGAAATGGCAGATGTGGGGAACAAAACGCAACTAGCATAAACTTGGATTTTAAATACTGTGTTCTGTGCTGACTGAATATATAATTATTAGTATGTGGATGTCATCATGGCTGCCAAATCAGAAGTTTCTAGAGGGTCAAGACCATGTCATCATTTAGTTGTGGATTCATATCCCCTTTGTTGTATTTTGAAAATGAATACGTTAATAGGTATAACATTCATTTAATTCTCATACTATGATACATTCTATCTTTTCTTTAGGAGAGAGGTGGATTGTGTGTGTTTATGTAGTTGTGAAAAAAAAAACTCAAGATTCCAGAAGTATGTCATTAGTGGGAAGGAATCAGGTCACATTGGAAATTCAGCTCATGTGGTCTTATTTGTGACTAAATGGCGACAGTACAAAGAATTTGCCTTAAGTGCCAGGTTTGTGCTAGGAAGCACATCGTCAGGCATTCTATTCAGTGTTTAAAACATCCCATCAGAGTAATTCCTGGAGCACTTCAGTTGCATCTTTGCATGAGTGTGAATGAAACTTTAAAATGTACTCAAAAAACTGCAGCACAGGGGCTGGAGAGATGGCTTAGCGGTTATTTAAGGCGCTTGCCTGTAAAGCTATAGGACCTCGGTTCTGTTCCCCGGGACCCACGTAAGCCAGATGGACAAGATGGCACATGCATCTGAAGTTTGTTTGCAGTGGCTGGAGGCTCTGGTGTGCCATTCTCTCTCACTCTGCCTTTTTCCCTCTCTTAAATAAATAAATAAACAAACAAAATATTTTTTAAAAATGCAGCACAAAAGTTTAGCTTAAGAATACTGACAGAAAAAAAGAAAAAAAAAACAAACTGAATATCAATTGATGTATTAAGGACAGTTCTCAGTTTCTCAGAACTTGTGTGAATGACATTGGTATTAAATTGTGTCTGGGATAATAGATAACCTACGTCTAGAGATTGGCCTGCTCTCTCTATCTTGACTAGGTGAAGACTTACAGCATCTTTAAAAGAAGGAAAACGTTAATAACTTTCTTTGTAGTGATAAATTAATTATATGCTCTTCATTGTGGCAGTCATTTTGTTTAGAATTGAATTTCTTTCTTTGTCTTAGAGTTGGTGGAACATTTAGGAATATGGAATGTGCCTACAGGCTGCCAGTGTTCAGTATCACAGCTCTGCCTTCTGTTAGTGGTATGGCCTTGGGCAAGTGTCTTGCACTGCTCTGAGCCCTCTTCCTTGTCTGCGCTGTGGAGTTGGTATTTATGCTGCCTCACAGGTTGCTGTGAGAAGTAAGTGTACGAGGAGGTGCTGTGGGCAGTGGTACTTCTTAGTGTATTAAGGGTGAACCATGGGATCACTTGGCTTTGTTTCTTTTGTTCCCAGGTTTTCTGTTACAGCATTGAAGTTCTTTTTGATCACAGGCCATTGAGTTATCTCTGCTGTTCGACTTGGGAGGGGGGTACATTTTTAAATTTTGAGTTGTCACACAGGCATCTGGTTATCACTTACAGCAGATGGGCTAAGTAAAGAGAGACATCTCTGTTTCCCGGAAAAGAAAGGCAACAAAGCCTGGTCTGGCACTGGGCTGCAGCCATTGAACTGCTGTTCCCCGCGGACGGGCTGGTTGTTCATCTGTAGGGACTTCTGCATGAAAGGGTAGACCATGTTGGTCTCACGTAGCAGAATTAGTCTTTCTTTAGAAGACACTGATTGTACTTGTCACCTTTGTTGATGGCAAACTTGAAACTGTAGTGTCAATGTCAGGCCTTTAATTTGAATTGCCCATGTCACTGTAGATGTTTTAAATAGTAGCTTTCTTATAATTTTAGAAGCAGCTGAAGTTGTTCTGCTCCACTAATTACAGAAGCTCAAGAATGACTTCGTAGGACTGCAGAATTATTTGTCCGATAGTAAGGCTAAAATCAAGTGCTAAGGCAAACTCATGAGGGATAATTAGGTTACTGCAGCTAGCTGTTGAGTAAAGAGAAGTCCATGTGTCTTAGTTTACTGAATATTTGAAGTTACTCATTAAGAAAAGTTAGCTGGGTGTAGTGCTGCATGCCCATAATCTCAGTACTCAGGTGCCAGAGAAACAGCAGGTTCCAGGCCAGCCTGCTCTACATAATGAGACCCTGTTTCAAAACGAAATTTTCCGCTTAAGATGGATTTCACACTACTTCTTTGCATTTTGTCCAATACTAAATTTGGGGTTTTAGTAGAAATCTTTTTATCAAACACCATAGCACTGTTTGCAGATATGCTATTTGAAGGATAGTGGCTAGGGATTTATTACAACGAGTGTTTGCCCAGCATGTGTAAAGCCCTGAGTTCAATTTCTAGCAAAGCATACAAAGTATATTGTGTTTTAAATGTGTAGGGGTAAAGTTTTATAGTCCTTTTCCCATGTTCCAGTTTTGTTTGACTTGGACAAATATATGTTTATCTACTGAGAAGATTGGCAAGTACATTTTTATTTTCCTGTTTAAGGAGAGTGAAGTATCATTGATCATGCTGATCTAGGTGAGCATCAGCTAGATGGCTCAGGACAGGTGAACCATTGGTAAGAAATGTTAAGTGTTGTAACCATCATGGAGTCCATCTCTAGAAACATTAAGATAAGAAGATAAAGAATTATGGCTATTTTGCCAAAAAATTATCATTATAGGTTTATAGCTCCTTTAAATACTCTGAGGAGAATGTTGATGTTTAAAAAATATTTTATTTTTTTAATTTACTTATTTGAGAGAGGGAAAGATGCAGAGTGAGTGTGAGAGAGAGAGAGAATGAGAATGGGTGTGCCAGGGCTTTCAGCCACTGCAAACGAGTGCACCACCTTGTGCATCTGGCCTACGTGGGTCCTGGGGAATCGGACTGAGGTCCTTTGGCTTTGCAGGCAAGCGTCTTTACTGCTAAGCCGTCTCTCCAGCCCCGAATGTTGATGATGTCATTGTTATTGTCTACAGTAAAATTTGCCCATTTTTAGACCCAGGTCATTGTGAACAGGAGCTGCTGTTCTTCAGCTAAGGAGACCCTGAAGCTGATGTGATCCAGAAATGCGCACATGAAGATGGCTCTTTGATTTGTGGCCCTAGTCAGTAGTTGTAGCTCATTGTTTAGCTGTACCTAAGCCTCTGGGTGAGCTGAAGCTTTTGTGGAACAAGGACCACCCATCTTTTATGATTGGCCAGGGACTTGTTTTGAGCCTTTCCTGGCTCACCTGCTTCTAGCTGTGGTGTTTCTTGGTCATCCTTTACTTGTGTGCAAGCACCCCCTAGTGAAGAAGTCATGCCAGGATCATTGCTGTTAAAGACTGGCATGGGCATGGAGGCACAGCCATTTGAGAGTATAGTTGCCAGCTCTTTAGACCTCCTTCAACAGACAGTGTACACTTTTCAAAGGTACTCTGTCCTCTGAATGTTGGCAGGAGGGAGGATGAATAAGGATCTGGTAGAGCACAGAGATTAAAAAGCTATATGAGGGCTGGAGAGATGGCTTAGCAGTTAAGCGCTTGCCTGTGAAGCCTAAGGACCCTGGTTCAAGGCTCGATTCCCCAGTACTCATGTAAGCCAGATGTACAAGGTGGCACGTGCATCTTGAGTTCATTTGCAGTGGCTAGAGGCCCTGGCATGCCCATTCTCTGTCTGCCACTCTCAAATTAATAAAAAAAAAAAAAAGCTTTATGAGTCAGGCATGGTGACACATACCTGTAATCCTGGCACTTGGAAGGTAGAGGGTAGAGGTTGGAGGATCTGGAGTTCATGGTCATCCTTGCCTACAAAGCAGGTCTAAGGCCAGCCTGGGCTACATGACTGAGACCATGTTTGAAAAGAAAGCAGATTTTTAAAGAGCTATATAAATAGTTTTGACATCTCAGCAGCATGTTGCTAGCATGAATCTTGAAGTCTCTGTGATAGCCTCAAAGCTGGGCAGAGGTGAACCACATCTATGACAGTGGTTTTATTGTAATGGAACTGAGAAATTCCCATCATCTAGTGTTTATATGATGCATTGTCTATGCGCAGATAGGTTTGGGTGCACGGGTACTTAACATTGTGTTTCCATGGATTGTAGTGCGCAGTACAGGTAACATATTATACAAGTTTGCAACGTATGAATGGTAGGCTGTACCATATACAGCCTGGGTGTGTAGTATATGCTGTGCAGTTAGGCTTTGTAAGTGCACTTTTGTTTGCACAGTGACAAGATTGCTTGGTAACTCATTCCTCAGGATGTGTCTCTGAGAAGCAGCACTTGACTGTATTTAAAACTGTGAATTGGAGTGTCTGCGTCTTGACTTGCTTTGCTTGGGCTTTTGTGTTTGGGACTTGTTAAAAGTGGAGCAGTTTCAAATATCTGAAGCTGCTCTGTATTGAGATAGGTGTCTTGCTATGCAGCTTGAGGCTAGCCTTGAACTCATCGTGCCACAGCCTCCCACATATTGGAGTTACAAGCCTGTGCCACTGTGCCCAGCCTTGAAAGTCTATTATTTATTTATTTATTTATTTGAGAGTGACAGAGAGAGAAAGAGGCAGAGAGAGAGAGGGAGAGAGAGAGAGAATGGGCGCATCAGCTTATTCTCAGCACTTTGGCCAGATGCGCATCTGTGCAAAAAGAAACCTACCTGACTCAGGTTGGGAGCAGCACTCATCTATGGGTATGAGTGGAAACACTCAGGAGGCACTTTGACACTGTCATTTAGCCAGCAACAGTAGTGGGTTCCCCTCAGGGCCTGGAACCACCCTAGCTTTTGGCCAGGTTTATAGTACAGTCATGAATTCCTTCTTGAGGTGTAGGCCTCAAATCCAGTCAGAAAGCAGTTGGTTACTCCCATAACTTAAGTCATGCCACTCTTGTACCAGTAGGCACATCTTGCCTGGGTCCACTAGATCAGACTGTTGATGACTTTTATCCCCCAGCAGCCTGAATAGCACCTTCTGGAACTATAAAAGTGAACCAGATGGGGGAAGAATCTTTTGGCTTGACTTAACGTTTATTCATATTTTGTCTCTCACTTTGCAGATAGAGGAGTAATGACTTTATCCATCAAACGATTGATATGCTGAGAGGGACTGACAAATTGGTCATTCTGTGATGACTAGCTGCTATGGACTAGCTATAAAAGATGGATGAACTAGGACATCTATTTGTGTTTTAATTAAGATAATTATTTTCTTGCTTAGAAATATCTTGTAGTTCTGTATCTGTAAAAGCTGTTGGAACACGGGTGTTCTTTAGGATTTGGCAGTCCATACAGTAACACCAGTAATAACTTGCTTCCTGTAGAAGCACTGAATGGAATATGTCTACTTCAGTGCGTAGTACAAAACTCCCTAGATTAATGTTTATTTTCTGTATAAATTAAAAATATATGCCACTTGAGTTAGTCTTACAAATAAGTACAGAGCTTATCCTCTAAGGTTCTTACTGCCATCTTGGGGTGGGGGGAAGATATGTTTCTAGTTACCCCCATCTCAGTTTTTTCATTTGGTCCTCAAGTAAAAATTTAGGACCCACTGCTAGCTGCTAAGCCAAGATCTAAGGACACATTTAAATTGGGCTTTGTGCTTGCATTGTAGTCTACAGTTAGAAGATAGACCGGCCCTTCCATTTGCTGAGCCCTCTGCCGGGGTGTCCTGCTCAGTGTTTACTGGGCTGGCTCCTTAAGATTTCATTGTAAGACTCATTTCTCATCTCTAGAATGGTTTCTGTGTCTTTCCTGCATCATTCTCTTTAGAGTTTCTCTTTTATTTATTTCCTAGATCATATTCTCTGATTAATTGCTGGCCCATTTATTTATGTGTTTTTTTTTTTTTCTACTGGAATATAACCGCTATGAGGGTTTCTTGCGTGATCATTTTGTTCTGAGCTGTATCCCAGTGTCAGCCCACAGTGCTCACATGACATCCGTTACATACTAAATGTGCAGTTTATGAGTAAGAGGTTATCAGTGAAAGAGTGGGAAAGGACATAAAAGGACCTGTCATTGCCAGCAGGGTGGTGTTACATCGAAAATGTTGGGCATGTTGTAAGAAGATCACATTATAAAAGGAAAATTGAAGGTGGGAAGTGCGCAGCATTCCAAGCTGAGGTGGTCCTATCCTGTCCATCTAAGAGAGCCAAGAGATTTTTCTTTTTTAACGTAGGAATATGCAGCTATAGAGATAATTCTAGTAACTGGTAGATGGGCTGTATCTTGGAGTCTGCGAACAGGGAAGAGTTCCATCAGTAGGCTGTGGCCATAATGACATGCAGGAGACCCTAAAATAAAACTGTTGCTTTGGATACAGACAAGGAGCTAGATATGAAGCTAACAAGCGGAGGAGAAAAATGATAAGACATAAAGATGATTCTGATTCTGAAATTGTTTGTTTCCATTTAGGGTCTGACTCTGGTTTGGCTAGCTTTGAACTGAAGGCCGGCTCTGTGCTTCAGCCCTCTGTGCTGATTACAGGTGTGAGCCACCACTGTGATTCTGAAAGTTTTGATTGAGATGTGTGAATGGTGGCTCCTTCACCAGCACGAAGATGCTGAAGCTGAAGCAAGTATTAGTGAGTTTTGCTTTAGATTCTTGGTCAGTTTAATGAGTAAATGACTCATAGGTGGTTGGGAATATGGAGTTCTAAATTTTAGGTTTCTTTTTTAATTTTATTTTTGACAATTTCATCCATGACCATATTCAGCCCCCCATTGCCTTTGTTCCCCTCTCACTCCACTCCTTCCCATCTTGCCTCCTTCATACTTGTGTGTCTATGTGTGTGTGTGTGTGTCTGTGTCAGTCCATGCGTCCCACTGAGTTAAATTAGAGCTGCTCGCATGCACAGAGATGGGTAGTTATTTACTGGAGTATTGGCATTTTCCCAGTGGCTGTACCTTTGAAGAACATTAGTCCTCCTCCCCCAGCAACCATTAGCTGTCCGAAGCTACTCTGGGAGAAGTAGGGGTCTCATGAGGCCCTCCCCCATCCACGATGAAATGTTGCCAGGCTCAGTCTTGTGCAGGAAACCATAGCTGCTGTAGTTAGGTTTCTGACAGGTCAAGATTGATATAGGAACCATTCGTAAACTTATGTAGCATTTGAAGCCCAGGAAGCTTCAGGACTAGGATTTAAGGCATATTTTGAAAGTCGGAAGAAAATAGTGGCACCCATGAAGAGGCATAGAGACTTACCTATATACAGCTTTGGGGGATTCCGAAGTTTCCAGGGCTGCCATAGACTTCAGCTAAGAACGCCTGATGTAGGGAGTAGATGGCACCTTGAGAAGTAAGGAGAGCTGAGGGAAAGATGCCTCAGAAGCCTGGGATGGCAGCAAAGGAGAAACTGAAGAACGGGTTTCCTGATGCTTTCTGCTCCTGGAGTGAGCCCAGAGCCTCATTCTGACAGTTCAGCATGTGGGGCTGAAAAAGTGTAGAAATCTTGGTGCTTTTTATTATAAACAGCCCTGCTGTTAAAATGAAGCTCACTTTAGGGACTTCCTGAAAAAAAAGCTCCTTTTTGGCCAGCTATTATATTGATCCTCAACTGGTTACCCATGATAAACTTCTTGAAAATGGTATAAAAATAAGGTCCCTACCAAGATCAATTATGCTAGTGTATGGCAGGGGAGGGGGACCTTCTTCATAGCTTGGTTTCTTTTCTTTAATACTTAAAAACTAGTGTTCCTGCTATGGGTTGAATATGGTTTCTGCCTGCCCCCCCCCAAACTCATGCAAGACTTATCTGTGTCTTCCATAGATCTGTATTAATGGTATTACGAGGGTGTTTAGACGTGTTGCCTTGGGGCTGGAGAGATGGTTCAGTGGTTAAAGGTGCTTGCTTGCAAAGTCTGAGAGCCTGGGTTCATTTCCCAGTACCCACATAAAGCCAGATACACAAAGTTGGCACGTGCATCTGGAGTTCATTTGCAGCAGCAAGAGGCCCCTGGCACACCTATTGTCTTTCTCTCTCATGGTCTCTCCCTCCCTCTTTCTAAAATAAATATTAAAAATACAAAGAAGTGTTGCTTTGGGGCAGTGATTAGCTTATTATAAGGATGTGAGGGTGGAGGTGCCATGATTGAATTTTGGTGATGTTGTAAGAGGAGGAGCAGAGCAGACACATATTCCGGGTGCCTCAGGAATCGGCCATCCAGCTCATAGAGACTGGTACCACGCCCTGGAACCTCCCAAACTGAACTAGTAAATCTGTTTTCATAGTAGTTTGCCTGCCACTGGTGCTTTGGTTTACTAAGGCTGAGCTAGTGGACACAGTCGCCAGTAGGAAGCTGTCAGCAGCCTGCTGAGACTTTTGTCAGGGCTTCTTGCCTCCCGATCACTTACCTCACCTCAGTCTTCTCACACACCTTCATTTTCTGTTGAAAAAGTAATTAGAGCAAATTCTTCCTGGTGATGTATTTTTGAGTGACACGACCCTCAGTTATTCAGATTTGTCCAGTTTTGAGTAAACTAAGAAATTCTTAAAGGGATCCAGGCTTTGTGGCACATGTCTTTAATCTCAGCACTCATAGGAGGATCACTGAGTTCCAGGTCAGCTTGGGCTAGAGTGAGACCCTACTTCAAAAACAACAAAAAAATTCTTAAAGGTGAGGAAATCACGTTCATTCTGTAGTACTGTTACCTTTAATTTTGTTGTATTTTTCTGCTTTTTTTTTTCTCTTTAAACTGTGTGGCACACACACGCACAGATACACTTGTGCCTCCACGCCAGAGAACAGCCTTGTGTGGTAGTCCTGGCCTTCTCCTTTGTGTGAGGCAGGTCTCGTGTTCACCAGTGTGATTGCCAGGCCCATGGCATTCTCCTGTGTGCCTCCTGCTGAGCCATCTCTCCAGCTACTACTAGTTTTTGATCATAAATGCTGGAATTCTACACTATTTTCCTAAGTAATTAGTTTGGCTATCCCTTTTCTGAAATGATGATGCATGACATAGACCTTAACTTTACATATGTTGTCTATCTAAAGTAGACATTTACAGGGTGCCCTCTAAAAGCAGTTGAAAGCAAACAGTCCAGGTAGGAAGTTTTACCTGTTGTGCTTTCACCTTATTGAGCTTTCACTTGATTAAATTCTTTTTTATAATTTGAGAGAGAATGACACAGATGTGGGTATGGGCATGCCAGGGCTTCCCACCATTGCAAATGAGCTCCAGACACATGTGTCACTTAGTGTATCTAGCTTTATATGGGTACTGGGGAGTTGAACCCAGGCTGTCAGGCTTTGCAATCAAGAGAGACACATCTCTCCAGCCCATTGAATAAATTATTCATGAGTAACCAGTGGTTCAAGTTTGAATTTTGCATTCACATCCATAATACAGAAAAGTTTAATTATTAGTGTTTGCCAGTTCTGATATTAACCAAAAGCTAAAAGGTTTGCTTGGTCTGTTAACTACCTAATGAATTAACTTTTATTCTTATGCTAAAAATAATCTCTTAAAATATATTAGATGAGTGTAATGGCTAAATTAGACTTGTATATTATCTACTATTATGAGGAGCTTAGGACAGATGGTAAGTTTCTGTGTAAAAAGATGAAACTTCCCAGTTACAATTTTTTTTTTTTTTTGAGATAGCCTCACTGTGGCCCAGAACTCACCAAGGTATGGGGCTGGAGAGATGGCTCAGCAGTCAAAGGCACTTGATTGCAAAACCTGCTGACCTGGGTTTAATTCCCTAGTACCAATGTAAGCAAGACACGCAGTGGTGCAGGTGTCTGGAGTTTGTATGCAGTAACAGGAGGCCCTAGCATGCCCAATCCCCGCCCCACCCCACCCCACTTGCAAATAAATTAAAAATTCTTATTTTTAAATTTTACTTAGTTTGAGAAAGAAAGGCCGATAGAATGGGTACGCCAGGGCTTCTAGCCACTGTAAACGAACTTCAGATGCATGTGCCCCCTTGTTCATCTGGCTTACATGGGTACTGGTGAACTGAACCAGGCATACACCTTAACCACTAAGCCATCTCTTCAGCCCCCCAAAACTTTTTTTTGGGGGGCACAGAGAATGGGGCCTCTAGCCACTGTAAGTGAACTCCAGATGCATATGCTACTGTGCATCTGGCTTTGTGTGGGTCCTGGGGAATCAAACCTGGGTCGTTAGGCTTTGCAGGCAAGTGCCTTAACTGCTGAGCCACTTCTCCAGCCCTAATAAAATTGTCTGAAAAGAAAAACTCACAAGGTAGCGCAGGATGGCCTTGAATTCATGGTAGTCCTCCTGGCTCAGCTGCCTAAGGTTTTTTTTTTTTTTAATTTTTATTTATTTATTTGAGAGCAACAGAGAGAGAGAGAGAGAGAGAGAGAGAGAGAGAGAGAGAATGGGCGCGCCAGGGCCTCCAGCCACTGCAAACGAACTCCAGATGCGTGCGCCCCCTAATGCATCTGGCAAACGTGGGTCCTCCGGGAATCGAGCCTCGAACCGGTGTCCTTAGGCTTCACAGGCAAGTGCTTAACCGCTAAACCATCTCTCCAGCCCTGCCTAAGGTTTTATGGTTTAAGATTATAGGCATGAGCCTATACATCTCTTCCCAGTTTTTTAAACAATAATGGGAGTGAAAGCAGGGACACATGTAAGGCCTGCTCAGGAAAATGATCCCGTACCATTAAAATGAAACAAACAGCTTAAGATTATTTTAAAATTTGATACCGAAACCCATTGTAATTTTTTTTTGGGGGGGGGCTCCTTTTTAGGGACCTAAGGTAGCAAAATACTCGTTTTGTAACATGTGCTACTTGGTCAGTCTCTTGATAGTTCTCATACATGTGCAAAGTGTATTTGGACCCCAGTCCCTCCCACTATTTTCTTTTGTCCCTGTCCTTCATCCCCTCTCACTGTCTCTTCTTTCTAGCTAGTCCTTTTATTCTACTCTCTTCCCCTCCTCCCTCACACAGGATGAATATTCACCCAGTAGCATGCAGGTTTTTCACAAGTCATGTACTGTTTGTTTTGATTTGAATGGTTTTATTATGATTGAGGATCTTTTAAAATTCATGATTAAATTTAGGATGTTTTTCCCTCAGTACTTATTTCCCAGATACATCAAAATTGTATTATTTATTTTGCTGCTTTTAGATTTGAAGGCACATGGTATGTTTTCATGTTCTAAAACTTGAGGACTATAATAAATCATGAGAAAGCCTTCCATTTTTGAAGAGTTCAGTCCATGGAAGATGAAGAAAGGAGATAATAATAGTAACAGTAAGAATTGCTAAATTTGAATACTTACATATTCCAGTGCTGTGCTAAGCATTTTTCATGGTTTCATTTAATTTTGCCAACACTGGTAGTTTGTGTTTTCTGCTGTATTTTACACATTAAGATATTGAAGCACCCAGGTGTTCAGTAACTTTCTCCACAGAACCAAGCCATTTGATGAGCTCTTAAGTGCATGCATGTGAGTGATTGTGTGTGTATACACAGTTAAGCTCTATGGACATTTTATTGATTGTGTTATATATAGTACTTGGGAACTATGTCAAGACCAGAGTATAGAAATAAAGGTTAGGTGGTGTTTCTTTGGCATGCTGTCTACTGTCTACTGAATAGTGATCAAAGAAACAGAAAATACTGTAGTGAAATTTCACACACAGTGTATGGAAAATTGCTGTGAGAGAGCGTGCATAGTAACTTGGTCATGAAACACAGAAAAAGGAAACAATGGCTTAGTCTTGGGTATCAGATTTCTGTTTAAAAAATATTTTATTTATTTATTTTTTTATTTATGAGAGAGAGAGAAAGAGGTAGAGAGAGAGAGAAAGAGAGAGAGAGAGAGAATGGGTGTACCAGGGCTTCCAGTGACTGCAAATGAACCAGATCCTTGTGCATCTGTCTTACATGGGTACTGGGGAACTGAACCTGGGTCCTTAGGCTTGACAGGCAAGTACCTTATCCGCTAAGCCATCTTTTCAGCCCCCTGATAACCAGATTTCTAAGTTCCTTTAATTTTTTAAAATATTGCCCATGATGATTTTAATTACCTCCGATACTGGGGTTTCCAGATTTAATTTCCAATCTAGGCCTAGACCTGTCCTGAGAAATGGATGCTTCTCTGATTGTTTTTTCTTTAACTTTTTAATTGTTATTTCTTTTTTTTTTTTTTTTGTTTTTTTGGTTTTTCGGTTTTTCGAGGTAGGGTCTCACTCTAGCCCAGGCTGACCTGGAATTCACTATGGAGTCTCAGGGTGGCCTCGAACTCACGGCGATCCTCCTACCTCTGCCTCCCGAGTGCTGGGATTAAAGGCGTGCGCCACCACGCCCGGCTTAATTGTTATTTCTTATACATATACATAATGTATTTTGATCACAAGTCCCCACATACCTTCTTTTGTCCCCCTTCCTTGTCCTCCTTCCACTGAACCCCTTTCCAAATTATCTTGTGATTTATATTTTTTCATCCTCCATCATCCATGACATTATGCTGATGGGCCCCCATACAGTGCAGGTCTTGGGCAGGTAACAGCAGCTGCAGTCTGGTCATGAATGCAATGGCAATTTTGTGTCCAGAAGACAGCATTCCATAGCGTTCCTCCCCAGCCTCTGGCTCTAATGTTCTTTCCTCTGCCTCTTCTACAATGGTCCCTTAGCCTTGGATGATGTGATAAAGATGTCTCCTTTATTTTTTTAAACATTTTATTGACAACTTCCATAAATTATAGACAATAAACCATGATAATTTCCTCCCTTCTCCAACTTTCCCCTTCACAAAATTCACTCACCATCATATCCCCTCCCTTTCTCAGTTAGTCTCTTTTATTTTGATGTCATCTTTTCCTCCTGTTATGAAGGTCTGGTGTATGTAGTGCCAGGCACTGTGAGGTCATGGATATCCAGGCCATTTTGTGTCTGGAAGAGTACCCTTCCTTTGGCTCTTACATTCCTTCCATCACCGCTTCTGCAATGGACCCTGAGCCTTGGAAGGTGTGATAGAGATATTGCAGTGCTGAGCACTCCTGTCACTTCTCAGCACTATGATGACTTTTGAGTTACCCAGAGGTCACCATCATCTAAAAGAGAAACCTCTCTAACTCAAAAGTGAGAGTAGCATTCATATATGAGTATGATCATTAAGAGAAGTGCTTACTGGGCAGTTTGGTGAGTATCAAATATGCATTTCACCAGACACAAGCAGGTGTTGCATCCCTAGGGCTCATGACCCTCTCCCATCATATGTTTTTAGTACCAGGCAAGTATTCTGTCCTGTAGAGTGGACCTCTAGTCCAATTAATGAGCGGTTGTTTTCTGCAAGATGTCTCCTTTAGTTCTGAGCACACAGCAGTCACTTGGACCAGTTTTGGGTCTATGCAGTGGTCATCGCTGTCTTCAAGAAGCTTCTCTGATTGAGGGGTGAGCAGCGCTGATCGCATCATTTGCTATGCATCTTCTCCTGGATGGCTCAGGAGCTCCTTCAACTCAGAATGTACCAGGGTTGTTACCCCTTCATCTTTTTCTGTCCCCAGTCCACCCTCCCTCCCTCCCGTGTTTCCTTGCTAGCATTAGCCCAAGACCTGGAGTCCTCCTCTGTCTCTCCTTTTCTCATTGATCACCATGTTAGCCCTGTTGACTCTTGCCCAAATCTCTCTTCTTTCTACTGGTTTTCTTCTTCACCCAGTACTACTGTGGTCCACACTGCTGCAGTCTTTCCTGGACTGCTTTTTCCTTTCCAGCCTTCTTTGCTAGCCCTTCCATTGAGAGTGGTAGTAGTTTCATTTTTAAATGTATACATGTCTTGTTTTCTGTTGTTATATAAAGTTCACCATTACCCTTGGAATAAATACAAAAATCCTTAACATAGCAAGAAAGACATTATTTGACCACCAATACACTGTCAATTTAAATTTTTCTATTAATTTTTCCTACTTTCATCAGTCTAATCTTTTCCATTGATTTTCCTATTTTCATCATGTGGGTCTGCCCTTCATGTAGTTCATATTGTTGTGTTCTCTTTGACCAAGTCACCCACCACTGGACCTCTTTCCGAGAGCTAAAACTTTGAATTCCAGCTCTTGTTAGAGAACTGAGGAATAAAGGTGATGCAGGGCTCTAGAACAAGTAGGAGTTAGCCACGTGTTTCAGTAGAGATAATCATTTTCAGCAGAAGAAATAGATTAATTAACATCAATGTAATAGTCTTTATATATAAGAGTTTTTATAAATCAGTAAGAAATCTTATAAGGGAAATGAACAAAGGGTATAAAACAGTTAACTTCAAAGAAATACAAGTGATTAGTATTATTTGAAAAGGTAACCCTTATTAATCTTCAAGGAAAACCAGCTAATTCAATATTACTGCTTTTCTTTTTTTAATATTTATTTATGTGAAAAAGAGAGGGGGGGGGATAGAGAATGGGCGTACCAGGGCCTCCAGCCACTGCAAGAGAACTCAGACACATGTGCCAACTTGTGCATCTGGCTTACATGGGTCCTGGGGAATCAAACCTTGGGTCCTTAGGCTTCTCAGACAAATACCTTAACCAGTAAGCCATCTCTCCAGCCCAGTATTACTGTTTTTCATATGTCAAGTTGTCAGAAGATTTTTTAAAAAATATATAAAATCCTTTGTCAGTTAGTAAGATAGCACACACACAACTTGTTTAATATGTATAGAAAAATGTATGAATTTAGCAGCCTAAAATGTACCTATATGAGCAGTTAAAAATTAACTTTGATTTTTCTTTTGAGTAGTTCTTAAGTAATTAGAAATGAGGTGCTATGATCTATAAAAATCATACATTGGCAGTATGGTAGTTTGAATAGATGGCCCCCAATATATTCAGTGTTTTTAAGGTGTGGTGGTGGGTTTCAGATTTCAATCTGAAGATATGCAAAGTGTGCCTAGTGGGAGTTCCTGAAATGTGCTGTGCTGTGTGGCTTTTAGGCTTGTGCTTCTCTCTCTCTCTGCTTGGTCCTATGAAGGCAGGCCAGCTTCTTCTGGCAATATGGAACTTCCCCTGGATCTGAAAGCTTCAATAAATATCCCTTCCCCTATAACTGTGGCTGATCTGGAGGTTCATCTCAGTGAACCTGAATCTGTCTGCTACAGAAGTTGGTATTGAGGATTGGGCTGAGATGAACCTGAGACCATGTGGATGTTGATCTTTTGGAACCTTTGTTTTGGAGGAATGGGCATGGATGGACTTGGTGCTTGCAACTGAAGATGTCTTCTGGAGTGGTAAGCCAAGTTTTATGGACTATTCCGATGAGAGTTTGCGAATGCTAAGTTCAGATAGTATTGAACTTTGAGGATTGGCTTATGAGCTTTCTAAGAGGAAGAAAAGACTACAGAAGACATTGTTGGAACTGGGCTACTGGCATAAGGGCTGCTGCCCAGGCCCAGAGAGTTTGATCAAGGTTAAATTTGTTGTGGACTGATGTGCTTGGCTAAAGATAATGGACTGAGAGATTTAAGATTTTAAGTTGGAAAACCTCAAGCAAGTTAAAATCACAGGCACTGAGACTGTTTTAGGTTACTGAACCTACTATTGTTAAACATATTAGCAATCTTAAGGAAGTTGGCCAGTTGCTTTACATTAAAACAATGGAAAGGATGCCTGAGGAAGGACTATCATAGAAATGCAAACTCTTTTGGAAAGAGTTGACTGGAGAAGGAACCTGCTTTTCAAGGCTATGATTTATTTTGTCCTTGAATTAAGAATATGCCTTTGTCCTGCATACCTGGTATAGGTTTCAGAAACATGAACAATGCAAGGAGTGGTTGTGAATCGCACACACGGTTCCAGGAACCTCTACTGAGATGCAGCATTAGGCAGGGCCTGATGCCCTGATAGGCTGAAAGAGCCTTTGGAAGATGGACTGTGGTTTGCATGAAGACCTGAAGACGTTTTGGAAATACCAGGACTATGCAAGGGCTACCATAGAGCACACTGTTGGCCTGGGATGGAAGTGTTCCCTGGCTACTCTGCCCAGCTGGAGGGGCGGAATTGGAAAATCTGGAGACTGTCAGTCTCTGGTTATATTGAACTTGAACTGCAGAAGTTTGATTGTTGTTTGATGGTGATTGAGTTTGCATTGTTTTAGTCTCTCTGCTATGCCTTATACCAGTTGAAAATGTTTACTATGTGCCTTTATATGTTGGAAGTATTTAACTTGTTTGATTTTACAGGACTTACTATCTTAAATTGGTCAAGACTGTGGGAACCTTTGAAATTGAATTGAGTACAATTTACATTGTGTGATGGTTATGAATCTATTGGCCTGGGGTGGAATGTGGTAGTTTGAATAGATAGCCCTCAATATATTCAGTGTTTCATTAGTTTGTAGTCTGCATCTGCAGCCACCTGGCTGAAGGGGGTGTCACTGGGCATATTTGTGGTGATAGATTTAGATTTCAATCTAAAGATATGCAAAGTGTGCCTAGCAGGAGTTCCTGAAGTGTGCTGTGCAGGTGTGGCTTGTTTTGACTTTTAGGCTTGTACTTCTCTCTCTTCTCCCTCCCTCCCTCCCTCTCTCTCTCTTCTCCCTCCCTCCCTCCCTCCCTCCCCCCCCCCCCTCTCTCTCTCTCCTTGGACCTGTGAAGGCAGGCCAGCTTCTTCTGGCATTATGGAACTTCCCTGGATCTGTAAGCTTCAATAAATATCCCTTCCTCCATAACTGTGCCTTGTCTGGAGGTTCATCTTGGTGAACCTAAAGCTGTCTGCTACAGGCAGTTTATTTGAACTATTGGCCTTTATACAATAAGGAGTTAGGAGTTTGACTCCCCAGATTTAAAGTTGTATTCAAAAAAATGCAGACGATTCCTGGCTTGCCATGGTTAAGCCTCTGAAGGTGTAAAAACTGCCTTAGTGGAAAACATCCACCAAGCTTGTATTTTCTTTTCTTTTTGGTTTTTCAAGATAGGGTCTCACTCTAGCTCAGACTGCTGGAATTCACTATGTAGTCTCAGGTGGTCTTAAACTCATGGCGATCCTCCTACCTCTGCCTCCGAGTGCTGGGATTAAAGGCGCGCGGCTGCCAAGCTTGCATTTTCTCAAAGCATCCTCCAAGCTTGTGTTTTCTTCTTTCCCTGGCTGGCAGTGGGTGTAGTAAGAGCCACGTTAGAGATCTTAGGCAGCGGCAGCAAGCCACAATCCCCAGTCTGTCACCCAATCAAGAGGGGAAACTACCAGTTCTGGTCTCATTCAAAGTCAGCCTCGATTTTCTTCCCTCACTTCCTTTGTGCCTAAGGCTATCACCATTAGTTGAAGCATAAAATACACTAATATTCATTGTTGCAGTCAGGTTCGCATTGCTGGTAGAAATCACCCAACCAAGAGCAGCTTGTGGGAACAAGAGGTTTATTTTGGCTTACAGGCTCGAGGGGAAGCTCCATAGTGGCAGGGGAAAAGCATGGCATGAGCAAAGGGTGGACATCACCCCCTGGCCCACATTAGGAGGATAGCAGGAACAGGAGAGTGTATCAAACACTGGTCTGGGGAAACTGGCTATAACACCCATAAACCCGCCCCCAACAATACACTGCCTCCAAGAGGTGTTAATTCCAAATCTCCATCAGCTGGGAAGCTAGCATTCAGAACACCTCTAAGTTTATGGGGGACACCTGAATCAAACCACCACATTCATTGTTGCATTGTTTGTTTTAACTTTTTAAAAAATATTACTTATTTGAGAGAAAGAGTCAGATAGAGCGAATGGCCATGCCAGGGCCTCTAGCCACTGCAGATGAACTCCAGACGCTTGCGCCACCCTGTGCATCCAGCTTAACGTGGGTACTGGGGAATCAAACCTGGGTCCTCTGGCTTTGCCAGGAAGTGCCTTAACTGCTAAACTGTCTCTCCAGCCCCTTTGTGTGTTTTAATAGATGGTTGCTGGCAGTCTTCATAATTGTTATTAATTTCCATAAAAATAATCTCTGTTGCTCTCTGAAAATATTTAAAAGACACAGTATTTGATGCAAGCTATTTTCATGGACAACTACCCCTTGCCTGTCTTCAAGCTGTTTTTTTTTTTCAACACAACTGCAGTTTAATTTCAGAAGATGTGTTAAAATATATATTTATATATCAATTTCTGACATACACTTAATGTATTAGTATACACAAAATGATGTTTTCTCTTCAAACTGTACTTATGAAATGTACATTTTAATTTAAATACTCAGTATACACTGCACTTAGTCTGAATGTTGCATTTATTAAATAAATTAAATTCTGCAATGTAACAAAATGTTTTCTGCATATGAAATTCAAAACCATTTTAAGTGAACAGAAGAGTGAGCCATCTTTTGTTTTTTTTATTATTTATTGTGAGACAAGTTCTCATTCTGTAGCCAGGCTGTCCTGAAACCCACTAGTAGCTTAAATTGGCCTTGAATCCACAATGATTCTCTTGCTACTGCCTCCCCAGTGCTAGGGTAGTATACATTAGCCACCACACCCAGCAGGCCTTAATATTTAGTTCAAGTACCATTAGTTAGTAGGCACATATATGTGTCATGAAAATTAAACTTGCTGCTTAATATAATAAGGGTTTTGTACACCAAATATTTCTGCTTGAATATGTTCATTCAAAGTTTTCGTTCATATTGGTGATGTAGTATATAACACTTGAAAAATACATGGTCTTTTTTGTATGTAGGAATGCTAGTAAAATTTCCCCCCCATAAACCTGGAAACAAAAATGCAAGCCCTAGGGCCTGAAGAGATGGCTCAGTGGCTAAGGCACTTGCCTGCAAAGCCTAAGGACCCAGGTTCAGTTCCCCAGTAACCCACCTAAGCCAGATGCACAAGGTGGCACATGTGTCTTGAGTTCATTTACAGAGGCTAGAGGCCCTGGCGTGCCTGTTCTATCTGCCTCTCTCATAAACAAATAAAATAAAAATGCTATCCCTGAGCCTTGGCTCTTAAGGTACAAACTTTTGCTTAGGTCAAGCACAAAAATGTCCTCATGATAGAGTATCACCCTGCTAAACAAATTAAGGCCTGTGTCTTAATTCCGGCGGTGGTGCTAGTTACTGCCTCGTAGTATGTCTGCCGTTCCCTGATGCTGCCCCTGCAGCAGGAATGCTTGTGAAAGGGAAAGTGGAGCTGTAAGCTGACCTACTTCTAAAATTAAAATGGAGTTCCTGTGTGATTCCTGGAGTTGCCTGTATTGTACGCCCTCATCTTTTATGGTGGGGAACTTAGAATTAGATGCTCAATGTTTGAATAGATTGTTCAAGATTTCAGATATCGAGAGTCATCTGGACTTGATCACTTCTGTTACTGATTCCCATAATGAAGGATACCTGTATTTTAAGTTTTTATTTTTCTAATTTTTATTTATTTATTTGAGAGAGTCAGAGAGAGAGAGACAGAGGGAATGGGTGTGGCCAGGGCCTCCAGCCACTGCAAACGAACTCACCTTGTGCATCTAGCTTACATGGGTCGTGCATGGGGAATCCAACCAAGGTCCTTTAGCTTTGCAGGCAAGAGCCTTGACCACTGAGCCATCCCTCCAGCCCGACACCTGTATTTTAAAGGTAAGAGAATCAAAGGTGTGACATCTGCCCTGAATACTTTAGAACTGGCTTTAAAAATAAGTGTGCTTGTCTTGTCTGTGTAATCTTATTTCGGCTAACAAAATAGTAATTCCCTAGTATCTGTCATTCAGAGCACTCCATATTTCCTTCAGATATCTCTTACATAAGTTTGTTGAGTCAAAAGTCCAATCAAGGACCACATTAGACAGATATTTGGTTCATTTCATGCAAAAAATGAACTGTACATTTGTCTGTGTTAATATTCCTTCATTGGTACATCTGACTGGGTTCACGCAGGCATCAACAAACATTTTTGAAGCCACATAGTAGTTTGGGCTTGTGGTCATTTAGTCTCGGTCAGAACAAGTCAGCTCTGCCATAGTCACTGTGGAAAATGAGCCCATGGCCATGTTCCCATACCACTTAGGCAACACCCACTACTGGCCCACTGGCCGTCATGCTTAGTTAACTATTATGATCTGTGCATTAAATAAATCAGTCCTATCTAGTAACTTGTTTAACTATCTGTGCACGTACAACTTAATGCACTCATGCTATGTGCTGTGTATCGAATACTTTCCTTGGAAGTGCATGTCATTGTATCACAGTAGAGAGCAATTGGTTACTTGAGTCAGTGTCACAAAGCCATGCCAGAGCCCTCTTTGTACAGGTTATGCTGCTTGTCAAGCAGGTGTGGAAGAACATGCTTTTTTCTACAAGGCAAAATGTTAACTGATTTGGATCTTAAGTACCAGGTGGTAGGTTGGAATCAGGATGCAAAATGTCCATTTTCTCATTTGCTCTTTTGAGAGCTTCATAGAGACTACGAGGTTGGTTTGAGCATTTATCAGTATGTCTAATTTCTAGAAAAGGGTTCTCTACACGTGTGTGGGTTCATGTGGTGTTTGTAAACTGGTCTGTTGGCTGCCTTCCCTCCCTTTGCCTTGGCTATTTCTGTGCTGAGGGCTTTGAGGACTTCCTGTGACTTCCGCGGCTCCAACTTCAACACTTAAAAGCCGCTCGATACTTTTCTATAGACCAGTTTCATTTACTTTTACTTTTTTGGCTTACTGTTGGTTCATGGTTTTTAAACAGCTTTACCATTTTTAATATATATATATATTATTTATTTATTTGTTTGAAGGAGAGAAAGAGGCAGATAGATAGAATGGTTGCACCAGGGCCTCTAGCCACTGAAAACGAACTCCAGACACATGTGCCACCTTGTGCATCTGGCTTACGTGGGTACTGGGGAATCAAACCTGGGTCCTTAGGCTTCACAGGCAAGCACCTTAACCACTGAGCCATCGCTCCAGCCCTTTTCTTCGTTTTTATGGCTGTTTATTTTGGCCTTTTAGTTTAAACCTCTTGGCTGGTGTTGAAAACAGGCAATGTGACTTTTGATGAACTTTGTCTTCAGAGCCAGAAGGTGGCAGTGTTTTCCAGGTGATGGCCTACAAGGTTGCAGCCTTTGGAATACTGAAGTAAGAAGGTTCTAGGTAGAATTCCACTAGGGTAGGAAGTTGGAGGGCCTAAAGCATAAGTTGTGCCTTCTTGTCTATTCATAAGCATTGAGTGGGAAGTAACTGCTCCACCTTCTGCAGAGCTCTTTTTTTTTTTTTTTTTTTTTGAGGTTGGGTATCACTCTAGCCCAGGCTGACCTGGAATTCACTGCAAGAATTCAGGGGTGGCCTCAAACTCACAGTGATGCTCCCACCTCTGCCTCCCAAGTGCTGGGATTAAAGGCGTGTGCCACCACGCTGCAGAGCATTTTTATAGAAAACTATAGAGATACATTTCCTCAAAGAGGACAACTGTGGTTTATAGCCTTTGTGTGTGTATGACATGTGTGTGTGGGTGTGTGTGGGTGTGTATATGTGTGTGAGAGAGAGTGAGCGAGCGCTTAGGCACACGTGTGTGGACATAGATCAGAGGACAGCCTTGTTCATCTGCCTTGCTCCTTGTTTGAGGTGGGCCGTCTATTTGCTGCTTGCACACCAGTCTAGCTGGCCCACATGATTATCGCGATTGCTTGTCTCCGCCTCCCATCTTGCCACAAGTGCACTGTGTACGGACACACGCTACCATGTCTGGCTTTCTGTGCATCCTGGACATGGGAACTCTGGCTTTCACACTTGCACAGCAAGTGGTTTTCTCCACTGAGCCAGCTCCCCAACCTTTTATTAGGATGTACTTGACACAACTTAAGCTTATACTAGACATATGCTTGAGAACCAGGCCAAGCTACACCATACTGTTAATCCTGGTTAAATTGTTAATTCACAATTTGTTGATATTTAAATTTAAATAAAAAATGGAGGGCTGGAGAGATGGGTCAGGGATAGAAGGCACTTGCTTGCACAGCCTGGCAGCCTGGATTTGATTGCCAAGTACCCGTATAAAGCCAGATGCACAAAGTGGCACATGCATCTGGAATTCATTTGCAGTGCAGGAGGCTGTGGCTCACCCATACTCATTCTCCCCGCCTCTCTCAAATAAATAAATGAAAATACTTAAGCAAAAAAAAAAAAAAACTTAAAAAAAATAGTAAACCTAATGTATATTTGATTACAAAATTTCAGATTTTACACAAAAAAGGGAAAAAAATTTAAAGTCACTATGATGTGCCAATTTTCTGAATAGCATAATAGTATTTTAGTAGAAATAAGCATTTAAGTACACAAACTAGAAGGAACTCATCCGAGACTTACATAGTTTTTTGACACCAGCAGTATGGACCTCCTTCTGAGCCCGTATGTTTCATGCTGTTTTTAAGTATATTTCACATTGTGTTAGATGACACTGTGCTATGCTGCTTTTTCACCAGTCCTTTTTACACAGGCATAGGCTGTCTCCATTATTAACAGCTCCAATTCATAGTGTCACATGCATGCACACCAGTTGACTGCAGCTCCACATGTGCCTGTGCCCACGCCAGACTCATTGGTAAAATGCTTCTCATGCCAAATTAAAACAGTTCATACTGCAGCCAGCACTGGGTGGTATTTGGCATGGTAAGTAAGTAGTACCTCACAGTTAGTTCAAGGCCACCCTGAGACTACATAGTAAATTCCAGGTCAACCTGGGCCAGAGTGAGACCCTACCTGTTGGGGGGGGGGGCAGAAAACAAACAAAAAAAGGTATGCAAAGTGCTTGAGCTCTGCCTGAGTTCCAGGAATGTGCCTGCTTGTGCTGGTGGACCTGTGAAAGGGGCCAGCTTCTTCTGCCTTTATGGAACTTCCCCTGGATGTGTGAGTGTCAAATGTCCTTCCTCCCATAAGTGTCTGGTCTGGAGATTCCCCCAGCAACATGAAGCTGATTTCTGTTACAAATGAAGTACTAACAAACTATATATCTCAATATGGTATCCTATCATAACTCAGTTGAGCTTAGTGATATAATCATGTAATAAGTGTATGAGAAATGTCTAGGAATTATAAAATTGAGAATAGAGTTTTTCTGAGGGGAAGAGACAAGAATGTCATTTTGGACATGTGCATGCAGGGGCAGCAGTTGTGCTATGCTGCTTATTTTTGAAGAGGGATGGTGGGTTTATGGGAGCATTCTTTTCCCTTTTAGGTATCTGAAATGTTACATGCAGGGTTGCTGGGCTTAACAGGCTTAGCAAGCTTGGGTCTAGAGAAAGTATATCTGTGTAGGTGTAGGTCAGTATGTAGTTGCATAACTACATTTACTTTTGAAGTAATATAAACTAGTGAACAATTATGATAAATTGCTTCTTTTTTTGAGGCAAGCCCAACAGACTACCTTTTTCTAATGCGAGAGAGACAGTGAAAGAGAATTGGTGCACCAGGGCCTCCGGCCACTGCAGTCAAACTCCAGATGTGTGTGTTGCTATGTGTCTGACCTATGTGGGACCTGGAGTGTTGAACATGAGTCCTTAGGCTTTGCAGGCAAGTGCCTTAACCGCTAAGCCATCTCTCCAGCCCAAATTGCATATGCATATGTATTAAAGAGCTCATGGGGAAGAAAAGGCTGTTGACTATTTTACATTCTTTACGGAAATAGGCAGCTCTAGTACTAGATAAATTAGTAATGTCTCAGCTTACATGATGCCTAGAGAATTACAGGTATATGAGGTGTTCAATTTAGCTATCAGGTTAAAATGTTGAATTTTGTAGCATTTATTCATCAAATAATAATTGATTACTTGCTCTGCCAGATACAGTATTGGGCCATGGATATTTCCAGACCTTTTAGTCATGCTCTTTGACGCCAGAAAGCTTAGAATTAAGGTTATAGATGACCGACATGTTTATATGGACTGCAGTAGGCAAAACAACCTTGGAATATTTCTTCCCACCTGAGAATCAGTTTCCTCATCATTTCTATAGCTCTCTTGTTTTAATTTAAAGTTACATGTATGCTTTCAGGACAACTGATCTAACTTTGAATTCATAGTATTCATGTAGACTGTATCCACTGATAACAATTTTTGGTCCAGTCATAGTGACCTACATCTGTATCCACAGCACTGGTGGTTGAAGCAAGAGGACCACAAGTTTAAAGCAAGCCTAGGCTATATAGTGAGACCACATCTCAATACCACCCCCCACATTAAAAAAAAACCCCAAATGTTATTTATACATGAAACTAGAAGAAATATAATAGGTCTTCATGTGCTCTGTAGAAATTGAAATTTGCCTGCTGCATTGGATTGCCATTTCAGTTACCCTATCTAGAAAAAGGGTATGCCATGCTTAACTTACTTCAGAATGTGAGGGCTTTCATACAGGGTACCTATCACTGCCTTTTCCTGTTGTTTCTTTTTCATTACAGCTACATTATTCTCTGAGCCTTTTTGTAAGTTGTACAGTTATGATAGGAACATTCAGTAACTTAGGGCGCACTGTTCATGTGACCTCAGCTTAGAATTTAAGTTGCTGAAATGTAGAAACAGTCATCATTTCTGAACTAATTTCACACGTAAAGATTGGCTTTTTGCCCTTCTTTCATGACGTATTTCTATACTCTGTCCTTGTACTGCCCCCTTTGGCAGTTCCGTTTAGAATCCAACTTAAAGTACTAAATCTGAGTCAATTTGTTTAAATCTACTTGAAGTTTTTTTTAAAGTCATGAAACAGCAAGTTTATTTTGTTCATACACACACTTTTTTATTGACAACTTCCATAATGATAAACAATATCCCATGGTAATTCCCTTCCTTCCCCCACTTTCCCCTTTGGAACTCCACTCTCCGTCATATACCCTCCCCCTCTCAATCAGTCTCTTTTATTTTGATGTCATGATCTTTTCCTCCTATTGTGATGGTCTTGTGTAGGTAGTGTTAGGCACTGTTATGTTTTTTTTTTTATTATTATTCGTTCTCAAGAGAGGCATAGCAGACAGGATTAGATTGGGCTGCATATCACAGAACTCTTCACACAAGGTCAGTTGGTTTTTCTCTCAGACATGAGCTGTAGAGGCTGAGGAACTGCTTCAGGATTGTAGTTGTTTGCTTGAACTCAGCTCTCATACCTAAATTCCAAGCAGCAAAAGTGAAGGACCAGAGGTGAAGGAGACTGTGGCTTTGGTGGTTTTTTCTCTAAGCAGAACGCTAGACAGAATTAACCATTGTCATGTGGCCATCGGGTGTTACTCCTGTTGCCAGGAGGCCTGACACATACTTTATTCTATCCCTGTACCTGATCAGATCATAATGGAGGCAGAGAGGAATGGATATGCAAGTAAGCAACAATATCACATAGTTACTTCTCAGTTTTTGTAAGAAAATACAAAAAGTATGGTGACATGCAGATGTCTTAGTGCTAGTGTCTTGTGTGATGGGAAGGAATGCTAGTAAGTCTAATCTGGTTTGAACTGACTTCATTGGTATCCACTGTCGTTTCCTGCATTACTGTTTCCCAGGTGTATGTGTCCATTGGCTTCACGTCACTGTTGTCATCATCTTAAGGCCCTGGATGCTTTTACACAAATGCTCTACTACTGAGCCACCCCCCCCCAGCATTATTGCACATTGTATTACAACTGAGAGATGTTAGTACAGTCTCCTGTCACTCCCTGCTCCGTCCTGTACAAAGGGATGATCTACATTACCTGTAGATTCAAGGGAGTCTGAAATGGGTTCACTTGATGCAGAACCGAGCACTGTGTACACTTCTGCAGGCACCAGAAACAAACCGTGCCCCATCTGGTCACTTTGCCAGACACAGCAGCTTATTTGTTGGTGTTCTGATACAGTTTTGCTATGTAGCCTGGGCTGGCCTCAAACCTGGGGAGATCCTGCCTCTGTCTTCTGAGATTACAAGCATGGGCACCATGTCTACCTTAAAGAACTTTTTCATTGGACTCTTGTCATCTTTACTGTTTCATCAGGTACCTTATGTAGAATGCTAGGTGTTTTTTTTTTTTTTTTTGTGCATTGGGTACAAGAAATCTTAATTACGGTTTTTGTTACTATTTACTGATTTAGATGAGGGAAATGGTTAGCTCAGATTGTTAGTGGTTCTGTTTTCGTTGTTTTGTGGTTTTTTGAGATGGGTCTTCAGTAGCCCAGATTGGCCTTGGGCCTTGAATTCTCCATGTAGCCAAGGCTGGTCATACTCCTGATCCTCCTACTTCTGCCTCCTGAGAGCTGAACAGTGGTGTGTGCCACCAAGCCCAGCACTAGTGTTTATGTTTTTAGATGTGAAAATGTATTTAAAATTCTTGAGTTGGGTATAGTCTCATACTTAGGGCTTGCCTACGTGTTTCTGTAAGTGTTATTGTTAGAGTCGGAAAAAGATGATATATTGGAAGATTAAGATCTTGATAAAAAGGATGCTGTGTAGCTAAGTTGTCCCTGACATACACAGGTTTGTAAGTTCTACGAGGACAAAACATGCAGTACTCACTTGTGCCCACTGTTACTCAGCATATAGAAAGTCTTCCGTAACAGAGTAAGGAATGAATGACTGTCTAGTAAGTGAGTAGTCTATAAAATGTTATAATTAACATTTTGTTAACTCAGTTACTCTGCCCAAAATAGAGGAAAGTAGGTGAAATGTTCATAGCTTCAGCAAATTGCACGAACAGTGTGCCACTAATGGCTGGACATTGGAACCAAAGCCTTGGGGTCTTGTAACCGTGGTGTACCTGGAGCATAGCAGTTGTAAAGGCGAGGAGCAGGAGTGGACGTTGGATCCATTCTTGAATGTAAGGATTCTGAATTTAAGCAATGGAAATGAGGTCTGGATTACTGAAGATAGTATGCATGCTGTATACTTTTAAATGATTTTTAGGGGAGAAAGGGGATGTGATTTGAATCTTGTAATGTTTGAAAATAAATAGTAAATTTTTTTTACATTTAATGTTGATCATGAAAAAAATTAGCAGGACATTTAAGCTTAATGACTTTTATTTTGTTTCATTTCTTAGGATGTGATCTTTGTGGTGGGAAACAAAGTTTTTAAACTACCCCAATGGATGCAGACAGTGATGTTGCATTGGACATTTTAATTACAAATGTAGTCTGTGTTTTTAGAACAAGATGCCATTTGAACTTAAGGAAAATTGCTTTGGAGGGAGCAAATGTAATTTATAAGCGTGACGTTGGGGTAAGTATCTGAAGTCTGTGTACTGCATAGCGTAATTGGATACTGTGTCAGCAGGGTTCATTCACCCACAAACACTGGTGAGCAGCTCAGCTTCAGCAAGGAGCGCATTGGCTACCAAGATATGCTGCTGTTCTCTCACTTTCCTTGAACCAAAGAAACGACTTTTATTCTTTCCTGGGAACTTATTCCAGTATCCTAACACAGGCCCTAATTTAATTTAATGTCTTTTTAGTTAACCAAAATGGATTTTTTTTTTGCTTGACATATTGCTAAACATAATATAGTTCATTATCTTAACTTGAACATTTAAAATTTTAGTTTTGTCAAACATAAAATAAAATAAAGGCAATAGAATCAATAATTAGTAAAATCTTAGTGTTTTGATGCTAGCATTATAAAATCACAATGGGTATGTATTTGGCTTTATTAACCAAATATTGGGGACTGGAGAGATGGCTCAGTGGTTAAAGACGCTTGCTTGCAGTGCCTGCGGCCCAAGTTCTATTCCCCAGTACCCATGTGCAGTCAAGTGCACAAAGTGGTGCATGCACCAGAGTTTGTTTACAGTGTCAGAAGGCCCTGGCACGCCCATATTCACTCCATCTCTGTCTCTTTCTCTTGGTCTCTTTCTCAAGTAAGTAAATATAAAAAAAAATAAACCAATGGTTGAGATAAATATATCTTTTCACATTTATTATAAAGATTAAGAATGCAGCCAATAAATAGATGGTTTAACATCCTTAGCCATCCAGGAAATGCAAAATAAAAGTACATTGAGATTTTATCTTACCCGATCAGGATGGCTGACATCAAGAAGACAAATAACAAAAAATGACAGTGAAGATGTAGGAAAAAGATAACCCTTACACACTGGTGGAAAGAAATAAACCCTGTCGCTATGGAAATTGCCATGTGACCCAGCTATTCCACTTTTGGGTATCAACCGAAAGGACTCTTGAGTCAATATAACATGGAGGGAGTTGCACATTCATGTTCATTGCTGCACTATTTAAGATGGCTCAGTCTTGCAATTAGTCTAGGTACATGTCAAGTAAGAAAACATGGAATAGATACACAATGGGTTTTTACGCAGCCAGGAAGAATGAAATTAAGTTGTTTGGTGAAAAATGGAAATACTGAAGATTATCATATTAAGAAAAATAAGCCATACTCAGAAAGACAAATACCATGTTTTTTCTAGTTTGTGGATCCTAGATTTTTTTTTTATAGATTGACCATGTATGTGTGTGTGTATGTGTACATGCATACATACATAATAACAAGGCGGAGATTGGAAGGAGGCGAGTGGAAGAGGAAAGCAAAGGGAAGGGAAGGTATGGGTGGTGAATATGGTCCAAATACATGGCAATCCTTGAAGGAAACTTATGAAACCCAGCACTTTGTACAGTATACATATTAACAAAAAGAAAAAGATAGGAATGCATCTGAGGGCTTGATTTAGGCATCTAAATAAAGATGGAATGGCTGGGTGTGTTGGTACATGCCTTTAGTCCCAGCACTCAGGAGGCCTAGGGAGGAGGATTGCTGTGAGCTTGAGGCCAGCCTGAGACTACATAGTGAATTCCAGCCTAACAAAAACAAAAAAGAAGAAGAAGAAATGTCCATACTTGGTAAAATATCATCAGTTCTTATTACTGGAAACTTAAGTTTAAGATGAATTAAATTTAATTTAAAATTTGAAAAAAAATTAGTGATCCACAATTAAAGATTCTCAAATTCATTAGTAACATTTTCCCTTTAAGAAAAAATGAAATCAGGTGTCCTGACACACATCTGTAGTCCCAATATAGGCAGGCCGCTTGGCACCTAGAAAGACTGTGAATCAACAAAGCAAAACAAAACACAAATTTAACTTGATCAATCTGGTGGTGAGAGACAATAGCTATGTAATAAATTCACTGCAGTGTTCTCAGTGAAGCACATGTCATCTTGATCTTTGACAAATCGTAAGTCTCCCCAGGTTCAGTTATGTTCTAGCTTGATATATAACATATAATCAGGAAAACAGAGAACCGAAAACATAGCAATAGTTTTAAGGAGAAATGTTCGATTCACTTACGTTATTTTTATCCAGCAAGCATCAGTTTCATATAACGGGCATGTAATAAGTATTTCTGTAAACGAAAAGCTGCATTGAAATTTGAAGTTCGCCGGGCATGGTGGCACATGCCTTTAATCTCAGCATTCGGGAGGCAAAGGTAGGAGGATCACTGTGAGTTCAAGGCCATCCTGAGACTACATAGTGAATTCCAGGTCAGCCTGGGCTAGGGCAAGACCCTACCTTAACAAAAAAAAAAAAAAAAAAAAAAAAGGAATTTTAAGTTCACATATTACCTTGTAGCTTAATCTTTATTTATATTTACATTGTAAGAAACATAATTCCAGTGCATAGTTTTAAATATCTCTCATGTGTAAGGAATCTCAAATAACTTTCCTTGCTCCAACATATCTCCTTCACATGAGCTCTCCGTGTGGAATCTGAGTATGTAACGGGCATCAGAGCCCCACATCCTGTATATCAGTGGTGGGCCTGGTGTAGTGGCGCACACCTTCAATCCCAGCAGCACTCAGGAGGCAGGGATAGGAAGGCTCACTGCAAGTTTGAAGTCAGCCTGTGCTAGAGTGAGACCCTGCCTCGAAAAAGAAAACGAGTAAGCAGAGTGATTGGTACTCTGAAGAAGTTAATAGCAGGGCTAGTTAGGGAATGACGAAGGGGGGGGAGTTCAGATGAAATGGGAAGAGAAAGGTTCTCTATGGAAGTGACATCTGGTGAGACCCTCATGAAGTGGGAGTATTGAATGTTGTAGGGACTGTAACAGCCTGCAGTGTGGGGAGGACTCTCATAATCCCAGCAGGAGGACTGCAAGCTGACTGGTGGCTGAACTGTTGATGTGCATGTTGTTTTGGTGATGCCACACATGCAAGGAGGTATCGACAGGCCCATTCTTGAGTCTGTTTTGTTAAAATCCCTTTGGGGTTACGATCTTTGTGTTCAGTGTTGAAAGTAGCTTCAAGATGGATGGCTTGGAGAAGAGTTACTTCAGCCTTGGAGAAGTTTGTCTATTTGCATGTCCATATAGGACAGAGCCATATGTGTAAATTGATTTTTTTTTTCCAGAAAGTATTAATGAAGTTGAGAAAACCTAGAATTACAGCAACGATTTGGTCCTCAGGAAAAATTATTTGCACTGGAGCAACAAGGTAAACATTACTTGAGTTTTTAATTTTTATTCTTCACTGTGTTCTCTTGGCTAAGGAGATTTTCCTAGACTTAAAATGATAGGAAAAGTTTGTTCTTCAGTATAAAATTTACTTCTTATAAAACAGTAATCTTTGTCTTTCTTTAAAACAGTGAAGAAGAAGCTAAGTTTGGTGCCAGGCGTTTAGCCCGCAGTCTGCAGAAACTAGGTTTCCAGGTAACAGTCTCAAAAAAACATCCACATTGCAAACATCCAAAGGTTTAATTTTGTAAATGTAAATTTTTTTAAATTTTGTTTATTTTTATTTATGTATTTGAAAGCGACAGACAGAGGGGGAAAGAGGCAGAGAGAGACAGAGAGAATGGGCGCGCCAGGGCCTCCAGCCACTGCAAATGAACTCCAGATGCGTGTGCCCCCTTATGCATCTGGCTAACATGGGTCCTGGGGAATCGAGCCTCGAACTGGGGTCCTTAGACTTCACAGGCAAGCGCTTAACCGCTAAGCCATCTCTCCAGCCCCTAAAAGTAAAATTTTTAATGGAGAAAATTAAAAATTTCTGAGAATGAATGTTTATGTTGAACTTTTCCTGGCCTTTTTAATACTGTCCTAAAGTGTGGAAATTTATTATTTGGAAAAGATCCTGGCTTTTCCCACAATTCCTTTCCATGAAGAGACTTGTTTCCTCATAAGTTAATTGCGTTTTGAATTTTAGTTTTTTTTTTTTAGATTGATAATTTTCAAGCATGCACATTATTTATTTTGATCATAGTCCCCTCCCGTGACTCTCTGTTGTCTCCCCACCCCCTCCACTGAATCCCTTCTTTATAATTAGTTCTTCTTCTATTAGTAGACTGTAAGTTGAGAGGCTGCATACTGGGGTGAAAGGCTTAGTTACCTTTCTGTCTTCCTCTCTCTCTCTCTGTTTGTGTATGTGTGTGTGTGTACACATACTGGGGTGAAAGGGTAGTGATAACTCACCCTATCATGTACACACATGCACAAGACATGGCTTTTGACCATCTCAGGACGCCAGGTCAGGGTAATGACTGGGGCACACTACAGGGTAGCCTCTCGTGTGTCAAATTGACTGTCCTTGGCATGTCAGCCTCTTTAGGTATCTTGTACATTCAAAGCTTGAATAAAATTATTAACTTACCTTACGCTGGCCATGGTAGCATGCACCTTTAATTCCAGCACTTGGGAGGCTGAGGCATAAGGGTCTCCGAGAGCTCAAAGTCAGCCTGGAGCGCTACACAGTTAGTTCCAGGTCACTCTGGGCTACACTGCGACTTTTTCTTGAAAAAAATAGGGTTTTTTTTGGTTTTGGTTTTGGTTTTTTTAAAATTACGATGGCCTTTCTAGGCTCCTGTGCTCCTCAAAAAGGTAGGCATACTGCTTGGGCCTTGGGTAAGATTATAGAACTAGTGGTGGGAGGTAGAAGGAAGTGAACTGGTGATGGAGGGTGGCGGTCTGGGGTACCAGAGAGCTCCAAGGTCTCGCCATCATGATATTTGTCCCCTTTCTGGCCCTCTCTTGCTTTGTGCACATACTGAGTTGGAGAATGGTTATCTATGATGGCTTCAGGAGGAAAGAGCTGAGGAAATGCTCAGTGCTAGAGCACTTGCCTAATAAGCACAAGGCCCCTGGGTTCAATTCCCAGTACCAAACAATAAAAAAATAAATAAGCTGGGTGTGGTGGTGCACGCCTTTAATCCCAGCACTTGGGAGATAAGAGATAGGAGGATCACCATGAGTTCAAGGCCACCCTGAGACTACATAGTGAATTCCAGGCCAGCCTGAACTAGAGTGAGACCCTACCTTGAAGAACCAAAAATAAAATAAAATAAACAATTCAAGATGCTGTAAGAGTGGTTATTGATGTTGAGAGAATACAATTTTCAGCCTTGGAGCTTTTCTTAGCATAACACTGGGCGTTTTACTCTGCCACCATAAAGTAAATAACATCTTTCTTATTGGCCCCAGAAATCTCATTGTACCTGGTTGTAGAAAGCACCTGACTTTGGAGTCCTCTTTGCATCTTCTATATTCTAAAGTGACAGCTTTTCCATTTTGACCCCAGAATAAAGGCCTGCTTTAATGCTTTCCTTCTTGCTTTAGTAGTTTCAAATATTATTTACAGTAATAAGATTAAGTTATATGTAAAATTCAAGATACTAGATACAGTTTTAATTATACAAATGTCTCATATCTCTTTTACTCTTTAATGATGTTATTGGGCCATTTTTCAAAATAATTCATTGTTTTCTCTCTCAAAGGTAATTTTTACAGATTTTAAGGTTGTGAATGTTTTGGCAGTTTGTAACATGCCCTTTGAAATCCGTTTGCCAGAATTCACAAAGAACAATAGACCTCATGCCAGGTAGGTCTGCGGAGAACCAAGGAAAGTTAACAAATTCAAAGATAACTGTCAGGCTATAAACACTTAGCATTAATTGTGATTTTTTTTTTAAATGTAGTTATGAACCTGAACTTCATCCTGCTGTGTGCTATCGAATAAAGTCTCTAAGGGCTACATTGCAGATATTTTCAACAGGAAGTATCACAGTAACAGGTAATCTCCAATATTAAAACCAAAGTTGTAATTGACAGATTGAGTGATACAAGAGGTGTCCATTTCAAGACAGTATCTAATTTGTTCCCGTTAGTTACCACTTCTGCCTCGTGCACCTTCTGTGACGAAGACACTCCGGGTAGATGAGCACATTAGTACTAAACATGGGACACAGAGCAGTAGTGGATCTGGGGACTTTAGGCAAGATGGGCTGAGAAGGACCAGCGTTGGTAGCAGCTTTGTTTCAGTCTGCTGGGCTCCTCTACCTGCGAGCCTCAGCTAGATTGGAGCCTAACTAGACGACAGTGACTAAAGGGCCTCTGGCCCATTTGTTGGCTTTGCCTTATCTTCCCATGGGAGTGCAGGCTTTTGTATGCTCCCCTTTTACAGCAGTCAGAGGCCAAGGCATCATTTTGTTTTTGTTTTTGTTTCTTTTTTATTTTTATTTTTGTTCATTTTTATTTATTTATTTGAGAGTGACAGAGAGAGAGAGGAAGAGAGAGAGAGAGAGAGAGAGAGAGAGAGAGAGGTCATGCCAGGGCTTCCAGCCACTGCAAACGAACTCCAGATGCATGTGCCCCCTTGTGCATCTGGCTAACATGGGTCCTGGGGAATCGAGCCTTGAACCGGGGTCCTTAGGCTTCACAGGCAAGCGCTTAACCGCTAAGCCATCTCTCCAGCCCCCAAGGCATCATTTTGTATTTGAGATTTCTTTCCATGTAGTCTCTTGGTTCTTCTTTTTTTTTTTTTTTTCGAGGTAGGGTCTCACTCTAGCCCAGGCTGACCTGGATTTCACTATGGAGTCTCAGGGTGGCCTTGAACTCATGGCGATCCTCCTACCTCTGCCTCCCGAGTGCTGGGATTAAAGGCGTGCGCCACCACGCCCGGCTTTCTAGGCTCTTCTTAGCATGCAGTATTTTTCTCTTCAGCCAGCTCTAAAGCGGGAGCCGTTTCTAACTGAGCATGAGTTGTCCTAGTGCTCCCTTCTCTTAATCTTCTTCCTCGGTGTGTTACAGGGCCCAACGTCAAGGCCGTGGCTACTGCTGTGGAACAGATTTACCCATTTGTGTTTGAAAGCAGGAAAGAAATTTTATAACTCATCATCACTTCATTGGTTAGAATCTCTAACTGAGCACCTTTTAAAACCTGCTGCACATTGGACTCAAAGGAAAACTGGACCAACAGTGACTGAGGAGGAAGACTCATACCCCACGGCTACAGCGAGCGCGCCGGTCCCTTTGGATTGTACGTCCAACTTTGCTGTGATCTAAGAAGGAAGTTTACAAGACATGACATTGCTGCTTTTACAAGAGGACTTTCTATTTATTTTCGCAGTAATTCTCATGTCCCCACAAGCAGAGCTGTCACAATGTGCACTACCTTAAATTGTTTTATTCTTGTTATTTTTTTCCAGTTTGAGCTAATGTGTTTTATTTGTGAATAGTCTTTTACATTTTTGTATGCTAAATATGGGCACCAAAGAAACTGTAAAAGTTATCTTTTTCAATTGAATGTGCACAAATAAAAGTTTGAAAAAGTTCTCTTCATATCCATTCTGTAACTTTTCTTCCACAGTTCCTCTCAACAAAAATTGTATTCATTTTTCTTTTTTAATCTCTGCAGGCTTAGACTTTGGCTGAACTGTATCGGGTTCTTTTTGAGGTGTATTTTCTGTAAATATGTATATACTACATGTATAAAGAATCTTTTCATGCTCTGTTACCAAATATCAATTAGATTTTTTTCTTGCATATTGGAAATACAGACATGTATATAAGCTCTAGATAACTAGGGTAGAGCTTTATAGATACAGGATAATGTTTTATGTTGCTAATTTAATATGGAAAATGTTTAACAACTTTTAAAAATTAAGTTGTAGTTTTTAAAAGAGTGACCTCTTACTGGGTGGGTGTGAGCAAGAAATTGGACCTTGGGTTACATTGGCAATTCTGGAAAGAGCAGCAGAGTTGTAAGCAAGTAATTGAAGTTCTTGGCTTACTGATGATCTCTGGTTGGTACTCAAGGTTCTAGTAAGAGTTTGGTCAGTTGATGCCCTGTGCTGTTTTAATTAGAAGTGCCCCACAAGCTGCCTCAGTGCCGCTGTAGAAGCGTAGTTTTACTTGAACTTAAAAGCCTTTTTGCAGGACCTGTCTTCCCCTTCGCCATGTCTTAGTAAGGAGCCGAAGAGTGACTATAGTGTATAGGATTGCTACTCGTAAAGTTATGATACGTATGCATTTATGCAGCAGGGTTCTGTACCATGCAGTGGCCCTGGGATAGAAATATAGGATCAGGCTGTACCTGTACACAGCTACATACACTGTGTGTATGTAGTATATTTAGTGTAACCAACAGTGATTGTACCTAGGAATAAGCTGAGTGGAGTCAATATCCCAACATACTCGTGAAAAATCTGAATTACCAATACGTTTTGAAATGTTTGTAAAGGCTTGCACCATACTGCAGTGAATACATGATTTTATGTTGATGTTTATTTTCTTCTTAAAGCTCTTCCTGTATCCCCCTCCCTGCCTTTCACTCCTCAAAAATAAGGGCAAAGGTTAGCTTTTATACTTGCTCCTTATGAAAGTTACGTGTATTTGAAACCTTCATTTCCTTTCACATTTGTGTTTATTTGCTTCCTTTTAATAACATTAGGATATAAAAATTTCTAAACACCAAGACTATTCAATGAATTACAGCTAGACTTCAAATTTGAGGTTTTCCCACTTAATTTCTTTCTAATTAGTAATAAATGAACCCCTGTTTTGCAGTGTTCACAGAGAAATACAGAACGGTGGGGAACAGTGTGTAGCTAAGGTGTAGGTCCCAGTGATTGGTATGTCAGTGTTCAGATGACTTGAAAGCCAGGCAGACTCGAGGCGCTTAGAAAACCATCTGAGATGCAAGATGCAAGGAACTGTCGGCATGGCCGGGTCTGGACTGGGGCTGCTGTGTGAGCACCACCTGGCACTTTCTGTGGGTATTCCACTAAGCATTACTAAGCTGGAGAAAAGTGTGTCTGGTGTCTTTTTCTGGCTTTCCACTAGTACTGTAAATTGTTTTTTATAAATAAAAACTGTGAATATATACATACGAATTATAAGTATTGCCCCCCTTTTTTTGTTTTTGAAAACCAAAAGATAATCATGTGCTGGGGAGGGGTGGGTATTGGGTAAAAATTACTTTGAAAACAAAATTGCTCACAGACTCAAAAGAAAAATAGAATGTTTAAGACACAAATTGAATTCATTAGTAATAAACCACTTTGGTTTATTTCGTGCCCATTTACAATGGATGGTCAACCCAGGAAACTTATACATAGCGTCTAAAATCGAATCCTGTAACATTTTTAAAAATATCTTAATCTGATGGGGGGAGTTCATGTTAATAGCCTGCCTTAGAATTTTAAAAATCTTGGCATATAATTCCAGCAAAGATGGATGATAAATTAAAATTAATCTTCTGCAGAATACTTTCCCTTCTCTTTAAAAAGAATACCAGAACATAATCAAGATCTTAAATTTATCTTTCTTGTGGCTTCTTCCTGCTATCTTTTCTTTTCTTTTGTTTTTCGAGGTAGAATCTCGCTCTAGCCCAGGCTGACCTGGAATTCACTATGTAGTCTCAGGGTGGCCTTGAACTCACAGCAGTCCTTCTACCTTTGCCTCCCAAGTGCTGGAATTAAAGGTGTTCGCCACTATGCCTGGCGCTGTTCCTGCCATCTGGAGTTGAGGTGACATACCAATACTAGGACGTGAGTCGTTCTCTGGAGTCAGATACTGCCACTTCACTGTTGCTCACATAGACTCTCCACCGTTACAAGGGAATGATTCTATTGAACTGGGACCAAGTTGCTAAGAAATTCCTGTTAACTGTTAGGTTTGGCCTTTAGGATTCACTTCATTTTTTTTTAAAAAAATATTTTTTAAGTTTAAATTTCTTGTGTGTCTTTTGTAGCTTCGTGTTAATTCAGCATTCTTTATCATATATTTTCTATCCTATCCAAGTTCTGGGAAAATGCCTTTTTATGTCTTAAAATTCAACTGGAAAAATAGCAGAGGAATCTGTTGTATGGGTAAAGACCCAAGTTGCTGAGATGGCTGGCCACCCATTTCATTATAGAAAACGGGGAATCCCAATATCTGAATGTCATTTGTGGTGTCTGCATTCATCTGCAAGTGAGTGTTGATTTGAGCCAGTCTGCCATGACCTGAGGTAGAGCAATTCCTGAGGAGTGGAAGAATTGTGGGAAGCTATGAATTATTGTAAGCTAGGAAAGCCTTCAAGGAGACAAGTTGACCTGATAGCTTAAACCTAACTGCTGAGAGTTTTGGATAAATAACCTAATGATCTGACTTCTCATGTTTTACTACCAGCTATTTCTAAATAAATATGGTCCCAGGATTTTTAAATTGTCTGTTCTGATCATTAAAAATAAAAGATGGAAAGATGCTTATTATTCTCAGGAACTACAAAATGGTTTCTCTTAGCATTTTAAAATATTAACATGAACATTGTACATTAAAATTGTATTTCGTTACCTAAAAAGAAAGCTGCCCCAATCGTGCTGTTGTACTATGAGTTACTACTAATATCTTACCCAGGACATTATCTTAATCTAGAATGTGTAATTAAATTGTCCACATCGTGTGTTTGTTTTTGCCCAAGACTCTGCCAGGAGTGTCCGTCCAGAACACTTGCATGTCCGAAAATTATACTGACTAGCCTCCGTTTACACACAGCTTAAGGCAAATGTTGGCCCCATCACAAGGATTTAGGCTTTCAAAGGCTGCTCTGTGGAAGGCGGAGAAAGCACTGCACCTGCCAGTATAACTTTGTTTTACGTCAGAACAAGACCTCACTGAGGGACCTGCCTGCCCCTCCTCAGCCTTTCACAAAGGTTCCTTCTGAGGAAGAGGGTTCAAAGACAACTTGATCATCTGCATGTCCCCTTAAAGATAGCGAGGCATGGGAGTGGCAAGTGTGCGCGGCTTCAGAGACAGCCTGTCCGAGCTCGGACACTGTGTCAACCTTTGGAGGCGCCCTGGCCGCTAGTCCTCCGGGGAAGGTCTCCTGGGTTCTCCGGGCGCGCACAGCCTTTTCCTCTCTGCCAGTTGCTCCTGGGGCTTTCGTACTTGAAGCTGGGTTGGCACCCGGTCGTCTTGGTGATGACTCATAAAACAAATGTTGTTTTTCACATAGTTCCTGAAAGAGAAAGAGGCGCTAATGAAAATGTCAGTCTTCGTTTACAGAACTTGAAAGAAAGTGCTTATTATTTTAAAAGTCACCCTGGGGCGTTCATGTTTTAGTTAATGCAAAAGCATTTGCATTGTGAAGCCTTAATGTGTCGTGACCTTTGTTGGCTGTCACAGACCTGTGGCCAATCTCATGCCGAGGTTAGGGTGCTGTGTCCCGAGAACACTACAGCACCCCTCTCTCCAAGGGTGGTAGTACTACATACAGAGAACTAGCAGAGCTCACTGCAAATCCCACTTCATTTTCTTCATTTCTCTAACTCCACCAGCCTGCCAGTATTTATATAGCCCCTCCATCTTTCCATAGCATATTCTTCTACAGAACTATTTCCACCAGCAGAAAAATATGCTTTACTGTTACCTTTATTTGAAAAACCTAGGGGTGGTAACCTCTTTTCAACCTCCCTATTGTCAATCAACACTGAATGGGATATGTGCCCAGGCAGTGTAGTAGAATGGGCAAGGACTTTCCAAGGAGCACGTGATCTGAGGTGGTAAACTCGCTGGTAGGAAACAAGAGGGAACAAGGATAATTGGGAGATTAGGTCATACAGGTGGTTATCTCCCAAAAGAGTTAACATTTGGTCAGAAATGGAAGTCTCATGAACCTTACAGAATTCCAGAGAGCTGAACATTTGGGCAGGGAAACTAAGTCAGTACTTGGGCGTGTGATACAAGGGAAGGTACTCTTGGGGGTGGGAACGGGGAGACGTGACATGATCTGAACAAGTGGCAGCAGCACTGGCCTTTGAGTAGATCTTGTGACAGGAGACACTTTTTTTTTATTCCTGTTTTCTCAGTGGGACGTGGCACCAGAGGCTTAAGGACAGTGTCCACCAGAAATGCCACCTTGCAGAATAGAAAAGTCAACTCACCAGTGATTTCAGGGTGCTCCTAAAGTCCTGCTTCAGAGTTAACATCCCTAAATCTAACATAAGACTGGGCAACATAACTATGATTCCTCCAGACATGTTTAGCTTCTCGGATGCAGGAAATACTAAGCTAGGGGCTGGTTTAATCAGAGGAAGGATTTCCTGGATGTGGGAAGGAGGAGGAAGGGGCTACATGAAGTGTCCTTGGTGTGCCATGAGACCTTAGCACAGTTCCTGGGGCCTTAGATCAGGGTAGTCACGGAGAATACCTTTGGAAGGGCCAACAGAAGCTGTTGGACTGAACGTGGGGCGTGAAGGGGAGCTTCAGGGAAGACCAGCTGCAGCAAGTACAAGTAGAAAGCATTGATACCAAGTGAGAATAGGGTGGAGGTCATCACGGGTTCAATTTAGCATACTAAGCTTATCTGTTAACATGAAAAAACATGTAAGGAAGAGATGAATAGACAAGCCTCAAGTTCTGTACAGATATCTAAGCTACAGAGAGAAAGTGCAGGCACTGCCATGTAGATCGTACAAAGGTCATGACATTGACTGAGATCGGCCAGTGAGCATGGTACAGAAGTCGGGACCAATCCCAAGCTTGTAACGGGGCCGGTACAGGAAGTTGGAAAGAGACTGGTGAGATAGGAAACAGCCAGGAGGTACTACAAGGAGTGAAGCAAGCATTTTCAGAAAGAGGACATAGTTACTTTGGTCACTAAGATGAGGAACGAGACTTGACACTTGAGTTCAGCCATGTGGAAGACATTGGGGTTGTCAAACAGCCCTGTTCAGGGGAGTGGTGGAAATCTCCCTGGAAAAGGTTCATGAGAAAATGAGAGGAACTGATGACAGTATCAGCAGCTCTTTAAGAGAACTTTGCTATAAACAGAGAAATGGCAAAGTCTGAAAGACAAATAGGATCAAAACACCCTTTATAAAAAGAAAAATATGAAGAGGCTGGAGAGGCAGCTCAGTCAATAAAGTAAAGTGCTTGCCTTACAGATGTAAAGACCTGAGTCTGATGCCCAGAATCATGGCATGATGGTGCATGTTGTAATCTCAGAGCTGGGGAGGCACAGACAGGCAGATCCCTGGGACTCCATGGCAACCAGTATAGCCTACTTCGCTAGTGCCAGGCTGGTGTTAAGACCCTATCTTCAAAAAAAAAAAAAAAAAAAAAAAGAAAGAAAAAGAAAAAAGAAAGGTGGACTGCACCTGAGAAGTGACATCTAAGGTTGTTGCACATGCGCACACATACACAGGATGGGGCAAGAATCCTATCAAGTTACTTTGCTGATAAGCAGAGAGGTGAGAGGAAGCACGAAGACTTGCTGGAGAAGGGAGAAGAGAACTGAAGGGTTGATGTCGTAAGAGTAACAGAGCTGATACTTGGAACCCTGAGGACTGGTGGTGTGAGTACAAACCCTAGTATATGACTGACGTGGAGCACGGAGGACATTCCCTCATGACTGTGTCCACTTTCTCAGGCAAGTAAGGAACAAGCCATTGCTGAGGCGCGGGCAGATCAGGGGATTTGGGGACAAAGGAACAATCAGCAGTTACCTAAGACAGACAAATGTAATGGACTGGGGACATCTGCCATCACCAGGCAGCAAGAAGGGCCATTTAATGTAAGTGGTCATGAGTGAGAACAGGACCCACACTGCTTGTGGGCTTCCCTGGCTTTGGAAGATCACCTGGTCATGCCTTTACACGTAAGTTATGTCACTGCTCCTCCCTGAAATCCCCTGATCGCTTCCCACAGCTCCTCACTCTGCCTGCTTCCTCACACAGTCTGAACTGGGGTGCCATGGCTAACCAGTAGAGCCAACTGGAGTCCCTGCCCTGACTGGAACAATTCAAGCCAGTTTCTGAGTGAACCATGCACTTGCACTAGCTGTCTAATGCATTCTCTGGCCCCATATCATACTGGTTTATCTCCTTGTGGGCCAGAAGGTATCTTAAAGGTTATCTATCAGAATAACCCCCAGAGGCTGCCCAGTGGAAAGGAGCCCCCATCTTCGTAGGCTTTAATCAGCACATTTTCACTGTCCTGAAAGCTTTTCTAGCTTGATAACATGATCAGGGTACGGAAACCAGTGCCCAACACCTACTTAGTGCTCAGCTAATATTTGGAATAAATTCATCTATATCAGAAATGGCCATATCACATTGACTGCTAAAAGTGAAAAGTAATATAAGCCTCAACACAAAAATATTTATAAGACAGTCACTTGTTTGTCTTGACCTAAGTCAGGGGAGAAAAATAAATAAAATGACAGGTGAAAAAGCAGAGACATAGCCAGAACCCCATTGTGTGCTTGTAGCGAGCGGGGTGGATATTCAAAAGAAAATCCTTTCCAATTGCATTATTTCAGGTAGCTTTCCTGACCTCTCAGCTGACTCACTGTTTATTTTCGAAGGAACCCAACATCCTTGCAAGAATGTTTTCTCAGCTTTGTAAAAATAAGGGTTAAATAAGAAAACTGACTCCAAATATAACAGGAAAATATTCAGCCATGTGTTGTATCAAATTTGAAGTTAACTTGATATTATAAATAGTTTCCTTTCTTATTCCTTAGACGATTCTATTGGGATTTGCACATCATGACTTGTTTCCCTGGTGACAAAAGCTGATTCATTTGTTTTATTAACTTCTAAATTCCAGGAGACTCCCTCGGCTCAGCAGTGGTCTCCTATAGTCAAGTTCACTTCCACTTCTAGTATGTTCCATGGGCTTTCCACTGCCCTACATTCCCCCATAGTTAATGCCATAATTTATCAGTATGACAACTTACCTTTTGTCTCTAACATTTATTTTTTATTTTTATTTATTATTATTCTTCTTTTTATTATTATTTGGTTTTTTGAGTTAGAGTCTCACTCTAGTCCAGGCTGACCTGGAACTCACTATGTAGTCTCAGGGTGGCCTCGAACTCATGGCAATCCACCTACCTCTGCCTCCCAAGTGCTGGGATTAAAGATGTGCACCACTATGCCTGGCTTGTTTCTAACATTTCTATCTGGGAACCTTGTTTAACATACACTTCACATACACTTTTGTCAGCTTACATAATTCAATCTGCTTACATTTTCATTCTCAAAGCTTTTCTCAATTGATTGTATGAAACAAAGAAAATCCCTTGGCGCTTTAGTGTTGCATAAATAAGCACAATTTCTAAAAGCAAATTCTTTTCCATTCTGTTCTCAGTACTGGCCTTCCCCACAGCAGTGCTTGCCTAATACCCGAGTTTAACATGCAGCATTATTTTGCCATCTTTTTTCACAGTTCTCTGCGCCAATACCTGTCTGTTTCTGTTGCACAAAAACCTCAAAGTACTGTTGAGGGGTCCCCGCCTAATTTACAATTTATAATTTATAACTACCTTGGAGAGAGCCTAGATTGAAGGCAGAGTAATTGCATGACTCAAAAGTGACAGAGATGTGATTCTTTCACAGATATTTCATAAATCAGAAATTTAATTTCTTTCCCCACCTCAAATGGCTGAGTGTTTTATTGAGTTTTAGATGCCTAAATCATAGGCTCTTAAGAATCATTCTGGAAGCTACTAAACATGAAGGTGGGATTTACTAAAATTTTTACCTTCATTTTCATGTGGTTTGTAATTCTGTGCATTTAATAACCAATCCCCATTTGGAAACAGACCTTTGTCAAGTCAAACTTTCAGGTTAGGCTTTTTAAAGGGGATCATGAGAGGGATAGTAATAAACCCCTTAGTTTCCTTCAGTGTATTAAGTGAAAGTAAAAATTCATTCAGGTAGGAATTCATTACTGCACTCCCTGCTTCAGTTTTTCAGTTGATACTGTTCATAAAAATTTTGTTTGTTTGTTGTTTAAAGGTAGGGTCTCACTCTATCCTAGGCTGGAACTCACTCTGTAGTCCCAGGCCAGCTTCAAACTCACAGTGATCCTCTTACCTCTGCCTCCCAAGTGCTGAGACTAAAGGGATGTGCCACCACGCCCTGATCTGTTCATAAGAATTTTAACAAACCTTTGTTTTTAAATCATTTTCTCCTGGAGTTAGGAGATAAATAATTGAAAAATGCATATACACAAAATGGACTTGCCTTGATGGTTAATTTGAATTAATTGTCAACCTGATTAGATCTACAATCACTTAGGAGACAAATCTCTGGGACTATCTGTGAGGGACTTTCTAGACTAGGTTAACTGAGGTGGGAAGATGCACACTAACTGAGTGAGTGCACCACCCCACGGTCTCCGGGGTCATGGACTGAATAGAAAGGAGAAAGGCAGCTGAGCACTGGCATTCATTACTCTCCACTTCCTGACTGTAGACACAGGTGTGAGCAACCGCTCCATGCTTCTGCTACCACGCCTTCCTTGCCAGGATCACTGTCCCTCTGAACCGTGAGCCAAAACAAACCTTTCCTCCTTGAGCTGTTTCTTGTCAGGTATTCGTTACAAAAAGGAAAGTGACTAATCCAACCTCTCACCTGCTCAGCACTCACACAATTTTACATTGATAACTTTATTTTTCTTAAACAGGACTCAAGCTCCACAAAAATACCCCACCCTGTCCTTGTCCACATAGCCAGTACCTATGTGCTGAGAACCAGGTCACTATCTCCTACAGTGACACGCAGTTTTCCTAAGCCCCAGACCTCAGTGGTTGCTTGCATTCCTTCCCTGATAAGTACCTCCAGTGGGATCTGTCCACACTGAGCTCACTGTCATTCTCAACTCCCACCAGACACTTCTCCATAACTCTCTGTCCTGAACATCACTATTGCATGCTGGGTTGGTTCTGAAAGCTTCCTAATGCCCTCTTCTCCCTCATCTGTATTACCAGTCTGACACCCATCTTCATAGTCTCTATTGCTGTACCACATCCAGCCTCATATGTATCCTCCTAGGTCTGTGGATACAACATGACCAACTGTTTCATGCTCTGCCCATTCAGCATCTCCCATTTGCATTCTTTATTTTGCCAGAGCATTCCTTCTAAACTCTGGTCATGTCACTCCTTTGCTCTTATTTTAAACACTACCACCTTTAGGAGAAAGTCTAAGTTCCTTACCTAGATGGACAAGTGCCCTTCCTGGGCTCATCTCCCAATTCTCAGCTAAAAGCATATGAAGGTTACTTCATAGCCCAGCACTGAATATTGGCCTCTGAGTGTGACCCCTCCTCTATATCTTCTTTACCTGATGCCACCATCAAGATTCAGCTCTGCTATTCTCACTCAAGAAGCTTCTATAGAATGGAATCTTCTAATACAAACAGTCACTTTTCTTAGTGCCAGCACAGAACATCACACTGATGTGACTAAAGAGGAGGTTATGGATTTTTCTTTTTGTCTCCTACATTCCCAGTTGTTTCTTACTTAGTCTACTGCCTGGCTCATAGAAGTTAAATAATATCTGTGGTGATTTGATTCAGAATTCCCCCATAAACTTAGGTATTCTGAATGCTAGTCTCTCCAGCTAATTAATAGCAATTGACAATTAAAGCCTCCTGGAGGCAGTGTATTGTTGGGGGCAGGCTTATGAGTGTTACAGCCAGTTTCCCCATGCCAGTGTTGGCATACTCTCCTGTTCCTGTTGTCCACCATATGTGGGCCAGGGGGTGATATCTACACTCTGCTCATGCCATCATTTCCCCCTGCCATTATAGAGCTTCCCCTAGAGCCTGTAAGCCAAAATAAACCTCTTTTTTCCCCCACAATCTGCTCTTGGTTGGGTGATTTCTACCAGCAATGCAAACCTGACTGCAATAGTAAAGTGGTACCAAGGAGTGGGATTGCTGCTAGACACCTGACTGTGTGGCTTTGGCCTTTTGGAGCTGATTTTCAAGAGGAATATGGAAGGATTTACCTTGGCCTAAGAGATGCCTTGTAGTGCTGTCAGCTTGATGGATTATTCTGGTCAGCATTGAAAGACCTAAATGCAGTAAGAACTGTGGACTGTGAAGTTTGGCTTATGACGGTTAGAAAGAGCTTTGCCTGGACTGGGCTAGCAGTTTGTGTGAGAAGCTTGCTGTTATGCCCATGTCCTGAGAAGATGTGCAGGGATGATTTACACAGAAATGAACTGTGTGAGCAGAGGGATATCGCACAGAAAAAATGAAATCTTTGGGTGAACTGCTGCCCGTTCAACTGTAATTGAGAGATTACAAGCTTTGAGATTGGGCCAGCTAACCTGTACTGGGACAACAGGAAGCATGGGTACTCTTCTGAAGGGGCTCGAGTGCTCAAGAAGTGTCTTGTTCTTCAAAGTCTGCTTTATTCTCTGGCCTCCCCCCAGATTAACAAATTGGCATCCTGCCTGGTATTGTGGAGTATAAGAAATGCAGGAAAGAAAGGGTCATTGTGTTTGCAACACGGTCTTGTGTTTTGGAAACGGCCATGGGCAGTATGAAGCAGGTTTGCTTGATACCTGCATGGAGACCCCATGGGGCCATGAGGATGAACCGTGGCTTGCAGTGGAGACCCAGAGGAGATGTCAGGACCACAAGATGGCTGCTAAGGAAAGCTGCCAGCCCCAATGAAGTTTTCCAGGACTGTGAGTAGCCTAGCTGGAAGGGTGGAGTTGGAATGCCAGAGACTTGTTGCTGGTTCGAATTACTGGACTTGGAGATTTGACACTGACTAGAGTTGTTGGACTTGGAACTACAGAGTTTGATGTTTGCCCTGTTTAAATATTATATTGGTTGAATATTTCTTTGCTGTGCCCAATGCCATCTTTTGCAGTATGAATGTTTATTCTGTGCCATTATGAGTTTTGGGGGGACTGTTTGGTATTATGGCTCAGTTAGAAGACCTTGGACTATGGGGATGTTTGAACATCATGAGGATTGATAAAAACTATGGGGACATGTAAAGTTGGACTGAATGCATTGTATTTTATATCATGTATGCATGTCAGTTTATGGGGGCCAGGGGTGGAATATGGTGGTTTGATTCAAGTGTCCCCCATGAACTTAGGTGTTCTGAATGCTAGTCTCCCCAGCTGATGGAAATTGGAAATTAAAGCCTACTGGAGGCAGTGTATTCTTGGGGGCAAGCTTAGGAATGTTATAGCCAGCTCCCCATTGCCAATATTTGGCACACTCTCCTGTTGCTATTGTCTACCTGATGTTGGCCAGGGGGTGATGTCCACCCTCTGCTCATGCCATCGTTTTCCCCTGCCATCATTTCCCTCTGCCATTGTGGAGCTTCCCCTTGAGCCTGTATGCCAAAATAAACCTCTTTTTCCCACAAGCTGCTCTTGGTTGGGTGATTTCTACCAGCAATGCGAAGCTGACTGCAGCAATATCTGAAGCAAAGGAGTGACCAGTACATGTCTTACTTTGAAAAAAAATATTTTATCTATATTTTTATTTATTTATTTGACAGAGAAAGAGGGAGAGAGAGAGAGGGAGAGAGAGAGAGAGAGAGAGAGAGAGAGAGAAAATGGGTGTGCCAGGGCCTCCAGCCACTGCAAGTGAACTCCAGATGCATGTGCCGCCTTGTGCATCTGGCTAATGTGGGTCCTGGAGAATCGAACCTGAGTCCTTTGGCTCTGCAGGCAAACACCTTAACTGCTAAGCCATCCCTCCAGTCCTGTCTCATTTATTTTAACCCTCACATCTTCCTTCTCTTGTTGCATGGAGTTGTGTTAGATTTTAGACCAAATTACACAGTATGGCCCATAGATCAAAACCTGCGCCATGTCGGAAGGTGGAAGTAGGACGATTAGTAGTTCAAGGCCACCCTTGCCTTTGTCACAAGTTGGCAGCCAACCTACAATACATGATACACTGTCTCAAAGAAAACAAAATTACATAAACTAAAAAAAAAAAATTTAAAAACCTGTGCTATTCATTCTGTTGTCCATTCTAGCAGGTGGGACACAGGGTTTTCATACATGTATCAATTCCCACATGCAATGAATTCAGCACTATCCTTGTCTGCATGTTATCAAATAGCAGATATTTTTCAAGCATCTGCCAGAAATGAATATGAAACTAGATTGTAGAGGGTACCTAAGAAAGAACACTTAGAGCATTTTTGGAAACCAAAGCTTTATGATCTAGTTAAAGAGGTTTACAACCTCCCCCCCCAAAGGTAACTGAGATGACTTCCAGGTAAAATGGCAGTGTAGTAGCCATGCCAAAGCAGCCCAGGGAGGGAAATAAGCAGAAAAACAGCAAAATACATTCTTCTACTGAAAAGTGAAGGTATGTAATGAATTATCAACCACAGTAGAGAAGCAGTAGAGACTCAGATCTTTTGGCAAGCAGGAAACTGGCCAGAAACCCTCTGAGGTGCCAGTGGCCCCACCCACCAGCCTAGAGCTGCATGAGAGGAAGCGGAAGTGAAGGGATTTTCCACTCATGTCAGCCTAGTTGCAAAGTCAAGAATCCTGAAGGGGAATAGAACAGGGACCAGCTGAGCAGCTCTGGCACAACTCCCGTCACCCTGAACAGCATCCCTTCCCTGATCGCCAATGCCACACACCACCAGAGAATTTATCCATCCCCCCGCCACACAGCATCTAGCATAGCCAATCAGAACACCAGATCCAGTGATCCAAGCAGCCTAACAGAGTCCACAGTACAACAGAGAAGGATTAAGGTGAGCACTCACCATTGATGAGATTGGAAGCCATGCCAAAAGGTAACAGGGCCTATTTACACAAAGCCAGGTCCATAGGCCTGCACTAGAAGTACTAATCTCACCTTCCATGTCAGGTCAGGTTATGTGCTAGATTTGAATGATGTACTCTTGGTTGGCTTTACCATTCTCAAATAAACTGTATTTTGGTGTTGACTGTTGTTGCTTTTGACATTTCCTGATATACAGGGCTTTGGTCTTTTTATTCTGTCATTATTAGGGATGAGGTCTCATTCACCCCAAGGCTGACCAGGAACCCATTTCAGACAAGATATCTCAGCCTCCCAGTTGATAGGATGAAGGGTGTGGGGCAACACACACCCTTAGGGATGTTGGCTTTATTAGATTATCTGTTTGTTTTAATCCCCACTCTTACATAAATATCATATGCTGGTTTTGATTGAATGTGTACTTGCTCGGCTGAATTTTAGAATTTGCCAGTAATGGGCTCCACCAGCCTACTAGAATACTTGCATAGCAGGCAAACTGACCACCTAGGGTCACTTCTGCTGTTATTCTGGGAGTAATATAAGAGCTACTCTTGGCACCTTGAACTCCTACACTGAAGATATATAAAGTTGGATTTACATGTCTAAGAATACTGCAGACAATTTAAAAACCCAAGAATCAAACTAACTCAATATGCAAAAATCTCTACATTATATTACAAGAAACACAAAAAACCAAGACAATACAATCCCACCGAAATTTATGAATCCATCAGAAATGACTTCCAGTGAGGCTGATTAGATGAAATATCTAACAAAGATTTCAAAAAAATATGATTATATCTAAGTTCAAAGAAATCAAAGAAGAAATCAAAAGAATCAAAGAAGAAAATAAACTCCTGAAGGAATCCCAAGAGAACACAGGAAACCAACTTAATGAAATACAATACAAAATATGAGCAAGGAAATAGAAATAATGAAAAAATACTAGTTAGGTAGGGCATGGTGGTGCACATCTTTAATCCCAGCACTAGGGAGGCAGAGGTAGGAGGATCACCATGAATTTGAGGCCACCCTGAGACTACATAGTAAATTCCAGGTCAGCCTGAGCTAGAGTGAGACCCTACCTCAAAAAACTGAGGAAAAAGGCCGGGCGTGGTGGCGCACGCCTTTAATCCCAGCACTTGGGAGGCAGAGGTAGGAGGATCGCCTTGAGTTCGAGGCCACCCTGGGATGACATAGTGAATTCCAGGTAAGCCTGGGCTAGAGCAAGACCTTACCTCGAAAAAACAAACAAACAAAAAACAAAAAAAACTGAGGAAAAAAAAGGTACCAATCAGAAATACTAGAAAGGAACAACAGAGTAAGTCAAATAGGAAACTCTGTAAAAAGTTTCACCAATAGAATGGATCAAGGAGAAGACAGAATATCTAAACAAGAAGACCAGGTGGCAGATCTAATACAGTCCAGCAAAGAGAAAGACAAACTAATAGGAAGGCATGAATGGAACTTTCAAGACATTTGGGATACTATAAAGAGATCAAACTTAAAAATTCAGGGTATAGTGGAAGGAGAAGAATTTCATGTCAAAGTCATAGTAAGTATTTTCAACAAAATCATAGAAAAAATTCTCCACACATAGGCAAAGTGATGCTAATACAGGAAGCCTTCAGAAGGCCAAACAGACAAAATCAGGAAAGAATCTCTCACTGTCATATTATAACTATACTACAAAACACACAAACCAAAGAAAATAAGTTGACAGCAGATAGAGAGGAAACTCAAGTCACATATAAAGGCAAGCCAATCATGATAACAGCAGATTGCTCAACACAAAATTTAAAAACCAGAAGGGTTTGGAATGATGTATTCTAAGTTCTAAAAGATAAAAACTGTCAACCAAGATTACTTTGTCCAGCAAAGCTATCCATCCAAATAGATGGAAAAATAAGGACATTCTACAACAAAAACAGGCTAAAGGAATATACTACAACTAAGCCAGCTCTACAGAAAATACCTGAAGGGATCCTTCAGGCTAAAGAGAAAGAAATACATACACATAAGAAAACAGGAAAACATAAACCATCCTCAAAAAATAGTAAATACAAGAGAGTAAAGGACAAATAGGATGAACTGCAAAACAAGAAGAATGGCAAGGATAAATGCACACCTTTCAATAATAACTCTTAATATCAATGGCCTCAATGCCCCAACCAAAAAACACAGGCTTTAAGACTGTGTTAAAAAAAATAGGATCCATTTATTTGTTGCCTCCAAGAAACTCACCTTTCATAAAAGACAGATACTATTTGAGCGTGAAAGGTTGGAAAATGGTATTTCAAGCAAATAGGTCTGGAAAACAGGCAGGTATTGCTATCCTAATACCTGACAGGATAGACTTCATACCAACATTATTTAGGAAAAATAAAGAAGATCACTTTATATTGATTAAAGGAAGACTCCAACAGGAGGGCATTATAATTCTAAACATATATACACATAACATGGGGGTCCCCAATATTATCAAACACTATTAGACTTAAGGTCACAGATAACACCAAACACAATTGTAGTGGCTGACTTCAATACCCCACTCTCATCAATTGACAGGTCATCCTGGCAAAAAGTAAGTAGAAAAGTATCTGAATTAAATGAGCTCATACAACAAATGGACCTAACAGCTACAGATCATTCCATCCAAATAATGGAGAATGCACATTCTTTTCAGCAGCACATGAAACTTTCTGTAAAGTAGACCACATATTAGTACACAAAGCAAATCTTAACAAATACAAGAAAATTGAAATAATTCCTTGTGTTCTATCTGATAACAATGGGATTAAACTACAAAACAATAGCAACAAGAGCTATAGAGCATGCACAAAATCATGGAAACTAAACAATACAGTACTAAAGGATGAATGGATCAATAAACAAATCAAGAAGGAAATCACTTAGAATCAAATGATAATGAAAACACAACATAGCAAAACCTTTGGGGCATAATGGAGGCAGTTCTAAGAGTGAAATTTATAGCTCTGGAAATTAGAAGCCAGGCATGGTGGTGCATGCCTTTAATCCAAGTACTCAGGAAACAGAAGTAGGAGGAATGCCATGAGTTCCAGCCCACAGTGAGATTAATCCCAGGCCAGCCTAGTCTACAGAGAGACCCTACCTTGAGAAATTAAAAATAAATAAATAAATAGAAATAGAGCTAGGTGTGGTGGCGCATGCCTTTAATCCCAGCACTTGGGAGGCAGAGGTAGGAGATTGCCGTGAGTTCAAGGCCACCCTGAAAATACATAGTGAATTCCAGGTTAGCCTGGGCTACAGCGAGACCCTTATCTCGAAAAAAAAGAAAAGAAAAGAAAAGAAAAATAAATTACAAAGGTCACAAGTAAACAATTTAGTGCTTCATCTTAAGGCCTTAGAAAAGAAGAATAAGGCAAACCAAAAATCAGCAAATGGGAAGAAATAATAAAGATTAAGGCAGAAATTAATGAAATAGAAATCAAAAAAAATGTAAAGAATCAATGAAACAAAGAGTTGATTCTTTGAAAGGATAAAAAAAAAATGCTTAACCCTTAGAAAATCTTACCAAAAAAAAAAAAAAAAAAAAAAAGAAGAGTAGAGACACAAATCAATAGAATTAGAGTTGGAAAGGGCACTATTACAACAGATACCAATGAAATTCAAAAACTCATGAGGATGTGCTTAATGAACATATACTTCATTATGTTTGAAAATCTGAAAGAAATGGATGATTTCCTTGATTTATATGACCTACCAAATTAAATCACGATGAGATGAACTGCTGGGCGTGATGGTGCACACCTTTAATCCCAACACTAGGGAGGCTAGAGGTAGGAGGATCACCATGAGTTCGAGGCCACCCTGAGACTACATTGTGAATTCCAGGTCAGCCTGAGTTAAAGTGAGACCCTACCTCGAAAAACAAAAACAACAAAAAAGATGAGATAAACCATTTCAACAGATCAACAACAAACACAGAAATCAAAACAGTTACTAAAAAAAAACCAATTCTCTCAACTGAAAAAAGTCCAGGCCCAGATGGAATCACAAGTGAATTTTACCAGACCTTCAGGAAAGAGCTAACACCAATGCTTCTCAAACTTATCCATAAAATAGGAGAGGAATGATCTGGGTGTGGTGGCGCATGCCTTTAATCCAGCATTCAGGAGGGAGATAGGAGGATTGCCGTGAGTTCGAGGCCACTCTGAGAATACAGACTTAATTCCAGGTCAGCCTGAGCTAGAGTGAGACCCTACATTGAAGAAAAAAAAAAAAGAAAGAAAGGAAAAGAAAGAAGAAGAAGAGGAATGAGTACTGCCAAAGCCCTATAAAGGCAGCATTACCTTGATACTAAAACCAGATAAAGACAGAACAAACATGAAAATTACAGGCCAATCTCTTCCGTGAATATAGATGCAATAATTGTCAACAAAATATTGGCAAACAGAATACAATATGTTAAAAAGATCATTCATCCAATCCAATTAGGCTTTATCCCAGAGATGCAGATATGGTTCAACATACACAAATTGATAAATGTAATATATTATATAAATGAACTAAAGGACAAAAATCACATGATCATCTCATTAGATGCAGAAAAAGCATTTGACAAAATCCAACATCCCTCCATGATAACAGTCCTACAGAAACTGGGAATAGAAGGAACATATCTCAACATAATAAAGGCTACTTATGACAAACCCACAGCGAACATAATAATAAATAGAGAAAAACTTGAAGCTTTTCCACTAAAATCAAGAACAAGACAAGGGTGTCTACTGTCCCCGTCTTTATTTTTACTTTTTTAAATTTTTGTTCATTTTTATTTATTTATTTGAGAGTGACAGAGAAAGAGAGAAAGAGGCAGATAGAGAGACAGAGAGAATGGGCACGCCAGGGCTTCCAGCCACTGCAAACGAACTCCAGACACATGCTCCCCCTTGTGCATCTGGCTAACGTGGGTCCTGGGGAATCGAGCCTTGAACTGGGGTCCTTAGGCTTCACAGGCAAGTGCTTAACTGCTAAGCCATCTCTCCAGAACCCCATCTTTATTTAATATAGTAGTGGAAGTCTTAGCCATAGCAATAAGACAAGAGACACACATAAAAGGGATACAAATTGGAAAGAAAGAGATCAAATATCATTACTCGCTGAAGATATGATTCTATACATAGAGGTTCCTAAAGACTCACCAGAAAACTGTTAGAGCTGATAAACACTTATTTGTATAAGGATACAAAATAAACACACCAGGACCCACGTTAGCCAGATGCACAAGGCGGTGCACGCGTCTGGAGTTCGTTTGTAGTGGCTGAAAGCTTTGGCGTGCTCTCTCTCTCTCTCTGACTGTAGCTCCCAAATAAATAAATAAAAATAAACAAAAACAAAATCTATAAAATAAACACACCAAAATCAGTAGCCTTCCTATATGCTAACAACAAACATGCAGAGGATGAAAACAGAAAATCACTCCCATTCGCAATTGCATCAAAACAAAACAAAACAAAAAAACAGTACCTTGGATAAACCTAACCAAGGAAATGAAGGATCTATGCAATGAAAACTTTAAAACACTCAAGACAGAGATTGCAGAAGACACTAGGAAATGAAAAGACATCCCTAGTTCCTGGATTGGAAGAATCAATATCGTGAAAATGTCAATCTTACCAAAAGCAATTTATACATTTAATGCAATCCCCATCAAAATTCCAATGGCATTCTTCACAGAAATTGAAAAAGAATCCTAAAATTCATTTGGAAGCACAAAGACTGTCAAACAACTCAAACAATTCTGAACAACAAAAATAAGGTTGGTAGTATCACCATACCTGATTTTAACGTATATTACAGAGCCATAGTAACAAAAATACCATGGTACTGGCACAAAAATAGACATGTAGATCAATGGAACAGAATAGAGGACCCAGATGTAAGTCTGGGTAGCTACAGCCACCTGACCCTTGACAAAAATGCCAAAAATACTCATTGGAGAAAAGCAAATGGTGCTGGGAAAACTGGATATGTATCTGTAGAAGGATGAAAATAGATCCTTATCTCTCTCCATGCATAACAATTAAGTTCAAATGGACTAAAGACCTTAATATCAGACCTAAACTCAAACTGCTAGAGGAAAAAGTAGGGGAAATCCTTTGACACATTGGTGTTGGCAACAACTTTCTGACTATAACCCCAGTTGCTCAGGAAATATAACCATTGATGAACTCATGTTCTTTCTCATATGTGAATCCTAGCTACAAATGGTTGGACTTCTATGTGAGTTGGAATAAAACTCAGTAGCAGTGGCCAGTAAGCTAGAAAGGGGATATAAAAGAATAGAAAGGGAGGGGGACTTAATAGGATGGTATTGTATATATGTAAGTAGAAGAACAGATTAATGGACCTTATGAAATTACAAAGGTTTTGTACAGCAAAGGACACTGAATAGAGCAAAGAGACAACTTAGAGAATGGAAGAAAATCTTTGCCAGCTATACATCTGATAGAGAATTAATATCCAGGATATACAAAGTACTCAAAAAACTAAATAATAAGAAGTCAAACAACCCAATTAGTAAATGGGCTGTGAAACTAAATAGAGAGTTCTCAAAAGAAGAAATACAGATGGCATATAAACATCTAAAAAAATGTTCTATACCTCCAGCCATCAGGGGAATACAAATTAAAATTACTCTGAGATTCTATCTCATTCCTGTCAGAATGGCTAACATCATGAAAACAAATGACAATAAATGCTGGCAAGGATGCAGAAAAAGAGGAACCCTTCTACACTGTTGGAGAGAATATCTGGTATAGCCATTGTGGAAATCAGTTTGGAGGTTCTGAAACAACAAAAAACGGGTTTACCATATGACCCAGCTATACCACTCCTATGCATATATCCTAAAGACTCTTCTCACTTCCTTAGAGATACTTGCGCAACCATGTTTATTTCTGTTCTATTCACAATAGCTAGGAAATGGAACCCTAAACTTATGAGTGGATAATGAAGATGTGGCACATTTTTTTGGAGTTCTACTCAGTGGTCAAGAAAAATGAAATTATGAAATTTGCAGGAAAATGGATGGATCTGGAAGGGATTATACTTAGTGAGGTAATCCAGGCTCAGAAATCCAAATGTCTCATGTTGTCTCTCATATGTGGATCCTAGCTACAAATGGTTAGACTTCTATGTGAGTTGGAATAAAACTCAGTAGCAGAGGCCAGTAAGCTAGAAAGGGGATATAAAGGGAATACAAAGGGAGGGGGACTTAGTAGAATGGTATTGTACATATGTAAGTAGAAGAACAGATTAATGGGGGTGAAAAGGTCTAAGTGAGATCAAGGGAAGAGATTTAATAAAGAGAAGGTGAGGGGAGGGCTAATCAAGATCTAAGAGGGTATGAATAAATCATATGGAAACCTACTGTTTTGGACAATGGAACACCTAAAAGCCATACATTGTTACTAGAAAATTTTCACTGCCATGAATGGGATACCTTCCAGTGAGTTGTTGGCCAGGAAAGTCCCTGATGCCCCAAAACATTACAGGCCATTGTCGAAGCTCTTGGTTTCCCACCAGGAATAGATGGTAATATCCTATTGCTGAAGACTCCACATACTTGGACTGCAAGGTCACTGAAAAATCCCACTGGAGCTGAGCTGAAAACCTCTTCCATGTAGACCAGCTGACAGAAAGCTGTAAAAATCCACATTGCATGCAGTTCATTGGGAGAAAGAGAAATTACCAGTGGAGATACTCAACAGTGGACACTGCAAGCCTTAAATTTGGCCAGCTAAGATAAATGAGCCAGTGGGTGCAATAGTGGCATGTCTGTTATGGGGGAAACCAACTGATCTCTAATTGAACTGGAGGCCCATTCCGTGGGAGGGAATACACGCCTGATATTGAAAACCTATGGCGGCAATAGCCATGAGCCCTAGGGGTGTAACATCTGCTGTCTTACTATGCTCACCAAACTGCACTTCTCTTAATGTTCATACCCATTTATTAATGCTACTCTAACTTTTCGTTAGAGAAGCTTCTCTTTTCAGATGGTTGTTAACCTGGGATGACTCAGAAGTCACCATGGCTCTGAGAAGAAGTGACATATGAGTGCTCAGCACTGAAACATCTCTATCACACCTTCCAAGGCTCAGGGTCCATTGTGGAAGATATGGAAGAAAGAATGTTAAGAGCCAAAGGAAGGGTAGGACTCCTTAGAGCATGCTCCTCCAGTCACAAAATGGCCTGGATATCCATGATCTCATAGTGTCTGACACTACCTACACAAGACTATCATAATAGGAGGAAACAATGATGACATCAAAATAAAAGAGAGAATGATTAAGATGGGGAAGGAGTATGATAGAGAGTGGAGTTGCAAAGGGGAAAGTGGGGGGAGGGAGGGAATTACCATAAGTTATTGTCTATAATTGTGGAAATTGTCAATAAAAATAAATTATAAAAAAGAAAAAAAGGATATTGGGAATATAAAAAAGATATGTCAATATAATAAAAGGTATATATCACAAACTTATAGCCAACACAATACTAAATGAAAAACTTGAAGCTTTTCCACTAAGATCAGGAACAAGACAAAGATATCTACTGTCCCCACTTTTATTCAATATATTACTAGAAGTCTTAGCTATAGGAATAACACAAGAGACACACATAAAAGGGATACAGATTGGAAAGGAAAAGATAAAATTATTATTGGCAAAGGACCCTAAAGACTACCAGCAAAGTGTTAGAGCTGATAAACAATTTTAGCAACGTAGCAGAATGCAAAATAAACACAAAAATCCATAGCCTGCCTATATGCTAACAACAAACATGCTGAGGATGAAATGAAGGAATCATCCCCATTCACAATTGCCTAAAAAAGTAAAAACTATCTTGGAATAAACTTAAACAAGGAAGTTAAGGATCTCTACAATGAAAACTTTAAAACACTCAAGGGAGAAATTACAGAGAACTAGGAAATGGAAAGACATCTCATGTTCTTGCATTACAAGAATCAATATTGTGAAAATGTCAATCATACCAAAAGAAATCTACACATTTAATGCAATCCCTGTGAAAATTCCAATGGCATTCTTCATAGAAATAGAAAAATAGTCCTAAAATTCATTTGGAAGCACCAAAAACCTTGAATATCCAAAATAGTTTTTTTTTGTTTTTGTTTTTGTTTTTCGAAGTAGGGTCTCACTCTAGGCCAGGCTGACCTGGAATTCACTATGGAGTCTCAGGGTGGCCTCGAACTCACAGTGATCCTCCTACCTCTGCCTCCTGAGTGCTGGGATTAAAGGTGTGTGCCACCATGCCTGGCCAAAATAATTTTTGAGCAACAAAAATAAGGCTGGCAATATCACTATGCCTAATTTTAAGCTATATTACAGAGCCATAGTAACAAATACAGTATGGTACAGCCACAAAAACAGAAACACAGATCAATGGAACAGAATAGAGGACCCAGATGTAAGTCCAGGAAGCTATTTCCATCTGATTTTGGAGAAAAGACAGCCTCTTTAACAAATGCTGCTTGGAAGCCAAGTATGGTGGCACATGCCTTTAATCTCAGCAGAGGGAGGCAGAAGTAGTAGGATCACTGTGAATTCAAGGCCAGTCTGTGAATACTTAGTGAATTCCAAGTCAGCCTGGGCTAGAGTGACTCCCTACCTTGAAAAAAAAAAAAGTCTAGCAAGTGGTGCTGGGAAAACTGGATATCTATATGTAGAAGGATGAAAATAGATCCTTATCTCTCTCCATGCACAAGAATCAAGTCCAAATGGATCAAAGACCTTAATACCAGTCCTGAAACTCTGAAATTGCTAGAGGAAAAGTAGGATAAACCCTTTAACATATTGGCATAGGCAATGACTTTTTGAATATAACTCTAGTTGCTCAGGAAAGAAACCACTAACCAATCCCTGGAACCTCATGAAATTACAAAACTTTTGTACAGCAAAGGACACTGTGAATATAGCAAAGAGGAAACCTACAGAATTGGAGAAAATCTTTGCCAGCTATACATCTGACAGTGGACTAATATCCAGGATATACAAAAAAACTAAAAAAAAAAAACAACCCCTAAATAATAAGAAATCAAACAACCCAATTAAAAAATGGGCCAGGGAACTAAATAGAGAGTTCTCAAAGGAATAAATACAGATGGCATATAAAAATGTTCTAAAACCTTAGTCATCAGGGAAACGCAAACTAACACAGCTTTGAAATTCCATCTCACTCCTGTAAGAATGGCTACCATCATGAAAACAGATGACAATAAATGGTGACGAGGATGTGGACAAAGAGGAACCCTTCTACACTGTTGGTAGGAATGTAAACCGGTACAGCCATTGTGGAAATCAGTGTAGAGGTTCTAAAACAGCTAAAAATAGATTCACCATATGACCCAGCTATGCTATTCTTAGGCATATACCCTAAAAATTCATCTCATTACCTTGAGGTACTTGCACATCCATATTTATTGCCATTCTATTCACAATAGCTAGGAAATGGAACCAGCCTAGATGGCCCTCAACTCATAAATGGGTAATGAAGATGTGGTACATTTATACAATGGAGTTCGATTCAGCAGTAAAGAAAATTGAAATTATAAAATTTGCAGGGAAATGGCTGGATCTGGAAAGGATTATACAAAGTGAGGTAATCCAGGCTCAGAAAGCCAAATGCAACATGTTCTCTCTCATATGTGGATCCTAGATACAAATGTTTAGATTTGTATGTTGACATAAAAAGCAGTAGCAAGGCTGGGCGTGGTAGCGCACGCCTTTAATCCCAGCACTGGGAGGCAGAGGTAGGAGGATCGCTGTGAGTTCGAGGCCACCCTGAGACTCCATAGTGAATTCCAGGTCAGCCTGGGCTAGAGTGAGACCCTACCTCGAAAAACAAAACAAAACAAAACAAAAAAAAAAAAAAAGAAAAACAAAACAAAACAAACAAACAAACAAAAAAGCAGTAGCAGAGGCCAGTAAGCTAGAAAAGAGCTTATAAGGGAAGAAGGAGAGAGGAGAACTTAAAGGGATGGTAATGTATATATGTAAGTAAATGAACAGATTACTGGTGGAGGAATGGCCTAAGTGAAATCAGGGGAAGAGACTGAGTAAAGAAAGGGTGAGGGAAGGGTTAATCAAAATTTAAGATGGTATGAATAAGTCACATGGAAACCTACTTTTTTTGGACAATGGTGCAAACAGAAGCCATAAATTGTTACTAGCAAATTTGAGTGCCAGAGATAGAATACCTTCCAGTGAGTTGTTGGCCAGTGAGGTCCCTGATGCCCCCAAAACATTACAGGTTATAACCAAGGCTCTTGGTTTCCCATCAGGAATAGACCCTTACTAGACCCTAGTGCTGAAGATTCCACATGCTTGGGTTGCAAGGTCACTGAACAATTCTACTAGAGCTGAGCTGAAAACCTCCTTTTTGTGGACCAGCTAAGAGAAATCTGTAAAAAGCTTCACTATATACAGCCCTATGGGAGAGAGAAGTCAGCAGTGGAGATGAACAACACTGGACACTGCAAGCCTTAAGATTGGCCAGCCAGGCCAAATGAACCCACTGGTGCAGTGGCATGTCTATTATAGGGGAAACCAACTGCTCACTAATTGGACTGGAGGCCCACTCCATGGGAGGCAATATATGCCTGGTACTGAAAAACCTATTATGTGGGCGGTCATGAGCCCTAAGGTTGTAATGCCTGCTGGTGTCTGACTAAATGCATATATTATGCTCACCAAACTGCACAGTAAGCACTTCTCTTAATGTCCATACTCATATGTTAACACTACTCTCACTTTTGGATTAGAGAACTTCTCTTTTCAGATGGCGGAGACCTCTAGGATAACTCAAAAGGCACCATAGTGCTGAGAAGAAGTAACAGAGGAGTGCTCAGCAGTGGGACATCTCTATCACACCCTCCAAGGCTCAGGGTCATTGTGGAAGAGGTGGCTGAAAGAATGTATGAGCCAAAGGAAGGGTAGGACTGCTTACAACGTGCTCCCTCCAGACACAAAATGGCCTGGATATCCATAACCTCACAGAGCCTGGTACTACCTACACAGGACCTTCATAATAGGAGGAAACGATGATGACATCAAGATAAAAGAGAGACTGATTGAGTGTGGGAGAGGATATGATGAAAAGTGGATTTGTGAGGGGAAAGTAGAGAAGGAGGGATTACCATGGTTTATTGTCTATAATTTATGGAAGTTATGAATTAAAAAATTATTTTTTTAATAAAAGGTAACTGAGGCAAGTATGGGAGCAAATGGGACTAGAAATTATTGGAAATGTATGAGACAAAGAAGCGCTCCAGGTCTGTAATTGCATGGTCTTAGAAGGCTCAGGATTTGAGTTGATTCTTAAGGCAAAAAGATGGAAATCTGTGTTCTGTGTCAAAGATAGCTGGCCACGCACTGTGGGGCACACCTTTAATCCCAGCACTTGGGAGGAAGAGGTGAGAGAATTGCTGTGAGTTCAAAGCCACCCTGAAACTACATAGTGAATTCCAGGTCAGCCTGGGTTAGAATGAGACTCTGCCTGGAAAAACCAAAATAAAAAAAGAAAAGAAAAAAGAAAGAAAAAAAAGAAAGATAGATAGATAGAAAGAAGGAATGAAGTAAATAAAGCCAGCAAGCAAGCTATGATGTAGGACTGGAGGGAGAAATAAGATAAGAATGAGAGAGGCGGGGGGAAGTGAAAGACCATTAATTGAGAACCAAAAGAATTTCAAGAAAAACTAGAATAGATGTGGTCAAAATTTTTTGTCCTTCATCCCATCAAAAAATGAAGTCTTCTCTTGCCTTGAATCCAAGCTGGTCTCGGGATATCTATTGGTAATAGAAAGTTGAAGTGGTATGGAAGCCAAAATGTATGTGGGCCCTAAAATTCCTTAGCCTTCACTCCATTCGGATGTTGCCTGCATTCACAGTCATATTACACTCCTGAAGGAGAAGAAATAATGTGGAAGATAACCCACGTTCCCCATGACTGCCAGCACTCATACCACCCATCGGGTCACAGGCCTTTCAGTCCTAGTGACTGTCCTGTCCACACTGAGTTAATTCATCAGGAAAGCTGGTTTCAGCACTACAGATGGGATGAGTTGTTGTGTACAGTAGAAAACTGATGTGAAATCAGTGTAGGGAAGGATCAATGAAGGAAGGACAATGGATTTGGAGGTAACCAATGTCTTCATCTCAGGAGTGGAAACATCTGGCCATGAAATCTGGCCATGTTTCCCATTTCCAGGTGAGTTATCAAGGTTAATAATGACTTGAAGTATGTATTTGTAAGTAATGATCAAGTTCAGGTTCATGGCTCACTAAGAAATCTAGTCATTTGGTTTTAGCATGCCTAAGTTCAGGTAGTGTAAGATGGCCAGGCTGAGGGCACACCCAGTCTTCATGGTAACTGCATGTTTTCATTGTAAATTCATCATTTCCATCGTATTTTTTTCAAATGGTCCCTTCTTATCAAACTTTAGCTTTACAACTTGATATTTTGCTTATGATTTGAATTAAGAAGTTTTTTTCTGCTTGGTTGAGTAAAATATTTGAAAAACTTCAACTATGAAAAAGTGGATGAACATGAAGTGAAAATTGTCCACGGTTCTACTTATGACCCCTACCCCAGTAAGCCAGAATTAAAGGTTTGGCTTATCTACAGACACACAAGGTGATGCAAGTGTGCGAGGTCTCACATTTGCACAAGGTGGCACACATGTCTGGAGTTTTATTTCAGTGTCTGGAGGCCCTGGCACACCAATTCTTTCTCGCTTTTCCTCTCTCTCATAAAAAAAAAAATTACAAAAAAGGTTTGGCTTATATAAACATATCTACACATATGTACTCACCATCAATTCACCTATCAGGTTTAGTCTTCCCTCAGGTAAAAGCTAGATAATCACCTTGCCTACAATTTCAGCCATCATCCCTTTTTCTCTAAAGTTTGTAAGTATATTTAAAAGACAATCACAAACCAGTAAAAACAAATGCATTTTTATCCATTACACTTAAAACCCAAGAGTAAGTGTCACTACATTTCCAAGTGTAGTGATTTAATCTAAGAAGAACAAGTTCCCCTTCAGATGTCACCTCTTCCCCCAGGCCATTAATTGTGGCTGTCAGCGCTGCTGCTGCAAGCCAGCTTTGCATGGCCCACTTCTGAGTTAAACTGTTTAACCAACTTCTCTACTTGAATTGTCTTTTTTAAATGCCTAGAAGTTCATTCTGAATGCATGCCTGCTCACATAAGAAACTCTTCTTTTCTTAATATGAGCTTGAATATGTGCCATAAAAGCAACTGTAGACCTCTAGAACCAAGACGGGTTTTTTTGTGTTTTTGTTTTATTAATTGTAGATTTAAGTGTTTAGAGTTCAAAGACCTGTAAGCCTGTTATAGAGGAACAGCTGAAACCATGATCCTAACCCAGGTGACCATCTTATCCCAGCATCTACCCAAAATTCCCAAGAAAATCCTCAGCCAGGAACTACAGATGGAGATGTTCTTTTGGGGGTAGAAAGGGGGTTGAGACAAGGTCTTAGCCCAGGCCGACCTCAAACAATCCAGAAGTTTTCAATGCCTATGTAACTAAAGGTGACCTTGAACTCCTGATTCCCCTGCCGCCATTTACCAAGTGCTCTGATTATAGGTGTACACCACCATGCCCAGCTTGAGGTTATAGGTAAGCCTTGTTTGCTGAGAAGCAACATTTCTACTTAGTGAAATCATTAAGTACACACTACGGGCAGGGGTCAAGAACCAAAGTTGGCACTGGAACAGAGAGACACAGCAAAGGAAATAGCTTAAACTCATTTCAGATATTATTGCTTCGTTGTATATAAAAACTGCGTCTTTAACTGGGCGTGGTGCCGCACACCTTTAATCCCAGCACTCGGGAGGCAGAGGTAGGAGGATTGATGTGAGTTTATGGCCACCCTGAGAGTACAGATGAATTCTAGGTCAGCCTGAGCTAGAGTGAGACCCTACCTCAAAAAAAAAAAAAAAAACCATCATTGACCAAAGAGTACTCTTGAGAGACCAGTGTGCACCAATACTTACGCTCTTGCTAGCTCCATTGATATTTGTTCCAAAGAGCATCCCTTTGTCTCAGGTATAAACACAACCACGAAAACCAGGGCGGCCACACTCATGGCTGTGTACAGGAAGCACACCCACGGCAGGCCAATAAGATCTACAAGGGGCAAAAGAAAGCTGTGAGACATAGGTTTCGTGTTGCCTTCATCCCACATGTGAACACCACTTCTTCAAGCACATAGAGAGCCACGTGTATTTCCACACTTGCCAGTCGTGTCTGTGAAAGTAGAAGCAACTCACAAATTAAAAACACAGCCAAGGGCTGGAGAGATGGCTTAGTGGTTAAAGCACTTGCTTGAAAGCTGGAAAGAAGTGATCGCAGTGCTCAGTACTGCAATATCTCTATCACACCTTCCAAGGCTCAGGGTCTAATGTGGAAGAGGTGGCGGAAAGAATGTAAGAGCCAAAGGAAGGGTAGGACTCCTTACAACGTGCTCCCTCCAGACACAAAATGGCCTGGATATCCATGACCTCACAGTGCCTGACACTACCCTGCATAAGACCATCATAGTAGGAGGAAATGATCATAACATCAAAATAAAAGAGAGACTGATTGAGATAGGGAGGGGATATGATGGAGAATGGAGTTTCAAAGGGGAAAGTGGGGAGAGGGAGGGTATTACCATGGGATATTTTTTATAATCATGGAAATTGTTAATAAAAATTTGAAAAAAGAAAAAAAACATGGCTAGTTGTGGATGTTCTGTTTTCACAAATGCCACTCCAGCTTTCTTAGGTGAAGTTCACAGTGGTTTTATTACAAGCATGATTTAAACTCAGAGCCATTTTCTTGGTGGGCATGTCTTTCTTTTGCAACAAAGTATTGTAAATATATCCTTATTGACATAAAAAGCATGTGGGGGCTAGAGAGATTGCTCAGTGGTTAAAGCACTTGCCTGCAAAGCCTAAGGGCCCAGATTCAATTTCCTAGTACCCATGGTAAGCCAGATTCACAAAGTGGTACATGTGTCTGGAGTTTGTTTGCAGTGGCTAGAGACCTTGGTGTGCCCACTGTCTCTCTCATAAATAAATAAGTAAAAAAAAATTATGGGGGGGGGGTAATTGGTGCACCAGGGCCTCCAGCCACTGCAGTCAATCTCCAGATGCATGTGTTACCTTGTACGCATGTGCGACCTTGCACGCTTTAGTCACCTTATGTGTCTGGCTTACATAGGGCCTGGAGAGTCTAAATGGGTCCTTAGGTTTAAGTGCCCTAACTGCTAAGCCATCTCTCCAGCCCAAAAAGTAAAATATTTTTAGAAAGCATGTGGAAGCCAAGCATAGTGACACACACCTTTAGTCCCAGCACTTGGGAGGCAAGTAGGAGGTAGGAGGATCGCCATGAGTTCAAGGCCAGCCTGAGACTACATAGGGAATTCCAGGTCAGCCTAGGCTAGAGTCAGACCCTAACTCAAAAAACCAAGAAAGAAAAGCATGAGTTTATTGCAAAAGCAAAACCTGGGCTGGAGAGAGGGCTCAGTGGTTAAAGGGGCTTGTTTGCAATGCCTGAATGGCCCAGGTCCAATTCTCCAGTACCTGTGCTCATAAAGCCAGATGTACTAAGTGGCACATGTGTCTGGAATTTATTTACAGTGGCAGGAAGCCCTGGTGTGCCCATCCTCACTCTCTCTGTCTGCCTCTTTCTCTCTCAAATAAATAAAATATTTTAAAAAATTTAAAATATAAGAAATGTTTAAAACCCAAAACCTTAAACAATACAGAAGTAAAGAATGCCTAAGGCAAATTTTCTCTTCTTAGTCTCCACCAAGTCTCTCTAGGGAATTACTGCTTTAGCCATCAGATTCTGGTTGGTGGACATTTGTAATGATGTATTTCTACGAATGGATTTTCCGGAGATAAGATCATCCTTTACTCTGATTTGAATGAATTGTTTTATGTTGGCAATATTCCATCTTTTCAAAAATATTTATTCATTTATTTATTTGTACAAAGAGAGAGAGAGAGAGAGAGAGAATGAGAATATGGGTGTGCCAGGGCCTCCAGCCACTATAAATGAACTCCAGATACATGCACCACCTTGCACATCTGGCTTTACATGAATACTGGGGAATTGAACCCCCAGCTGTTAGGTTTTGCAGGCAAGTGCCTTAACCACCGGACCCCCTTTACAGCCCATATTTTATCAATTTTAATATCCAGCAGTGTGTTTGTAATGCTTCTGAATCCAGAGGAAAAAAGCAATCGTGGGTCTTATAAAAGCACCAACTTCCTAAGATGTGTCAACAAGACACGAGCACCCCACGATTTTGATGAATTTCATCTTCCAGACTGCTTATCCTCTTGACAACTTCTGGCCAAAGATACCAAGTCCTTGTCTAGTCCCTAGCCAAGTTCCAGGTGCATTCACCAAGGAGGAGGATGGCCCTTGAAACCGTATGCACCCGTCACTGGCATTTTGGCAGCCTCTGGTCAGCTACAGCAACTCCAATGTGACAGGGACAGTTAGAAAGTAACTGGCTCTTTTTTCACACATGCTCAGACCAACTGCAGTCAAGATTTGCAAAGACTTACCAGCTGCAGCCACAAATCACACCTGCTCAGGAGGAACACTAACTGAGGGTTGTATACCTAGGCCAATTGTTTTTTTTTACATAGTAATTTTTTATTGAGAGCTTTAATATGTGAACATATTGCAAATCTGTCATAGCCATTGGTTGATACTCATACATCTCCTCTTCCCTGGCCCCATTCCACTGACTGCCCTTCTCGGTGGGGTTACTGGTATTCACTGTGGGGTCATGAATATAGCAGTCATAATGTGTAGCCTAGGCTGGCTTTGAAGTCCTGATTCTCCTGCCTCTACCTCTTCAGCAATTTCCTACCAGCGTGTACTGCACTATGGAGGGCTCTAAAGCATGGGGACCACCTCTCAGTGAGTTGTGTAGTGAAGTGAGGAGAAGCATGAGGAAAAACAGGCCCTGCAGTTCTTTGGAGTCTGTTTTTGCTGCTGCTGGCATAGGGCTTTGCGTGGTGGGTTGCTTAATAAAGCGTCTCATTAAATTCGCTTCTATTTCTGCTTGTTTTTTTTTGTATTGTGTGTGAGTGGTATGGTTTGTGATGTGTAGCGTGTGCACATGTATGTACAGATGTGTGTACCCATGTGCAGAGGCCAGAGGAAAACATTAGATATCCTCTTAGCATTCATCCTTGTATTATGCCTTTACTTAGCTGTGGCCTCTCCCTCAGCCTGCAGCTATTGCCCATCAGCAAACCCCAGCAACTCTTCAGTCCCCGTGGACTGGGGGTGCGCATGCTCATGGCAAGAGCCAGCTTTTCCCTTGAGTTCTGGAGAGTCCAGTTTGGTGGTCTCGGGCCCAAGAGGCCTTCAGGTTTAAGCGGCAAGTGCTTTCAATGGTTGCAGCGTCTCCCCGGCCCTGTTCAAGCAAGTTGGGTAACAGGGGGCTCACCAATTCACAGAGTAGCTCACTACCGAGTGAGACAGCTTGCTCCATTAAGAAGTCCTTCCTTCCTTAGATCCCCCAACCTGCCTGTCAGAACACTAGCTTTGCCCTCTGCATAGCACACATTGGATCAGATCTCCTCAACCCTTCCTCATGACAGACACTCAAATACTTACTAACACCTTCACCCTTTCTCAGAGTTATGGGTCCAAATTAAACACCTTAAGCTGGGCATGGTGGTGCACGCCTTTAATCCCAGCACTCGGGAGGCAGAGACAGGAGGATCACAGTGAGTTCGAGGCCACCCTAAGACTACATAGTGAATTCCAGGCCGGCCTGAGCCAGAGTGACACCCTACCTCCAAAAACCACAAAAAGAAAAAAAATTAAACACCTCGAACTCTCCCATCATTCTTTTCTTTATTGTATTTTACTATGAGAGAGTGAGAGACAGAGAATTAGCATGCCATTAATTCTAGCCACTCCAGACGCGTGTACCACCTTGTGCGCATGACTGACCTTGTGCTTGCCTCACCTTTGTGTGTCTGGCTTATGTAGGATCTGGAGAGTCAAACCTAGATTCTTAGGCTTTGCAGGCAAGTGCCTTAGCCACTAAGCCATCCCGCTAGCCCCCATCATTCTTGATAGAACACAAATGTCATGCTCTTGACATCTAAGTCACCCTTGTTTGATAAATACACCATGACTTTTTTTAAACACTACAGTCATTTATTTATTCATTTGAGTGAGAAAGAGAGAGGGAGAGAGAGAGAAAATGGTCGCACCAGGGTCTCCAGCCACTGCTAACGAAGTCCAGACGCATGTGTTACCTCTGCATCTGTCTTATGTGGGTCCTCGAGAATTGAACTTGGGTCCTTTGGCTTTTCAGCACCTTAACCACTAAGCAGTCTCTCCAGCCCTTGGTTGTGTTTTTGAGACAGGGCCTTGCTATGGAGTCCAGGATGGCCTCACACTCACCCTTGGTCATTCCATCTCAGCTTCCCAGAGCACTGGGTGTACAGTGTGCTCTCCGACTTTCAGCTACACTGAAAATTTTAAACTGCTTCTCAAAATATTTTACTCAGAACTGGAAAGCAATGCAGCTCTGAAAAGCCCCAATGCACAGTGTTTGGCTCTCTGGAACATTATGCTTTTAGTGATAGCAATGACATTTCACTAACTTGTTGGTATCCAAGGGCTTGTTGTCATGTGAAACCTCAATCTTTAAGTTTCTCTAAACCATGTTTAGAAAATTCATTCTTGAAAATATATTAAGATCTTCAAGCATTCCAATCAAAGGTAAACTAAAGTCATTAGAGCTTTCTAGGTTTTTTTTTTTTTTAATTGGGAACTGGAAAGATGGCTTGGTGGTTAAAAGCAGTTGCTTGCAAAACCTGATGGTCCAGGGTACAACTCCCCAGTACCCACATAAAGACAGATGCAGAACATGTTCCTGAGTTCCTTTGCAGTAGCCAGAGGCCCTGGCATGCCCATACACACACATACACAGATATACAAACACATACACAATACTCTCTCTCCCTCTCTGTTCCTCCTTTCCTTCCCTTTCTGTCTCCCTGTCCCTCTCTGCCTCTCTCCCCCTCTCCTTCTTTCCCTCCCTCCCTCTCTCTCTTTCTCTGCTTGCCAATGAGTAATCAATAAAAAGATATAAAAAAATTTGATCTGACTTGGCATTTTGCCTATAATTCCAGTTGAGCATAGAAACCAAGGCAGGAAGATTACATTGAATTCATAGCATGTCTGGGCTACAGTGTGACACCCCGTCTCAAAAACAAACAAACAAACAAAAAACAAGACATTAACCAAGAAAAAAACAAAAAAACTGGACTTTTCCCCCTAGCACTACCCTGCATTAGCTCATCAAGTATATCCCTCCCAAAAGATTTGGGTCATCTCTTTTCATTCCTTATCATTTTCATGCTTTCATTTTCTTTTTAGGTAGGGCCTCACTCTAGCCCAGGCTGATCTGGAATTTACTCTGTAATCCCAGGATGGCCCTGAACTCACAGTGATCCACCTACCTCTCTGCCTCCTGAGTGCTGGGATTAGAGGCATGCGCCTCCACACCTGACTGCTTTTATATTTTTTTCTCCACACCAAATTGCAGATGAAGTGTGTTTGTGTATAAGGTGAGGGGTACATGCTGTATAATCAGTATAATTGGAGTAGAAGTATGGCCAATGCTACTAATTAAATTCTTTTGCTTCTTTCCAGCTTGGGCTGCTTAAAAAAAAATCTAGGACATAAGCATTTAAAAAAATTATATATAAACTCAAGCCACACTTAATTAACAACTTCAAAAGATAATTCCAAAAATGATATACTAAATATATGCACATATGGGTATATGTATATACACAGTACATGCATAGCATGTATAGCACATTTTTTGAGTAAGCATCTATTTAAGAAAATAATACACACATAAACACAACACGAATGAAGAAGGTGGGTATTTGTTTTGTAGAATTTTCTATAGTCTATAATCTTTTATTTTATTTTATTTTATTGGTTTTTTGAGGTAGGATTTCACTCTAGCCCAGGATGACCTGGAATTGGCCACAAACTCACTGTGATCCTCCCACCTCTGCTCCAAGTGCTGGGATTAAAAGCATGCACCAACTCATGCAGCCTATAGTCTGCTTTTGTTTGTAGGCATGTTGTATGACCTGTTGTATGACATGTTGCACATTTGTAGGGTGTATGTGTAATTAAAATAAAACCCAACTTATTGGTCAATTTTGGAGGTTGCTATTGAACCACCATATTATGTTGAAAAGTTAAACAGAAAGTTTCAAGTGCTTATCTTCCCTTTCTTATATGAGCCCCACTTCAGGGAAGCCAACTGGTTGGGAGGAAGAAATTCCTCTTTAGAGAAATTCTCCAGATTAAAAAAAAAAAATCAAAAGGGGTTTGATTGCTTAGCAGTTAGAGGTACTTGCTTGCAAGGACTGATGGCCCGGGGTTGGTTTCCTAGTACACATGTAAAGCCAGGTGCACAAGAGTGGCACATGCATCTGGAGTTCATTTGCAGCAGCAGAAGGTCCTGGCATACCCATTCTCTCTATCTGTATTTCTATCTCTCTCTGTCTCAAATAGATATATATGCACACATACACATATGTGCATATGTATGTGTGTGTGTAATAAGCTATATATATATATATGTTGTTTTGTGGTTTTTTTTGAGGTCTCACTGTAGCCAAGTCTGACGTGGAACTCTCTCTGTAGTCCAAGGCTGGCCTCAAACTCATGGTGATCTTCCTACCTCTGTCTCTCAAGTGCTGAGATTAAAGGTATGTGCCACCATACCTGACATATATATATATGTCATATATATGTATATGTATATATTTTAATTTAGACAGAATAAAAGAATGAAATTTGAGAATGTGAGCAACGATCTTCAAAGGAGGCCAACATGGCCCCAGGGGAAACAACCAGAACCTGGCATTCCTACTGATGCTGGCAGGACACATCGTGTCTACCTGCCAAGGTATCTACTAACAAACCCAAAAATCAGACCTCCCCAAGCCTCTATATAGATCCAAACAGGATTCTGCAGGGGACACAAAGGGCAGAAGGAAAGGCAACATGAATATAATCAACAGAAGCCAAACTCAGCAAAATCTCTCTTCAAGTTCCTCGCTAAAAATATAAAGTGGGCTGAGGATCCAGTAGAGTAAAATGGAGGCAACGCCTACACGTTATGAGACATATCAGTCAGTTATAATTATGTATTTGGACATGATTCAACTAGAGAATAAAAGCATTATAAGGTTCCTGGTAAAATGTGAATAGAGTGAATAGTTGATACAAAGGAAGAATATTCATATATTGTGGCTTTTTAAAAAATATCTTATGTTTTTAGAGATCCATGTTAAAATTTACCAAAGGCATAATATGTACATATATTTATGTATATGTATATATATACACACACACATATATACATACAAACAGCTCAAAATTATTGGTAGAGAGTAGAATAGATAGGGTTACATATGAATTAAGCAGAACTGCTTAGGTTGAACAATTGGTATATCAGGTTCATTGACATTTTTTCTACTTCTGAGTGTGTTTGAAAATCTCCACAATAAAATGGTAGTGTGTTTTCCCTACCATTTGTCCTAAAGGACAAAAGACATTAAAGGAAAATGGTTCTTACCAGTTATAGTCAAAAATGTCAGTGAGATGAGGAGATTGATGCCCCAGTTCATGCTTGAAGTCAGGGCCATGGCTCGACCTCTAATCCCACCAGGGAAGATCTCGCTGAGCACCAGCCAGGGCACTAGAGGAAAGGGAAGAGTGATGGGGACAGCAGAATTAATGAAGACCCTTCGGCTCTGAGGAGCAGCATACTGATCGCTCTCTGTTCCAGACATATTCGGCAAGCCAGCCCTGAAAAGGACACACGCCCTCCTCATCACCCAAGGGCAGGAGGTGTCAGGAGGATCACTGGGAGAGTTGATGGTGGCCCCACAAAGTTGGGGAGAGGAGCATAAAGTTCTTGGTTGCCTGGGCCAACCAAGAGCAAGCTTTGGACACCTGCCTCTTACCGCGCAGGAGATTGAGGGTCAGATGGAGGTTGTAACTGCTCTGAAATGGTGTCCTTTCCCATAAGCGCCTTTCTCCTTGGCTTTGGAGAATTCTGAAGTTCTAGCCAATGAGTGAATAGGAAATAGAGCTAGAAGCATGGAAAGATATGTGCCGTCTCCCTTTGTTCCACTTAGGCTTCATGGCCTCGGGGAACTGGGCAGAGAAGTCGTAAATTGAATAATGCTGCCAGATTTGATTGCTATGCCAGACTAGACATCCGAATTTCTGAAAGCAGACCCTTCTTGGCACCAAACTGATTAGAGGACTTTTTATTACATGAGAGTGACAAGTAACATTATGCTTGATTGGATTAGGAAGGGCAGAAGAGAGTAAATTATCTTGTATTATGCTCAAACTCAGTTTGCCTAATATAATAGCAACAGGTTCTGACCATGGGCTGACTTTATAAACAGTTCTACAGTTTTTCATGTGATCTTTGTTAACTCCAACAAAGGAGGAGCTATTATAGTTCCTCATTCTCTTTGATACCAACTATCTATTCCCTCCTACTCACTTTTTTATTATCACACAAATAATACCCAATAGCTCCCATCTTTAAAAAACTTCTCAGGCTGGAGGGATGGCTTAGCGGTTAAGGCATTTGCCTGCAAAGCCAAAGGACCCAGGTTCAATTCCCCAGGACCCACGTTAGCCAGATGCACAGGGGGGCACACGTGTCTAGAGTTCATTTGCAGTGGCTGGAGGCCCTGGTGCACCCATTCATTCTCTCTCCCCATCTTTCTCTGTCAAATAAATAAATAAATAAAAATAAAATATTAAAAAAAATTCTCACTGGTTCCATGTTCATAGAAGAAGAGACTGAGGCTTTGAGGAATTAGCTTTCCAAGGTGACTGTGATGGTTTGAATGTAAACTGTCCCCCATAGACTGATGTGTTTAAACCCTTAATCCCCAGTTTACTGGTACTGTTTGGGAAGGTTATGGAAACTTCGCGAGGTAGAGCCTCGCCTCATGCTTGCGTGTCACTAGGGCGTGTCCCTGCTTGCTCTCGCTTGCTTCCTCCCTGTTCCTGTGAGGATGTGATGCCGGCTGTTTGCCCCTGCCATGCTTTCCCCACCATGACTGATTTCCACTCAAAACTGTAAGCTGGAAATAAACCTCTTTCCTTCCATAAGCTGCTATGGGACAGGTATGTTGTCCTCTCAACAAGAAAGTAACTGGTATAGAGCTCCTGGGTGACAGAGGTAGCATTAAACCCTCCCTGTGAGTTTTTGGACCTCATGCTTTGGCTTACATGGGTCCTGGGAAATCGAATGGAGGTCCTTTGGCTTTGCAGGCAAACGCCTTAACTGCTAAGCCACCTCTCCAGCCCAGACCTCATGCTTTGAGTCACTATAATATCTTGGTAGTGTTACAGTAAATATTTCTTGAAATGAAAAAAAAAAGTTAATGAAAAAATATGCTGGACTGGCGAGATGGCTTAGTGGTTAAGGCCCTTGCCTTTGAAGCCTAAAGACCCAGGTTCAATTCCCCAATACCCATGTAAGTCAGATGTACAAGGTGGTGCATACATCTGGAGTTTGTTTACAGTGGCTGAAGGCCCTGGAACACCCATTCTCTATTTCTCTCTCTCTGTCTTTCTCTCGCTCTCAAATAAATAAATAATAATAAATAAAAATGAAAGTGAAAATTAAAAAAAAGGAGAAAAGGGCTTGAGGGATGGCACAGCAGTTAAAGGTGCTTGTTTGCAAAGCCTAATGGCCTAGGGTTTTATTCCCTAGAACCCACATAAAGCCAGAAAATGGCACATGCATCTGGAGTTCATTCTCAGTGGCAAGAGGCTCTGGTTTGCCCATTCTCTCTCTTTCTCTCTGCTTGAAAATAAACGTTAAAAAATTTAAAAAATAAAGTAAAAATATAGATGAAATTGTAGGAAAGAACTGCATTTTTTTTCTTGTTTATCTCTTCCAAATGAATCTATATTAAGTTGCCTTGAAGATCTGGAAGATAATTTCATGATTATCATTGATCTAATTAAGACAGAATTAAAAATATTCTCCTATCCACCATTCTCTTACCTTTCTTCTCCCTCCTCTCCCTGCCCTCCAAATTTTCACTAGGTTCTTGAGAATTACATTCCTGGTGCCATCACTTTCCTTTTCTCTTCCTCTTTCCCACTCTCCCTTCCCATACTATCCCTCCCTGTTTCTCTCTCGCTCTCTTTTTCTGTAGAGTCCCACTCTAACCCAGGCTAACCAGAATTCACTATGTAGTCTCAGGGTAGCCTCGAACTCACGGTGATCTTCCTACCTCTGCCTCCTGAGTGCTGGGATTAAAGGTGTGCTCCACCACGCCTGGCTTTTTTTTTTTTTTTTAAGGTTTTTCAAGGAAGGGTCTCACTCTAGTCCAGGCTGACGTGGATTCACTATGTAGTCTCAGGGTGGCCTCAAACTCATGGCGATCCTCCTACCTCTGCTTCCCTAGTGCTGGGATTAAAGGCGCGCACCACACCTAGCTTTTTTTTTTTTTTTTTTTTTGAGGTAGGATTTCCTCTATCCCAGGCTGACCTAGAATTCACTATGTAGTCTAAGGCTGTCCTCAAACTAACAGAGATCCTCTTACCTTTGCTTTCTGGGTGTGTACCACTACGACCAAGAGAGACAGAGAAAGAGAGCGAGAGAGATGAAGAGAATGGATGTACCAGGGCCACCAGCTCCTGCATATGAACTCCAGGCACATGTGCCACTTTGTGCATCTGGCTTTATGTGGGCACTGTGGTATCAAACTCTGGTCATTAGGCAAGCACCTTAACTGCTCAGCTATCTCTCCAGCCCCACTTGGTTATATTTTTGAGATACAGTATTGCTATGTAGCTCAGGCTGGCCTCTAACTCAAGTTCCTCCTGGCTAAGCCTCCTGAGATCATAGGCATATGCCAATATGTTGGGCTTAAATCCAACCTTTTAAGGCCAAATAATCTTTGCCGGATTTCCCCTCCTCCACCCCCATATCACTTCTTGCTTTGGTTCTTTAGCCTGGGCTAGGTAGAATTGAGTGTCCCTAAGGACTGTGGTTTAGGCATAAGGAAGAGGAGGGGGAGGGAATACCTTTTCATTTTCTCTCTATACAGGAGTTGACTCAGATTCTCATCATAGAACTGCCAGCTCTATCTTAACAGTTATTCAAGTTTTTCTTCCCCCTTCCGCCTGTCATCATTATGACCTTTTGAAATGACTTGCTGGCATTGGGGAGAATTACTGGTGAGTTTATTGGTACCATGCTGGCCTCAGGAGAAACAGATGATCCTGTTGCAAATGGCCAACTAGAAGACAGGATGGTTGTACAAGGCATTGTTATACGCACCAAATCTGAATTGCCAGGGTCCTGCCTAGAAAACCTGAAGATTCCCCAGAAAGTGTGTTCTGGACATTCATTCAACACTGCACTTGAACCAAGGCCTGGGGCAATGTACCTAGTCTGAGTAATGAACTGAAGATCGAAAACTAAACTTCCCTGAGCCAGCGTCCTGACAGCAACTTGTCAGTCAGGCTCGGTACCTGACAGTTCCTGCAGGGAGCAAGAGCGAACGCCATTACAAGATGGCGCTGGCTTCCTGTCTGTATTGAGGTAAATAACTCCATATTAGGCAGTGCCTTGGTGCCAACCGTGTTCAAGGTATGCGCATGCGCTTGACGCAACCTGTCCCGAGCCTATCCCGTGGCGCCTGGTGGTGGCAAGCTGGTAGCAACCAATCAGTGGGCACCTCGTTGCACTCCCCGCTATAAAAGTAGCTGCACATTCCGCCTCGCGCCCCTCGCCATCAACCCTCCTGTTAACCAAGAGCTCTCAATAAAAGTGTGATCAAGAAGGATCCTCGTCTTGTGGTCGTTCTTCCCTGCGGGTCAGGGGGCTCGCCGCAGTTCCGAAAATAAACGTACCATCCCCCAAAGCTTTACTTCTTTTTCGATCTAATGGGAAGAATTCAAGAACTGATGTCTTGGCTGATATAGCATTGATAGATTAATGTTGTAGCAATTGGCAAATGAATGCTTTCACTATCACAACATGGAGCCTGTCAAAAGTAAGAGAATATAAAGTAAAGAGAATATTCTCTTAATACTGACTTCAGAACTGCAAAGTCTCAGGTTTCCAGATCCAGGGAAAGTGCAATAAAAATCTGAATGTGGCATTTGTGGCAAGAAAAATATTTTTATGGCAGACTTAGGAACAAGTCAGTGCAAGAATCTCATAGGTCGTGATGTTCTTCAGAAAGATGCTGTGTGTGCCCAAAGCAGAGGGAAATGGAAATAGAAACAGACGAGCTCAGCTTCAGTTCGTGAGGAAAGAGCATAGAGGAATGAACCACCACCGCAGGGGGACTCAGCGCGGTGATCTTTGTAATAACAGGAGGAATTTGGCTTGAAGTCACTGATTTGTTTTCATCCCCCAGTAAATCAGCCCATATTCTCCCCAGTGCAAGTGAATCTACTGCTCCATGGAAGGGTTCTCTTTCGCTGCCACCAGGGAGAAGCAGTGGCTTTGGCTGCGAATCCTCTTCAGTCCCTACCCAAACAATAGGCAGCAGAGAACCCACTGTCCCGTTTTCTTCCGGCTCACTCCTGACAGTGAACTTGAACAGTGTGAGTGGCCACTGCAGCTCAGCACACCCGAAAATATTCCTCTTTGACTCCTACTATTGCACTTGCAGCTCCCTCATTCCAGGACCTCCTCAGCAACTTTGTGCGCCCCTAAATGCCACAGTCCGCACGCCACTAAGGTCAGCTCTATGCTGTAATGATTGTGAAATGTGGCTCCTATTTCACGTGACATTAAATCACCAGCCGCACCCCTCCCCCCAGCAGAACTTGCCGAATCCAGATGAAGTCAACAGACTTAGTGTTTATGGCTACAAGAAGCCATGAAGGACAAATATATCAGCGTCGCTTGTGAGCACACAGAATTGGATTAGTAGGGTTACTCAGTAGAAATCACAGGCCTGCCCCATGTAAGTCACCCGCCTATTTCCTACCTCTTACTTATTTCTGGCCACTGCCCCAGTGTTTCCCAACCCCCCTACAGAAACTGTCACTGAACCCCCTACGCTTTTAGATTTAAATCCTACAGCTCTCCAGGCACATTTTCCATTTGGCTTGAGCTCTTCCTGAGCCACCTGGCATGCGAACCCAGAGTTGGAAAAACTCATCGAGGTCTTGAGACTCTTGGCAGAGGACTCCTAGCAACTCTGGAGGAGGGAGTTCTGCACTCGGGCTGCACAGTGTTCAACAGTTTGATTTGCCAAGGAAGCCAGGACCGATACTTGGTAGGAGTGAATCCAAGACCTGTGGGGTTTTATTGCCTCTACAGACCACCTGGCCCTCTTTCTGCTAAAGGGTGCTTGTAACGTGAATGTGAAGCCGGAATGTGTCATCTCTTCCAACCAGATGTTTAAATTCCTAGCTGTCTAAGTTCTAACACTGGAAAAATATGTTCTTTTAAAACAGACTCTCGGGACAGATGGCTCAGCAGTTAAAGGTGTTTGCTTTTAAAGCCTGATGGCCCAAGTTCGATTCCCTAGTACTCACATAGAGCCAGATGCACAAAGTGGCATATGTGTCAGGAGTTTCTTTGCAGTGGAGGCCTTCTCCATCCATTTCTCTCCCTTTCTTTTTCTCTCTCTCATAAATAAATAAATAAATAAATTTTAAAAACAGACTCCACATAGGCCACCAACTCCAACATTAGCAAGGATGGGAAAGTCTTTAGTCCTTTTTCTACTTTGCAGTCTCATTCCTGTCAGTTGTACCACTGGAGGCCTTTTGTAAAAAAAAAAAAAAGTTGTATTCATGAATATCACCTTGAACTACGTAGATTACTAACTAAGAAAGCGGTAAAGTATCCAGTCACCATTTTTCTCACCGTAATGATTCCTAGTCAAAATTGACTGAAATGATTTTCAAGAAAGTATTTTTAAAAACATTAACACCTTTAATATTTTACAAGCAGAGAGGGACAGAGAGGAGAGAGAGAATAGGCATGCCAGGGCATCTAGCCACTGCAAATGAACTCCAGATGCATGTGCCACTTTGTGCATGTGGCTTTACGTGGGTACTGGGGAATCTAACCCAGCTCCTTAGGGCTTACAGGCAAGGGCCATAACTGCTGAGTTACCTCCCTAGCCCTCAAGAAAGTATTTTAGGGCTGAAGAGATGGCTTAGCAGTTAGGGCACTTGCCCGCAAACCCTAAGGAACCACATTCAACTCTCCAAGTTCCATGTAAGCCAGATGCACAAGGTGGCACAAACTCACAAGATGGGACATGCGTACAAGATGGCACACACGTCTCGAGTTCAATTTCAGTGGCTGGAGGCCTTATCATGCCATTTCTCTCTCTCTCTCTCTCTCTCCCTCGTATATAAAAATGGGCCAGTCTCTTGGGCTTGCCAAAAAAAAAAAAAAGAGAGAGAGAGAGAAAGAGAGAGAGAGAAAAGAAAAGAAGACAAAGTATTTTAAAGGGCTGGGGAAATGGCTCAGCCATTAAAAGCACTTGCCTGGAAGTCCAGGGGCCTGAGTTCAATGCCAGTACCCACATAAAAGCCAGTTGCAAAGTGACATGCAGGCCAAAAGCTCATGGGCCAGCTAGATGGGCACACATGAAGTAGCAAAACAAAACAAAACACAAATAAAACAAAGTACTTCTGGAGAAATTGGGCTAAATGGAATAACTGTCAATTTTAAAAAGAAAGAAAGAAAGAAAGTTAAAAGTAGATCCCTCTTGCAATTGGGTATCAAAAGGGGACAGGAAAGAATTAGTTGAGTGGGCCTCAACCTTTCTTGCTTGTGCAACTAGAAAATAATTTGAAAAACTTTTAAGAATTTCTTTGACTTCTAATCTTTTTTTTTTCATCATAAATTTAAATAACAGCAAAAGATAGAGACTGAAAAGTTGGCTCATTGAGTAAAAGTGCTTACTGAGTGACCACTGAAGGCCCAAGAGGCCTAAATCTGACCTTCAGCATTCATGTAAATGCTGGTCACCGTCACACACCTGTGATCCTAGTCCTGCAGGGCTGAGGGGGAGAGACAGGAAAATCACTAGGGCTTGCTAGTCAGTCAGTCTGATGGAGAAACTGGCAGCTCTAGGTTGAGTGAGAGACGACTTCTTAAGGAAGCAATGTGGAACAGCAGGAGGGGAAGACACCTGATGCTCTCCCTGACCTATACCTGCATTGCAGGGGCCCATACATCTGCACACATTGCTGCAGTCAGGTTCACATTGCTGCTAGAAATCACCCAACCAAGAGCAGATTGTGGGGACAAAAAAAAAGAGGTTTGTTTTGGTTTACAAGGCTGGAGGGGGAAGCTCCACGATGGCAGGGAAAATGATAGCATGAGCAGAGGGCGGACATCACCCCCTGGCCAACATCAGGTGGACAATAGCAACAGGAGAGTGTGCCAAACACTAGCAAGGGGAAACTGGCTATAACACCCATAACCCCACCCCCAACAATACACTCCCTCCAGGAGGCATTAATTTCCAAATCTCCATTAGCTGGGAACCTAGCATTCAGAACACCTAAGTTTATGGGGGACACCTGAATCAAACTACCATATTCCACCCCTGGCTCCCATAAACTGATATCCATATATGATGTAAAATGCAATGCATTCATCCAACTTTAAAAGTCCCCCATAGTTTTTATCAATGATATTCATACATCCCCATAGTACAAGATCTTTTAACTGAGCCATAATACCAAAATAAATAAATAAACCAAAAAACCATAATGGAAGAATAAATATTCACGCTGCAAAAGATGGCATTGGGCATAGCAAAGAAATATTCAAGCAATACAAGATTTAAACAGGGCAAACACCAAACTCTGTAGCTCCAAGTCCAATAACTCTAGCCAGTGACAAGTCTCTAAGTCCGATAATTCTAACCAGCAACAAGTCTCAGCTAGGTTACTCAGAGTCCTGGACAACTTCATCCAGGGCTGGCAGCTCTCCTTGGCAGCCATCTTGTGGTTGCAGCACCTCTACTGGGTCTCCACTGCAATCCATGGTTCATCCTCATGGCCCCATGGGGTCTCCACGCATGCATCCAGCAAACCTGCTTCATACTGCCCATGGCCATTTCCAAAACACAAGACTGTGTTGCAAACTCAATGACCCTCTCTTTCCTGCATTTCTTATACTCCACAATACCAGGTGGGGTGCCAATTTGTTAATCTAGGGGGGAATAAAGCAAACTTTGAAGAACAGGACACTCCTTGAGTACTCAGGCCCCTTCAAAAGAGTCTACATTCTTCCTGTTGCCCCAGTGCAGGTCAGCTGGCCCAATCTCAAAGGTTGTAATCTCTCAATTGCAGCTGAACGGGCAGCAGTTTCAGACTAAACATTTCTTTCTGTGCCATATCCCTCTGCTCACACCAGTCCATTTCTACACAAAGCAACCCTGCACAAGTTCTCAGGACACAGGCATAACAGCAAGCTTCTCACACAAACTGCTAGCCCAAGTCCAGGCAAAGCTCTTTCTCACCCTCATAAGCCAAACCTCACAGTCCATAGTTCTTACTGCATTCAGGCCTTTCAACTCTGACCAGAATAGCCCATCAAGCTGTACTTACACACTGCAAAGCATCTCTTAGGCCAAGGTTTCAAATCCCTCCACATTCTTCTTGAAAATCAGCTCCAAAAGGCCCAAGCCACACAGTCAGGTATCTAGCAGCAAGCCCACTCCTCAGTACCACATTGTTGTTGCAGTCAGGTTTGAATTGCTAGTAGAAATCACCCAACCAAGAGCAGCTTGTGGGGGAAAAGAAAAGGTTTATTTTGGCTTACAGACTGAAGGGGAAGCTCCATGATGGCAGGGAAAACGATGGCATGAGCAGCCAGTGGACATCACCCCCTGGCCAACATCAGGTGGACAACAGGAACAGGAGAGTGTGCCAAACACTGGCAAGGGGAAACTGGCTAAAACACCCATAAGCCCGCCCCCAACAGTACACTGCCTCTAGGAGGTGTTCATTTTACATTAGTACTATTTTCTCTAAGAGCTTCTAAGATGTTCTGTGAATTTATTAACAGTATAATTTTTACAAAGTGAATTTATTACAAATCTCTAAAATAAGATGGATGGCAAGATATTTCTTTATTATGTATGCGTGGATGGTCAGTTCTTTCTAGAGCAATATATTACCTTGCCATTTTTGTTTTTGTTTGTGTGTTTGTTTTTGGTTTTTCGAGGTGGGGTCTCACTCTAGCCCAGGCTGACTTGGAATTCACTATGGAGTCTCAGGGTGGCCTCGAACTCAAGGCGATCCTCCTACCTCTGCCTCCCGAGTGCTGGGATTAAAGGCATGCACCACCATGCCCGGCACCTTGCCATTTTTTGAAACAGATGAAATTCATTGTTTTTAAGAATAAATAAAAGAGACGGTAAGCTGGAGGAATTCAGTGACAACAATGTCACTTCGTTCTCTGAATTAACAGCAGACGTTATTTATGATGACAAATCAGCTGATCATTTGATTAGGTCATCCTTTGTTTTCTTATGAAAACAAATCACCGGAAATGTCTTGGCTGATGAAAGGACAATTATCTAGCCATTTGAATAATTTCTCACACTTCCATTAATTCGTGCTTCCAAATGTCTTTCTGATTAGTGTTCTTAGGTTTTTATAACCTCATGTACACCATAATATGATTCCTAATGGGTAATAACTGAGCTTTCTTTCACATGGGAGAATGGATATAATTGGGGAAAAGAAAAAAAGTATTATTATTTATTGAGACAGGGTCTCATGTAACATGTAGTCCAGGCTGCCCTTGAACTTGCTATATTGCCAAGGAAGACCTTGAATTCCCATGACCCTCCTGCCTCCACTTCCCAAATGCTGGGATTACAGGTCTGTGCCACCACACCTGGCTTGGAAAGGAGAAATTATGAATGTGTGTGTATGTGTGTGTGTATGAGTGTACATGCATGTGTGCATGCATGTTCATGTGTGAAGTGTTAAATATAAAGTTTGGGGCTGGGGGGATGGCTCAGTGGTTAAAGGTGCTTTAACCTTTACATGTGTGTGAGTGTATGCATATGTGTGCATGAGCATGCATGCGTGTGTATATGCATGTTCATGTGTGTGATGTGCATGTATGTGGAGGCACATTTGTGTGGTGTGAGTGCACATGCATGTGGAGGCTCATGTTGGATAGTTTCCTCAATTGCTTTCCACCCTGTTTTTTGGGAAAAGTTTCTAATTAGCAATAATTGCACCTCAGATAAACTTCAATGGCTACGATACTGCCACTGTGACAAGCCCCACCCTGTTTTGAGGTGGGGGTCTCTCATTGAACCCGGATGTCAGTGTCACTGATTGAGCTAGACTATGTCTATGGGGCCTAGCAGATCTTTCAGTCTCTGCCTCCCCAGCATGGGGATTACAGGTCACAGCACTGCACACAGCTTGTGGGGATCTAAACTCAGGTCCCCACGGCCCCCATGCTTTAGCAGCAAGCACTTTACTGAAATTTAAGAATTATACTTTAAACTTGAAGCTTTGGGAAACTGATTTCTTTTGAGGTATTTCTTAAAGGAAGACTCTTTGGAAAGTATAGTGCTTATTCCCTGGTTGGAAGAACACTGAACTGGAGTTCAAAATGCAAAGCATCAAAGGAAAGTCTGGCAAGAAGTTCCTCTCTTCTAGTTTGAACTTGAGCGGCACAGCTTTAGATGTCATATTTTATGCAGAACATTTTACATTGTTCTTTTTCGTTGTTGATGCTCCTATCAGGAAAGTATTATAGTTCTTGCAGTTGCAAACATTCTTGGAAGAGTTCTTGATGTGTTCTGGTAAACAACTAAGTACCAAGTGAATGATTATGTCTATTAAGGGCTGGAGAAATGGCTCAGTGGTGTGGTCAGTTAAGGGTATTTGCTTGCAAGGCCTGAAGGTCTAGGTCCAGTTCCTCAGTACCCACAGAACGCCAGATTCACAGACTGGCACCTTCACCTGCAGTGGTAGAAGCACTTAGTGTGCTCCTTCTCACTCCCCCTTGCAAATAAATAATAAATAAAAATATTCAAAATAGGGCTGGAGGGATGGCTTAGTGGTTAAGGTGTTTGCCTGCAAAGCCAAAGGACCCAGGTTCAATTCCCCAGGACCCACGTTAGCCAGATGCACAAGGGGGTGCAAACATCTGGAGTTTGTTTGCAGTGGCTGGAGGCCCTGGTGTGCTCTCTCTCTCTCTCTGTTAAATAAATAAATAAACAAATAAAAATAATTTAAAGTATTTAAAATAAATACATAAAATAACGTTGAAACCTTAATCTATTTCTTTAATATCTGCATGACCGGTGCTTATCATTTTCAAACACTATAATGGGCATACCAGATAGAATGTTCAACACCTCACTTATGTGGACAGATGTTGCTGACAAAATTGATGGTGCTATTTCTCTATGTGGTAACTTCTACCCAGGCTGCAAACAAAGGGCTTGCCTGTGCAGCCTAAGGACCCTGGTTCAAGGCTCAATTCCCCAGGACCCACGTTAGCCAGATGCACAAGGGGGCGCATTTGGAGTTCATTTGCAGTGGCTGGAAGCCTTGGTGTGCCCATTCTCTCTCTCTCTCTCTCTCCTGCCTTCTCTCTGTCTGTCACTCTCAAATAAATAAAAATAAACAAACAAATAAAAAATATTAAAAAAAAAGAGTCAATGAGCTCTTGAAAAAAAATACAGCATTAAAGTCTTTGGTTCTAGGTACTGCTTTTGCATCTTCCAACTCTAAAGAGGAACAAGAGCTTCTTTTCAGCGTTCCTCTGTGCCAGAATGTAAAGTTAGTGTAGAACAATGAAGATCCTATTTTATATACCTTACTTTAAAAAAGTATGTATTTATTTATGCATGTGTGTGTGCATGCATGCACACGTGTGTGCATATAGACTCATCAGGGCCTCTTACACCACTGTTTGAGTCTGGCTTATGTGGGTGACTTGGGAATTGAACCTGGGATGGCAGGCTTTGTAAGCAAGGGCTGTCTTTCCAGCCCCCACTTTGCATTATTTTAATGACAGTACAACCAGTGGACCAAATAGCTCACCACTTTACAGAATGAAAAAACCAGAGGCAAAGTAGAGCACATGCCTGTCATCCTAATGCACCTACAGTAAGGGGAGCAGAGTCAGGAGAACCCCAGAGCTTACACGCCAGCTAGTCTGGTCTACCCTGCGGCAAACAAAAATGAGCTTGACTTGGTGTCACACAGGAGGAAGGAGAGGACCAACACACCCCACGGTCGTTCTCTGATCTCCACATATGTGTGATGGCACATGTGCACACGCACACACAAATACACAATAATAATATCTTCAACATCACTAGTTGGTAAAAGGGAAGTAGAGATTGTGTGGGTATTGATCATATCGGAAACTTAATGTTCCAAAGAGAAAGGGTATTTTAAATCTCGCACAGTGGGTTGTATTTAAATTTTTATTTTATTTTAAAGATTTTATTTATTTATTTATTTACTTATTTATTTATTTATTTAAGACAGAGAGAGTGGGCACGCCAGGGCCTCCAACCTCTGCAAACAAACTCCAAATGCATGCGCCGCCTTGTGCATCTGGCTTACGTGGAACCTAGAGAATCAAACCTGGATCCTTAGGCTTTGCAGGCAAATACCTTAACTGCTAAGACATCTCTCCAGCCCTAAAATTTCAAATTTTAGCCAGGTGTGGTGGTGCACGCCTTTAACCCCAGCACTCGGGAGGCAGAGGTAGGAGGATCACCACGAGTTCAAGGCCGCCCTGACGCTACATAGTGAATTCCAGATCAGCCTGAGCTAGAGTGAGACCTTACCTTGAAAAACCAAAAAAAAAAAAAAAAAAAAAAAAAATTCAAATTTTAAAAACCACCTGCAAGGGAATATGATTGCATAATACCTATGTCTGATGATAAAACTCTCCTGCTTAAAAATCCTAATTTACATGATATTTTATTTGTATTTATTTATTTGAGAGAGGCAATTAGGCAGATAGAGAGGGAATGGATGCACCAGGACCTCCAGCCACTGCATATAAACTCCAGATGCATATACCACCTTATGCATCTGGCTTATGTGGGTTCTGGGGAATTGAACCTGGGTCTTTAGGCTTTACAGGCAAGCGAAGGCAGGCAAATGATCTTAACCACTAAGCCACCTTTCTAGCCTGCAATATGTCTTTTTTAAAAAGCATTTATTTTATTTTACTTTATTTTATTTTAGAGAGAGAGAGAGAGAGAGAGAGAGAGAGAGAGAGAGAGAATGGGAACACCAGGGACTTCAGCCACTGCAAATGAACTCCAGACACATGTGCCACCTTATGCATCTGGCTTACATGGGTCCTGGGGAATCGAACTTGGGTCCTTTGGCTTTGCAGGCAAGTGTCTTAACAGCTAAGCCAACTCTCCAGCCCCAATATGTCTTTTTAAATAAATATTTTTATCTATTTGTGAGAGAACATGGGTGCCCTGGAGCCTCTTGCCACTGCAAACAAACTCTGAACACATGTGCCACATTGTGCATCTAGCTTTACACGGGAACTGGGGAATCAAACCCCAGGCATCATTAAGTGTCAGAGATGGTTCTGCATCATCAATTGAGTAATTTCATTGAAACAGAATTTTTTGGCCAAATATACACGGAGCTCCATGTAAACCATATTCCTCTCTTGTCCTCTGGATGTTGACTTGGCTTCTTACCAGAGTAAACCTGGGTATATTCACTGACTAACATCTTCCTCAGTTGTAGAAACTGAGAAAAGGGGGTATAGCTCAGTGATAGAGCACTTGACTGCAGAAACTGAGAATCTGAATTAGGTGTGCCAACTTAGGCGGGTTAAGATTTGCTTGTTTCTCACTTGGAAACACAACTTTTACCTTTGACCAACACATCATGACTTTCTTTTTTTTTTAATTTTTTCTTTCTTTTTTATTTATTTTATTTTATTTGCAAGCAGAGTGAGATAGAGAGGAGATAGAGAGAGAGAGAACGGGCATGCCACAGCCTCCAGCCACTGCAAATGAACTCCAGATGCATGTGCCCCTTGTGCATCTGGCTTACATGGGTCCTGGGGAATCAAATCTGGATCCTTTGTCTTTGCAGACAAATGCCTTAACCACTAAGCCATTTCTCTAGCCCCACACATCATGACTTTCTATAAAAACTGCCTGGATTCCTAGAAAGCCCTCTTGACCACAGGTGAGCCAGGATGGAACCATACTTCCCAAAGAGACAAGTACATTTATTTGATTTTTTAAAATTTGCATATGCATGTATGTATATGTGTGTGTATGTATATGTGTATGAGTGAGCGCATGCTGTGGCATGCGTACATATGGAAGTCGGTCAGAGGACTACCTTGAGGTGTTCTCTCCTACCATGTTTGGGAGGAGATCTCTTTTGTTGCTTTGCTACTGTGAATGCCAGTCTAGCTGGCCTACAACTTTTGGGATTCTCCTACCTGTATCTCCCATTGTCATAAAGGCACATCGGGTTTACAGATGCATGGGCCACTTTCTGTCCAGCATCTGGGTGCTGGGGCTTAAACTTGGGCTGACAGGCTTATGAAGCAAGGGTCTTTAACTGCTAAGCCATATCCCCAGTCCCCACACATCCATTTTTATTGCATTAATCCCACTGAAATATAGAGGTTGATTGCATCATAAATCAATACAAACCCATGGGATCTTTCCTGTGTGTCTCCAGGTAGCTTGACAAAATTCCTGCTGGGGCCAGAGCTGGCACTGTCTGCACCATTCCTGTCATGGCTAGACCATGGCCAGATCTTTGCTAACATCCACCACTGGGTATACAACGCACACCAGCTATTAAGCTAAAGACAATTTTAGGAACTGCTTCATTTAACTGTGTGATTATACAGGGTGGTAGGCACCACATTTTCTAGCTAAGGAAACTGAAGATTTAAGAAATGAATTAATGGGCTGGAGAGCTGGCTTAGCAGTTAAGTGATTGCCTGTGAAGCCTAAGGACCTCGGTTCCAGGCTTGATTTCCCAGGACCCACGTAAGCCAGATGTACAAGGTGGCATGTGTGTCTGGAGTTCGTTTGCAGTGGCTGGTGGCCCTGGCATGCCCATTCTCTCTCTTTCTCTCTCTCTCTCTCTCTCTCTCTCTCTCTCTCTCTCTCACTCTCTCCCTCTTTCTTACTCTGTTGCTCTCAAATAAATAAATAAATAAATAAATAAATAAATAAATTATTCACCCAAAGTTCTACATTGGATCTGGAATTGAGATCGGGCAATTCTAGGCAAAAACGTCATCCACATTCTAGTACAAAGTTCCACCGGCTCAACAGGCTTCTCTGATGTTCTCCTAACCTTCAAGCTCATGTTCTCATCCAGGTCCCTTGACCTTCCATTACCCTTGCTGCTTATAACTCCCTGCTTCCAAATTCACCCTGCCTTCTTCACATTCAACTTTCCCCAAGTGTCAGCCTCCACCCTGTCTGAAATAACTCTCCTCCAGAGATGCTTTTTCTCTTCTCCTTTATTTTTTCTCTATCTCTCTTACCTCCACCTACACTTTAGTATTCTCTTTACTGAATTTATATTATCAGTGCCCATTTTCTTGCTTGTCTGTTTCCTTCACCATATCTATGAAGGCAAGGTGAGGATCTCTCCAGCACCTGGTCCCATGATATGCACACTGTGGGTGAGCCAGATATACCTGCTGGACGAGTGGGTGATGGATGTCCACTGTCTCCCACTGCATTCTCTTCCTGATCACTCTAACATGCTCACTTCCGCTACATTTGTCCTCAGAGTTAGTAGAAGAGATGGGAGACATTGTCTAGTGTCCCTTGCGTTCCTCAGGGTCATGTTCCCACTTCAATATGTGAATCAAAGATAGCTGAAGGAGGGCTGGAGCGATGGCTTAGCGGTTAAGGTGCTTGCCTGCAAAGTCAAAGGACCCAGGTTCGATTCCCCAGGACCCACATAAGCCAGATACACAAGGGGGCTCATGTGACTGGAGTTTGTTTGCAGTGGCAAGAGGCCCTAGCATGCTGATTCATTCTCCCTCTCTCCCCCTCTCAAATAAATAAATAATTTTTTAAAGGATAGCTGAAGGATGCTGGCCATGGCCTCATTACCTATCCTAATATATGCCCTTGGGAAAAATTCCTTCCATCTGCTCCTGATGAAAAAAATGCCAGTTCTGAGATGAAAGAGCCAGGCTAATTGATTACTTTAAGAAATTTTGAATTAAAAAAGCCCTGTGTAAAGGACAGCTACACACATTCTTCTGAATGACAGTGGGTACTTTAAAGAGGACTGTTTTTCTACACAAAGATTACCTCAAATGAACTCATGAGGTAATCACAGTAAGTCTTGGATTTGGCTCATCTTTAGTTGTAGAGTACGAGAAAAAGAGAAACCACAGTGTCATGAATCTGTGATTTTATGCTACGAAATGCTCAGTTACTAAAAGGAGCTAAAATGATGATGACCACTTCAAATATACACTGGAAAGTCAGATTCTGATTTGGGACATATGTTAAAGAAAGGATGAAGCATGAATAACAATATTTAATAAACAGCTCTAATACAGGCAGTGGACTGTGCGCCCTGATTTCACTTGATGGGAGATACTTCTATTAGTCACAGAGAAATTGAGGGCAGGGCCTCATCACTCTGGTATGCTATGAACCCATCAACAAGCTGGTGAAGCCAATGGACTCATTCCTAGAATGATATTTTCAATGTATAAAATGAAATACATAAGATGACTTGAGGGCAGGGCAGATTGCTCAGTGGTTAAAGGAACTACCTACAAAGGCTGCTGGCCCAGGTTCAATTCCCCAGCACCCACATAAAGCCAGATGTGCAAAGTGATATATGTGTCTGGAGTTCATTTGCAACAGGAAGCCCTGGCCCACCCATACTCACTCTCTTTCTTTCTCTGTCAAATAAACAAATAAAATATTTTTTAAAAAAATAAGTATGTCCCCTCCTCCTAAACCCTAGATTCTGTGGCAACCTTGTTATGTTTCAGTCAGGGAACTAGAGGACCAGAAGGTAAAAAGATGTAGGGCATCACACTTCCACCTAAGAATAGAAGCACTTTCCTGGCAGAAGAGAGCCATGTTGTGTTCGAATGTAATTAAAGAATGTTGTTCTAAGCCAGCCCATGCTTAAGAAGCTTTAGTAAGGATGGCTTAATGTTCCTTTCCATGTAGCTTTAGAACAGTGAGTACTTTCTGTTTACCCCTCTGCTTACACAAAGCATTTGTTTGCATCACAAGTGAGGAATTCTCAAAATGACATATCTGAACAATAATCACATCAGGTTCATAAATTTACACAGTGCAGTCAAAATCTGGCATGGAAAGCTTGCTCCTAATAAAAATAGTCTTTAAGCTGCACCTGATTCTTATGGTTTATGTCAAATCCTTAGAATATGAATTTGGGGATTGGAATGGAATTCCTAAGGCATAATTTCTTTAGAAAAGGAGACTGACTTAGCAAAATAAAGGGCAAATAATTAGATGTTCCTGAAACCCACACCTCCAAGTCACAGTGGGAGCATGACCCAGTTTCACATGTGACTCTCAAGACAGTTCTTGAAACTGCCATTAGGAATTGGACAACCACAAGATGAGTTGTCCCTTTTTCACACCCAAATCGCCTTCCCTTCTACTATTCTTCATCTCAGTAGCCCTGTTTTTGGTCTCATAAGGTCTCCGACAGACTCACTCCTTCACGCTGTGGCAAAAAGCAAAAGTGTCTGGGAAAACCCAGGACGACTTTCAGAACTCTGTGTCCAAATAGCTATTTATGACTTAACAAAGACATGCCCTAGATGCCTCTCGCTTGCTGGATCTGAGCGCCACGGTCTCCCCTCTTTCTTTCCTTACACACAAAAACCCAAAGAGTATTTGGAAATCAGGTCCAAGTGATGGACTGCTCCGCAGAACCCCTCATGAAGGAGCCTGGCAGCGTCAGGACTTTCATTGGCAGTCTGGAATTTCTAGTTTCCTGGGTCCTTTGCCTGTCCCTGGCAGATGTCTGACACAAGGAGAGACAACACACCTTCTAAGATCCTTTCTGGTCTGCATCATGTTTTAAACCTTTTCCTTTCCTCCTTTGCAGACATAACCCTACATGGTTGTTACAACAGATTTATATAGTGCTCACATAAAAAGACAGAAAGGGATGGGAGAGATGGGTCTGCAGTTAAGATGCTTGCCTGCAAAGCCTGACAACTCAGGTTTGATTCCCCAGTACCTACATAAAGCCAGATGCATGAAACAGAGTTTGTTTGCAGGCTCTGGAGGCCCTGGTACTCCCATTCTCTGGTCTGTCTCTCTTCTATTTTTCTCTATTTTCTATTATTTATCTGCAGATAAATAAATAAATAATATATTGTTTAAAAAAGACGGAGGGCTGGCGAAATGGTTGAGAAGTTAGATGTGCTTCCTGTGCAAGTTTCAGGGCCTGAGACTATCCAAGTCCAAATCCCCAGATCCTACGTAAGGCCACACACTCCTGTAACCCCAGTTCTTCAGGGAAGCAGAGACCTGAACTAATGATGACATGAATCAGTAACATAGAAACCTACCTCTTTGCTAGATAACTAAAAGATATTAACTCTTTTAAAAAAGAGTGTAAAACAAGAGTAAGTGAGTAAGAGAGAGAATAGTTTGGGTAGACTACGCCTGCAGGGGTGAGGAAAGATTTACCCTAAAACCATAGGCTGTTGCTGGTAATTCTCAGTGCCAGTCAGTGCCAGCCAGTGCCACATTGGGCTGTTGGTCACTGAGGTCCATGGCGTCCCCAAAACAATGCACTCCATTGCCAAAGCACTTAGTATCCACCAGATCTAACACAGATCTAACAGATCAGGACACTGAGAGACTAAGCTGGAACTAAGCTGGAAACCGGCTCCCTGCTGGCTATCTGTCAAAATGCTGAAAAGCACTATGTGAGCTTCTGGGGCAGGGAAGTCACCAACAGCTTGAACAATCAGTGCATCCTGCAGGCTACAAAATCAACTGGCCAGGCAAGACATGCACACCAGTGCAATAGTGGCACACAGTTTATAGGGGTAACCAACTGCTTTCTGATTGGATATGAGGCCCACTCAGTGGGACAGGATTCACACCTGGTACTGAGAACCAAGTCAGAAGCCTATGGCTTGGAAGGTCATAGACCCTAGAGGGAAGCTTCCACTGTGCTTGGGCTAAAAGGAGAGGTTATGCCCATTAAAAAGTCTTCCATGGCTGGGCATGGCAGTGCACATCTTTAAGCCCAGCACTCGGCAGGCAGAGAGGTAGGGGGAGATCCATGAGTTCGAGGCCACCCTGAGATTACATAGTGAATTCCAGGTCAGCCTGGGCTAGAGTGAGACCTTACCTTGGGAAAAAAACAAAAAACAAAAGGCCTTCAAAAGTCTATGCTGATCCCCTTTGATCCATGCTTCTCTCATTCTTGGCTAGAGAATCTGCTTTCTACAGATGACAGTGAGTACTAGAGAGACCCAAGCTCCAGGAGTATGAAAAGGAAAGAAGGCTGACTGCTTAGCACGTGATGAGTCATCTCTGTCATACCTACCAGGGCCCAGGAAGCATTGCACAGGAAACCCTAGAACCTCCTTTGGGGAGGTGGTGGTATATACTGAGGAGACACAAAACTCATCAAAGCAGAAAACTAGAGGCTTCTTCTCAGAGCTCAACACTAAAGGAGACTTAAACACACACCCCAAGGCTTGGGCAACAATGTGGAAGCGGGAGTGGAAAGAATTTAAGAGCCACAGTATGGGAAAGTGTACTCTGGGGCACTGTCCTCCCCACAGGGACTGGCTAGTCTATTCAGAACCCCACCGTGGACACTGCGAAGCCAGTGAGGAGGGTCCTCACTGGAATGGAGGTTGGAGAGAGGGGTCACAAGAGGATGACCGAGTGAGTGCAAGACCAATTCACAATGTGTTCATATACTAAAGTGCTCAGTAAAACTTAAAAAAAAATAGAGAAAAGAAATGGCTTGACAGTTACCTGGCCAGTAAGGTAAATGGGATTAGAATTCCGGTTTTGTGATTGTAGTCTTGGGGTCTTTCCATCTCCCAAACTGAGCAGCAATGTACTAGAAGTATTTTTCTTTTTTTTCCCCCTTCCTTCCTTCCTTCCTTCCTTCCTTCCTTCCTTCCTTCCTTCCTTCCTTCCTTTCTTTCTTTCTCTTTCTTTCGCTTTTTTAAGGTAGGGTTTTACTCTAGCTCAGGCTGACCTGAAATTTACTATGTAATCTCAGGGTGGCCTCGAACTCATGGTGATCCTCCTACCTCTGCCTCCCAAGTGCTGGGATTAAAGGCGTGCGCCACCATGCGCAGCTTTTTTGTTTTTGGTTTTTCGAGGTAGGGTTTCACTCTAGCTCAGGCTGAACTGCTGAAATTTACTATGTAATCTCAGGGTGGCCTCGATCTCACAGCAATCCTCCTACCTCTGCTTCCCGAATGCTGCCACCACGCCTGGCTAGAAATATTTTTCTTTAAGTTGCAACAGGTCCCTATAATTTCTACAAAACCCCTGGAACACGATTTTGAGTATTGAAATAGAATAGTTATGGCGTTGACAGCTCATACCAAGAAAGCCCTCTACAAAACTGAGCAGAGTCATGGACGTCTCAAAGACAGGAAGAACTGGGAGAGTAGAGTGGTGGTTAAGAGGCCACAAGTGCTCTATGCATATTGACTAGAGGGTGGAACAGTGGGAAATAGAGAAGCCCTAATGGGTAAGTTATTGCCTCATTCCACAATGCCTCTCTGTGACCTCTCACTTCCCATGCCATGTGGAGTTTGGTGGACTTCTATGCGAACGGTGGCCCTGCAGCATAACTCTAAAAGACTGCAGTGTCAACACACACAGATGCAAGATGATGAAGGACCTTGAAAAACAGTTTTCCTTTCAGAGATGCGTCATAGAGTGGCAGAGTGTGGAATTAGCCTACAGGGGTCTGGGGGGGGTGGTTAGGCCTCAAATCTATGATCTCATTCTCTTGTCGTTTCTCACTTGTTTGCCATAAAAGGAAAATGTTGGGCAAGATGTTGGGGATTTTCTTTTGTTCCTGAAAGGCATTTGCTTTCTCTGATATGGCACAAAGGAATAGGGGAAGGTGACTGGTGTAGCAGGCTTGAACTGGAGAAGGCAGCCATGTGAGAGAACTACAGCCACACCAGGATGGTGGAAACAGGAAGTAAACACAGAGCCACCTGTGAGGGAAAACCCATGAGCGTTTGCTTGGTCACTGACTGGACTGAGAAAACGCACCAGCCCTGAGTGACTGATGGACACGGGAGACACAGACGTGCAAGCAGACCCTGGTGTGAAAGGCAAAAGAACTCGGGCAGGGTCTTGTGTTTGGCTGACAGAGAAGCAGCAGAGAAGACTCATGGGAGGAGAATGGCGCAGGCTGTCGCGTGAGACCACAGGGCTGGAGAGGAGCGAGAAGCTTCGCCTCCAGGGAGGTAATTAACACTCCCCAGGAAACAAACATGGAAGGATGTATGAGCCAAAGAATAGTGTTTGGTTTTATAGCTAAAGAAACAAAGACCAGAAGATATTTTAAAAACACCTCTGTGAACATGGTAGATTGTGTATATGCATGAAGTTTGTGAATTTAAAACAATGTTTAAAAAATGAAAAAATAAGCCGGGCCTTTAATCCTAGCACTGGGGAGGCAGAGGTAGGAGGATCACCTTGAGCTTGAGGCCACCCTGGACTACATAGTGAATTCCAGGTCAGCCTGAGCTAGAGTGAAACCCTACTTCGAAAAACCAAACATAAATAAATAAATTAATAATAATAATAACAAAATAAAAAATAGGCCGGGCGTGGTGGCTCATGCCTTTAATCCCAGCCTTTTGGGAGGCAGAGGTAGGAGGACTTCCCAGTTCGAAGCCACCCTTGGCTCATAGTGAATCAGGTCAATCTCGAAAAAACAAAACTAACTAAATAAAATAAAAAATAAAATCTCATCCCTTCTTATAGAAACGGATGGGATAGAAGCTTTTCATATGTATTGATAATTAACATAGAGTTTTTTTTTTTAATCTGTCATGATTAAATTCAGAGCTGGGCATGGTGACTCACATCTTTAATCCTAGCACTTAGGAGGCTGAGGTAGGAGGATCACTGTGAGTTCAAGGTCAGCCTGGGACTACAGAGTATGTTTCAGGTCAACCTGAGCCAGAGTGAGATTCTACCTTGAAAAACCAAAAGATTAAATTCAGGACCTTTTCAGCCTTTCTTTTCTTCTTACTGTTAAAGTGACTTGGAATTTATGAAGAGCTTTTAACATAGATTTAAGCAGGGAGCTAATAAAAAGGGAGGTGCTTAGGAAAAGATGGTACACATACAATAATGCAGGACAGGGCTTCTAAAGAGAGTGTCCCTCTTAACCTTTGGAAATATAGTTTTCCACATTCACATTGTGTCTCTCTTACTCCATAGCTTACTATTGTGTTGGCTTTATACAGTGTCTCTGTAGCTAAACTGGTACTATATTTCCCAGAATCCCTTTCTCATGCAGTCCTAAATAAGGATCCTCAGGAAGATAAATCTGAGCTGGGGAGATGGCTCAGCAGTTAAAGGTATTTGCTTGCAAAGCCTGAGGGCTTGGGTTTAATTTCCCAGTACCCACATAGAGCCAGATGCACAAACTAGTACATATATCTAAAGTTAGTTTTCAGGGGCAAGAGGAAGATAAACCTGCATGTGTTTGGAAGGCTAATGTAAAATGTGCCCTGCTTGCTGGTTGGTGCAGGATTTCTTTAAAAGGATCAAGGAGCAGAAAATTTGTCCAGATCTTCTGTAAGAACTTCTCTAGGTCTCAGGTCAGGCACACTGGCTTCTGGAGAAAAGCAGCCATCTTTCTTCAGATGACTGGTAACCTTAGATCTGATGTGGACAGACCCAGGTGTGAGATGTATTTGTTTTCCACAGACTCCAATCTGTTGCAGCAGATTCACTTGATTTTTTCATCCCTGTCTTTTTGTCATTGTTCTCCCTCTCTCTTTCTGGTAGTTCAACCTCATGAAAAGGACATACTCACCTACTACAACAGAACTTCAGAAAAGAGAGACTATATCTTTAGACATGTTTGAAAGACTGTATCTTGCAAAAAAAGAAAAGTCCATTTAATAACTTAGTGAATAGATAATTATACCTTACCCCTAATGCCTCTTCAAGGAAAGGGTTAAACTGAAAATAAATTATTTGTGGCAGTTTGAATGGATGTCCCCCAATAGATTCAGGTGAGTTTTTTTTTTAATTTATTCAATTATTTGAGAGACAGAGAGAGAGAGAGAGAGAAAGGCAGATAGAGATAGAGAGAGAATGGGTGCACTAGGGCCTCCAGTCACTACAAACAAACTCCAGACACAGGTACCACCTTGTGAATCTGGCTTACTTGGGTACTAGGGAATTGAACCTGAGTCCTTAGGCTTTACAGATATCTGCCTTAACTGCTAAGCCATCTCTCTAGCCCCTCAGGTGTTTTACTGAAACTTGGATTTCCAGCCACCTGGCTGTAAGAAGTGTCACTGTGGGGGATCCTGGGGTCTAGCCCTAAAGTGTGTTTGGGGGTGGATCTGATTTCAGCCTAAAGGTATTCAGAGCAGTGTGAGCTGTGTGTGGTTCTGCTGTTTTGCTGCCAGTTTTCAGGTTGCTTGTTGTGCTGGCTGTCGGGAGGTGGCTCTCTGCTCGGATCTGTGAAAAGGGCCTAACATCTTCCACCATCAATGGAGCTTCCCCTGGATCTGGAAGCTGCAAATAAATCCCTTCCTCCCCTAAACTGTGCCTGGTTTGAATGTCCATCCCAGCAACACAGAGCTGACTGTTAACACTACTATAGTCTGAATGTGGTGTCTCCCAAAGACCCAAGGGTTAAAAGCTTGATTCCCAGCCTGTGGCACTTTCAGGAGGGGGTAAATCCTTTAGCAGGTAGGGCCTCTTAGAAGGAAGTGAGGTCACCAGAAGTGTGCCCTTGCAGGAACTATTGGAATCCATACCTCTTCCTCTTTCTCCTTGTTTTCAGGTTCCCACAAGGTGAGCATTTTCCCCTGCCTCACCACTGCCCCAAAGGCATCAAAACCAAGCGACCACTGACTGAAAGCTCTGCAGCTATGAGCCAAGTAAGTCTTTCCTCCCCTTAAGTTGATTTTCTCAGGTATTTTGTCATAGGAATAGAAAGCTAATAGCAAGACTAAAAGAAGACTTCTATGGTGGTTTGAATGTATGTTCCCCCATAGACTCAAGTATTTTAGATTACATTTCCTACTTAAGTTTCCAGCGGCCTGCTGGAAGAGTTGTGTTACTAGGGGTGGATCTTAAGTCCAGCCCTAGGGTGTGTTGACAGCCAGCTTGGGCTCTGGCTGTTGGTATTGGTAGTATTGTTAGTATTGTTTTGTTTTCTCTCTCTGTCTCTCTCTGCTGTGAATGCATGCTGGAATGAGCCAGCTTTTTCCATCATGATGGAACTTCCCTTGGATTATGTAAGCCTGAAATTATCCCTTTCCTCCCACAAGCTACTTCTGGTCAGATGTTTGTCCCAGTAATGGAAAGGTAACTGCAACAACTTCCTATTGTTACCTTGGACAAGGGATTAATGTTAAATTTTAGAAAAGAGATGTTTCGAATTACTCTATTAATTCTCCCAGATTCAATGTATTCATCTATAAAGTTCAATGAATATTATTTCTTCACATGTATGTCATGAAGGTAAGTAAAGCACTGCAAAGTATGTAAAATTGCCTTGCACAGTATTTGACATAATAGCTGTCAATAAATATTGGCTGAATTTATGTGCACTGGTCATTTTCTGTCTTTGTGACAAGTACCAGAGAAAACCAGCCTAAAGGAGAAATGCCATTTTGGTTCTTCGTTTTAGAGGCTTCAGTTCATGGTCAGCTGGATCCATTGCTTCGGGTCTGTGGTGAGGAGAATGTCACTGTGATGGGAGCATGTGGCACAGGAAGCTGCTCACTTCCCTCTAGTTAGGAAGCAGAGAGATGCTGAGTAAGGAACCCGGGGCCAGATGTGACCCCCAGTAACACGCCCCCAGTGACTCACATCCTCCAACTAGGCTGCACCTCCAGAGATTCCTTCCAATCCCCAATACTGCCCTCTAATTATGAATCCATCAATGGACTAATCCTTTGATTAGGCCAGATCGATCATGATCCAATGACTGGATCCATCTAGTTGGGAACCAAGCCTCCAACACATGAGTCTTTTGGAGGATTCATATGTAATTCCTAACACTAAACTTAAAATATATTTTATGGGGGCTGGAGGGATGGCTTAGCAGTTAAGGCACTTGCCTGCAAAGCCAAAGGACCCAGGTTCGATTCCCCAGGACCCACATAAGCCAGATGCACGAGGGGGCGCATGCATCTGGAGTTCATCTGCAGTGGCTGAAGGCCCTGATGCACCCATTCTTTCTCTCTCTCTCTTTCCCTGCCTATTTCTGGATCTCTCTTTCAAGCAAATAAATAAAAATAAAATATTTTAAAATATATATACATATATATATTATGGCTACAGACATCGCTTAGTGGCTAAGGTACTTTTCTGCAAAGCCTAATGACCTGGGTTTAACCTCCCAGTACCCATGTAAAGCCAGAGGCACAAAGTAGCATATGCATCTGGAATTCATTTGCAGCAGCTGGGGGCCCTGGTATGCCCATTCTCTCCCTCCCCCACCTCTCTCCTTAAAAAAATAAAAATAAAAAATAATATATATAATGCATGTTTTTTTAAGAAAAAAAGAGTAGAATATTGTTTATAGTCAACCTCCAGTATTAATTTCCAAAATCAAACTAGGTTTCCTATAAGGGTGAACTCTTGCTAGGATATAGTGAGATGTCAAATGATGTGTTACAGACTGAACAATCTGCCGCATCCTTCAAAGTTATCCAAAAATCTAAAGAGAAGGCCGGGCGTGGTGGTGCACGCCTTTCATCCCAGCACTTGGGAGGCAGAGGTAGGAGGATCACTGTGAGTTCAAGGCCACCCTGAGACTCCATAGTGAATTCCAGGTCAGCCTGAGCTAGAGTGAGATCCTGCCTCAAAAAAAAAAAAAAAACAAAAAAAAAAAACTAAAGACAGAAGGGTGATGTGAGTGAAAAGATTTAACCATGAGTGGGTTGATCCTGAAGTTTAAGGTCAGTGGCTCTCAGATGTGCCAAAGCATAACCTCAATCCACCCGACAGATTATGCTTTCTGTTCTTTCCTTCTATTCCACGAGATTGGGTCAAAAACTGACATAACGCTGGGCATGGTGGTGCACGCCTTTAATCCCAGCACTTGGGAGGCAGAGGTAGGAGGATCACCGTGAGTTCGAGGCCACCCTGAGACTACATAGTTAATTCCAGGTCAGTCTGGACCAAAGTGAACCCCTACCTTGAAAAACCAAAAAAAATAAAAAAATAAAAAAAAAACTGATATAACAAAAATTCTAGTTTTATGATGAGCATAAAGAAAACAAGATTCTGGAAAGGAAAATAAGTAGGTTTATAGCTACATGTAAAGTTTACTAAATGAACAAAACTCATTATACTTGTTCATATAGAAAAGTTTTACAAACAAAATCAAGCTGTTTCTTGGGATAAGTAAACACCCATACCTTGCCCTCTGATAGATTATGAAACATTTCTTGAAATAAAAATATAATGACATAGCCACAATCCCCTGACTGCAACTAGGGTTGCTTCTTCAGAGTGGGGCATTGTGGCAGTTTAGGGTAACTGGGCCTCCAGAAAATAAAAGCAGGGAATGTCCGCCGGCCTGCCCTTGTAGTCTCCACTTTGCTGGAGGTCAGAGAAGGATCTGGTTTCTCTTCATCTCTGGCCTAAAGGAGTTCCCTAGATCTGATTTTCCATAAACAACCTGAGTTCCCTCCTTAGGCAGGAGTTCCCCTTTCCTAGAATTAAGATTCCTGAAAGGATTAAACCTGATCCTGGGATTGTGGTTTGTTAAGCTCTGTCCCTAAAACTTGGCCAATTAGCTCAGGCCCCATTCAGAACCTATAAATGAACCCAATCTGGGTATCTAGGCTGGCTTTACCTCCCTCACCCTGCATTTTCTTTCCTTCTATTAAACTAAAAAAAGGCTCTCTAAACTATATATATATACACACACGTGTGTGTGTGTGTATACATATATATCTCAAATATCTTTCAAGTATCACAGTTGTCACATAAATATCTCACAGTTATACACCCAAGACAACTGAATCGGGGTAATGGTAGAAATTTATTTTCAGGAAGCTCTTCATTATATATTTATCATTTATTAATTCTTAGTAAGCAAGGTCAAGGTTCAGTACCAACCAGAGGCTGATGCCATGATAATATTTACTCTATCTGTCCCTACACAGATTATATGAGGAAATATACCCACTCATGATGACAAAGCATTGCCAGCATTGGGTCACTCATGTTTTAGAACAAAGGAGTCAATCTTGTTACAGCTGATTAGCCCTGAACTACCATGGCTGATTTAGCAAGGCCAAGAGCAGGGTACATCGTATTCCTGCCTTTCTACTGCTCTGGAATTTGAACAAATCAATGATCTAGCAGCTGATGCTTTAGAGGTAGAAGTAAAACTTGAATGACAGTTGGAGCAGGAGAGGGTACATCAGCACGCGCAAGTCTAGTTCTTACTGCATGAAGATTGAGCAGGCCGACCGAGCTGGTTACTGATCAGAAAGGAACCGACAACAGGGGTGAACTACAGATGCTTCAACCACAGGAACAAGGTCTGGCTTGTTCATTACTATTTCCCCAGCATTAGCATGGCCCTTGGTCATTAAAAAACAAGTAAAGCTGGGCACGGTGGTTCACGCCTTTAATCCTAGCACTTGAGAGACAGAGGTAGGAGGATCACAATGAGTTTGAGACCAGCTTGAGTCTACATAGTGAATTCTAGGTCAGCCTGGGCCAGAGTGAGACCCTACCATGAAAAACAAAACAACACAACAAAAAACAAAGACACTCGACACATATCACCTGAATACACAGTTTATGAGTTGTCAGTGAATGGCTAACACAAACACTCATATGCCCTTCCTTCTAGAAACCTGCCCAGCACCTGGTGCCAGAGATCTGTATCACTTAGCATGGCCCTTGGTTACTAAAAAACAAGTCAAGCTGGGCAGGCACGGTGGTTTACGTCTTTAATCCCAGCACTTGAGAGAGAGGTAGGAGGATCACCATGAGTTTGAGGCCAGCTTGAGACTATACAATAAATTCCAGCTCAGCCTGTGCCAGAGTGAGACCCTACCATGAAAAAAGAAAAAAGGCACTGGACACATATCACCTGAATACACAGTTAATGAGTTATCAGTGGGTGGCTAACACAAACGCTTACATGGCCTTCCTTCTAGAAACCTGCCCTGCACCTGGTGCCGGAGACCTATATCCCTTCAGCATAGTCCTTGTCCTTTATTGGTCTGGAGTCTTCAATACTTCTCTTCATTACAGCCAATTTTCTTGCCTTTATTAATCTTTGTAAATAAGTTTCAAACTAACTCTAATAAAGGGAGGATTAAGAAGAAAGGATAGGGCTAGAGAGATGGCTTAGCGGTTAAGGTGTTTGCCTGTGAAGCCTAAGGACGCAGGTTCTATTCCCCTGTACCCATGTAAGCCAGATGCACAGGGTGGCACATGCATCTGGAGTTTGTTTGCAATGTCTAGAGGCCCTGATGCACCCATTCTCTCTCTCTCTCTCCCTGTCTGCTTACAAATGATTAAATAAAACATTTAAAAAGACAGGAGAGCCAGGTGTGGTGGCGCATGCCTTTAATCCCAGCACTTGGGAGGCAGAGGTAGGAGGATCGCCATGAGTTCGAGGTCACCCTGAGACTACATAGTGAATTCCAGGTCAGCCTGCGCTAGAGTGAGACCCTACCTTGAAAAACCAAAAACCAAAAAAAAAAAAAAGACAGGAGAAAGGAAGGTGGGGAAAGAGAGGGAGGAAGGAAGGAGATGAGAGTGGGAGACTGAGGTGTTTAAAAAAAAAAGATACCCTTAATTTTTAAGCATTTTTTTCTAGTGACATGTACGAGAGATCCCTCCCAACCACACTGTAGGAAGGTTTAGGCTTTGGGTGTGAGGCTAAAGGACTGCAGACCTGCAAGAAACAAGCCTTCCTGGCAAAGGTATATCTGAGTGACTGTGCAAGAGGAGTATTTAGACTGTGGTTGGAACAGGCTAAACCTAAACCTTACAGCTTTGTCCCTGAGAGTCATTAGCATTGTGTTAGATGGATGAACTAGACACTCACTCTCCTGTTTAACACATGAGCATGAAGTTCCCTAGCAGGTTACACTAGTAAATAATATTTACCCAATGAAATAATGCAGCTTTTTTTTCCCATTTCATAACTCCATTCTTCCTCATTCCTGAGATGTATCCATTATGGAATCCTTAAGAAAATCGAGGGGCTGGAGAGATGGCTTAGCGATTAAGGTGCTTACCTGCAAAGCCAAAGGACCAAGGTTGGATTCCCCAGAACTCATGTAAGCCAGATGCATAAGAGGGAGTTTGTTTGTAGCAGCCAAAGGCCCTGGCGTGCCCATTCTCTCTCTCCCCACCCACTTTCTCTCTCTCCCTGCCTACTTCTCTCCCAAATAAATAAATAAATAAATAAAATATTTTTAAAAAAAGAAAGTCTAAACACTTATTTTTTTTCCCTTACACCTATGTAAAGGCACTAATGGAGGACAATATAACGCCAGCCAAATTGCTCTCATAAAACAGTATAATGCTCTTGGGCAGTAAATCTCTTCCCAGGTCTGATTCATCCCTGGACAATTGCATTAAAGTATCCTCATGTAGCAGATAATGGGAAACGGATCCTTCAGTTGAAAATGAGCCCTGTGCTTTTCAGAATCAGGTATGCACCGAGCGCGCTTTACACATCAGCAGCACATTGGACAAAGGTTGTTATCCTCATGCTGCCTCTAGTACTTACGTGAAACCAGGTACCACAGCAGCAGAAAGCTCTGACCGATCTAACGCAGCACAAAAACAATCATGGGTGGGTGGGGAGGGGAAGAGGATAGAAATAAGGAATAAAGTACTTACTGGGTCCCAAACCAATTGAAAAAGCAGCAACGTAAACAAGCAAGCTGGCCAAGGACAGCCATTTGAAAACAGGTGGCACAGCGGCAGGGTCCGAGGCTCTCTGGTGCTCGGTTTCGCTTAGTCCAGCATGTGGTAGGGAGGCGGAGGCCACCTCCCCGCCCTTGCCCACGTCCTTGCCCGTGGGTGTGAGCGAGCCTCTGCCGTGGGCGCTGACCCCTTCCGGGTGCTCTCGGAGGCTGCTGTTTCCCGCTGGCAGGTTTCCTGTTCCCCGCAGCACAGGCTCCTCCCAGGACTGGTTGAAGGCGCTGTGGCTTCTGCAGATGTTGGTGAAGTTCACGTTGATGTTGAGGTTCACGATGCCCATGGTCAGCAAGGAGGCGGCCATGACGGACGAGCCCACGCACAGGAAGGTTTTGCTGCCCACGTGGTCCACAAGGAGAGTGGCCGGGATGGTACTGACCACCTTGACCACTCCCACCCCAGTGGAGGCCAGGCTGGCTGCCTCGTTGCTCTGGAAGCCAACCGATTTCAAGACCGTGGACGCATAGAAGAGTATGTTTGGCTGCCCGGTGACCTGGACAAAAAAGACCAAGGTGAGACCTATCATGATTCGAGTCCTCATGTTGTCTTTGGAGCGGAACAGGTCCCAAAAGCTGTGCTGATACTCGTCCTTGAGGGAGGATTTGATCACGGTGAGCTCTTCGGTGGTGTCCGAGACGCCTCGCAGCTTCCCGAGGACCTGGCTCGCTGCTTCCTCCTCTCCTTTCATCACCAGAAACCGAGGGCTCGGAGGCAGGAAGTACATGGCGATCGCTTGCAAGACCCCCAGGGGGACCACGAGACCGAACATGTACTTCCAGCCGTGGGAAACGCTGGCGAATGCGTAATTTGAAATGTAGGCAAAGAGGATGCCAGTGACGATCATGAGCTCGTTGAGCGACACGAGGAGGCCTCTTCTGTGCTGGGGGAGCGATCTCGGCGATGTACACGCAGGTGGCAATGGAGGACAGTGAGATGGAGACCCCGATAGCAATGCGTCCCACGATGAGAATCGTGTAGGACAGACTGAGGATCAACACCAGGCTTCCGAGCCCCAGGAGGCAGGACGACAAGATGATGGCGGTCCTTCTCCCATACCTGTCTATCAGGACACCTCCGGTGAGAGAGGCCAGGAAGGCCCCGATGAGGAGGGCGCTCACCACCATTTCCTGCTGGTGGCACGACAGGCCCAGGAGAGTTCTGACCTGAAGCAGGGCTCCGGAGATGAGCCCCAGTTCATATCCCACCAGGAGGCCACTGACAGCCGCGGTAACAGATGTCAGGAAAGTGAACATGCTGCAACCTGCACGCAGAGAAGAACAGAGAGGTCACTTCTGAACCTGTCACACCCGACTGCAGACTCACCTTTTTGTCTTTGATAAATTTCCTTTTTTTTTTTTTTTTCCGCAGTGGTCCTCCTACCTCAAACCTGTGGTGGTGGTTTGATTCAGGTGTTCCCCATAAACTTAGGTGTTCTGAAGGCTAGGTTCCCAGCTGAGGGACGTTTGGGAATTAACGCCTCCTGGAGGCAGTGTATTGTTGGGGGCGGGCTCATGGATATCGTAGCCAGTGTCCCCTTGCCAGTGCTTGGCACACTCTCCTGTTCCTGTTGTCCACCTAATGTTGGCCAGGAAGTGATGTCCACCCTTTGCTCATGCCATAGTTTTCCCCTGCCATCATGGAGCTTCCCCTCGAGTCTGTAAGCCAAAACAAATCCTTGTTTTTTTCCCCCCAGAAAGCTGCTCTTGGTCAGGTGATTTCTGCCAGCAATGCGAACCTGACTGCAACCCTCGGCCTCCCCAGTGTTGGGGTTAAAGGCGTGCGCCACCACGCCCAGCAACACTGAACTTGAACATACGCTCAGCAACAGTGAAATAATTCGCCAGCCAAAAAATAATTAGATACAGAAGGAAAAAATCATTTTGTTTAGTTGTTTGGAGGAAGAGGCGCGGAGACATTTATGAAGCCCAGCTTCCTTCTGGCTACATTGATGTTGTCTTCAGTCAGGAGCACAGGGCTATGCAAGTGCACAGATGACAGATAATGAGACTGAGTAAGCAAAGCATGGGCCTTGGCACTGGATTAGCAATCCTGATAGCTGCCTCCTCTGATCCTGCATCAGTTCCCTAAAGGCAAGGGTAGGATAGAGAGGGAAGGAACTTCTGGTAGGGGGGTGCTGTATTACAGAGCTACAAAGAATCCAGCCCCTGGGACACCTGTTTCCATGCACCACTGGCCAAACTGGACTGTTCTTGGCTTTAAAATTTTTTTTTAAATATTTATTTATTTATTTATTTGAGGGAGAGAAAGAGGCAGACACAGAGAATGAGTATGGGCACCTCAGGGATTCCTGCCACTGCAAACAAATTCCAGATTCACGTGCCACTTAGCACATGTGACTTTACGTGGGTACTGGAGAATCAAACCAGGGCCTTCAGACTTTGTAAGCAAGCTCCTTTAACCATTGAGCCATCTCTCCAGACCCTGTTTTTGGCTTGTATAAAATGAGAAAAAAAATATTTTTATTTATTTGAGAGAGAGAATGGGGGCTCCAGGGCCTCTGGCCACTGCAAGTAAACTCCAGACGCATGTGCCACCTCATTCATCTGGCTTACATGGGTCCTGGGGAATTGAACCTAAGTCCTCTGGCTTTGCATGCAAGCACTTTAACTGCTGAGCTCCTTCTTGGCTTTTTTAAAAAAAAATGTTATTTTTATTTATTTATTTGAGAGCGACAGACAGAGAGAAAGAGGCAGAGAGAGAGAGAGAGAGAGAGAGAGAGAGAGAGAATGGGTGCACCAGTGCCTCCAGCCACTGCAAACAAACTCCAGACATGTGTGCCCCCTTGTGCATCTGGCTAACGTAGGTCTTGGGAATTGAGCCTCTAACCAGGCTTCACAGGCAAGCGCTTAACCGCTAAGCCATCTCTCCAGCCCCCTTCTTGGCTTTTTAAAAAATATTTTATTTATTTATTAAAGAGGGAGGCAGACAGAAAGAGAATATGGGCAAGCCAGAGCCTCCCTGCCATTGCAAATGAATTCCATGCACATGTGCCACTTTGAGCATCTAGCTTTACATGGGCACTGGGGAATTGAACACAGGCCATGAGGTTTTCAGGCTTTGCAAACAAGTGCCTCTAACCGCTGCGCAATCTCTCTAGTCCCTGTTCTTGGCTTTTGTCAATATTCAGGAGGGGGTTGGAACAGGGAGTGGAGGTGGGAGGAGGGGCATAACTGCCTTCACAAAGTCAAGGTCGTGTTTGAAAGAAGGAAGGGAGACTAGATAGAGGGTAAGGAACCCGCAATATCCATCGCTCAGAGAATAAAAAGGAAGGTGGAATAGAATAGAGGCAAAAGAAAGGGGACTTTTTTATCCCAGAGAAATGTTAAAAAAGTAAATAGTTGTTGATTTGCAGTAGCAGATGTGCAGGTCTTTTTTGGTATTCTTGTAACTTGACAAAACAAAACCAGGACAAACAGGAGGTGACAGAGGAATGAATATTCTAGCACAGTGACAACAGTTTTCAGGGCCAACTGGAAAGCTCTGTCTGGTGACCAGCTCACCATCTGTGTGGCACATCGTGAGTTTGGCGGCAGCTGGGAGAAGGCAGAGAGAGAAGGTGACTGGGCAGAGGTGGCACTCCGTGTAGGTTTACAGGTCATGGTGATGCCTTTTCATTGTGATCCAAGTATAATGGGCTTGACACCCACCAACTAGTTAAGAAAGCACTCACAACAAAGATTTCTTGTTTTCCATGGCTACGGTTGCTGCTGTGGAAAGACCAGCTCTTCAAGGGGCAAGACTGATGGGTACCGGGGACATCTCCTGCGTTGGACTTGACCAAAGGTGATATTAGACTTCAGTATTCAGAGTGGAATTGGAGACAAGAAAGCAAATGCAAGATGAATTGTCGACCCAAAAATTGTTATAATGTCTCGCTAATTGAAAGAGGACTATGAAAGTGGGATGGGAACTAAAATGGCTCTTTGAGCATTCAAAGATTTTTTTTTTTTAAGGTGGAGTTTTGCTCTAGTCCAGGATGACCTGGAATTCACTATGTCATCTCAGAGTGGCCTTGAACTCACAGTGATCCTCCTATCTCTGCCTCGCAAGTGCTGGCATTAATGGTGTGTGCCACCACACCCAGCTATCAAATTTTACAATATTTGATATGTTTATGCACATATGCATATATATGGAGAGAGAAAGAGAATAAGAGAGACACTACAAGATACCATATACATACATAGGTAAAATTAGGAGCAGAACTGGCTCTGTGTGGCAACAAGGAGCATGGCCACCCAAAGCTCCATTTTGGACTTAGTGAAATGTTTAATTTGGGTAAAAATGTCAGCAAGGGAGCAGGCATACAGACCTGGGGAATTAGAGGAAGACAAATGCTAGAGATGTGTACTTGGGAGTCAGCCTCATGTACTTCATGTGGAAAGCCACGGAAATGAGTGAGGTTGCTTGGGAGGAAAGGGAGAAACAGGGTTAGGGCTTAGAACATTCAGAAGAACTAGCAAAGAGAATGTAGTCAAAGCAGACCCAAGCCACAAGTACGGCAGGAGGCAGGCTGGAGACAAGGGCTTCTGCAGTTACCTTAAGCTTAGCTAAGGCCATTTAACTCTGTGATTTTTTTTTTTTTTTTTTTGGAGGATCACAAGGTATAGTTTAGGAAAAGTATTAAACTCTTCTGCAACAAGCAGGGTAAAATAGGTGATCTAATCTCTGCTCATCACCCTTGTTCTATCTTATACTACCAGAAACTTAGTGTGGCTTATGGACCCTGAACAATTCCAAGGATAAAAAAATTAATAGCACTAAGTATTGGGATGGAAGAGCAAATAAGAGTGCAGTAATCCATATTTTAAAACTGGGCTGGAGAGATGCAGTTAAGCAGATGTAGTTAAGGTGTTTACCTGCAAAGACTACATACAAACTGGGTTTGATTCCCTGGTATCTACATAACGCCAGATGCACAAAGAGGTGCATGCATCTGGAGTTCATTTACAGTGGCTGGAGGTCCTGGCATGCCCATTCTCTCTGTCTGTCTCTCTTCTCTCTATCCCTCACTGCTTGCAAGTAAATAAATAAATAAAGTTATGGTGGGCGTGGTAGCACATGCCTTTCATCCCAGCACTCAGGAGGCTGAGGTAGAAGGATTGCTGTTTGAGGCCAGCCTGGGACTACAGGGTGAATTTCAGGTCAGCCTGGACTAGAGTGAGACCCTACCTCAGGGGAAAAAAAAATGAAAATAAGTAAATTGATGAGTATTAAACCATAAGTTGAAATTCAATCCGTAATTTAATCAGAAAATAACTATTTAACACCATTACACAGCAGGTACTTTCCTCAGTGCTGGCTTACATACATAGTAAAATAAGATTATTATTGTCTTTACCTCTAAGAAAGGTAACCACCTGATGGTAGCTCTGTTATCTGTTTGGAATTGTTTTGTTTTAGTTTATACAAAATAACTTGAGTCTCTTCATGTCTTCAGTTTCCATACCTCCTTTGGCCCAAATGTTCTTAAACCTCCCATCAGCAAACTCCTGTACTTCAAGGAGAATGGGATCAAGTCTTCTTACTGGGATAAGAAGATTGTCCTACTCTTACCTCTTCTTGCCATGGCTCCTAGGTTGATTTGTGAGTGTGTGCCAATGGGTAATTGGTCTCCGATGTTCTGATTGGAGGAAAAGACATCAAGGGCAGCCAGGACACAGTTAATGACGTAGGGCAATTGGTAGCAGAACTGCTTGCGTAGAGGAAGGTTGTCCTTGTCACTGCCCTTGCTTTCCCTCTTACTAGATGGGGTACAGTGTTTTTCGACCAAAAAGGAGGACTCCTTGAGACTCAAGAGCCCCTGTCCCTGGCTCCCAGTTGTTCTATCTCGAGAGAGGCGGAGGAGGTGGGCTACGGAGGCAGCTTCTTGTAGTCTGGGAAAAAGCACTCCTCACCCAAGAGGCCTCCACTGCTGCTTTCTGCACTTAGACTTTTGCCTCATTCCCAACCCAGGGCTTGTAAAACACTGACAAACAAGGATGTGTGCAAAGGGCCTGGAAGAAATCCCAGTTGGTCAGTGTCTCTCTTGAGACCCACAACCTAGACCCAGGACACAGTCAAATCACTCAGAATACAATGAAAGTACTTCCATGTGAATTGCTGAAACATTTTTTAATTTTATTTTTATTTGTTTATTTGAGAGAAAGAAGGAGGGAGAGAAAGAGGGAGAGAGAATGGGCATGTCAGGGCCTCCAGCCACTGAAAATGCACTCCAGACTCGTGCCTCACCTTGTGCATCTGGCTTACGTGGGTCCTGAGGTCCTTTGGCTTTGGAGGCAAGTGCCTTAAGTGCTAAGCCATCTCTCCAGCTCAAATTGATGAAACATTTTATTTGAAATTGCATATATTACACCACATTACTGTCTCATAATCTTCTTTTTCTATTTTATCCACCTCTAAACAATTTACTTCTCCAAGGTTAAAAATTCACACTAGGACACTCTATGACCTTAGTCCCATGGGGAGAGTGTGGCAACATTGGGTTACTTGCTAGACTTAATCCAAGGGTTTAGTTGTCTGAATTTCTTATCTTTCCTGTTATATTCCTTAAAGCATGCTGGCGCATGCTACTGCCTCCACCTTACTACTGGGATTTCAGGCTGTTAATGCTCATCTCCCTCCTCACGCTCCCCATTGAGGAGTCTGAATGGCAACCTGTGGCACCCCAAGAGTTTTGACAGAGGGTTTTCCCTCAGGTCTACTTTTCAGTTACTGATGGTGATAGAAGCAAGGTGGTCTCCTATGAACTTTTTTTTTTGTTTTTTTTGAGGTAGGGTTTCACTCTAACCCAGGCTGACCTGGAATTCATTATGTAGTCTCGGGGGGGCCTCTAATTCATGGTGACCCACCTACCTCTGCTTCCCGAGTGCTGGGATTAAAGGCATGCGCCACCATGCCCAGCTCAGGGAGAACTTTTCTAAGAAATCTAGCAGCGAATGGAAACAGAGAGATGGGATGTGGTCTGAGGTGACGGCAGAAAAGGGGTTTGTGTTTGTTGGGAGACAGATATGAGAGTTTGGGGCGGCTGAGTGGACTGAGGCAAAGGATAGTCTGAGCACTGAAATTAGTGTTTTCCGGAAACTCATCCCTGGGCTGGAGAGGTGGCTGAGCTATTAAGGTGCTTGTCTGTGAAACCCAAGGACCCAGGTTCAATTCCCTGGTACCCAAGTAAGCCAGATGCACAAAGTGGCACATGTGTCTGGAGTTCGTTTGCACTGGCCACAGGCCCTGGCGTACCCATTCTTTACCTTCCTCTTTCTCTCACTCTCCCTCTCTTTTCCACAACAAATAAATAAATAAATAAATGAAATATTAAAAAACAACCCTCATCCTTGACATGAGTTACTGTCAGCACCCTTAGGCATTTTACTCATGGCCTTGCTTGGGGGGGGGGTCCCTTCTTTTACATTCCTCTACATTCTTCCCCTCCCTAAAAAGTGGCATATAGGGCTGGAGAGATGGCTTAGCAGTTAAGCGCTTGCCTGTGAAGCTTAAAGACCCCGGTTCGAGGCTTGATTCCCCAGGACCCACGTTAGCCAGATGTACAAGAGGGTGCACGTGTCTGGAGTTCGTTTGCAGTGGCTGGAGGCCCTGGCGTGCCCATTCTCTCTCTCTCCCTCTCTGCCTCTTTCTCTTTCTCTCTCTGTCTCTCTCAAATGAATAAATAAAAAATTGTATAAAAATTTTTTAAAAAGTGGCATACAGGGAACCCTCAGATTTCTATTGGAGAAGAAAGCAGAGGGGAAAAGTTACAACAGGAGCAGATAGAATTTGGTTCCCCCAGGATGCTGAGTTATGCTCTCCTTGCTGGGTGGGAAGCTGGGACATGGCTGGCGGAAGACCCCATGTGCCTTCTGCTGTGGAGCTGATTCCTTAGTGAGGTAACGTGAAGATGTGACCACTACCAAGAGGCTTCAAGCAACACAAAGGGCGCGCTGGCAGGCAGGCAGGCGACCGCAGTGCTGACCACCGCAGTAGCCACGCTGTCTCTGCTCGTGGTGCGTCACAAGAAAGCATGTGTGCACCCCACTCTCAACACGAGATGATCCATTTCTCCACAATATTTGAGTTTCTGCCTGCTTGCTTCTTCCCTTTCTTCCCCAGATGCCAATCATGGTGTATGTGCATAATGGGCACACAATAGATTCTTGCCGCCTCGCTAAATCCCACAGCGGGCTGAAAAGCATGCGCACACAGGTTTCCCTGGCAGGCGTCCAGGTCATTATGCAGCTTGACCAACTGTGAATGCTTCTCAAATTTAAAAGGCCTCTCCTTGTATTGTTCAGGAAAACCTTGCAGTTGCCCCCAAACAGCCTTGCTGTTGTGATCATCCCTTCCTGGCTCCTTTTTCCCTGAATGCCTTTGATCCCAACTCATCTTCCAACGGCCACCTCAAATGCCACCACCCCTGGGAAGACCTGCCCAGCTGGATTCTACTGGCCTGCTCTAGCCCCTCTATGCAAAGGTGTGTTCTCTTTCAAGGACAGGCTCCTGAAAGGCATGGACCTGCTTGCCTTCACTTGTGGACTGAAAGAGATTGGAAAGCCACACCCTACTTTCCTCACATCTCTGTTCTCACCTCTCCAGTCCTCTGTTCGTGGTACAATAACCAATATTTGCAGAGCTCATGAACAAATGAGTAGACGAGCCTCTCCTGCCCCTAGCTGGACCATCAGATGAAGGTCAATACATGGTGTTACATCAGGGTTAGCATTGGGAACTTTGTAAGTCCATAAACGCTTAAGAGTTTGAATAGCATACTTTCCACATTTCCATAAAACCTTCAGAACTGTTATTAGCCTGTTAATATTGCACCCTTGCAGGGGCCATAAAGTCTTGTGTATACCTGTATTTAAATAAAGATTAGCTGTGTGCATGAGATTGTTCTGTGTCTGATTTTTTCTATGTGCTCGTGCTCTTTGTTTAATGGCACCCTTCCAGGGCCATGCTTGTAACGTTCACATCACTTTCCAAACATCAGTTCTCAGCCCATGTGCATTATTTGCTTTTCCCAGAAACTTCTACATTCTTCCCTAGACTTGCACTTTTCTTCCTGCTGCCACCCTGCCTCTAACTACCTTGGTGTTCTTCATCTTCCCTCACAGCTTAGGAACCCTGATCTCTCTTTGAAGATAAAGCTCAAATGTCCTCTTCTCTCCAAGACCCTCACGACTTTATTTCTTAGATTAGCATTAATCTCTCTTGCCTTGCCTTGTATCTTCTGCCTTATGACATCCTGGGTGATGTGGAATTATGTGTTTGTGGTCTTAGACTGGAAGCACTCTGAGAACCCCCATGATGGAGGGGCTCTGGCTTAGCCAGAAGGGCTTACTATATACAAACTCCTAGAGACTATATCCCAATGAGAACTATGATATGTACTTCCCAATACACTAAAGGTCCAAGATGCTGCCTTTTGGCCCTAGACAATGTGTAGTGCCCCTATGGTACTAAAATGCCAGGCACTAGCCTTTATCTAACTACCATGCTCCCACTACTTTTTTTTCTTTTTCTCTTTCTTAATTTCTTTCTCTATTTCTTTTTCAAAGTAGAGTCTTACTTTATCCCAGGCTGATCTGGAATTCACTATGGAGTCTCAGGCTGGCCTTGAATGCACAGAAATCCTCTTACTTCAGCCTCCTGAATGTTGACATTTAAAAGTATGTGCCACCCTGCCCAGCGGGAAGAGAAAGAGGTATGCCAGGGCCTCTAGTCGCTCCAATTGTAATTCCAGATGCATATGCCACTTTGTGCATCTGGCTTTACATAGCTACAGGGAAATTAGACTTGGGGTTGTTAGGCTTTGCAGGCAAGTGCCTTAACTGACAAATGTGCCAAAAATAAGAAATATTTCCTGAACTAAAGAACTCAACAACTATCAGAAAAATTTTGAAGAAATAAGCTGGGCATGGTGGTGCACACCTTTAATCCCAGCACTCGGGAGGCAGAGGTAGGAGGATTGCTGTGAGTTTGAAGCCACCCTGAGACTACATAGTGAATTCCAGGTCTGGGCTAGAGTGAAACCCTACCTCTGAAAAAAAAAGAAAGAAAGGAAAAAAATTTTTGAAGAAATAGGTATCTGGACTTCTCCTGATGAAAACTGTTGAAGGAAAAAGAGGAGGATGGGAGAAGGGAGAGAGCCATCTCTGCAGGCCCCAACTACTTTCCAGTACCCTAACATTCCCTGTAGCACACAGTGAAATTCAGACCAACAGAAACTTGGCCTCCCTTGATACTTAGTAGTGTTTTCCAGGAGAAAAATAAAAAAGATAGGAACATTGTTTACTTTCTTCTTTTATTCTTCCAGTCCCAGGTTTGATTTAGTAGTACATTCACATATATACTTTCCTGAAATTAATGTTTTCCAAATCCTCTTGGCAAGAGAGGTATCAAGAGGGGACATTGTTTAAATGTATATTAGCACTTGTCTGCACTCTCTGTGTAACTACATATATATATATGGCTTCCCCGCCCGCCTGCCTTCCTTCCTTCTTCCCTCTCTCTTTCCCTTCTTACATCCTTCTCTTTTTTTTCCCTAGGTTGAGAACTTGCTGTACTTTAATGTGCTACCTTCAAGGCATAAGGTACTGAATCTAATACTGTCATAAGTAAAAAGGGAAATCAGTCATCAAGGGTTCCAGAGTGAACAATTTCCATGTTTGTCGTCTTCACTTTCTGGGTGTTAACTTTATAAGATCATCAATCCAAAGAATGGTAATGGCAGCTTCTGCTGCAAATTTCAAACTCTTCACTTACTTTAACCACGGTGGGTTCAAACACCTCAGCTTGTTTGTTGTCCCGTGGTTTCCCATTGACCAAATCAAGACCAATCCATTTCAGATTTTTACGTTCTGGGTTAACTTGAGCCTCGTTATGAAAAAGCTCTTAATTTAGCAACAAGAGCCGTGACATCTTGGGCAGCATTCACTGCCAGTGTGTTAGGAATAACAAGAAGAGACCTTGCAAACTCTGCAATAGCAAGCTGCTCTCGAGACCCCATACGCATTGCATAGTTTTCAAGGAATATGGAAAGGGCTGCTTCTACAGCACCCCCACCTGGGACCACAGACTTTTTACTCCAAAACTCTCTTCACCACACAAAGAGCGTCATGTAAAGAGCTCTCCATGTCATCACACACGAAGTCGTTTGCCCCACGTAAGATAACTGATGTAGATGTACTGGCCTTTGTAGTTTTGATTAAGATCAGTTCGTCATCACAGATTCTCTCCTGTACCACCTCTTCTGCTTGTCCCAACACTATAACTTCAAAAGTTTCTTCACCTTCCAAATTGGCCAGGGTACAGGCTGGAGGGATGGCTTAGCGGTTAAGGCGTTTGCCTACAAAGCCAAACGACCCAGGTTCTATTCCCCAGGACCCACGTTAGCCAGATGCACAAGGGTGCGTACACATCTGGAGTTCATTTGCAGTGGCTGGCGTGTCCATTCTTTCCCTCTCTCTCTCTCTCTCTCTCCCTCCCTCTTTCTCTGTCAAATAAATAAAAATAAATTTAAAAAAAATTGGCCAGGGTTGACAGTACACTTCTCCAGAAGCCTTAGCAATGCGCTTAAGGTCCTTCTTCAAGACTCTTCTAACTGCCATAGAGCCAGCCTCCACAAAATACTTCAGACACATATCATCAATCCCACCAATGGTGAGAATTACGTTTAGCATCAGTTGCCAGGATCTTCTGAATTCTCTCCTTGGTGCTGATTCTCTCTCTCTAATTTGGTACAGTTTCTCAGGATCTGTAATAATAACCTGTACACCAAGTTTCATCTTTGTTTTTTGCAGGCTGAAGTCAAGACAAACAATTTTTGCATTAGCTATTGTCTTGGGCATACCCCGAGATCCCAGCACACAGTTGAGTGCACAGCCATTGATCAGCATGCTTTCCATCTGACTTCTCTGTGGACTTTCGGAACATTAACCCAATTGACTGGATATCGAGGCTGGCCTCTTGTGTCTGTGTATTTAACAGCAAGTCACAGCACCCACTACCATGTTAGAGAAGAAATCACCATTTACTCCAATAACCTTGGAAAACATGGATGTCTTAGCAACCTCAATCAGGCAATCTCTCCCAAGTTCATCTGTGTTAGTAATTAGGTTTTCACTGATATAGCGCACTGCTTCCTTGCAAGCAAGTCGATAGCCACTAATACCTGATGTGGGATGACTTTTCTGTTTGACTAATTCATCTGCATTTTTTAGAAGTTCTGCTGCAATAATCAGCACTGAGGTAGTTGCATCTCCAGCTTCTTTGTCTTGCAGGTCAGCCAGCTCACAAACAACTTTAGCTGCAGGACGATCAACCTCCAGTAACTTCACCATCACTAGTGATCCTTACATCACCAGTCTCCGCCAGCATTTTACCCAAGCCAACTGGCCCAAGAGAACTTTTTACAATGTTGGCTGTAGCCATAACGTTGTGGGAGCGGATCGCCTCCCCAGTACTGCGGTCCCCAAACACGAGGGATAGTATCTGACTCCATTCACAGCGCACACAACCGCTATCTATACCCAAATGGCGGCCCCCATGGCGGCCACAACGACCACATCGTGGAGAGGCCTGAGTGAGGCCGCGGGGGACTGCTGGGTAACACACCTGCCCCGCCCCTGGCCCCCCCTGCCCCCGCCCCTGGCCCCGCCCCCACAAGAGGCATGGCGGGGGTGGGGGGTGGGGGAATAGGGGTCGAGAGAATAGAACGACTCCTTCTCTTTTTCCTTCCACAATTTTCACCTGGAGAAGTCCAGATAACTTTTTTTTTCCGAAATTTTTCTGATAGTTGTTGAGTTATTTAGTTCAGAAAATATTTCTTATTGTTTTTGGTGCAATTGTTTTGTCATGATTATTTGTGTTAATTATACATATTTTTATTCTTTTCCCCTTTCTTCTCTATCTTCTCTTTTGAAAAAAAAAATTTAATCCCGAAATAAAGCTCTTTGACCTTGCATACGTTAAAAAAAAAAAAAAAAATTGTGGGCTGGAGAAGATGGCTTAGTGGGTTAAGGCGTTTGTCTACAAAGTGAAAGGATTCCGGCTCGATTCCCCAGGACCCATGTTAGCCAGATGCACAAGGAGACACATGAGTCTGGAGTTCGTTTGCAGTGGCTAGAGGCCCTGGCATGCCCATTCTCACTCTCACTCTCTCTCTCTCTCTACCTCTTTCTCTCTCAACTAAATAGATAAATGAAATATATTTTTAAAAATTGCACCTTAGAATAGCTTCTCACATTTATATCCCCATATCACAGATTATGGATAATAATAACTCTGGCCATGTGAGCTTGCTCTCCTCTGCTCTTTATGTGTCTTATAAAGTTCACTTTGCCTCCCAGTTCCCAGCTAGCTCTACCTTCACCTCTGTTCTCTCGTATCCTCATCAAGACTTGCTGTGGTTTGAATGGGGCTTGTTTCTCAAAGGGCCTTATGTTGAAGGCTTGGTCTCAGTATGGCCATGTGGAAGGTAATGTCCTGGTGGCAGGTCCTTAGGTCACAAAGGGTGCGACCAACAGAAGGCACTGAAGGTACTGCCAACGAACCCCTTCTGGAGTAGGATTTCATTGTTGTTTTTCTTTCTTTCTTCTTCTTCTTCTTTTTTTTGAGACACAGTATATCATGCATCCCAGGCTGGTCTGTCCTGCAACTCACTATGTAGCTGAGGAAGACCTTAAACTTCTGATCTCCTGACTCAGCCCCTTAAGTGCTGGGATTATAGGCTTACACCATCAGACCAGCTCCAAAGTTAATTTTGATGAAAGTGAATTGTTAAAAATGCCAAGCCTAGCCAGGCATGGTGACTCACTCTTTAATCCCAGCACCCAAGAGACAGTAGGAGGATCACCATGAGTTCAAGGCCACCATGAGACTACATAGTGAGTTCCAGGTCAGCCTGGGCTAGAGTGAGACCCTACCTTGAAAAAACAATAATAAATAAATAAATAGAAGGCCAAGACTGGCCTCTGAAACTCCTTTTGGCTTCCTGGTTTAAGATGTGATATTTTTCCTTTCACATGCGCTCCCAACATTATGACACCTATCTCACTAGAGACTGAACAAATGGGACCCTTTGATTTGGACTTTAAGTGTTTAACTGACAATGTGAACTAAATGAAACCTAAAAAAAAATAAAATTAACCTATTTTAGTTATTTTGTTATGATAATAAAAAATAGACAGATGTCTTTTGTCCACAGTCCATTGTTACAAAAATTATATTGAGAATAAAAGCAGGACATGGCATCAAGCAGTAGGGAATAGGAATGGGAAGAGGAGCTAAGGAAGTAATATGATGAGTGACCAGGTGACCCGAGAAGAGTGAGTTTGTAAGAAATTTCCTATGGGTAAATTTGGCAAGAGAGTTTTAAGAATGGGCTTGCCTAATAGTCAATTCACTTCCATCTTCTTCTTCTTTTTTTTTTTATTTTTTTAATTTTTTACGGTAGGGTCTCACTCTAGTTCAGGCTGATCTGGAATTCACTATGCAATCTCAGGGTGGCCTTGAACTCACAGTGATCCTCCTACCTCTGCCTCCCAGACTGTTGGGATTAAAGGTGTGCGCCACCACACATGGCGGGTCTTCTTATCAGTAAAATTCTGCAAAAAAAAGCTTATGTGGCTAGGATTTGAGAATGTGCAGGGAAATGAGCTGTAGGCTTCCTATGACTTTGAGGACAAACATAAGAAAATCCCTGGGGCTGGAAGGGAAGGGCAAGAATCCAGGGAAAACAGAAAGGCGGGGCAGGAAACGCGAGACAACACAGGCCCCCAAGGAGAGCTGTGTGCCTAAGGATGCCAGAGGGGTGTTTTCACTTGACTATTCAAAGAATGGTGTCCCCTTAAATCTGGAGAATTTGGAGCCACACGGGTGGACGTGTCCAAGACTCCCTCACTCTGGGGCCGGCACTATCACTGTCAGAAACATTCTTGATTTCTCTAAACAAATGTAATGCTTTCTCAGGAATGCCTCCTTTCATGGTGTGCACAAACGGTTTATGGCATGGTCTTTTTTCTTTTTTACAGCTGCAAATTCCTTTGCCGCCTTCTTGCTCCACTTTGAAGTCTCCGCTCCCATCAAGCTGCAACATCTGTGACGGCCTGGATGTACCATTCTCTTTTCTCCCAACTTCTACATCATCTATGTTCTCTGCTTAGAATGTTCTGCCAACCTACCGGCCTCGGTCACACCTTGGTGACTCACTTGGCCAAACTGTCTTCCAAGAGGATTCAGAAACAGGCTACCTATTCCCCTGTGCACTGGCCTAGTACTCTGTATCCAGTGCCACCTGCATTATGGGATTCCTAATCCCTGCCTCTCTTGCCCAACTGCATTGTGCTGATACCCCAGGCACTGCCTACTTATCTGATTGCTAACACCCAATATTTGCTGAATAATGGTCTCCTACAGCCATATGTTGCTTAACAACAAAGACATGTTGAGAAATATATTGTTAGGTGTTGTCATTGTTGTGCAAACATGATAGAATGTACTTACATAAACCTATGTGGGATAGCCTACTATAAATGTAAGCTACATGTAAGAACCTACTTCTTTGGGGCTGCACAATTATACTCTGAATTGAATGAATGCTGTAGATAAGTCCACATATGTACACATATGTACACAATGGTATCTCCGTGTCTAAACACAGAAAAGGTATGTTGAATGGAACATTATAATCTTACCTACTACAGTTTATCAGTTTCTAGTTGATCAAAATATTGTTTTGCAGGGGCTGAAGAGATGGCTTAGTGGTTTAGATGCTTGGCTGCGAAGCCTACAGACCCAGGTTCGATTCCCTAGTATGCACATAAGCCCAATGTACCAGGTGGCACATGCATCTGTAGTTCGTTTGCAGCAACTAGAGGCCCTGGCACACCCATTCTTTCTCTCTATCTTTAATACATAAATTAAATAAAGTTCTAAAAAGATTATTTTGCAGTAATGATTGCAGTTTATTTAGATGATTATCTTTCTGATGAGTTGGTAAAAAATCTACAGAGATACTGTGCCAGATATCTTTCTTACCCTGAAGCATCCAGCGCTGGGCCATGTATACATTGGTTGCCCAATAGGTGCTTTCTGACTTAAGATGGGGAAATAACCCAATGAATAAAGCACATACTTGAGTTTGGATCTCCGGACCCCATGTAAAGGCTAGATGCTATGGTGGGCTTCTGCAATTCCAGTGAATCTACATTCAGAAGGGAGGCAGAGATAGGAGAATGTCCCAGAAGCTCAAAAATGGAGTGGTGACCAACAAGGAGAGACACTGTCGCAAATGAGGTGGAAGGCAAGAATCTACCCAAAAGTTGTCCTCTGATCTCCACATACCCACTGTGGCACCCACACACCTGCATTTACACACACACACACACACACCCCAAATAAGTGAATAAAAAATAAGATGCTCATTCCTTCACTTCCACAACTACTTCCTCACTCATTTGCTCATTTGCCACCCACCCCTGTGCTATGTGTGGCACAGTCCTGTGGCACAGATGACAGACAAGGCTCATCTCAATGGTCAACACACCCAGCCTTCATGGTAACCATGATCACGGTAACCATGGTAATCATGAAACATTTCCTAGGTGACATCTGACAGTGGCGCTTGTGCCACATATACATGATCTCTAATATAGAAGTGGGGATACAGACAAAAGGGCACAATTGCCACCTATTATGGATTTTACAGTGCTTACTAAGCACTATAGTCAACCCAGAGGTAGAAGAATATATATTTTATCCAGGAACTAATGCTTTTACAGAAAAAAAAAAGTCTCTTGGGGCTGGAGAGATGGCTCAGCATTTAAGATGTTTGTCTGCAAAGCCTAAAGACTGGAGTTCCATTTCCCAGTACCCACGTAGAGCCAGATGCACAAAGTGGCGCATACATCTGGAGTCTGCTTGGAGTGGGTGGAGGCCCTGGCACACCCGTTCTCTCTGTCTCTCTTCTATCACTCTCTGCTTGCAAATAAATAAATAAAAATATTTTTAGAGAGAGAGAGACAGACAGACAGAGAGAGGAGAGAGAGAAAAAATGCCAGGGCCTCAGCCATTGCAATCAAACTCCAGATGCTTGCGCCACCTAGTGGGCATGTGCAACCTTGTGCTTGCCTCACCTTTCTATGTCTGGCTAATGTGGGATCTGGAGAGTCGAACATGGGTCCTTAGGCTTCACAGGCAATTGCCTTAACCACTAAGCCATCTCCCCAGCCCCCCAAAACATTTTTTAAATGTCTCATGGAAACAGGGAATTAGCTAAATCTGAACCAATCAGTGTATGACCAGCACCCAAATTCCAAAATGGACGGGTGAAGTTAAAGAGAGTTGACTGCATCACTGGTCATGAGGGCAGAAGCTTGGGCTGCCCTTCGGTTACTGAGGATGGGAATCCCTGTGCTGCCGTCTCCTCTCAGGCCTTACTGCGTAGATTCTTCCAGCAGGGCCTGCACTGGAGTCAAGGCACACTCTGGAATCAGACTGCCTTGTAAGTTAGCAGCTAGTCTTTGATAAATCCAGAAAGGCTTTAAACTGCCACTTCCTCTGTGGTCTCAGTCATAAGATAAAATAATAAAATTACCTAATTCATTGTTCTGGGAGAATGAGTGAATGAGATAGAAGAGTGACTGAAAAGACTGCAGTAGGTACTGGGTGAATGTCACCTGTTGTTTCCTTGACTTCGGATCCCATATGTGAAGTAGAGATAAAATTATTTCAAAGGGTGATTACAAATATAAAAAGGAAAAGTCCTTGCCCACAGTAGTAGTTTCATCAAAGTTCATTTGATCTGAACAGATGGGGTGGAATCTCTATAACTATGAAAGCAGAAACTTGAGTGTGTCTGATGGAAACACCAGGAGTTGATGAACTGAGCTGACCTCCCAACAAAAGATAGAAAAGGTTTCTACTCTGTACCTTCAAAGGTGTGGATTAAGGGGCAAAGAACTCTGCCAGGCCCAAAATGAGGAAAGCAAGATAGGTTTATGACCCCCTAAGTGCCCAGTAACAGCATCAGCAACAGTAACAGATGGGAGCACAGCTCGGGTTCTTTCCAAAGCTTGCTCAAGCCTGTAGCTTCAGCTCACAGGAACTACAGGAAGAAGAGGGGTGGCCCGCTGCATCACAAAGATGCAAACAGCAAAACCTAGACCATAGGTGACATCATAGAATCAAACAACTTGATTTCTTCAAGAGAAAGAAAAAGAGTGCTAGCGATAAAAACCCACGAAGACAGAAAAATTCTCATCACAGGTGTGTGCACGTTACATGGATCTTGATTCAAATAAAACAGACTCATTGGACCATTAGAAAAAGAAAACCCACTAGAACATTGAAACCTCCTCTTGCTAATGTCAGAGGAAGTAAAAGATAACCTTATTTCCAACATAACAATCATGCCTTTTCATAAGTTCATGAATACCCTTGTTCTTAAAATTGGCAGCATCTACATAATGGAGTTGCACCATAAAGAAATATTTCTGTGAGTTTTGCTTTTGTGGGTTTATAGGTTGGTTTCCCACTGGAAATGAAACATTTTACTAGCGTGGGGCTGCTCTCTCACCATGCAAATTGATCCTAATTACAACTTTTTTCTATTCTTAAAAAGCTTTGCACATCTGACGCTGGGATGTCATTTGAAACAGGCTTTCAAATTAGCTTGCCACATAGTTCTCAATTCCAACTTCCCTCAAGTGTGGAAAGATCTTGTATAAAGTTCTTCAGACATTTCCTGGAGCCCTGGACCACAAGATGGAAAAGCCTAGTTGTGGGTTGTGTAAGAAACAATTACTTCCAAGGCAATCACAGACACTTCGGAGTTGTCCCACTTTGTTTTACTTAAGGAAAAGAAATTCCTGTAAGCCAAACAAAAGACTGCACTTTTCTTCCTGACACTTTGATAGCGTTGTATAAAATGAGTCATTGCTCAAATACAATGGAAGCTGCTATTACAACGCTATGATGGATTACTTTAGTCTTGTGACTTTCCTACAAATTGTAAAGAATAAGAAGTATATGACTGAAGCATAGTCATTAAGCAAACATATACATGGACGTGCTATGATGCAGAAAGGAAAAGGAGACCAGTGAACAAAACTAAAGCAAACTAAAACAGAAGCAACTCATAAATTTATGATTCACCGTGATGGTTCATTCCATTTCAGCTGCGAAATACTTTGAGTGATTTCGAGTCTGTGGCTGTAATGGAGATTGGACACTGTGAGGGAATACGAGATGAGTAATCATGCTCACTTGGTATTTGGTCAAACAGTCCTTGGGAAAGATGAATGCGCTATGCAGCTTTCCCCCTTTCTTCCAACCATAATTTGGTGTCTTTATTTATTTATTTATTTATTTATTTATTTAGGGAGGTAAGGTCTCACTGTAGTCCAGGCAGACCTGAAACTCAGAGCGATCCTCCTGCCTCTGCTTCTCAATTGCTGGGATTAATGGCATGGGCTACCATGCCTAGCCAATTTGGTGTCTTTTAAGGTATTCATTAACTCACCCTTCTGGGCTGGGGAGATGGCTGAATGGTTAAAGGTGCTTGCTTGCAAAGCTTGCTGGCCTGGGTTCAATTCCCCAGTACATACATAAAGCAAGATATACTAAGTGATACATGCATCTGGAATTCATATGTAGTGGCAAGAGGCCCTGGTGCACCCATTCTCTCCCTCTCTACTTGCAGATAAATAAATAAAACAATATATATATATATATATATATATATATATATATATATATATATTTAAAGAAAATAACTCAGCCTTCTGACGAAGACTATTTATAAAGGAAAAAGAGTATAAGCCCCCAGGAAGGGTAGGACTTCTTACAAAGTGCTCCTCCAGACACAAAATGGCCTGGATATCCATGACTTCTCAGTGCCTGACACTACCTACACAAGACCATCATAACAGGAGGAAAAGATGATGATATCAAAATAAAAGAGAGACTGAATGAGAGGGGGGAGGGGTATGATGGAGAATGGAGTTGCAAAGGGGAAAGTGGGGGGGGGAGTGAATTATGGTTTATTATCTATAATTATGGAAGTTGCCAGTAAAAAAAAAAAAAAACTTGAAACAAAAGAAACCAAAAAAAAAAAAAATTATGAGCCCCAGCTCTGCTCATCTTAAAAATCTTATAAAACCAGTTCTTCCTCATACACTCTGGATAAACAGCTGCTTTAACTCTCAGCAGTGGAAGCTCATTGCTCACCAACAGAGGGCCATTGGGAGCTCTCAGACGTCTTTGTTTCCAACTCTGAGGCTAAAGAGCACACTTGGGTTCCTTTTATTGAGAAAATGCTATCTCAGAAAGTATAATTCCAGGACTATTTTAAAGTTAAAAAAAAAATCTCAGGGCTGGAGAGATGGCTTAGCAGTTAAGGTGTGTGCCTGCAAAGCAAAAGGACTTTGGTTCAAATCCCCAGGACCCATGTAAGCCAGATGCACAAGGTGGCGCATGCATCTGGAGTGCGTTTACAGTGGGTGGAGGCCTTGGTGCACCCATTCTCTCTCTCTCTCTCTCTGAATCTTTCTCTCTCTCAAATAAATAAATAACTATATATATATTTATATATTTTAAATCTCAGCTATCAGCCAGGCGTAGTGCCTTTAATTCCAGCACTCTGAAGGCAGAGGTAGAGGGATTGCCTTGAGTTTGAGGCCAGCCTGGAATTACATAGTGAATTCCAAGCCAGCCTGGGCTAGGGCTAGACCCTATCTCGAAAAAAAAAAAAAGGCACACAAACAAATACAGAAAAGAAAAGTCTCAGCTATGGATAACAACTGAAAAGCTGCATTTTAAGATTAGCTTGTTTTTGACACGTGCGCTTCCTGGGGCAGCTCCAGGGGGGAGTCGCTGCATTTTGATTTCTGCTTCCATCAGTTACCGTCCCCTGGAGAATGCACAAGGACTATTCTCCTGGACTCACCTTAGGGTCTTGTCAGTCACCACCAGGTATGTTCCTGGGATCTCCGCTGCCTCGGCTTCTGTGGAAAAATCTGGCAGAGAGCAAGGTGACCTTGAAAATATCCTAACACCTGGGATGGAAGCAGAGGCCTATCAGGAGAGATCCTAGCTGTAAAAGCCAGTTCAGGCGTGTTGGTGTGTGCCAGTTAGTTAGGTCTCCTGCTGGCCCAGATGGGCCCCAGGGCTTGGCTGGCTATTCCACAGTGCTGGCTGCGGCCATGGCTGCCAACTCTGCCTGCTGCTGGTGCTGCGGTCTGGAGGGGAGTTGTGACAAGAGACAACCTCTGTCTGAGTGACGCGTCCTTGCGGAAGTACAGGAACGCCGTGCTTGCTACATGGTGTTTGTGGGAAACAGAGCCCACCACGTCCTTCCCAGGAGGTCCCAAAGAGCCCATCTGCTCAAGCCTCTTAAGCCATGCAAAGTCCTGATCGGACTCCTGATGTAATTTCAAGTGAGGTTCAAATACCCAGTCTCAGAGAGGTGCTGGCTGGACCAAAAGGGAAGTCTGGTCTCATCATTAGACAGGCGTTGTAGCTCTTCAAAAATTAATGTCTCCACATCCTGTCATTTTGTTATGAATAACATAATTCCCACAACAATATTTTGTTATCAGCCAGTCATTTCTTATAAACGCATGTGTTTAAAGCACAGTGGGTTTTTTTTTTTGTGTGTGTGTGTGTCATGGATTTGTAAATATAGAAAGCCTGGGAAAATGAGAATGGCCCAACATCTCACACTCTGAGAGCCCCTGGCCCTTGGCTCTGCCTGAGGTAACAGGCCTGTTGAGAATCCCTCTTCTTACAAGCAAAGCTCTATTATCATCAGGCTGGGCTGCTGGGCCTTTCTTTTCTCCTCCAGCTGTCCCGCATGAAGACTCCCCTTTGGGCTGCCTTCAGGGGCTGTAGGTTAAGCAAATGCCAAGAGAAAAGCACTAAAGAGAATCTTGTTCACACTCACAGGCTGACCAGTGCATGTGAAAAGGAGTTTACAGCTTGAAAATCCTTAACAAGAAGTTCCTTGGGACATTCCCATGAGAGGGAGTGTGACTTTTGAAGTCCCTGGTTGTGGTGTCTGAATGAAGTGAAGCCTTTTCAGAGGGGTCCCAGTCTCCATTTCTGAATGTTTCGTTCAACGGTATTCTCTACAGTGCTGAGAACTTGAATTCATATAATGAATATCATTCCTGGTTCCTGACCATTTGGGCAGATGGAAGATGCAAAGGCAGTGTTAGGGAGCTCTCTTTCTCTCTCTAGCCAGTTGTCTGGATCATGAAATAAGGAGCGTGAGAGCGGAGGACAAAGGAACAGACAGAGAAGCGCCTGGTCCAGCCCCTCCAGGCTTGGTTCCACACCCACCCCCTGCTAATGACCAATCTTCTGGCCCTACGTTCCCTGGGTGAGAGATGTCCCAGCTACGTAATTTCTCATGTCACCTGTATGTCATCAGCTCTAGGCGCCGAGGTTTGAAATTGAGCTTGACTCTTCCCCTGGAAGGTCCATTGGAACTTGTCTGTGAACACTGAAATTTTTACTAACAATGTATCCACTTTGAGTCATAGCTTCTTGGAAATGATGAAGTTCATTAGCTTCTTGTCACGGAACAAAGCATCCATTCTAATTAAAGAGGAGTTGGCCAAGGAAGAAGAGCTGGCGAGATGCTTCGCTGTGGGCAAGAGTGCTAGGTGAGGGGGGCGGGGCTGGGTAGCAGAGCTTAAGGTTTATTTCAGTTCTGTTTAGATGTTTCCAGTATCTCACATGATTTAATCACCTTGCTCTGTATAACTCATTCCTATTTATGTTTTGACTTTATCCCCCTAGAAATATAGAAAAAGTTGTTGCCTTCAAATGAGAAACAGGATGGCAATCACTAAGCATATCTTAAATGATCTGAATTTTCTGGATTAAAAAATATATAGAAGTTTGAAATATGAAGATACCAAAGTGACTGGTAAATAGTATTTCAATAAACTTCGATATCGTGATAAGACAGACCCAAATATAATCCCAATATTAGTACACAGAGACATTAAATAACTTCTTAAAACCATACAACAAGGCTGCATGCTACATTTGTATATTTGTGCAAATGTGTATAGATGTATGTATGTCTATGCACATCTACATGTTTGTATACGTATGGTTGCTTTGGGGTGTCAACAGATGATGTTTAAGACAAGTTAGGAAAATTAACAAAAGTGCAAATGAAAGGTCTGCATTCATCTAAATGTAAACTACATGTACTATAAATCAAAGCTGTATTCATATGAGATGTTAGGGAAACCTTTCAGGTTTTTTCTTCTGCATAATAAAGATCATTTAAAATTAAAGTTATGCTAGGCATGGGGGCGCACGCCTTTAATCCCAGCACTCGGGAGGCAGAGGTAGGAGGAGCACCATGAGTTCGAGGCCACCCTGAGATTACATAGTGAATTCCAGGTCCAGTCTGAGCTACAGTGAGACCCTACCTTGAAAAACCAAAAAAATAAAAAATAATAATAAAAAAAATAAAGTTACATATAATTTGCAGTATTCATGTATAAATTCTGTACAATAGCATAAATAGTAGTAGCACTTTCAGTTGGCTTTTGTGTGTGTCGTCTCCCATGTTTATGAGTATTTATATACATGACCTTCCATAAGGATAATTGTGCCCTTGTTCACTATAAGCTGTGAAGCTTTTGAAGCCTTATTAAAGTTGATCTTGAGGGGCTGACATAGGGGCTTGCTATGTTGTCCAAGCTGGCCTGCATCTTCTTCCTGCTTCTACCTCTTGCGAGCTGGGATTACAAGTGTGCACCACTACACCCAGCTAAAATCAGTCATTTAAAAATTATTTTTTTTCATTTTGAAATTTTCATACACACATATAAGTATTTTGATCTTATTCCTCCCAGCTACCCTCTCTTTTACCCCTTCTATTGACACCCTTCTTCCCCCAAAATCCTCACCTTACTTTCATGTCTGTTTTTTTAACCTCATTGAGTTTAATTAAATTAGGCTTCCTTGCATGATGATGGGTGGAAAGTTATTTGCTATAGAGTGGGTAACTTACTAGTGGCTACACCGCTGATGATGTCCCTCCTCCCAGCAACTACTGGCTGCCATTAGCTACTCTGGGAGGTCTGGGGTCTCATGTATCCTTTCCCATCAACCATGAACTATAGACAGGCTCAGTCTTGTGTTGGAAACCGCAGCTGCCTTGAGTTCGTAAACATGACATCTAAACTACCCCTCCAGAGCTCAGAGAACCTGGGGGGCCCTGGGGGGAAGAAAGGACAGAAATCAGTCATTTTTTAAAAGGTTACTGCGAAAGCCCCTCCTGGACAGTTTGCTGTCTCCATTTAATGATCCCTTTGGTTATCACCAACATCTCAGCCTGTTCCACTCTTTACTACAGTTCGGTTTGTCAGGAATTTGGAGATAAGCATTCTGTAATTTCTTCTCTACACTCCACTACCAATCTGTTTGCCTGCTCTTAGAGAACTTTGAGCCATCCAGCAAGCCCTTGGGGAAGGGGCCACATCCTCCAAGAACGAGAAGCGAGAGGCCATATTGAAAGATGGGCCCCTGTGTCCACTGGTGACTAGAAGGGGGGAAGCAGTAGAAGGTTCAGCAGGGTGCAGGTCTGGAAAGGAAGACAGCTTCCTCATTTCTGAGGGGCTGCCTCACGTGGGCATGAGGATGTGGGCACTCATTTCCAGGCAAACCCCAACCCAAAGGCTGGTGTGCAGACCATTCCAAGACGACAGGCCATGCCTACCCTGTGTGTCATTTAGTATTTTAGACTCTCCACAAAATTCCACTAGGTAGCTTGGGAATGTGATGTCTGAAGAGGAGCAGAGCAGGTGAAAGCAAGGGAGGGAGGGAACCACTTGTACTTCATTTCATCTCGTATTACAAGTTGTCTCCATTCCTTTGCAAACTGAATGGACAGAAAGAGGCAGCAAAAAAAAAAGAAAGAAAGAAAGAAAGAAAGAAAGAAAGAAAGAAAGAAAGAAAGAAAGAAAGAGAAAGAAGGAAGGAAAGAAGGAAAGAAAAAGTGTGCATTGTATTTGTGGGAATTTTAACTGTGGAAATAAAGACAAGCAGTTGGATTAGCGGAGGTAACTGCACGGATTCAAACTCTTCTAAATTTCACTTAGGAAGCCAAAAATATTACTTGAACCTCGTTTTGGAAGACAAGGAGTGTTTTCAAGGAAAGCAGACAGGACCGAAGAAAGAGTTTCAGGCTTGAAATTCCCACTCAAATTCAAAGGAAAGTTGTGCTCATTGACCTCATAACTAGTAATTTTATGCTGCCCACTTGACATGTCGATTTTTAAAACGATGCTTATAACGTCCACTAGTCACATACGATCCATTTGTGACATGAAATGAACAAGTGTGTGTGTGTGTGTGTGTGTGTGTGTGTGTATTTACACATGAGGCTTCGATCCACCTTTCCAAGATAATATATATATATATATATATATATATATATATATACATATACATATATATACACACATATATGTGTGTGTCTGTATATATATATATTTCGTCTTGGAAAGGTGGATCGAGATATATATATATATATATCGTATTATGTAAACACAGTGGATGGAGCCCATCCTACCAGTAGTGGATCTGTAACTGACACTTTCTCAACACACAAAGTCCCGTCACGGCTTCGCCCTGGGTCGCACTGCCGAGCCCCGGGGTCCCGGTGGCCCTGGCTCCCCTGGGCGCGTGCGCGTCCGCACTCCCACTGCCTCCAGCCGGGCACAGCCGGTCCCTCGTCCCCCGGGCTCGGCCCGGCTCACTTTACCTCCCGCGCAGGCAGGATGCCCGTGCCGCCGGCGGCCGCTGGCTCCGTGGCTGCCGTCGCTCTCCGCCTCTCTCCCCTTCGGGCTCAGCAGCTTGGGGCCCTCTGTGTTTTCAACAGGTACCATGGTCACGTAGAAGTTACAGCCTCTCCCTCGCCACCAAACTAGCCCGACTTCCCCCTGCTGACAGCAGCGGTCACTTTCCCCATGATAGCACGGCAGAAGACTAGGACAGGGGGAAAGAGGAGAGAGCGGGGAAGAAAAAAAAAAAAAAAAAACTTCGGGCAAAGCCTGTGTGATTTGTGACCAACTTTGTTTCTATTTCCGAAGGCTTTGCCCTTTTCGGTGACACAGCCTGTTGCTATTCCCGGCAGCCTATCACAGGCAGGGGGAGGGCCCCTGTCTCCAGATTGTTTTGCCTTACATGCCCAGTTGGAAGCAAGAGGTTAAAAGACTTGGGACGAGGAGGCCAGCGCTTGGCCACTGGCTAGGGCTAGCTCTTGTATTCCTGCACCCTTCCAAAGAGCTCGGCAAAGCAGCGTGCAGATTTAAATGCAAGCCGAGACTGGGGACAGAATACCCACAGATGGTATCTGTTAGTCTTGCAGAAGAGGAACAATTTATGCAAATGCATACGAGAAGGAAAAATGTGTTAATTTTTTTTTTTTTAAATCAAGACTGTTATTCCGAGAGCCGTGACACTCACCAATTTAAAGCATAAAAAGTGTTTGTTGCAACAGGATTTTGGCCTCAGTAAACCTGGATACACCTCCTATCTCTCTCGGCCTAGGACAATAATCAAGGCCTGCTACCAACTCCCAGCGCATGGGTCCCTTAGACACTTGCTACCCTGACTTCATAGCAAAGTAGTCCATTTGTAAATGTGCAGTTGTGAGAGAGGGGCCAACACCATTTTCTGTCTCTGTTGTGTGTACGCCTGGGCAGGAGGAGACCACTCCCAGTTCACGGAGGACTACTGGAGCCACGGTGTAAGTGGTGGTCATTTAATCTGAAACACATTAAAGCACAAGATGAAGGAGAGTTTTACTGATTCATGAACATGTAGTTGCATGAACAGTCTTACAGATAATGATTTTACCTTCAGTTATGTATTTTTGTTGTTCTTTAGAGAGGTAAGGTCTCACTCTAGCCCAGAGTGACTGAGAACTCACTCTGTCGCTTTAGGATGGCCTGGAACTCACTGTGATCCTCCTACCTCTGCCTCTTGAGTGCTGGGATTAAGGGTGTGTGCTACCACGCCTGGATCTGTTATGTATTTAGCAAACCACATTCACTCACCTTATAGAAGAGGTACTGAGAGAATGGCTCAGCAGTTAAGGTGTTTGCTTGCAAGGTTTGATGGCCCAGGTTCGATTCCCCAGTACTCACATAAGAAAGAACAGATGCACAAAGTGGCATTTATGTCTGTTTGCAATGTTGTTCTCTCTCTCTCTCTCTCTCTCTCTCTCCCTCCCTCCCCTCACCTTGCAAATAGATAAATAATAAACCTTATAGAAGGAACATCTTGGAAAATCTGGAGAGGAAGCTAAAATATAAGATGTACTTACATGTCAGAAATGGTGTTAAGTGCATTAACTTGAATAAAGTCTTTTTAAACGGTCTTGTAGGTAGGTGCCAATCTGACAGAAGACAAAATAGAAGACAGAAGCTGAGTAACACGCCTAAACTCTTCAGAGCTAGTCAGAAATGGAGATGAGATTATGAAACCTGGAAGCCTGAAGCCATAGCTATCCTGTATCCTAACTTCCCAGCTTGGTCCTTGGATTTTGTCATTTCTCTCTCTCTTTCATCTTCTCCTCCTCCTCCTTCTCCTTCTTCTTCTTCTCTCTTCCTCAATATAGGATCTCACTATGTAACACAGACGAGTGACCAAGAACTTACGACCCTTCTGGGCCAGTCTCCCACACGCTGGGCTGGGATTACAGGTACGCCCTCCACACCCAGTACTCTTGAGCCCTTCTCAACCTCAAGGAGCCGCCATGAAGCAGAGCCGACCCTCTGCTCAGGAAAGCACACTTGTACAGGCAGATGGCCTGTCTTTGCTGACTTTCCGTACTTGTGTCATAACTAAACATTTCCTTACTCATCACTACATAGTTCTAGGCTTTTCCTACATGGAGAATCAGAGAGAAAATGGAAACCTGTAAGAGTTCAAATGATTTTTTTTAAAATTTTTGTTTATTTTTATTTGAGATCAACAGACAGTGAGAAAAAGAGGCAGAGAGAGAGAGAGAGAGAGAGAGAGAGAGAGAGAGAGAGAGATGAGAGAATGGGCGCACCAGGGCCTCCAGCTACTGCAAACGAACTTAGTGCGCCACCTTGCGCATCTGGCTTACGTGGGTCCTGGGGAATCGAGCCTCGAACCAGGATCCTTAGGCTTCACAGGCAAATGCTTAACCGCTAAGCCATCTCTCCAGCCCTCGCATGATTTTTATTATGCACCCGCTGTACATATCCACTGACAGTACTGGAACATGGATAGAGTACTAGAACAGGTAGAGCCCAATTGCTCCCCATTAAAAGGGTAGAAGTTCAAATCCCACAGATCAGAGTGTCCCCATTAAAAAAGAGATAAAATGCAGAATGGCTGAAGAAAGTGTTTTGTTTCCAGGCTGTGTCGCAACGATGGGAACAGCAATCCTTACATGTGAGGCACACGGATTTCTCATATCGTTTCTCCATATTCTCTTGGCTTCCACCTCCTTTCCGCTCAGAACCAGTGACTCTAGCTGGGGGAGAGCCGTTTACTTGCAATGGATGAGTTGTACCATTTCTTTGTTTCATGACCCCAGGAACTATACCAATAGGAAACACTAGGTTATTTACTGTAGCAGTTGAGTGAGCACAAGACAAAGCCAGTTCTGGAATACCTCGTCAGAGTTCTAAGCAATTCAGTAATCCAGACTGTGCTTTTCTTGCAACTGAACAATGCAGAGACTGCACAGGCCTAACTCAGATGTCAGGAAGGATAAGGAAACGTCACTGGCCACTTTGCTTGCTGGCATCTCTGTTTCTTGTTCCGTTGTTGGACAGACAAAGGCCACTGACTGCCTCGGGTTCTGCCTCTTGCCCACTCCATTCTCTTCAGTCAGAGAAAAAGTTGACCCCAAGGTGTGGTACCGTGGCGTGCTGGGTATCTTGAGCCGAGGGAAGGTGGAAGGGTACTGAAGAAGTTTCTCTGACCTTGTCCTGCCCTCCTGTCTTTCACTTCTCTATCTCCCACAAAGCAAGTGATAGAAATCAGAATTCCTGTTCCGAAGACTAGTCATAGAAACCAGAGCTATTCTTCAAATAGCTGATAAAACCAACTGAGGTCACTCTTGCAATTTTCTCTTGAACAGGGGTCTTGCCCCATTCCTAGGAGGAAGGAATGTTGCAGAGAAGCCACGAAGAATCTGAACAGACAGGTCTTGCTGGGTTTCCTCTTCAGTTTGTTACCATTAGATTAGACACTTTTGATTCATTCGCCTTCCTGCCTGGCCACGCATTCTTCAAGGAGCATAAGCCTCAAAACAGTTTCCCCTGGCGTCTTGGGAGCTTCGTTTCTGGAGGTCCCTGGAACATGCTAAACTTTGGTTTTGTTTCTTGTTAACCTGACTTTTGTTACAGTTGTGCCAGCCATGATCCTTCTGGTAGGTAGTGATGCTGTAGTGTGTCTACACCTAATGGGCTGACTCCTGTAAATCTGGAGAATTTTAACCCCACTAGAGTGTCACCTCCAAGAGCGCAGGCAGCTCTGGCTGTGTGTACATTCATTCATCTACCTTCACATCCCCAGATCCTGAGAAAACACCTGTGCATACTCAATAAATATTTGTCACATAAGTGAGTCCTCCCAATTGGAGCTTTTAGTGAGCCAAATCATTATTTCGTTTTTTTTTTTTTCAACATCAAAATCTGACTATGGGGCTGGAGAAATAGCTTGGTGGTTAAGGCACTTGCCTGTAAAGCCGAAGGACCCAGGTTCAATTCCCCAGGACCCATGTTAGCCAGATGCACAAGATGGAACATGCCTCTGGAGTTCATTTGCAGTGGCTAAAGGCCCTAGTGCACCCATTCTCTCTCCCTCTCTCTCTCTCCATTTGCCATTTTCCCCTCTCTCTCTCTTAAATAAATAAAATAATTTTAAAATGTGAGTATTATCACCTATGACACTCTGTTCCTTTCTTTCTCCTTGTCCTTTAGAGAAAGTTCTCCACAGGCTGTCCCTCACCCACGAACTCTGAGCCACTACCACTGTTAAAAGGTAATTCCTCCACTCAGGGTCGATATAATCAGCCATCAGCAGACAGCTTATTCATTATATCCTACATACCATTTTAGACCAAATCTTTAGACCATTTTACACACCATGGCTTACAAATTGACAAATCTGACAAATTGACAAAGCCATGAGTTAAAAGCTTTACTTTGTAAGCTATCTCTTGTCTCCTTTTTGCAGAAAACAAAAAGTTGACAAAACATGCCCAAGATCAAAAGATATTTTTCCAGTATCTAATTATGAAAATGTTAAATCACGCAGGACAACTTTGATTCTGTAACGTCATATTGTCTGCCCATTCAGCCATCTAGCCACCAACTCCTCCAGCTGTTGAGCTGTGTTCATTTTAATACATTTTTTTTAAGTTGAGGGCTGGGGACATGGCTCAGGGGTTAAAGGCACTTGCTTGCAAAGTCTGTTGGACCTTTGATTCCCCATGACCCACATAAAGCCAGATGCACAAAGTGGCACATGCACCTGGAGTTTGTTTGTAGTGTCAAAAGGCCCTGGCACAACCACATTCTCTGTCTGTCTGTCTATTTATCATCTCTATATCTTGTCTTAGTCTATCTCTGCTTACAAATAAAGTAAAGCAAGTTCAAGTGTTTTAGATTTGTATTATTGTCTAGAGATGAACATTATTTAAAGAAAGAACATTAGATTCTTTTTTAAAAAAATGTCAGATTTTATTTTATTTATTTATTTGAAAGAGAGAGAGAGAGAGAGAGATTGAGAGAGACAGAGGGGGAGGGAGGGAGGGATAAAATGGGCATGCCAGGGCCTCTAGCCATTGTAAATGAGCTCCAGATGCATGTGCTACCTTGTGCCTCTGGCTTATGTGGGTACTGGGAAATTGAACCTGGCTCCTTAGTCTTTGCAGGCAAGTGCCTTAACCACTAAGCCTTCTCTCCAGCCCTAGATTCTTTCTTTTTCTTTCAGGAAAGTTTAATGTACAATGTAGATTACAGAGCCTAAGATGGCTAGTAGACGTATGCAGGAAAACACACACATACAACTCAAAGCCCTACTTATGTCACAGAACATGACCATCATCCCCAAAAGTGCTTTCATGTCTCTTCTAAGGAAACTACCACCTTAACTGCTAGAAGCAATCAATGTCCTCATCCTTTTCCATATAAATGACAAGTACTAACTTGTGTAAGGCTTCCTTCATTGAGCATGGCTTGAGATTCACCCATGTTTCTTTTAAATATTTTGCTTTAATTTATTTTTATGAGAGAGAGAGAGGAGAGGCAGATAATAAAAGAGAGAATGGGCATGCCAGGGCCTCTAGCCACTGCAAAGAACTCCAGACACATGTGCCACCATGGGTCCTTGGGAATCAAACCTGGGACTTTTGGCTTTGCAGGCAAGCACCTCAACCGCTAAGCTATCTCTCCAGCCTTCACCCATGTTTTGATATGTAATATTAGTTAATTCTGTTTATAAGTGATAGCATTCCATAAGTAAATAAACCAGAGTTTATCCATTTTCCTATTGATGGACAACTGGACTGTTTCCAATTCTTGACTAGCATAAGCAAAGCTTTCATGAGAATTGTTTTATAAGTCTTTTTGCTGAAGTAACATCTCAAGGCACAGCAGTCTGAGTCTGTTTGATTCCAAAACCACAAGCTTTCCCTCACACTCCCTTGGTTCTCTGCAGTGCATTATGTTTATGGGCAATGCATGGCTGGAGAGTTTGTCCTGAAAAGGTTCATTACAGTGTAAACACACACGGGGAAATAAGATCTTTAGGCAAACAAAGCCTACATACAAATTCTGTTCTTGCTTAGTTATATGCCAATGAGCTACTCAACATGTTATAATTGTTTGAAAGGATCTTTATTAGAGTACCTGTTTATACTCTTTAAACTCTACTTTCTAAAAGGTTATTTTATTTATTTATTTATTTATGTATTTATTTGTTTGTTTGTTATTTGGCTTTTCAAGGTAGGGTCTTGCTCTAGCCCAGGCTGACCCGGAATTCACAATGTAGTCTCAGGGTGGCCTTGAACTCATGGTGATCCTCCTACCTCTGCCTCCCAAGTGCTGGGATTAAAGGTGTGTGCCACCACGCCCAGCTCTAAATGTTTTATTTTTTAAAGTATTTTATTCATTTATTTATTTATGAAAGAGGGAGAATGGGCACTTCAGGGCCTCTAGCCAATGCAAAAACTCCAGATACATGTGCCACCTTGTATATTTGGCTTTGCATGGGTACTGAGGAATTGAACCTGGGTTCTTAGGCTTTGCAGGCATCTTAATTGCTTAGCCATCTCTCCAGCCCTGTTCGTTTATTTTTTTAAATATTTTATTTTTATTTATTTGAGAGAGGGAAATGGGGGAGATAGAGAGACAGAGAGAGAACGGGCACATACCAGCCACTGCAAACGAACTCCAGATGCATGTGCTACCTTGTGCATGTGGCTTACGTGAGTCTAGGGTATTAACCCAAGGGCCTTTGTCTTTGCAAGCAAGTGCCTTAACCACTAAGCCATCTCTCCAGCCCCGTTGTCTGTTTATTTTTTAAGATAAAGCCTTGCTATTTATCTAGTCTTTGGTGGCCTGAAACATACTATGTAGATAAGGTTGGCTTTGCATTTGTGGTAATCCTCCTGCCTTTGCTGTCTGAGTGCTGAAATTACCGATATGTACCACCACATCTGGCTTCTAAACCTTTGCAGTGTAATTTCTTCCTTATGTTTAGAGTACTGTGAGTCATAATATACTGATTGAAGCTCCCTAAATTAAAAACTAACTAGAATTACAATCATTGTATACCCACCCTATGAAATGTTATGTAATAAGTCATTAATGAGGAGCAGGGGATGTAGCTCAGCTGGCAGAGTACCTGCCCAGCTTACACAAAAGCTCTGCATAAGCCAAGCACAGTGGCACACACCTACGCTCTGAAGAAACTGCAGGAAATTATATTCGGCTACATATCGAGTTCAAAGCTAGCTAGGGATATCAGAAACTAAAAATTCAAAATCAAAATAATTGAGGGAGCTGGCTCACTAGAGAAAGCATTTGCCACACAAGAATGAATTCCTTAGTTTGAGTCCACAGAACCCACAGAAAGTCTGATGCCATGGCACTCGGGTCTATGATGCCAGTGCATCGAAGGACAAGGGGGTGAACAGAGATGGGAGAATGTACCGGAAGCTCATAGGCCAGCTAGCCTGGTGAATGGGAGCGGTGAGCATCGAGAGACCCTCATGAACACTGGAAAGGTGTTTCCCAGCCTCCACACATGAGCCTGACTTTTCCAAATTATTTCTGTTGCCTGAAGTCTCTTCCCTACAGTTCCCACACTGGTTGGCCGAGGAGCGTGCACGGAAAGCTGCCCATGACTAACTCTTTCCTTGAGGTTAACATCCCCGCTGGTGTCGGGAGAATCCGCCTAATCACATAAAACAACGGGCAGCATTGACGGGCTTCAGGGAGCTGCTGCTCTTTCCTCACACGTCTTCTTTGCCAGTTAGTGAGGAGGCGCACCACGAAAACGTGACTGTTTTCCAAGTTTAAATAACTGCAGTAACTGGAGGAAATTTAGCACTAGACATCTTACTGCGATAAGAAATGGCCCATGAGCTGGGGAGATGGCTCCGCAGTTAAAGCCTCTTGTTTGCAACACCTGCATCCTGGATTCAGCTCCCCAGCTGCTCATGTGAAGCCCCAGCAGGCATCCATGTGCGGTGGTAAGACACCCTGGCATGCACACACACACTCACAGATGTAAAATAGATAAAGAAATAAAGTTTTAAAATATCACACTGGGGCTGGAGGGATGGCTTAGCGGTTAAGGCGTTTGCCTGCAAAGCCAAAGGACCCAGGTTTGATTCCCCAGGACCCACGAATGCCAGATGCACAAGGTGGTGCATGTGTTTGAAGTTCATTTGCAATAGTTGGAGGCCTGGTGTGCCCATTCTCTCTGCCTCTCTCTCTCTCTCTGCCTCTTTCTGTCAAATAAATAAATAAAAATTAAAAAAATCACACTCAACTTCTTTTTGTAAAATATTGTATTTATCTGATAGAGAGAGAGTGAAAGAGAGAGAGAGAGAAAGGGCACACCAGGGCCTCTAGCCACTGCAAACGAACTCCAGACACGTGCACCACCTGGTGCATCTAGCTCATGTGGGTCCTGGGGAATTGAACCTGAGTCCTTTGGCTTTGCAGGCAGGTGCTTTAATTGCTAAGCCATCCTTCTAGCCCTCAACTTCTCTTTTAAAATGTTTGTATTTATTTATTTATTTTAGTTTTCTAGGTAGGGTCTCACTCTACTTCAGGCTGTCCTGGAATTTACAATGCACTCTCAGGGTAACCTCGAACTCACAGAGATCCTCCTACCTCTGCCTCTCAAGTGCTGGGGCCTCTTGGTGCTGCACATGAACTCCAGACACTTGTGTCACTTTGTGTATCTGGCTTTCCATGGGGAATGGGAAACTGAACCCAGGCTGGCAGGCTTTATTAACTTCTGGTCCATCTTCCCAGCTCCCACATTCAACTTCTTAAGATCAGCTCATTCGGTCTTAGCACTTGTAGCTATGTCATTAGTTGTCCCAAACTTTCCTTCTATGCTGCCCAGCATCTGAAGACCTTTCTGGTTAGCAAGAGCCTGTATGGATAAACCTGTTTCCTAATCATAAGCTGGGGAGTCCTGATACTCCCCTCCCTTTTCTCACTTCTCTCTGTGGGAGCAGGAAAGTGGGCTACCATCCCTCACCCAGCAGGAGGGTCACCACTGACGGAATTATTGCCAAAGACAGGTTAGCAAAACAAAAGCACCACAGGTTTATGCAATCAACACTTTATATAATTTGGGACCCGTCAGAAACGTAGGCCTAGAGTTAACACACTTCAGCACACATGGTGTGCAGCAGTCAGGAGGCTGAGGCAGAAGGATCACAAGTTCTAGGCCAACCTGAGTTGCACAGTGACCAAGATCCAAGGAAAGCTGTCTTTCGCATAGGTTTCATCAGCTGTGTCAAAATGTGATTGAGGGCTGGAGAGATGGCTTAGCCAGTAAGACGTTTGCCTGCAAAGCCAAAGGATCCAGGTTTGATTCCCCAGGACCCGTGTAAGCCAGATGCACAAGGTGGCACATGCATCTGGAGTTTGTGTGAAGGACTAGAGGCCCTGGTGTGTCTATTCTCTCTCTCTCCTTTTTTCTCTCCCTCTCTCTTCCTCTCTCTCTCTCTCTTAAATAAATAAATAAAATAAAATGTATTTTTAAAATGTGATTGAACAACATACCACTTTCTAATGGGAAGAGTGGAGGAGTGCCCCAGCAAGGCCTGCGCGCACACTCCTCTCTGTGGGAGAAGAGAGAACGGCCTTTCTGGTGCTTATGGCTTACTTTGGAGAAGGGTGACTCTAGCTTCTGTGGTGACCTTGGGAAAGGGGACTTCTGGCTGCTGTGGCTCCCTTCAGGAGAGAAAGAGGGCTAGGAAAAGGAAGGCAGGAAAAGGCCAGAGACACTTTGCTTCTGAAAACTTCCAGCGTCTTTCAGTTCAAAGTAGTCAGCATGCCAAGGCACCACACTTTGTGGTGCTGTTTTTTTTTTATTTAATTTTTTTTTGTTTATTGTTATTTATTTGAGAGCGACAGACAGAGAGAGAAAGAGGCAGAGAGAGAGAGAGAGAATGGGCGTGCCAGGGCCTCCAGCCACTGCAAACAAACTCCAGATGCATGTACCCCTGTGCCTCTGGCTAATGTGGGTCCTGGGGAAATCCAGCCTCGAACCGGGGTCCAGAGGCTTCACAGGCAAGTGCTTAACCACTAAGCCATCTCTCCAGCCCTGTGGTGCTGTTTTCTGAATTCCAGCATGTTAGACCAAGGACCAGGCTCTCCTGAACGGACCATACACCTTGGATCCTTCATCAGATACTTTTGGCAGGAAGTGGCAGGATCTGCAGGCTCCATTCCAAGGGTCTGCCCACAATGCTGTGGTCAAGGTTACTAGATAAACACTGTGTGATATATGCCCAAGGGTGAACAGCCCAGCTCAGGACAGGACTTTGGGTGTTATTCTTATGACATTTTTTATAGTCATGTGACATAGATGTGATTATGGAATACTGGGGAGCTGACTTGGGCAAGTCAAGTTGGAAAATATTTGGTGCATTCTCTCTTATTCCCTCTCCTTCCTTCTTCCCTTACCTTCCCTTTCTTATTCTGGGGTTTGAATCTAGAGTCCTACAAATTCTAGACAAGCACTGTAGCATAGAGCTATATCCCTAGATCACTTTTTACTTTGAGACAGGGTCTCAGCAAGTTACCTAGGCTGGACTTGAACTCACTTTATACCCCAGGCAGGCCTTGAACTTGTGGTGCTCCTGAGTAGCTAGAATTACCGGTTTGCCCCACTAGGCCTGGATTAGTTCTGCTTCTCATAAATGACTCACAGTCACTTCAAAATATGGTTAAGCTTTCCCAGCTCTCCTGGTAACTGGGAATTCCGGGAGTTCTGCTCCCCATGGTGCCAATACACAGGACACATGATCCACACTGTCATTCCTGAGGCTCAGAGGTAGCAAGGTGCAGGCCGCTGTTCTGTGGCCCCCAGGGCTGAGGAGGAGGGTCAAGCTAGAGGGCAGACTGGCTTCTTTATTCTTTCTGTAGGAAGTAATGCTGCAGTATCCTGTGGCCCAATTGACTAGCACAGCGTATTGACACAGAAAGTAATGCCACAACACACGTTATGCTATGAAAAGGAGATCAGAAGTTACACAACCAAAAAAATAAAAGCGAAAGTAATATAGACATATACCAAATTTTTTTTTTGCTTATGTGATTTTTGTAAGATTTGGCAGCTTTTTAAAAAAAATTATTTATTTGAGAGACAGACAGAGGCAGAGAGAGAGAGAGAGAGAGAGAGAGAGAGAGAGAGAGAGGGAGAATGGGAATGTCAGGGTCTCTGGCCATGCAAACGAACTCCACACACATGCGCCACCTTATGCATCTGGCTTATGTGGGTACTAGGGAATTGAACCTGGGTCCTTAGGCTTCACAGGCAAACACCTTAACCACTAGGCAATCTCTCCAGCCCTTGGCAGATTTTTTATTTACTTTCTATTGTTAATTATTTATTTATTTTGGTTTTTCGAGGTAGGATCTCACTGTAGCTCAGGCTGACCTGGATTTCACTATGTAGTCTCAGGCTGGCCTTGAACTCACAGTGATCTTCCTATCCCTGCCTCCTGGGCACTGGGATTAAAGGTGTGCGCCACCATGCCCGGCTACCTGGCAGCTTTTCAACATGTTACTGAAACAGTCACTTTTCACACTTAATTTTGTAATCTTACTTTTTAAAATAGGAGCCCCAAATTTTATAAAGTTTAGGTCCTGAGCATTTAGATCTGGCCCTGTGGATACATTTTTGAAATGTAGTTCTTTCCAGCTGACCATACTTTCTAAAAACCTCTCACATCCACTCCCACACCCCCACTACCACTCTAAATGCAGGCCACCTCACCACCTCCCACGTGGACGGCTCTGGCAGCCTGGAACACGTCGGTGTCCTCCTGCTGGCATTCCTGCTCCCTGAGTCCCTGTTTCCATACTGGCCAAGTTCTTTCTTTCTTTCTTAGACGGGTTTTCACTGTAGGCTTGTTGGAACTTACTTGCATGGACTTTACGAGACAGGACATGAACTTGGACCTCATTCTTCCTGCTTCTGTCTCCTGAGTGCTGGGATTATAAGTGTGGGTCACCATAGCAGGCTTGAAATCAAGATTCTTTTAAAAATATTTTATTGCCAGGCATGCTGGTGCACGCCTTTAATCCCAGCGCTCAGGAGGCAGAGGTAGGAGGATTGCCATGAGTTCGAGGCCACCCTGACACTACATAGTGAATTCCAGGTCAGCCTGAGCTAGAGTGAGACCCTACCTCAGAAAACCAATAAATAAATAAGTAAATAGTAAATAAATAAATAAGGATATTTTATTTACTTATTTGAGAGAGAGGATGGGCAGGTCAAGGCCTTTGCCACTGTAAACAAACTCTAAATACACATGCCATTTTGTGCATATGGTTTTACTTAGGTACTAGGGAATTGAACCTGGAAGAGCAGGCTTTGCAAGCAAGCACCTAACCAGTGAGAAATCTCTCTGACCTTCAAATCTAGATACTTTTTTAAAACTTTATTTATGAGAGAAAGAGAGAACTGGCATGCCAGGGCCTCCAGCCACTGCAATCAAACTCCAGACGCGTGCACCACCTTGTGTGCACGTGTGACCTTGTGCATGTGTCACTTTGTGCATCTGGCTTACATGGGTTCTGGGGAGTTGAACCTGAATTCTTAGGCTTCACAGGCAAGCACCTTAACCACTAAGCCATCTCTCCAGCCCCAAATCTGGATTCTTAAATGGCTTTCAGTTGTTTCAAACCTTTCAGCAGCTTCCAATTATTTACAGAATTGCTCTTTAATGGGGCTTTAAAATGCTCTTCACAGCCTTTAAGCCCAACACTCGGGAGGCAGAGGTAGGAGGATCACCATGAGTTCGAGGCCACCTTCAGACTACAATAGTGAATTCCAGGTCAGCCTGAACTAGAGTGAGACCCTACCTTGAAAAAACCAAAAAAAAAGAGTCAAAACACAAAATGCCCTTCATGGTGTGGCACGTGGTGAGCCCTACGCTCACCTCCCGCAAGCAGTGCAAGCTGGTCTTGCCATGGACTCTGGTGAACAAGCCACTCGTGGTTCCTCGGCCTGATTCGTTTTGAGCTGCTCATTCTCACCCCTCACTGTGGTTCCCGTTTTCTCCCGCCGATCCCACTAAAATTAAATAATCCACGGAAAGATATTTCATGTTCAGAGAGGCAACAGTACAGTTCAGAACTCCCTTTTACAGATCTTTTCTCTCTGAATTGAGTTAGGGAATGGTTGTATCAATCAACGTTCAGTGCAGAAACTTTAAGCAAGAAGGAATTTAACACAGGGAATTGGGGCTTATAATTTATTATTGTAAGGCCTAAAAGATCAGATTCCAAGCATTCAGGAATGGCTCCAATGACAACACACAGCTGATCTCCTGCATCAAAGCTGCTGAAAGGAGCAGTGAGGCTGAGGACGTGTCATTCTAGTCAGGCTGCCAAGACACACAGCACTTGGCTGGCAGAAGCAGGAGAATCAGGAGTTTCAGGCCAGCCTGGGCTACAGAGAAACCCTGTCTCTAAAAAGTAATGGAAGGCAGGCATGTAAGAAGGAAAAAGGAAGGAGCCAGATGTGTCTTTAATCGCAGATCTTGGAAAGTGGAGTCAGGCAAATTAATTGTTCAAGGCCAACTTGGTTACATATCAAGTTGGAGGTTAGCTTGGGCTACATGAGACCCTGTCTCAAAGAAAAAGGAAGATGGGAGGGAGGGATGGAGAAAGAGAGATTGACAGACAGAGAGAATGAAAGAGAATTCAATGTTATTACCCAGTCTAGGCTCCCAAGTCGTCACTCTCCAAGAAGCTACAGAGTGCTGAAATCTGCCTTGGGAAGACTTCATGTCCACCTGATCCTGGAGGCTAGAAGAAAGAGACAAAGAAAGCAGCTTCCTTATCAGTCACATCTGCCTTCATGTAGCTGTATGTAAGTGATACCTAGAAGGAGCCCCAGGGCAAAGATGTCTGGGCAATGTATCTTTCTCATATGTCCAGTGGGATGGAAGAAGGCATGGAGGTGGTCGGGAGCACTCCATGGACTCTTGGCATAACGCTGAATGTTTGAGTTAATAGATGGAACGCTGTCGTGTGGCCTGGCATCAGGGCCATGGCAGAACCAAGCTGGCACAAGTGAGCTATGGAAGCTGCAGGGTCAGTGGCATACAAACCACGAGAAGGCGAGTACAGAGAATGAGGGGAGCAGAAACTCCCGGCGTGAAGCAGAACACGGGGGCCCCATGGCCCCGCGAGGAAGGAAGGGCTCGGTTGGGGATTTCTGTGAGGCCCGGCTGTATTTCATACTTGCTCTTTAGTACTGGAGGGGGAGGGGTAAACACTCCTGCCTTGTCACCCCCTTCCCAGCCCCATTTTCCAGGTGCTCCAGTTTTCTCTCACCTTCCTTCTTCTAGATGGGCCAAGAGTCCCCGCTCTCTGCTCCCAGGGCCGTATTCCAACAGAGAGTTCAGGAGAGTGCTGGAATAATTCACTTTTCTGTCTCCCCATCACTCTCTAAATAATGTGAGGCAAGGTCATGGTCACCTTGCTCGCACTCCTCTAAGGATGTCTGAAGTCATGAGTTGCTCACTAAATGTTCATAGAAAAATACTCGGGAGGGCTCTGGGAGATAGGTCAGTTGGTAAAGTGCTTGCCGCGCCAGCAGGAGGGTCTGAACTCGCATAACGGATGGCAGCGAATAGTGGTGCGAGACTGGAATCTCTGGGCTGGGGTGGCAAAGCCAGGCAAATCCCTGTGGATTGGTGTGCAGCCAGTCTAGCTTAATTAAGTGAGTTCCAGGTCAGTAAGAAACCCCGTCTTAAAATAAAAACATGGACAATGGGCTAGAGAGATTGCCCAGTGGTTAAAGGCAGTCTCTTGCAAAGCCTGGCAGACCCTATTCAATTGCCCAGTAATCACATAAAGCCAGATCCACAAAGTGGCACATGCATGTGGAGTTTGTTTGCAGCAGCAGGAGACCCTGGCATGTTCATTCTCTCTCTCTCTTCTTATCTCTCACTAAAATAAATAAATAATTTTTTTAAAAAAGACGGATACACCAGAGGCTGTCCTCTGGCCTCCAGACACACATGCACCTGCATGAGCACGCACACACGTGCAAACACACACACATACACACACACACACATGTTGAAAAAAAATAAAAGAAATTCAGAAGAAATGGATAGAGGAGAAGAGGGTTCAAACAATGAAACTTCAGCCAGACTTTGTGTTGATTCATTGCCACATTGGTTCAAGTTAAGTTTTTGGACAAGTGTTGGTTTTCTTTGTTTGTTTGTTTGTTTTTCAGTCTTTTTTTCATAATGGCCAGAATATTACCAGCTCTGGAATATCTTCTTTAGCGTCCCCATCTCTACAGTAGGATCCAAATGAATTAATGCACAAACAGTATTTTGATCAATATCTGATTATGGTGATTCTCAGTAAATTATAGCTATTGTCCTTGCCAAAAGTACCATAGAAGTAAAAAGTAATGGAAAAAAGCAGTCAAGGAGTAAGATAATGTAAACTCTAATGTGAGAATTTTATGACTGGACTCAGGAAACACAAGGTTCAGTGTACTCATCTCCATAGTTGATTGCCCCAAATCCAAGTTCATTCATTCTGCCCATATATTATAATGTTCTATTGGAAAATTACCTACAATTTTGATGGGTCTGCCAATGACTATATGTCATCCCGTCACCACTCCCTAGCCAACAGGCAGCTCGGGACAGCTGCGAGGATGACTGGGTATTCCAGCCTGGAATGTGGGTCTGAAGAAAAGGTCAGGTGGAGCTGTCCTTCTCAGTGTTTGAACTGACAGAAGACCATCTTCGAGATCCTTCCACCTGATTCTCAACCATCCTTTATTCTCTCCACTTTCCCCCTTAGTTGTATAAATAACTCCAAAGCCAATCCACAAGTCCTTTTTTATGGCAAATGTTAACCAAAGTGTAAAGATTTCCTAACATACATTCTCTCCAGTGATTTTAGTTAAGACAAAATCAGATAAAATTTTGAGATCATCCTAAAAATTGTGAAGCCGCTATGTAAGCGTCATCAGTTTCCCATGGAAACAGCAGCAGCAATGGTGGGAGAGAATCAATTGAATGCTTACTCTCTTTACGTACCCATTCAAAGTCTTTCTAACCAAGATTGGAAGCAGTGTTTCACAGTAGTCTGGCAACAGATATGCTCTGGTAAACCAGAAAGGTCCAGGTATTGCCTGTCTTTACAATACTGTGACCTGACTCAACATTCCAGAAGGCCAAACACCTACGTGAGGCCCTTCATGAGGTGAGACTTTAAGTCCCAGGTGAAAATTTAGCAATGTCCTTTCCTCCCAGGCCTGATGACATCGACCCAAGAAGTGATGTGGCAAACATAAATGATTGGCACTGGTCAGAGTTCCAAGCCTTTGGTGTCTGTTGGCAAATAAAGCAGATACTTGAAGGTTGAGATAAGCAAGTTCAATATCAAGCTAGGAATGGAGCTTGCTAGCTTGGTGCTTCTGACCTTGTCTCCTGCAGACCTTGTATATGCCCCAAGATGGTGGTAGGTAATCCTAGCAACTGAACAAAAAGAAGAGCCAGGCTTGGTGGCACACACCTTTAATGCTAGCACTTGGGAGACAGAGGTAGGAAGGTTGCTGTGAGTTTGAGGCCACCCTGAGACTACAGTTTTTTTTTTAATTTATTCAGTTAGTTATTATTGACAACTTTCATAATTATAGACAATAAGTCATGTTAATCCCCCCCCCCGACTTTCCCCTTCACAACTCCACTCTCCATCATATCCCCTCCCCTCTCAATCAGTTTCTCTTTTATTTTAATGACATCATCTTTTCCTCCTATTATGATGGTCTTGTGTAGGTAGTATCAGGCACTGTGAGGTCATGGATATCCAGGCCGTTTTGTGTCTGGAAGAGTGCATTGTAAGGAGTCCTACCCTTCCTTTGGCTCTTACATTCTTTCTGCCACCTCTTCCGCAATGGAGCCTGAGCCTTGGAAGGTGTGATAGAGATGTTTCAGTGCTGAACACTCCTCTGCTGAGACTACATGGTAAATTCCAGGTCAGCCTGGGCTAGACTAAGACCCTATCTTGAAAAACAAAACAAAAAGAGGATCTGAGCTTATAACTCAATGGTAGAGCTCTTGCTTAGCATGTTGCGTGCACGGGCATACACACACACACACACACACACACACACACAGCAATAACAATAATAATAACGACTGTTCGCAGGGCGTGGTGGCGCACGCCTTTAATCCCAGCACTCGGGAGGCAGAGGTAGGAGGATCGCCGTGAGTTCGAGGCCACCCTGAGACTCCATAGTGAATTCCAGGTCAGCCTGGGCTAGAGTGAAACCCTACCTCGAAAAAACAAAAATAATAATAATAATAATAATAATAATAACGACTGTTATTGTCATTATAAAGGGGTCTCTGTCGTCATCCCAGCATTCCTAGCTACTGACAAATAAAAGCGGGCTTGCTCATCGTCCAAAACGACTGAGAAATTCTTCACAGTATTTCCTGTCCTCAGGACATCCTGTATTTGCAGAATATGTGGGCAAACACTTTACATTCTTAATCCTTACCCTCCCCTACACCACACAAAAGCCATTAATTTTTAGAAATAATCGCTGGAGAAATGTTTTTAAGATGTTTGTTTGGAGAGTGGAGTGCTTTAGCTCACTTGGCCAGGCATCCAAATTTTCTCTTCTCTGCTGCCCCCTTCTGAAATGTTGAGGAAAGGGCAGGTCTCCAGTTGCAATGGAGAGAGGACGAAGAAGGCTAGCGGCTAAGGAAGTGTAGAGCGATGGCCACCACGTGCAGTTTCTGTGGCCCCTGTTGGCTGTCTGAGCCTGTCGAAGTATCTTTGAGCCCTAGAGAAAGAGGATACTTCAACTCATCTATTCACGTTCTATTTAACAACTGGGTCGTGCACATGCGGTACAGGAACTTTTTTCTGTCTAACACTTGTCATGTGCCTACCTACCACGAGACTGGTGCGAAGCAAAGTGCTGAGCAATGAGCAATGGTCGAGGAAGAACTAGTCAGGTAGTGCAAGCTACATGACTGCCTTGCACCTGGTGCCTTGCCTTCTTTCTCTTGACTCTCATATCCACCCTCGTTGCAACAAGTTGTCTTTTTTTCTTTTTTATTATTATTGACAACTTTCATAATTATAGACAACAAACCATGATAATTCCCTCCCCACCCCCACTTTCCCCTTCACACCTCCACTCTTCCATCATGTCCACTCCCCCTCTCAATCAGTCTGTCTTTTATTTTGATGTCATCATCTTTTCCTCCTATTACACTGGTCTTGTGTAGGTAGTGTCAGGCACTGCAGAGTCATGGATATGAAGGCCATTTTGTATCTGAAAGAGTGCTTTGTAAGGAGTCCTATCCTTCCTTTGGCTCTTACATTCTTCCCATCACCTCTTCTGTAATGAACCCTGAACCTTGGAAGATGTGATAGAGATGTTTCAGTGCTGAGCACTCCTCTGTCACTTCTTCTCAGCACTAGGATGCCTTTTGAGTCATCCCAGAGGTCACTACCATCTGAAAAGAGAAACTTCTCTAGCCAAAAGTGAAAGTAGCATTAACATATTGGTATGAACATTAAGAAAAGTGCTTACCAGGCAATTTGGTAAGCATGATATATGTATTTGGCCAGGCACCAGGAGACATTATATGCCTAGGGCTCCTGACTTCCCCCATCATAGGTTTCCAGCATTAGGCATGTATTCCCTCCTGTGGAGTGGGCCTCCAGTCCAATTAGAGAGTGGTTGGCTTCTCCCATAACAGACATGCCACTATTGCACCCATTGGCTCATTTGGCATGGGTGGCCAGAGACAGGTTGTCTTGCCCCTGCAAATGAATGCCAGTCTTGCTGGTTTGCAAGCTTCAGCTGCTCCTGGCTCTGCCTGCCCAGGGATCCTCCTAGCTGCACCTGCCACTGTCACTGGTGTGTTGGATCACAGACACATGAGATGCTTTGCATCTAGGTTTAGATAGGTGCTGGGGAGGGTCACACTCGGGTCTGCAGGCTTTGTAAGTGCTTTTAACTGTTCAGCCATCTCCCACCCCAAGAAAGACACATTTTATTATTTATTTATTTATTTGAAAAAGAGAGGGAACAAAAGAGGCAGATAGAAACAGAGAATGGGCATGCCAGGGCCTCTAGCCACTGCAAATGAACTCCAGACACATGCACCACCTTGTGCATCCAGCTTTACATGAGTCCTGGGGAATCGAACCTGGGTCCTTTGGCTTTGCTGGCAAGTGCCTTAACTGCTAAGCCATCTCACCAGCCCAAAGACACATTCTTGATGTAGATTTCTTTCTCCTTATCACATCACACCCAACAACAGTCTTTACATGGCTTTCCACTACATATTAAGGGCACTTGGTATTTTTAATTAAACATGGCCTCCTGAAGTGCTTCTGGACATTTAATTTTGATATGCACTGAGATTTGAGGCAAAATCTGGGTTACAGAATAGACCGTTTGAGGCTCCTTGGGCATGGGAGGGTGTTCACTTTGGGAAGAAACTTTAATGGAGTTCTTAAGAGCTAAATGGGTTGTCATGCTATGCTGATCCTCAAGCAATAAAAGGCTTTCCAACTTATACAGAAAACAAAAAGTCCTGAGACACTTTTTCAGTCCCCCACCCCTCCACTAGCTTCTTTGAACAAGCGCAGAAACTTTCTTTTTTCTTGTTGGTTTTTCCAGGTAGGGTCTCGCTCTAGCCCAGGCTGACCTAGACTTCACTATGAGTCTCAGGCTGGCCTCGAATTCATAGGGTCCCCCTACCTCGGCCTCCCCAGCGCTGGGATTAAAGGCTGTGCCCCTGCGCCCTGGCATTACAGAAACTTCTATATGGCAATGAAGTGCCTCTGGTAAATTCCAGTGTCTCACCCAAATGCAGAGCTCCATGAAGTGACGCAAGCTGGCTGGAACACTGTCACTTGTCACCATGGTTTTACACATGTACCGACGACTAGAAATGAAGTGCTGGGAGGAGAAAGAAGCGAGTTCTGTTATCCCAGCAAACAAGGAAATGAATGTCTCGCAATCTGCTCTGAAACCCTGCTGATTCTGGGGCCCTGCAGCCCCTGAGGAGCAGGTGAGAGCCTGCAACGCTCTTTCTCACTCTTGGAGCTCACATCTAGGACTCACTGCCTAGGCAGGAATAGTTCCTTTTTCTTTCTTTCAAAACTTCTGCCAGATAGGTATTAACAGAACTTGACAATTACCTTCATACGAGGCAGAACAAAGGGCCATTGTCAGTGATGGGGGGGGTCAGTAGGGACAGTGCCCTCCTCCCTGGGCTTGTCTTGCCTCTCCACCACTGATTTATCAGCAACCAGAGGTCAGTCTCCCCCCAAAACTTTACCTTCATCACATGTCATAATCTTTCTAGCACCCTTACTTGAGCTCATGTAAACTGCGCTTTTCTCAGAATGATCCTTCTACCCCTTCCTTAAGCAGTGGGGAAGGAAAGCAAACAAACTCCAGGCCAGGGGCTGGGAAGATGGCTGAGCAAGCATGAGGACCTGAGCTCAAGCCCCGGCACTCACGTGAGAAGCCAGGCATGGCTGCGCAAGCCCGTCGCCCCGGCCCCAAGCAGGGTACAGAGACAGGAGGAAGGCTGGGCTCCCTGCCCATCAGCCTAACCAAAACCCAGCAAACTCCAGGTTCAGTGAGAGACTCTGTCTCAAGATGATAAAGTGGAAAAGTGATGAAGACATTCAACATCCTTCTCTGGCTTCCCCCTGCATGCACATGGGGCACACGCATCTGCACACATGCATGCATGCACCACCACACATGCTACACACATGCGTACACCACCACACATGCTACACACATGCACACACATGCGTACACCACCACACATACTACACACACATGCATACTACACACCACACATACTGCACACATACACACACACACACACCCCACCGCCACCACACATACTACACACACACCAAAAAGAAAAGAGAAGAAAGCTCAGGATTGAAGATGTATCATGTATCTAAGAACCCTAACTCTCACAAGCATGTAAACAGTGAGCGCCTTTCAGAGGGAGGTAGCAACCAGACACCTTTCTGATGAATTTCCAGAGGGCGGTTTCTGGAAAGTTCTGTTTCTAAAGTGTCCTACTTACAACCTAGTGGTCCAGGGCTCAGAGCTGATTTTTCCTGGTGCACAATCAATCATCACTCACTTCTCTTTAGCTATACAGACACTACTAGGACTCATAACTGTTGGAACAGGTGAGTGTGACCCTAGAAACTGCCCAGGGTACCCCTTTTGATGGGTGGGAAGGGAAACTCAAGTGCTCCAGGATTAAGTAATTAGATATATAGTGAGCTGCTCTGAAGTTTTTAAATATCAAGGAAACATAACACTGAGTAGTAGAATTAACAACTCAATTAATATTGATTATCAAGTGCTTAGATTTGGGGATGTTTTAAATTTTATTTTCATGGTCTTTTAACAATTTCATACATGTGTATAACATATTTTAATCATATTTGCCCCTCATGTCTTATCCCCCTCCCATGCCCTCTAAGCCCTTTTCTCTTTCTCATTAGTCCTCACACTCCGTGACTCTTCCTCTCTTTCTCTTCCACTTCTTTCCTCTCTCCCTCCCTCCCTCTGTCCCTCTTTACTTTTTTCCCTCCCTCTCTCCCTCCTTACTTTCTTCCTTACCTCTCTCCCTTCCTCATTCTATGATACATTGAATTCAGACAGGGCTGCTTGCCTGCGCACTGGGGGTTATTTAATGGCGAATAGGCAACTTATCTACCACTGAAGAGCGTGTGTGCTCCTCCCCAGCAACCACTAGCTGCCAATAGCTCTTTGGGGCGGCATGGGGCCTCCCGAGCTCCTCCCCACGCACGGTGAAATGTCCGTGAGCTGATCTCGGACAGGAAACCACGGCTGCTGTGAGCTCAGGACTGTGACGTCCATGTTGCATCCACAAAAACAGCTCTCCACAAACACTCCTCTCCATCTTTATGCTGTTACACTCTTTCCTACCCCCTCTTCCCTGATATCCCCTGAGCCTTAGAGGCGGTGACATAGATGTCCTGTGCAAACACAAATCACTTTCTTTTCAGCACTTGGACCAGATAGGAATGTCTGCATTACTGCTGCTCACCACGGAAAGGAATTTCTCTGATCATGGCTGAGAGCAACACTAACTAATGGATGTAAACATAAATATATAGATATATAGACGTATAACAGGTGAAGAGCAGCAATAGGCTCCCAGCTAGGGCATCTGAAATCCCCAACAATGGCAGAGTCTCATAGGCCAGGGTGGCCTTGTTTTTGTAGCTGAGCATGATCTTGAACTCCTGATTCTCCTGCCTCCTCCTCCTCCCAAGCATTGGGATTACAAGTATATACCACTAGGCCAAATTGAGTACTTGTCAATAGCCATCCAAGTCCAAATTATCCACGCTGCTGAGCCTGATGTGGCCCTGCTGTGTTGGGGCTCTGCAAGCACGGGACTCAGCCTCACCCCAACGAACGGACACGGAAAATAGCAGATCCAAGGTCAGAACAAAGATGAACACCAAGCACTAGTGAATATGCTTCTCTTTTTCCTAGCTCTTGCTGGTATATGCCCTATCTGGCTTCTTCTCTACATAATGAAATATTTAAATATCATGGGAGGCAATTAAAATATGTAGCAGCTGGGCATGTTGGCTCACACCTTTAATCCCAGCACTCGGGAAGCAGAGGCAGGAGGATGGATGGATCACTGTGAGTTCGAGGCCACCCCAAGACTAATTCCAGGTCAGTCTGGGCTAGAGCGAATGAGACCCTACCTCAAAAAAAAAAGTGTGTGTGTGTGTAGGGGGGGTATCGAAATTTGCCATGGTTAGGAAATTTGATAACAATAAACTCTTTTTTAATTTTAATTTTTTAAATTTTTTGAGAGATAGAAAGAGGGAGGGAGGGAGAGAGAGAAAGAATGGACGTGGCAGGGTCTTCAGCCACTGTAAATGAACTCCAGATGTTTGAGCTGCTTTGTCCTGGGGAATCAAAACTGGGTCCTTTGGATGCACAGGCAAATGCCTTAACTGCTAAGCCATCTCTCCAGGCCAAACTTTTTTTTTTTAATGTTTTCCTGGGGTCTGGAGAGATAGCTTAGTGGTTAAGGTGCTTGACTGCTGTCTGTCTATCTGTCTTCTGTCTATCGTTCTCTGCTTGCAAATGAAGAAATCATTTAACAATGTTTTACTTATGTTTGGTTTTTTTTTTGTTTGTTTGTTTGTTTGTTTTTTTGAGGTAGGGTCTCACACTAGTCTAGGCTGACCTAGAATTCACTATGTAGTCTCAGGGTGGCCTCGAAGCTCACGGCGATCCTCCTACCTCTGCCTCCCGAGGGCTGGGACTAAAGGTATGTGCCACCACACCCGGCTTGTATTTATTTTTAAAGAGAGCTACAGACAGACAGAAAGAGCATGGGTGTTGCAGGACCTCCTGTCACTGCAAACAACTCCAGATGCATGTACCACTTTGTACATCTGGCTTTATGTGGGTGTTGGGGAATCGAACCCAGGTTGTTAGGCTTTGTAAGTAGCTGCCTTTAACTTCTGAGCCATCTCTCCAATCGAATGAGTGCATTTTAAAATAGTTTTTATTTTTATTTATTTATTTGAGAGTGACAGAGAGAGAAAGAGGGAAAGAGAGAGTGTGTGTGTGCATTTTTTGATAACCATTTCCAGAGGAATTTTGTTTTAGTTATCATCCTAATCACCAGATTGCACTTCTCTGCCTTAGTTGACGTGTGGTAGGACCCAGAGCAAATATTTTCTGGGCAATGAGGCCATTCTGTTGTTATGTCCTGATGTCCTGAAGGGGAATCAGTGTGAGATAGGAAGTCAGTTTTGGCTTCCTCACTGGGTTACTTCCAGACAGTGGTCCTCACACAATTTTTGTTGAATAGATGAACATACAGTAGTTGGTTGTTTTCCTGTCATTTATCTTTTCTTTGTCCCCTTGCCTCCATGCCATCCCCTGAGGACCTGAGGACCCTCCTCTTTCAAGGTGGTCTGTCCTTTGTTGTGTTGTCTTGTTCCTTTTGTTCTCCTCTGTCTTCCATGTCAAAGTGTCGGTGGGCTCCGAACTGTGCTGGTTTTGCAAGGGTCTCAGAAATGGCTGCCGGGTCATAAATGCACTAGGGGGTGCGTGATAGGAGGGCGGCTCCCCAGAGCATACCTATGCACCCTGTGACTCAGGAACAATATAAAGGAATTCGAAAACCTCCGTTCCTTTTCACATATTCTAAGCTGTTTTCTAAATTAAAAAAAAAAAAAAAAGCCAGGCGTGGTGGCGCATACGTTTAATCCCAGCACTCAGGAGGCAGAGGTAGGAGGATCACTGTGAGTTCGAGGCCGCTCTGAGACTACATAGTAAATTCCAGGTCAGCCTGGACTAGAGTGAAACCCTACCTCGGAAAACAAAACAAAATAAAATATTAGGTATTTGTATTTATTTATTTATTTATTTGCAGGCAGAGAAAGACAGAGAGAAGAGAGACAGACATAGAGACAGAGAATGGGTGCCCCAGGGCCTCCAGCCGCCACAAGTGAACACCAGACACATGTGCCGCTTTATGCATCTGGCTGTAATGGGTACTGGGGAACTGAATGTTAGGCTTTGCAGACAAGCACCTTAACCACTGAGCAATCTCTCCAGCACCTGAATTTTCATTATACATTAAAAATCCATTTTCCAGGTACTATGTAACGTATATATTACTTAAATATATCAATTAGGATAGGAACTATAGATTCAAACTGTGCCCCGTGTCTGCCGCATATCCTAAGAGGCCTCAGCGTCAAACCAGTCAATAATTTTCCCCCAGCAACTGTTTAGGCTCATTTTATTTATTTATTTTTGTTTTTTTATTTTTATTTATTTATTTATTTGAGAATGACAGGCAGAGAGACAGAGAGAGAGAGAGAGAGAGAATGGGTGCGTCAGGGCCTCCAGCTGCTGCAAATGAACTCCAGATGCATGCGCCCCCTTGTGCATCTGGCTAATGTGGGTCCTGGGGAATTGAGTCTCGAACTGGGGTCCTTAGGCTTCACAGGCAAGCACTTAACCGCTAAGCCATCTCTCCAGCCCTAGGCTCATTTTTAAGTTCAAAGCAAATCATTGTGTTCTGTGACAATCTTCTCAGGTCTGAATTCTTGTTCTAAACTGGATTGACAATGGACAGAGACTTAGCATGAGTTGAAGTTGGGGTGTCAAGCTTGTAGCAGGAACAGGAAAGCCCCCCCCCCCCCCGCATAATACTGAACTATCATAAAGAAAGCAGCTGGAGCCATCAGTTCATGAAAAGACATGCGGGAACCCTGCTGTTAAGAGAGAGGCAAGTTGAGAAGGCTGTGTACATACGACACGATTCCAACTCTGTGACATCCTGGGAAAGACAAAAACTTCGAAGACAGTAAAGAGGGCCAGGGGTTGAGGGATAATGACCAGACAGAGCAAGCAGAACTTTAGGGAGAGTGATACTCTCATATGGTACTGTAATCTGGGTGCATATCTTCCTGCATTTGCCCAAGCTCACAGAACGTATACCACCAAGAGCGAACCTCCTATAGACTACGGATTGTGAGTGACATTGATGGATGGGTGCGGGCTTATCTGCTGCAGCAAATGTACCACTCTGCTGGGCGGCGTTGGTAGTGGGGGAGATCGTGTAGGGGAGGGGATATGAAAAAAATCCTTGTAATTTCAACTTAATTTGGTCAGTCATTTGAAACTGCTCTAACAAATAGTCTATTATTAAAAAAAAGAAAAGAGCAGGGCGTGGTGGCGCACGCCTTTAATCCCAGCACTCGGGAGGCAGAGGTAGGAGGATCACCATGAGTTCGAGGCCACCCTGAGACTCCATAGTGAATTCCAGGTCAGCCTTGGCTAGAGTGAGACCCTGCCTCGGAAAACCAAAAAAAAAAAAAAATTAATAAATAAATAAAAAAGAAAAGAAAAGAAAAGAAAAAGGAAAAGGAAAAGGAAAAGGAAAGGAAGCAACTGGACCAGAATTGACCAGGCTCAGTCTGCGTCAGTACATCCATGCCTGGCAGACCGAGTCACTCTGGCTTGGAGATTCCTTCGCCATACTAGTCTGTCATGTTCACGGGCACCATCGGGATGCAAGCACCAAGGAAGACCATCCTTTCTGAATTAGGGATGCAGCTTCATGATGCACACAGGAACTTCCAGCAGCATCCAGAAAGCCTCAAGTCTACAAACAAAAACAGAACTTCAAGGGCCAGGAGGAGAGTGGCTGTGAAGGGCAGAAACATTTCTTGCTTTTGGACTTTTGGGAAGAAGGAAGGGGTCAGGGATCAAAGCTCACGAAGTGCCCAGAGAACTGACTGGATGCAGGTGGATGGGTTAGTGAAGACAGGCAGACAGGGTGGGTGGCAGAGAAGTTGGCAAAAGGTCAGCCCTGGCTCCCTGCTGCGGCTACAAGTTACTCTGTCTGTCAGCACTGTCTGCGGATTTGGCACAAGGTGGCCACTGGTCCCAGCGTGATTGAGGGGAGCTGAGACAATGGTCTGTGTGCTGGAAAAACTGGAAACAAAGGCTTGAGAGACACAGTAATCGCCCTGGACTTCTTTCTTAGCCTGTGTGAATCCTGACCACGGACAGCCCACCAGCCTGACACTGTGTCTCTCAGCCCTATCTTCCTGCATCCTGTGGATGCCACATCAAACCTTCCCACCAGGAACCTACCAGAAGGAGCAGAAAGTTGTCAACAGAAAACAGCCTGGAAGCACTGATGTGATCAGATGGGCTCTGTGCCTAAGAAAGAAGCAGGCGACTGGCCCTCCCCCGGTGAGCAACGAGTACGTGCCACATCAGCTCTTCTAGGTGACTGAGCAGCTCCTGTGTGTGCTTCGTTCTGATTCGGAGCCCTTGGTGTGTGAGTAACAATACCAGATGTGTGGGTTATTTGGAGATGGAAAAAATTGGAATCTAAAGACTCAGCCAAACACATCTCTTTTGTTTCCCTCAACTTTACAAATATTGTGACTTATGCATAGATAATTTACAAAGAGATCACAAATATCCTTCTAGGCTGGAGGGATGGCTTTGTGTTTAAGGCATTTGCCTGCAAAGCCAAAGGACACAGGTTCAATTCTCCAGGACCCACGTAAGCCAGGTGCACAAGGTGACACATGCGTCTGGAGCTCGTCTGCAGTGGCTGGAGGCCCTGGCATGCCCATTTTCTCTCTCTCTCTCTCTCTCTCTCTCTCTTTCTTTCTCTCTGTCAAATCAATAAATTAAAATATATATATTTGAAAAAAAAATCCCTCTACTCACAGGTGTAGGCAGGGCTTGGTGGATCCTGCCAGGAGATGTTGAGCAGCAGCCAGAACCTAGCACTAAGGAAACAAGGCTAATGGACTGTTCTGGATTGTTTGTGAGGGGCGCCCATTTCTGCAACTTTCCTGAAGCAAAGTACTACACATGGGTGGTTTAAAATAATAATGTCTTCTCTCACAGTTCTGGAGTTCTAAAGTCATGATGTTAGCAGGACCCTTCTTTCTCGAAAACTCCAGGGAAGAACTATTTCTGCCTCTTCCAGCTTCCAGATGGTTGCTGGCAACCTTTTGTTTCCATGGTCTGTGACACATCACTGCAATCTGTTTTCATCGTCACTTGGCTTTCTCTTCGTAGGTCTGTGTCCTTTCTCTTCTTGTAAGGACTCTAGTCATATTCTAGTATGGCCCAGTCACTCCAGTATGGCCTTATTTTAATGATTTACACCTCCAAAGACCCTATGTCCAAAAAAGGCTTCAGTCTGAGGTTTCAGGAAGGACTTGCATTTGGGTGAACACTGTTCAATCCAGTAGAGAGGTGAAGCAAGCCCCCCACAAATGGGAATTTGAGAATTTGGGGAGGAGACAGAGATTGATGTGGGTCCACAAATGGCATTTGAATTCTTACGCAATCCACAACCAACTGCAAGTCCTAAAACTCAATGCTCTGGTGGTTTTCTTGTTCTTTTCTTGCAACTGGGGGTGGAACCCAGGCCCCTGCACATGCTAGGCAAGCACTCTACCGCTGAGCTACATCCTCAGTTTAACTATTGGATTTTTAAAATTATTTTATTTAAATTTTAGTATATTTCATTTTATTTATTTATCTGAGAGAGATAGAGGAGAAAAGAGTCAGAGAGAGAGAGAGAGAGAGAGAGAGAGAGAGAGAAAGAGAACGGCACATCAGGGCCTCTAAGCACTGAAAACAAACTCCAGATACATGCCCCACCTTGTGCATCTGGCTTACATGGGTACTGGGGAACCAAACCTGGCTCCTTAGGCTTTGCATCTTAACCACTAAGCCATTGCTCCAGCCCTATTTTTATTTATTTATTTATTTATTTTTGAGGTAGGGTCTTGCACTAACCCAGACTGACCTGGAATTCATTACATAGTCTCAGGCTCACCTCAAACTCACAGCAACCTTCCTACCTCTGCCTCCAGAGTTCTGGGATTAAAGGCATGTGTCACCACGCCCAGCTTGCATATTATTTAAATATTTTATTTATTCATTTGCAAGGAGAGAGAGAAAGAGAGAGAGAAAGGGCATAGCAAGGCCTCTCACCACTGCAAATGCTTATGCCATTTTGTGCATCTGACTTTACATAGGTACTAGGATATCAAACCCAGGCCATCCATCAGGCTTTGCAAGCAAGTGTCTTTAACCACTGAGAAATATTTCCAGCCCAACTACTGGATTTTTTGACAAGGAATTGACTGTTGGAGAATTAATTAAGGCTGAAAAAGACCTTCCCTTCCTTCATTGCCTTCTCTGCCTCTCCTTTCTCTCTCTCTCTTTTTCTCTCAGACAAGGTCATGTTCTGTAGCCCAGACTAGTCTCCAAATTATAGGAATCCTCCTGCCTCAGTCTCCTAAATTCTAGGGTTATAGATGTGAGCCACTACACCCAATCATATTGAGGAATTTGAAATAGTACTTTTGAAATGTTTCAGAATTCATAGGTGGATGCTAAGTGAGATGTTAACATAAATGTCAGCAAACAGGAAAGCCACTTAGCTGGGAAATTGAAGCAATTTGGTTTTATGTCCCAAGAGAATATCACAAATGAGAATTACATGGGTGGTGTTAAGGCCACCATCTGAGTTCCTGAATTTTTTAAAACATAATCTTATTTTTCTTAGGAATATAAGAATAGCCTCAGTGTTTTCCAATGTGGCCATGTTTCCTGAGTTATAGAGCAAGCTGTTGGAATTGAGTGTAGGGAAAAATCAACCCTAATGGGAGTTAATTAGATAGGTCCTAGATGAGGAGAAATGATGCCCACTGATGAATATCCATATTCTAAGGGCTTCAGTATCAAAGTACTACAAGCTTAGTTGCTTTAACAATAGAAATGTACTGTGTCAAACCACTAGCAGCTAGAATGCCAAGGTCAAGGTGTTTCTAAGTCCACACTCCCTCCGAAGGTGCTAGGGAAGACTGTGGGCCTGACTCTTCCACTGAAGAACTCCATCACGTTAGCTTAGAGGGGCACCTGCCCCGCCCCGTGCTCTCTCTTCTTACCTAATCACTATACACCTGTGAAGACTATTTACAACACTACTTACAACATGCTGAGATCCCTCTACAGGTTTAGTAGGGACACAATTTCAGACTCAAACTAACCATGATTCTCTGACAATTGATAACTTTACTCGGAGGCTGGAGAGATGGCTCAGCAGTTAAAGATGCTAGCTTGCAAAGCCTGACAACCCTAGTTGGAGTCCCCAGTACCCACGTAAAACCAGATGCACAAAGTGGGGCATGCATCTGGAGTTTGTTTACCGTGGCACAGAGTTATTAGCATGCCAATTCTCTCTCTTCTTTCTCTCTCTCCTTCCCTTCCTCCTTCTCCCTCTCTCTCTGCTTGCAAATAAAAATATTTTCTAAAGTTTATTCAGGAAAGAAAATGGTAAAGGGAATACTCACATCATTGTAAACTATGAGCATTCCAGGAGGCAAAAAAAAAAAAAAAGACAGGGATGTTTTAAAGGTAAGATGATGAGGTTACATAAGTAGTTTCTGAACAAATGATCCTTGGCTATAAGGCGTATCAAAAATAGTATAAACCTAGGGGCTGGAGAGATGGTTTAACAGGTCAGGCTGCTCGCAAATCCAAAATCGGTTTGATTCCCCAGGATCCATGTAAGCCAGATGCACAAGGTGGCGCATGCATCTGGAGTTCGTTTGCAGTGGCTAGAGGCCCTGGCGTGTCCATTCTCCCTCTCTCTGTCTCTCTCTCTCAAGTAAATAAATAAAAATAAATAAAATATATATTTTAAAGATATTTAAATATATATAGATTTTATTATATATATAAATAAATCTATTTATTTATAAAGTATAAATCTAATGTTGGGTATGAAGTTGAAGAGTGGGTATCCTTGAAATAGTTTTCTTTGTGGAAGATTTTGGTCCTGAAGCTTTTATGATAGTTCTTGGAACCAATCATAAGGTCTTCTCCTTTGTAATTACTCTATGCGCTATCTGTTGCTCTCTTTCTCTCTCTGTCTCTCTCTCTCTCTTTCTCTCTCTCTCTCTCTGTCACACGCACACACACACGCACACTCTCTCCCTCTCTCGCTCTCTCTTTCTTTTTGTTTTGTCAGGGTTTGACAACAGTGACTCCCTTTGATTCTGATAACTTTCGCAGACTGCTCAGAGCAATGTTCCTTCAGTCTCTGCGCCTGAATGAGGACTTTGGACGAATCTCTGGTTAGGAAACCAGACTTATTTTTGCCCCAAATTGACCTTCTTCCTTTCCTTGTGCCTTGAAACCCACTGTCCCCCAACCTCAAGGTTTAGTAGGAGCTTTATCAGCCAGAGATGGGAACCGCGCAGCCAGCTGCGGAGCGACCATTCCTCCCTCGAACTGGGCTCCTGCGCTGCACAGCAGGCTCCCCGGCCTCTTCCTACGGACACCTGGAGAGGACCCCTGAGTAAACAGGTGACTTGGGTGGGGAGGATAACAACCTGGAAGTCCCAGACCTGGCTTTCCTGGAGGGGCGTCACGGTTTTTCTTCTCGGAGACTCAAGGGTTGCTTGCCGGGTGACAGGGGCGAATGACGTCAGATCATTCTTGGAGAACACCCGTTTGCTTTTCTGTATGGCTATCTAGCACGTTCACCTCCCCCATCCTCGAAGTCAGCGGGCCTCGGTCCTCTCCGCCTGCCACCGGCGCCTTTGTGCAGCGCCGCAGGAGGCAGCGGTTGCCAGGCTCCCTGAAGGCCTGGGCTGATGGAGGGGAAGAGAATGGAGACGGTGCTCAGAGTTGGAGAGATCTAAGCAGCAGCAATAATAGGAGGCGTTGGAGAGCTCCCCTCCAGGAGGAAGCAGGGAGCGGGGGCTTTGTGATTCCCACACACAGAGCTTAAATACTCCTCCTCCCTAACCCCAGCGTGCCGCCCCATCGTATATGTTTGGGAAAGAGGTGAGTGGTTGACTCTTAGTTGATTGGATCTTCTCCTCGTGGAAATTAGAAAGAGATGCTCCAAGCTCTCTTGCTCTCTCAGGGGCTGCAGAATGAGTGCTGACTGGCTTTTAGGCCCCACTGGCTCCCACAGCTATTCATGCAACATCAGTTCTCTCTTTCCTCCCAATTTGCTGTGATTATTTTTAACATTTTCCCTGGATTTTCCCCTATGTCTCAAGTCTCACAGTTCCACTTCTTGGAGGTAGGTACCAGTCACTGGCCTAACTCACTCCATTTTGTCCCTCTCTGGTTCTATTTTGCCTCTTTAACCTTTTCCCTTCCTGTGTCACTCTCTTCTGTAGTCTCTGTCTCCCCAGTGCTGGGATTGCCAAGTGCATGTCACTGTGCTAATCTTCTTTTTTTTTTACATCAGTTCTTGGGGTCAAACTCAAGTCTTCGTGCTTGGGTTGAAAGCACTCTATTGACTGAGCTCTCTCCCCAGCACTCAGGAAACCATTTTTATGACAAGGACTGACTAGCCCCAAACAACAGTGACTATCACAGGATAGATTATCCTATGATGAGATCACCTCCAATATGGGGACAGTTACCCATGACTGAACCCCCCAAGCAGGAGTTATCACTTCCTGGGAAACAGATTGCTGCCCAGGCTTCCTCTCAAAATCTTTTAAGCTACTTCATTTCTTTCTGTCATTGTGAAATTTCAAATTTTGATATGAATCTCCTCCTCATCCCCCATTTATTAATCTTTCTCACAACACTTTCACTGAGTTGTTAGTTTTCCTTCATGGTTTAGAAATACTGCTTTTGAAATAAGTGGTAGGTCTAAAAAGTAGTACCAATGGCAAATAAATACATTAAAAATGTTCAACATCTTTTCTATTTTTTTTTTTGTACTTTTATTTTTATTTGAGACAGAGAGAGGAAGAGAGAGAGAGAGAGACTGGGCATGCCAGGGTCTCTAGCCACTGCAAACAAACTCCAGATGCATGCACCACCTTGTGCATCTAGTTTATGTGGGACGTGAAGAGTAGAACCTGGGTCCATAGGTTTCGTAGGCAAGCACCTTAACTGCTAAGTCATCGCTCCAGACCATTAACATCTTTTTTTTTTTTTTTTGCTTCTGTATGTGGTGTGTGTGTGTGTGCGCGCGCGTGTGCACACACATGAGTGTGAGCATATGTATGTGAGGTGTGCATGTGATGCATGTGTGTGCACATTGGAGGCCAGCAGCTGGTGTGGTGTGTTCTCCATGACAACTCCTCCTTACTTTATTGAGACAAGGATTCTCACTGGAGCCCAGGGCTGGCTGATTCAGCTAGTGTAGCTAGCCGGCTTGAGCCAGGAGTTCCCTGTCTACACCCCGGCACACTGGGATTACAAGCAGCCACCACCCCCACTTGGCATTTACATGGATGCTGGGGTTCCAAACTCTGGTTGTCATGCTTGCACGCCAAGTACTTTACCAACTGAGCCATCTCTCCAGCCCGCGGGTTCAATTTCGTTTGCCATCAGGAAAACACAAATCAAAACTAGATCGTAATTCCACCTCACCCCTAGGATGTCATCAAGAAAACGAGACAGAAAAAAAAACAAAAACAAAAATAAATGCTGGAGAAAATATGGTGGGGAACATCATACATATACACACCTATACACTGTTGGTGGGATTGTAAATTCATCTAGCCACTATGAAAGTCAGTGTGGAGATTCCTCAACCAACTCAAACTGGAATTCCCATATGATCCAGTTGTAGCATGACTGTGCATACTCCCAAAGGAATAAGTCAGCATACCACAGAGATTCCCGCAATACCCATGCTTATCAATGTGCTATTAATAATAGCCAAACTATGGAATCAGCCCAGGTGCCCACCAATGGATGAATGGATAATAAAATTGTAGCATATTTACAAAATGAAGTTTTATTTAGCCATTGTGAAGGACAGATCCTGTTGTTTTTAGTAAAATGGATGGAGTTAGAGATCACCATGGGAGAGAGGTCTGGCCTCATGTCCCAGGTCTCCTCCTCTAATCTCACCTCCATATGTGCACAGTTTTCTTTCAAATAAAAAGCCCCCCCCCACACACACACCTTTGTCTAGGTTCTTTTTCAGTAGTGAAAAATCTCAGTCCTGGAAACGTGATGAAGGATGTGTTCCAAGGAGGAGCAAATGGCGAGCAGCTTTAAATCGGTGCCTTATTTGCTGGGGAGAAGAAAGACAAGGAAGACAAGCACTGGTCATTCTGCACTGGATTTGGCAGCACGTCATCACGGTGATCTTGGCAAGTGTGATGGTTCATCTTCACTGTCAGTTTGACTGGCGAGTGAATCACCATGGAAACTCACCTCGGGGCATATCTATGAACATGTTTCCAGAAACGTTAGATTGAGGAGGGAAGACTCTCGCTGAGTGTAGATGGCACCATGGGCCGGGGTCCTAGACTGGATGGAAAAGAGAACATGTGAAAGCAAGTTGACTACCAGAACCACCTCTCTCAGCTTCCTGCACATTGAGGCTATGTTCCAGCAAAGCCCAAAATGAATACAAGTAGAAGGAAAGCATCAGGTCAAGGTTACTATTGTGAATTTGCCTGGGACTTATGGAGTTAGGCAACAAGGCAGGCTACAAGGTGGACAGCTCACGATTACGTCTTCTTTCACAAACAATGACCCAACATAATATTCTTCAGAAAACGAATATTAACCTAAAAACAATGTACATTCTAATGAGAAGGCATGAGACATGTTTCTCGAGTAACTGGAATGTGACGGACTTGGGCACCTCCTCAAAGAAACGCCACTGCTGTGCCTGGTTCTTATCCATGTTCTTCCATTTGTCACTGAGGTTTAATGCTGGGTGACACCGAAGATTCAAATGTGGTCTATTCTGACAGTTCAGTCCTTCTAAACCAAAGGCAGGTGGGTGGACAGATGTTACTGTACCAGTGGGATGTGCAGAGTATCTTCTTTAGACTTAAAAAAAAATTCTCTTTGTTTCTCTGGGAAATTTTTGATTTCTCCAGAATTAGTCATTGTGTTTATTCCTTCTGGTTCTTCTCATTTGATCACTAATTTGGGGAGATTGCTTTTGGTTACCCGGCAACAGGCTAGCTGGGACTGGTGGCTCATACATCCTGGAAGGAGAGCCTGAATTACCCCATGAAATCAAAAGTTCCACCGGAACTTGTACCCCAATTAAACTTTGCATGTTGGCACGCGGAACTGCTGTTTCTTAGGAGGTAAATGATAGCCTAGCGCAGTGTCCTTAGTATCTAAAGCCAAAATGTCCATCCTCGTACTCAAGACCATAGTCACCTTCCCGTATAGGGAGAGGAAGCAACAGGAACTCAAGGTGTGCTGAGGGGGCCCCTTGTCACCATATGCTCAGCCGCCCCCACATCAAGCAAGCCTTTCCACAGAATGTGAGTGACTAGGGGGTCTTGAGCGCCCTCTGATCTCAACTTCCAGGGTGGGAGGCCGCTGGCATTTGCCAGATCTCTTGGGCAATGGTCTGGCCATCTTTGATTGTCCTTGCTTCTTTCTCCATGAAGGACTGAACCGATTGAGGCGTGTGGCAAGCATGGTTTCCAAAGCAACTGCGTAGGTCTGCTCTCTCAGCATAGCTTCTCCACAGATGGGCAGCTGGAGTGGGGGGGGGGGGGCGTGGAGTGTCTGCATTGCGCATGCCTGAACCCAGTCTGAATGGCAGGCTTTGCTTTTGGGTGGGAGCCCCGCAGGGAATACACGGGCCAGTTTTGCAGATAAAAAGCCTAGGGCTTTTCTCTGGTGTGACCAGGGTCCACTGTGAGAGCATAAGCCCAGTGTGGTAGGTCACTGGGTTTCTTAGAGAGTGAATCTCTCCGGGAATTTCCCCTACGGCTAAAGACATTACTGGCAACGTGATTGATAAGTGTGGGAATAGGGAAGGTAAATGGGGAAGGTACTTTGTAACCTCCATGACTGACAGAAAGAGCTCTCAGAAATGCCGGCTCCTACCACTTCTCCTGTCCCTGCCGGAGCTGGGCTTCGAGCATCTCTGGAACATGCAAAGAAACAGATCCCATCTCCAATCCAGCCTTCTCCCGCAGATACACTGATTGTTCGCTGTGGTGGTTTGAACTGGTGTCTCCCACAAGTCATGGGTTTGAATGGTTGGTTCCCAGCTCATGGCAATTTTTGAGGTGGAGACTTGCCGAAGGAGGTGTGTTGTCGGGGGCAGGCTTAGGGTGTCACAGCTAGCTCCCCACTTGCTAGGGTTTGAACTTATCTTCCTGCTGCTGTTTCCACCTGTCATTGCAGAGGTGGTGTTCGGCCTCTGCTCGTGCCATGTTTACCCAGCCGTCATGGTGCTTCCCGGGGAGACTGTGAACAACTTTCCTCTCATCAGCTGCTTTTTTTTTTTTTTTGGTTTTTTGAGGTAGAGTCTCACTCTAGCCCAGGCTGACCTGGAATTCACTATGGAGTCTCAGAGTGGCCTTGAACTCACGGCGATCCTCCTACCTCTGCCTCCCTGAGTGCTGGGATTAAAGGCATGCGCCATCATTGGTTGGGGCCTTTATCTCAGCAATGCAAAGGAAACCACTTTTGCCTTCTCATTGTCTTACCCAGTTTTTTCCCCAAATAGCCCAGAAATCAGTTAAAACTTGCCGTGCACTCTGGTTATTGTTGTTTTTATGCTATATGCCTTTGTTTATTACATATACTCATTTTAACATCTTGGACCAGGAACATAACTGGTCCATTTTAGCTTTGAAATAATTGTCTACTATGAACTCTGCCTTGTGTGTTCAAATAAGATGTAAAAGTCAGTCACTTTTGCTCCCCCTCACTGTTTATGACAGACTGAAATGGGTAATTCAAAAATAAAAAGCTAGGCGTGGTGGCGCACACCTTTAATCCCAGCACTCGGGAGGCAGAGGTAGGTGGATTGCCATGAGTTCGAGGCCACCCTGAGACTACAGAGTGAATTCCAGGTCAGCCTGAGCTAGAGTGAGACCTTACCTTGAACCCCCCAATAATAACAACAACAACAACAACAATAATAATAATAATAATAGGTGGCCCACCCCATGACCTCACTCAGCTTGAAGAAGCTAGATTGGTCACCACACCAATTCCCTAATGGCAGTTAGGGTTATTTCCTCAGAGGGGAGATTGAAGCAGTTTAGTTTAGGGTGTCTGGGCCCCAAAAGTAAAAAAGCAGGAATGTCCTTGGTCCTGCCCTTGCAGTCTCCACTTTGCTGGAGATCAGGGAAGGATCTGGCTTCTCCTCATCTCTGCCCTAAAGGAGTTGTCTTGATCTGTTTTTCCATAAACAACATGAGCCCCTCCCTGAGGAGTTCCCCTTTCCTAGAATTAAGGCTTAAATCTGATCCTGACATTGTGATTAGTTAAACTCAACCCCAAAACTTGGTGCCATGGCTGGCCTCTTCCTGAGCCAGCCTCTGAGTCCAGACCAATCAGCTCTCTCTCTCAGACTCACCTGATCCTGAAGGCAGGACCCACCACAATAAGACTATAAATAGATTCTTACCAGGTAAGGCAGGCCTCTGTCTTGGCTGTTCATCTCTCCTGAACTTCCAAGTCTCTGCTCTGGTAAGCTCTCTGCCCAGCCCCCATCTCAGACCATCTGAACTGATATGGGGGTGGGGGGGAGAACCCTACTTCCTTGTGGGATCCCCTTCTGCCTTCCACATGGCAGGAGCTCCTTGTACTTTCTCCTCATTCCTTCTCGTAATCTAATAAAGTCCCTTTAAAGTCTTAAAATAATAATAGGTGACAAATCTGTCTTATGTTTCCAAGTGAGGAGCTGAGCCTTCTGTACACAGCTGGCAAAGGAAGAGATCTGCCCTGTGCAACAGAGGCTGTTTGCAGCAGCCTGTGGCTACTAATGTACACCTGTTTCCATGACACCCCATCTTAATACCCACCAAAGCATGTAAGAGGTTGAGGTTGAAGAAAACATCCCCATGAAAAAATTGCTGATGAGCTGATTTCTTCTCCAAATCCCAGATGTTGGGATGCTAAGAGGGATTCTCGCCCTTTACCTCAAGCCTGAAGATGGGGCTTCTGAGACATTCTTGGAAATTGTGGTGAGGGCTACTTAGAGTTTGATAAGGTACTTGTCATGTAGCTATGTAGCCAGGGCTAAAAGACACAGCTGAAGCCACAGGGGAGAGAAGGAGGGTTGTGGGAGGGACAGGGGTCCAACCCAAGGATGCTTGGATGTAGCTGCATCTCTGGAAGGAACAGTCCACAGGTGAGCAGCGCTGTCAGGGACTCCCACCAGTGTCAGGCGCCGAAGGTGAGGGTGGTCACACAGCTCGTGTAGAAGCACATCATCCACATGACGAACCTGGGCAGCAGGGCAGGGACCCCTAAAGAACCCAAAGAGCAGCCCGTGGAAACAGCACAGAGCCTACTGTAACCTACCCTCGACTACAGTACCATCAGCTGCCCCAGAGGAGAAATTCAAGGAAGTAAGAAGAAATTCAGGTTCTTCTTTCCTTTGGCTAACTTTCAGACCAAAGAAGGCAGATGTGAGAGGATTACTATGAGTTCAAAGCCATCCTGGGACTACAGAGTGACTTCCAGGTCAGCCTAGGCTAGAGTGATACCCTACCTCAAAACAAAACAAAAAGATAATAATAATACATGTTGAAGATTTTACTTTACATGGAAGTAGCTATTTCAGTTGTGGAGATAAATCTGACCAAAAATAAATCTGCCCACATGGAGATGTTTTCTGTATCTTGAAACCTAGAAGATTCCTGTGGCTCGTCTTAGAGTCTACCCAACAGACAGGGAAGAAATATTGCCTCAGGAAGCTTGGAAAGGGTAATGAAGAGAAAGAATAAAAATGCAGCATTTTGAACTGGAGAGATGGCTTAGGCCCTTGCTTGCAAAGCCTGGGGACCCAGGTTGAAATCCCCAGTACCCACATAAAGCCAGATACACAAGGTGGTACCTGGAGTTCCTTTTCAGTGGCAAGAGGCCCTGGCGTGCTTGCTCTCCACCCTCTCTTTTCCTCTCTCATTCTCTCTGCTTCATGCCTTTAATCACAGCACTCAGGAGGCAGAGGTAAGAGGATCACCATGAGTTCAAGGCCCTAGCCTGAGACTACATAGTGAATTCCAGGTCAGCCTGGGTTAGAGCAAGACCCTATCTATGAATATTGCTTTCTAATTCCAGTTTCTGGAAGTTAGAGGTCAGTTCTACTCACTTAGATCCAACTTTGACTGAGAAAAGCTGAAGTGTGAAATACAGGTAGCAACTTCGATGCGTAGAGGCAGCACCTGGATTGCCAGAATGCTGACATGTAACGATAAACATTCACTTGGCTTCCGTTTATCAAAATAAACTGGAGTGGGGTATGATGGCACATGACTATAATCCTTACACTTGAGAGGTGGACAAGGCAGGATCAGGAGTTCAAGGCTAGCATCAGCTACATAGTGAGTTCAAGGCCAACATAAACTACATGAAACTCTATCTGGAAAATAAATGAGTAAATAAGTAGAGCATCTACTGTGTGCCATGGCCCAAGGTAGGCACAGAGCTGCCAAGCAGAGCCCTCATTTGGTGAGCCATCAGACACATCAACAAATGAATTACAGCCCAAGGACCTCACAATCCTGACTGACAGGCAGAATCAACTCGAAGCATTTTCAAATCTCAGCTTGTCTGCTGGTCTTTCCTATGTACATTTTCCTTACATTAAAATAAACATTTATACGGAGAGAGCCACTAACCCTAAATTTGGATTTTTTCTAGTGGAGAAATAGGGAGACCTTTGTGCGACAGGGTGGAGCGAGGCCCAGACTTTAGTAAGATTGAATTTGATAGTTCAAAAGAGAATTTTCCCTCTTGGCAACTTCGCTGGGAGGTAGATATATTGGCAAGAAACGAGGTCCGCGATTCTCGTGCTAATGGAAGCCAATGGTCAGTGACAGCAAGGTAAAGCTGACATAGCCACACGTCTTTTTTTTCTTACATATGTTTTTAAAAACCTTAACTCAAGCTTTCTTGTGTTTTGTTTTTTGATTTGGCAAGCATTATTGCAAATGGGAAGGAAGTGGACACTTTTAAAATACTTGTTGGCTTTGATCCTGGTCACCGCCATGAGTGAAGAATAAAAAATGATAATATAGGTTCAAAACCATCTCCCTTGGGATTTCTGAAATTAGACCTGCAGCTCACCCCTCTCCCAAGTGTTTTGAGAGAGACAGTGTGGGTTTTGTTGTTGTTGTTATCAATATTCTTCAGTCAGATGAAGTAATTGTCCTCCTGCTGTTTGAGTGCGACGTGTCTCCCAAAGGCTGATGTGTTTGAACACTTGGTCGCCAGCTGGCGGAAATGTTAATAAGGTTGTGAAACCTTCAGGAAGTGGAGCCTTGTTAGAGGAAGTGAGTTAACGGGGGCGGGCCTTGAAGTTGTGTAGACCAGTCTAATGGCCTGTTCCTTCTTGGCTTTGTGACTGAATGCAGGGTGACCAGCTGGTCTCCTTGTTGCCATTCCCGCCCTAACACGATGCCCTGGAAGAGTAAGTCAACATAGACCCTTTCTTCCTTAAGCCACTCCCTGTCAGCCACAGCGACAAGTAAGGTAACTAGCATACCGTCCTGACACATACACATTTTGGGTTAAGCTATTAAGAGACTTCTTTAAATCTGATAGAAATTGAAACCACCTTTTTGAATTTATTACTCTCTATGATAACCAGATAGATAGATAGATAGATAGAGAGAGAGAGAGAGAGAGAGAGAGAGAGAGAGAGTTTGGTTTTTCTAGGTAGGGTCTCACTCTAGCACAGGCTGACCTGGAATTCACTATGTAGTCTCAAGGTGGCCTTGAGCTCATGGCGATCCTCCTACCTCTGCCTCCCAAGTGCTGGGATTAAAGACATGCGCCACCACACCCAACTTAAAAATATGTTTATGGAGAGAAAAAAGCTACATTTCAGACTTTTCATTGTTTAAAACATTCTGCCTTCTAATTTTGGACCTATTATTATTTTTTTCTTGTGTGACAGAGTAGCTTTATGCAGAAGAAAAGTGAACATTGTTTACACTACTCTATGCTTTGCAGAAATGTCCTCTCTTTTCCCTTCCTTTCTCACCTTGTAAGTCATTCCATTAGCAGCTATTGTTTCAAAATATAGTTAGCAGCAGCTATGAGTTTGACCTACAGTATATGGGAAAGATTGTATCACATATTCTTTCAGTCTCCAGGGGATTGCAGGAGAAAGATGGCCGAGCAGAGGCTGGGCATCACTTCCTTGCTACACCAGGTGGATCACAGCAGTAGGAGAGTGAGCAGGCTGTAGCAAGGGGAAGCTGTTTATACCACCCATAATGCCACCCCCAGCAAAGTGTCACGAGCCGGGAACCAAGCATTCAAAACACACGAGTTTATGGGGGGCACCTAATTCAAGCCATCACAGACTACAACCTCAAACTGAGGTCAACTCTTTCGTACTTAAATGACGCCCTGATCAGTATTTGGGCCACAACAATGAGAAAAGGGAATCATGCAGGCTCCTGAGTTGGAAACTCACTGCTCCTGCATCCTGGTTGCTCTGTTCTTGCCCCTCCGCTCCTGCTGCCAGCCTTCCTCCGTACAGCTATTTCCTAGGACAAAAGCTGAGCCTGAGAGCTGGTGGCATGATATTCTGAGTGCCTTCCTCCTATTTTCAATCTGAATAAAAATATCTCAAAGCCCGGGAACACAGAGTCTGAATTTTGTTTCTTTGATTGTGAAAGGAAGAACAACTCCCCCCCCCTTTTTTTTCATTTAACTACAGAATTAGGACTCAAATGCATATGTCAGGGCTAGAGAAATGGCTCAGCAGTTAATGGCTTGCATAGCCAGATACCTGGCTTCAATTCCCCAGTCCCCACATAAAGCCAGATGCATAAAGTGGCACACGCATCTTGGAGTTTGCAGTGGCAAGAGTCTCTGATGCACCCATTCATTCTCTCTCTCTCTCTCTCTCTCTCTCTCTCTCTGTCCCTCTATCTCCTTTCAAATAAATAATAAACAATTTTATTTTGAGATTGGGTCTCATTGTAGCCCAAACTGATTGGGAACTCACTCTAGTCCCAGGCTGGCCTTGAACCCACAGTGATCCTCCTACCTCTGCCTCCTGAGTGTTGGAATTAAAGGTTTGTACCACCATGCCTAGCTTTAAATAAAATATTTTTTAAAAGATAATAAAATTCATTATTGATAAGGGAAGGTTTCTCCTTTCCCTCTGCACTTCATAAAGGACTCAGCAGGGCAGCACAGTAATTATGTGTGGCCGGAAAGATTTGGAAAGGTGGAATTCTGGTCAATTATTAAATAGCTAATTCTTTAATATTCCCTGTGATCCAGGCATGGTGGTGCATGCCTTTAATTTCAGCTCCTGGGGACCTAGGGTAGGAGGACCACTGTAAGTCTGAGCTGTAAGTCTGTCTAAAGCTACAGAGTGACTTCTAGGTCACCTTGGGCTAAAATGAGATCCTATCTTAAAAACACCAAAGCAAGAAAGCGGGAGGTAGAGGGGAGAGAGAGAAAGAGAAGAAAAGACTAATATTCTCTGAGAAAGCAGTCTTTCAGTGGTGTAGGCAGCTGCCTGCTGAAACATGTCAGGCTCATTACTACATTAAAGGCATGTCTTCCAGCCAACCACAGTGGTACAAGCCTGTTATCCCTGCCCCGAGGAGGTGGAGGCAGGAGGAAAGCGAGTTCAAAGCCAGCCTAGGTTACATAGCAAGACCCTGTCTAAGTAAGCAAAGGGCTAATGATGCAGCTCAGTGGTAGAACATTTTTCTAGCCTCAGTTCAATCTTCAGCCCTGAAAATGAAAATAATAATAATAATAATTTTAAAAGGCTTCCACCGAAAAGGCTAGCATCAAAATTTAATTATAAATGTAACTTGGACATACTAGATTTTTCCCCCCATAAACGAGAAAAAAGATGACCCAGATATTGTTTTCTAAAATCTCTTGAGCTAAAGGAGTGCATATTTATGCAGTTAGAACAACAAAAGTCTTCAGAGGCATCTCTATGTAGTCTTATTTCCTCCACACCCCAATTTTCCCATTTGAAATAAAATCTAGGCAGTTTTATTATGGTCCAGCTTATTAAGAAAAAAAAAAAAGGTGCTAGAGAGATGGCTTAGCGGTTAAGGCACTTGCCTACAAAGCCTAAAGACCCAGGTTAGATTCCCCATTACCCACGTAATGCCAGATGAACAAAGTGATGCATGCATTTGGAGTTCGTTTGCAGTGGCTAGAGGCCCTGGCATGTCCATTCTCTCTGTAGCTGCCCCTCCTCTCTCTCAAATAAATAAATAAATATCTTTTTAAAATCTACTGATTCATGCAGTGCATGATATAAGAAGATTCAAGGGCTAGAAAGATGGCTTAGCAGTTAAGATGCATGCCTGCAAAGCTTAAGGACCCAGGTTTAATTCTCCAGGTCCCACATAAGCCAGATGCACATGGTGGTGCATGCATATGGAGTTCGTCTGCAGTGGCTAGAGGCCCTGGAAAGCCCATTCTCCCTCTCTCTCTCTCTCTGTCTCTAATAATATATAAATAAAAATGAAATCTTTAAAGAAAGAAGATTCAAGAAGTGGGCTTAGTGGCTCACACCTGTAATTCTAGAACTTGGGAAGCTGGGGCAGGAGGATAGCCACAAGTTTAAGGCCAGCCTGGGCTACATAGTGAGACCTTGTCTGAAGGAAGACAAAAAAAAAAAAACAACTGGGTATGATGGAGTATGCCTGTATTCCCAGTATTCAGGAGATGGAGGTGGGAGGAACAGTTCAAAGTCACCTGTGGCTACATAAATGAGTTTGAAGCCAGGCCAGCCTAGAATACATGAGACCCTGTCTAGAAAAAGAAATAAGAAAGAAAGAGAGAGAGAGAAAAGAGAAGAGAAGAAAAGAAAGGAAAAGAAAGAAAAGCAGGAAAAAGAAAAAGGCAGAGGTGTGGTGATGTAGTTTAGCTGGTATAGTGCTTGCTTAGAAGCCCTGAGTTCAGACCCCAGCACCGAGTGAAGTGCGTGTGTAATCCCAGCCCTTGGGAAGTGGAAGTAAGAGGAGTTCAAGGTCATCCTCCACTACTCAGTTCCAGTCCTTGCAAGTCTGGGCTAGGTGCGACCCTATCTCAAACCAACCAACCAACCATCCAACCCACAAACAATGACAGAAAACAAACAAACAAAATTTCAAGAGACTGAAGTAAGGGGCCAGGATGTAAGAGTGAGCGTGAGAGAAGCACAAGCCTGAAGGGAAGATACAGAGAACAGAAGGAGGTCAAGGGCGCAGGGTGAGGAGGCCAAAGGAAGAAGCCGAGAGGCCCAGAGAAGAGCGAGAACTGAGTCTTCCCACCCCCCTTCCTTCATGTGATCTTTTACTACTTAAATGAGTGAGATATGTATCACAGGGCCTAACACAATGAGCTTATGGAAGTATTTTCTGCTATAAGATTAGTATAACTATATCACATTGTGTCATGAAAGCAGGAAAAGAAGAAATCTAATCTGATGTCTGGTAAGTATGACTTCATTGGATTCCTGGTGTAGAGAGAAGGAGACTGAGTAACTGAACAGTTTTACCTGATGCTCCGATGCCTAGGAAAATCAGAGCTTGTTTTCATAGAACTTTCTTAAGGCATAGCGAGGAAAGAGTAGAGAGATTCAAGATATAGACCTACCCTTATTTTGCACTTTTCTTATCTTTATTTTTGGTTTTCAGTCATCAATAACGTGGCAGGAACACAGATTGGTGGAGACACCAGGAAATGATTTCTTAGTTTAGTCAAGTTCACGTTAATGTCATAGTTTGTGTGAATGCTCAATGCCCGTCTGTAAAGGAATGGAATTTGTCAGACACGGTGGCTCACGTTTGTAATCCCCAAACTCAGGAGGCTGAGGCTGGAGGATTGCAGGGAGCTCCAGGCCAGCCTGGGTCAGATAGCAATTTCCTTCAAATTAAAACTTTCCATCCTTAGGAAGTTCCAAATGGAAGCACAGACTCCATCAGGTCCAGAAAGTAAACAACCCACAGATCACATTTCCAGAAGCTCCTGGAGCTTACAAGATCTCACAGCCCCTCCCTGGGGTTAGGAAGGCTGTCAACCCTGCTGGAAGAGGAGACTGAGCAAGTTGGTACCTGGAAAGAGTAACACTTTATGCTCCTGGGATGACAGTTTCATGAATCTTCACCCTTGCTAGGGTGTGCTTTTCCTTGACATAACTGCCTTTGAGTCATCTATGCGCAGGTAAATAACCCCTCATCCAGACTCTGTAAGTGACCCCAATAAACTCATTGGTTCACCAAGTTGGATTTTTGGCACTTTGGTCCATCCTCTGTGCCCTATCTGGGGTCAAGAGACATCTGTGCACACCTCGCCATGAAAAGTTAATGCAACAACAGGGCGTGCCAGGCCAACCTGGGCTGTAGAGAGACTCTTGTCTCAAAACAAGCAAATAACTAAGAAGAAATGAAATTTACTCAAGAAACTGTGCTGTGAGTTTTATTTACTCTTAAACTTAAAATGTCCCATGTTAATACATCTTATGGTCAAACCGGACAAGTTTCTATCAGAAGCTACATTTTGAGGCTGGGGAGATCCAGTGCTTGCCTAGCATACATGAAGTCTTAGGTTCAATCCCTATTGTTTGTGTGTGTGAGAGAGAGAGAAAGAGAGGGAGAGAGAGAATTTTTAAAATATTTTTATGTATCAGAGACAGAGAGAGAGAATGAGAATGGATGCACCAGGGCATCTAGCTTCTGCAAACGAACTTCAGACGCATGCACCACCTTGTGCATCTGACTTATGTGGGACCTGGAGAATCGAACCTGGGTCCTTAGGCTTTGTAGGCAAGCGCCTTAGCCACTAAGCCATCTCTCTAGCCTGAGAGAGATATTTTTATCCAGTGTGCTGTTAACACATCACAAGGGAGCCGATTCAGCACTTTCTATTAAAACTCCTTTCCGCAGGCCTCTTTCAGGACAGATTTATATGTTGTTTAGCCTGTGATAAATCTGAAGCTTGGCAGTGCTTTAATTTCAGAGTTTCTTAACAAGGATCAGACTCAGAATCTATCCTTGGGCCCTCACTGAGATGCTGCAGAGCAACATCTCTCACTCACACACAGTAACTCGGGTCTCCTTTAATGAACAAGCTCTCCTCCCAGCTCCCTCTATCCACTCCAAGCTCAGCTAAGCACAGCTCTCTGACTCTCCCTGGGCTGAGATCAGCCTTTCTCTCCCTACAAAATACAGGGCTTGGACACCTTGTCTATTTTGCAAGTGCATTTTCTAATTTGTCTTTCTTCTGGCAAGCTTTAATTCAAAGTAAAGTTGGTATTTTATTTTTGAGAAATGAAACAGAACTTTACACTGCTCAAAGGAGTTACTTGAATGCACTTGCCATCTGTAAGAGTTCCCATATAGAAACAGACTGCGTTCTCTGGAAGATCTCTGATTAGCAACACGTCAGCAAACGTGCAGATCTGGCGATAAACATAGATGACTGTCCTGTGCCCTGATGTTATCTGTTCTGGGTCTTGTGGGTGATATAGAAAGAGAAAAGCAGTCCTGTGCTAGAGAGATGGCTTGGTGGCTAAGGTGCTTGCCTGCAAAGCCAAAGGACCTAGGTTCAATTCCCCAGGACCCATGTGAGCCAGATGCACAAGGTGGCACATGCGTCTGAAGTTTGTTTGCAGTGGCTGGAGGCCCTGGCACGCCCATTCTCTCTTTCACTCTGCCTCTTCCTCTCTCTCAAATAAATAAATAATATATTTAAGAAAAAAAAAAGCAAAAAGCAGTCCCTATTGTAAGATACTGGTCCATCAATTAGGTCTTGGTTTTGCTAGCACTCAAAGATGGACTTACGGCCAACTACTGTATTTTCCTATTAAACATATCCAGTTTCATAGAGCAGCAGCAGCAGACAGGGCCATTCTATGGCTAGCACAGGGCAGGACAAAACAAGTTCTATCTGTTGTCATACTTGAATACAGACAGAACCTTGAACATTCGCCTAGCAATGAACACGATCCAGTGTCTTCCTAACCTATGAATAACGCCACTGTATAGAAATACTGCAGTTGAGCTGGCGCCGTGCCCTAGTAGGGTGGGCTCTTAACTCAACATGACGGGTGTCTCTGCATGTAGAGGAAATCAGCACACTGACACATGCAGACCAGAAGGCGGAGGAAGACTGGAGCCGCATGACCATAGCCACACACCCCCAAAAGCTGCAAGACAGGCCTGGGATGGACTCTTCCCCAGCATCTTCAGAGGAGCCTGACTCTGCCAACACCCCAGTCACGGGCCCCCAGCCTCTAGAACTGTGACACAATAGATTTCTGCTGTTTCGGCCACCCAGTTTGTTCTACTTTGTTACAATAGCGCTGGGGATTGGGTACTTACTAAAATACCAAGGATCAAATCCAGAGGAAAAGCACAGTTACTTCACTCTCCCTAAAATCAGTGTATCAGCTGGGCGTGGTGGCGCACGCCTTTAATCCCAGCACTGGGGAGGCAGAGGAAAGGAGGATCGCCATGAGTTCGAGGCCACCCTGAGACTCCATAGTGAATTCCAGGTCAGCCTGAGCTAGAGTGAGACCCTACCTCGAAAAAAAAAACAACAATGTATCAGATACTTTCTCATTGCTGTGAATAAATACCTGACCAGCAACCCAGAAGGAGGTAGCGTTTTTTTGTTTGTTTGTTTGTTTGTCCCTGGGGTAGGTTCTCACTCTATCCCAGGATGACCTGGAATTCACTATGTAGTCTCAGGGTGGCCTGGAACTCACAGCGATCCTCCTACCTGTGCCTCTCAAGTGCTGGGGTTAAAGGCACGCACCACCAGCTAGGAAAAAGTTTTTATTTTGGCCGCTAGTGAGTCCAGCTTGGCAGAGCTGGAATAGGGCTGTCATACTACCTCAGGAATCAGGACGCAGAGAAGGAACACTAAACGCAGGCTGACCAAAGGTCCTCAAGGCCCACCCCAGTAATCTACTTCCTGCAGCCAACCTTCCTGAACAGCATCCATTTTCCAGAGACCAAGCCGTCCAATACAGGAGCCTGTGGAGGAATTTTATATTCAAGCCGCAAACCCACATTGCTGTTGAAAAGTCTCTCAAACCTTCTTTCTAACCTGGCCCACAGTTCTGCCGGGCGCGTGCTTTTCTTTGCAAACACAAGTCAATAAAACCAACACGTTTTATGCTATGTGCGTCACCGGTCACCTTCGGCACGAGTGAATGGGAATAATTTGAAACATCTTCCCCAATAATGTCTGTAGATACTGCTCGTGTCAACTGCCTGAGTTTTCCATAGGGAATCCTTGAACTCATATGTTGGATGTCTGTCTTGATGAAAGGGCTTCTGTCTCGCACTGACTGGATTAAAGATATTATTTAAGTCAGGTGTGGTGGCACATGCCTTTAATCCCAGTACTTGGGAGGCAGAGGTGGGAGGATCGCCAGTGAGTTCGAGGTCACCCTGAGACTACATAGTGACTTCCAGGTCAGCCTGGACTAGAGTGGGACTCTACCTCAAAAAAACAAAAACAAAAAAAATTTACTTACTTAGAGAGAGAGAGAGAATGGGCACGACAGGACCCCCAGCCACTGCAAACGAACTCTACATGCATGCACCACCTTGTGCATCTGGCTTATGTGGGTACTGGGGAATCAAGCCTGGTTCCTTAGGCTTCACAGGCAAGCACCTTAATGGCTAACCATCTCTCTAGCCCCTGACTGGATTTTTACCAATGCTAAGACTCCATTGTAGCCGGGCGTGGTGGCGCACTCCTTTAATCCCAGCACTCGGGAGGCAGAGGTAGGAGGATCGCTGTGAGTTCGAGGCCACCCTGAGACTCCATAGTGATTTCCAGGTCAGCCTGGGCTAGAGTGAGACCCTACCTCGAAAAACCAAAAAAAAACAAAACAAAACAAAAAAAAAAAAGACTCCATTGTTCATGTGCATGTTTTGTTTTGTTTTTTAACATGTATGAGACCAAGCGTCCCTGGCTGCTACATAGTCAAGAAACAGTATTGTTTTGAGCAGGGGAACGACAATATAGCACGTGCCAGCTATATTATAGTTAAGTCCTGCTGCTTAATTTTTTTTTTTTTTTTTTTTTTGAGATAGGGTTTTACTCTAGCCCAGGCTGACGGGGAACGCACTATGTAGTCTCAGGCTGACCTCAAACTCATGGCGGCCCTCTTAACCTCTGCCTCCCAAGTGCTGAGCTTAAAGGCATCCACCACCACACCCAGTGGATATTTTTTGTTGTTTTGTTTTGTTGAGGTAGGGTCTTGCTCTGGCCCAGGCTGACATGGAATTCACTATGAAGTTTCAGGGAGGCTTCGAACTCATGGTGATCCTCCTACCTCTGCCTTCATAGTGCTGGAATTAAAGGCATGGGCCACCATGTCTGACGTGTGGGTTCTAAACTCCATTTCTGCATTCTTTATATCATTTAAAATATTTATCTTTCCACTTTCATTGTCTTATGGTAATTTGGGGAGTAAGCTTCAGTCTTTGCTCTCATAACTTTCTAGTCTTATTTCACATGGGCAATAAATGTAATTTTGCTTCTTTAAAACATTTCAAGGGAGGTTCTCTATTTTCCTTTTTTGTAATAAGAATTTTTATTGGGCCAATTTTTCTTCTGAGTTCAGTAAGAACCCATTTTCAGAAGTTCCCTTTTTTTGCTTATTGGTCTGAGTTTTCATTATCATGAGCCCCTTGCTCTGGTTCTTTTCAACGTTTTCATGACTTTTGCTGGTGTTTATAGTAGACCAACATTATTATTTGAAATATTTGTCTAATGTGTAATATCCTCAGTTAAAGCCCAGCTTGGAGAAGCCAATCCCTGACTGAGCTTCAGGTACATGAGAGTAAATGTCACTGGGGTTTTGTGGGTGGTCATTGAGCATCAACTGCTAATGGGCACACCATGTTTTCTAATTTGCTTAATCATATAATATGATATGATATGATGGTCAACAATGATTGGTGGGCTGAAGAGATGGCTTAGCAGTTAGGGCACTTGCCTGTGAAGCCTAAGGACCCAGGTGCAATTCTCCAGTACCCATGTAAACCAGATTCACAAGGCGGCACATGCATCTGAAGTTTGTTTCCAGTAGCTAGAGGCCCTGGCATGCCTATTTCTCTCTGTACTCTATCTGCCTCTTTCTCCGTCTCTCTCAAATAAATAAATAAATAAAAAGTTTTTAAAAGAGCCGGGTGTGGTGGCGCACGCCTTTAATCCCAGCACTCGGGAGGCAGAGGTAGGAGGATTGACGTGTGTTCGAAGCCACCCTGAGACTCCATAGTGAATTCCAGGTCAGCCTGGGCTAGAATGAGACCCTACCTCGAAAAAAACAACAACAGCAGAAAAACAGTTTTTAAAATTAATGATTGTCAACTTGACGAGGATCTAGAACCACCCAGGGGACAGCTCTCTGGGCATGCCTATGTCTGTGAGGGAGTTTCTAGATGAGGTTAACTGAGATTTAAAAAACCTGCCCTAACTGTGGGAGACATGATTCCACGGGCAGGGCTCCTGGACAGGATAAAACAGGAGAAAGGGGGCTGCGCTGAACAGGAACATTCGTTTCTCTCTGCTTCCTGGCTGCAGATTGAGGGTGACCAGCTGCTACGCCTCCTTGCCGGGATAGACCGTGTCCTGTGCCACTCTAAGCCACCATTAACCTTCTTCCCCTTAAGTTGTCTCTTGTCAGGTATTTGGTCACTGTAAGGAGAACCAAAGAGAAAAGTAACTAAAACAGGGTACTAACTACCCTGACCCCAATTTGCCCAAGAAGATGGGTAGACATCCTTGACTCCTTGTCTGATCACTGAGGGCTGGTTAACTCTTCTTTTAGCTCTGTAGCTGTTTGGTAGCTTGGTATCTTTAGCCACCACCTCTGCTTCTGGTAGCTACCACATATTTTCATCCAGCTCTGTTTTATGACATTGAAGGGTGTTTATGCCATCCCTCCTGCTAGTTCTCTGACGTGAACACAAAGAGAATATGAAAAAAAAAAAATGACTCCCTCCAGAGTTGCTAGTCTGTCAAGAACACTTACAGAAAATTATATTGTTTCGGATTCAGTGCACTCCTTTCTTGCTCAATTGTCTTCTGGGACCTGCAGTTCCTAAACTGAAGGAACTAAGTGCCAAAAGCACATGGAAAATTGAGCTGCAAATAGCAATTTGGCAGTCTGGAAGATGAGCGGCCACAGCAGAGAGGAATAGATACCTGGGTTTTTATTATGGGTTTGTTGCTGTTGTGTTTCTGTCCAGGCCAGGAACAGAAGGTTTAGGCAGCATAAGAGCTGTCCCATGTCCTGTGTCAGGACAGGTGGGACTTTACTCCCCAGACGACCCTCTGGGCTCAGGGACTTTTCTCTTAGCACCTGGAATATTGCTAGTCTTCATTCTCAACTACCAGAGCTCATGCATTTCTATTTTTCTTGAAGATTTTAATATAAAGTAGGGAGAAGTGGGTCAGAGGCCCCTCGCTAGATGCTATTTTAGGGAGGATGTGAAAATGAATAAATACAGTGCTACAGCTAGAGTGCTTTTATTATTTCTTAACTGATTGATAGCGTAGTACTAGGCACATCGTAATTGTTCAGTAAATTTTCTCTGACGGGTAAACGTATTGTGATCTAAAGTACTGGTAACCCTTAATTATCCAAATGATATTTCCTGGCAACCAAGAAAGAAATTTCATATTATTTTCAAGGTCACAATATCCTGCTGCTAAGATACTAAGCCAATTCACTAATCACTTGATTAAATTAGCACCAACCTCATAAGCGCATTGTGCAGATTGAATAAGCGTGGCTTGAAGCAGTCAGGAAGATGCCACAGCACGGCATGCATTTCTTAACATTAGCTTAAATATGTGCTTTTCATATAAGCTACTTGGAATGCAAGTTCCTTCGTGGTCAGATTTAACAGTTTTCCTTAATCCTGTCACCCTAGTATCCAGGGGTTTAACATATATTTATTAAATGAATACATGAATTAATGAATCAATGAAGTCACGCTTAGAGCTAAGTCCTCTTTGAAAGACCGCTCACTGATTCTTATAATCTGTATTTAGAAATTAATAAATTCAAATTTGTCATTTGGTGGTACCAACACAGGTAATGAAAACCTTAAGAGTGATTAGTCTGAAATGAGGTATAATCAACTAAAATCATGTGACTAAGTCAAAGGGGATATTCCCTGTCTAAACTTGGGCACTATTTAAAAGTTCATAGCTGGCATTGACAGCCAGTAATGCCACATAAATTAGAATTTAATCCCCCAAATAAAGTTGTGTTGACAAGTTTCTTTTACTTTTTTTAGAAAATCATTTTTAAATATTTAATTTATTTATTTATTGGAGAGAAGGTGAGAGAAAGATTGAGAGAGAGAGAGAGAGAGAGAGAGAGAGAGAGAATGGGCATGTCAGGGTCTCTAACCTCAGCAAACAAACTCCAGATGCATGCACCACCTTGTGCATCTGTCTTTATGTGGGTACTTGGAGTTGAACCTGGGTCCTTTGGCTTTGCCAGCAAGTATCCTAACTGCTAAGCCATCTCTCCAGCCCGTTTCTTTTACTTTTTTGGTTTATTTTTATTTACTTGATAGCAACATACAGACAGAGAGAGAAAGAGGCAGAGAGAGAGAGAGAGAGAGGGAGAGAGAGAGAGCGAGAATGGGCACACCAGGGCCTTCAGCCACTGCAAACAAACTCCAGATGCATGCGCCACCTTGGGCATCTGGCTAATGTGGGTCCTGGGGAATCTAACCTGGGTCCTTTGGCTTTGCAGGCAAATGCCTTAACCGCTAAGCCATCCCTCCAGCTCCTTAGTTTCTTTTACTTTTGTTGCTGTGGTTCTCTGAAATAGTATTTAAGGTGACATTGACATCTGTTTATTGGTAAAGTGATTCTAGCTACTGTGAGTGGAAAACCTAGGTTGAAGCACTAAATCAGATCTCTGTCTCGCCCACCAAGGTTCAGGAAGCATGGAGGAAGAGGGGGCAGAAAGACTAGGAACCTCAGGGTGGGTGAGAACAGCCTGAGACATGGTATTTTCCCATCCCTGCAGAGACTGACTGAGGCTTCTTGACTCCCCACAATAAATATCAATAACTCATCGAAGACCCTTAGCAGATTGGGGCGGGGGAGAGGAGGGCCTAGGGATGTGTGTAACCTTTTTTTTTTTTTTTTATAAAAAAAGAAATTAAAAGACTAAGTTGAACAAGAAAATTAAGCGCTTTAGGAAACAAGGCAAATAAATATCTTTAAACAATATTGGTATTACATAAAACCGATTACTTTACGGGGGTTTTCTATTAAATGATCTTATTTATTTGATTTTATGATGTTTCTATACCTTCAGTAACTGAAAAATAATACAGAGACTTAAAAGTTTTAAATTGCCTTCAGTTCCTTATACAAATCCACATTAGTATACCTGTATGTTATGATTTTTTTAATCGTTTTTCAATCTGGAAAAATGTGCTTCTTTTTTCAAGTAAATAAGGTTAAAGACGAATATTAAGTTTGGAAAATGATATATAAAGAGTTTCTGTTCTCATGTATACATTGTCTCTGATAAAATGAATTCAAGAAAAGTAATTTTCAGAACTCATATGAAATTTAGGTTTGTTTTACTTCAATTTTAATTTTAATGTGTGAAGGCTGAAGAGAAACTATAAGACAATAAATCAATAATGAAATTAAAAGGGAACACTGTCTTAAAAAGTTGCTGGCCAGGCGTGGTGGCGCACGCCTTTAATCCCAGAACTCGGGAGGCAGAGGTAGGATTGCCATGAGTTCGAGGCCACCCTGAGACTACATAGTAAGTTCCACGTCAGCCTCTGCTAGAGGGAGACCCTACCTCCAAAAAAAAAAAAAAAAAAAAAAAAAAAAGAAGAAGAAGAAGTTGCTGGCTACTTAGCTGCTGGACCAGAATTTTCAGGATCAGGAGCATTGTGGTCAGACTTTTCTGAGCCAACACTGCCACCTATGGGTGAGATCAGTACAGTGTCTTGGAAAGCGAATTTAAGACTAGGGAATGAGGATCCCTTTGTGTCAGTTTTTTTGTTTGTTTGTTTGTTTATTTATTTGACAGCGACAGAGAGAAGGAGGCAGAGAGAGAGAGAGAGAGAGAGAGAGAGAGGGCTCGCCAGAGCTTCCAGACTCTGTAAACGAACTCCAGATGCGTGCGCCCCCTTGTGCATCTGGCTAACGTGGGTCCTGGGGAATCGAGCCTCGAACCAGGGTCCTTAGGCTTCACAGGCAAGTGCTTAACCGCTAAGCCATCTCTCCGGCCCTGTTTTGGTTTGTTTTTTGAAAGCTTTTTTTTTTTTTTTTTTTTTTTTTGGAGTGTCATTTCAGGTTACAACTTATTTTTGAAGCAATATATCTATTTTGAATTTTAACATTTTTCAGTAGACCTAACTTATTATAGTGATAAGATGTGAGAAAGCTCCCTGTCAATAAATAAAAATGAATAACGCTTTGGAAAGCACCGCATATACTTGCTCAGAGCAATTTTTAGAATATGGACGTTATGCAAGGAGAGCCCAGCTGAGCATGGGTGTGATCTCAGGACTGAAATTCAGTGTGACATCCCCATTCCTCTCCCACCACCAGCTCGTCTCCTCTCCGTGCTTCACAGCTTATTCTGTAGGTTCAAGCCCCTTCCCGTGTACCTTTGTCTGTCTTTTCTAAGCTTCTGCCACATCTCTTCTTCATTGATTACCTCAGTCAGTATCAAAAGGTCTCAAGAGTCTAGTGAGGCACCGTGGCTCATGTTAGAAATCCCAGCTCCAAGCAGGCTATGGCAGGAAGGTGGCTGCAAGTTGGAGATCAGCCTGGAGTCCAGAGTGAGACCCCTCAAAAGGAAAGAAAGAAAGAAAGAAAGAAAGAAAGAAAGAAAGAAAGAAAGAAAGAAAGAAAGAAAGAAAGAAAGAAAGAAAAAGAAAAAGGGCTGGAGAGATGGCTTAGCAGTTAAGGCACTTGCCTGCAAAGCCAAAGGACCTCAGTTGGATTTCCCAGGACCCATGTAAGCCAGATGCACAAGGTGGTGCATGCATCTGGAGTTTGTTTGCAGTGGCTGGAGGCCCTGGTGAGCCCATTCTCTCTCTCTCTCTCACTCTGCCTCTTTCCCTCTCTCAAATAAATAAATAAAAATAAAATATTTTTTAAAAAAGACCAAGAGTGAAGCAATGCCCTGTGCAGTCCTCAGAATGTCACTGGGGTGGGTGTGTTTTCTGTGTCCTGGTCTCATATATGCTGTAGAAATCACATAGCAAAGAACAGGTCAGATATGCCCTATACCTTCTCCCCAGAGACAGTGAAACCATGACCACCGCTTCTGCGTTAGTCCACGTAGGAGCCAGGTCTCCAGTCATTTTGCTTCGGCATTATCTTCTCTGAACCCCCCTCTTATCATCCGGCAGCAGATCTGAAGCTGGCGTTTGGACCCTCACACACCCTCCTGCCCTCCCCCAGCCTGCCCTTCCTTGGCCTCTTCCTGTTAAGGGCAAGCCGACTTCCCATCTCGTCACGATGGTCCTTGATCGATGATGTAGCCTTTCATGTCACCGCTCTGGGTCAAACCTAAGAGACAGCCTTCATTTCTGTTTCTGTCTCACATCTCAAATTCAGTCCACAGTCGACTAATCAGCTCTCCCTTTAAAGCACAACCCTCATGGGACCTTTTTAACCAGCCTCCTGCTAACTCTCTTCCTGCCATCTTCTCTTCCGGAACCGCTGAAATGTCCTCTGATTGATCCTTTAAAAATGGAGGCCAGATCATGACCCTTCTCCATCATCAAACCCCTACCCTGCCCCCAGCTCTCCCAGAGGCTGGCCATAAAGAGCCTATTTTTCCCCTGGATCCCTTCTCCCATGCTGTGCATGGCCTCTCTAGCCTCCTGACTCTTCCTGAACGTTGCCACCTTCAATCCTTCTCACCTGCTGTTATATCCACCCAGATTATTGCACCCAGCCCAAGCAAGGAGCTGAGTCAGACTTCTGCTCAAATGTGGCTGCCACAGAGAAATAGGCCTCCCCTTACCCCGACATAGTCCTCTCCTCTGAACTGGCCTCATGCTGCTTGGCATGGTCTCTCTGTGGTACTGCGTATGTCTTCGTCGGTGCCATGACTTCACTCTAAGCAGTTCACTTCATCCAGGCGGGGGCGTCTTTGTTTCTTCACCTCTACTCTACTCTCAACACTGGAGAAAATATTTTCTTTTGCTGTATGATCTCACTCTAGCTCAGGCTGGTCTGGAACTCACAGCGATCCTCCTACCTCTGCCTCCCGAGTACTGGGATTATAGCCGGGCATGGTGGATTAAAGGCATGTGCTGCCACACCCAGCAGAGAAATTTATTTGTAAATGAACCAAATTTGTGCAAGAGTTAATGACTAGATGGAACATTGGGGTCTCTACTGAGATTGTATCAGACTTTACACTGAATCATTAAAAGTAATAAGGGCCGGGCGTGGGGACGAACGCTCTGAATCCTAGCCCTCCTGAAGCAGAGGTAGGAGGATCACCACGAATTTGAGGCCATCCTGAGACTACAGAGTGAATTCCAGGCCAGCCTGAACTAGAGTGAAACCTTACCTTGAAAAGCCAATAAATAAATAATAAAAATAAAAGTACTAAGGGCTAAGGAGATATCTCGGTCTGCAGAGTGTAAGCATGAGGATTGGAGTAGTTCAATCCCCAGAACCCTCTTAAAAGAAAAAAGAGGCCGGGGTGTGGTGGCGCACGCCTTTAATCCCAGCACTCGGGAGGCAGAGGTAGGAGGATCGCCATGAGTTCAAGGCCACCCTGAGACTACATAGTGAATTCCAGGTCAGCCTGAGCTAGAGTGAGACCCTACCTCAAAAAAAAAAAAAAAAAAAAAAAAAAAAAAAAGAAAAGAAAAGAAAAGAGTAGGCAGGGTGGTACAGGTTTATAATCCCAGAACTGGAGAGGTGAATCCACATGGATCTCATCTCTGGGGCTGGCCAGCCAGCCAGCCTAGCCTACTAGGTGAGTTCCAGGCTTGGGAGAGGCTCTGCCTCACAAAGAACAGGTGAAAAGAGACCAAGGAACGACTCTGGAGGGTCCCCCTGCACACACACATTGACATTGAAAGGACTACTGACAAGGCTGGGAAGATGGCTCAGTAGCTAAAGGCATTCGCTTCCCCAGCCACAAACTGGACACAAAAAGTGATGCATGCATCTGGCATTTATTTGCAGTTGCAAAAGACCCTGGTGCACTTGTGTGTGCTTACACACACACACACACACACACACACACATGCACACAAATAAATATCCTTTACCAAATGACAAATACTTCACAGAATACTTTGATTAGTCAGTTTTCTATTACTGTGACAAATGCCTGACCCAGATTCCTGCTTTCAAAGGAAACCTGAAGCCAGGTGTGGTGTCGCACGCCTTTAATCCCAGCACTCGGGAGGCAGAGGTAGGAGGATCGCCGTGAGTTTGAGGTCACCCTGGGACTACATAGTGAATTCCAGGTAAGCCTGGACTAGAGTGAGACCCTACCTCGAGAAACCAAAACCAAAACAAAACAAAACAAAATCAAAGGAAACCTGAAAGCCCCTGGTCTTCTGGCCCTGTGCTTTGCACCATGGGTGCTCACGAGGGAGGAGTCTTGACCTCATGGCAGCGAGAAAGCAGAGAAGGAAGAAGGCAGGTCCTCACATTCCGTTCCAGGGCGCTCCACCAGCAGCTGGCCTTCCTCACACCAGTTTACAGCTTCTACCATTTCCGCATAGCGGTCCACTCTGGGGACTAGTCCTTTACCTCATGGCTCTTGAACACTGTTTTTTTTTTTTTTTTTTTTTTCCCGTGGAAGGGTCTTCCTCCTAGCCCAGACTGGCCTGGAATTCACTATCTTGTCTCAGGCTGGCCTTGAACTCATGGCAAGTCTCTTATCTCTGCCTCCCGAGTGCTGGAATTAAAGGTGTGCTCCATGCCCAGCTTGAAAACTTTTAATATCCAAACGCAGCATACTTGATACAATAACACTAAAAAAAAAAAAAAAAAAAAAAAATCCTGTGCATGGTTTTCAACAATCTGGTGACTGAGGTTCTCTATTAATTTTCAGAAATTAAGAAAATGGAGCTGGAGAGATGGCTCAGCAGTTAAAGGCACTTGCTTGCAAAGCCTAATAGCCTGGGTTTGATTTGCCAGTATCCTTGTAAAGCCAGATTCACAAAATGTTGCATGAGTCTGGAGTTCATTTCCAGTGGCAGGAGGTTCTCATATGTTCTCTCTCTCTCTCTCTCTCTTTCTCTCTCTCTCCCTCTCTCTCCTTACAAATGAATAAAATATTTTAAAAAATTAAGAAAATTGCTGATAAATCTGTACAAATGGCATAGATTCCCTCAGACATTGTATAGATGTACTCTCCAAGCAAGCTTTTTTTTCTCAATTTAAACTGGCTTGAACTATTTTGACCATTTAAGAGAGCTTGTTTTGGAGAAATGTCCGTAGCCTCCAGGGTCTAAAGGGAGAGAGAGTTAGAGGTGTTCTCTACCCAAACTTACAGCTATTTGTAAAACAAGTCCTGGGTTCAGTTATGCTCCCCAAGCACACAGCTGTTAGTGAATCCGCATGGCGACAGCTACCCACTCTGCTGTTGCAAACACGGTGACTCTCGCGTGACAAGTTCACTGCACGGGGCAGCATCCCAGCAGCGGGATTGAGCTAGCCTAGTGAAGTCATGAGACTGTTTAAAGGGAAGTGTCCGGCACTTATTGGGAGCCTTGGAACAAGAATTTTGAAAGGTAAGGTTAGCTGTGTACCTCAGATTTTTATATCCCGGTTTCAATAAGAATAAACATTTGGGGCTGGGGAGATCGCTTAGTGGCTAAAGGAGCTTGCTTGTAAACCAGCCGGCCGGGGTCCAATTCTCTAGTACCCACATAAAGCCGCAGCACAAAGCGAAGTGGCACATGCATCTGGAGTTCGTTTGCAGTGGCAAGAGGCTCTGACATGCCCATTTTTTTTTCTCTCTCTCTCTCTCCTTCCCTCCTTTCCTTTCTATGCTTGCAAATAAGTAAATGAAAAAATGTAAAAGAACAAGCATTTGTACACAATAGTTATGCACACGCCTGTTTGCATGTGTGTGCAGGCACGTGTGTGTGCATGTGTGTGCAGGCCTGCTGGTGAGCAACACAAGGGTCTTATGCATGGTAGGCAAGCGCTCTGTCACTGAGCTATGCCACAGTCCCAAATATTACTTTGAAGAGCTCCTCTGGTGAGGAGCAATCCTCACACCATAGGCGGAAATGACTGAAGGTGTGCTCATGCTATCTGAAGTAAGGGAGCTTGGTTAGATTGTTTGAAATGCAGGTAACAACTTCTGGGGTGGTATTCTTGGCTAGGGCCAACGCACTTCCAATGTCAAGTAGCCTATTCAGGGTATTCGTACTTTACACATAAAGCATAATTGTGAACCATAAGATGGCCAACTTAAGGGCAAGGAGGCAGGCAGGCAGCCAGAAGCATGCCTGTGGGACTTCCACTGGTACTAAGCGGCTGTGTACAGCCCTAAGTTGCACCCTCCTGAGCCCCGTGGTTAGGTGAGAAGTTTCCTGCTGTGCTTTTACCTGCACCCACTGGCCTCTGTGCGGCTCAATAAAGGAGACATCTGTGCAGCTTGTAGATCAGCTTTAAAGTTCTTAAAGGAAAACCGATTGCGGTGGTTTGAATGTAAAATGTTCCCATTGAGGAGAAGAGCAAAGGGTATTTATTCAGAGCTTGCTGTAGCAGAGGAGTCTGCCACCCACATATGAAGACTCAAAGGCAGGCAGAGAAGTGGGGAGCTCTGTACTAGGGAAGAGGGAAGTTCCCAATGAGCCTTGATGAGGCTGGTGACCTGGGGAGACGGAAGCAGGCCAGGGCCAAGTGTGGGTCCTCTCAGAACATGTTGCTGCCCCTTGGGTGGTCAGCGGTCTACCTGGACCACGGCTTGTCCACTGGCCGTGGATAAAATCTGAGTGTGGAGTGATGCAGAGCAGCCCCGGAGCCCCTGTGCGCAGCTTCCTTTGTCAGCGTGTGACTGACTGACCGGAAGCTCCTCCGGAGGCCGCTACAGCGGGGCCCCCAGGCACTGCCAGGAAAACAGCCCAGTCCCTGCCCTGTGCTCTCTCTAAGCCATGTCCAGTTTGGTTTCTGACTTTTCTTCGTGGCACATTTGATCAATATATGCTCATCTGATGTTCATTTTTTGTTTTCAAGAATTCCTTGAAGATGGTAAGACCCTACTGCTGAAGACTCCACATACTTGGGCTGCAAGACCACTGAGAAGTCCTGCTGGAACTGAGCTGATAACCTCCTCCATGTAGACCAGCTGACAGAAAGCTGGAAGAAGCCATTCTACATGCAGTTCAATGGGAGAAAGAGATACCACCAGTGAAGATACTCAACAGTGGACACTGCAAGCCTTATAATTGGCCAGCCAGGCCAAATGAGCTAGCGGGTGCAATAGTGGCACATCTGTCATGGTGGAAACCAACTGCCCTCCAATTGGACTGGAGGCCCACTCCGTGGGAGGGAATACATCCCTGATACTGCAAACTTAAAACAGGGGTAGTCATGAGCCCTAGGGGTATAATATCTGGAAAAATGTATATACTATGCTTATCAAACTGCCCAGTAAGCACTTCTCTTAATAGTTATACCCTTATTTTAACGCTACTCTCACTTTGGGTAGAGAATCTTCTCTTTTCAGATGGCAGTGACCTTGGGATGACTCAGAAGGTATCATAGTGCTGGAAAGTGACTGGAGTACTGAGTAACATCTCAAACACACCTTCCAAGGCTCAGGGTCTAATGCGGCAGAGGTGGCGGAAAGAATGTATGAGCCAAAGGAAGGGTAGGACTCTTTACAACGTGCTCCCTCCAGACATAAAATGGCCTGGATATCTATGACCTCATAGTGCCTGACACTATCTACACAAGACCATCATAAGAGGAGGAAAAGATCATGACATCAAAATAAAAGAGAGACTGATTGAGAGGGAGAGGGGATATGATGGAGAGTGGAGTTTCAATGGGGAAAGTGGGGGGAGGGAGGGTATTACCATGGGATATTTTTTATAATCATGGAAAATGTTAATAAAAATTGAGAAAAAAATAAATAAAGATACAAAAAAAAATTCCTTGAAATTTGAGCCGGGCGTGGTGGCATATGCATTTAATCCCAGCATTCGGGAGGCAGAGGTAGGAGGATCGCCATGAGTTCGAGGCCATCCTGAGACTACATAGTGAATTACAGGTCAGGCTGGGCTAGAGTGAGACCCTACCTCAAAACACCAAAAAAAAAAAAAAAAAAAGAAAAAGAAAAAGAAAAGAAAAAAGAAAAAAGAAAATTCCTTGAAATTTGTGTTAAAGCTGGGCGTGGTGGCGCATGCCTTTAATCTCAGCACTTCGGAGGCAGAGGTAGGAGGATTGCTGTGAGTTTGAGGCCACCCTAACACTCCATAGTGAATTCCATGTCAGTCTGGGCTAGAGTGAGACCCTACCTCGAAACCCCCCCACCCCCCCAAAAAAAGAAATTTGTGTTAAATGGAAGATGCTTTTCTTTGCCTACTATATATATTTTTTGGTTTTTCGAAGTAGGGTCTCACTCTAGCTCAGACTGACCCGGAATTCACTCGAACTCATGGCGATACTCCTACCTCTGCCTCCTGAGTGCTGGGATTAAAGGCGTGTGCCACCACACCCAGCCTAGAACTAAATATTTTTACTACCAAGGTTGACCTTTGCAACACTTCCTTTTTCATTGCTGGAACAAAATGCCCAGAGGCAGCCTAGGGAAGGAAAGGGTTTATTTCTGGCCTACAGTGTCAAGAAGAAGTTTCCTCATGACAGAGAAAGCATGGCAGGAGCAGGCAGCCTGGTGTCACATCTTCACATCCTCAGGAAGGAAGTAGCATCGCCAGCTGAGGGCAGCAAGTGGGGCTGGCCTCTAAAACCTCAAGGCCCTTGCTCAGTGGCTCACTTCCTTCAGCAAGGCTCCACTACCCAAAGGCTCCACACCATTTCCAAACAGTACCATCAACTGGAAATTCAGTATTCAAACACATGGAGTTATGGGGAACATATTTTATTTTATTTTATTAATTACCAACATAAACACTTCATTTTTTAATATTTTATTTTTATTTATTTATTTATTTGACAGAGAAAGAGGGAGGAGAGAGAGAGTGAGAGAGAGAATATGGGTGCGCCAGGGCCTCTAGCCACTGTAAACGAACTTCAGACACATGCGCCCCCTTGTGCATCTGGCTAACGTGGGTCCTGGGGAATTGAACCTGGGTCCTTTGGCTTTGCAGACAAATGCCTTACCTGCTAAGCCATCTCTCCAGCCCAGCATTTCATTTTTAAACTACTGCAACCCTGAACTCCTGATCCTCCAACCTCTACCTCCCATGTGCTAGGATTATAGACACATGCTACCACACTCTATTTCATTCTGGATAATTTTGTACAGATCAAGTGAATTCATATAAACTTCTAAATTCTATTTGCCATAATTAGGCATGCAAAGTCACTAGACCATAACAATTTATTATAAAATCTTTATGCATGTCTCTCTCATAGAAGGGAAATTCACTTTGATAGCTTCATGTTTGCTTGTTCCACTATCTTTTCTCTGACAGAAAGGATTTATTAGATTAGACATTCCTCTGACATTGTAGACATGATGTCATTTTTGATAAATTTTAATTTTGAGAAGCCACATTCTCCACTGGTGACCAATTTTGGCATAGTTTCACATATTTTCCAATATTAACAGGAAATTTTCGGAGATGATCCAGGAAACAATCCTTCAAGATTTGACTGTAGTACAGTGGGACTTAGATCTTGGGAGACAATTACACATTGCTTCCCATAAAGTTTAAATCCTTCACTTTGGCCAGTGCTCTGTATAAATGGTACTGTTTAGAGCTACCACAGCTTTAAGGATCACAGTGGTCATTTTGCTCAGAAAAAACCACGATGATGCTTTGACATGGTAATTATTAAAAAAATCATTGTCACATCAGGTGTGGTATCCCACACCTTTAATCCTAGCCCTTGGGAAGCAGAGGTAGGAGGATCACTGTGAATTCAAGACCAGCTTTCCACTACATAGTGAATTCCAAGTCAGCCTGAGCTAGAGAGAGAGAGAGAGAGAGAGAGAGAGAGACTACCTCAAAAAGCAAAACACAAAACAAACAAAAAATACGGGTCCTGGAAAATCAAACTTGGATAGTCTTAGGGTCCCCCAGGCCCTCATACATGCCCAAGGAATGCATTTGACAGCTGAGCCATCTCTCCAGCCCTTTAAAATGAACTTAGCATTTATTTTTTCAAAATTATACTTGTGATTATATTATAAATATTTCAATCCAAATTGGTGTACCATTTTATAAAATTTTATTTCCTTATTCGTGTGTGTGGTGAGCCATCTCCCCAACCCACTTCATCTGTCTATTAAGATATCCACTTCTAAAAGCTATTTGAGTTTGTATGTTGACTTTCCAATAGTGTCCCTCCATAGACACTATCATTTCATTGTAGTCAAAAATATATATTTCTTTGGATTTCTAATGAAATCCATTCACATTTCTGGCCTTGTAATATGTTTGTAGTATATCTCATATGTAAAGTAGGTTTCACGCAATTGTAAAACACACACATATAATTAAAACAGGAACACCGGTCTGGCGGCTTACTTTTTGCATGACTTCATGGGTACCTGGAACTGAGACTGGCCCTTGGCCAATCCTCAGAATGTTCTGTATGTTAGCAACAGACAATTTGGGGGCTTACACCCTGGAGCAGTAGATGACACATTTAACTTGACAGGCTGCTTTGCACACACAGCAGGAAGACTGAGAGTGAGCCTCTTTTCATGGTTGGGATTTGGAGTTTCGGTGACCATGACTGGTTGAATAGCAAAATATGTACACATGGTCACTACCCCAGTAACGCCTCTGAGCCAGACTGTTTTGGGTATAGACACTCAAGACACGCCACTGCAGTTCACTGTGACACGGAATACACACCCTGTGGCCTCAGGTGAGGATGGACTCACAGGTCCTTTCTGGCCTGTATTGTGATGGAGCACATTTTCCTGCTCTTTTTGCTCTTCACTGCAGTGAAGCTCGCCATGAAGATTACTTGCTCTTGAGTCTTGTGAGTACTTCCAGAGAACCCTCAAACTTAAAGCGTTCTTGAAGGCTGAAGACCTACTAGTGTCTGGACGAAATTCCCAAAATGTTCAAGGGTAGAAATCTTTGCCACTTGGAAATCTGCAAATCTAGGTATATAGACATATGGCTTACTTACATTGGAGTTTTGACTTAAAATAATTAAGAAGTTTTAGTATTTATTACTTGATTCAAATTTATCTTACTCATCACATCTACTATAATTCAATCAGACGAATACTTTATCATCTAAATGTGGTATAGCAGTATCTGTTTATTTTACGCATAATATTCTGCTATTGTGTTGTTGATTTTGTTATGCTTTCTGAAAAATGAGTAAAATTTCCATGATCATGCCCAAAGTTCGTTGGGTTATTTTCTTGTGCTAGGCATCATTTAGCCAAAATGTGCATCATTAGCCAGGCGTGGTGGCATACACCTTTAGTCCCAGTTAGTCCCAGTACTCAGGAGGCTAAAGTGGAGGGACTGCTCTGAGTTCAAGGCCAGCCTGGGGTTTCAGAGTGAGTCCCAAGTGAGCCTGGGTAGAGTAAATGAGTAAAGTGTATGGTATTAGTAATAACCAATATCTTTTCTCGTAATATCTCTGTATCATTCATATTTTTATAAATCATATTTTAATTTTAAATACACACCAATATTATTGAAGTCTTATAAAACCTATTGATTGAACCAGGCATGATGGCACATACCTTTAATCTCAGCACTTGGGAGGCAGAGGTAGAAAGATTGCCATGAGTTCAAGGCCATCCTAAAACTACAGAGTGAATTCCAGGTCACCTTAGGTTATTTGAAGTCTGAGAGATGGTTCCCAGCAGATAACAACAGCGCTGTATGCCTAGCAAACGCCCATAACCCAGGTCGATTCTCAGAATTCACATAGGCCCAGAATGCACAAGGTGGAACATGCGTCTAGAGTTTGTTCACACCTGGCTAGAGCTTCTGGTGCATCCATTTTCACGCCTTTAATCCCAGCACTCGGGAGGCAGAGGTAGGAGGATCGCCATGAGTTCAAGGCCACCCTGAGACTCCATAGTGAATTCCAGGTCAGCCTGAGCTAGAGTGAGACCCTACCTCAAAAAAAAAAAAAAAAAAAAAAAGAAAGAAAGAAAAGAAAAGAAAAGAAAAGAAAAGAGTAGGCAGGGAGGTACAGGTTTATAATCCCAGAGCTGGAGAGCTGAATCCACATGGATCTCATCTCTGGGGCTGGCCAGCCAGCCAGCCTAGCCTACTAGGTGAGTTCCAGGCTTGGGAGAGGCTCTGCCTCACAAAGAACAGGTGAAAAGAGACCAAGGAACGACGCTGGAGGGTCCCCCCCGCACACACACATTGACATTGAAAGGACTACTGACAAGGCTGGGAAGATGGCTCAGTAGCTAAAGGCATTCGCTTCCCCAGACACAAACTGGACACAAAAAGTGATGCATGCATCTGGCATTTATTTGCAGTTGCAAAAGACCCTGGTGCACTTGTGTGTGCTTACACACACACACACATGCACACAAATAAATATCCTTTACCAAATGACAAATACTTCACAGAATACTTTTTTTTTTTTTTTTGATTTTTCGAGGTAGGGTCTCACTCTAGCCCAGGCTGACCTGGAACATACTATGGAGTCTCAGGGTGGCCTCGAACTCATGGCGATCCTCCTACCTCTGCCTCCCGAGTGCTGGGATTAAAGGCGTGCGCCACCACGACTGGCTTACTTCACAGAATACTTTGATTAGTCAGTTTTCTATTACTGTGACAAATGCCTGACCCAGATTCCTGCTTTCAAAGGAAACCTGAAGCCGGGCGTGGTGGTGCACGTCTTTAATCCCAGCACTCGGGAGGCAGAGGTAGGAGGATCGCCGTGAGTTCGAGCCCACCCTGAGACTACATAGTGAATTCCAGGTCAGCCTGAACTAGAGTGAGACCCTCCCTCGAGAAACCAAAACAAACAAACAAACAAACAAACAAACAAAAAATCAAAGGAAACCTGAAAGCCCCTGGTCTTCTGGTCCTGTGCTTTGCACCATGGGTGCTCACGAGGGAGGAGTCTTGACCTCATGGCAGCGAGAAAGCAGAGAAGGGAGAAGGCAGGTCCTCACATTCCGTTCCAGGCGCTCCACCAGCAGCCGGCCTTCCTCACACCAGCTTACAGCTTCTACCATTTCCGCATAGCGGTCCACTCTGGGGACTAGTCCTTTACCTCATGGCTCTTGAACACTGTTTTTTTTTTTTTTTTTTTTTCCCGTGGAAGGGTCTTCCTCTAGCCCAGGCTGGCCTGGAATTCACTATCTTGTCTCAGGCTGGCCTTGAACTCATGGCAAGTCTCCTATCTCTGCCTCCCGAGTGCTGGAATTAAAGGTGTGCTCCATGCCCAGCTTGAAAACTTTTAATATCCAAACGCAGCATACTTGATACAATAACACTAAAAAAAAAAAAAAAAAAAAAAATCCTGTGCATGGTTTTCAACAATCTGGTGACTGAGGTTCTCTATTAATTTTCAGAAATTAAGAAAATGGAGCTGGAGAGATGGCTCAGCAGTTAAAGGCACTTGCTTGCAAAGCCTAATAGCCTGGGTTTGATTTGCCAGTATCCTTGTAAAGCCAGATTCACAAAATGTTGCATGAGTCTGGAGTTCATTTCCAGTGGCAGGAGGTTCTCATATGTTCTCTCTCTCTCTCTCTCTCTTTCTCTCTCTCTCCCTCTCTCTCCTTACAAATGAATAAAATATTTTTAAAAAATTAAGAAAATTGCTGATAAATCTGTACAAATGGCATAGATTCCCTCAGACATTGTATAGATGTACTCTCCAAGCAAGCTTTTTTTTCTCAATTTAAACTGGCTTGAACTATTTTGACCATTTAAGAGAGCTTGTTTTGGAGAAATGTCCGTAGCCTCCAGGGTCTAAAGGGAGAGAGAGTTAGAGGTGTTCTCTACCCAAACTTACAGCTATTTGTAAAACAAGTCCTGGGTTCAGTTATGCTCCCCAAGCACACAGCTGTTAGTGAATCCGCATGGCGACAGCTACCCACTCTGCTGTTGCAAACACGGTGACTCTCGCGTGACAAGTTCACTGCACGGGGCAGCATCCCAGCAGCGGGATTGAGCTAGCCTAGTGAAGTCATGAGACTGTTTAAAGGGAAGTGTCCGGCACTTATTGGGAGCCTTGGAACAAGAATTTTGAAAGGTAAGGTTAGCTGTGTACCTCAGATTTTTATATCCCGGTTTCAATAAGAATAAACATTTGGGGCTGGGGAGATCGCTTAGTGGCTAAAGGAGCTTGCTTGTAAACCAGCCGGCCGGGGTCCAATTCTCTAGTACCCACATAAAGCCGCAGCACAAAGCGAAGTGGCACATGCATCTGGAGTTCGTTTGCAGTGGCAAGAGGCTCTGACATGCCCATTTTTTTTTCTCTCTCTCTCTCTCCTTCCCTCCTTTCCTTTCTATGCTTGCAAATAAGTAAATGAAAAAATGTAAAAGAACAAGCATTTGTACACAATAGTTATGCACACGCCTGTTTGCATGTGTGTGCAGGCACATGTGTGTGCATGTGTGTGCAGGCCTGCTGGCGAGCAACACAAGGGTCTTATGCATGGTAGGCAAGCGCTCTGTCACTGAGCTATGCCACAGTCCCAAATATTACTTTGAAGATCTCCTCTGGTGAGGAGCAATCCTCACACCATAGGCGGAAATGACTGAAGGTGTGCTCATGCTATCTGAAGTAAGGGAGCTTGGTTAGATTGTTTGAAATGCAGGTAACAACTTCTGGGGTGGTATTCTTGGCTAGGGCCAACGCACTTCCAATGTCAAGTAGCCTATTCAGGGTATTCGTACTTTACACATAAAGCATAATTGTGAACCATAAGATGGCCAACTTAAGGGCAAGGAGGCAGGCAGGCAGCCAGAAGCATGCCTGTGAGACTTCCACGGGTACTAAGCGGCTGTGTACAGCCCTAAGTTGCACCCTCCTGAGCCCCGTGGTTAGGTGAGAAGTTTCCTGCTGTGCTTTTACCTGCACCCACTGGCCTCTGTGCGGCTCAATAAAGGAGACATCTGTGCAGCTTGCAGATCAGCTTTAAAGTTCTTAAAGGAAAACCGATTGCGGTGGTTTGAATGTAAAATGTTCCCATTGAGGAGAAGAGCAAAGGGCATTTATTCAGAGCTTGCTGTAGCAGAGGAGTCTGCCACCCACATTTGAAGACTCAAAGGCAGGTAGAGAAGTGGGGAGCTCTGTACTAGGGAAGAGGGAAGTTTCCAGTGAGCCTTGATGAGGCTGGTGACCTGGCGAGACGGAAGCAGGCCAGGGCCAAGTGTGGGTCCTCTCAGAACATGTTGCTGCCCCTTGGGTGGTCAGCGGTCTACCTTGACCACGGCTTGTCCACTGGCCGTGGATAAAATCTGAGTGTGGAGTGATGCAGAGCAGCCCCGGGGCCCCTGTGCGCAGCTTCCTTTGTCAGCGTGTGACTGACTGACCCGAAGCTCCTTCGGAGGCCGCTACAGCGGGGCCCCCAGGCACTGCCAGGAAAACAGCCCAGTCCCTGCCCTGTGCTCTCTCTAAGCCATGTCCAGTTTGGTTTCTGACTTTTCTTCGTGGCACATTTGATCAATATATGCTCATCTGATGTTCATTTTTTTTTTTTTCAAGAATTCCTTGAAGATGGTAAGACCCTACTGCTGAAGACTCCACATACTTGGGCTGCAAGACCACTGAGAAATCCTGCTGGAACTGAGCTGATAACTTCCTCCATGTAGACCACCTGAGATAAAGCTGGAAGAAGCCATTCTACATGTAGTTCAATGGGAGAAAGAGATACCACCAGTGAAGATACTCAACAGTGGACACTGCAAGCCTTATAATTGGCCAGCCAGGCCAAATGAGCCAACGGGTGCAATAGTGGCACGTCTGTCATGGTGGAAACCAACTGCCCTCCAATTGGACTGGAGGCCCACTCTGTGGGAGGGAATACATCCCTGATACTGCAAACTTAAAACAGGGGTAGTCATGAACCCTAGGGGTATAATATCTGGAAAAATGTATATACTATGCTTATCAAACTGCCCAGTAAGCACTTCTCTTAATAGTTATACCCTTATATTAACGCTACTCTCACTTTGGGTAGAGAATCTTCTCTTTTTAGATGGCAGTGACCTTGGGATGACTCAGAAGTTATCATAGTGCTGGAAAGAAGTGACTGGAGGGCTCAGTACTGCAATATCTCTATCACACCTTCCAAGGCTCAGGGTCTGATGCGGAAGAGGTGGCGGAAAGAATGTATGAGCCAAAGGAAGGGTAGGACTCCTTACAACGTGCTCCCTCCAGACATAAAATGGCCTGGATATCTATGACCTCATATTGCCTGACACTACCTACACAAGACCATCATAAGAGGAGGAAAAGATCATGACATCAAAATAAAAGAGAGACTGATTGAGAGGGGGAGGGGATATGATAGAGTGGAATTTCAATGGGGAAAGTGGGGGGAGGGAGGGTATTACCATGGGATATTTTTTATAATCATGTAAAATGTTAATAAAAATTGAGAAAAAAATAAATAAAGATACAAAAAAAAAAAAGAATTCCTTGAAATTTGATCCGGGCATGGTGGCATATGCATTTAATCCTAGCATTCGGGAGGCAGAGGTAGGAGGATTGCCACAAGTTCGAGGCCATCCTGAGACTACATAGTGAATTACAGGTCAGGCTGGGCTAGAGTGAGACCCTACCTCAAAACACCAAAAAAAAAAAAAAAAAAGAAAAAGAAAAAGAAAAGAAAAAAGAAAAAAGAAAATTCCTTGAAATTTGTGTTAAAGCTGGGCGTGGTGGCGCATGCCTTTAATCTCAGCACTTCGGAGGCAGAGGTAGGAGGATTGCTGTGAGTTTGAGGCCACCCTAACACTCCATAGCGAATTCCATGTCAGTCTGGGCTAGAGTGAGACCCTACCTCGAAACCCCCCCACCCCCCCATAAAAAAGAAATTTGTGTTAAATGGAAGATGCTTTTCTTTGCCTACTATATATATTTTTTGGTTTTTCGAAGTAGGGTCTCACTCTAGCTCAGACTGACCCGGAATTCACTCAGTAGTCTCAGGGTGGCCTTGAACTCATGGCGATACTCCTACCTCTGCCTCCTGAGTGCTGGCATTAAAGGCGTGCGCCACCACACCCGGCCTAGAACTAAATATTTTTACTACCAAGGTTGACCTTTGCAACACTTCTTTTTTCGTTGCTGGAACAAAATGCCCAGAGGCAGCCTAGGGAAGGAAAGGGTTTATTTCTGGCCTACAGTGTCAAGAGGAAGTTTCCTCATGACAGAGAAAGCATGGCAGGAGCAGGCAGCCTGGTGTCACATCTTCACATCCTCGGGAAGGAAGTAGCAAAGCCAGCTGAGGGCAGCAAGTGGGGCTGGCCTCTGAAACCTTAAGGCCCTTGCTCAGTGGCTCACTTCCTTCAGCAAGGCTCCACTGCCCAAAGGCTCCACACCATTTCCAAACAGTACCATCAACTGGAAATTCAGTATTCAAACACATGGAGTTATGGGAAACATATTTTATTTTATTTTATTAATTACCAACATAAACACTTCATTTTTTAATATTTTATTTTTATTTATTTATTTACTTGACAGAGAAAGAGGGGGAGAGAGAGAGAGAAAGAGAGAATATGGGTGCGCCAGGGCCTCCAGCCACTGTAAACGAACTCCAGATACATGTGCCCCCTTGTGCATCTGGCTAACATGGGCCCTGGGGAATTGAACCTGGGTCCTTTGGCTTTGCAGGCAAATGCCTTAACTGCTAAGCCATCTCTCCAGCCCAACATTTCATTTTTAAACTACTGCAACCCTGAACTCCTGATCCTCCAACCTCTACCTCCCATGTGCTAGGATTATAGACACATGCTACCACACTCTATTTCATTCTGGATAATTTTGTACAGATCAAGTGAATTCATATAAACTTCTAAATTCTATTTGCCATAATTAGGCATGCAAAGTCACTAGACCATAACAATTTATTATAAAATCTTTATGCATGTCTCTCTCATAGAAGGGAAATTCACTTTGATAGCTTCATGTTTGCTTGTTCCACTATCTTTTCTCTGACAGAAAGGATTTATTAGATTAGACATTCCTCTGACATTGTAGACATGATGTCATTTTTGATAAATTTTAATTTTGAGAAGCCACATTCTCCACTGGTGACCAATTTTGGCATAGTTTCACATATTTTCCAATATTAACAGGAAATTTTCGGAGATGATCCAGGAAACAATCCTTCAAGATTTGACTGTAGTACAGTGGGACTTATATCTTGGGAGAAAATTACACATTGCTTCCCATAAAGTTTAAATCCTTCACTTTGGCCAGTGCTCTGTATAAATGGTACTGTTTAGAGCTACCACAGCTTTAAGGATCACAGTGGTCATTTTGCTCAGAAAAAACCATGATGATGCTTTGACATGGTAATTATTAAAAAAATCATTGTCACATCAGGTGTGGTATCCCACACCTTTAATCCTAGCCCTTGGGAAGCAGAGGTAGGAGGATCACTGTGAATTCAAGACCAGCTTTCCACTACATAGTGAATTCCAAGTCAGCCTGAGCTAGAGAGAGAGAGAGAGAGAGAGAGAGACTACCTCAAAAAGCAAAACACAAAACAAACAAAAAATACGGGTCCTGGAAAATCAAACTTGGATAGTCTTAGGGTCCCCCAGGCCCTCATACATGCCCAAGGAATGCATTTGACAGCTGAGCCATCTCTCCAGCCCTTTAAAATGAACTTAGCATTTATTTTTTCAAAATTATACTTGTGATTATATTATAAATATTTCAATCCAAATTGGTGTACCATTTTATAAAATTTTATTTCCTTATTCGTGTGTGTGGTGAGCCATCTCCCCAACCCACTTCATCTGTCTATTAAGATATCCACTTCTAAAAGCTATTTGAGTTTGTATGTTGACTTTCCAATAGTGTCCCTCCATAGACACTATCATTTCATTGTAGTCAAAAATATATATTTCTTTGGATTTCTAATGAAATCCATTCACATTTCTGGCCTTGTAATATGTTTGTAGTATATCTCATATGTAAAGTAGGTTTCACGCAATTGTAAAACACACACATATAATTAAAACAGGAACACCGGTCTGGCGGCTTACTTTTTGCATGACTTCATGGGTACCTGGAACTGAGACTGGCCCTTGGCCAATCCTCAGAATGTTCTGCATGTTAGCAACAGACAATTTGGGGGCTTACACCCTGGAGCAGTAGATGACACATTTAACTTGACAGGCTGCTTTGCACACACAGCAGGAAGACTGAGAGTGAGCCTCTTTTCATGGTTGGGATTTGGAGTTTCGGTGACCATGACTGGTTGAATAGCATGTACACGTGGTCACCACCCCAGTAACGCCTCTGAGCCAGACTGTTTTTGGGTATAGACACTCAAGACACGCCACTGCAGTTCACTGTGACACGGAATGCACACCCTGTGGCCTCAGGTGAGGATGGACTCACAGGTCCTTTCTGGCCTGTGTTGTGACGGAGCACATTTTCCTGCTCTTTTTGCTCTTCACTGCAGTGAAGCTCGCCATGAAGATTACTTGCTCTTGAGTCTTGTGAGTACTTCCAGAGAACCCTCAAACTTAAAGCGTTCTTGAAGGCTGAAGACCTACTAGTGTCTGGACGAAATTCCCAAAATGTTCAAGGGTAGAAATCTTTGCCACTTGGAAATCTGCAAATCTAGGTATATAGACATATGGCTTACTTACATTGGAGTTTTGACTTAAAATAATTAAGAAGTTTTAGTATTTATTACTTGATTCAAATTTATCTTACTCATCCCATCTACTATAATTCAATCAGACGAATACTTTATCATCTAAATGTGGTATAGCAGTATCTGTTTATTTTACGCATAATATTCTGCTATTATGTTGTTGATTTTGTTATGCTTTCTGAAAAATGAGTAAAATTTCCATGATCATGCCCAAAGTTCGTTGGGTTATTTTCTTGTGCTAGGCATCATTTAGCCAAAATGTGCATCATTAGCCAGGGGTGGTGGCATACACCTTTAGTCCCAGTTAGTCCCAGTACTCAGGAGGCTAAAGTGGAGGGACTGCTCTGAGTTCAAGGCCAGCCTGGGGTTTCAGAGTGAGTCCCAAGTGAGCCTGGGTAGAGTAAATGAGTAAAGTGTATGGTATTAGTAATAACCAATATCTTTTCTCGTAATATCTCTGTATCATTCATATTTTTATAAATCATATTTTAATTTTAAATACACACCAATATTATTGAAGTCTTATAAAACCTATTGATTGAACCAGGCATGATGGCACATACCTTTAATCTCAGCACTTGGGAGGCAGAGGTAGAAAGATTGCCATGAGTTCAAGGCCATCCTAAAACTACAGAGTGAATTCCAGGTCGCCTTAGGTTTTGAAGTCTGGAGAGATGGTTCAGCAGTTAACACAGTTGCCTGCAAAGCCTCATAACCCAGGTTCGATTCTTCAGAATTCACATAGGCCAGATGCACAAGGTGGTACATGCTTCTAGAGTTTGTTCACACTGGCTAGAGGCTCTGGTGCATCCATATTCCCCCCTCTAATAAATAAAAATAAAATATAAAAAAATCTTATTTTTATTTTTTTAAATATTTTTATATATTTATTTGAGAGACAATGAGAGAGAAAGAGCCAGACACAGAGTAAAAGTGAGCATGAAAGAGAGAATGGGCATGCCAAGGCCTCTGGCCACTGCAAACGAACTCCAGACGCGTGCGCCCCTTTGTGCACCTGGCTTACGTGGGTCCTGGGGAATCAAACCGAGGTCCTTTAGTTTTGCAGGCAAATGCCTTAACCACTAAGCCATCTCTCTAGCCCTAAAAAATCTTGAATTCATTTTCTATTGCTGTAAAACAAATTACAACAAGCTTATTAACATATAGCTCACATTCTGTAGGTCACATGGCCAAGCATAATATAGTTGATCCTTCATATCTGGAGATTCTACAGTCATAGATCCAACCCATTAGATTAAAAATAAAAGAATAGGGCCGGAGGGATAGCTTAGTGGTTAAGGTGTCTGCCTGCAAAGCCAAAGGACCCAAGTTCTATTCTCAGGACCCACATTAGCACAAGGGGGCACATGCATCTGGAGTTCATTTGCAGTGGCTGAAGGCCCTGGCATGCCCATTCTCTCTCTCTCTTTCTCTATCAAATAAATAAATAAAAATAAAGTATTAAAAAGTAAAATAATAACAAAATTGTGAGTGTGCTAGCCACATATAGATTTTTGTTATTAATATTTCATAGGTAATCTAGCATGACAGACCTTAACATTGTATTACATTATACAAGCACCCCAGAGATAGTTTAAAGTATGTGGGGGGACCATCATAGAATTGTGCTTTCAGTCATTTTATTTTCTCTATGATTACTGATGTTATCTCCTTTTTATATACTCTCATTCCTTGTGTGTGTGTATTGAATGTGTATACACTATGCATGTATGCATGCAGAGACTATGTCAACGTTTCATGTCTTCCTCTATTGCTCTTCACCTTATTGTTTGAGAATCAGGGTCACTAACTAAACCCAGGGCTCATCAATTTGTGAATTTCCTAGCCAGCAAGTGCTGGGGAGTTTCCTGTCTCTGCTTCTTGAGCACTGGGATTACAGGTGTGTGCCACCAAGCCTGGCTTTTTAAAAATTATATATTATTTATTTATTTATTTATTTATTTATTTAAGAGAGAGAAAGAGGGGCAGAGAGAGAGAGAGAGGGAGGGAGAGAGAGAGAGAGAGAATGGGCATGGGGCATGCCAGGGCATCCAGCCACTGCAAACAAACTCCAGACACATGCGCCCCCTTGTGTATCTGTCTTACGCGGGTCCTGGAGATTGGAACCAGGATCCTTTGGCTTTGTAGGCAAATGTCTTAACCACTAAGCCATCTCTCCAGCCCCAGCCTGGCTTTTTTATGTGGTGGTGTGTATCCAAACAAAGTTCCTTATACTTGTGCTGCAAGCACTTTATCCACTAAACCATCTCTCCAGCCCTATATTTTTTTTAGTTATTTTTTCTATCTTCTAAGAATTTGAAATTTGGAAAAATATGAAATCTTTTGAGGGAGAAAAAATAGATCAAGATCTAAATTTGAAGAATTTATATGTAATAAGCTTCTCAAATATTAGATCTGTATTATAGAAAGGTAAAATTCCTTAGTTGACAGGGCTAGTTTTCAACAGTCTTATCTTTTTCTCATGACTTAAATCAAGGTCATGTGCCTGACTCAGGGCAAAGCTCATTCAGTTTAGAAGACCATTCATATTTGGTCTCCGAGATTTGTGTCATTCATATCTGGTGGATGAGAATGTAAAGGTAAATTTCTATGCTCAATCAGTCACATAAAAGTATGTCCTGTTTTGCTGAAACTAGCAGTTTAAACCTTTTCAATTTTGTTGGTCTCAAAAAATGCCCCACATGAATTTCATCACTCAGGTTTGTGTTGATTCCACGGTGAATCTGAGAGAGTTTAAAGTTGACTTCCATCGATACAGTGTACCAGGACTTATGGTAGCATAGTTCTGGAACCGAGCTTCAAGAAGGCATGGCAACCTCATGTCTACTTCTGCAAACAGGTAAGCATATAAACTGACAAGATTGCCCTACAGGGCAGAAGCCATATGCAAAAGTCCTGGAGGACAGGGTGTCACCTGGAGACAGGTGCATGGTGGGAGAGCTCCAAGCACACGTGACTCCAGAGGCCATCTTGGATGTCACAGCCCAGCTGAGTTTCCAGAGGACTGAAGCCCCTGGCCACCACCTGACGTGTGGGATCCCAGGTGAGACTGACACCTGGTTTGGGGAGCTTAGCAAAGGCTAGAAAAGCATGGGGGTCAAGGAAAGGGAGACATGAGTTAGGCGCAGGTAGAATTATTGGCAAAACTACCTGGTCTTAGCCAGGGGTGGTGGTGCGCACCTTTAATCCCAGCACTGGGGAGGCAGAGGTAGGAGGATCACCATGAGTTCAAGACCACACTGAGACTACATAGTGAATTCCAGGTCAGCCTGAGCTAGAGTGAGAGCCTACCTCAAAAAAAAAAAAAAAAAAAAAAAGCTACCTGGCCTTGTGGATATGCCTCAAAAGAATGCTGGATGTGCCAATGGGCATCTTTTGTCTGCCTGTAATATAGCACAGGGGTGGGTTGAGTTAACAATGAATATATTCCATTTTCAAAAAGGACTAGAACGAGCTTTGTATGGTAGCACATGCCTTTAATCCCAGCACTCAGGAGGCAGAGTTGGGAGGATCGCCATGAGTTTGAGGCCACCCTGACACCATAGTGAACTCCAGGTCAGGCTGGGCTAGAGTGAGACCCCCTTGAAACTCTCTCCCCCAAAAAGAATTAGAACTATCATATATATCTAAGGGTCTGTTTAGTTATAAATGAAAGTTTACTCATTGTTAGGCTACCTACATAGCAAATGACTCTTGAAGCAAGAAATTGCTGCAAGGGAAAATTCCAATTCTTAAATCACTCTGTAAATCACATTGTTAGAATAAAAATTATAGTAATATCAAGAGTGGATCATCGGCTGGAGGGATGGCTTAGCGCTTAAGGCACTTGCCTGCAAAGCCAAAGAACCCAGGTTCGATTCCTCCAGGACCCATGTAAGCCACATGCACAGGTGGCACAAGCATCTGGAGTTTGATTGCAGCAGCTGGAGGCCCTGGCGTGCCATCCTCCCTCCCTCTCTCTCTTTCTCAAGTAAATAAATAAAAGTTAAAAAATATTTAAAAAAAAAAAGAGTGGATCATCTCAGTCCTTGAGAAACCCCATTCAATAATAGTGCTTGCAAGAACCTTAAGGATAAGCTGGGCATGGTGGCGCACACCTTTAATCTCAGCACTCGGGAGGCAGAGGTAGCAGGATTCCTGTGAGTTCGAGGCCACCCTGAGATTACATAGTGAATTCCAGGTCAGTCTGAACTAGAATGAGACCCTACCTTGAACCCTCCCCCCCAAGAAAAGAACCTTAAGGATGGATATGTTAAATACAGCTTCACTCTGACCCAAAGAAGAGAGGAGCTATAGGAAGGAGACCTGTGCACATGGCTTTTGTCTTTCTCCTTTGTACACAGGAAATGCATGGAGATGCCAAACTACACTGGAAACCTACAGAATCTGTCTTCCTTTCTTCCTCCCTTCCTTCCCTTCTTCCTCAGTCCTTCCTTTCTGTCTCTTGTGTGTATATGGTGTGTGCATGTGTGTATACACATGTGCATGCTCCATGTGCACACATATGGACACCACAGGACCATCAGGCGTCCTCCTCTATTGTTCTTTCGACTTAGTTTCTTGAGGTGGAATCTCTCATGGAACCTGGAGCTGCTGTTTGATTGGTCAGTTTGCTCCAGAGATACTCCTGTCACATTAGACATTCCCGGCCAGACTGCTGCCCAGTGCCTCTGAGAGTCTCCACCTGCCTAATTGGTGTTATAGGCATGCGTGGCCACACGCACGTGTGATGGCACACACAATGCACACGTGGGTGCCATGTGTTCAGAATCAAGGCTTCAGTGAAATTTCTTGATGCAACACAGTGAACACTGCCAGCAATGCCTTATATTTACTTGATTTTTGAATTACTTTCACTGTTTGTGCATTTTCTCCAGTGGTATAGCCACTGGTAAGTTGCTTGTGCTCTGATAAATTACCCTTCTACCATGCTCAATCGAGTAATTCTAATTAAGCTTAATGGGTCTCTCTCTTCCCTCCCTCTCATATAAACACACATAAACACAAGAATAGTGTAAAAAAAAAAAGTAGAAGAGAGTCTAGTTGGGAAGAAGAAATGGGAGGGATATGTGGAGGGGGGAAAGAGAAGTGAATGGGAGGGGATTATGATCAAAATACATTTTTACCTGTATAAAAATTGTCAATAAGAGGGAAAAAAAAGGTCAGTGTGTAATCAGAAACCTTTCACTGTTGTCCCTGCATTCAATTATGAGCCCCCTTATGGGGTCATGACCCACAGTTTGAGAAGCAGTGGCAAAGGCCCTCCCCTTCTCTGTGGGGACAGATAAGGCCCTGCAGAGCTCCCAGCCAAAGGCCAATGTGTGAAGACTTTAAGTACTATAGACCGAAGCTCTCCTGAGGGCAATGTCATGAGCCTCCCCAGGCATGACCAGTAAAAGCCCCACCCACTAAAGCCATGCCATCATGAGAAATAATCATTCCCTCTTCTAAGGTGCTAAGTTTGGGAATAGCTCACAAATTATTTCAACCGCCTATTTCTGTGTAACTGCTCATATCCAAATTTAATGGCTTAACATAATGACAAAGTTAGTCCTCGTTATTCTGTGAGAGCTGGATGATCCTTTTTCACATTGTAGCAGGTGAGATGCTGAGATTATAAAGTCCAAAGCCATCGAATTCAGTGCTGGTTCTTGGTGCTGGCCCTGGTGGAGGCTTTAGCTGGGTCATCAACTGGGGGGGGTCTCTGTTCTCCAACTGCTCTTTGAGCTTCCTTGTAGCATAAACAGGAGGCTCCTGAAGAAGTAGTCCAGAGAGAAAATGCAGAAGAAGCCAGGTGTGGTGAACCATGCCTTTAATCCCAGCACTCAGGAGGCAGAGGTAGGAGGATCACTGTGAGTCTGAGGCCACCCTACGACTACAGAGTGAATTCTACTCTAACCTGGGCTAGAGTGAGACCCTACCTTGGACCCCCCCCTCCCTGAAAATACACACACAAAAAAAGAAAATACAGAAGAAGCAATAGGCCATTTAACGTCCAGACTTAGAATTTTTACAGTATCACATTTTATTGGTCAAAGCAAGTTCTGGGTAGTCCAGATTGAATATGCAAGAGAAACTGGACTAGGGTGTGGACTTCAGGAGGTGTTCATTTTTGGAGGTCATCTTCAGAGATTGATGCCATTGCAATTCTATATTTCTTTTTCCAAAAACTTACTCAATAATAAAATGTTTCCTTGGATTTGAGGCCTGATCCATAGCAGGGAATTTAAGCCTGGTACTGAAAACCTAGTCAAAAGCCTATGGCTGGAGAGATCAAAGTAGGGGAAGCTACTACTGTCGTTTGGTTAAATGGACATATTATGTTCACCAAATTGCCCTCTAAATATTTGTGTTTATGTCCATATGGTAATGCTACTCTTACTTTAGGTTAGAGAAATTTCTCTTTTCTAATGGCTGTGACTATTGAGGGGACTCAAAACTCACCAAAGTGCTGAGAAGAAGTGACAGTGGAGTGGTCAGCACCTCCAAGGCTCAGAGACCAAGATGTGGTAGAAAGAATGTAATAACTAAAAGACAGTGCTATGGAATGTTGTCTTCCAGACACAGCATGGCCATTGCATTCACAGCCTCACACTGGCTGGTAATACCTACTTAAGATCTGCTTAATATGAGGGCAAAAAAAGGATGATATCAAAATAGGGTCCAGTGGAAGGGGGAATACACAGTGAATTCCAGGTCAGCCTGGCTAGAATGAGAGCCTACATCAAAAAAAAAACAAATATAAGCCGGGCGTGGTGGCGCACACCTTTAATCCCAGCACTCGGGAGGCAGAGGTAGGAGGATTGCCATGAGTTTGAGGCCACCCTGAGACTCCATAGTGAATTCCAGGTCAGCCTGGGCTAGAGTGAGACCCTACCTCGAAAAACCAAAAGAAAAAACAAATACACACACACACACACATATATATTTAATTATTTTTTTTTAAAGGCCATGAGGCCAGGCATGGTGGCACACACCTTTAATCCCAGCACTCGGGCGGTAGAGGTAGGAGGATTGCAGTGGGTTCTAGGCCACCCTGAAACTCTGTAGTGAATTCCAGGCCAGCCTGGGCTAGAGTGAAACCCTACCTTGAAAAACCAAAAAAAAAAAAGGCCATGAGGAGGGCTGGAGAGATGGATTACAGGTTAAAGCATTTGCTTGCAAAGCCTAAGGACCCATGTTCAACTCTTTGGATCCCATGTAAGCCAGATGCACAAGGCGAGGCATGTGTCTGGAGTTTGATTGCAGTGGCTGGAGGCCTTGGTGCCCCAGTTCTCTCTCTCTTTCATGTGCGCATCCTCTCTCTCTAATAAAAAAAAAAAATAATAAAAGGGCCATGGGTTGAGAAATACTAGTCAGAAACAAAAAGAGATTTAATGGAGGGGGGATTTGGAGAGGGAGAAGTGGCATTGTAGGAGGGGATTATGATCAGGTTATATTGTCTATATTTGTGGAAGTTGTCAATAAAAGTTTCCAGAAGAGAGCCAAGCATGGTGGCATACGCCTTTAATCCCACCACTCAGGAGGCAGAGGTAGGAGGATCGCCATGAGTTTGAGGCCACCCTGAAAATACAGAGTGAATTCCAGGTCAGCCTGGGCTAGAGTGAGACCCTACCTTGAGTTCATTTGCAGCAGCTGAAGACCCTGGAATGCCCATTCTCTCTCTCTCTAATAAATAAATAAATTGTTTAATGAGGCTGAAGCCATGGCTCAGAGGTTAAAGGCACTTGTTTGCAAAGCCTAATGGCCAGTGTTCAATTCCCCAGTAGCCACATAAATACAGGTGCAGAAGGTGGTGGCCCATTCTCTCCCTCTCCCTCCTTACAACTAAGTAAAATACTTAAAATAGTATTTAATAAATAAAGATATGTAATTTTCTAACTAGTAATTTGAGGTCACATAATCCTGTATCACCACCTCCCTTCCCTCTTCTGGCTGTGAAAGAAGTCATCCATCTTTCATACACTAGGTGGCGCTGGTCACTCGTCAGTACCATCCATTCTCTTGCTGCCCCTAAATTCACAGATCCTGAGCGGCAGCATCAGACCTTTATGACTGGTGACGCTAAGTGTCTCTCAAAGGTCGCAGTTGTCCCTCAACCTTGGGTTTGCTAGAGAAGCCTTAAGCAAAGCACAACAGACAGCATGGCTTAGAAAACAGAATTTTATTCTTCAAGCTCTAGAGAGGTCAGACTTCTGAAGTCAAGGCATTGACAAGGCCATACTCCCTCTAAAGCCTGTGATAGCAAAACTTCTGTCTGCATGGCAGACTTCCTGGGTGTATCTACATTTCCACACGTCCCCCTTTATCAGGATGCATCAGGCTCTACTCCAGCATGATCTCAACTCATTATAACCACAACTACCATACTTCTAAGGCCACTTTCATTCATCTCTGGGTGGTTTGAATAAAAAATTGGCCCTGGCTGGAGGGATTGCTTAGTGGTTAAGGCGTTTAACTGCAAAGCCATAGGCTGCCAACATAGAACTTCAAAGCTGCTGTAACAAAGAAATTGCATGAGCTTTGGTATTAGAATGAGTTGGAATCCTAGTTTTATAACCAGCCGTTTAACCTGTCTGAGACTTGCTTTCTTCCTTGGCAAAATGAGGCTAATCATAGCACACCGTTAGTTGGTGACTGAGAAAGATGAATATGTGTGCTGTGTCCATCAAGTTGCCCTCTAAATATTTGTCTTCATGCCCGTAGGTTAGTTCCGCTCTCCCCTTTGGTCAGAGGAGCTCCTTTTTGATGGTGACAGTGACCGCTGGGGAGACTCACAGGGCTGAGGAGGGACTGTTGGGCGCTCAGCACTAAATGAGACATGTGTGTCACGTGCTCCAAAGCTTGAGTAACACTGTGGTAGAGAGGGAGGAAGGAATGTAAGGGCCAGAGGATAGGAGAAGTACTGTGAATAGCCGTGCTGTGGACATGAAGTAGCCATTGCTATCACGGTCTCACAGCAACAACTACTGCCTGCACGATGCTGAGCCCACCAACGTATCATCATGGACCTGAAGGAGGGGGCCAAAGGCATCAAAACAGAAGAGGAGCCAGTTGGAAAGAAGGGGTTCAGTGGAAGGAGAAAGGGGGAGATAAGGGAGGGGCAAATGCAGATAATGGGAGGTAATTATCATCAAAATATAGTATGTACATGTGTGAAAATTGTCATTTAAAAGTTTAAAAAGGTGAACACATGTAAACTGTGTGGTGGAGCAGGAACTCACTTAAAATCATCAATATGCCGGATGTGGTGGCGCACGCCTTTAATACCAGCACTTGGGAGGCAGAGGTAGAGGATGGTCATGAGTTCAAGGCCACCCTGAGACTTCGTAGTGAATTCCAGGTCAGCCTGGGCTAGAATGAGGCCCTATCTTGGAAACCAAATATATATATATATATATATATATATATAGATAGATAGATAGATAGATCAATATTATTATTCTATAAAGAAAGGATGCTCTTATACAGTGATGACACATTTTAGATGCTAAGACTTAGGTCAAGATTATGAGATTATTAAGACCTAAAGACATGAAAGCCTTACACATATAGAATAAATTAGATAAAGTAATATAGCACAAGTCTGAAGGACAATGAATTAACACGGCACAAAATGATACAGTGCAGAGTTCCATTGTATATAACTATTGCTACCCTTAAAGCGGCTAAAACTTCCTAACACACAAGTCATTTCTTTGTAAGATTGCCAATGCCGGGATTCAGCATCTGACAGAAAGCAGCTACCTTCTCTCTGGCCAATGCTCTCTCAAGTTGCCCGGCAGCAGAGCCCTGAACTGGCAGGAGGGCCCTACAATAGATGGTGACATATTTAGCCAGTCAGAACCTTCCTTTGGGATACCCGAGGGGAGACACTCAGAAGTGTACACTGTAATGCACAGAAGTTACAAAGCACAGAGGATGGCTGTCAGCACAAACCAAGAGGCTCCGAGGCCGTGAGTCAAAAGGCTTTGCTGTCTCGGAGGCCGCAGACAGGTCATTAACTAAGAGCGCAGGAGCCGCTGAAGCCAAACGCTGGGCTGGACTCCACCGGCACCAGCTCCTGTTAGGTCACCTTTACTTGCAACCTGTCACCAGAAAGGCTGGCCAACCTCTGTAGCTCTCTTGTGTGTTCCCCGATGGCTTCTTTCTCTGCTTTCTGTCTGTCTCACTTCCCAGTGCAGCCTGAGAACACATCCCCTGAACGCGCCTCTGTCTCTCGCGTACTGGAGGAGCGGTAACACTTTCGCCAATGAGCACCAGGGGGAGCCACGGAGCCAGAATGACGCAGGGTGCTCCCTCCTTTCCCCTTACAGACAGGTTGAACTGCTGAACCCCAACTGTACTGATCCCTTCCACTCGAGTTTTCAACTGTCCCTAAGCAGTGTCCCTCAATTTGAACAACACAGCCTTGTGTCAAATACTCTTATACTCCTTATTTCATTTAATTACCGTGGTTATTTAAAAAATGCTAACGAGCGGGGCGTGGTGGCGCACGCCTTTAATCCCAGCACTGGGGAGGCAGAGGTAGGAGGATCGCAGTGAGTTCGAGGCCACCCTGAGACTGCATAGTGAGTTTCAGGTCAGCCTGGACTAGAGTGAAACCCTACCTCAAACAGCAACAACAACAACAACAACAACAACAAAAGTTAACGAGCGTCATGCTCATGCCTATAATCCCAGCCTGCTGAAGGCAGGGACAGCATTGCTGCAAGGTCAAAGCCGGCCTGGTCTACATGGTGAGCTCCGGGTCAAGCCAGAATTGTGTAATGAGGCCTTGTCACAATGAAGGGAAAATAAACAAGCAAACAAAAAATTTGGGGAGCAAAGCAATAAGCAGGTTCCACCTCCAAATTGTGGTGCATTTGAGGATATATTCAAGGCCAAGTTTACTACTTCCTAAATATAAGAAATTGTACATCACAGCAACCCTCAAAGATGGAGGAAAACGGAAATACTCTGGAAGAGAAATTGGAGGACAGACCAGTCAACTGAAGATGGGATGGCTGCACCTATGGTCTTTCAGAGGAAGGCCAGGGGAACTCCAGTCGTTACCACGATGAGCACACACCCGCTGTCCTCAGTCAGAAGGCACTTGCTGTCCATCCATTCTAACATCGAGCCCGCCTTCCTTCACTCTCAAAGTTGTTCTACTTTCTTGTTTTCAACTCCGAAGTATTGTTATCTAATAAATCAAGAAAGCACGTGGTCTTTGAAGCCAGTACACAAAAGCATATGTGGATAAAAAAAAAAAAAAAAAAAAAAAAACTCTTTGGGAAAATTGTCTATAAATTTAGAAAAATAAACCTGACCCCTATTTAAGCAGACCATTGGGCCAATCAGAACGACTGTATTCCTTGAGCATCTCAGTCCATGTTTTCGTAGCCTGAGAGAAGGAGTCCATTGCACTTGTGTAGGAGTTGTTGTGAACAGCTTGGGCTGCTACAACAATGTACCATGGACTTTTAAACAATAGGCATTCATTCCCCTAGTTCCAGAAGATGGAGTTCTCTTTTTTTGTATTTCAGAGAGAGAGAGAATTGGCATACCGGGGCCTCAGCCACTGCAATCGAACTCCAGACCCTTGCACCACCTAGTGGATATGTCCAACCTTGAGCTTGTCCCTCCTTTGTGCATCTGGCTTATGTAGGACCTGAAGAGTTGAACATGCATCCTTAGGCTTTGCAGGCAAGCGCCTTAACCACTAAGCCATCTCTCCAGCCTTGGAAGCTGGAGTTCTCTAGACTTGTGTATCCTCATAAAAGAGAAGAAAATGAGCCGACTCCTTTCTTATAAAGGCACTGTTCCCATTCATGAGAGCTCTCTCTCCAGGTCCCAAATACCTCCCAAAGGCCGCACCAACAAATGTCATCACACTAAGTGAAGAAAACAAAGAGGTAATGTTATTTAGTGACACTCTCCCAGCTACCATGTGAAAGAACCAGAATTCAAACCCTGGACATTTTGACAATCATATCATTAACCATTTTTTTGCATCATCATATCATTTTGTGAACATCATCTCACCACATTTAATTTTTTAAACTTTTTATTGACAACTTCCATAAATATAAAAATATTCCATGGTCATAATCCCCTCCCATCATCCTGTCTTTTCCCCCTCCCAAATTCCACTTCCACCAAATCCCTTTTTCTTTCCAACTAGTCTCTCTTCTATTTTGAGGCCATCATTTTTCCCCTCAGTGCCTTTAACCACTGAGCCATCTCCCAGTGCACAAGACTTACAGATCTGATGAAACAGAAAAGTGTCCCTGTCTTCTGAGGAAAATGATGCAAAGTGAAATTAAACAAATTGTTTAAATCAGATGTATTTTAATCCATTTGGAAAATACATAGGTTCCTATTGTAGTCACCTTCTCATTGCTGGGACAAACACCCAACCGGAAACAGCTTGTAGGAGGAAAGGGCTTACTTCTGGCTGACAGTTTCCAGGGCTGGCTTGCTTCATGATATGTCCACAGCAGCAAGACAACAGCCAGCACCAGCGAGCGCAAGCTGCCTCCAAACATGCAGGACTGGACACCCCCCAAGGTTCACCCCTGGTGACTTGCTTCCTCAGTGGTGCTCCGCCTTAGCTGGGAGCTAAGTAGAAAAGTTCATCCCAAGCACTTAAGGCTATATCACAAAAGCAGTCACAAAACTCTCAAATGAATCAGAGACTTAACAAAATACAAGTGTCCAAAGAAAAGATGATAACAGTCAATGGAATGCCTTGTTAAACATACAATGGGAAGTCTATAAGAGCCTAACAGTACCTACACAAGACCCTCATAATAGGAGAAAAAGATGATGGCATCAAATTAAAAGAGAGACTAATGGAGAGAGGGAGGGATATGACGGACAGCAGAGTTATGAAGGCGAAAGCAGGGGAGGGGAGGGAAACACCATGGTTTGTTGTCTATAAGTATAGAACTTGTCAATTAAAAAATATATGTATATTTTTTAAATGACAGATAAATTCAAGGTTATCAAAAATTTCAACTTCTTGGAGCTGAAGAGATGGCTCAGTGCATACAGGTGACAGCCTGAGTTTGGTTCCCCTGTACCGACATAAAAAGCTGGATGTCATAGTGTGAGCATCTGTCATCCTGGAAGGCGGGTGGAGAGAGGAGAATTGCCCAGAAGTTTACAGACCAGCAAGCCAGTGAAGGCGGCAGTCAGCAATGGCAGACTTGGCCTCCAACAGGTCGAAGATGAGGATGGACTCCATGCTGTTCTCTGGTCTCCATACACATGCCATGATATGTGCACACACACATACCCGACATGCAAACGCATGATTTAAATTTCTATTTGAACAGGCATCGTTTAGGAAGCAATATCTGCAACATACATAACAGTGACTGGATCAACGGCCATGTTCACAGAGACTTCGTACTGTATGTGCAAGAGGAAAGCAGCAATTATGAACAGTTCATGCAACCAATGCAAACGATCAGTAAATTGATTCAAAGATGTTCAGTATTGTCGCTTACCTTTCCTCATCCATCATGTTGAAAAAATACTATGACTTGCTATCAATAGGTGAGCGCTCACATGCTGTTGGTCGTAGCAAAACGTCCACAGAATTCAGGTCTAAATGTTGGTGCTCATACCTTATGAGTCATCAGTTTCAATGACTGGTCTTCATTATACAGAAGTATTTTATGTGCCATAGGCCTGTTCAGTGCTGTTGATTGCAGCATTGTATGTAATAAGGCAAAAGTGGAAGGGGGGGGGCTGGAGAGATGGCTCAGTGATTAAGGGTGCTTGCTTGCAAAGCCTGACAACCTGGGAATGATTCCCCAGTACCCGTTGTAAAACCAATGCACAAAGTGGCAGATTTGTCTGGAGTTTGTTTGCAGTGGCAGGAGGCCCCGCCACATGCTCATATTCTCTCTCTCTCTCTCTTTCACACACACACACACACACACACACACACACACACACACACACAATAAATAAATGGATGAGCTAGGCATGGTGGCACACGCCTTTAATCCCAGCACTCAGGAGGCAGAGGTAAGAGATCGCCATGAGTTCAAGGCCATCCTGAGACTACACAGTGAATTCCAGGTCAGCCTGAGCTAAAGTGAGACCCTACCTCCCTACCTCGAAAAACACACACACAAAAAAAGGAATGATATTTTTTTAAGTGGGAGTGGTAGGAATATAGCTCAGTGTCAGAGCGCTTGCCCAGCCCTCGTGCAGAGGCCCTGGGTTTGAATTCCAGCACCGAAACAAAGCAAATAAGACAGGGATAGTTACACAAACCTGTAATCCCAGCACTAGGGAGGCAGAAGCAGAAGTTCAAGACCAGCCTTGGCTATGTACCAAGCTCCAAACTAGCCTGGGTCACAGAGTGAACTATTGTCTCAAAATCCTCTACACACAGACAAAGGAAAACTTTAAATCAAAAGTATTTAAAAACGAAAGCAGTCTACCTGGGCGTGGTGGCGCACACCTTTATTAATCCCAGCACTCGGGAGGCAGAGGTCAGAGGATCACTGTGAATTCGAGGCCACCCTGAGACTACATAGTGAATTCCAGGTCAGCCTGAGCTAGAGTGAGACCCTACCTCAAAAAATCAAAAAACCAACCAAACCAAACCAAACCAAACCAAACCAGAAAGAAAGAAAGAAAGAAAGAAAGAAAGAAAGAAAAGAAAAGAAAATGAAAGTAGTCTAATTGCCAAATACCAAAGTTTAAAACTATACGAAAGACCATATCCATACACCATGGCTATGAAACAGTTCTAAAAGGGGTTAGTCTATGAAAGTATCTGGGGGCTCGCTGGGAGACATTGATCATTAAATAAACTAAAACCCCACATCTCCACACATGCATATGACTATTGACGAAACAAATATAAACATAACCTAATGCACTTGAAATGATCAATAACAAATCAATAGCCGTAATTACCTCTAGGAAGGGATGAGAATGGTAGACAGTGATGGAGAATGATCTCTGATTCATCTGAACTGTTGGAATTTTCGCAGTGAGAATACATCCATCCAGTGCTGGTTTCCACACCTCTCCTGACCCCAGTTAGACCAGCACAGATAGCCTTTAAATATTTATTTATTCATTATTTGAGAGAGAGAGAGAGAGACAGAAGGAAACAGGCAGACAGAAAGAGAGTATGGGAATGCCAAGGGCCTCCTGCCACTACAAACGAACTCCAGATACATGTGCCACCTTGTGCATCCAGCTCTACGTGGGTACTGGGGGATTGAACCTGGACCGCTAAGCTTTGCAAGCAAGTGCCTTTAACGCTTGAGTCATCGCTCCAGCCCCTGATATTCTTAAAAACTAAGTAAAAAGCTGAACATGATGGTGTATGCTTGTAATCTCAATATTCAGAAGGCTAAAATGAGAGGATCGTTGCAGGCACAAGGCTAGCCAGGTCTGCACTGTGAGACTTTTTTTTTTTTTTCACAAAACCAAAACGAACAATGTTTTAGGAGACAGATATACTTACCCATAATGTAGATGTGTACTTAAATATCACAAAGTACCCCACAGTATGTTCAATCTTTATGCAAAACTTTTAAAATCTTTATGCAAAAAAGCAAAGTAAATAAAAGCAACAAGGAGCTGGCCATCGCCTGTAATCTCGTCACTCAAGATGCCTAAGCAGGGATGTTGCCAAGTATTTGAGGACAACCTGGGTTCCACCATGATTTCTAGGTCATCCTGGGCTACAGTGTGAGACCCTGCCTAAAAAAAAAAAAAAAAAAAAAAAAAAAAAAAGGAAAGAAAGAAAAGCAGATGGAAAGAAAAAGGAAAAGGGGAATGGAAGAATGGAAAAGAAAAGAAAAACAAAATGAAAATAAAGAATAGACTTAAAACGCATTTTAATTCTATTTCCAGCGAGAATGACTTTATTCATGAGACCAACTCCATTCCCGTGTGAGTACCACAAGCCTCCTCCGTTTGCTTCCTCGTTACACTCTATCCCTTCCCGCATTGCCACGGGCCTTCCTGGTGATGTCTGGTTTTCCCAGGCTCTTCGCTGTGAACTCTCCATTTCTAAGCTTCATCAAAGTTTACTCATCCTCTGACACATTTCTCCAGGCTCTCACCTAGTTAATATGATAGATTAGTTCCCAGAATCTATGATAACAGCTTAGCGTATTATCTTTCACTGATGAATTGTGTATTTTAACAGAGGTCTTTTTGTACATTATCTTAAAGGAAAGATTAATGGCTGTCATTTTAGGAAGGTCAGTGTGAAAGATAACGGGGAAAGGAGGTCTTGGAAACCCATCTATCAACTTCTAGACGATGAATTTTCTATCCTTTTATTGGCCATCATTTAATTGACTATGGAGGGTGTTTAAAACTGATTTGTATGTTAAGTCATAAAATTTCCAGAGCTATTCTTGCATTATTTATGACCACTATAAACAGTAAATAAAATTTACTTTCCATGTTCTATTACTTCCTCCATTCTTCAGTTTAAGATTGAGAGAGTTTGAATAAAGTACGTAATTTATATTTATTCATGCAGTGTGGATAAGCATGCCCTAGAGACGCTTTGAAGAGACTTAAAGCAGTGCCGGTTCATAACAAATAGAACAGAGACTGATTTTTTTTTTTCCCAAATGCTTTCTAAGTGCCTTTTTACATTCTAACACAGTGGCATCCCCTGAAGGTTGAGTTGAAAAGCTTTGGTATAAGGGTCACAATTTGAAGAAATGGCTTCTGGCACTGTTTAATTCAGCTGTGTCTAATATAACTATACTAATACTATTTAATTAATGTTACCAAAGTAAGTACTCTTTGAGATAGAGTCTCATGTAGCTCTGGCTATCCTTGAACTCTATGTAGTCAAGGAGAACTGGACCCTCTGGCCTCCACCTCCTGGGACTACAAGCTTGAGCCTAGGCACCCAGTCTTTATAGTGCTAGGGGTTAAACACAGGGTTTCAGAAAGGCTAGGGAAGCACTCGACCAACTGAGCCACATCTCAGCCCTTATAAAAACAAAAGAATATTTAAGCCGGGCGTAGTGGTGCATGCCTTTAATCCTAGCCCTTGGAGACAGAGGTAGGAGGATTATTGTGAGTTCGAGGCCAGCTGGAGACTACACAGTGAATACTAGGTCAGCCTGGGCTAGAGCGAGACCCTACCTCAAAAAAAAATACATATATATATATATATATATATATATATATATATACACACACACACACACACACACACATATATATATATATATTTATCAAGCATTCAGGAGGCAGTTGCAGGAGGATGAAGAGTTTAAGGTTATCTTTAGCTACTTAGCAAGTTCAAGGCCAGCCTGGGAGACATGAGACTGTCCACCAAAACAAAACAATAAAACCAAAAAACAAAATCCAAAACATACTCATTGCCAGGTGTGGTGGCATATGCCTTTAATCCCAGCACTCTGGAAGCAGAGGTAGGAGGATTGCCATGATTTTGAGGCCAGCCTGGGACTACATAGTGATTTCTAGGTCAGCCTGGGCTAGAGTAAGATCCTCCTACTTCTAAAAACCACCCCCCCCCAAAGAAACTTCATTGTATATAAGTATGTAATCCAAATGCATCAGGAAAATTAAAAAGAAAGCCTCCAGAATCTAATAATCCAGAACCTGTTGTCTTTTTTTCTAAAATATTTTATTTATTTGAAAGAGATATAGATAGATAGATAGATAGATAGATAGATAGATAGATAGATAGATGATAGATTGATTAGATAGATAGAATGAGACTGGCATGCCAGGGCCTCCAGCCATTGCAAATGAACTCCATACGTATGTGCCACCATATGCATCTGGCTTTATGTGGGTCCTGGGGAATTGAACCTGGGTCCTTTGGCCTTGCTAGCAAGTGCTTTAACCACTGAGAAATCTCTCCAGGCCTGTAGCTTTTTAAAAAATATTTTTTTAATTTTTTGAAAGTAAGATAGAGAATAAGGCAGAGAGAGAGAGAGAGAATGGGCATGCCAGGGCCCCCGACAGCTGCAAATAAATTTCAGATGTATGTACCATCTGTGTGTCTGGCTTTACAGGATCCTGGGGAATCAAACCTGGGTCCTTTGGCTTTGCAGGCAAGTGCCTTAAAAGCTAAGACATCAGAGGTTAAGGCATATGCCTGCAAAGCCTAAGGACCCAGGTTCGATTCTCCAGGTCCCATGTAAGCTAGATGTACATGGTGGCGTATGCTTCTGGAGTTCGTTTGCAGTGGCTGGAGGCCCTGGCATGCCCATTCTCACTCTCTCTATTTTCTCTCTCTCTCCCTCTCTCTGTCTCAAATAAATAAATAAAATAGATAAATAAAATGTTTTTGTTTCTTTTTTTAAAAAGCTGCCAGGTATGGTGGCACATGCCTTTAATCCCAGCACTCGGGAGGCAGAGGAAGGAGGATCGCCATGAGTTCAAGGCCACCCTGAGACTCCATAGTGAATTCCAGGTCAGCCTGAGCTAGAGTGAGACCCTACCTCAAAAAAAAAAAAAAAAAAAAAAAAAAAAAAAAAAAAAAAAAAAAAAAAAAAAAAGCTAAGCCATCTCTATAGCCCTAGAACATGTTGTATTGTAAAAGAAAAAGAATTATTTATATTTTTATTCTGATCAGTAACAAGTAAATCTCTTCTTGTGTATTCATTTCAAATTAATTACATGCAATTAGATTTTAACTATATATATATATATATATATCAGAAATTTTGAGCTAATTAAAAAAAAAAAAACCTGTTATACTGAGTACCTCCGGAAGCTAGGACTTAGAACTTGAAGAGTAAGAAAAGAACAGGATTCTTTATCAGGACAATTGGTCATTAGAGAAATGCAACATGAAACTATGCTTCTCTACTTCATACCTACTAGGGTGACTGAAATAAAAGCATAGACAATTACTGAAATTGTGGAAAACTCGGAAACATTGTTGATGGAAATGTAAGTGATGTAGGGGCTGGGAGATGGTTTGGAGGTTAAAGGCACTTGCTTGCAAAGCCTGGTGGCCTGGGTTCAACTAGCCAGTACCCACAGAAAGCCAGATGCAGAGCTGGGCGTGGTGGCGCACGCCTTTAATCCCAGCACTCGGGAGGCAGAGGTAGGAGGATCGCCGTGAGTTCGAAGCCACCCTGAGACTCCATAGTGAATCCCAGGTCAGCCTGGGCTAGAGTGGGACCCTACCTCAGAAAAAAAAAAAAAAAAAGCCAGATGCACAAAATCTCAACCAAGGCACTATGCATTATCAGTTAACCATGAGTCTGAGAGCGCAGCTCTGAGGTCTGGTGACTCACCCAACGTGCCAGTCTTGAGCTCCTCACCCCCGTGCGAAAGAGCACCCGATACCAGATACGCCGAAAGGGCACCGTGTGCTCAGTTCACAGCCGGTTCTTGTCACAAGACGCAGTAACCACATCAGAAGAGCTGCGTCTCGTTGACACAAGGAAAAGGTCAGAAATTGTGCACGACTTTAACTACACTGGGATGAGTAACACTTCTCTTCTAAATTTATATTTTATTATAATATTTGCTTAAAACAGTAGTGCCAATTACTGCTGACGCAGTGAAGGATGGAAGGATGAAGGAACGAGGGACTGTCAGATGCAGCTGTGGTTCACATGGACTGAAGTGGAGAAACGACTGCTCTATGTGGAATAGTACCAACAAGGACGTTAGGTAGCAGGAAGCAGGGGGCCTGAGCTCACTCACTCTAGCTCAGGTTTCTAGCGCAGTAGGACATTCTGCCCAGGTAGTTTTGCAAGCGGAGTTATGAGCCACTCGAAATCCTTAACAGAGTTTCCCAGCTATTGTCAGCTTTCTCTAACGTTCACGCTGCAGAAGTCAATGCGGCAGCATGAGTGGCAGTCACTTTCTGGGTGTCCCTCTACAAGTCACCTCACTCAGCACCGTAGATACGTCAGTATTCGTCCATCTGCCCCCGGCTGTTGCTGTCACTCTCCAACACGTGCACACCTTTCTTTTGCAAAATGTGTGTGTGTGATGTGGGTGGTGTGTATGTGGTGTCTATGTGTGTGTTGTGTATGGGTGTGTGTCATATATGTGTGTGTAGTGTGTGTGTATGGGTGTATTTGAGTGGTGTGTGTGTGTGCTGTGTATGTGTGTGTATGGTGTGCATGGTATATGTGTGTGTATGGTTTGTGTGTGTACTGAGTATGTGTGTGTGTGTGGTGTGTATGGGTGTGTGGCATGTATGGTGTATGTGTGTGGTGTGTATGGTGTGTATGTATGGTGTATTTGTGTGTTTATAATACTGTGGTGTATGGGTGTGTATGGGTGTGCATTCTTATTGCATGTGTTTGGAGGTCAGAGGATAACCTTGAGGTGTCTCTCCTCTCCTTTACATTCTTTGAGACATGGTCTCTCTTATTTTTGCCACAAATACCTCCCATTGCTATAGGCATGCTGGAATCTCAGGAGCATGAACCATTTTGCATCTGGCTTTGTATAGATGCTCAGGAATCAAACTCAGGTTAGCAGGCTTTGCAAGCAAGTTCCTTTAACTGCTGAGCCATCTCTCCAGCCCCACACCTTTCCCCCTCCACGGCTTAACAAGTATGGATACAAGCCCAGCCTTGATTCCCAAGGGTACAGTTAAAACCAAACCACTCCAGTGTTTCAGAGAACTTTTTCTGAGGCCTGGAAATAACAGGAGAGATTTATACTTGAGAAAAAAAAAAAAAAAACCACAAATGAAGGATAGCTGAGTCTACTCCCTGCATCAGCCCTACCATGGAAGGGTCTCCCACCCTCTGGCTTCCTTTACTTTCTACCCAGCCTCTCTATTGTAGCTACTTCTCCACCTCCTTGAGACACACTGAATGAGTCTTTCCACCAAAAACACAAACAAACAAAAAAACCCAAAGCACAGAGTCACCAGAGCTGGGGATGTGGGGATGTTAGTAGAGAGTTTACCTACAAGCATGAATCCCTGGCTTCAACCCCCAGTAGGTATATAAACTCTACATGTGGTTTTGCCTGCCTATAATCCCAGCACTCAGGAGGTGGGGAAACAGGAGGATCAGGAGTTCAAAGTCATCCTCAGCTGCATTTTCTTTTTTATTTTTATTTTATTTATTTGTTTATTGTTTTTTGATATATATATTTTTTATTGACAACTTCTATACTTACAGACAACAAACCATGATATTTCCTTCCCTTCCCCCACTTTCCCCTCCATATCTCTGCTCTCCATCATATCCCCTCCATCTCTCTATTAGTCTCTCTTTTAATTTGATGCCATCAGCTTTTTCTTCTATTATGAGGGTCTTGTGTAGGTATTGCTAGGCACTGTAAGGTCTTGGATAAATTTTGTCTGGGAAGTTGTAGGTAAGAAGTGGTACCCTTCCTTTGGCCCTTACATTCTTTCCGCCACTTCTTCCACAATGGACCCTTGGAGGGTGTGAGATGTTTCAGTGCTGGACACTCCTCTGTCCCTTCTACTCAGCACTATGTTGCCTTTTGGGTCATCCCAGTGGTCATCACCATCTGAAAAGAGAAGCTTCTCCAACCAGAAGTGAGAGTAGCATTAATATATGAGTATGAACATTAACTGTATTACTTTCAGGGCAATTTGGCGAGAGTAATTTATGCATTTATCCAGACAAGAGCAGGCTTTATACCCCTAAGGCTCATGACCTCCTCTGCCATAGGCTTTTGATTAGGTTTTGAGTACCGGGCATGTATTCTCTCCCATAGTGGGACTCCAGTCCAATTAGAGAGCAGTTGGTTTCCCCCAGAGCAGACATGCTACTATTGCACCCATTCAGTCATTTGGCATGTCTGGCCAAACTTGAGGCTTCCAGTGTCCACTGTTTTCACTGCTGATGACTTCTGTCTCCCATAAGGCTTTATAAAGTGCAGCTTTTTCCAGCTTTCAGTTGGCTGGGCTATAGGGAGAAGGTTTTTTGCTCAGCAGCAGCTTGATTTCTCAGTGACTCTGCCACGCAGGCATGTGAAGTCTTCAGCAATAGGGTCTACCATCTCTTTCTCATGAGAAACCAAGGGCTGCGTTTCCTTAACATTAACATTTTCTTAACATTCATATCCATGTAGTAATGCTGCTCTCACTTTTGGTTAGAGAAGCTTCTCTTTTCAGATGGCAGTGACTTCTGGGATGATTAAGAAGACACCATGGGGCTGGAGAGATGGCTTAGCAGGTTAAGGCGCTTGCCTGCGAAGCCTAAGGGCCCCTGTTCGATTCTACAGGTCCCATGTAAGCCAGGTGAACATGGTGGTGTAAGTCTGCAGTTCGTGTGCAGTGGCTAGAGGTCTTGGTGTGCCCATTCTCACTCTCTCCCCTCTCTCTCTCTCTCTGTCTCTCTCCCTCCCTCCCTCTCTCTGTCTTTCTCTAATAAATAAATAAAATCTTTAAAAAAAAAAAAAGAAGAAGAAGACACCATAGTGCTGAGAAGAAGTGAGAGAGGAGTGCTCAGCACTGAGACATCTCTATCACACCTTCCAAGGCTCAGGGTCCATTGTGGAAGAGGTGGCGGAAAGAATGTAAGAGCCAAAGGAAGGGTAGGACTGCTTACAATGCAATCGTCCAGGCAGAAATTGGCCTCGATATCCATGACCTCACAGTACCTGGTACTACCTACACAGGACCTTCATAATAGGAGGAAAAGATGATGACATCAAAACAAAAGATAGACTAATGGAGAGGAGGAGGGGATATGATGGAGAATGGATTTGTGAAGACGGATATGGGGGTGAGGAGGGGAATTATCATAGTTTTTTTCTATAATTATGAAAGTGGTCAATGAAAAGTTAAAAAACAAAAAAAGAAAGTGACTTGGTTGATTTGTGTTTCCCAACTTACCTTTTTTTTAAGTGCCTTTCCTGTCAAATATCTTACCTCTGTCTGATTTTTTTAAATCTCATGTTGCTATAGCATCTAAAACTTTTTCAAAGGAGAACAGATTTGAAGCCAGTGGGCTCAATTAAAAAGCTATCATAGACTGGGTGTGGTGGCACATGCCTTTAATTCCAGTGCTTGGGAGGCACAGGTTGGAGGGTGGCCATGAGTTTGAGCAAAAACAGAGAACCTTCAGTTTTGAAGAGGTCGCCATTGACCTTTGGTAATTCATTCACAGTGGAAAGAAGATTAAATGATGTCTGGGGCACCCTTGAGCTATACATCCTGGCATGTGAAGGCAAGGTGAAAGTAAGGAACAATTTTAGGTTTCAGGGAACAGTCGTATAGGGGTCAAATCAGGAACTGGGTAGGAAGTGGGTAAGACAGGGTAATGAGGATTCAATATGGTCAAAGTACATTACATACGTGTGTGAAGTCATCAAGATTTTAAAAACAAATTTCTAGCCAGGCTTGGTGGTGCACACCTTTAATCCCAGCACTCAGGAGGCAGAGGTAGGAGGATCGCCATGAGTTCAAGGCCACCCTGAGACTCCATAGTGAATTCCAGGTCAGCCTGGGCTATAGTGAGACCCTACCTCAAAAAACCAAAATAAATAAATGAATGAATAAATAAATAAATTTCTAACATAAGGAACTAGCTATCATGACCTCATCATTGTGGAGTAAAGGTTTCCTCAACTTGACCTTGAGTGCAACGTAAAGATAGGATCCCGAGTCGGGCATGGTGGCGCCCGCCTTTAATCCCAGCTCTCGGGAGGCAGAGGTAGGAGGATCACTGAGTTCGAGGCCACCCTGAGACTCCATAGTGAATTTCAACTCAGCCTGGGCTAGAGTGAAACCCTACCTTGAAAAAAAAAAAGATAGGATCCCTCACTAAGTGGACTAAATGAAGATCATTACTGAGGCCTGGCTCTGCACCCAGCAATCTTCCACTAAAGGAGGCCAGTATCATTTGAGGAACCCACTCTTAGCAGAAGTTTTGACTTCAGTCTCTTGCTATTCTTTTTTCCCCCTCCTGCAAACAAAGGTCACATTCTTTCTGGCTGGTAGAACAGCCTCAGAAGCCTAAAAGGGAAATCTAAGAGGATTTAGACGAATCATGTGGACTTCTCAGAATGCAAGAGCTAAATCCTCTTAACAACAGTGGAATCATCTCATGGGAAAGTTATTGCCTCCTTTGTTACTGTAGGGATCCAAAACACCCTGTCCCCTGGGAAGAGCAGTCCTCAGCCACTGTAAGTGGAGGCAGGAGCGCCAGAACTCCAGGGAATGCTACGGGCTCCACTAAGCCATCCAGCAGGGGACAGGTGCTCAGGAAGCACTGCGAGGATTGAATTCAATGATTCTTTTATGGAGGTGAATTCCAGATCAGCCTGGGCTAGAGCGAGACCCTACCTCAAACAAACAAACAAACAAACAAACAAACAAAAGTCATAGTTTTAGGACAAGGCCCTGTGGCTGTTACTGCAAGGTAGCACCACCCCCACCCTCCTGCCACCTCCCCTGGGGTCAGCCATCTTCCTCACCTCAGAGGCCCCTTTCCTCCATCCTGCCTGGGCCTCAGCCTCTCCTCTTTTCATTCTTCCTTCTGTGGCCCTCTTCAATACAAAAGTGCACACCCCGTTCCCACCTCTTCACAGAAAAAGTAATTGCTGAGATACACAGGTACTTCTAAAGTACAATACTTTCTCAAAAGCTTTCTACCCAGTGATTGTTTCCATTCTCCTCAACATCCCAGGTCTCTCACAGCGACTCCTGTGTCTCAGCAGAGAACTTTCCACCTCCTTCCTGGGAGTCCAGGTGAACCACCTTCACAGCTTTTCCTTGTTTCAGCTATTGGCCCTGGAATAAGTCTTTTTATTTTTTTTAAATTTTATTTATAGCTGGGGGTGGTGGTTCACACTTTTAATCCCAGCACTTGGGAGGCCAGAGGTAGGAGGATCACCATGAGTTCAAGGCCGCCCCTAGACTACATAGTGAGTTCCAGGTCAGCCTGGGCTAGAGTGAGACCCTACCTCAAAAAAACAAAAAAACTGGGCTGGAGAGATGGCTTAGCGGTTAAGCGCTTGCCTGTGAAGCCTAAGGACCCCGGTTTGAGGCTCAACTCCCCAGGACCCATGTTAGCCAGATGCACAAGGGGGCGCACCCGTCTGGAGTTCGTTTGCAGTGGCTGGAGGCCCTGGCATGCCCATTCTCTCTGTGTCTCTTTCTCGCTCTGTCTGTCGCTCTCAAATAAATAAATAAAAAATAAACAAAATTAAAAAGAAAGAAAGAAAGAAAGAAAGAAAGAAAATTTATTTATTTGCAAGTAGAGAGAGAGGTGGAGGAGAATGAGTATGGGCACTCCAGGGCCTAGTGTCACTGCAAATGAACTCCAGACATATGTGCCACTTTGTGCATCTGGCTTTACATGGGTACTGGGGACTTGAACCCAGGCCTTCCCGCTTTGCAAGCAAGTGCCTTTAACCTCTGAGCTATCCCTCTAGTCCTGAATTATTCTTTTTCTAAGCACTTGGTATTTGATGAAAACTTTGTAGAAGTGACTTTAAAAGAACTGTGGGGAGCCAAGGGTGGTGGCGCACGCCTTTAATCCCAGCACTCGGGAGGCAGAGGTAGGAGGCATGGCTGAGAGTTCGAGGCCACCCTGAGACTCCATAGTGAATTCCAGGTCAGCCTGGGCTAGAGTGAGACCTTACCTCAAAAAGCCAAAAAAAAAAAAAAAAAAGAATTGTGGGGAGAAAAGAAAATTACACGGAGCTGGGGAGATGGCTCAGCAGGCAAGAACGCCGGCTGTACAAGCCCGAGGACATGAGTTGATTCCTAGCACCGGTGAAGAGAGCCGAGCATGACTGTGCTGAGTAACCCAGGCGTGGGAGAGGGGCGGGAGGCAGGAGGGTGGCTGGGGCTCCTTGGTTAGCGCCACACACGTGAAGACACCATGCGTGCACACACAAGCCAAAGGAAAAATACTGGGATTCTGTCCTGTCGGGTGTTCTTCTGCAGAGAAACATGTGTCTGCTGGGGAAGAAAGGCCTGTTGTATAATTCTCCTTTTATATCAGAAACTGATCCCCAGAGTCATAAATCTTCACAAGTTCACAATAGGTACTGTGACCCGATATCTTTCTGAACTAAACATTGAGTTATGGTAGCAACCACTCCATTTTAACTTCCTTCCTTCCTTCCTTCCTTCCTTCCTTCCTTCCTTCCTTCCTTCTTCCTTCCACTCTCCTTCCCTCCCGCCCTCCCTTTCTCTTTCTTTTCTTACTTCCTTTCCTTCCTTTCTTTTGGGGAGCATTGGACTGCTGTGGGACATTATGTAAGGAATGATTGAGCAGGGGTACTGAGTGAGTTTATCTGGAGAGGTCACAAGTTTTTGCCTAGTGCATCCTGGGAGATACTGATCTGAGCTGACGAAATGACTTCTCCATAAGGGCGGAAAGGACTTTCTCTAGCTTATAATCAGGGCATTAAAGGTCTCTCCCTGTGAATCATGAATTCAGTCACTTATGTTCCTTCGTCACTCCATAAACCAATGCAGCTGTACTTTGTGAAATCTGTGGCTTCACGGGAATGTCTGCACAATGGAAAAATCAGTCAGGGAGTCGTACAAGTGCTTAGGCAGAAGTGTGGCCCAAGAAATGTTGGAAACCAAACGCAAAGGAGAAACTAAGGCTCCTTCACGGGAAAACTAAACTGTTAGGGAAGCAAGATTTTGAAAAGCCCACAGTGGGACAAACAGACTGAATGCAGGGTGGTGTGGGTACCTGCACTGTGGACTTAAAATCATACGGTCATTTCAAATAATGATCATTTGCAGTTGTGGCAAATTGAAATGCAGCCTTCATACAACCAAAACAAACAAGGAAACAAAAGAAAGAGTAGGTAGGAATAAATCAAAATAGGTAAACCAATTTTTTTTTCTTAAAACTATACACTCACCTGTGTGTAACCTTAGCATTTGTGGGGCTGAGGTGGGAGATCGAGTTCAAGGCCAGCATAGGGCTATGTAATGAGTTCAAGGCTAGCTTTGGCTATATAATGAGACCATTTCAAGCAAAAGTAAAAAACAGCGCACTCACTCTCCCTGTACTCTATCTGACAATCAGGTCCCAAACTCCATAATGAGATTAAAAAGCTAGGTCAATACGGGACACGGAGACTCTCGCCTGTAATCCCAGCACTGGGGGAGGGTGAAGCAGGAGGATCACTGCGAGCTTCAGGCCAGCCTGTGTTACACAGTGAGTTCTAGGCCGGCTTGGGATACAGAATAAGAATCTGTCTAAGAAAGCAGGAGGGAGAGCCGGGCGTGGTGGCGAATGCCTTTAATCCCAGCACTCAGAAGGCAGAGGTAGGAGGATTGCGGTGGGTTTGAGGCCACCCTGAGACTCCATAGCGAATTCCTGGACTAGAGTGAGACCCTAGCTTGAAAAAACAAAACAAAACAAAACAAAAAAGCAGGAGGGCGGGAACGATGGCTCAGCAGTTAAAGCACACACTTGCAAAGCCTGAGGCCCTGGGTTTACTTCTCTTGTACCCACATAGAGCCAGGTGTGCAAAGTGGCACATACATCTGGAGTTCATTTGTAGTAGCTGGAGACCCTGCTGCGCTTGCTTGCTCTCTCTCTCTCCTTGAAAATAAATAAATTAAAAACATTGAATTGATTGAAGGGGCTTATATATGGCAAATTTGGGACAATTTGGGCATATGAATAGGTAATAATATCAACAGAATATAGCCTGTTAAATAAAACGGAACCATGACTAAATTCTTTCTTTTAGTTGCTCAAGCATTCTGCCCAGGGATAAGCCTGAAGTTTGATGAAAGTTGATCTGTACAGATATGATAACTAAGCCTTCCAGGGGGAAAGGAGCTTGCTTAGGGTCTGGCTTACCTTGAGTTCCCTTCTCTGCAAAGTTTTTCAAGTTTTCATCTCTTCACTCATTGGTGGACAATGCAATGACATCTCTTGCTTTTATTTTGCTATGCTATGAGACCTGCTTTGCAAAGGCCAGGCTATGCTCAACAATTAGTATGAAAAGAATATAAATAATATGAAAATAAGTGAATGACTGAATGAACATGGTGAACGTTGGAGGGGGACCTGGGATATGCATGTAGCTTCATTTCCCCCACTCCCAAACCAGTAGGATTCATAATTATAAGGAATAAAAGAGAATGATTTTATAGTGGAGAACTCCAGTGAGCAAAGTCAATGTGGCTCAGTGGCAGAACACTTGCCTAGAATGCACAAGGCTGCCACTCCCCAGCGTCACCAAAACAAGACAAAGTGACAACATTACTAGTTACAAGATAGCCTGAAATCGTGTGTTGTCTAATAGAATGTAGCAAGACATAGCATCGTTTCTGTGATATGTCTGTCAAAGTGGTGTAATCTAAATTGATTCAAGAAGATGCACTGAAGGACATTTGACACAATACGTGGCTTGAAACCTAACATATCAAAGTCATGAAAGGCAATAAGGGTCCAAGAAACCATTCCAGACTAAAATATACTAAGAAGACATGACAAATAAATTCAGGGTTCGCTTCTAAATCTTGCTACGAGACTTTAAGACAAATGTCAAAGCTTGATTGAGATCTGAGGACTTGATGACAGTGATGTGTCCATGTTAACTTCTTAGGTCTTCAAAAATATTTTATTTGGCTGGAGAGATTGCTTAGTGGTTAAGGTGCATGCCTGCGAAGTCTAAGGTCCCAGGTTCGATTCTCCAGGTCCCACGTAAGCCAGATACACATGGTGGCACATGCGTCTGGAGTTCATTTGCAGTAGCTAGAGGCCCTGGTGTGCCAATTCTCTCTCTCTCTCTGTCTCTAAAAAGAAATCAATAAAAGATGTACATTAAAAATATTTTATTTATTTATACAGAGAGAGAGAGAGAGAGAAAGAAACAAAGAGAGAATGGGTGTTCCAGGGCCTCCTGCCACTGCAAATGAACTCCAGATGCATGTGCCTTTTGGTGCACCTGGCTTTTTGTGGGAACTGAGGAATCGAACCTGAGTCATTCATCATCGCAGGCAAGTGCCTTAACTGTTGAGCCGCTGCTCCAGCCCCACTTCCTGGTTTTCAAGGTTGATTGCCATTATGTAGGAGAATGGCTTTGCTCCTAGGATGTATACATGAATGTACTGAGGAGTGATGGAATTACATGACAGTTACTCTCCAGTAATTTAGGAAAATGATTTTTATAACTTCTTTTTGAGTTTGATTAACAAATATCAAATAAAATAAAGCAGAATGCTTTATGCAATGACTCTACAAAGGCAATTCTTTCTTTTAGTTGTTCAAGCATTCTGCCCAGGGATAAGCCTGAAGTTTGATGAAAGTTGATCTGTACAGATATGATAACAAGCCTTCCAGGGGGAAAGGAGCGTGCTTAGGGTCTGGCTTATCTTCAGTTCCCTTCTCTGCAAAGTTTTTCAAGTTTTCATCTCTTCACTCATTGGTGGACAATGCAATGACATCTCTTGCTTTTATTTTGCTACACTATGAGACCTGCTTTGCAAAGGCCAGGCTATGCTCAATAATTAGTGTGAAAATAATATTTCAAACTGAGAAACAAAACAAAAAGTCTACCTGTAATTTTTATTAGGTTTTTTAGCCTCCATAAAAGTAGATTTCAAGCCAGGCATGGTGGCTCATGCTTTTAATCCCAGCACTCAGAAGGCAGAGGTAGGAGGATCACCTTGAGTTCGAGTCCACCCTGAGACTTCATAGTGAATTCCAAGTTAGCCTCAGCTAGAGTGAGACCCTACCTTGAAAAATAAAACAAACAAACAAAAAAGAGCCAGGCATGTTGGCACACGCCTTTAATCACAGCACTCCAGAGCCAGAAGTAGGAGAATCACTGTGAGTTCAAGGCCAGACTGAAACTACATAGTGAATTCCAGGTCAGCCTGGGCTAGAGCAAGACCCTACCTTGAAAAACAACAACAACAAAAACGTAGATTTCCTTTTGTAGGTAACAAATACAGATGAGACAGATGAGTGCAAAGAAGTAAGTCTACAAGACAGGCACTGGGTTGTCAAGGTTAAGAAAGAGCCCGATGCTGGCCACTGGGATGACTCATAACTCAGCAAGGCGATGAGAAGTGACAGCGGAGTGTTTAGCATTGAGTGAGACATCTCTATCACATCTTCCAAGGCTCAGGGACCATTTGGAAGAGGGGGAGGAATTCAAGAGGCAAAGGAAGACGGTCACTGCTTACTGCTGTCTTCCAGACCCAAAATGACCTTGATATTCATGACCTCACAGTGGCTGACAAGAACTGCATAAGAGGGGAAAGATGACATCAAAACAGAAGAATGATTAGTTGAAAAGAAGAAGGGATTTATTCAGCGGAGGAGGGCATTTAGGAGAAAACGATGGGGTGGTGGGTGGGGGTTATGATCATGGTATATTGTCTATACTTACAGAAGTTTTCAATTAAAAAAAAAAAAAAAGGGAGAAGCCAGGTGTGGTGGCGCACACCTTTAAACCCAGCAGAGGCAGAGGCCACCACTCTGAGACTACATACTGAATTCCTGGTCAGCCTGGGCTAGAGAGTGAGACCCTATCTCGAAAAACCAAAAACCAAAATAAATAAATAAATAAAAAGAAAAGAAAGGAAGAGAGAGAGAACAGAAAAAGAAAGCCAGGCATGGTGATGCACGCCTTTAAACCCAGAGGTAGGAGGATTGCCATGAATTCAAAACCACCCTGAGACTACATACATAGTGAGTTTCAGGTCATCCTGGGCTAGAGCAAGACTCTGCCTCCAAAAACAAGCAAACAAACAGACAAAAAAGAATCTGAAGTCTAGAAGGAAACTTCCAGGGATAATTTCTGACTCTGTCACTTTTTTCTGGGCCAAGTTACTAAACCATGCTCTTTCAGGTTCTTGTGTTTAAAGTGGCTTTTAGCCATGGTTCTTGGACTTGGGTGACAGAGGCAATTTCCAGACTCACTGTAAGTATACAGTAAATTCCAGGCCAGCCTAGGATACGTAGGAGGACCCTGTCTCAAAAAAAGCAAATCAAACAAATAAATACACATAAAAATAAACTAAAAGGCTGCGGTACCAGGTATGGTGCTCATATCTTTAATGCAAGCACTTGGGAGACTGAGGTAGGAGGATCATTGTGAATTTGAGGTCAGCCTGGGCTGTAGAGTTAGTACCAGGAAAGCCTGGGCTACAGTGAGATCCTGCTTCAAAAAACCAAAACAACTCTCTCTGTCTGCCTCTTTATCTCTATCTATCTCAAATAAAGAAATAAAATATGTTTTTAAAAGATGTAAAATGCTGGGTGTGGTGGCACATGCCTTTAATCCCAGCACTCAGTAGGCAGAGGTAGGAGGATCACCGTGAGTTCGAGGCCACCCTGAGACTACATAGTGAATTTCAGGTCAGCCTGGGCTAGAGCGAGAGCCTACCTCAAAAAATAAATAAATAAATAAATAAATAAAATAAAATAAAAGAAAGAAAGAAAGAAAGAAAGAAAGAAGAAAAAAGATGTAACATGGACTAGAGAGATTGCTCAATGGTTAAAGGCATTTACTTGTAAAAGCTGATGGCCTGGGTTTGAACCCCAGTACCCACGTAAAGCCAGATGCACAGTATCCCATGCGTCTGGGGTTTTCTGTAGTGTCAGGAAGCCCTGGCATGCCCATGTTTACTCTCTCTGTCTGCTTCTTTACCTCTATTTCTCTCTCTCTCTCTCTCTCTCAAATAAATAAAAAACAAAACAAAATAAAATAAAAAAAAAAAACCAAGCTGGGCCCAACAGCTTAGGCAAATATCTCTGGATACTTGTGAGGCTGAGACAAGAAGATCACAAGTTGAAGGCCAGCCTAAGCAACTTAGTGAGATAGTGTCTCAAAGTAAAAAGTGAAAGAAGGGCTGAGGTCTTAGGTCAGTGGCATAGCACTTACCTCACAGGCACAAGGCCCTGGGTTCAATTCCTAATACTCCAAAGATAAAACAGACTAAAACAAAATTAGTGAGAGATTTGACAGAGGTTAAGAGAAAATTATCTTCCTGATACAGTTTGTAAATATCAAGGAGTTTGAATAATAACTGGAGGAGTGTTATTCGTCAACAAATATTAACTACTATTATCACACAGTAGCGATTTCTTCAGCATTTAGGGTTCAGCTATCTCCTTTCTCCTCTTCACCTTGGAGACATAGAGGAACAGCCTTGTGTGGGGAAGTTTGTGATGGAGGAAAGTGTAATGACTTAAATGTCCTTTAAAATGTTATCATGGGCCTGGTGTGGTGGTGCACGCCTTTAATCCTAGCATTCGGGAGGCAGAGGTAGGAGGATCGCTGTCAGTTCGAGGCCACCCTGAGGCTACATAGTGAATTCCAGGTCAGCCTGAGCTAGAGTGAGACCCTACCTCTAAACAACAACAACAACAACAACAACAACAAATGTTATGATGGGCCAGCATGGAGGCACATGCCTGGTCCCAGCACTTGGGAGGCAGAGGTAAGAGGATTGCCATGAGTTCAAGACCAGCCTGAGACTACATAGTGAATTCCAGGTCAGCCTGGACTAGAGTTAAGCCCTACCTCAAAAAACTGAAAAAAATAAGTTACGCACTTTCTTGCAAAGCCTAATGACCCTGGTTTGATTTTCCAGTATCCATGTAAGGCTAGGTATGTAGGGTTGTGCACATGACTGGAGTTCATTTGTAGTGGTTAGAAGCCCTGAATGACCAATCTCTCTCTCTCTCTCCATCTTTCTTAGCATGCAAATAAATAAATAAAATATTTAAAAATAATAATGGTTTTATTATTTTTTTTGAGGTAGTGTCTCATTATAATCCAAGCTGACCTGGAATTTACTGTGTAGTCTCAGGCTGGCCTTGAACTCAAGGTGATCCTCCTACCTCTGCCTCCTGAGTGCTGGGATTAAAGGTGTGCACCACCATGCCTGGCTTGGTTTTATTTATTTAATTAATTGCTTGTTTGTTTATTTTGAAGCAGGTCCAACAGACTGGCCTCTTATTTTTTATGTGAGAGAGTGAGAGTGAGAGTGAGAGAGACAGCATGAAAGACAGAGAATAGGCGTGTCAGGGCCTCCAGCCACTGCAGTTGAACTCTGTGCCACCCTGTGTGCATACTTGGGTCACCTTGTGTGTCTGGCTTATATGGGATCTGGAGAGTCGAACATGAGTCCTTAGGCTTTGCAGGCAAGCACCTAGACTGCAAGTCATCTCTCCAGTGCCTGGTTTTATATTTTTATTTGTTTGTTTATTTATTTGAGAGCCACAGAGAGAGAGAAAGAGAGAGAGAGAGAATGGGCACGCCAGAGTTTCCAGCCTCTGTAAACGAACTCCAGACACATGCGCCCCCTTGTGCATCTGGCTAACGTGGGTCCTGGGGAATTGAGCCTCAAACCGGGGTCCTTAGGCTTCACAGGCAAGCACTTAACCACTAAACCATCTCTCCAGCGCTGGTTTTATATTTTTTAAAAATGTTATGAGCCAGGCGTGGTGATGCACGCCTTTAATCCCAGCACTCGGGAGGCAGAGGTAGGAGGATTGCCAGAGTTCAAGGCCACCCTGAGACTCCATAGTGAATTCCAGGTTAGTCTGGGCTAGAGTGAGACCCTACCTCGAAAAACCAAAAACAAAGAAAAAAAGTTATGATGATTTTCTACCATGTGTTTTATACTGGAATGAAAAAAGAATAATCTTTTTGTTTTAATTTTGAAGTGGGGAAAAAGTTGGTATATATACTAAATAACACTGCATATATTTTTATGGCTTTATATAAATGCATGTAATGTTTACAAAAATATCTGATATCATAAGGAAAAGAACTGGTAACCATTGGTTACCTTTGGGAGAAAAAGAGCTGGATTTAAGGTAGGATCAAAAATTTAGCTTTGCTGGGCATGGTGGCATATGCCTTTTATCCCAGCACTATAAAGACAGAGGCAGGAGGATCACTGTGAGTTTGAGGTCACATAGTGAATTCCAAGTCAGCCTGAACTAGAATGAGATCCAACCTCAAAACAATCATTGTTTATTTTCAATAATTATTGAAATTGACAATAAAAGAGTTATTTTTAAAAAGAGAAAATTCAACAAGCTGGGTGTGGTGATGCATGCCTTTAATGCCCGAACTTGGGAGGCAGAGGTAGGAGGATTGCTGTGAGTCTGAACCCACCCTGAAACCACATAGTGAATTTCAGGTCAGTTTGGGCTAGAGTGAGACTCTACCTGGAAAAAGAGAGACAGAGAGAGAGAGAGAATTTAGCTGTACCTGCTGTCACTCTTGATTGGAGAATCTGTTTTATTTTACAAATGACAGAGAAAGCAGAGGAGAATCCAGATCCATTGATAAGAAGATCACTGACTATCCACCATGAGATGTGCCACCGCTACCACAACATCTGCCAGGGCCCAGGAGAAATTGCAGAGGAAGTGGCAATATGAATACTACTCTTATTCCTAACCTGACAACCAGCTCCAGGGAAAGGGTGACAGATACTGTGATCAATCAAAACCTATCAAAGCAGAAATCCAGAGGCTACAAAGAACTCAACACTAAATCAGACTGCCAACATGCCTGGCATGGCTCAGAGAACATTGCAGAAGAGGGTGTGGAAAGATTCTGAGAGTCACAGAGTGGGTAGGAATATTTTGAGACATGGTACCCCTCCCCTGCCCCACAGGGACTGAATGAGGTCTTCATGACCTTCATAACCCCACCGAGGAGGGTCTCCAGGGTAATGTGAGGAGGAACAAAGGAATAAGAGTATAACTTATCACATATGTATATGCATACATATATACATACATATATGTACATATGTTTTAAAATTAGCTTTACCTGTTGTCCTAACTTTCTATAAGAAGAATATGTTTATGTATTATCTATGTAGTTAAAGATTTATAGTGAAAATCTGTTAAAGCATTTGTATACTATAGATACAAAAAAATTTAAGGGCTAGAGAAATGGCTTAGTGGTTAAGGCACTTGCCTGCAAAGCCAAAGGACTTAGGTTCAATTCTCTAGGACCCACATAAGCCAGATGCACAAGGTGGCACATGTGTCTGGAGTTTGTTTGCAGTGGCTGGAGGCCCTGGCACACCAATTCTCTCTCTCTCTCCCTTCATCTCTCTCTCTCTCTCTGTCTCTCTGCCTCTGTCTCTTTCAAATAAATAAATAATAATAAAAATACAAAATTTTTTTAAAGTAAGTACAGTCAATTCTTTTTTAAACATTTTACTGACAATTTTCATACATGTACAGAATTATTCTGATCGTAATCCCCTCCTATTTCCTTCTTTGTCCCCTTCCCCCATCCTCCTTCCACTGAGCCTCATCTTCTTTTCAACTTAGTCCCTCTCCTGGTTTTTTGTTTGGCCCTTGTTCATCATGGAAGATGACACAGGGTCAATTGTTGATATGTGTCGTAAGGGACAGAGAAGAAAATACTTCAAATTACTTCCCTGGAGAAGAAACTCAACATATTTTCCTATGGGAGATAGTAAATATTATTTTTGGGCTGGGAGATGGCTCAGCAGTTAAGGCACTTGTCTGCAAAGTCAAAGGACCCAGGTTCAATGCCCTAGGACCCACGTAAGCCAGATGCATAGGGTGGCGCATGCATCTGCAATTTGATTCCATTGGCTGAAAGCCCTGGTGTGTCTATTCTCCTCTCTTTCTCTCTCCCTCCCGTTCCCCCCACCTTTCTCTTATTCTCAAATAAAAATTTTTTTAGAAAAGATAAAAATATGTTATTTTCCTCCCGTTTGTGACCTACTCTTTGTTTATAGAGACTAAGGATGAATCTATGACCTGAACTTCTCTAGTCTTGGAACCTGAGCAGGACAGGGCCTGGTCAGTACTTGGCCGGGAGACCAAGGATGCAAATTGTCTTTTTTTTTTTTTTTTCTTTTTCCAGCTGCAAGCCAACAGATGACTTATAGCCCAGCTGGGAACTGATACCAACCTGGGAGATATAAGCTTTCAATCATTCCTAAAGTGTAGCTGAAAGGTGACAAATTCATCCTTTGCTTTTCGTTGTTGTCGTTGCTGTCAGGACCCAAACCACTGGAATCATAAACATTTCACTGATGACCTTAGAAATTAATAGTCAGGGCCTTCCCACCCCTCTGTTCCTTGTCACTGTGAGTATGTATTTTTAAAAATATTTATTTATTATTTGAGAAAGAGAGAATGAGAATATGGGTGGACCATGGCCTCCTGCCACTGCAAACAAACTCCACACACATTCATCTGCCTTTATGTGGGTACTAAGGAATCAAAACCAGGCAGTCAGGCTATGCAAGCAATGACCTTTAACCACTAAGCTATCTCCCAAGCCCATCAGTACATATTTTAGAGTTGGAGCAGGCTTGTGACCACAAGGATTAAAACTCAGGCTCTGTTTGGTCTATAGAGCTGCTTCCCCCGCCCCCTCCCCTGCTTTCAAATGTGCCTCTGTCCGCATTCAGGAGGAGTCTAAGGTAGCTAGGGAAAGGGGAAGGTGCCCTAGATGTAAAACAGAGCAGAGTGGCCAACAGCAAGGGCCTCAAATCCCGGTTTGGAAGAGACAGGTATGGTGGTGCATGCCTATAATCCCAGCATTCAAAAGGCTGAGGCAGGAGGATTGCCATGAACTCCAGGCCACCTTCAGGGTGCAGAGAATCCTGCCTTGGGAGATGTCTTGCTCATTTCTCTAGGACATATAACCTCTCACTTTCTTTCCTCAGTTGTATAATAGGAATGATAATGGCACAGTGAATGCCACCCCGTGCCACACTTGACACATCACTGAGGACTCTCAGATGAAAAGCAATGTAGACACTGCTTCTGCCTTACTTATCAAGGTAATGGGCCAGGAACAGGATTCCTATGCAAAACTCAGGAGTCTGTTTAGGGGTTACTTGACCTTAAATTTGTGTCAAATACAATAGCAATAATACATTTCATATGCTACTTGCATTTTGATTTCTATTTTTGTTGTTGTTTCTCAAGGTAGGGTCTTGCTTCAGCCCAGGCTGACTTGGAATTAGTCTCATGCTGGCCTTGAACTCACAGTAATCCTCCAACCCCAGCCTCCTGAGTTCTGGGATTAAAGGTCTGCACCACCATGCCCGGCTTGCATTTTGATTTTTTAAAATTCAGAATCAAGCCGGGTGTAGTGGCGCATGCCTTTAATCCCAGCACTTGGGAGGCAGAGGTAGGAGGATCATTGTGAATTCGAGACCACCCTGAGACTACATAGTGAATTTCAAGTCAGCGTGAACTAGAGTGAAACCCTACCTCAAAAAACAAAACAAGAGCCGGGCGTGGTGGCGCATGCCTTTAATCCCAGCACTCGGGAGGCAGAGGTAGGAGGATCGCCGTGAGTTCGAGGCCACCCTGAGACTCCATAGTGAATTCCAGGTCAGCCTGGGCTAGAGTGAGACCCTACCTCGAAAAACCAAAAAAAAAAAAAAAAAAAACAAAACAAAACAAAAAAATTCAAAAACCTATTTCGGATCAGCCGGCCATGGTGGTGCACGCCTTTAATCCCAGCACTCGAAAGGCAAAGGTAGGAGGATCGCCGTGAGTTCAAGGCCAGCCTGAGACTACATAGTGAATTCCAGGTCAGCCTGGGCTAGAGCAAAACCCTACCTCGAAAAACAAAAACAAAAACAAAACCCTATTTTGGAGATGGAGGCAAACAATAGAAAAGAGCCAGTGATGTTCCAATCTTTAAAGAAGATAGAATGCTCATGTCCATCTACTCAAATGCCTAGGGGGAAAAAAAAAAAAGCTGATTTAAAGGGCACGAAGTCAAGGAGTTGACAAAATCATAGACAGCTAGCTGGGGATCTCAGAATGTCTGAGGGCTCCACGGAGAGAACAGAAGCTGGAGGCTGCAATAGGAAAAAGCCATGACCCCGCCACAGACCAAAACAATGCACTGGAACCTATAATCTATATTGGAACCGCCGTCTGCCTTTCCCTGAGCAAGAGGATTTATTCTAGACTCCTGGGAATTTCCTCTGAAAATCCAGCTCCAGGTTTGGGGTTGGAAGTGGGCTTTCATCAGCTAAGGGCTCATTTTCTTTTTCTTATCTAGAATTGGGGCACACCTTAGTGCAACCGGTCTGTAATTTGGACAAGCGCCAGGGCTGGCACGTACTTCTTCCAGAAAGAATGCTATGTACTTGGCACGTAGTCCTCTGTTATAAAACTTGGAGGACTTGACCTCCACCCACAGCTAGGAACTACCTCGCCTTGGCGTCAGCACAGGTTTGCATCCATGGTGATTTCTCTTGGCATGGCACTAAGATCCTAGGCTACGGTAACTTTGACCTCATCTACGCCAATGTGGGTGCTAGCCATAGGTACATCCTGGGTGTCTGCACAGCACAGAAGTGGTCCGGCCCTTAATGCCTACTGGGTTCTGATACCACAGAGGAAACTCCAGCCTGCTTACTAACTCTCTTCTGGATTTTTTAACACAGGGCCTTGCGTAATCCAGGCTGACCTTGAATTCACTGTGTAGCTAAGGATGACCTTTAACTCTTAGTCCTCCTACCTCCCGAAGGCTAGGATGAGAGGCATATACCACCACACCCAGCAACGCACTGTTTTCATTTACTTTTTTTTTTTTTTTTTTTTTGAGGTAGGGTATTCCTCTAGGCCAGGCTGACCTGGAATTCACTCCGTAGCCTCAGTCCGCCCTCATACTTACACTGACCCTTCTAAATGCTGGGATTAAAGGCGTGTGCCACCATGCCAGGCTCGTTTACTGTTTAATTTCTTCTTTCTTTCGTTAATTTTTGCCATATGTTCATATGTGTGTGCAGATTATGTGCGTGATGTGATGTGCGTAGTGTGTGCACATGTGTGTGCCTGGTGCACACAAGTGTGGAAGCCAAAGGAGAATGTTGGGTGTCTCCCTCATTTTGATCGTCCGCAGATTTCCATGAGACAGGGTTTCTCACTCAACTCAGAACTGCCATTTTCACTGATTTATTTTTTTCTTTTCTTAGTTGGCAAGTTCCAGCGACTCTCCTGTCTGTGCCCACTACAGGATGCTCATGTCTCATGCAAAATGGCATGACATTTGAATTTAACCTATGCATCGCTCCCATGTATTTTTAAAATATTTATTTATTTATTTGGGAGAGAAAAAGAGGCAGAGAGAGAGAGAGAGAATGGGCACACCGGGATCTCTAGCCACTGTAAACAAACTCAGATGCATGTAAACTGGCTTTACATGGGTACTAGGGAATTGAACCTGGGCTGTTAGGCTTTGTAGGCAAGCACCTTAACCACTGAGCCATCTCTCCAGCCCAGCTCCCGTGTATTTTAATCATCTCTACATAATTTATAGTGTAATAGTTGTTACGCAACTGTCATGCAAATAGTTGTTATATTATTTGAAGAACAATAATAGGAAAAATCTATTCAAGTTCAGTATGGCTACAAATCCCCCCCATATATTTATATATATATATGTATGTCCAGTCTCAGGGTGGCCTCAAACTCACGGTGTTCCTCCCACCTCTGCCTCCTGAGTGCTGGGATTAAAGGTGTCCGCCACCACGCCCAGCTCCCAAAATATTTTTTTGTTTTGTTTTGTTTTCTGAGGTAGAGTCTCGCTCTAGCCCAGGCTGACCTGGAATTCACTATGGAGTCTCAGGGTGGCCTCGAACTCACGGTGATCCTCCTACCTCTGCCTCCCCAGTGCTGGGATTAAAGGCGTGTGCCACCAAGGCTGGCTCCAAAATATTTCTGATTCATGGTTTTCTACAGATGCAGACATCAAGGCTGTGATGCTGTCATGTGCTGTGAGTGTAAGTGTGCTGCACTGTCGCACCTCCCGGGTGTGCGTGTCCTTACCGCTAGTGTCCTCCTGCTAGCCTTTTCTACTCTCGGTCCCCCAGAGTAACACAGGAGGGGCAGCTCAGCCGCCACGTCCCCTGGAGGCAGAAGCTTCAGGTCTAGTGGCACTAACCTCTTGCCCAGATTCGCTTTGGCTTCTACTTTGCCCCCTTCCAGATCCAATTAACAAGGAGAACCCAGCTAAGGAAGAAGTGGCCAGTTGGCCCTTCTCAGAAGTTGGTGATGTGGAGGGAAAACTGGCAAACGCGTGGCCAGGATAAGCTTCCGAACACCGTGGTGTTTGGAAGAGCTCAGTGTGCATGCGTTTCCCAAGGCAGGCAGGGAGACGCGAGCGTGCTCGAGCTCACAGGGCTGCTGTGCCTGGAGCACTAGCCCTGTGCAGAAAGCAAGAGGTCGCTGTCAGCAGCCTCGGCTTTGCTGAGGCCCGAGAGCTCGGGTGTGTTGGGCCCCACTGAGCGGCAGTTGTGAGGACTGACTCACGTTGGGGTCAGCGAGGAGCCTGCACTCCCCTCAGCCACCCTCGGGCTACGCGGTGCCGGACACACGAGGTTAGCAAGGCTTGACTTGAAGTCACTCTCTGTCTTTCTGAGCTGCATGGAAAAATCACTTTTCCTCGCTTGCCTCGGTGTTCCCTGTGACCTGAGCCAATAAAGTGGCCCCAGAACCCAAGACGTCTGTATAGTTGAACCAATGCTAGCTCTTCAATCCCCCCTTCCTTCTGGGACAACCTGGGTTGTGTGGGAGAGTTCGTATGTAGTTGATGGCAAACTCGTGCACCTCTTCTCCTCGGACATGGCAAGGGCAGGACTTCTGACAACAGGGATGGGCTTGCCCTATTAATATTGTTTAGGTGTTCAGCATGTAGTAGCTATTTTTAATTTAAAAGAAAGATTTTTAATTTATTTGTTAGAGAGAGAGGGAGGAAGGAAGGAAGGAAGGAAGGATGGAAGGAAAGAAAGAAAGAGGTAAAAGGGCCTCTGGCTGCTGCAAACAAACCCCAGATACCTGTGCTACTTTGTGAATCTGGCATGGTGGCGCATGCCTTTAATCCCAGCACTTGGGAGGCAGAGAGGAGGATCACTGTGAGTTCAAGGCCAGCCTGAGACTACATAGTGAATTCCAGGTCAGCCTGGGCTAGAGTGAGACCCTATCTCAAAACAAAACAAAACAAAACAAAACAAAACAAAACAAAACAAAACAAAACAAAAAGACATAATCTAGACAATTAAATGTCTTGGGTTGAGTGCCATTTCCCTATTAGTCATGAGACCCAAAGCAGCAAGAACCTGTGCTTCTTCCTTTAGCTGGAACATTTGGTTTATGGTATCTGCCTTAGCCCAACTCTTGGGGTTATTAAGTGACAATTTATATGTAGTTGTGAACTGTCTTTGAAATGTGAATAGTTTGTGTTTGCATTTAAAGAATATTGTGCCTCCAGTGAGTTGTTGGCCAGGGAGGTCCCTGATGCCCCCAAAACATTATAGGCCATTGCCGAGGCCCTTGGTTTCCCACCAGGAACAGATGGTAAGACCCTATTGCTGAAGACTCCACATACTTGGGCTGCAAGGCCACTGAGAAATCCTGCTGGAACTGAGCTGATAACTTCCTCCATGTAGACCAGCTGACAGAAAGCTGGAGGAAGCCCTTGTACATGTAGTTCAATGGGAGAAAGAGATACCACCAGTGAAGATGCTCATCAGTGGACACTGCAAGTCTTATAATTGGCCAACCAGGCCAAATGAGCCAACGGGTGCAATAGTGGCATGTCTGTCATGGTGGAAACCAACTGCCCTCCAATTGGACTGAAGGCCCGCTCCATGGGAGGGTATACATCCCTGATACTGAAAACTTAAAACAGGGGTAATCATGAGCCCTAGGGGTGTAACATCTGCTGATGTCTGGATAAACGTATATACTATGCTTATCAAACTGCCCAGTAAGCACTTCTCTTAATATTTATACCCTTATATTAACGCTACTCTCACTTTGGGTAGAGAATCTTCTCTTTTCAGATGGCAGTGACCTTGGGATGACTCAGAAGGTATCACGGTGCTGGAAAGAAGTGACTGGAGTACTGAGTAACATCTCGATCACACTTTCCAGGGCTCAGGGTCTAATGTGGAAGAGGTGGCGGAAAGAATGTAAGAGCCAAAGAAAGGGTAGGACTCCTTACAACATGCTCCCTCCAGACATAAAATGGCCTGGATATCCATGACCTCATAGTGCCTGACACTACCTACACAAGACCATCATAAGAGGAGGAAAAGATCATGACATCAAAATAAAAGAGAGACTGATTGAGATGGGGAGGGGATATGATGGAGAATGGAATTTCAAAAGGGAAAGTGGGGGCAGGGAGGGTATTATCATGGGATATTTTTTATAATCATGGAAAATGTTAATAAAAATTGAGAAAAAAAGAAAAGAAAAAAAGAAAAAAACCTTAATGTCATGTCTTCTTGTTTCCAGTAGGTGGCGATACAGACTAATGTTGATGTTAATTCACATATGACTGGGGTTAGACAAAAAAATTAAAACTGCAATAGTTCTATATATGTTGAATAAACTTGTATTTCACTTATTTTTGTTTTGTGAGGGTCTTGGGCTTTTTTGTTTGTTTTTGTTTTTATTTTTCAAGGTAGGTTCCCACTCTAGCCCAGGCTGACCTGGAATTCACTATGGAGTCTCAGGGTGGCCTTGAACTTACCATGATCCTCCTATCTCTGTCTCCCGAGTGCTGGGATGAAAGGTGTGCGCCACCACGCCCTGCTATTTTTTTTTTTTTTTTTTAAGATGTGGTCTTTCTATGGAACCCTGGCTGGCATGGCACACACTATTTAGGACAGTCTGGCCTGCACTTTGGACGATCCTCCCGTCCTGTCTGCCCCAGACTTACAGTCATGCGCCATTCCTGGCTTCACTTGATTCTCCCAGCAGCTCTGCATGAAGTTTAGAGTGTGTGTATTACTGTCCCTTAAACACTGACCTTAGACATCTTTAAACATAAGAAATTGTGATTAGGGAGATTTGCAACAGATTTTAATGGAGCTATTCCCTTTTAAATAGTCCATTTATATCTGAGCTACATGCTCTAAAGCTATTGACTGGTGACCTTTGGTCCATCTCTCCGTCTCAAGATTCTGCCTCATAAAAAGGCAATTTCTGTGCAGGAGGACTAAGACAGCTGGTCTGTCGCTTTCCCACGGTGGCTCCTGCGCTCACTGCTCACCAGATACTGAAAGGAGGCCTGGCTGAGAGGAAACACTATGAAACAGTGGGCTCCATATCTGGCCGTCGTGTCTTGTCACCTATGCTTTTCAGAACCTCCACGTTATCATATTGTAAAAAGAGAAAAGAAGCCGGGAGTGGCGGCACACACCTTTCATCCCAGCAATTGGGAGGCAGAGGTAGGAGGATTGCCGTGAGTTCAAGGCCAGCCTGGAACTACATAGTGAATTCTAGGTCGGCCTGGGCTAGAGTGAGACCCTACCTCGAAAAACCATAACAAAACAAAACAAAAAAAAAAAAAAGAGAGAGAGAGAGAGAGAGAGAGAAAAGAAAAATTTCACCAGGTTTGCATTGCTAGCAGAAAGCACCCAACCAAAAGCAGCTTTTTTGGGGGGGGAAGAGGGTTTATTTTGGCTTACAAGGGGAAGCTCCATGATGTCAGGGGAAAATGATGGCATTAGCAGAGGTGGCCATCACCCCCTGGCCAACATCAGATGAACAACAGGAACAGGAGAGTGTGCCAAACACTGGCAAGGGGAGACTGGCTATAACCCCCGTAAGCCTGCCACCAACAATACACTGCCTCCAGGTGGCTTTAATTCCCAAATCTCCACCAGCTGGGAACCTAGCATTCAGAATAACCAAGTTTATGGGGGACACTTGAATCAAGCCACCACATTCTGCCCCTGACCCCCATAAACTGATAACCACCTATGATATAAGGTGCAGTGCATTCAGTCCATCTTTTAAAATCCCCATATTTTTATCGATCCTAATGATGCTCAAACATCCCCATAATCCAAGGTCTTTTAACTGAGCCATAATACCAAAAAATCCCCCCCAAAAACCCATAAGGGCACAGAACAAATATTCACACTGCAAAAGATGACATTGGGCCTAGCAAAGAAATATTCAACCATGGGCTGGGGAAATGGCTTAGCAGCTAAGGCATTTGCCTGCGGAAGCCTAGGGACCCCGGTTCGATTCCCCAGGGCCCACATAAACCAGATGCACAAGGGGGCACATGTATCTGGAATTCGTTTGCAGCAGCTAGAGGCCCTGGCATGCCCATTAGCTTTCTCTCTATCTGCCTTTCTCCACCCCCCCTCAAATAAATAAATAAAATGTTTTTTTTTAAAAAAAGAAAAGAAATATTCAACCAGGGGCTGGAGAGATGGCTTAGTGGTTAAGTGCTTGCCTGTGAAGCCTAAGGACCCCAGTTCATTGCTTGATTCCCAAGGACCTACATAAGCCAGATGCACAAGGTGGCTCATGCATCTGGAGTTCGTTTGCAGTAGCTAGAAGCCCTGGCATGCCCATTCTCAATCTCTCTCTCTCTCTCTTTCTCTCTCTCTCTCTCTCTCTCTGCCTCTTTCTCTGTCTGTTGCTCTCAAGTAAATAAATATAAATAAACAAAAAATTTAAAAAGAGAAATATTCAACCAATATAAGATTTAAAACAACCAGGGAAAACATCAAACTCTGCAGCTCCAAGTCCAACAACTCTAGTCAGTGACAAGTCTCCAAGTCTGATAATTCTAACCAGCAACAAGTCTCTGGAGTTCCAATTCCACCCCTCCAGCTAGGCTACTCACAGTCCTGCAAAACTTCATTCGGGGCAGCAGCTCTCTTTGACAGCCATCTCGTGGTCCCCGCATCTCTACTGGGTCTCCACTGCAATCCACAGTTCATCCTCACGGCTCCATTGGGTCTCTGTGTAAGCACCCAGAAACCTGCTTCACACTGCCCATGACCATTTCCAAAACACAAGACCATGTTGCAAACTCAATGACCCTCTCTTTCCTGCATTTCTTATAATCCACAATACCAGGTAGAGTGCCAATTTGTTAACCCAGGGGGGAATAAAGCAGACTTTGAAGAACAGGACACTCCTTGAGTACTCAGGCCCCTTCAAAAGAGTCTACATTCTTCCTGTTGCCCCATTGCAGGTCAGATGGCCTAATCTCAAAGGTTGTAATCTCTCAATTGAAGCTGAACAAGCAGCAGTTTGCCCCCAAATTTCATTTTTTTTTCTGTACCATATCCTTCTGCTCACACCAGTTCATTTCTATGCATTGCAACCCTCCACAAGTTCTCAGGACAATGGTATAACAGCAAGCCTTTCACACAAACTTCTCCTATCCCAGTCTAAGAAAAGCTCTTTCTCACCCTCATAAGCCAAACCTCACAGTCCATAGTTCTTATTGCATTCAGGTCTTTCAACTCTGATCAGAATAGTCCATCAAGCTGTACTTATAGCACTGCAAGGCATCTTTTAGGCTAATATTTTAAGTCCTTCCACATTCCTCTTGAAAATCAGCTCCAGAAGGCCAAAGCCACACAGTCAGGTGTCTAGCATCAGCCCCACTTCTGGTACCACTTTACTGTTGCAGTCAGGTTCACATTGCTGGCATAAATCACCAGACCAAGAGTAGCTTTTGGGAAAAAAAAAAAAAAAAGGAGTTATTTTGGCTTCCAGATTCTAGGGGAAGCTCCATGATGGCAGGGAAAAATGATGGCATGAGCAGAGGATAGACACCAACCCCTGGCAAACATCAGGTGGATAATAGGAAGAGGAGAGTGTGCCAAGCACTGGCAAGGGGAGACTGGCTATAACACCCATAAGCCCACCCCCCCAACAATACACTGCCCCCAGGAGGCATTAATCCCCAAATCTCCATCACCTGGGAACCTAGCAGTCAACACACCTAAGTTTATGGGGGACACCTGGATCAAACCACCATACCTGTTTAACACTCTAGGCCAATAAGATGGTGAGTTAACAAGTGATAGTACAAAGCCTTCTGGTAATGTAGCTGATCTTCCTCCTTGCAAGCCTACACAGGGCTCCCAAAAGCCCTTCCTATCATTCAATATTCCAACCACAAGATCCTCAGGGGATACTCTTGGCCTCTCATATAGGCAAGTGTGCACAAATGCCTCTCAACTTGATCTGCCCAGTATAGAATTAAAAGCTGTGTCTTGGAGCGGGCATGGTGGCACACGCCTTTAATCCTAGCACTCAGGAGACAGAGGTAGGAGGATCGCCATGAGTTTGAGGCCACCCTGAGAGTACATAGTGAGTCCCAGGTCAGCCTTAACTAGAGTGAGACCCTGCCTCTAAAAAAACCCCCCCAAATAGAAAAGATGTATCTTGGGCTGGAGAGATGGCTTAGCAGTTAAGGCACTTGTGTGCAAAGCCTAATGACTCACGTTTGATTCCCTAGTACCCACATAAGCCAGATGCACAAGGTGGCACATGTGTCTAGAGTTTGTTGGCAGTGACTAGAGGCCTTGGTAGCCCATTCTCTCCCTCTCTCTCTGTCTCTCTGTCCCTCCCTCTCTTTCCATCCCTCTCAAATTAATAAATAATTTTTTAAAAATGCTGTGTCTTATCCTTCATGATCCGCTTTCTCAAGCACAGGGCTCAAAGAGCACATGGCTTTTCTCAATGCCTGTATGGATGCACAACTGGAAGTGTCCTTTCTTTGGAAGCTGTGTTCTAGATTATACTCCACATGGAGGTCTGAGTGGTCCTAGCCCAGCGCCATGGCTAAGGAATAGCAGAAAAATTCTTTACTTACTTGTTAAATGTTACATTTTTCTTCATCCTGACCCAACTTACCTAAGATCCTCTATAGTGCAAGAGATGCTTTTAGTTTTGACTGGAAAAAAAAAAAAAAGAGTCCAAAGTCTAGTAGGGTTCAAAAGCTGGAGGCTTTTTCTAACTGAGTATGCTACCTTCCTCAATTTTCTTTGACCTGGCTTCCTGGTCATTGTAACTCAGGACACTTTGTCCAGACTGATTCTTTGCTCTTTTCTAAACAGCTTGAGAATTCTTCAGATTATTATAAACACATATCCTTCTGAATTTTATAGCCTCATTCATAGGATGACCCATTTTTTCTGTGAGTACGTGAATGGTCTGTTATTAAAGGGGGCTTTGATGATATACTAAGAGCCTACTGACTTCCTTTCCAAAACTGGTTATAGAATCCTGATGCAAGTTGGGGTCACAAATATGAGCATGGTTAGAAGCCAGAGAGAGTCTTAACTTGGAGAGACGAACTAGTTGTTATTCAGTCTCTTATCAGTTTTCTTCTTAGAAGCACATTCCTTCTCGCTACTGCAAAGTTACAAGATGAGTTCTCAATCTTCAATGTTTGGAAATTTTTAAGGTTTCTAAAAATTTTTATTTACTAGAGAGTCGGGGAGAGGGAGGGAGGGAGACCCACCCCCCACACACACACAGAGAGAGAATAGGAGCACCAGGGCCTCTAACCACTGCAAATGAACTAAAATCAAACCTAGATCCTTAGGCTTCAGAGGCAAGTGCCTTAACAGCTAAGCCATCTCTCCAGCCCTGCAGGTTTTTTTTTTTAAAATATTTTATTTATTTATTTGAGAGAGAGGGGAGGGAAAGAAAGAAGCAGATAGCGAGAATGGGTGCACCAAGCCCTCCTGCCACTGCAAACTAACTCCAGATGCATGCGCCACCTTGTCCATTTGGTTTACGTGGGTACAAGAGAGTTGAACCAGGGTCCTTAGGCTTTGAAGGCAAGAGCCTTAACTGCTAAGCCATCTCTCAAGCCCATAGAGCTTTCTTTTGTTGTTGTTGTTTGTTTGTTATATTTCCTGTAGATAAGACCTGGACAAGAATAACAAAGAGGAGACAGCTCATTGAATTTTACATAGTTGCTGTATGAAATTAGACTAAAGAAGTTGCAGGTGTTTCTGACCACAGACCCCTTTTACTTGGCTAAATAATGACTTATCTTCCTTTGACTTTCATTATTTTAATTCGGTGCCTCTATGAGAAAATGCATTGCCCTTGCGTCTGATTGTCTTATTCCAAGGTAATTTATAACTGTGGCTCCTGAAGGTGTTGAGTTTATAATCCCTGGACCTTGTGATCTCTCCCACTCTGACATTTTTATAGTTCTGTGTCACTGACAAGGACAGGATGGTTCATAGAAAGAGTGACTCACCAGGATGTAGGAATGGTTGGGAGGGAAACCATTCCTTAATCAGAACACTGTTGGGACAAAATGTGGTTATTTCCCTAACATAGAAGATTTAATGATGGGAAAAATTATGATTATTCAGATGTCTATGTTGGTTTAGAAAGCTTGTTGCTAGGATAGAGCTGTATTTTGAAGGGTGAGCTGTTAGCTACCACAAACTATAAAAAGTAACACCCTATGGGAGCTGAAGAGATGGCTCAGCAGTTAATGTGCTTGACTGCAAAGCCTAATGAGCAAGGTTTGATTCCCCAGTGCCCACATACAGCCAGATGCACAAAGTGGTGCACGCATCTAGAGTCCGTTTGCAATGGCTGGCACACACATTCCTTCTCTTTTTCTCTCCTTGCAAATAAATAAATATTGAAAAAGTATTTTGTTTTTTTTTTTTTTGAGGTAGGGTCTCACGCTAGCCCAGGTTGGCCTGAAATTCAGTATGTAATCTCAGGGTGGCCTCAAACTCACGGCGATCCTCCTATCTCTACCTCGCGAGTGCCAGGATTAAAGGCATGCGCCACCACTCCCGGCTGAAAAAAAATATTTTTAAAAAGTCAAGCCCCATGGCCAAGGACAACCTTGCAAGCCAACACTCGTGTCTCGGGACACCTACCACTTCTACTTACAGTCTTTCCTGCACCAGAAGGCCAGATCACCATGTCCATACCCAGCAATGGGTGACTAAGTCATTGTGCACTCAGAATCGCTCTGCACAGGAATCAGAGAAGTGTGAACTTCCACAAATGAAATAATTTGGATAACTTCTTTGAAAACGTTCTGGTGTCTGGTGCCTCTTCCACTCACTGATTGAAAATTCTAGACTCCACTGTAGCCAAAAGACCTGGAATCATTTCCTTTGGCATGTCACTTAGGAGCACGGGTTACTGGAAGCATTTACGCTTGTGCATGCTTACCAAACTTCTGAAGGGATCCACCAGGAAAGTTAACATTGGCATCTCCAGCCAGGAGACATTGGCATGAAGGTGGCTGAGAGAGACTTATGAAACCAATGCGCACTTTGCACCCACCATATTCTTTGTTTCTTTAACCATGGACATGTTGTTGCCTATATAGAAATTTAAATATTAAGGAAATATTTAATTCCCATTCTTTGCTCCCTGTTTCAACTTTTGTTTACTATATTTAAAAGAAATCCTCATGTTTTTGACTTGAAGGAAAACATTTTCTTTAAATTTCCCCAAAGTGTTTATTATTAGGTAGTTTGTGATTTCATTCAAGCATGAGATCATCTCTGTATGTCTCTTTTTTTTGTGACCTTTTGGAGGAAAATATAATCATTGTTTCCAATTTGGATCCCAAATGATTTGAGCTTAATTTTAGTTGATCCGATTAAATAAACCTTAACTTGATTATTGCCAAAATGATAGATCAGCACTGAGGTTTGCTAGCAACACTGTAACACACTTGGAACTCAACAGTTCTGTTCAGGTTAAGGAGGGCAATGACTTTGGCCTCCAGAAGCTGTAATAATCAAAAATTATTTCAAAAAAGAGAGAGGGGTCTAGAGAGATGGCTTAGTGGTTAAGGTGCTTGCCTACAAAGCCTAAAGACCCAGGTTCAATTCTCCAGTGGCCACTTAAAGCCAGATGCACAAAGTGGCTTATGCATTTGGAGTTCATTTGCAGTGGCTAGAGGCCCTGTCATGCCCATTCTCTCTCTCTCTTTGTTTGAGAATAAATAAATAAAGCATTTTTTAAAAATCAAATGAATGACCCAGTTTTAAAAAGAGACCAGGAAAACATTCTTTTCTGTTGTTGTTAAGGAATGCTATTTCTTTTTTTAATATTTTAAAGAAATTTTTATTTATTTGATAGAGAGATTTTTACTGATTTGAGAGAGCAAAAGAGGCAGACAGAGACAGAGAGAGAATAGACATGCTAGGGCCTTCAGCCACTGCAAACGAACTCCAGACACATGCGTCACTTTGTGCATCTGGCTTACGTGGGTTCTGGGGAGTTGAACCTGGCTCCTTAGGCTTCACATGCAAAAACCTTAGCCAGTAAGCCATCTCTCCAGCCCAAGAAAACATCCTTGAGCAGAAAGCAGAATTCATGTGAACATCCAGATATGATGGGTAAGTTGACTCATCTGTTCTATACGTGTGTGTAGAAAGTGGCATGCCTTTATGCTGGTGACCCTTGCTCTATTACTCACAGAATGTGTCTGTCTGCATATATGCCTTCTTGTGAACAGTCTGTACCTTGTATATTAGCATTACATCAGCCTCATCGTGCCTGCTAGAACACACCAGGTGGAGCTCAGGCAGAGAAGGCAGAAAAGAAGGAAACCAAGAACCCTGCCCAGCCAGGTCTGAGGTTTCCAGGGGATCCAAACACACAGAGATCTGGCTGAACATGTAAGCCCAAAGTCAGCACTGACAGCACTCAGGTCTTACTGTTCGACTCCTTCCCAGAAAACGAAGTGGAAAGGAAAGAAAACATTTAAGTCATACATGTTGCCATCTAAGGAGCGTGTCATAACCAAATTAGCCAAGGATAGCTCACACTTGAGCCACGGGGGAATCTGAACAATTATCATTCAGTATTTGGTTTAGGTAATTAGCTCACAATTTTCTTGCAGTGAGAAAAAAACATTAAAGTAATTTCTCAAGTTGGGCTTAAATAATTATTAAATAATTAGGATAAGCATGTTTTCCTAACTAGAATTGTCCTCGGGCTGGAGAAATGGCTTAGCAGTTAAGGCTCTTGCCTTGGATGCCTAAGGACCCAGGTTTGATTCCAGAACACATGCTAAAGCCAGATGCAGAAGGTGGTACATGTGTCTGGAGTTCATTTGCAGTGGCTAGAGGCACTGCTGTGTCCATTTTCTCTCTCTCTCTCTCTCTGTGTGTGTGTGTGTGCGTGCATGCGTGTGTGTGTGTGTGTTAATAAATAAAAATAAAGGGGCTGGAGAAATGGCTTAGCAGTTAGCCTGTAAAGCCTAAGGACCCAGGTTTGATTCCCCAGAACCCATGTAAGCCAGATGCACAACATGGCACATGTGTCTGGAGCTCATTTACAGTAGCTAAAGGCCCTGACACACCTAGTCTCTCCATATATCTGCCTCTCTCTTTCCCTTTCTAATAAATAAATAAAAATAAATTACCTTTTTAAAAATGTTGTTCTGAAGCCGGGCTTCAGTAGTGGCACATGCCTTTAATCCAAGCGCTTGGGAGGCAGAGGTAAGAGGATCACCGTGACTTCGAGGCCACCCTGAGACTAGTGAATTCCAGGTCAACCTGAGCTAGAGTGAGACCTTACCTTGAAAAAAAAAAAATTGTTGTTCTGGAAATGTGTTACTAGCACTGAGTAGCCAGCAAAAGGCTCAAGGCACATGGAACAGGATTTCAAGAACCTTGGATGGATAAGGAGAGAAATTCCTTAACTGGGTGAGGCAGTGGTAGATTATTGTCCAACATTTTGCCTTGCCAATTAACTTGATTGGCTATTGATTGGCTGGTGGAATGGCCTGTGTTCTAGAAGCTAATGCAGCCATGGCAAACACTTTAATTAGTGAAGCCAATTTCATTAAGGAGTAAATGACATGACATGTGCCTCGCTTTGGAGTCATCCTTTTTCCAGTCCCAGTAACTCACTGAGTCTCCTTGATTCAGGGTCCTTCAAAATATCTTATTTGTCCTTTACTCGCCACCAACCCTGGCCTGGCTGTCACAAGTCTCCCAAGGGTATTTCAATGCTCTCTTCACTCTCTCACCTCTTAGCAAGAACCACTTGGCTCTTCCTTGTGATCACTCCTCTTTCCTCACGAAAAATCTTCACTTTCCATCACCTCTCATGTATCTAAAATTCTCCAAGTGATTTCCAAGCACACGCAGACTATGGTCCCTATCCCAATTCAAAATTATCTCCCATAGCTTATAGCTCTTAGTCTCCTCAGATGTAGTAAAGGGGAGGGCAAATTTAAAAAGCCCATTCTTGGGCTGGAGAGATGGCTTAGTGGTTAAGTGCTTGCCTGTGAAGCCTAAGGACCAGGGTTCGAGGCTCGATTCCCCAGGACCCACGTTAGCCAGATGCACAAGGGGGTGCACGCATCTGGAGTTTGTTTACAGTGGCTGGAGGCCCTGGCGCACCCATTCTCTCTCTCTCTGTCTCTTTCTCTCTCAAATAAATAAATAAAAATAAACAAAAAGGCCATTCTTTGAATTCTGAATCCTTTCGGCCTGGCCTCCCTGAGAGTAACCCTTTACTGTAGAGAGCACTGGCTGCTTTTCTCCGACCATGTTTCACGTTAGAAGTTCGTCCTCTCTCTCTTTAGAGTATATATAATGTAGCCTAGACTGAAATGAACACATTGTAATCCTCCTGTCTCAGTACTAGGATTACCTGGCCTGGCTCCTGCTTGTCCCAAGCTATAAAGCTGGTTGGCAGAACTGGATTCTGATGCAGGTCTCTTGAGTTCTTTCCTGCGGCACCCAACACGATCACAGCACCTTGTAACTTGAACACCCTTCTTTCTGCCTTACTTACTTTCTGAAGCCACTGTTTCCCAGACAACCCACCTGAACCTCCAAATCTCCCTAAGCTTGTCACAGGGTTGTTCTGAATGAATCAAGCAGGAAATACTAGCAACAATATCCAAAAACTGCTAAGAACTGGGTGGGATCAGCTATGGCTGGTCATCTAGTCCTCAAGGCCGTATCCCAAGTTCAGAAAATGTTCCCAGAACTAGACATGGTTCCTGAGAACAGTTACATGCCCCTGAGCCCCCAGGCAGTCTTTGGACTTCTAGTCTTCTTTATCCCATATTCATCAGGGGCTCTATATTATGAATAGGTGCTACACCTCCCCAAGGAGGTGGCATATTCTTTAAGGACAATGACTGACTCGACTCTTGGCAGCAGTGGTTAGAACTCACATTTTAACTTGTAGGAATCTTTTTTTTTTTTTTTCTTTTGGTTTTGAGGTAGGGTTTCACTCTACCCCAGGCTAACCTGGAGTTCACTCTGTAGTCTCAGGGTGGCTTCGAACTCACAGTGATCCTCCTACTTCTGCCTCCCGAGTACTGGGATTAAAGGCATGAGCCACCACTGCCCAGCTATGAATCTTAATTAAATAATTGTACCAAACTCATATCTGACCAGACCCATAGCTAGGGAGATATGGAGATATGGAGAAGTGAGTCAGTCCCTCTCTCTCTCTCTCTCTCCAGAGTATCTATATGTAGCCTATACTGAAGTGTCATTTTACACTGTAATCCTTCTGTCTCAGTGCTGGGATTACAGTACCTGGCTGTAATTGTCCTTTTTTTAACCCATCAGCTGGCTGGGCCTCTGGGAACATGCTGGAGAGGACATGCTCCACTCCCTGAGATAAGAGATACCTCTGCACACATGTTGTTTGACATCACAGTACTCGGTAAATATTTGTCATTGGCCTATTGATCTCTTGTTCTTTCTTGACTTCCCTGTTCTTGCCTTGTTCCCATCCTACACAGCTGTGCTTGATCTAATCTCCGGTTTGTTTGATCACGCTTGGGACTCCTCTGACCCCTGTGAGTTCTAGAGAAATTCATACCAGATCTATAACCTTATAAGCCAGATTTCTACCTTAAGGTGGAGGTGGGGACTTTGAGCCAGACATAGTGGTACAGGCCTGTAGTTCCAACACAGGGGAAGCGGAGGCAGGAGGACCAGGAGTTCAAAGTCATCCTCAGCTACACAGCAAATCAGAGCTCATCCTGGGTGACATGGAACCCTGTCTCAAAACTCAAAACAAAGCTCGGTGTGGTGGCGCACGCCTTTAATCCCAGCACTCTGGAGGCAGAGGTAGGATTGCCATGAGTTCAATGCCAGCCTGAGACTACATAGTTAATTCCAAGTCAGTGTGGGCTACAGCAAGACACGACCTTGAAAAACCAAAAAAAGAGGTGTTCAGAAATGAATATGATTTAATCATATTTGTTCAAGAAGCAATTCATTACTGCTACTGCCAAAGAGAATGAAGGGAAGATAGGAAGGTCATCTGCACATCAAGGCCGGTATCCTTCACCCTGGAAAGTAATGGTTTGGAGTCTATTTTGTTGTTTGGTGGGGAAGTGAACAAACAGCTGATGCCAGAGCCTGACCTGCGGCCACTTTGAGCAGGAAGCTGTCACTCACTTCACTGGATTGATGATGAAAAGCATCAGATGATGCCAGACACTATTCAGGCCTCAGAAACCTCGGGGGTAAAAGAGTTGAGGGGGCTAAGTGGAGATACGACTCCCTTAGGGGAATCCCTCTGCAAACTGAAGGTCAGGGTCCACGTGGGGAGGGGTGGGCAGTAGGTCGATATACTGCTGGAGTTAAGGTGTTGTTAAGATCTGCTGTTTAGACACAAAATGGCCTGGATATCCATGGCCTCACAGTGCCTGACACTACCTGCACAAGACCATCATAAGAGGAAAAGATCATGACATCAAAAATTAAAAGAGAGACTGATTGAGATGGGGAGGGGGTATGATGGAGAATGGAGTTTCAAAGGGGAAAGTGGGGGAAGGGAGGGTATTACCATGGGGTATTTTTTATAATCATGGAAGTTGTTAATAAAAATTTGGAAGAGAAAAAAAAAAAAAGATCTGCTGTTTAAAGCATGGTGGCGCACGCCTTTAATCCCAGAACTTGGAAGGCAGAGGTAGGAGGATGGCCGTGAGTTCAAGACCACCCTGAGACTACATAGTGAACTTCAGGTCAGCCTGGGCTAGAGTGAAACCCTACCTCGAAAAGCTGAAAAAGATCTACTCTTCAGGGACTCAGCAGGGTTTGTGCGAAGGTAAGCACAGACCATCGATTTGGGCTTGAGACGAACCCTCAATACTGTGCCACCTTCCTTTCTCCCTCAGTATGAATCCCAGTAGGACCAGCTCTCAGGGAGGGCTCTGCAGGCCAGACCCAGAACGTGGCAGGCCCTTGCAGTGCTGGTTGACTCTGCTTCAAGCAGCTGTGGGTCAAGCCAGGAATGTGCTCCCTCGGGGTGTCTTTCCAGGGCCCGCTCTGGCAAACTCTGGAGAAAGCGCGGGCTGCTTATATGAGATGCATCCTAACCCTAAGCCTCTTTGGTGGCCTTCCCTTGCTGCAGACGACTATCATCTTGGTTTCCCTTTCCATATACAGCTTCCAAAGCCTGACTCTCTCATCAGGCGGTCTGTCAGGATAGTGACCTGTCTGCCTTGTGTATTGCCATGTCCCCAGCACTCAGATTAGAGCCTGGCCCTGAGGGGACTCACAAATACTTGTTGAAGCAATTGCCTGTTACTTAAGACAAGCCAAGTGTTGGGACAAGCAGTCCAACTTCACAAGCAGCTGGTACATGCAGGAACCGTTACAGGACAGCTGTCCTTGCAAGATGTGTAAATTGAAAAGGATGCTTGTATGATTAATGACTGACACCATAAAAATACTTTTCAAAAAGACCTACAACGATACAGATTTGCAGTGCTGCACAGCAAACCAGGGCTTTCACAGCGCTCTACCACCCAACTCCAGTCCCAACCTAGGTGGGCCTTAAGACCTACGACTCCTTGAGACAGAGGCTGATGCTCTTGGAAGCAAGCCACTCATTTGGAGATTACATAACAGGCATTTTGTTGTTGTTTCTTGGCTCACTCTGTCCTAGAGTTCACTCTAGTCCAGACCAGCTTCAAACTCACAGCGATCTTCCTGCCTCAGCCTCCCAAGTGTTGGAATTACAGGTGGGAACTACCGTGTGCTGACTTAAAAATAAAATAGAATCTAAAACTTTGTATTTTTATTTATTTGAGAGTAAGGGTATTGTAGCCCGCGTAGTCGTCTCGCCAGCAAGAACGCACGCGGACACCAGGATCCTTCTGCAGCAAGCGTTTATTGAACAGATGAAAGAGGAAGACCCCGAGCCCCGAAATGGCGCCGCTTATATAGCCCCTAGGTGGCGTGTACTCTGCTGATTGGCTGCGCGCTCATATGACGCTCATATGCCCGGGCTGGGCAGTGACTTGGCGCGCTTTTGCCACTTGCACATGCGCTATTCTACTTGTTCACCAGGGCCGAGGCCGGATGTCAGCGCCACCTAGTAATGGCGGTCACCTCTCGGCTCTCTACATCTCCCCCTGTTTGTTTTAATAAGATGACAACTGCCTCATAGCCCAGCCAGCGCAGCACCAAACAACCCTATGCTCGATCAAGCAAATTCCTTCCTTGGGGAATAAGCGATCAAGAGCTCACTCCCTCACCTTATCAGGTGCAATGGAGACAAGTCCTCTGAGTGCAAAGGCCAAGGGAGAGACAAAAAGGGGAGTTAACACCCATCCCTGTGCAATGGAATATTGTTCCTGGGGGTGCAAGGGCTGTCAATCTCATATTTTGGTGCTGCAGCCACTTAGGCAAGGGCTGATTAGACTTAGATCTCCCATCGACTCAGTGCAATGGGCTAAACCCTTGAGGTGCATCGACTGAGGGTCTCAGTCTAATTAATTAACCAAATTTCAGGAGATGATCCCTGTTCCATAGCCACAAGTGCTTGCGCAATAACGGCCTTGTCACATTGCTATTGAGCTCTGAGCTTGCAGAACAACCAAAGCAGGAACACTAAGCCACAACATAGGGCTGCACCAAACAGCGCCACTCCCACCCATTCCTTAAAGAAAGAGAAGGCTGAAGAAATCCAGGATGTCAGGCCCACAGCTAGGGAGGGGTCAACTCTAGTAGAGTAGGGTCTTCATAATGGATCTTGTCCACTTCTTCGGCTCCTGCACAGGATCTCGATGATTCGTCAGGTCTCACAAGTCTACGTGTTAGGCGTTCTGGTAGCCAGAATGGATTGTCTTCTTCCTGTGGAAAAACACAAACAGCTCCCCTGGATCTTATTAAAATAGGATCCGGGCCTCTCCATTGACCAGTCAAAACATCTTTCCACTTAACCATCTCCTGTGGCCTGTTAGGCTCTGAGCAATGACGGTCAGCCGCCGAATGGCCCTGACTGTCCAAATTTAAAAAATTAAGAGTAAAGAGTGCTATGGATATAGTCACTCGTGGGACTGAGGGCAGAGCCTCCTCGACTCCCCCTTTTTGTTTTATTAAATAAGACTTTAGAGTGCGATGAGCCCGTTCTATAATACCCTGTCCTTGAGGATTATATGGGAGACCTGTCAAATGGGTCACTCCCATCTGGTGACAGAACTGTCCAAATTTTTGAGAAGTATAAGCTGGTCCATTGTCAGTTTTAAGAGTTTTGGGCTTCCCCCAGGCACTCCACGCCTCGAGGCAGTGTTGAATAACATGGGCTGCTTTCTCCCCGGTTAATGGGGAAGCAAACATAACTCCAGAACAAGTATCAATGGAAACATGTAAATATTGTAATTTGCCAAAAAATGGGACGTGAGTAACATCCATCTGCCAAATTTGTAATGGGCGAATTCCTCTGGGATTAAAGCAAGGAGAGACTAAAACAATGTAAACTCAAGCACTATCAAACAAACATCAAACTTCTGCAGTTCAAGTTCAATAGCCTTGAAAAGCAGGTTCCTCCTCCAGTCAACTCTTTCCAAAAGTGTTTGCATTTCTATGATAGCCTTTCCTCAGGCATCCTTTCCATTGTTTGAATGTAAAGCAGTTGGAATATCTTCCTTAAGATTGCTAATGTGTTTGACAATAGCAGGTTCAGTAACCTAAAACCAGTCTCAGTGCCTGTAATTTTAACTTGCTTGAGGTTTTCCAGCTTAAAATCTTAAATCTCTCAGTCCAATATCTCTAGCCAAGCACATCAGTCCATTACAAATTTAACTTTGATCAAACTCTCTGGACCTCAGCAGCAGAACGCAGCCAGCCCTTATTCCAATAGCCCAGTTCCAACAAAGTCCTCTGCAGTCTTTCCTTCATTGCCATAGTGGCGAGTCTCTCAAGCTGCATGACTGTAAAATTAGCATCTACTCCATACTTATTAACTGATTTAGCAAGTTCCTTAATGAGGGCATACTCTACCGGCGCATGGACGCGGTTTCCATCCGCAGCCTCAAACACCGGGAAGGCTTGTAAGCACCTCCTTCTGTCCCCCTCTGAAAGGAAGGAATCTGAACAATGCTTGCCGGCATAAGGCGGAGGAGCACTGGGAATGACAGGGGCGGCAGATTGAAAAGCCGCGTGGTTTTTATCTCCTATCTTCTTTTGTTTTCGATTTTGCGGTAGCTCATCAAAATAATATCTCTCCTCCCCATAGCGAGCCGCTTCACCGTCTAATTCTTCCTCCTCGGAGGGACTAAGATCCTCAGACTCTGAGCTATCAATTCCTAAAGCCTCCAATTCTTTTATCGGATAAAGAGGCCTCCTTTTTGGACTTCTTTTTTCCCTCTCCTGTTTCTCTCCCAGGGCGTCCTTTCCCTTGTCTTTTCTTTCTGTGGACTTAGCGTCCGCGGAAAGGCCTTTTTTCTTAGAGACATCTTTTTCTTTTTCCTCAAGGGCCCCTAACCTTTTATCCCGTTCTGTTTCTGACATGCTATCTTGTAGCTCCGAATGTGAGGCTCCCCTGTTCACAAAGAAGAGAACGAGAGCCACCATCACAATAGGGAGAGCGAAAATTGCTCCTACCAATTTGGATGAAAGATGAAACAAGTCAAGACCAGACATGCCTCTCAGAACCTACCTTAGTGCTGCAGTTCTGAATCCTTCCCCGTGAATGGGGGGTCTCCTCGGCGCCGGCGATGACAGGCACCCGGCGTCCCGGATTTTTCGGCACCAGTTGTAGCCCGCGTAGTCGTCTCGCCAGCAAGAACGCACGCGGACACCAGGATCCTTCTGCAGCAAGCGTTTATTGAACAGATGAAAGAGGAAGACCCCGAGCCCCGAAATGGCGCCGCTTATATAGCCCCTAGGTGGCGTGTACTCTGCTGATTGGCTGCGCGCTCATATGACGCTCATATGCCCGGGCTGGGCAGTGACTTGGCGCGCTTTTGCCACTTGCACATGCGCTATTCTACTTGTTCACCAGGGCCGAGGCCGGATGTCAGCGCCACCTAGTAATGGCGGTCACCTCTCGGCTCTCTACAGGGTATGGCTGCACCAGGGCCTCCTGCCACTGCAAAGGAACTCCAGACGCATGTGCCACTTTGTGCATCTGGCTTTGCGTGGGCACTGGAGAAATCAAACTTAGGCCATTAGGATTTTCCAAGAAAGCTTCTTTAACCACTGAGCTATCTCTTCAACCCCAAAGTTTTCCACTTTATTTTATTTAATTTTTTTGGTTTTTCAAGGTAGGGTCTCACTCTAGCCCAGGCTGACCTGGAATTCACTATGGAGTCTCACGGTGGCCTCGAACTCACGGTGATCCTCCTACCTCTGCCTCCCAAGTGCTGGGATTAAAGGCGTGCGCCACCACACCTGGCTAAGTTTTCCACTTTAAATGGATCCATTATTCCCATTCTCATCCCAACCCAGTCATTGAAATACACAAGGGCAACACAGGACAATTTATGCAAATATTTTTCAAGGTTTTATTGCAAACCAAAATTGGTTTATCACACACAAAAGTTGTGTGGTCAGGAGAGGGATGTACATATTATAACCATGTTAATATTACAGTACATTACATGGTAGTATACATTACAGATAAGCCTGTAAGTTTAAATATACTAGTGTTATAACCCAATGTACAGACTTCTCTTTACAATACATACAATTATCAGGAATGCAAAACAAAAAATAAAAACATAAATAATGCCCATTTTACAGGTGACATTTTAAACAATGAAAACACCAACCAACGGCTTTGACCGACAACTGGGGCATTGGTCCATAAAAACCCTTTCTAAAAATAGAAATATATGTAGCAGCAATGCTTTCTGTGAGCATCTAGATGCAAGTCATCGCAAGACCGTTTCAATAAACTTTAGTTATTAACTATATCTTACAAAAGAAAACAGTCTACACATTAATTTATCTTCCAAATATGGAAGAAACAAACAATGTCCCACATTGTAGTGTCTCCTGCAAGTGTCACATTGATGCTTATAACAACCGTCTGTGATCAGGCATACTGCACTCACACCACTGTTCACACAGTAAATCTACAAGGGAAAAAGAACTGAAACACTGCGATAGGAAAAGCTTTGGAGCTAACACGATCTCATGGGAAAAGGCACATTTCAGAATATTCGTGATCACAGCCCAGACAGACCTTCGGAAGTTCCTTCTCGACCTGCGTCTTCCTTCTCAGACCATGACGTCTGCCTGAGGCGGCATGCTGAGGCTCATTTCAGAGCTAGCACCAAGTTGGAAGGAAGGAGAAAAATGAAAACCTCAGAGCTCCCCGACAGGAGGATGTGCTCTTCTGAAAAGCTTCCAGCCATCAGTGTGCAACAGGACTGCCAAGCTTCCAGAGATGTGCAAATTCTCTCAGATGTCCTGTCAGCTGGCCACTCCACTGAAGGCTAACTACAACATGAGAAAACAAGAGAATCCTTCAAAACCATCCAAGACTGTTCAGAGAAAAGAGTCCATGGGAGGCGCGTAGGAGAAGCCGAGGAAGGCCTCGGCTGCTTCCTTCACGCTGGCTGTGATGAGGATGCTGTCCGGGGACCTTCCGATGGAGTTGGGGACTGGCTCTTCGGTAAACTCAGGATCGAAGTGCCGCAGGTCACTGGGTCCACTCTGTTATGGCGAGAGAAAAGTGCTCAGGGTCAAGATGTGCCCAGGAAGTAGTCCTTTGGGCTTTAAGGACTAGAGCTAAACTCTAGATGCATCCTCCCAGTACAAAAATCCCAGAGGCTCCTTCCTCAAAGTTCAAGTAACAAGGATAATGGTCACTGTCTCCTGGTGCTTTTTCCTCAATACAGGGTCCCACTATGGAGCCTAGGCTGGCCTCAAATGGGAACTTTTGTGAGGTTGGTTGGGATAAAAATTTTCCCCCTCTGGGAAAATAATGGGCCTATGGATGAAACACCTGCTATTTACTTCTTAAAATCCCTCCAATTCAACAACTTTAACCTAAAAGAAACCTTTGAGTCTCACTGTGCTTAGCAGAATCAGACAGATACTCACCACATTTGGGTTGAAAGGGGGAGTAATCTTCTTATTAATGAGATCATCCCAGTTAATTACAGAGAAGAAGACATGATTCTTAATGTCCATCTGTTGAGAAGAAACAGAGATTCATTTAGACGGGCACAACTCAATAAAGGCCTGGGTATGTCCCCCAGGGCCCGAGAGCACAGGAGACTACTCACAAAGTCATCCTTGGCGCCCAGCCTCTTTGTCCTGTCCTTCTGTAGGAGCCCTTCCAGGAGGTGTCTTGCAGAGTTTGTGATATTTGGCTTCAACTGCAGGGGTTTGTTCAGAATGTTGTCATACATCTCAGCTGTGTTTCGGCTATAAAAAGGAGGCTGAAAAGGGAAGTTTTGTGTAAGCAGATACTACCAACAGAGAAAGAGCTAAGCTTGATAAGTTAAACTGGACTTGAGCTAGTCCCTTCCCTGGATGTTTCAATGTTGATTTTGCAATTGTTATGGGGATGGGAGGAGGCCTAAGCTATTCAGTCATGGGTCATTGTTTTCAGTGCCACACAGGCTAAAAGTGGGTCTTCTGTAGTAACATGTGAAATGTAGAGAAGAAAAAAATATATCCACTAAAGGATTGGAGATGTAGACCTCAGTGGTAGAGTGCTTGCCTTGCGTGCACAAGGCCTTGGGCTCAATCCTTACTACCAAAAAATACACTTGCAAAACACCCAAACTATCCTTGTAAAACACCCAGTGTCTCCCTGGACCTGCACCCAGGCAAGTATACATGATATGAAGACAATGTTCTCAAATGCCTGTCAACGGAACAGGAGCAGCACCCCACCCGTTTCCCCGTGTGCTACTCACCAGGCCATAGAGCATCTCGTACAAGACGGCTCCCAGACACCACCAGTCGACAGTCCTGTCATATGGCTGCTTGTGAAGTACCTCGGGTGCAAGATACTGAAAAGACACACCAGGCAAAGCGATCAGAACCAGCGAGAACAGGCAGTCCCGGCAGCAGGCAAATGCTCTGAAAAGGCTGAGCTGAGAGACCCTGAGTCAACTTGCTCTCTTGACACATTACTTCCTCATAAAACCTCTGCCTTTTTAAAGCAAACTGCTCCCTGTGTATGCTGATATAGTTAGGAAGCAATGGTTTACCCAGGGGAGCCTTACTCAGGGCTTTCTGATGACATTGACCTTACAAACAGCTACTTTTAATCAACGCAGTCAAGGCCTTGGAATTCCTCATGTTGCATCAAACTGTGTGGACTTTACTTGCACTGAACTATATGTACTAAGACATCTCCTGTGAGTTGACTGTCTTTGGACTTAAGAGCATTACTGCTTACACTTGCTCTAATAGGAAAGGGTAGACCAGGTGCCCAAGCAAAAGCTCCTTCCTACCTCAGGTGTGCCACAGAAGGTGGACGTTGTGCCGTTGTGTTCAATGTTCTCCTTGCAGAGTCCGAAGTCAGTAAGGACAATGTGCCCCTGTGAATCCAGCAAAATGTTCTCTGGTTTTAAGTCTCTGTTTAAAAAAAACAACAACAAAAAAAACTGCATAGGTTAATTTTCATGTCATAAGATAAGATCCTGTGAAGATAATGGCTATTAGAAGCATTTTCTATTCATCCTGGTTTTATATAAGCAGCAGAAAGGGAGCCCTTGTTCTGGATTATTCTATTCTGGATTAGGCACCACTCTAGTTGGCTGGTTCCTTCAGTGACATGCACTCAATATAGCTCTCAGGCTGGAAGCAGCCTTTAGGTGACCAAGGTGCACATAAACACAGACTATTTCAAGGCACCAGTAAGACTCAAAGCCAGACCTCTCTCCTCCACGCCTCCCGGGAAGGCAGTGTTGACTCTCACTCACCTATACACGATGTTCATAGAGTGAAGGTAACCCAAGGCACTGGCGATTTCGGCCGCATAGAAGCGGGCCCGCGGTTCCAGGAAGCAGCGCTCCCTCTGCAGGTGGTAGAACAGCTGCAAGAGAAAGAACAAAGCCAGTCAGCTCATCCTAACACATACGGCTCCACACATACAGCTCCGGGGAACAGAGGCAGGAAGTGGCCCTAAGTAAATAATTGGTAGCTACCCCAAACCAGCAAGTTAAAGGAAATGCTAATTCTGGCAATATTCCCCTCGAAGTATCTTTGAAAGTGCTCTTTTTCAAACTAAACACCAGGCAAGCTTTGCAGATCCCCCCCCCACCACCTGCAAGGTCGGCTTCCACTCCCCTCCGCGGCTCACCTCTCCACCGTTAATGTAGTCTAAGACGAAGTACAGCTTGTCAGCGGTCTGGAAAGAGAAGTGAAGACCCACCAGGAAAGGGTGCTTCACGTTCTTCAGTAGAACATTCCGCTCTGACATAATGTGCTTCTCCTAGGCAAAAGACAAGCAAGAGTCAGTGGCAAATCTTCTACCAAAACCCAAAGCTGAAGACTTTTCTCACTCTACCTCTGGCCCAACCCACAGGGCGCTCCTCATACCTCCTTCTTCTTCAGGATCGCTTTCTTCTGTAAAACTTTGACCGCATAGAACACTTCTTCGGCCTTGTGTCTTGCCAGAAGAACCTGAAATTTCAACCCAACAATCACTTTTTCTGTCCTTATCCAGCAAGAATATGAAATGCTTACATAATAGAGTATATTTTTTAAAAAAAGGAATTTGCATTGAAATTTACCTTTCCAAAACTGCCTTTCCCAATCACTTTTAAGAAGTGGAAGTCGGATGGTTTAGCGTGAGGATTGGATGAAGGACCAAGGTTGATCTGCTGAGAGGGACTTGGCTAGAAAGTAAGACATCACCCTTTAATATCAGTTCAAAGAAGACATGGAGGTAAACACATTTCACCTGACTTTTTTTCCAACATGCCATTATTTCAAATGAGCAGAAATGACAAACAGCATTGCCAACAGATAAAGCTTTTATGAAATGCGCCTTTAAAAATACTGAGTCAATACTTAAGTACTTCTGTCCGTCATATATCATGTTGTGAACAGAAGCATTCCTGCCTTGATGTTAATTTCTAGAAGTGCGCTTTTAATTGACCACTGTAGAAATACTGACTCATCTACACTGTTCCCATACATATGCATTACAAGTAGAGAATACTTACCGGAGGAGAAGGGTTGGCATTCATAAACTCAGGCTCCTGAGGTTGCGAGATTTTCAAAATCGACTGGACTTCAGGGCTGCAGAAAATTAGAAGCAATTTAAGAAACTCCTAGTCCGCCACTAGAGGGCACACTGACACAAACGCAATTTCTGGCTCAGCCTTCCCTGGAGAATTCAGTATGTAAACCGAAAACACCCAAATGACTTAAAGAAAACAACAGGTAAAGAAGACGATTCATTTAAATAGTCACTTAAATAGAGAAATTAGGGTAGTCCATAGAGGAAGAGCCTGAATTAAGTAATTCAAGTATCTATAAAAATTTATTCCACATCTCCAGGGAAAGCTAAACTCAAATTAATCTTAATGTTTAAAGTATTTCAAGTAAATTAAAATTTCAGGAGGAAAAGACTGATATCCTCTAGGGAAGACTTCGGCTTTCCCCGATGCATAGAGCGATGAGAATGAGCCTCAGCTGGAGGCGAGTTCAAAACTATATGTCCTATTTATTTATATTTTTTCTCCGATTTCCCCCCAAACTTACTGTTTGCATGCATAGGAGTTGTTGGCAATCTTCTGAATAAAGTCGTTCAGACCCATCCTTCTCTGTTTCATGAAAGCTGTGAGTTAAAGAGAGAGAGAGAAGAAGAAAAGAAAAGAAAAAAGAAAGCAACGTTTAGCCGGCTTCTTTACGTTAATGAGCGCACTAATCCGATGATCTGATCGGCGACCTTGCCGGACGCACATCCTCGAGAAGACGTCCGGTGTCCTCCCCGCGCCCGCGCACTCACCGATGAGGATCGCTACCATTCCCCTCATTTTGGAGTAAGTGAGGGTGCCTCGAGCAGCCTCGGTTTTCACCGTCATCGTCCCCAAGAGAAAACTGAGAGATACAGCTGAAGGGAGAGCGGCTGAGCCAACTGAGCTCCGGCGGCACCGCGGGCTTTATAAACCCTGCGCGCACGGGGGGGGGGGGGGGGGAGGGCGGGGCCGCGCCCCAATGAGGAAGCGCCCCCGGCGCGCGCGGCCACGCCCCCGGCTCTCGCGAGGCCACGCCCCCTGCTCCCGAGAGGCCACGCCCCCAAGCCGCCGCGCTCTCTGCGGGCCGAGGCGCCCGCGGAGGGCAGTGGTGTCGCGCGTGAGCTAGCCAGCCCCGGGGTGGGGACGTGGGCGAGGCGGGTGGTGGTCCCCGGTGCTCGCTTGGAGTCTCGGGCCGCCCGCGGGCGAGAGAGGGAAAGCGCCGGCGAAGGGGGAGCGAGGAGGGATGGAAAAGTTCAGGGTAATTTTCCGTTTTTTTTTTTTTTTCCTCCTCTTCCCATTTACTATGCGGGGCCACAAGTTGGGAGCGAGCGGCGGCCGGGATGGCTTGGATCTGGTCCCGGGGAGGGGGTGGCCACCGCCCCGGGCCGGTCGCCGATCTCTCCACGCTCCCCCTTCCCTGGTCTCCCGAGTCCCCGGGCGCCGCCTGGAGTCGGTTATCTCCGGCGTAGGTGGCGCGCAACTAGCCGGGGCTGGGGACCCGGTGACCCGGCGCCATCCTCCCCGCACCCGGACATCCATCCATCTATCCATCCATGCATCCGTCCATCCATCCATCCACCCATCTCCGCCACTAAGCCCCGGAGCCGGAGCCCCGCGGGACGGACAGATGGACGGCCGGCCGGCGGCGGCGCTTACCCAGTCCGCTCAGCAGCACTGACTCGCTCCTTTTCTGGGCCTCGGCCCTCTTTTTGTGGCGCGGCCGGAGCAGCGACTCGAGCCGGGCCCTGGCCAGCGCGCCCTGCATCTCCCCCATGGGCAGTGGACAGCGGGCGACGGCGACCGGCGAGCACTGACGTTTCCTTGAAGGAGCCGCCGTGACTCAAGCCGGCAAGATTTCCTGCCCCGAGTCCCAAAACAAACAAATGGCCCTTGTGCACGGCCGAGTCGCTTCCGAAAACGCCTTTTTTGTGCTTTTGGCCAAAACCAAGCAAGGCTGAAAAAAAAAAAAAAAAAAAATCCCAGAACTTTGGAAGAAGAGGAAGGAAGGAAAGAGAGAGGGAAAAGGGGGGTGGTGGTGGAGTGTAGAGGTCAGGAATGTGTAGGGGAGGGGGCGGAAATAAGTCTCTGCACCAAAAGAAAAAAAAAAGTACAATCTGCATTTCACTTTTTTTCTCCTCAAGTAATCTCCGAGAACATTCTGTTCGTTCCGCCTGTAATTTTTGTGCCTTGCAAATTTTAATTCCTGCCATGCCAAGAACACGTGAGGAGGTGGCGAGTCTGAGAGAGCAGTGGCTTCGCGACCTAAGCGTGACTCTTTTTTTTCATGGTCTACTTTCCTGCCTTTTCTGGGGGCTTGATCATCTCCCGCTCTCGCGCCCGAAAACTCTTACAAAGTCACATTGCGCGGCCTTAAAAACCCCTTCGTTTTCCCGCATCTTCCCTGCCCTTTGGGTTAATCCAAGGCCAACCCCAGTGGTCTTAGTTTTGCCACCTCGCTTATTTTTTTTTTCTTGCAAGTTCACATAAAACTGACACCCGTTAACTCCTCAAAGATCAGCCAGGGGACTTGGCTGTGGAAAGGGAGGGAAGCTGCAGAGCTGCCGGGACCGGGTGGAGGAGCGAGGCCCGTGCCTTGCAGTAACCCCGCAGCTGGGAGCTGCCTGGCGCGGCGGCCTGACCGCGGGCGCGAGGATGCGCGCCAGGGCGAGCTGGGGAGCCTCCATCCGTCCAGCACCGCGTCCCGGCCAGGGGCGGGGAGACCGCTACAAGTTAGCAATATTCGCCCGGGGCCGGTACCTGGCGCTGGCTGGTGCTGTCTGCGGTGTCTGCCCTGCCATGACCCCGTGCTGCCAAGGGGCCAACCTTTTCGAGCTGACACACTCCCAAATACCAGTTGTCAAGCCAGGAATAGCGTGCGAGGCGCTTTTCCCTCACTCTTGGGCTGGGGTTTGTTTTGCACCGCCACCTCGCACGCCCTAGTATACGATCTCTAGTCTCAGCTGCTTCTTGATTTCCTCAATTCTGACAGCCACAAACCCAGAGAAGGGGACGCGCAGCCTGTCTCCTGGAGACTGGGAAATTTTGCTTAGTAGCAGCTCTTTAAAGAAGCGCTTAATGTTGCCCGAAACTGGCGCTGCACCCCGAAGCAAAGGGTAGGCAACTCCAGCTTCCAGTAATTGGCTCAAATAGAGTAGGACCTGTGGTGACCAAAGCCCCTACATTCCATGCCCCAGCAATTCAAGAAGTCTACTCTAGCCCTGCCCTGCCCCCACCCACCTGGGTCCTTCCCCCCTAGAGAGAGCAGTGTGCTCAGACTGTTCAAAACCACCAACCTCCACAGAGTTCCTTGCTTGTCAACAACAGTAAATCAAGATACCTTCCGTCAGAGACCGACCCCCTACAGACCACCGCGTGTGGCTTCTCCGTGGCCAAAGCCCCCCAAATATTCTGAGGCGTTTTGTTTTGTTTTATCCACCTCCTCCAAATCAATGCACTCAAAACACAAACCTTTCCAAGGGGATTTTAAAGCCTCCTCTTTCATTCTCCACAATGCTCAGGGTGTCTGGAGTGAGAGCCAGTCAACCTGGCGAAGCCTCCGATAACGCTGGAAGCTCCAGGTGACGAAAAAGCACCAGCCAGCAGCTGACCGCTGTGTTCTGTGCTGAACACTACTTTATATATACGGGAAATTTACATACAGGAAGGGAGCAAGCTGCAAAGTTCAACGCCGGGCCATTTATTCCCTCGTTGCAACATCATCCAGAAAATTACAGTCATCAGCGTCCTAGGTTTAGTTCACCCCCAGCAAGACACCCATGAAATGTAACTGTAAGTGATTTATCATCACAAATCAGTCCAGAAAAAAAAAAAAAATTCAAAACGCATGCAACAGGGTTCATTTTCTCAAAGAAGCTCTGTGGCATGCATTCTAGAAGGAACGTGGAATTCAACTTGGAGGGCTCCAAGTGCAACAGAGATGAGGCACAACCATGTATTTGTGGTTGGAACAACAACAACAAAAAAAAGGACCGGTCTGACAGGCTCCTTCCTCCCCTTACCCTAATGTTCGTCCCTTGGAGACGGATGGTCTGCTAAACTTATCATTTGACAGAGAGAATCAAGTTGTTGAGACTGGCTTTGCTTCCAACCGGATACCTGATGGGTGGAGCAGGCGCCCCCTGTTCTGTCCCAGCAACCTACTAAGACTTCCGAACAGGAAGGTGACACACGGCAGTGGGGGAGGTGGGAGGCTGGGGGACCGTGTGTGATGCGACGGTAAACAGTGAACACAGGCTTACGGCTGCCTGGTGGCCGCTATTCAAACTCCTGATCTATTCTTCCCCTTCCTCCCTTAGTCCTGAGTCCTCCTACCGGACGGATCCGACCCCTTCCCTCAGCCTCCCCGGTGGCGAAGTGGCCAGATTTGCATAGCGAAGTGCAGCCTAGAGGGCGACCGAGCTCTCTGAGAGAGCTGCTGCCGAACGTCTGCCTCCCCCACTTCTTGCCCTAGCTCAGAAACCACCTCTTCTGCAGTCACAGAAAATAAAGCCAACGCTCACGTGTATGCCTTGGTAGGAGTACAACGGTAATCCAAATGCAAATGGAAATAATTTACCAAGATGTAAGCTTTGCACTGAAATAAAGCCTTTTTTAAAAGGCTTTTAAAAAATATTTTATTTATTTGACGGAGAAAGAGGGAGAGAGAGAGGATGGGCGCACCAGGGCCTCCAGCCACTGCAAACGAACTCAAGACCTGTGCGTCCCCTTGTGCATCTGGCTAACGTGGGTCCTGGGGAATCGAACCTGTGTCCTTTGGCTTTGCAGGCAAACGCCTTACTGGCTAAGCCATCCCTCTAGCCCAAAATAAAACCCTTTTTAAATTTTTTATTTATTTGAGAGAGAGATAGAGAGCATGGGTATGTCAGGGCCTCTAGCCACTGCAAATGAACTCCAGATGTATGTGCCACCATGTGCGTCTGGCTTATGTGGGTACTGGGGGATGGAACCTGGGTCTATAAGCTTCCCAGGTAAGCGCCTTAACTGCTAAGCCATCTCTCCAGCCCAAATATAACATCGTCTAATACATACATACTTTAGCACTTCAGAAAATTGGGGCTTTAACCCTCTCCTTTATTTCTCTTTCAGGATGGACTATATACCAACTGAAATGTGAAAGCTTTACTAAAATTACGTTGTTTTTTTTTTAAACTGGGCTTGGTGGTACATGCCTTTAATCCCAGCACTCAGGAGGAGGCAGAGGTAGGAGGATCACAGTGAGTTCAAGGCCACCTTGAGACTTCATATTGAATTCCGGGTCAGCCTGAGCTAGAGTGAGACCGTACCTCGAAAAATCAGAAAAAAAAAAAAAAATCAAGCCGGGTGTGGTGGGGCATGCCTTTAATCCCAGCACTGGGGAATTAGAGAGGTAGGATGATCTTGGTGAGTTCAAGGCCACCCTGAGACTACACAGTTAATTACAGATGAGCCTGGGCCAGAGTGAGACCCTACCTCGAAAAAGCAAAAAAAAAAAAAAAAAAAAAAAAAAAAAAGCTCAAAATGATGCATTCTAAAACAATCCTGTGCATGATTAAAGTACATATATAATATAGATATAAATGTGTATATACATATGTATATAAAGTACATATATATGGTATGTGTATGTTTGTGTGGCATCCGCACATGTATAGATGGGTATTCATTCATATATGTGTGGGAACACATGTGTGTACTTGCATGTGGAAGCCAGAGGTCAACATAGGTGTCTTCCTCAATCATTCTCAACCTTTTTTTTTTTTTTTTGGTTTTTCGAGATAGGGTCTCACTCTAGCCCAGGCTGACCTGGAATTCACTATATAGTCCCAGGGTGGCCTTGAACTCATAGTGATCCTTCTACCTTGCCTCCTGAGTGCTGGGATTAAAGGGATACAACCTTATATTTCTTAAAATATTTTATTTATCTCACAGACAGTGAGAGAGAGAAAGAGGCAGATATATAGAGAGAATGGGCACACCAGGGCCTCCAGCCACTGCAAACAAACTCCAGATGCCACTTTGCACCTGGCTCTGTGAGGTTACTGGGAAATCAAACCCTGGGTCCCTTAGGCTTTGCCAGAAGTGCCTGAACCACTGAACCATCTCTATAGCCCCCAACCTTGTTTTTTGAGACGGGGTCTTGCATTGAGCTCACTGATAAGGCTAAACCAGCTAGCTAGCAAGCCCTGGAGACTCTCCTGTCTCCACCTCCTTGGAGTTGGAATTACAGTGTGTTATCACTTTAATGTGGGGGTGTGGAATGTGAACTCAGGCCCTCACACTTGTACCCACTGAGCCATCTCCCTTTCCCCTGGTTCCACATTGTGTGTGTGTGTGTGTGTGTGTGTATGTGTGCATGCACGCACGCATGCATAGCGTCACATGTGCCCATCTCTGTAATTCTTTTTTTTTTGTTTGTTTTTTTCGAGGTAGGGTCTCACTTTAGTCCAGGCTGACCTGGAATTCATTATGGAGTCTCAGGGTGGCCTCGAACTCACGGCGATCCTCCTACCTCTGCCTCCCGAGTGCTGGGATTAAAGGCGTGCGCCACCACGCCCGGCTGTATCTCTGTAATTCTTTGCTGACGCATATAGAAACCTTTCCTGGGGGCATCATCAAAGTACACAAATACCACAAAACATAATTATTACTCTAGAGGGCAACCAAGTGAATCAATTTTTGTCAGAGGCTGTCACTAACAGCGTGTATTCGCCTAGCAGAAAATGATGATGATAAATGTGTTGATTCATGATGGCCGTTAGGCACCAGAAACTAGCAGTGGTGATGAGGGAAGTGCCCACCTGTAGGACACAGGTTCTATCCTAATTACCGTTGACCATATTTGGAACTGTCCAAACTGACATACAGAGAAGAGAGTAGTGCAGTACAAAGCTGAGATAACACATTTCCCATAACAATATGAGAATGATTAAAACCCATATAACTATGCGCTTCCTTCAGCACAAGAAATGATGTTAACACCAGTGTTGCACACCCATTCTTTCCAGAAAGGAAAGCCATGGGAAAGTTGTGAGGAGGGTAAAGTCATAGTTTTGTGGTAGGTTTTGTCTTTGTGTCAATCATGGGGGACAGCTGAGGAAGAATCCAGAGCCCTGAACTTGAAGTGATGAGAGTCTAGTCTGCAACACACAAGATGCTGAGAATCGCTTTCCTCCATCTTTCCAGTGCTGACTTAGCAGGATACAGTGGACAGCAAATAAACAGGTTTTTAAACACCTACAAAAGGGAATATAATATGAGGTGCAAGACACATGATATTTTTGAAAACGTCATCTTTGGCTTTCAGGATTTTATCTGGAACAAAGAAGTACAGGGATGTTTCTATAAGACCTGAAAAAATGATATAATTGTCTGGCTAGAAACAGAAATTGGGAAACTAAGTTAAATTCAACACTAGCCGGGCGCGGTGGTGCACACCTTTAACCCCAGCCGGAGAGGCAGAGGTAGGAGGATCACCATGAATTAGAAGCCACCCTGAGGCTACATAGTGAATTCCAGGTCAGCCTGAGCTAGAATGAGACCCTACCTCAAAAACAAACAAACAAAAACAAACAAACAAACAAAAACCCCCAATACCATCAGGCTAGAAAATGGCTCAATGGCTAAGTTGCTTGCCTATAAAGCCTAAAAGAGCTGGGTTTGATTCCCCAGTACCCATGTAAAGCTAGATGCAGAAAGTGGCACATGTATCTGGAGTTTGTTTAAAGTGGCAAGAGACCCTGGTGTGCCCATTCTCTCCCTCTCTCTTTCTGTCTCTCTCTCCTTGCAAAAAAAGAAAAATAAATAAATTCAATACTACGACCTTGTGACCTCAAGCAGACTATGGTCTTACTTGAAAGCCCTACATTTTATCGATACAGTTTTATGGCTAACATTTGCATTTTAAAAAGCCATTTGTCAACTCACAGAAATGAGGTTATAGTGATGAAATGCCAAGCACTGCGACAAGGCACAGGTCAAAGAGTGCTGGGATGAGGGACCTCTTCACCTTTCACTTTACCCTGGGGTGAGCCCACCTGTGAGTCCCCTTCCCCTCCAAGTTCCAAAGCCCAGCCAAGCTACAAAGAACTTGGAATTTCTCAGCAGGCTGATTCCTTCACAGCGGAGTTGGAGACAATATAAAGGGATCTGTTCATTCCCCACTTTATCTACAAAAAAATGCCAATAGTAAATAACACCCCTGGATTTCTAGCAGACATCCTTTGTCAAACTGAAGTGAACCCTGAAGACTTTAATTGGCTCACTGTTAAGCCTCTCCCCAAGTCTCCCACCAGAATCCAGGAAGAAGCAACTGACTTAGATGCCACCTCTAAGGACAGCTTCCTGCTAACCCTGCATACAAATTGTACCAAGAGGGCTGGAGGGATGGCTTAGAGGCAAAGCCAAAGGACCCAGGTTCGATTCCCCAGGACCTACGTTAGGCATATGCACAAGGGGGCACATGTGTCTGGAGTTCGTTTTCAGTGGCTGGAGGCCTTGGCGTGCCCATTCTCTCTCTCTCTCTCTCTCTCTCTCTCTCTCCCTCCCTCTTTCTCTCTGTCAAATTAAATAAATAAATAAATAGGCCGGGCATGGTGGAGCCCACCAATCCCAGCACTCCCTGGGAGGCAGAGGTAGGAGGATCACGTGAGTTCGAGGCCACCCTGAAACTACATAGTAAATTGCAGGTCAGCCTGGGCTAGAGTGAGAGACCCTATCTCGAAAAACCAAATAAATAAATAAATAAATAAATATAAATTGTAGCAAGAAGCTAAGCATACTAAACCAGCAACGAGAAAACCAGGCATGGCTAGCAAGATGACCTGCCTGAATTCCTTTTTTTTTAAACCCTTTTTTAAAATTTTTTAAAAATTTTTATTGATTTATTAAGAGTGACAGACAGAGAGAGAAAGAGACAGAGAGAGAAAGAGGCAGAGAGAGAGAGGGAGAGAGAATGGGCGCGCCAGGGCCTCCAGCCACTGCAAATGAACTCCAGACACATGCGCCCCCTTGTGCATCTGGCTAACGTGGGTCCTGGGGAGTCGAGCCTCAAACCGGGATCCTTAGGCTTCACCGGCAAGCGCTTAACCGCTAAGCCATCTCTCTAGCCCTCCTTTTTTTTTTTTTTTTTTTTTTTCTCCCGAGCTAGGGTCTCACTCTAGGGCTGACCTGGCTGGCCTCTAACCAAATTGTTAGCGATCCTCCTACCTCTGCCTCTGGAGTGCTGGGATTAAAGATGTGCGCCACCATGCCTGGCTCTAAACTTTCTTTTGACTTCACCAGAGTATTACTGTTTGCTGCATAATTGTACCTGTCAGTACACTGCGGGCTCAGGACAGTGGCATGCTGAGGGAAGAGCTTTTCTCATACACTTTACTTGGGCTCTACTCCAGACCTGCTGGCTGCAGGAATTTGGGGAGGTATTCTCTACACCTCAATCTTGTCGTTTGTATAGTGAGGGCACTAATACCGCACTAAATTATAAAAACTGGTGGATGTTAAGAATTTAGTGTTGGGGCTGGAGAGATTGCTCAGTGGTTAAAGGCACTTGCTTGCGAAGCCTGATGGACTGGGTTTGATTCCCAGTATCCACATAAAGCCAGATGCCCAAAGTGGCACGTGTGTCTTGAGTTCATTTGCAGTGACAAGAGGCCCTGGCATGACCCACCCCCCTCAAAAAAAAATAAATAACAATTTATAAAAGTAATTTAGTGTTGGTTAGCCCCATCCTATACACATCACCAACACAGAGGGCTCCTGCCAATACAAATAACATGTAAGTGCTCTGTCAGTAAAGCATTTGCACACCGAATTTAATCTGGGCCACAGAGACCTGGGTGACAGGAATTCTATGAAAAAGTCCTGAAAGATGGTCCACTTGGTTCTCCAGCTCCCCTCTCTCATTGTCTCGCCCCCACACAGTGTCCCCAAAGGTGCCATATCAAAGAACAGAATCCCATGGCAACTGAATAAACACTGATTACCAAGTGTTTGAAGTAAAGGCTGCTGGCGAGTGTGGAAAGAGCAGGGGGTTAGTGAGAAGCTAAGAAGTTTGGAATTGCTCAAGGTGGATGGGATCCAGTGACATGCAAATGTGGGCCTCTTGAGTGGGTGGAGCGCGAAAGGTCAGAGAAGGCCAGCCAGTGCCTAAGAAGCTTTTCCAGGTCCCTCGGCTAATCCTCCAGGAGAGGAGGGGGAGCAAGCTCCAACCGCTCCTGTTTTCTGATACTTTTTAAAAAAATATTTTTTAAAGTATTTTATTTATTTGGAAGCAGAGAGAGAAAGAGAGAGATGGAATGGGTGTGCCAGGGCCTCTAGCTGCTGCAAACAAACTCCAGATGCATGCACCACTTTGTGCATCTGGCTTTATGTGAGTACTGGAGAATCGAACCCAAGTCGTCAGGCTTTGCAGGCAAGTGCCTTAACCGCTGAGCCATCTCTCTAGCCCTCTCTGGTACATTTTATCTTTCAGATCTCATTGGAGCACGTGTTCTTTGGCAGATACTAAGTCTTGTGTTTATTCCAAAGATGTCCATGATGGGCAACATGGCTGTACACAAGGAGAGCACATGCTGTATCATGTTAAACTGAACAACACTTTTCCCAAAGCAAAGGAAAACTTACGGATGTGGCAGTTTTTCTGAGGCCTAGGTAGGCCCTAGTGTCATTGAAATACTACCTTGAGTATGTTTGATACTCTTTTTTTTTTTGTGACATATTCTAGCTATCCCAGGCTAGCCTCCAGCTCACTATATAGCTGGGGATGACTTTGAACCTGATTCATCTGCCTCCATCTCCCATGGGCTAATATTACAGGCATGTGCCATCATACCCAGTTTATGCAATGCCGGGGATTGAACCCAGGGCTTTGAGGTGCATAGGAGGCAAGCACTAAGGTACATCCCCAGTTCAGAAAGATGTATTTTGTTTTTACAACTGAAGAATGGTCTAGAAATTCTGTAGCTCAGATAAAGCACAGTTCCATGATAAATGTGTATGAGGGGAAGCATTTGTAAGGACAGGTAGCTAACACCTTTAATCTCAGCACTCAGGAGGTTGAGATAGGAGTTCAAGGCCAGCCTGAACTAGAGTGAGTTCCAGGTCATCCGGGGCTAGGGTGAGCCCCTGCCTTGAAAAACAAACAAACAAACTCAGGGGTTAGGGATTTAGTTTGGATGAGAGCTTGCCCAGCAAGTGCAAGGCCCTAGGTTCCATCCCCAGCAAGGGGGAGGGGAGGAAAACAAAAACAAAAACAAGAAAGACCAAACAAAACAAACAAAAGCTATGTAAGAGGAACTTCTGGAGGCCTAGAACCTCCTCCCAAGACTGTCTATTGTAATGCTGTTTCTCCCTGGCCTTCCCTAACACTGGGCTCCAGCTGCCTCTCCAGCCATCTCCTTCTAATGCTTCCCCTAGCTCTTTGGGCTCCTCCACCAGGCCAGGCCCTTCGGTTTCTTTTACAAGCCTCGCTGGATTCTGCCAGAGAGTGGTCTTAGCTACTGTCAGTCTCCACCTAGAAAGCCCTCCTTCTCTCACTCCTTGCTGTTGAGATCTAAGTGTACACGTCACTTACACAGCTGGCCCTCCTTTGTTGCTTACCATTGCCAACGGCCTGCATACTAATATCTGATGTTTTCCTTGGGTTTATTCTTAGTCTCTTCCCACTAGAAAGCAAAGCCCGTAAGGCAGGGATCGTATCTGGCTTAATTTTCTACATTATCACTGGTGCCCAGAAAACAGCCTGGCACATTGGAAGGCCCTGAGTTCCATTTATTGACAAATAAAATGGTTTAGTAATGTGCCCCTTATAGATTGTGGGCACTTGGTCGGTTTTGTCAAATTTAGTTTTCTTCTTTTCGTCAAATAACCTGGAGTTCTGGTACCCAAAGATAGGAAAGGAGGGCTGGAGGAATCGCTTAGTGGTTAAGGCACATGCCTGCAAAACCAAAGGACCCGGGTCCAATTCCCCAGGACCCATGTAAGCCAGATGTACAAAGTGGTGCATGCGTCTGCAGTTCATTTGCAGCAGTTGAAGGCCCTGGAGCACCCATTCTTTCTCTCGCTTTCTAGGTCTATCTATCTATCTATCTACTTCTCTCTCTCAAATAAATAAATAAAATTTAAAAAAAAAAGATAGAAAAGGAATTGAATGTATGTTCCAGCCTCCCCTGGGGGCGGGGTGTGGAGAGAAAGTATGCAAACTGTGTAGTGATTGTCCACATTGAGGTGATATTCCCAGATCAACCCACCTACCCTTTCCTCTGAAAACTGTCACAGATACACCCAGAAGTCATGCTTTACCAGGTCTTTAGATTTTTCCTTAATTCTGTCAAGATTATACCCAAAATTAACCATCAGAACATTATCTGTTGTTAACCTGACACCTATACTCAACTCTTCAAATCATGCTTAGTCTGTAAAGAAAAATAAAAAGCCGGGTGTGGTGGCACACGCCTTTAATCCCAGCACTCGGGAGGGTAGGAGGATTGCTGAGAGTTCAAGGCCACCCTGAGACTACATAGTTAATTCCAGGCCACATGGTGGCATATGCCTTTAACCCCAGTACTTGGGAGGCAGAAGTAGGAGGATCGATAGCTGTGAGTTCAAGGCTACCCTGAGAATGAACTCCAGGTCAGCCTGGGCTAGAGCAAGACCCAACCTTGAAAATCCAAAATAAATAATGAGATAAAAGCAAAGGAATAACTCCACCAAACATGATATATCCCTCCTGCATACAACTGAAAATGCAGTGATCCATCCCTTCCCTAGAAGAGGTGGTGAAGTGCTTGGGTAATGTGTACTCTGTGCTTGATATCCCGTAACTTAAGTGCAATCATGTAAAATGAACACTACTTAAATACCAAGCACCACATTTTATGTTACATGATAAGGGAATAAGAGAGGAATGAAAACAAAGATGATTGCTTAATGTATGTACTATACATATTCACACGGAGGTTCTTGTAAATGTATATGTGCATATGTGTGAGCCAGTGTGTGTATTTGTGTTCATGTGGGAATACACATGCATATTTGTGTGTGCTTGTGGAAGTCAAGGACATCTTTTTTTTTTCTTTTTTTTTGGGGGGGGGGTTTCAAGGTAAGCTCTCACTCTGATCCAGGCTGACCTGGAATTCACTATATTAGTCTCAGGGTGGCCTCAAACTCACAGTGATCCTCCTATCTCTGCCTCCCAAGTGCTGGGATTAAAGGCATACGCCACCACACTTGGCTAAAGGACATCTTTAAAAAAAAATTATTTATTTGATTGAGAGAGAGAGGGAGGGAGAGAGAATAGGCATGCCAGGGCCTCCAGCCACTGCAAATGAACTCTAGACATATGTGCTACCTTGTGCATCTGGCTTATGTGGGTATGGGGAATTGAACCTGGGCCCTTAGGCTTCACAGACAAGCACCTTAACCACTAAGTCATCTCTCCAGCCCTTCATTTTGTTTCAAATATTTTCGGAGGGCATCTTTGAGTATTGTTCCTTAGGAATATTGTCCACCTTTTTATGTTTTCAGTTGGCATACAGACATTAATATCATTCATTCTGGCATCTTCAAATGCCATTTATTTTAGTTAATTCTCATCTCCCTTCTCCATTTACTGTTTTTTAAAAATATTTTATTTACTTATTTATTTAAGAGAGAGAGGAAGAGGCAGATAGAGAGAAAGAATGGGCACACCAGGGCCTCTAGCCACTGTGAACCAAGTACAGACGTCGGCGCTCCTTGTGCATCTGGCTTATGAATCGAACTGGGGTCCTTCGGCTTCTCAGGTGAATGCCTTAACTGCTAAACCATTTCCCCAGCCCTACTGTTGTTTTTTTCAAGTTAGTGTCTCACTCTAGCCCAGGCTGAGCTGGAATCACTAAGTAATCTCAGGGTGACCTTGAACTCATAGTGATCCTCCTACCTCTGCCTCCACCCAGCTTCCTCATTTACTCTTTTTTTTCCCTGAAAAAAAAAAATATATATATATATATGTATATTTTTTTTGTTTTGTTTTGTTTTGTTTTTTCGAGGTAGGGTCTCACTCTAGCCCAGGCTGACCTGGAATTCACTATGGAGTCTCAGGGTGGCCTCGAACTCACAGCAATCCTCCTACCTCTGCCGGGTGCTGGGAAGAAAGGCGTGCGCCACCACGCCCGTCCTGAAAATATTTTATTTGTTTATTTGAGAGAAAGAGGCTGATAGAGAGAGAGAGAGAGAGACCAATAAAGAGAGAGAATGGACGTGCCAGGGCCTCTAACCACTGCAAATGAACTCCAAACTCATTCTCCACCTTATGCATCTGGCTTTACATGAGTACTGGGGAATCAAACCCAGGCCGTTAGGCTCTGCAGGCAAGTACCTTAACCACTAAGTCATCTCTCCAGCCTTTTCTTTTTTTTTTTTAGCCAGAATCTCTCACTAGCCTAAAGCTTACCTCTTAGGGCATACTGGCTGGCTAGTTAACCTGAAATACTTGTCTGTCTCTTGCCTCCATAGCTCTAGGATTATAAGCATGTGCCACCATGCCTGGAATTTGTCACTGGGGCTGTGGGGACAGAACTCAGGCCTGCATGCTCGTGCGGCAGGTTCTCTGCTGACTAAGCTTTTCACCCCAGCGCTACACACAAAGCCATTCTTAACAAACAAGGAAGATGTGTTCATGGCAACAGCAATTCCTGTTTCTGTGACTGGTCACATGTGCAAGGCAGTCTTTAAGTGGCTACTTCCATGCACGCATTCTGTGTTCCCACGGCCTACAGCAAGCGCTGAGCTGTCCTTATTTGTTTATTAATTATTTTTGATTTTTTTCGAGGTAGGCTGTCATTCTGGCCCAGGCTGACCTGGGATTCACTATGTAGTCTCAGGGTGGCCTCGAACTCATGGAGATCCTCTTACCTCTGCCTCCTGAGTGCTGGGATTAAAAGCGTGCGCCACCACACCACGACCGGCTGTCTTTTTTGTTTGTCTGTTTGTGTTTTGTTTTGACCTGGAAAGATAACACAACCTTCATCCTGAAGGGTCTGGGCCTTTCAGATTCCTTCTTGGATTGGGTTGTTGTAATTTCCCAGTGACTTTAATAACAAGGCATGGTGAGATTCAGAGGCTCCCTAAGGGTCCGCCTGCACTCCTCACATACTCCCCGCTACTTCCATTGTGGAGTGCTTGTCCCTTTGCTCCTTGGTCATGCCGATCCGTCACCCCACCGCTACTGTGACTCCTTCCTTTCCTTTCCTGCTGACTCAGACACGTGAGCAGTCCAAGTGGCCGGCGGCCATCTTGACTTCCAGCTCAATGCCATTATTGTTGTGTCTCCTGGTGGAAGCATTCCTCCCTGTGGAGGCCTGCAGAGCGTCGAGTTGAAGAAACAGGACATACATCTTTACTGGTGAGTCACTGAGGGTGTGATAAGTGGTGCCAATTCCATTTCCACACCTTGATCCATTAGGTTGATTACCGCGAAGCCCATGACTCTAGCTACAGAGAAGTAGTACCGTCGAATTGGATGTGTATTCACACAATAGACAGTCTTCTGAAGAGCTTTGTGCCAAATCTTGTCACTGTAACCAAGATGTCAGAAGGATGCCCTCCGCTATTCTACTATCAGGCCCGCTGCTTCAGGACAATGGGAAACACCGTGGTAAGAGCAAAGGGTCCAGCCCACTGCTTCTTCGGCTGTGATGTGAGGTCCTTGGGCGGAAGCAATTTTATATGGAAAAGCACAACAGTACATAAGGCACTCTGTAAGACCAAGAGAGCTTTCCAGAAACACTGTGTGTGGGCAAGGCAAATCTATGTCCAGAGGGCCCCTCCCAGTTAGAACAAACCAGTACCTCTTCCATGATGGAAGCAGCCCAACATACACGACTTGTTCAGAGGTAACTGGATTAGTTCCCTGGGGAAAGGTGCCATACCGGGGACTCAGAGTTGGTCTCTTCTGATGACAGGTTGGTCCAAAGCCAGAATGGCCTTGATGAGTGGAAAGCCATGTTGTTAAGCCCATGAATAACCTCTAATCCTGCCACGTTACTCACGACTCCACCGGGATGGAGCAAGGGAAGCTAGGGAAAGCGGCTGATCGGTGTACACCACACGGTGGGCCTCCTTGGCTTCTTGTTAATTATATTCTGTTTTGACTTTTTTTTTTTGAGACAGTCTTATGTAGTCCAGGCTTACCTTGAACTTATCCCCCTGCCTGTACCACCTACGTGCTGGGGTCATACGAGTACACTACTGTACCTGGCCCCACTCAATTTATGTGTGTGTGTGTGTGTGTGTGTGTACAGGTATGTGTGTGTATGCAGGCATGTGTGTGGAGTGGGAGGACAGGCTTCAGGTGCTGGTCCTTGCCTTCCACCTTGTGTGGGACAGGTCTCTCTTGTGATTTGCTGCTGTAAACAGAATTCTCTTGACTCCATCTCTCATTGCCATGGGTGCATTAGCATCATCCATCCTTATGTGTAGTCTAGGGATCCAGACTCCAGTCTTCAGGCCTGCACAAGCATTTAAAAATGTGTGTGTGTGTGTGTACACCAGGGTCTAGATTTACATGGGTGGCTGGGCTGTCAGACTTTGCACACAAGCACCTATAACCACCCAGCCATCTCCCCAGAGCCTACCCCCATCACTTCTTAATTTTTTCAGTTTTTTTTATGTGACATGCAAGCATTTTAAACCCTGAGCCATCTCTTCAGTAACTCCACACAATCTTTAAAAGTCTCCTTTGAGCCGGGCGTGGTGGCGCACGCCTTTAATCCCAGCACTCGGGAGGCAGAGGTAGGAGGAGCGCCGTGAGTTCGAGGCCACCCTGAGACTCCATAGTGAATTCCAGGTCAGCCTAGGGTAGAGTGAGACCCTACCTCGAAAACCCAAAAAAAAAAAAAAAAAAAAAAAAAAAAAAAAGTCTCCTTTGCTGAGATCCCCTTGGGTGAGCACGCACGTGGGACATGTCTAAATCTTCCCGTCCTCTATCTGTTCAGAAAGGCTTATAGGTCTTATAGGTCTTCTCCAGATGTCTTCCTCACCAACTTTCTAGTGATGTTTATATCAAGTCTATCATGTACCAAGACAGTGGTCACAAGCCTTTCACTTGCAAGCAGAGCCATCCAGCTATACTGACTAAAATTCTGCTCACTGAGATTTCTTTTTTTTTTTTTTTTTTTGGTTTTTTCAAGGCAGGGTCTCACTCTAGCTCAGGCTGACCTGGAATTCACTATGGAGTATCAGGGTGGCCTCGAACTCACGGCAATCCTCCTACCTCTGCCTCCCGAGTGCTGGGATTAAAGGCGTGCGCCACCATGCCCGGCATCACTGAGATTTCTCTTCAGTTGTCCTATAGGGATTAGAGAGAGACTGTAGTGCTTCAGAGATCTATCCACTTATGTGGGTCCTGGGGAATCGAACCAAGGTCCTTTTTTTGGCTTTGCAGACAAGTGCCTTAACTGCTAATTCATCTCTCCAGCCCTAAAACTCAGACAATTTTTAAATATTTGTGACTTCTTTTTGACACAACCTGCTGACCTTGAACTCTTGATTATTCTGCCTCTACTGCCCAAGGACTGGGATCCAAGGAAGGTATCACCACATCCAGCTCTTTTTGTGCATCTTTATATGGTTGCTGGGAAATTGAACCTGGGCCAACAGACTTTACAAACGGGCACCTTTAACTGCTCCCCAGCCCCAAGCAGCAACTGTTATTGCACCGTGATTGTTTAATCCTTTTGTAAAACAAAATGGTATCTTCAAAGAACTGTTTGGCAGGTTTACATCAAGGACTTTGGATAGATTAACTACTCTTTTTACAACAAAAATCCAAGTGACAAGCTCTGTTAAATAATCCTTTCAAAAGCAAACATATGTTCTTTTCTCTTGACTAAATGCAGTCATGTAGTAAGTATGGTATTTTTTACAACTATGGGTGGTTACATATATATCAGTACACCAACTTTATTTTAGTCACTGCAAAAGATACAAGTGACATCTAAAATAATGAAAGTAAGCGTTTGCATAAGAGCACCAGAGAAGTGCAGAGAAGAAATTAAACAGAGCAGGGCATGGTGGTGTACACCTGTAATCCCAGCACTTGGGAAATGGAAGTCTTTGCTGTGAACACAGTGGGTTCACAATGGCTGGACCGTTCTCACCTGTACAAGACCTGCACAGTATTGGGCCCATCAGCATTCTATAACGTGTTATGGAGAGGGAAAAGAGACTTCAAAATAGAGGAGGGGCTGGAAGGAGTGTGGGGGAAGGGGCAAAAGAAGGGAGGTTATGATCAATTTATGTACATGTAGGAAAATTGTCAAAAATATTTTAGGGCTGGAAGGATGCTTAGTGGTTAAAATGCTTGCCTGTGAAGCCTAAGGACTCAGGTTCAGTTCTCCAGCACCCACATAAGCCAGATGCACAAGGTGGCGCATGCTTCTAGAGTTCATTTGCAGTGGCTGGAGGCCTTGATGTGCCCATCCTCTCTCTATCTGCCTCCGTCTCTCTCAAATAAATAAATAAAAAGTGAAAAAATATTTTTAAAAATTTCTTTAACAAGCTCAAGGTCAGCTTCAGTTACAGTGAGTTGAAGCCAGCCTAGGCTACACAGATAGGACCCTGGCTTTATAAAGTAAAAAGAAGGAAGGAAAGAAAGAGAGAGAGAGAGAGAGAAGAGAAGAGAAGAGAAAGAGAAAGAAATTCAACAGATGTAAGGCAGAGACAGAAACCATGAGTAACAACATTTAACCCTCTAAATTAAATAAATATAACCACCTAAAGAGGTTGGATGTGGTGGTACAAACCTGTAAAGCTAGTACTTAGGAGATGGAGGCAGGAGAAGTGGGAGTTCAAGGCTATTCTCATCTTCAAAGTGAGTTTGAAACCAGGTTGGGCTACAGAACACCTGTTTCAAGTACTATAATGTTATCTGTTCAAACCTTTGTTAAGATGATAGTACTCATTTAGAGTACATGGCTAGTCCAGAGAGGCAGGACTCTCTTGATCCATTATTATTTTCAGTATCCTACTTCACGAATCATACTTAAAAATCCAAAGCCTGTAGTATACACTATGCTCACCAAACTGCCCAGTTAACACTTCTCTTAATGTTCATACCCAATATAGTAATGCTACTCTCACTTTTGGTTAGACAACTTCTCTTTTCAGATGGCAGTGACCTTGGATGACTCAGAAGGCACCATGGTGCTGAGAACAAGTGACAGAGGAGTGCTCAGCACTGAAACATCTCAATCACACCTTCCATGGCTCAGGGTCCATTGCGGAAGAGGTGGCGGAAAGAATGTAAGAGCCAAAGGAAGGGTAGGACTCCTTACAACGTGCTCCTCCAGACACAAAATGGCCTGGATATCCATGACCTCACAGCGCCTGACACTACCTACACAAGACCATCATAATATGAGGAAAAGATGATGACATCAAAATAAAAGAGAGACTGATTGAGAGGGGGGAAAGTGGGGTGAGGGAGGGCATTACCATGGGACATTGTTTACAATTAGGGAAGTTGTCAATAAAAAACAATACATTTTTTAAAAAATCCAAAGCCTAGAGCTGGGCATGGTAGCACACGCAACTACAACAAAAAAAACCCAAAGCCTTAAAACACAAAGTAGATCATTGAAATAGACCTCTAAATTATCTTCTAAATCACCTTGTTGATACCTTAAGCTGTACCAACATGAATCAAAGTGGTAAGTGCTATTTAATAAGCCTTGATTTTACCTTTTTAAAGCAAAAACGCTTTCTTTCTTTCTTGGCCAGGTTGCAAACCCCGTACTGTAGGTCTGTGAGCCGTCGCTGCTGCCCACTGACGGCCAGCTGCCTGCTCGTGGTTATTTCTTGTTCCTCTTTTTGTTTCAGTGAGTCAAGATCTCATGCAGCCAAGGCTGGCCTTGAACTCCTGATCCTCCTACTCCACCTCCCACGTGCTGGGATTATAGGCTGTGGCGAGACACCACACCCAGTGCTGTTTTTATCATGAGACTGAGTGGCCACAGGGCAGAACTGGCCCCACACACACTGCTTCAGGGCCCCTCCCACTACCTTGGCTTGTTGCCTCTTGCTTGCCCAACTCCCATTTTCTTTTCTGAGAACTTTTATTTTCTTGAAGATTACAGGTTTTAGGAAGTTCAAGAGGGGCCTTGTAAATTTCTCTAGAAGGTAATTCCTTTACCATCTCTTTTTTAAAAACAGTCTCAGAGGGGCTGGGGAGGTGGCTCATCAGTTGGAGATGCTGGCTTGCAAAGCCTAATGGCCTGGGGTTGATTCCCCAGTACCCATGTCAAGCCAATCCCACAAACTGGCGCATGCATGTGGAGTTCGTTTGCCGAGACAGGAGGCACTGGCATGCCCATACTTTCTCTCTTTCAAATAAATAAATATTTTTTTGATTATAATATGGCGAGGAGAGGTTCTTTCCAGGTTTTGTCTGGCTGGTGTTCTAAAGGATTCCTGTATCTGCATTGGCACCTCTTTCCCAATTTAGGAGAAGTTTTCTTCTATGATTTTGTTGAAGATGCCTACTATGCCTTTGGAGTGAAATTCTTCTCCTTCTACTATGCCCTGAATTCTTATGTTTGATCTTTTCATAGTGTCCCAAATATCTTGAAATTCCCACTCATACTTTTCTATTAGTTTGTCTTTCTCTTTGTTGGACTGTATTAGATCTGCCGCCTGGTCTTCTAGCTTAGATATTCTGTCCTCTCCTTCATCCATTCTACTGGTGAGATTTTCTACAGAGTTTTTTATTTCATTAACTGTGTTCTTCATTGCTAGTAATTCTGACTGGTTTTTCTTTATTATTTCTATTTCCTTATTTATGTCTAGTATTAACCTCTTTATTTCATTAAATTGGTGTCCTGTGTTTTCTTTGATTCCTTTGATTTCCTCTTTCATTCCTTTGATTTCTTCTTTGACTTCTTTAAACATATTTATAATCATTCTTTTGAAATCTTTCTCTTGCATTTCCTCTAACTCGTTCTCACTAGAGGTCATTTCTGATGCATTAATACTTTTCGGTGGATTTATATTGTCTTGATGTTTGGTGTTTCTTGTGTTATAATGTATATATTTTTGCATCCTGGATTATTTAATGATTGGATTTTCTAGTTAGCTGGGTATTACTAGATGTATCAGTCAATCTGATGTTATATAACTTCAGGGTAGGAACTTAAGGCGTTAGGTGTGGCTCTCAAGACTCTCAGAGTATCTACAAAAGTGACCCTAGGTGTTGGGTTTGCCTGCTATGAGAGTATTCAAGTAGGCTGAGTGGAATCAAATACAGATAGATTCTGAAATTCAGTTAAACAATGTACACTTTCAATGAAAAAACAGCTCAGAATATTTATCCAAGAGTAGGTATTATGACAACCAGATCCTCTAACTCTCCCTTAGGGTGTATGGTGCCCCACCCACAGCCTTAATCCTGACACCAAGGAGATTAAGAGTTTTGATCTGTTGAGGGTTCCAAGTCAGCTTGTGACCAGGTGAGACCCTTCCCTGGTGTAATCCCAGTTACCTCTGCTCCTGCTTGGGTCCCTGGACCGCTGCTCTGTTCGCTGGAGCCTGGCACTGGCAGTGGGGGAGGGGAGGCTGCCAATGCTGCTGTAGTTCGCCCGCTGTTCCACGTGTTCTTCTACCTTGTGATCTGCTCCTCCGCTGTTCACTGCCGTTCTCCCTTCACGTTTCTTGAGTTTGCGGAGAGCTCCGGTGTGAGTGGAAAATCCCCTCACCTGGCTTTTCCTGCAGCTCAAGCTGAGCCTGGCTGCTTTCTGGCCGCCGCAGTCCGCCGCAGTCCGCAGACCTGCTGGAGCCACTTCTGCCGGCCTGTGTGGGCTCTGGATGCTCTGGATCTCTCCTACTTCTCTGCTGCCATTTCAATTTGCTATTCACCTCACTTTTTAGTAAAATTGTGTATTTTGCTGCGTTTTTTTCCGGCTTTTTCCCCCCTAGGCTGCTTTGGCGTGGTACCTATCCGCCATCTTAACTGGAAGTTAAATAAATAAATATTTTTTAAAAACATTAATAACAAGCACAATAGACATAGCTAGATTACTTCTAGGATAATACTGGCTTTGTACAAAGGGCTTGATAGCATTCTTTCCTTTTGTATTTTATGGAATGGTCTGAGAAACACTGATATTAGTTCTCTTTTTTGTTTATTTTTATTTATTTATTTATTTATTTGAGAGCAACAGACAGAGAAAGAGGCAGAGAGAGAGAGAATGAGCACGCCAGGGCCTTCAGCCACTGCAAACAAACTCCAGATGCATGCGCCCCCTTGTGAATCTGGCTTATGTGGGTCCTGGGGAATAGAGCCTCAAACTGGGGTCCTTAGGTTTTACAGGCAAACACTTAACTGCTAAGCCATCTCTAGCCCTTAGTTCTCCTTTTAAAGTCCTATACAGGTGAATCCATCTGAGCCTCAACTTTTTTCTTTTCTTTTTTTTTTTTTTGGTGGGGGGTCTTTCAAGGTAGGCTCTCACTCTAGCTCAGGATGACCTGGAATTCACTATGTAGTTTCAAGGTGGCCTTGAACTCATGGCGATCCTCCTATATCTGCCTCCTGAGTGCTGGGATTAAAGGCGTGTGCCACCATGCCTGGCTCTCAACTTTTTTAAGTTATATTTTTCTTATTATTGTTACTACTCCAATCTCATTGCTTGTTATAGAGCTATTTAAATCATCTCATCAAAAGGAGCTTAAGAAGGCAAATCTCCTCATGTATAATAGATAGCTATGTACAGAGGCCTTGTCTAACTTCCCCATGAAATCACCTTTATTCCATAGGCCTGATCATGTCATTATCAGTTAGTAGCCGATGATGCTCATTCTTAGGCAAGGTCTCAAATACCCTCATTTAGTTATTCAAGGAATAGCTCTTTTGTACTTTCTAAAGCCAGGACTCCACTGTTGGTAAGCACACGCTAAAACCAGAAATGAACATGTTCTTCCCCGTAACTTCCATGGTTCAGACGAAAGATGGTTATGGTTCTTGAATATTCTTAAGATCTGCATCATTTGTGTGATGCAGTATAGTAATAACGAAGCCAGGAAGAAAACCTACTTGTTTCTGACACCAAAAGACCCAGAGTGAGTCAAAACAAGCTGAACATTCCCATTTGACGACCACAATTTCTCCTAACAGAATTTAGTGGCTGTGCTTGTGGGATAGATTAAAGGTGGCATGATGTTTTATATGAAATGGCTGAACAGAAATAAAAAATAAATTAATTAAAAAATAAAAATTAAAGAAACAAACAAGCAGCTGCACAAATAGCCAGATGTGGTGGCTCAGGTGTCCCAGGTCCATCATCCCAGCATCCTGGTGGGGAAGGCAGGCTGAGGCAGGAGGCTGATCTTGAGTTCCAAGCCAGCCTAGCTACCTGGTGAGACCCTGTCTGAACAAAAGAAAACAAAGCAAGGTAGGGCCAGTCACCACTCTGGCCTGGATAGGGGAGGAGATCAAGGGGCTATACTCCTCCCTGAGGAGCCTTTGGCAGTCCATGGATGCCCAGAGAGTGGAAGTCATTCCTTTATTTTATTTTATTTTATTTTTTTTTGAGGCAGGGTCTCATTCTAGCCCAATCTGACCTAAAACTCACTCTGTAGCCCCAGGATTAAAGGCATGTGCCACCATGCCTGATGGGAGTCATTCTCTCCAATACTGTATGCACTAGAAGGTGGGGTGTGGGAAAAGAGGCTCTGGAAGAGTGAGAGAGGGGTAAGACAGGGTCATAGGGGGTGTATGAAAATGTAAGACACACACAAACCCAAAGTGACACAACAAACAAAGCAACACAAAACCACTTAATACAGCCACCTTATGCATCTTCCCCACTGAGCCCCAAGATGCTCAGGCTAGCGCACAGTGGGCACCATGAGTGGATCCTACAGCCTTTCCCCAGCCCAGAAAATAATCAAAATTCAAAGTGGTTTCTGCTGAATGAACTCTTATTTTTTTTTCCTTTTTATTCATTTGTTTGTTTTTATTTAATTATTTGACAGAAAGAGAGAGAGTGGGTGCGCCAGAGACTCCAGCTGCTGCAAACGAACTCCAGACGCATGTGCGCCCTCGTGCATCTGGCTAACATGGGTCCTGGGGAATAGAACTTGGGTCCTTCGGCTTTGCAGGCAAATGCCTTAACCACTAAGCCATCCCTCCAGGCCTTTTTTTTTTTTCTTTTTTGAAGCAGTGGACAAGAGAATTGGGGTAAATAATTTGAGTAAAAACAAAAACAAAATAATACATCAGAGACAATTTGTAACTGTATACTTCTCTGACCGAAGGGACAGTCCTTCGCCTATCTGAACAGTTGTCACTATGTTAACTTGCATGTGGACTCTCATTCACGTTCTCCCAAGTTTGTCCCTTTTGCCCATCTAGCTCTCCAGGGTGGAAACCGGGGCGTGTTGAAAGGGTGATGGTAGGTATTGTGTCTGTCCTTGTCTCCACGTTCACCCTCCCCAGCAGTGTGGGTGCGCCGGTGAGATCGTATCTCAGGTTGAGTTACCTTTTCCCTAAACACTAGTGGCCACATCCACGCTATCATTATTGTGGCACTGGGTCCCTCTTACCTTCCTGAAGCAGTGGAAGGGAACTGGGGAGTGTCTAGGGAGTGGGGCACTTCAGTTCTGTTTCAGTGTGTAGGGTTCATCACTTAGTTCTGGGCAAAGCACTTCACTTCAAGTATCCTCAAGGGTTAACAATCACTTCGCTAATCCCGCGGCATTGGAAAGATTAGATGAGATTAGGTGTGGGCAACAATTTGAAAACTCAAGTAGGTTATGTAATTGGATACCCACAAGAACGGGGACAAGCTAACTATTAGTATAAAATTTTTCCCTCAGAAGCAAGATTGTAATCAGTGGGAAGCGCTGATTGCTGTGCATTTCTGAGAAGGGAGGGTCAAGGTTGCGAGAGCAGTGTTATAGAGCAAGGATGTCAAGTCCACTGACATGGTCCACTCTGAGGAAAATGCTTCCTAAATCCGTCTACATTCTCTATTTACTGTCAATGTACTCCTTAACAAAAAGGAGTGTCATAAAAAATCGTTTTTTGGGGGGGAGGGTCGGAGTTCAGATTGGTGATTGCACTATGTTTCAGCAGCAATTGTTTGAGAGATTACCACCATTGAGATTAGGCCAACTGAGGTTCCTTCGGACAGTGGGACAAATTCTGAAGAGTGTTCTGCTGGTCAGAATCAGCTTTATTCCCACCTGCCCCCCCCCCCCAATAAACAATTAGTGGTGAAATCTACCTGGGAATCATTTTGGAAATATAATAAATGCAAGACAGAAAGGATGAGTGGATTTACAACTTGGATTTTTTTTTTCAAATTTTTATTAACAACTTCCATGATTATAAAAAATATCCCATGGTAATACCCTCCCTCCCACAACTTGGATTTTTAATAATATTTTCTTTCTTTATTTGTGTGAGAGAGATACAGACAGAGAAAGAAAAAGAGAGAGAAAGGGCATCTACCATTGCAAATGGACTTCAGACACATGCACCACTTTATGTATCTGGCTTTGCATGAGTACTGGGGAGTTGAACCCAGGCCATCAGGCTTTGCAAGCAAGTGCCTTTAACTGCTGAGCCATCTCTCCTACCCATAACCTGGTTTTTTGAGATAGCACCTAGGAGATGGGGAGGAGGGTCACAGTCCCTGAATAGAGGTCACAGCATTGAGTTGGGATGAGCCATTGATTGTAGTGGACAGTTTAGGATTTTTTTTTTTTTTTTTTTTTTTTTTTTTTTTTTTTTTTTTTGCTTTTCCAGATAGGGTCTCACACTAGCCCAGGCTGACCTGGAATTCACTCTGTATTCTCAGGGTGGCCTCAAACTCACAATAATCCTTCTACCTCTACCTCCTGAGTGCTGGGATTAAAGGCGTGCGCCAACACACCCAGCTGAGTTTAGGATTTTGGAAATGCTGGGAGTATAGAGTAGCCACCAAGAAGACATGCTATCTCAGGATGGATTTTTTCCCCCAGGCTGTAAGCAACCCAGCTGAATGAGCGGAACTACCCAAGCCTTTTATTCCTTCCCTCCCACCCCTCCCTCCCACTCTTTCTTTCCTTCCTTCCTTCCTTCCTTCCTTCCTTCCTTCCTTCCTTCCTTCTTTCTTTCTTTCTTTCTTTCTTTCTTTCTTTCTTTCTTTCTTTCTCCCTGTTTTGGTTTTCCAAGGTAGGCTCTTGCTCTAGCCCAGGCATGAGTGAAATTCACTATGTAGTCTCAGGCTGGCCTTGAATTCACAGTGATCCTCCTACCTCTGCCTCCTGAGCACTGGGATTAAAGGCGTGCGCCACCATGCCCAGCTACTTTTGCAGCACTTTCATTACAAGTCCCAGATGGTGGACATGGAGCTACAGGATTTGATGATTTGCCCTGCTGAGTTTTGATCTCACATTGGTCAATCTCTCCTTGCTATGCCTTCTCTTGCAGTAGAAATGTTGACTCTGCCATTATGTGTGACTTGTGTTTTGATTTTACAGGCTCAGAGCTAAGACATTGTTTCACGTGAGACTTTGGACCTTGGGCTTTTGAACAGTGTTGGGATTGATGCAAGACGATGGGGACTTGAACGCATTTTACATTGGGAGACGGTCATGAGTCTATAGGGGCCAGAGGTAAAATGTGGTGTTTGGATCAGATGTCCCCTAAAAATTCCTATGTCTTGAGTGCTTGGTCCCCAGCTGGTAGCAATTTGGGGGATGAAGCCTTGCTGGAGAAGATGTGTTGCTGGGGGCAGGCTTTGGGGTGTTATAACCCAGTTTCAGCTGCTTTCCTTGTCACTATGAGGGGTCCTCTGGAGACTGTAAACTGAAATAAATGTTTTCCTCCCATCATCTGCTTTTGGTCAGGTGTTTTATCCCAGCAACAAGAAAGGAACTACAACATATCCCAAACTATGTTACTTGACCACATATAATAATATTCCTGTTATTAAAGGCAAATTGAAAACATCATATTCCTATTATGTATACATACATACATTTTTATTAAAATAAAAATTTTATTAAATATTTGGAATGGAGTTTGTCAATAAAAAGTTAAAAAACAAAAAAATTTACATAATCCCCTTACACCACCTTTCTTTGTCCCCTCTCCCCACACCCTTCCACTGAACACCCACTTCTTTTCTACTACTTCCTCTTCTATGTATCTTGCATATTTTTAAACAATTAAACTAAATTTGGTCTAAGGTTAATTTAGTTAATTAAACTAAATTGGGTCTTACGCGGCCTTATATCTTGAATCTTAACCTGATGAACTATAACTCAACTTAGTATGTAAACAAACTGAAAGTCTAACTTAGGGGTGGGTACTGTATACATTTATTGTAGCATGTAGTATTTATTGTAGTTGAGTCTCAGCCAATATAGTAGCTACACTGTAGTCAATTACAGGTGGTCAAACCATGCCAAAATAAGGAAGACCTGGAAAATTAACCAATCAAGCTATTTTAGGTACCTCTATTCCAGTTTCTTATTTTTTTTCTGAGGTAGGGTCTCACTCTAGCCCAGGCTGACCTGGAATTCACTATGGAGTCTCAGGGTGGCCTCGAACTCATGGCAATCCTCCCACCTCTGCCTCCCAAGTGCTGGGATTAAAGGCATGTACCACCACGCCTGGACTGATTTATTTGTTAGAGAGAGGGGAAGAGAGAGAAAGAATGGGTGTGCCAAGGCCTCTAGCCACTGCAAATTAATTCCAGATGCATGCACCACCATGTGCATCTGGCTTATGTGGGACCTGGAGAATCGAACTTGGATCCTTAGGCTTCTCAGGCAAGTGCCTTAACCACTAAGCCATCTGCCCAGCCCTCTATTCCAGTTTTTGTCCATTAATACTCCTTGCCCATCTGCTACCTATTGCCCAATGGAGCTTTTGCCTGGCTGGCCTTGAACGCTTGATGCTAGCACCTCAGCCTCAGCCTCTCCCATGCTGGCATTACAAGTGTTCCCACCACTACTCCTGGCCCTGAACCTCTGCCTGGAGCCTGCCAGATTAGAGAGCTTTTTTTTTGCTTAAGTAACTCCAAATTTAATTTGTTGGGAGTTTCTCTTTCAACACCATTTTGTATCACGTACTAAAAGATATCCCCTCTCGGGCTGCAGAGATGGCTTAGCAGTAAGCGCTTGCCTGTCAAGCCTAAGGACCCTGGTTCGAAGCTCGATTCCCCAGGACCCACATTAGCCAGATGCACAAGGGGCGCACACGTCTGGAGGTCCTTTGCAGTGGCTAGAGGCCCTGGCGTGCCCATTCTCTATCTATCTATCTGCCTCTTTCTCTGTCTGTCGCTCTCAAATAAATAAATAAAAAATAAAAAAATTAAAAAAAAATAATGTCCATACTTGCATATGGGGTTTCTTTTTAAAAAAAAATAAAAGATATCCCCTCTTGGGCAAAATGCAAGCTATGAAAGGCTGGATATTTCATCCTGTTTAAACTATTAAATACATTAGAACTCCTGTTTTTATGGAAACAGGGTCTCACATATCCCAGGATGGCTTCAAACTCATTGTGTAGTCAAGGAGGATGACCTTGAACTTCTGATCCTCCTGCCTCCACTTCTTGAGTGGCAGTTTATGTAGTGCCAATGATGGAACTCAGGTCTTCACGCATGGTAGGCAAGTACTGTATCAACTGAGTGACATCCCAGCACGTAAGAACATTTTACCTTTAGCTGCAGTTAACATCCATTGCATCTTTTTTTTTTTTTTTTTTTTTTTTTTAAGTAGGGTCTCACTCTAGCTCAGGCTGACCTGGAATTCACTATGGAGTCTCAGGGTGGCGTCGAACTCATGGCGATCCTCCTACCTCTGCCTCCCGAGTGTTGGGATTAAAGGTGTGCGCCACCACGCCCAGCCCCATTGCATCTTTTTGATCCCAAGTGCTAAACTTATAAGGCAAAATAGTTGGCTTTTTTTTTTTTTTTAAAGCAGGGTTACCTGGTACTCACTCTGTAGCCCAGATTGTCCTTAAACTCACAGCAATACTCTGACCTCAGCTTCCCAAACACTGGAATTAAAGGTGTGCGCCACCATCCCTGGCCAAAATAGTTTTAGATGTTTAAAATGATTCTATGTAAGAGTCAAATGAAGGGTAGGACTGCTTACAATGCAATCTTCCAGACACAACTGGCTTCAATATCCATGACCTCACAATGCCTAGTACTACCTACACAAGACCCTCATAATAGGGGGAAAAGATGATGACATCAAAATAAAAAAAAACTAATTGAGAGGGGAAGGAGATATGATGGAGAGTGAAGGGGAAAGTGGGGGTGAAGAGGGAATTATCATGGTTTATTGTCTGTAATTATGGAAGTTGTCAACAAAAAAGCTTAAAAAGGGCTGGAGAGATGGCTTAGTGGTTAAGGTGTTTGCCTGTGAAGCCTAAGGACCCAGGTTTGATTCCCCAGTACCCATATAAGCCAGCTGCACAAGGTAGCACATGCATCTGCAGTTTGTTTGCAGTGGCTGGAAGCCCTAGCACACCCATTTTGTCTCTCTCTCTCCTACAAATAAATAAATGAAATATTAGAAAAAAGATTTTTAAAAATAAAGTAAAATTGATTCCATAACTTTAAAATTATACATAGTTTTTAAAAAAAAATCCGGGCTGGAGAGATGGCTTAGTGGTTAAGGTGCTTGCCTGCTAAGTCTAAGGACCCAGGTTCGATTCCCCAGGATCCAGATGCACAAGGTGGCACATGCATCTAGTTTGTTTGCAGTGGCTAGAAGCCCTGGAGCACCCATTCTCTCTATCTGCCTCTTTCTCTTGCTCTCTCAAATAAATAAAGAAATTAAAAAAAAATTTTTTTTAAGTCAATAGCAATGAAAACAGATTGTCCCAAGAAATTGTTTTGTTGTTGCCGTTTTTTGTTTTTTGTAAGGTAGGGTCTCACTGGAGCCCAGGCTGACCTGGAATTCACTATGTAGTGTCAGGCTGGCCTTAAATTCATGGCAATCCTTTTACCTCTGCCTTCTGAGTGCTGGGATTAAAGGCACACACCACCACACTGGGCCTTATCTTGCATTTTTTTTTTTTCAGTGAAGAAATTTGCTGGTATCTTTTTAGCAGTGAGAAAGCCACTTTTAAGACTATGGAAATCAAGTGGCTGGTCACGGTGACATATACTCATGATCCTAGCACTCGGGAAGCAGGAGCAGGAAGATCAGACAAGTTCAGGGACAGTTTACATGGAGAGTAGCAGGCCAGCCAGGGCTACCCTGTCTAGAGAGACAGACAGGTGGGCCGATAGGCAAGCGGACAAAGACTATGAAAATCAAAGCTCCACGGGCATGGAATGCATGGTTTGAATAAAATAAGCACAAGAACACAGACAGTCATTGGCTGACAATGGTTGTGACTATGCAAAAGTGACATGCATTTCGTTGAAACTACACTCTCACTATGTAGTCTCAGGGTGGCTTCGAACTCATGGTGATCCTCCTACCTCTCCCTCCTGACTGCTGGGATTAAAGGTGTGCACCACCATGCCCGACTTAAAACCACACTTTTAAAGATGTTAACTCAGGCTGGAGAAATGGCTCAGTGGTTAAGGTGCTTGCCTGAAAAGCCTAATGACCCGGGTTCAACTCCCCAGTACCCACATAAAGCCAGATGTATAAAGTGACACGTGCATCTGGAGCTTGTTTGCAGTGGCCAGACACCCTGGCGCGCCCATTTTCTCGGTGTATCTCTTCTCTGTCTCTCTTTGCTTGCAAGTAAATAAATAAATAAAATATTAAAATTTAATGATGTTAACTCTTCCTGGACTAGTTATACACGGAAGGCTGCTTTCTCATGATATCCTGCTGAAGGCTAATATTGGTGTTCTGAGCACAGGTAGGGTAGAGTAGGCTGAACTGTAATGTTATTTGTAGTATAGGCATGTTGATGGTATGTTTTCAATTTCAAATAGTTTTATTGGGATGTAACTTCACTGTGAGTAGAAGCGCATCTGTATTATGTGAAAATATTTTCAGAGAATCAGAAAAGCGGGCCACTGTGAAGCACGAGTAGTTTACCCTTTAGGAAGGCAGCAGCAATAGCAATAGCATGTATATTTGGTCAAAGAAGAAGAGAGATTCCCGAGCTGCACAAAGACGCCAACAGACTTTGCTCCATTTGCAAAGCCCCAGGAGGCTAAACCCTCAAATTCTTCTATCTGAGGGATCGTGAGGGGCTTCTCTGCACTGAGCTGAACTGGATCTATAGTCACATGTGTACGCACTTGGCAGTGGGACTGTCATGAGGATCAGCTTTGACAAACCTCACTGCCAAACATAACTCGAGTGCTAGATGAGCATGACTCTCCTCGTGTTCCAGCAGAGGAGTCTGGAAGTGACATTCACTGCTCACTGGAGCAAACAACCCTCCTTCAATGTGGTACCTCAGCTAGTGTAGAGAGTTAAATCATAAAACTAGTGTTCCTCGCTTTACGGAGCCTGGCTTAAATAATTTACACATGTTCTTCATTCTTCTCTTCTTATTTGTTTTGCTTTCTTTTGGTTTCTTAGCTTTTGAGCAAGGGTCTCATGTATTCCTGCCCCAAACTCACTACATATAGCCAAGGATGACCTTGAACCCAAGATTCTCCTATCTCTCTCTACCTCTTGAGTATTGAGGTTACAACTTGTGCTACCATGCCTGACTTAAAATTCCACATTTTCTGGGACTGGAGAGATGGTTAAGTTCAGCTCAGGTTCGATTCCCCAGTAGCCATGTAAAACCAGATGTAAAAAGTGACATATGCATCTGGAGTTTGTTTCCAGTGGCAGGAGGCCCTAGTGTGCCCGTATACTCTGTCACCTTTTCTTCCTCTCCCTATCTCTCTATCTCAAATAATTAGTTAATTAAAAATTCCATATTTTCTGCTAATGTTTCTACTACAGATGCAAGAAAAAAGTGTTCTCATGCTTCTGACTGTCGAGACTGTATAAAGGAATAGAGGGTGAAATACTGAGAGAAAGGGCTAGAGGAATGGCTTAGCAGTTAAAACACTTGCCTGCAAAGCCAAAGGACCTAGGTTCAGTTCCCCAGGACCCACATTAAGCCAGATGTACAAGGTGGCTCATGTGTCTGGAGTTTGGTTGAAGTGGCTAGGGGCCCTGGTGCACCCATTCTCTTTCTACCTGTCTCTCTCTCTCTCAAAAAAGTAAATAATATATTTGAAAAAAATGGAGAGAAAATGGTTGCAACACAGGGATTACACTGTAAATGGATAACTGTTTTATTCCAAAGAAGAACCTAAAATTTGATTTATATCCTTGCCTTATTGACATCATTAAATGTTTAAAGGTCAAAGGTAGTTAAAAGAAAAAAGTGAGACATTTTATCTAAATGACTAGGCAATGTCTAGCATTATTGGCAGCTGAGGATTTTAGGGCCAGTAAATGTCTATTTGCAGATTTCCAGGAAGCTTATCAATTTTGTGTCTGGGGCTCTGATAACAGGGCACACTAAATGATGAGCTTCAGGCTTCAGGGAGGGAAAAAAAAAAACACAAAAAACTAAAGGTCCAGTAAGATACAAAGTCATAACAGAAATGATGCAGTGTGGCAAATGTAAGGGTGTAAATGTAATCTTGTACAAGGGGCACAATTCTCTCTCCAAGAAAAGCTAACACACAACGGAGCACTAACGTTACATATCACACGCCATCAATTTCAAACAACTATGCTACACTCTGTCCTTCAATCATCTCAAAGATTCGATGCTCTGTCACTATTCCATTTTGTCTTTTGGGGGGAGGCAGGTGAAAGAAATGAAAGTATTGAGGGGTTAAATCACTTGCTGAAAGAAGTCACAGAGGCAAATTCATGAAAGTTTGTGGCCGACTCGGGAGCCCTTACTCACAGGCAGTATGGGACAGCTCCCTGCTGCTGTACCCACGCCTGTGGTCCACTCACTCCCAGCGTCAGCTGACTGAAAGAGATGAGGTTCAAGAAGCCGACAATGACTGCGGCTGCTGGTTCTAACATGGAGGTCATATCTGGTATGGTGGCTCATTCCTGTAATCCCAGCACTGGGGAGGCTGAGGCAGGAGGATTGCCGTTGATCAAGGTAAGGCTGGACTATATAATGAAATCCTGTCTCTAAATAAATAAATACATGAATAAATAAATAAACAAATAATCCAGGTGTGGTGGTGCATGCCTTTAATCCCAGCACTCAGGTGGCAGAGGTAGGAGGATCGCCGTGAGTTCGAGGCCACCCTGAGACTACAGAGTGAATTCCAGGTCAGCCTGAGCTAGAGTGAGACCCTACCTCAAAAAACCAAAATATATAAATAAATAAAAAAAAACAGAACATCACACCACCACCACCACCACCACCAACAAACAAACAAACAAACAAAAAAACGGAAAAAAATGGAGGCAAATAATGCCAAGTTCTATTTTGAAAACCTTGAGCTAGAGAAGTTAGCAATATAGGAAATAAATAAGTGGCATAATGGAACCTCTGTCTTTATAATGGATGTTCCTTAATCTTTCAAGATAGAACCACCTTCTACCTTATTCTCCTTTTTTTCAAGATAGGCTTTTACTATAGCCTGTAGTCCCAGGATGGTCTTGAACTCACAGTGATCCTCCTACCTCTGCCTCCCAAGTGCTGGGATTAAAGGCTTCTGCCACCACACCTGGCTCCCACCTTATTTTTGTAAACAGTTAATTGCATTTATTTTTCCAACACATGCTTGATTGTGTATATGCAGAAGACCCTTTTCTATGTATGTATATGTGTGTACAACCCTAGCCCTATTTATACATATTCATATGTGTGAAATTGCACATGCATGTTGGTGTGTGTGTGTGTGTGTGTGTGTGTGTGTAGGCCAGAGAACAAACAACAGGTTTTGTGGTAGTTTGAATCCGATGTGCTTATGAAATCAAGTGTTTGAATGCGTGGCCTCAGCTCATGGCCATTTGGGAGGTGGAGCCTTGCTAGAGGAGGTGTATTGTTGGAGGTGGGCTTAGGGGTGTTCCAGCAGCACCTCCTTTTGCCAGAACTCAGCTCATTCTCTGGCTGCTGTTTTCCACCTGCTGTGGCAGAGGTGACGTCCAGCCTCTGCTCATGTCATGCTTTCTCCTGCCATCATGAGGTTTCCCCTCGAGACTGCCAGCCAGAATAAACCCTTCCCGCCCATCAGCTGCTTTTGGTCAGCTGTTTTGTCCCAGCAATGTGAAAGTAACTGTAATAGGTGTCATCCTCAGGAATGGTGTTCACCTTTTTTTTTTGTAAATATTTTGTTTTAATTAATTAATTTATTTGACAGAGAAAGAGGGAGAGGGAGGGAGAGAAAAGAGAGAGAGAGAGAGAGAGAGAGAGAGAGAATGGGCATGTGGGCACACGAAGGCCTCCAACCACTGCAGATGAACTCCAGACACATGTACCCCCTTGTGCATCTGGCTAACGTGGGTCCTGGAGAATCGACCTGGGCCCTTTGGCTTTGCAGGCAAATGCCTTAACTGTTAAGCCATCCCTCCAGTCCAAGTGTTCACCTTTCCTTGATACAGGGTCTCTCGTTGGCCTGGAGCTAACTAATTATGCTGAACTGTTTGGCCAATGAACCCCAGGTATCCTCTTGCCTCTGCCTCCCCAGCATTGGGATTATAAACATGTTACCATGCCTGTATTTTTATCTGGGTTCTGGGGAATAAACTCACCTACTGAATGATCTTCTAGCCCTTAAAAGACTCTACTGAATGTCTTAGACATTATTTGGCAATTATTTTGGGGCATAGTGGAAGATAGTTAAAGACTTGGTGATTCTGGTTAGAGACAAGGTCCAGTTTTTCTTTCTTTCTTTTTAATTATTTGAGAGAGAGAGAGAGAGAGAGAGAGAGAGAGAGAGAGAGAGAACTAGGGCCTCCAGCCACTGCAAAGGAACTCCAGATGCATGCGCCACCATCTGCATCTGGCTTATGTGGGACCTGGAGAATTGAACCTGGGTCCTTAGGCTTCACGGGCATGCACCTTAACCACTAAGCCACCCCTCCAGCTCCAGTCATGACTTTTAATACTGTCAAATGAATGACCCCTTTCAAACTCAGTTTGTCCTAAGCCAAATACAACTAGACACCTAACACCACCATGCAGAGGGAGGTGGAGGGAGGCCAATCAAAATCTAAGAGGATATAAATAAATCATATGGAAACCTACTTTTTTGGACAATGGAACACTCAGGAGCCGTAGATTGTTACTAGAAAACTTTCAGTGCCAGGGATGGGATACCTTCCAGTGAGTTGTTGGCCAGGGAGGTCCCTGATGCCCCCAAAACATTACAGGCCATTGCTGAGGCCCTTGGTTCCCCACCAGGAATAAATGGTAAGACCCTATTGCTGAAGACTCCACATACTTGGGCTGCAAGGTCACTGAGAAATCCTGCTGGAATTGAGCTGATAACCTCCTCCATGTAGACCAGCTGACAGAAAGCTGGAAGAAGCCATTCTGCATGCAGTTCAATGGGAGAGAGAGAAAAATCACCAGTGAAGATACTCAACAGTGGACACTGCAAGCCTTATATTTTGCCAGCCAGGCCAAATGAGCCAACGGGTGCAATAGTGGCACGTCTGTCATGGTGGAAACCAACTGCCCTCTAATTGGACTGGAGGCCCGCTCTATGGAAGGGAATATATCCCTGATACTGAAAACCTAAAACCAGGGTAATCATGAGTCCTAGGGGTGTAATGTCTGCTGCTGTCTGGCTAAATGTATATACTATGCTTATCAAACTGCCCAGTAAGTATGTCTCTTAATGTTCATACCTATATATTAATGCTACTCTCATACCTATATATTAATGCTACTCTCACTTTGGTTAGAGAATGTTCTCTTTTCAGATGGCAGTGACCTTAGTATGACTCAGAAGGCATCATGGCGCTGGAAAGAAGTGACAGAGGAGTGCTCAGCACTGCTCAGGGTCCATTGCGGAAGAGGTGGCAGAAAGAATGTAAGAGCCAAAGGAAGGGTAGGACTCCTTACATCGTGCTCCCTCAGACACAAAATGGCCTGGATATCCATGACCTCACAGCGCCTGACACTACCTACATAAGACCATCATAACAGGAGGAAAAGATGATGACATCAAAATAAAAGAGAGACTGATTGAGAGGGGGAGGGGATATGATGGAGAGTGGAGTTTCAAAGGGGAAAGTGGGGGGAGGGAGGGCATTACCATGGGATGTTGTTTACAATCATGGAAGTTGTTCATATAAATAATAATAATAACAATAATAATAATAATAAAGTTTTTTAAAAACTTTAGGACTGGTGGTTCTCACTGGCTTAATGAAGACTACCAACAGCTGTGGTTATGTCAAGGTCATCGTTGATCAAGCATCACCTTTAAAAGCATCACCTTTTAAAACACAGAAGTAGTGTGATTTTAGGGCTGAGCTGCCACAAGAAACTTCAATTGCTGTTGACACTGTCACTGCTTTTTTGAGGGGTGAATGATGGGTGAATCCAGGGCCTTGGGCATGGGAGGAAAACATTCTAACTCTGAGCCATGGCTCCAACTCCTAGAAGCTTAATGAACGAGTCCCTTGGGAGATCAGTCTTTGCATAGGATTTTTGTTCCATGAGGAGCCTAGCCAAGATGACAGCCAAAGGACGTTTGAAGGTCCTCATGGTTGGGCCCCACCCTTTCTAATGTCTGCCTGCACTTCTGCTCCCCCAGATGGCCCTGAGCGATACGGGGCAGGGGAGGATCCTGGGGGTTGAACCTAGAAACTCAGGCATAACAGACTAGGGCTCTAGTTATGTCCTCAGCCCTCCTTTTACTTTTTAATTTTATTTAATTTTTAAGTTTTTTGAGGTAGGCTCTTGCTTTGGCCCAGGCTGACCTGGAGTTCACTCTGTAGTCTCAGGGTGGCCTTGAACTCACAGCGATCCTCCTACCTCTGCCTCCCTAGTGCTGGGATTAAAGGCGTGTGCCACCACGCCCGGCTTCCTCTTTTTACTTTTTTTTTTTTTTATGTTGAGGCATGTCCTCAATAAGTTGCCCAAGCTTGCCTTGAACTTATTCTGTGCCTGACACTACCTACACAGGACCATCATAATAATAGGAGGAAAAGATGATGACGTCAAAATAAAGAGAGAGACTGATTAAGAGGAGGGAGGGGATATGATGGAGAGTGGAGTTACAAAGGCAAAGTGTGTGTGTGGGGGGGGGAGGAATTGCCATGGTTTATTGTCTGAATTATGTAAGCTGTCAATAAAAATAAAACCAATAGTGTGGGGAAACTCACCCTACCTTAAAGTTCTAAGTTAAAGGAAGCACAGCCTACTGTAGGACCTGGACTAACAATTGCACAACAAAGGTGTACAAGGCCAAAGAACTCAGGTTTCAAAGTCTGAAAACAAAGTGAGCAGAAAAGAGCCTAAACTTGTGTAGCCTGTTTGTTTAATGTGGGAACAAATGCTGGGAGCACTTGAGAGACTGTAACCCCAGTGAACAAATGTGAGGATGGCAAAAACAGGCTGATTAATCTCCCCACCCACCCTGTCCCTCTCCCTCCCTAACAGTCCCCCATTTCCAGAGTCTCACTGTGTACCATAGACTGGCTCAGACTTGTGCCAATCCTCCAGTCTCAGCCTCCTGAGTGTGACTTTGGAATTACAGGGGTGAGCTACCACATCTGGCACCCTCTCTTCCTCCCTCCTTTTCTTCATTCCTTTCTTCTGTATAAGATACTTTTAAAAATTCTTTTTTTTTTCCTCTCTCTCTCTCTTGTGTGTGTGAGTGAAGTAACCTTCGGGCTGGAGCTGCTGTTGTTAACAATTACATTCTTTCCTTGTGCACTTTATTTTACTTGTTTATGGTACTGGGGAATGATCTCAGGGCCTCTCACATGCTCTACCACTGATCTACATTCCCAGTCCAACACTATTAAATTGCAAAAGTGAAAAAGAACGACTTTGAAAAATAATAATTTTGGGCCAGGTGTGGTGGCACATGCCTTTAATCTCAGCATGCAGGAGGCAGAAGTTCAAGGCCACCCTGAGAATGCATAGTGATTTTCAGGGCAGCCAGTACTAGAGAGAGGCCCTACCTCAAAAAACAAAAATACAATTTTTCCCCTATCTACTCGTATTTGTCTTTACACAAAAGAACACTGAATATGAAAATCTGAGTGATACTACCAGATTACAGGGTGAGCTAGTCCTCAGAATTTGTGTGTTTGTGTGTGTATGTATGTGTGTGAGGAGAGAGAGAAAGAGAGAAAGGGAGAGAGAGAGAACGGGCATGCCAGGGCCACATGCCACTGAAAACAACTTCCAGAGACATACCCCCCCCCTTTGTGCATTTGGCTTTGATTATAAATATTCCAGTCCTTAAAAATACCTTCCATAGGAAATGACAGAACCATTTCATTAAAATTACTTCAGGAATTTGTAAAAGTTACAATAAAATTCATTTTATGACAATGACTAGAACATTGTTCCCATAAAGAATCCATTCAGGAGCCGGGCGTGGTTGTGTGCGCCTTTAATCCTAGCACACGGGAGGCAGAGGTTAGGAGGATCCTAGTGAGTTCAAGGCCACCCTGAGACTACAGAGTGAATTCCAGGTCATCCTGGGTTAGCATGACACACCCTACCTCGAGAAACAAAACAAAACAAACAAACAAACAAACAAACAAACAAAAAAAGAATCCATTCACAAGCTCATGGTGGCTCTAGCTTGTATTTGTGCCCAGCAGAAGTGAAGACAGTTAGGAAAAATTCAGTTAAGAGTGCTGAAAGCCTGGGGCTGGGGAGATGACTTAGCGATTAAGGCATTTGCCTGCAAAGCCAAAGGACCCAGGTTCGATTCCCCAGGACCCACGTAAGACAGATGCACAAGCGGCACATGCGTCTGGAGTTTGTTTGCAGCGGCTGGAAAGCCCTGGCGCGCCCATTCTCTCTCTGTCTGGCTCTCCTCTCTTGCTCTCTGCTTGCAAATAAATTTTTAAAAAATTAAAAAAAAAGAGTGCTGGAAGGCTGAGGAGATGGCTTAGCAGTTAAAGGTACTCGCTTGCAAAGTTTGTATGCCCAGGTTTGATTCCCCAGTACCCATGTAAAGTCAGACACCTGCATCTAGAGTCTGTTTGCAGTAACAAGAGGCCTTAGCACACTTACACTCTCTCTCTCTGTTTGCCATAAACAAATAAATTAAAATCTTTTAAAAAGCAAAGAGAGTGCTAGAATGCTGAAGAAAGTAAGTGTGGGAAGGGGGCGGACAGGGTCAGGGAATCACATCCTTCAGACTTAACTTGTAAGGAAACAACTAACAAACTTGAAGAATATTTAACTCCAGTATTTAAACAGCAACAACAACAGCAAGAAAAAAATTCAAGCATCCAGGAAAGCATAGGTGACATGCAGGCTATTCATGATGAGATCATTACAGAAGCACAACAGGCCAAGAGGCAGTGCTAACATCTTCAAAGCAAAGAGAGAAAAACATCATCCACTCAGAATTGCGTATTGACAAAAACGTACTCCAAGTTGTTTAGTTTCTTTTGTGCTCATGCCTATAACCCCAACACTTGGTAGAGGCAGGAGGCTCATCACAAGTTGGAGGTCAGCCTGGGATACATCATGAGCTCAAGGCCAACTGAGACCGTAGAATGTGACCTTGCATCAAAACAGAAAATAGAAATTCCAACAGTCGTGTAGATGTATGTAATAACAAACCTTCAAAATATTTGTTAAAAAACTGACAAAAGGCAGCCAGACATGGTGGCACACACCTTTAATCCCAGCACTTGGGAGGCAGAGGTAGGAGGATCATCGTGAGTCCAAGGTCACCCTGAGACTACATAGTGAATTCCAGGTCAACCTGGACCTGCTCTCCTTGGTCCCCTTCCCCTGTGCCCTCCACAGACCCCTTCTTTCCTACTAGTTTCTCTTCAATTATGCTATTATCACACACACACACACACACACACACACACACACACACTGCCTTTATAATGTGCAGGGTCTTGGGTTATGTGTAGGTAGTGACAGACTGTGTGTCTGGAAAGAGTTTTCCACAGCATGCCTTCCGATACTTTGACTCTTACAGTCTTTTTTCCACCAGTAGATGAGATTTTAATACCCTTATCTCAAAAGTTGAGTGAACAAATAGGCAAAAAAATCAAAAAAAAAAAAATCCCTGTAGAGGGTTGGAGAGATGGCTCAGGAGTGGTTAGAGGCACTGCTTGCAAAGTGTGACTATCCTGGCTCAGTTCCCCACAAGAGGCCAGACACACAAAGTGACACATACATCTGGAATTGGTTTGCCGAGACAAGCGGTCCTGTCATTCCCATTCTCTTTCTCTCTGCTTGAACAAAAAATAAAATAAAATAAAAGTAAGTTGGGCAAGGTGGCACATGCCTTTAATCCCAGCACCTGAGAGACAGAGGTAGGAGGGTCGCCATGAGTTCAAGGCCACCCTGAGACTACATAGTGAATTCCAGGTCAGCCTGGGCTAGACTGAGACCCTACCTCGAGAACCCCCCCCCCCAAAAAAAATCATAATAATAAAAATAAATAAAAAATAAAATAAAAATAAAAAACCCTCTAGACATGGATCCTATTGCTCTCAGGGAGGAGGAAGTCCTGTAGGAGAGACAGCATATCTTTGTAACTCCATTAGTAACTCCCAAATCACATAAAGTGCTCATATTCTTATCTGTACATTCTTGTAACTTAATGTCTCTAGCTCCTACACGTATCCACGATCTGTTCTGGACAAGTCTCCTACCCAGTTCTATTTCCTTTACATACTATCAGGAATCATTTAGGTTTTCACTGTACTATTTTGCTTCCTCCCGACACATGCTGTAGACTGAACTACAGCCACAGGCAGCAGATGGCTTGTTGATTGTAACGTTCTTCTGCTAATGGACTAAAAGGACGGCATAAATAGGCCAAGACGCTTTCATGTTGTTTCATCTTTCTTCAAGAGACATACATAATACAAAACAGGAAAAAAAAATTGACAGATAAAATTAATAATAAGTTTTAGACCTTAAAACTGGTCTTTGAAAGAAAGTCTTTCATTTCCCTCCGCGAGTCCTCCTGCATCTGTTAATAGACATAGTCTTTGACTCTCTTTTATGAAGAAAAGATTAAAGCGCACTTTTAGCCCAAGCTGCTCCTCACAGGAAACCCACCCTGCAACCTCCCCCCCACCCCCACGCACACCCAGGATGTGGGATGTGGACAGGAACACGGCTCTGCGCAGCCCCCCGCAGCCTTGATGCTCTGGAGGTCGGCTTTGGTGTCAGCCAGCCACGCTAGCTTGGGAGCTCGCCTCTGTCATAGTGCGCCGAGGTAGACTGCCCCTCCTATCTCACAGGCTTGCCGGAAACTCAGAGTCAGATCTCTGAGCATACACTTCCTAAGACTGTGTGTGAGGCGGCATACAAATATTAGGGTCCAGCGCATTTTCTGTTTCATTAGACTTCATTGGAACAGGCGAAGCTCTATTGTCAGCTGCATTTGTTTTAGCTCCTTTCTGTTTCATCTCTAGAGCCTACTAAATGCAATTAGGCTGCATGGCTCAAATGCGTTCCAGACTTCCCTAGAACAGATCTCTGTCTGATTTTTTTTTTAATTGTTTTTGGTTTTTCAAGGTAGGGTTTCACTGTAGCCCAGGCTGACCTGAAATTCACTTTGTAGTCTTAGGGTGGCCTTGAACTCACAGTGATCCTCCTACCTCTGCCTCCTCGACCCCCTCCCCCAGGATTAAAGGCATGTGCCATCACATCAGGCTTTTTTAAAAAATATTTTTTATTTTATTTATTTATTTGACAGAAAGAGGGAGAGAGAGTGAGAGAGAATGGGTGCGCCAGGGCCTCTAGCCACTGCAAACGAACTCTAGACGCAGGCGTCACCTTGTGTATCTGGCTAACGTGGGTCCTGGGGAATCGAACCTGGGTCCTTTGGCTTTGTAGACAAATGCTTTAACCACTAAGCCATCCCTCTAGCCCTTGTTTTTGTTTTTTGACACACAATCTCACTCTGCAGCCCATGCTTGTCTGAAACTCCTCTTGCCGCAACCTCCAAAGGGTAGAGCAGAGCGGGGAGCCTTGTTTTGCTGGGGTTCAGACTTAGGGCCTCAAGCACACTAGGCCAATGCTCCACCTCTGAGTGACATTCTCAGTGCTGAACCAAACTCACTGATCTCATAAAGTGTCATTCTTCCTGTTCTGATTAACTTTACACTGCTTCCCATAAGGATTCTGATGTGTGATTCACTTCAGTTTCCTTAAATCCCTTCTTGAGGCTTCGTTGGAAGTTTCTAGCAGGGGAGCAAAGCTACTCATCTGCCCTTGACTGAACATCAGTCCTCCTCTATTTGGAGAAGGTCATCCTCTTTGACCCAGCCTGTGGCTTTGGGGGGGGGGACACACATGCTCTGGAGAGGGAGGAAGGGGACACTGGCCTAGCCAGCCAGATCAACCCTGGTGATCAGTGGGGAGACATGTCTCAGCAGCCAGATCAGATAGGTAGGATCTCACTCTAGTCTAGCCCAGGCTGACCTGGAATTCACTATGTAGTCTCAGGGTGGCCTCCAACTCACGGTGATTCTCCTACCTCAGCCTCCCCCAGTGCTGGGATTAAAGGTGTGCGCCACCACGCCCGGCCTATGAAGAGAAACTGTTTTGCATGTGTGTGCATGCGCATGTTTGGATGGATGCACATGTGTGTGCACGTGAATGCCAGAGGTTAAGGTTGGGTGTCCTCCTCAGTTGTTCTCCATTTTGTTTTTTTTGAGACAGGGTCTCTGATTAAACCTGAAGCTTAATTTTGTCTAGACTAACCAGCCAATAAGCTCCAGAGATTCCCTGTCTCAGCCTCACCAGCAGTTTGATTACAGGTGTGTACCACTGTGCTTGGCTTTGAAGGGGCCAATGGGGTTCCAACCTCACGTCCTCATGCTTGTGCAGAAAGCACCTTACACACTGAGCCATCTCCCCAGTTCTTCTTAAAAAAAAAACAAAACAAACAAACAAACAAAAAAACCAAAACCAAAAACAAAAACAAAAAACAGGGTCTCACTTTGTAGTCCACGGTGACCTTGAACTCACTATGCAGCCCGAGGTGTTTTCAAACTCTTGGCACTCCTCCTGCCTCAGCCTCCTGAGATTACAGGCCCAGGCCACCATGTCCACAGAGTCACTTGACATAATGTACTCGCTCAGTTTACTCTTTCTCGCTCCTCTCCACTGCAGGAGATGGACCTGAGTACACTTCACAACCCGTACAGCTACTCCAGACGGGGGTATACTCTTTAGATGGAAAAAAGAAATGTCAAGAAAGGATGCTTATACTAATAAAGCTAAGCCAGGCGTGGTGGCGCACACCTTCAATCCCAGCACTAGGGAGGCAGAGGTAGGAGGATCATCATGAGTTCAAACCACATGAGACTACATAGTGAGTTCCAGGTCAGCCTGGGCTACAGCGAGACCCTTCCTTATAAAGAAAAAGAAAAAAAATGGGGCTGGAGAGACGGCTTAGTGGTTAAGCGCTTGCCTGTGAAGCCTAAGGACCCCTGTTAGAGGCTCGACTCCCCAGGACCCACTTGTCTGGATTCCGTTTGCAGTGGCTGGAGGCCCTGGGGCTCCCATTCTCTCTCTCTTTCTCTGCCTCTTTCTCTGTCGCTGTCAAATAAATAAATAAAAATAAACAACAAAAATTTATAAAAAAAGAAAAAAAGTAATGAATCTGCTGATGAAGCAGATTCAAGCGTTGGGCTAGGGACAAGTGAGCAAACCTTTCCGAGTGCACCCCGGGGCCACACTTGGTTTTTCTAATAGTACCTGCGTCGTCAGTAGTCCAGAAGGTTCTTGGGTCAGGCTTGGTCAGGATGTTGGTGTGATTTCCTGGCTCTTTCACCTTGAAAACAAAGGAGAGAAGAAATGATGTGAAAATGGAGGCCCTGCTTCAGGGGTTCAGGCCAGTGCGCACACTGGCGCGTGCAGCGCCCTGCGCCTTCATTTGGATGCCTCGTTGCAACTGCGTAGCACTGAAACTCGCCTACCCTGGGAAACGCTTTAATCCTAAGCACATCAGGGTGACTCGTCACCCCAAGACTTGTATACTTTCAGGTTGGGGGGGGTGGTTAGAGCTTAGACCGTGTTCATGTCCTCTCTGAAAGCTGTGTGCAGTGCACACTCTATACACCTATACACAGAGGACCTCAATGATTAGCTAACAGTGTGAAGACACTCACTATATACAAAGTATTTTGGATCATGCCGGGTGTGGTGGCGCACGCCTTTAATCCCAGCACTTAGGAGGCAGAGGTAGGAGGATCACCATGAGTTCAAGGCCACCCTGAGACTCCATAGTGAATTCCAGGTCAGCCTGGGCTGGAGTGAGTGAGACCCTACCTCAAAAAAAAAGGGGGGGGGGCTGGAGAGATGGCTTAGTGGTTAAGCGCTTGCCTGTGAAGCCAAGGACCCTGGTTCGAGGCTCGACTCCCCAGGACCCACGTTAGCCAGATGCACAGGGGGGCGCATGCGTCTGGAGTTCGTTTGCAGTGGCTGGAGGCCCTGGCACGCCCATTATCTCTTCCTCTCTCTATCTGCCTCTTTCTCTCTCTGTCTGTCGCTCTTAAATAAATAAAAAATAACAAAAAAAATGTAAAAAAAAAAAAGGATTTTGGATCTCTAGAACAGAAATGGTAGTTTTAATGAAACTATGAAAATGCATGTTAATGAAGAGCATTTTAAAATTATTTCTTACTTTATTTTACTAATATTTATTTTCTTTGTATTTTTTTTTTATTTGAGAGAGAGAGAAAGAAAGAGGCGGACAGAGAAAGAAAAAGAGAGAGAGAGAATGGGAGTGCCAGGGCCTCCAGCCACTGCAAATGAATTCCAGATGCATGCACCACCTTGTGCATCTGGCTTATGTGGGTCTTGGGGAATCGAACCTAGGTCCTTTGGCTTTGTAGGCGAACACCTTAACCACTAAGCCATCTCTCCACCCCTACAATCTTTATTTTCTTAAGTGATACATATATTTATGGAGTGTGTGAAATTTGTTCAATTTAGAGACAGCCTAATGCAGGTGCAATTATAGACCACTCTTTCTTTTCCTTCCCTTCCTTCTTTCTTTCCTTCCTGCTTTCCTTTCATCTTTCTTTTTTCTTCCCCCCCCCCTTTTTTTTTTTTGGTCTAGACAGTTTCACTATGTAAACAAGGAAGTTCTGGAATTTACTATGATGTAGACCAAGTTTGTTTTGCATTTGAAATGATCCTCCTGCCTCTGCCTTAGATTCCTCAAAATACGTTCCAGGAGTAGCAGCAATGCGTTTTGGAGGAGCAAATTTATGCCTTTTGATGGCAGCTTTCAAATATATCCTCAGCCAGTGAAACAGACATCTTCATGGTAACAAGCACTTTCCACTTCTATATATTTTGCAGTGTGATCATGTGATTGGGGTGAAAGGTCTCCGGTTTCATTAACTACCAGTGAATAAGCTGCTTCCAGTGCAGTAACAGAGTTCTCAACAGCATCACTAAGGACTTTGTTCAGTTTTACTGACTATTTTTTTTTTTCTATAATACGACTTTATTGACAAAGGAAGCATCTCTTCAGGTTACAGTCTGGGGATTGGCATTGAAGAGCATATAGATATCGGAATCCAGAGGCATCTGTGCCCTCCTGCTCACTGCAACATTATTCTAGCAGTCAAGCAAACTAGATGTCTTATGAATGGGTTACGAACATACAGAGCATACATACAATGGAATATTATTTGGCTTTTGAAAAGAAGGAAATCCTGTCACACGGGATGACCTGAATGACCCTTGAGGACATTATGCTAAGTGAAACAAGAAACAGAAGGACAAACACTGCTTATAATCTCATTTGTACATGATGATACAGCATAACGGTCACACACACATGCACACGCACGCACACGCACACACACACACACACACATGCACATGTCAATCAGCCAGGCGTGGCGTCGCGCTCCTTTAGTCCCAGCACTCAGTAGGCAGAGGTAGGGGGAGCACCTTGAGTTGGAGGCCAGCCTGGGCTACAGAGTGAGTTTCAGGTCAGCCTGGAGTACACCGAGACCCTGCCTCAAAAAAAAAAAAAAAAAAAAAAAAAAAAAAAAAAAAAGTCAGTCGTGCAAGGTGATTGGGTTGTAGAGACTTTCTGTACAATACTATGCCTATTTTTAACATTGCTATCGTATGTACTTAGGTATTTGTAAAGAAAACGGATCTCATGTTAAGTGTACTTATCACAATTTAAAATGACCTGGGAGAGATTATCACCCTGTGTCTGTTAGTATATCAATTAAGCACATAAACATTTGATTTTATAAATATGTAAGTATTCTAAATACAGGAATGGAATTTTCTATTAACTGTAATTGTGCTTTCATTTATAGGAAAGGTGATCTGAGAAGTGAAAATGTCATTAAAATTTAAACCTCAGAATCTGGGGTGTACCTTAGCAATTGAATGCTTGACTAGAATTCATGAGACCCTGGGATCAATCTCTGGCACTGAAAAACAAAATTTCAATCTCAAGGAGAATCTTTAAAAACAATAAAAAGTTTAAAAAAAATTTATTACATTAAGTGAGTGAGAGAGAGAGAGAGAGAGAGAGAGAAAGGCAGATAGAAAGAGAATGAGCACACCAGGGCCTCTAGCCACTGAAAACGAACTCCAGAAATATGTGCCACCTTGTGCATCTGGCTTATATGGGTTCTGGAGAATTGAACCTGGGTCCTTAGGCATCACAGGCAAATGCCTTAACCGCTGAGCCATCTCTCCAGCCCTCAAGGAGAATCTTAAAAAGGGAATGCATGGACTAGAATCATTCCATAGCCGCATTTGAGCCGCACTGTAAAATACCCCGTATGTGTCTGAATAGTTTTGCTGTGAATGCCTAGCAAGGACTTTCTGATTCCACAAAGTTTTTGCTAAAATCACTAGAAAGCTCTTTACAGGGTGCATTGAAGTCTAGACCTTTGAACTTTGGTCACTGGTTTGAATTCACTCTGGTTGGCTGGTTGGTTTGTTATAGGCTCTTGCTATATAGTTTAGACTGGCCTTGAGAACCTCTGCCTCTCTCAGGAGGCAGGATTACGAGGGCATGCTACCATGCATGACTGTTTTGCCCTTCATTTGCACAGAACTCTTCTTACAGTCTTTCTTATAGGTAATAAATTGCTTTAAACATCTGAAAGCAGCTATTATGTCTTGCTTTAGCCTTCTATTTCCAGGTTAACTGGCCCTCTTCCCTTCAACGGTTCCTGGTAAATGGTTTGAAGTCTCTTTACTGAACTCACCGCCTTAGAAGACATTCTCTTGGGGCTGGAGAGATGGCTTAGTCGTTAAGGCACTTGCCTATGAAGCCTAAGGACCCAGGTACAATTCCCCAGGACCCAAATAAGCCAGATACCCAAGGTGCCACATGCATCTGGAGTTCATTTGCAGTGGCTAAAGGCCCTGGTGGGCTCATATTCTCTCTCTCTCAAATAAATAACATATTTTTTAAAATAACATTTAAAAAAAGACAAAAATAGAAAATTAAAAAAAAAAAAGACATTCTCTCTGCCATGTGAGCTCAGCCAGCGCCAGATAATAGTCACTGAAATTAGGTGATGGTTTTGGGGGACTGCTTCCCAGGGAGGACCACTAGCATTCTATTCAGTTGTAGTTAAAATATTCCCAAGTACCTAAATGTAACATACCGTATGATAAAGAATGTTCTCTGGCCGGGTTCAGTGACTCACGCCTTAAATCCCAGCACGTGGGAGGCTGAGGTAGGAGAATTGCTGTGAGTTCTAGGCCAGCCTGAGACTAATTCCAGGTCAGCCTGGGTTACAGCAAGACCCTCCCTTGAAAAACAAAACAAAGCCTGGCGTGGTGGAGCACGCTTTTAGTCCCAGCACTTGGGAGGCAGAAGTAGGAGGATCACCGTGAGTTCAAGGGCACCCTGAGACTGCATAGTGAATTCCAGGTCAGCCTGAGCTACAGCCATACCCTACCTCAAAAAACAAAACAAACAAACAAACAAAAAAGATCTTGTCATTTTTAATTGCAAAAAGTTCTAATTGATTTAAAAACTATGTCCACATTTTGGAAAGTTGTCATTTATGAGTTTCATTCTTCATTATGCTCTGGGGATTGCTTTGTTTCCTTTGTGCAAAACAAATGTGACCTTTCTGGGTCTCCTTCACCCCTGAGAAGCTCTTCCTGTTGAAGCCAGGGCCACCCATTCCTTTGTGTACTTTGGGTGATTCACATGTGAGTAACACAGACCACTTTTCATGATTCCCAAGAACCAAAATACCCGTAGCAAACTATATCTGCCAGGTGCCGAACCACGAATAACTACCTAACCTGCTAGGCCATGCTTGGTAATTAAATCCTGTGAGAGATTTCAACATTGACAGTGACCCTGTTGAGTCTTCAGGGGATGCCTAGGATGTCTCGGCACAATGGCCAGCTCCCGGGGCTTGGCTCCCACGATGGGCTCTTGAGTTTCTGACTTGGGGTAAGGATTCAAGAGGATTTCCACCTTAAGGGTGTGATAGGGAGAGCTGAAAAGCTGAATTATGGCAAGAAGAATAGAATGACGGTTGAGAACTCATGTTTTATTATGAAAATTTTCAAGCACATCCCCAAATCCATTTTCTTTCTTTTTTTTTTTTTCTTTTCTTTTTCCTTTTATTTTTTGGTTTTTCGAGGTAGGGTCTCACTCTGGTCCAGGCTGACCTGGAATTAACTATGTAGTCTCAGGGTACCCTCGAATTCATGGCGATCCTCCTACCTTTGCCTCCTGAGTGCTGGGATTAAAGGTGTGGCTCATTTTCTTTTCTTTCTTTTCTCTCTCTCCCCCCCCCTTTTTTTTTTTCTTTTTTTCAAGGTAGGGTCTCGCTCTAGCCCAGGCTGACCTGGAATTCACTATGTGGTCTCAGGCTGGCCTTGAACTCACAGTGATCCTCCTACCTCTGCCTCCTCAGTGCTGGGATTAAAGGCGTGCACCACCACGCCCAGTTTTCATTTTTCTTTTCTTTTCTTTTCTTTTCTGTTAAATAGTTTTATTTATTTATTTGCAAGGGGAGAGAGAGAGAGAGAGAAAGGAAGAAAGAAAGAAAGAAAGAAAGAAAGAAAGAAAGAAAGAAAGAAGAAGAAAGAGGAAGAAAGAAGGAAAGAAAGAAAGAAAGAAAGAAAGAAAGAAAGAAAGAAAGAAAGAATATGGGCACACCATGACCTCTTGCTGTTGGAAATGAACTACCTATGCATGTGTCACTTTATGCATCAGGCTTTATGTGGGCACTGGGGAATCAAACCTGGGCTGGCAGTATTTGCAAGCAAATGCCTTTACTGTTGAGCCATCTTCCCAGACCCCCAAATCCATTTTCTAAGCTTGTATTTACCTATAATATAGTTTAAACAGTTATTAATATCTAGTCAATCTTATGTTTTTACAATAAACATTTATTTATTAAGCTGTAATTTTCACAATGTTTTAATTCAGTTCTGAAAATCGATCTACAAATATTTCTAACACCAAAGCCAGTGGTTAGTAAATAAGAAAAATGTAGTTATTACTGCCAGAAAAATTAAGCCTTAAGCCTTTTTTTTTTACATGAGATATTTGTAGAATGAGCCTCCCAAGACTCATGGAACTAGCATGCACATGTGTGCACACCCTTCCCCCACCCCCCATGTTCACACCAAATGGCTCTATAGTCAAACTAAATGCTAGATAAAATTTACAATCAGGCCGAGTATGGTGACACATACTTTTAATCCCAGCACTTGTGAGGTAGAGGTAGGAGGATTGCCATGAGTCCAAGGCTACACTGAGACTACAGAGTGAATTCCAGAAAGAGACCCTACCTCAAAAAAAATTGTAATCAGATACACAAAATTTGCACGCCATGAAAAGTACACTATGCTCACAAATATGATTTGCAGTTAAGAACAGGGCAGTAACTGGGCTCAAAGTGTGTTGTGTACTAATTACTATCACAAGGATTCAATGTATTCACACGATATTCAGAGATTTACTACACATGTGGACATGAATCTGGCACAACAGAGAAAGCTTTGAATTTGCAAACAGACACTGGGGCGGAGGATCAATCACACCATTAGCTGCCACAGGTTTTCTGGAGATGATGGGAATGACTTCCTGTGCCACCAGGAGAGAAAAACTGGTTCTCACGACCGCCCTACTTAACAAGGATCATCAGAGAGCAAAACACAAAGAAAGCACCAGGCTGAAGCTGGGGATGACAGATCACACTGACAGCTGGCCAACTCTAAAGATCCAACAAAAAAAAATTATATATGCCAGGCGTGGTGGGGCACGCCTTTAATCCCAGCACTCAGGAGGTAGAGGTTGGAGGATTGAAGAGAGTTTGAGGACACCCTGAGACTACATAGTGAATTCTAGGACAGCCTGAGCTAGACTGAAACCCTACCTTGGAAAAACAAATGTGTGTGTGTGTATATATATATATATATATATATATATTACTATTAACTATTCAAATGGTCATAAACAAAAAGAGATGGAGAATTATGGCAGTGTTTGAGACAGCAGACTGTGTGCTTGGGGGTAGCCCTGGGTTCCAAGGCTGGGAAGGGTGGCTGACACCTCAAGGGCATGGAAATTCCTGCAGTTACAACATGGCTTGGCAAGAGAAGGCTTTGCAGTTATGTGAACCAGTTCAAAACCCCATGGCAGCCAGGCGTGGTGGCGCACTCCTTTAATCCCAGCACTCAGGAGGCAGAGGTAGGAGGATCACCGTGAGTTCGAGGCCACCCTGAGACTACCTCGAAAAAACAAACAAACAAACAAACAAAAAACCATGGCAAAGCAATCAGATGTCATCCCACCAGGTGTCTTAAGAAATTGCGAGGATCCAGACATGGTGACACATGTCTGTAATCCAGAGCTCAGGAAGCTGAGGGAGAAGGATTAAGAGTTGGAGGCAAAGGGAGGTCCCTGATGCCCCCCAGACACAATAGGTCATTGCTGAGGCTCTTGGTTTCCTACCAGGAATAGACCCTATTGCTGAAGACTCCACATACTTGGGCTGCAAGGTCAGTGAGAAATCCTGCTGGAGTTGAGCTGAAAATCTCCTCCATGTAGGCCAGCTGACAGAAAGCTGGAAAAGCTATGCTGCATACAGTTTTATGGGAGAGAGAAAAGTCTCCAGTAGAGATAAGCAACAGTAGATATTGCAAGCCTTAAATTTGGCCAGCCAGGCCAAATGATCCAACAGGTACAATAGTGGCATGTCTGTTATGGAGGAAACCAACAGCTCTCTAGTTGGATTGAGGGAAGTCATTAGTCCTAGGGGTGTAATGCCTGCTGATGTCTGGTTAAATGTATATACTATGCTCACCAAACTGCCCAGTAAGTACTTCTCATAATGTTCATACCCATATACTAATGCCTCTCTCACTTTTGGTTAGAGAAACTTCTCTTTTCAGATGGTGGTGACCTCTAGGATAACTCAGAAGGCACCACAGTGCTGAGAAGAAGTGACAGAGGAGTGCTCATGACTGAAACATCTCTATCACACCTTCCAAGGCTCAGGGTCCATTGTGGAAGAGGGGGCAGAAAGGATTAAGAGCCAAAGGAAGGGTAGGACTTTTTATAATGCACTCCTCCAGACACAAAATGTCCTGGATATCCATGACCTCACAGTGCCTGGCACTACCTATACAAGACCAGTATAACAGGAGGAAAAGATGATGACATCAAAATAAGAGACTGATTGAGAGGGGGAGGGGATATGATAGAGTGGAGTTGTGAAGTGGAAAGTAGGGGAGGGGGGACTTATCATGGTTTATTGTCTATAATTATGGAGGGTGTCAAAAGAAATTTTTTTGGTTTTTTGAGGTAGGGTCTTACTGTAGCCCAGGCTGAGATGAAATTCACTATGTAGTCTCAGAGTGGCCTCAAACTGACAGCAACCCCTCCCCATCTCTGTCTCCCAAGTGCTCGGATCAAAAGCATGTGCCACCATGCCTGGCCAGCCTGGGCTACAGAGCAAGACCGAGTCTCAAGATCAAAGTAACAAGGACATAGGCATGAACCAATTTAGGTTGCCCACCAGCAACAAGGTCTAGTGCCTGTCTTTAGATCATATACTGACTCGTAAAACTTTGTGTTTATTGATATGTATGTATATGTAGCCCAGGCTGGACTTGAAGTCTACATCCTGCTTTCTTAGTCTCTTTAGTTCTGGGACTGTAGGCATCCGCCACCATGCCTGGCTTCTTGGATGTTATTCTCACTCAATGCCTCTGTGTGTGCTGAGTAAAAGAAGTGGGGAGCAACTAGAGCTATTCACACCAACCCTGAAGCCAAGCCCTCCTGAGAGCTTTCTTACAACTGTTCTAACCACGGGCCTCACCTTCATGTTTGTGTTCAGTACCCAGCAAGGATGTCCCCTCCCGATCACTTCTCTGCCAGTCACAAAGGCCCGTCCGAAGGCCCCAGCTCTGCTCGTACCCCATGTGCCCTGCTGTGCCTCTTGTCTCTGGAGACACGTATTTATGTTCCGACGCCATTCACTTCTCAGGGTTGTTTCTCGGTCACTTTTATGAATGGGGGACTGGAGTACAGTTCATAAGGCCGGCTTTGAAGACTACCTTGTTGCACAAATAGCAGAGGGCCAAAGCCTAACAAGGAAGATCCAAAGGGCAACATGCTGGCCCATAGGTCTTTAGGAAAGGGTTGTGCTCCCCAAGAGCCTCCTTACCAGCACCGCAAGGATTTCACTGTATAAACACCACATAACAGAAACCCAGCCACTTCCAGACAGCTGCTCTCAATCTTCTTTTTAACCTATCCTACCTTATTTGTAGTGGGGATTTGTGTGTGTGTGTGTGTGTGTGAGAGAGAGAGAGACAGAGAGAGAGAGAGAGAGAGAGAGAGAGAGAGAGAGTGGGTGCCCATGTGTGCAACTGAGTGTGGAGGCCAGAGTATAACCTCTGGGATCATTCCTCATGAATACTGTTCACGTGTGTGTGTATGTGTGTGTGTGTGTCTGTGTGTGTGTGTGTGTGTGCGTAGGTCAGAGGTCAACATCAGGGCTTATTCTCAATTACTCTCTGCCTTATTTTTTTCCCAGTTTGACATGTAATATTTGTGATAAAAATGCTTTTATATAAATTTCATTTGAAACTGCTTTAAAATGAAACTTTTAAAAGCAAAAACAGTGTGCACTTTCCTTACTATGTGTAGTCAGGAATATACAGTCAATTTAATGGTTACTGAGTTTCTCATACAGATATAATATCGCTTTTAAGAGAATCATACACAAATCTGCCTTAGTTTTTGAGACAGGATCTCTCACTGAATCTGGAGTTCACCGATTTGGCTAGACAGCTGCTCAGCAAGCCCCAGGAGTCCTCTGTCTTCTTCTCGCCAGTTCTGGGATGACAGATGCACCTTGTTGTACCTGGCTCTTAAAAAATATTTCTATTAAGCCAGGCGTGGTAGCACATGCCTTTAATCCCAGCACTCGGGAGGCAGAGGTAGGAGGAATGCCATGAGTTCAAGGCCACCCTGAGACTCCATAGTGAATTCCAGGTCAGCCTGGGCTAGAGTGAGACCCTACCTCAAAAAACCAAAAAAAAAAAAAAAAAAAAAAAAATTTTCTATTTATGGGCTGGAGCAATAGCTTAGTGGTTAAAGTGCTTGCCTACAAAGCCAAAGGACCCAGGTTCGATTCCCCAGGGCCCATATAAGCCAGATGCATAAGGAGGTACATGCATCTGGAATTCATTTGCAGTGACCGGAGGCCCTATCTCTCTCTATATATATCTTTTTTTTTTTTTTTTTTTTTTTTCGAGGTAGGGTCTCACTCTAGCTCAGGCTGACCTGGAATTCACTATGGAGTCTCAGGGTGGCCTCGAACTCATGGCGATCCTCCTACCTCTGCCTCCCGAGTGCTGGGATTAAAGGCGTGCGCCACCACGCCCGGATTTCTCTATATATATCTTAAATAAATAAAGATAAATAAATAAAATACTTTTAAAAATTCTATTTATTTATTGGCAAGAAAAGAAAGAGAGAGGGGGCCAGAGAGTGGGCATACCAGGACTTCATGCCACTGCAGATGGACTCCAGATGCATGCGCCTCTTTGTAAAGTAAATGCCAAACATAGCAACTCATTTCTCTCTCTTTTTTCTTTCATTTTTTTGAGATACTGGAGATTGAATCTAAAGTGCTCTGCCACTGAGCTCTATTCCCCACTTTGTAAACATTTTGCTTTGAGGCAGGATCTTTCTAAGTTAACCAGACTAGCCTTGAACTGGCTTGGTTGCTCAGGCAGGCGAAATCACTAAAGTTTTGAAACTTTAGTGCCATTTTGGTTACGAATTAAACATTAGAAGTTGAAGTCCACCTGAATGTCACATTGAGGTAGATGCCAGGTACCCAGAATTTTCAGCAGACTACAGAGTGGAGCATTAACCGATCTACAGTTGCAAGAAATGAAGCAAAGTCTTCAGTCTACCCAGTGCCTCTAGTTAATGGAAAGTTGAATAGTGGAGGGAATGCTGGAAAGAGAGCAATTACTGTCTTTCTCCATTTCACCTCATCTTAAGTGAGGAACATTGCTACAAGACACATCAACATAAATAGGCTACAAATCACTGTGAGGTAAGATTATATGGATTTCTCTTAATGTACCTTTGACTTATTTATAATTATTTGCATATAACTTTCCATAAATCTTTTAGGTGGCTTGTGCCAAATCACTATTTCTTAAGATACACCAGAAATTTTCATTAGCTAGAGAGGCTGTTTTTTCTTCCATTCTAGATTGCATGATCAAGAGGTACAGACTACGGGGCTAGAAAGATGGCTCAGCAGTTAAAGGTGCTTGCATGCAAAGTCTGATGTCCTGGGTTTGAATCCCCAGTACCCACATAAAACCAGATGCACAAACTGGCACATGTATCTGGAGTTTGTAGTAGCAAGAAGCCCTGAATTTCTCTCTCTCCTTGCAAATAAATAAATAAATTTAAAAAAAAGAAGTACAAACTAGGGAAAAAGAACTCTTTTAAAAACTATATTTTTACTTATTTATTTGAGAGAGAGAAAGGTGCAGGTAGAAAGAGAGAGAGAGGGAGAGAGAGAGGGAGAGAAGAAAATGGGCATGCCAGGGCCTCCAGCCACTGCAAACGAACTGTGTGCTACTTTATGCAGCTGGCTTACATGGGTCCTGGGGAATCGAACCTGAGTCCTTTGGTTTTGCAGGCAAGTGACTTAACCATTAAGCCATCTCTCCAGCCCAGGAAAAGAAATCTTGCGTCTCAAATGCTATGACAAGACTCTCAGAACTATCCCCTGGCTGATATGTAACGCTGCCTGAAAAGATTTTGAATCCAGTTGCTGTGTCAAGGAGGAAAAAAAACTCCTCTTCCATCAATTCCTTTTCATGTGCTTAGAGCATCGAGAAAGTCTCTAAGTCCAAGATGCTAGTGCTTTGCTTTTAAAAAAGGCACAAAGAAAACTCAGTGACTGCCAGGCATGGTGACACATGCCTTTAATGCCAGAACTAGGTAGGAGGATTGCTATGAGTTCGAGGCCATCCTGAGACTACATAGTAAGTTCCGGGTCAGCCTGGGCTAGAATGAGACCCTACCTGAAAAAAAACCAAAATAGAAAACTCACTGACCTAGGACTTTATGACCTGACTGGGGAGCAGGGTTAGTCATCCTCCGTTCCTCTACACGGGGAGTATGTGGCAGAGTTCTTAAGTGTTATTAGAATTTGAAGGTGGAAGTGACAATGTGGACTAAGTTGTTGAGCAAGCCTTCAAGGAGGACTTGAACAGGCTTTCCAAACACTGGCGACACTTGGAATGGAGTCGGGTGCCCGAGGTGGGTGGGGCTAGCGCAAACAAAGGTGTGCGAGCAGAAGCTCATGAGGCATGTTCGGGCAGCAGTTGGGCGAACAACTTCATGGGAACAGAAAACTCATGGGAAAACCGACTGGAAACTAGGTTGCAGGTTTTAAATGTCAGTGTGTTCTTGGTGCCGTGGGAATTCCGGATACTTGGCAGTCTGTGTTGAAGAGTAATAGGGAGCCTGTTGTAGCCTCAGCGGACAGCTCATGGGAGCATGAGCGCTGGGGACTCTGACATGGGAGGGACAGGAGGAGAGCCAAGCACAGCTGGAAAACGGGTTTGTCAAGATCTAATGAATGACAGAAAACAAGGGAAGATGGGGGGGGGTCGTGAGGTTGCATATATTCCTGGATGAGAATGATGACATAGTGGGAAAGCAGTCCCCAGTCTCCCGCTGCTGGAGGAAGCCAGCCATCCTCAGCTCAGGATTCTGCAGTATACCTGGTATGCTGGTTTGATTCAGGTGTCCCCCATAAACTTAGGTGTCCTGAATGCTAGGTTCCCAGCTGATGAAGATTTGGGAATTAATGCCTCCTGGAGAGAGTATATTGTTGGGAGCGGGCTTGTGGATGTTATAGCCAGTTTCCCCATGCCAGTGTTTGGCACACTCTCCTGTTGCTATTGTCCACCTTATGTTGGCCAGGGGGTGATGGCTCATGCCATCGTTTTCCCCTGCCATCGTGGAGCTTCCCCTTGAGCCTATAAGCCAACATAAACCTCTTTTCCCTGGAAGCTGATCTTGGTTGGGTGATTTCTATCAGCGATGCAAACCTGACTGCAACAGTAAAGTGGTACCAAGAGTGGGGTTGCTGCTAGACACTTGACTGTGTGGCTTTGGCCTTCTGCAGCTGATTTTCAAGAAGAATGTGTAAGGATTTGAAACCTTGGCCTAAGAGATGCCTTGCAGTGCTGTAAGTACAGCTTGATGGACTATTCTGGTCAGAGTTGAAAGGCCTGAATGCAGTAAGAACTATGGACTGTGAGGTTTGGCTTATGAGGGTAAGAAAGAGCTTTGCTTGGACTGGGCTAGCAGTTTGTGTGAGAAGCTTGCTGTTTTGCCTGTGTCCTGAGAAGTTGTGCAGGGTTGCTTTGCGTAGAGATGAACTGGTATGAGCAGAGGGATATGGCACAGAAAGAAATGTTTAGGCCGAAACTGCTTCCCATTCAGCTACAATTGAGACATTACAACCTTTGAGATTGGGTCAGCTGACCTGCACTGGGGCAACAGGAAGAATGGAGACTCCTTTGAAGGGGCCTGAGTGCTCATGGAGTGTCCTGTTCTTCAAAGTCTACTTTAGTCCCCCCCCCCCCCGGGTTAACAAATTGGCACCCTACCTGGTATTGTGGAGTATAAAAAATGCAGGAAAGAGAGGTCATTGAGTTTATAGCATGGCTTGTGTTTTGGAAATGGCCATGGGCAGTGTGAAGCAGGTTTGCTGGATGCCTGCATGGAGACCCAATGGAGCCATGAGGATGAACCGTGGATTGCAGTGGAGACCCAGTGGAGATGCTGGGACCACGAGATGGCTGCTAAGGAGCTGCCGGCCCCAATGAAGTTTTCTAGGACTGTGAGTAACCTAGCTGGAGGGGTCGAATTGGAAGTCCAGAGACTTGTTGCTGGTTAGAGTTATCGGACTCGGAGATTTGTCACTGGCTAGAGTTGTTCAACTTGAAGCTACGGAGTTTGCTGTTTACTCTGGTTGTTTAAAATCTTGTATTTACTGAATATTCTTTGCTATACCCGATGCCATCTTTTGCAGTGTGAATGTTTATTCTGTGTCATTATGGGTTTTTTGAGGTTATTTTTTGGTATTATGGCTCAGTTAAAAAATCTTGGACTATGGGGATGTTTGAACATCATTAGGGTTGATTAAACACTATGGGGACTTTTAAAGTCATACTGAATGCACTGTATTTTATATCATGTATGAATATCAGTTTATGGGGGGAACCGGGGTGTAATGTGGTGGTTTGATTCAGGTGTCCCCCATAAATTTAGATGTTCTGAAGCTAGGTTCCCAGCTGATGGAAATCTGGGAATTAATGCCTCCTGGAAGGAGTGTATTGTTGGGGGCTGGCTTATGGGTGTCATAGCCAGTTTCCCCATGCCAGTGTGTGGCACACTCTCCTGTTGCTATTGTCCACCTTATGTTGGACAGGGGGTGATGTCCACCCTCTGCTCATGCCATTGTTTTCCCTGCCATCGTGGAGCTTCCCCTCGAGCCTGCAAGCCAAAATAAACCTCTTTTACCCGGAAGCCGCTCTTGGTTGGGTGATTTCTACCAGCAATGCGAACCTGACTGCAACATCTGGGGAACACATGCGGGCCTTAGTCTTGTGCCTGGCTGTGGCCGTCTTGGGAGCATTTGGGTGCTTATTGCTAGGTAGTCACTCACACAGCTGAGTGAGTCTCACCACCCTGGGCACCGAGTCTTCATCTTACACAAAGCAGGGGTTGATTGTGCCTACACTGGCTTACCACAGCAAACATAACCTTAGTGGGTACCATCTGTGATCACCAACCTCTATCTTCACAAAGATGGCATTTGGACAGAGATAGCAGGTCAAGGGTAGGGCCACCAATCAGTAGTCTTGTTTTGATCTCTCTGAGCTAACGGATCTATCCTCATTCAGTTGCTTAACATTAATTAACAGCCATATAACACAGAGCATAGGCCTGTTCTTGACCCCAAAGAGATTGCTACGCCAAGCAACTAGGCAAATGTTCCCCTTTATGTGGTTTTATTTCATTTGCATTCTTGTCTGTTTCCATATTTTTTCAATCTGGCCATTGTGATTGTGAATAGTTTGAGGCAATTCACTAGCTGGTCCACTTCTCTAATTCATGTTTCCTGCTTGGCCCAGCAAACATTTCTAGCCAGTGACAAATCTCCAAGTCCGATAACTCTAACCATTTCTTTCCATTCTGGTCTACATACAGTCAAAACACCCAGGTCAAACTTCCATTGGATTAGTGTTAGTATTTTTTTAAAAAAATAATTATTTATTTATTTATTTATTTTTATTTATTTCACAGAGACAGACAGAGAAAGAGGCAGATAGAGAGAAATAGAGAGGCTGGGCATGCCAGAGGCCTCCAACCACTACAAATGAACTCCAGACGCATGTGCCCCCTTGTGCATCTGGCTAATGTGGGTCCTGGGGAAATGAGCCTCGTACCGGGGTCCTCAGGCTTCAGAGGCAAGTGCTTAACCGCTAAGAGATCTCTCCAGCCCAGTGTTAGTATTTTTTGACAGTGCTAAGAATTCAGTCCAGGGCTTCACACATGCTCTGCCTCTAAAACTCTTAGCTCCTCTCCCCTCAACCCCGCCCCTTGCCCAAAGCAACTCTTTTCTATATTGAACATCAGAATAACGTTCTAAAGAACAGAGTTCTGGGGAGCCAGAAGGTCTTCTCCTTGCTATCCATTTACTTTATGATTAAGGAAACTGAGCGCCAGAGGGGAGCATAGCTTATGGTATCAACCAATTGAGGGCTACAGTGCTAGTCAACATCATCATTGTTATTATCTGTTAAGCCTCATAGTACATTATTTGTTTCTTGAAGTATTAAAGACCAAACCCGTGGCCTCCTACATGTTAGGTAATTAACTGTTCTGACACTGAGCTATATCCCTAGCCCCTAGAGTCCAAGTCTATGCTTATACTTCAAGATGTCAACTGAGATCAGAAATTAGTGTCTTAAAACTCAGATTTATGCTCAGTTAAAAAATTATATATTTACTTATTTGAGGGAGAAAGAGAGTATGAGCATTCCAGGGCCTCTTGCCCTTGCAAATGAACTCCAGACACATGTGCCACTTGGTACATCTGGCTTTACATGGGTACTGGGGAATTGAGCCCAGGCCATCAGGCTTTTATTTATTTATATTTATTTGTTTATTTGTTTAGCTTTTTGAGGGAGAGTCACTGTCTAGCCCAGGCTGACCTGGACTTCACTATGGAGTCTCAGGCTGGCCTCAAACTCACAGCAATCCTTCTCCCTCCACCTCCCAAGTGCTGGGATTAAAGGCGTGCATCACCACGCCTGGCTCCATCAGCCATCAGTCTTTGTAAAAAAAAAAAAATGTCTCTAACCACCTAGCCATCTCTCCAGATCCTATGCTCAATTTTGAAATTAATTCAGTTATTTAGTCCATCCCTCTTTGTGGAGAACCCATGGTCCTGTGCATAGTGCTAGGAACTACAGCATCGGTGTAAATAGATGGGTGTGAACAGATGGGTGTGAATAGATGAACAGTGTCAAATGATGATCATCAACTTAATCCCTGATGACATTGATTGATATGGTGCTGGGCAAGCGTAACGGGGTGACAGGGAGTGAGGCGATGCCTGCTCATTTTTGATTTGTTAAGGGAGTTCATTTTCATACGTATTGTTATTTAATAGTTTCACAGGAATCAATAACTGCATGTCTGGATTTGTAAGTTAAAATGCATAGTGAAGTAGACACAGAGAATCTGACCAGACCATGGCTTTTTAAGAGATCTAAAAGGGCAGCCTGGCACAGAGCCAAATCCATACATCCATTCTATTTCACCTACTTAAATTTCCTGCCCGCACCAGCAGGCATTTGATTTTCCACCTGGGAGTCGACACGAGGCCAAGTTACCCAGACCAAACCTTTATGTATTCTACTCCAAAGCAGGAGATTCAATTCTTAAGTAAGATTTACTTACGGCATGGTGTTTATAGATTGCGCCTGATTCGGAGAGAAGGCAATCAATACGTGTTTATTGACTGCATCATTGATTTGGGAGGACTCAAAGTATATTAAAGTAGCTAAAGTTAATGTTATCACAGAATGCAGCATTTGTGTCTAAAAAGTATTTGACTTAATGACTAAGGAAACGGATTCTGAAAGAAGTGACTTGTAGAAGACGACACAAGGGCTGGGGAGATGGCATGGTAGTTAAAGGCTCTTGCTGGGCGTGGAGGCACATCCCCTTAATCCCAGCACTCTGGAGGCAGAGGTGGGAGGATCTCTGTGAGTTCGAGGCCACCCTGAGATTACATAGTGAATCCTAGGTCAGCCTGGGCTAGAGCGAGAACCTACCTCGAAAAACCAAATAAATCAATAAATAAAATAAAATAAATAAATAAAAATTAGAAAAAATAAAGGTGCTTGCTTACAAAGCCTGATGGCCACACAACTATGAATGTGCCCCAGGGGAGGGTGTTAAATTTTTGGTTAAAGTTCAGAATCAGGGTTAAGAGGCAGAGAGAGAGAATGAAAATGGGCATACCAAGGCCTCTAGCCACTGCAAATGAACTCCAGACGCATGCGTTACCTTGTGCATCTGGCTTACATGGGACTTGGAGAATCGAACTTGGGTCCTTAGGATTCTCAGGCATGTGACCTAACCACTAAGCCATCTCTCCAGCCCTAGAATATATTTTTAAACAGACTTTCTCCTTCTCTTTCTTCTTGTGTGTATGTGTGTAGACCAAAGGACAACCTTGGGTGTCACCCTTCGGTTGGTCATCTACCTCTTTTGAGACAGGGTCTCTAGGTTAGACTAGTTGGCCAGTGATCTCCAAGATTCTCCTATCTCCACCCCCTCAGCACGGGGATTACAAATAAGACCCATGGGCTCAGGCTACTAGCGAATGAAACTCAGGTCCTCATGTTTGCGTAGATGGCACTTAACTGGCTGAGCTGTCGTCCAAGCCCAAGGTAAAGTATTTTGATAGAACAACTTTGCTACTAAAAGCCAGGCATGATGGCTCATAGATATAATCTCAGTGCTTGTGAGGCTTAGGCAAGAGGATTGCCATGAGCTTTAAGTCAGCCTAGGCTACACAGGGAATTCCATGCCAGCCTATACTATGAGACCCTATTTCAAAAAAACTAAAATCAACATATAATAAAAATCATAAATACAACTCATGTTGAACAACTAGAATTACGGACATAGTCTTATGCAAAAGTATGGATTGACGTGTTTTCATCTCTTCTGGTATTCTAATCCTCTGGAATTTCTTGAAATAAAATGTTACAGAGTAGGATAAACTGGGAGTGGTTAATGCCTCCATAAGTGACTGGAAGTAACAGCCAATCCCCAGCCTCACTACCAGGCTGTGACGTGATCTAGTTCTCTCCTGACACTACAATCTGGGACCATTGATTTTTGTTTGTTTGTTTGTTTGTTTGTTTGTATGTTTAGTTTCTTTGAAGAAAGATGATAGGCGTTAGTCTACTACCAAATATACTCTAGTACCAAATATAAGAAAAATGTATGAGCCAGGCATGGTGGCACACGCCTTTCATCCCAGCACTTGGGAGCAGAGGTAGGAGGATCGCCATGAGTTCAAGGCCACCCTGAGACTATATAGTGAATTCCAGGTCAGCTTGGGCTAGGGTGAGACTGCCTCAAAAAACTAGAAAGAAAGAAATAAAACGAATGATTAACTATTTCATCTTTCAGATTCTTTTCTGTGACCACAATATAGTGTGTGGCCAGGGGAAAAGAAAACAAAGGAACAGCTTCAGAACCCTGGCCATAGATTTAAGTGCAATTGAATATGTTACTTGGATTTACCCCAAAACAGGATTTCCTTTGCCCCAGGCACAGTGCTGTCCAATGAATTCAGTTCTGCCTTTGTATTCTAGCCAGGAACTTAAAATATCAGTGCTAGGTTCCATCCAAGGGAAGTTGTAGGTTTGGGGTGTCTTCCAGGCTCCCCACCTGGCTTTAGTTAACTTCTGCAAAAAAGAATTAACATGGACCAAGTGGTGTTTATCTACTGGTACAGGCAAGAAGTTAACTATGGTGATTTGGGGGTCACTGTATTATGTAAAAGAACAATATTAGGAATGACTTTCAGTCTTAGGTTAAACAGTGAGCAAACATCCACCTCTCAGATTTATGGGAAAAAGAGAAATGTTTGAAACATCTCTCACTGCAAATGACACTATATTCCTTATTCTTTTTATCCTTAGCTTATATCTAAAAAGATTCTGGAGGTCTGGGGAGATGGCTCTTGCTTGCAAAGTCTGCTAGCCTAAGTTCGATTCCCCAATACCCAGGTAAAGCTAGATGCACAAAGTGGCACATGCAACTGGAATTTATTTACAGCAGCAAGAGGCCGTGGCTTGCCCACTCTCTTATTCTTTCGCTCACTCTCTCAATCTTTTTCTTTGCTTACAAATAAATAAATGCATACACATATACATACATAAAGTGAAAGGATGCTTGATCAGAGCGGGGTAAGTAGGAATAGGATCTGGGTTTGATGTGAAGTTGTGGGAGAAATATTACTACTGCTTTCCTACACTGAAGCAATGTCTGGTTCAAAGTCAATGTAATAGCATCATTTGCTTTATGCATACTCGTAATGTTTAGTTTTATAGGAGAGAAGAGTCTGATGGTCAATCTTCCATTGACATTTTAGCCACAGAGTCTAGGCTCAATGTAATTGTCACTGAATGCATGGTTTCTTTTTCCTAGTGTGAATGGAACTAGACATCCCATTAAAATGTTTGCTGTTTTACTCATGCAGTGGACTGACTATAATTTGATGGTCTGCAGATCTAAAATATTTCTTATATGCCTTGGCTTGCACAAAGAATGCTTCTGCAAAACCAGTTAATAGTCAGGCCATCCTGAGAGTTAGGAATGTTGAGTTAATTTTTCACAGAAATTCTCAAATATTCAGGGAAAGTCACTCATAGAGGATCCTGCCAATATATATATTTTTAAAGATTTCATTTGACCGGTCTTGTATTTGATATGAAACACATGATAAAAGCAATACCTGGCAACTGTGAAGTGAACTTTTCTGCATAAGCAAAAACTACCTCAAATATATCTTTTACAGAGTTTTGAATGACAGCAATAGGTTTTCATGCAAAACTGGGTTAGCATTTAGCCAATTTGGTCCTGAATCTCCACAGTGATTCTTTATCCAACATCTCCCTGGTATTCTGTGGGTAGGTGATTAGGTTTATGAAGAAATGAGTGGAGAATGTCCAGGAATGGAAAACATCTACATAATGTGGAGAAGTAGATAGTTTTATTAAGTACTCAGTTTCACTTTAAGAGGTGTCCGTACTAATCCCAGCCAGATCATTTGAGCTCCTTACTTCTGGGAAGTTAAGAGTAACAATGTGAATCTATGAGCCACCCAAAAGAATTCTGTCTAGCTTCCTTACAGGTATTTTCCAGGACATTCCTGTGTGTTCTCTGGGTCTTCTGGCAGGACATCACCTGTAGCTTTACTTTTACTTTTTGCCTATATTAGATTTCCTTTTTTGTTTACTTTTAGAGGGCTCTGGAGAATAGCACAATATGCCATATGTGTCCTTTGTCTTTTTGTGAATGTAGCTTATATTTGATCATTCCTATTGCCCAGACTTAGGGTTTTAAAATATTTTATCTATTTATTTGAAAGATAGAGAGAACGAGAGGCAGATAGAGAGAGAGAGAAAGAGAGAGAGAGAATAGGCACTCCAGGGCCCACAAGTATAGCAAACGAACTCCAAATGCATGTGCCACCTTGTACATTTGGCTTAAGTTGGTACTGGGGAATCAGACCTGGGCCGTTAGGCTTCGCAGGCAAGTGCCTTAATTGCTAAGCCATCCCTTTTAAAATATTTTATTTATTTATTTATTGAAAGAGAGAGAGAGAGAAAGACAATGGGCAGATTTAGTTTTTGAATTTCCACCCTTGTGAAGTGTAACTGTGGATCTAGATGCTGGTCAAGGGTGAGGTCAGCACTCCAGATACCTGAGGGCAGGAGGCCGCCACGGAGGAATGAATGAATCTACTTTTCACCATCTCAAAACGGGAAGTTAGACCCTCACTGCAGCATACAAGAGGAGGGTTTCTGGAACTGGAATGGAAACTCTCAGCATTTCAAGTCATGCTGTACTTCAGAATAATTGACTACAACTATTTCTTTCTGACATATTTACAATGAATCTGCCAGACATATTGATTATTTCATTTCTTATACCTACCCTCAGAACAAATGGGCAGGTTCAGGGCTTTTTATTTATTTATTTATTTATTTATTTTATTTTGGTCTTTTTGAGACCCCAGGCTGACCTGGGATTCACTATGCAGTCTCAGGGAGGCCTTGAACTCATGGCGATCCTCCTACCTCTGCCTCCTGAGTGCTGGGACTAAAGGCGTGTGCCTCCATGCTCGGCAGGAGTCCCATTTTGAGAGGAAGAATTATAGCAAAGTTAATTTTTAAAATCTTGTTTTTGTTGTTGGTTTTTTTTTTAAGCAGGTTCTATTTGAATTCTGCAAAATAGTCAAAGCTTTACTGCAACCAAGTGAACGCTGATCTACTCCCTACCCCAAAGCAGATTTCCTAGACACGAGGGGAATGCTTTTATGGCGCTTTGACTTGTTTTATTTTGACCTGCCCCACCCAGCTTCAAGGTACTCTTGGGAATTAGTTCTCATTCGTGTCCCCTGTCTTGCAGGTTTGTCTTTCCTAACCTGTCTGGAAATTACTTGCCATGTAGATACAAGGTGCTTGTCACACAGACTAGGGAAGTGGAAGGCGCTGCTGGAAACCCTTGGAAAGCAACCTGTAGTGGCAAAAGGGTTGCGCCTCAAGCCCAGAAGGGAGGCACATTGTCCTGCGTGGGCTCACCTTGTGCTCTTAAGACCTCGCACACAAGCTCAGGGTGACCTTGCTTCACAGATCTGGGAGAAGCAACAGCAAACCCACTTTCTTTTTTCTTTTCTCTCTCTCTCTTGCTGTTGCTCTCCCTGTGTGTGTCCAAGTCTCACATAGCCCAGATTGGCCTCAAACTTGCTCTGTAGCTGAGGCTGGCCTCGAACTCCTGATTCTCCTGCCTTCACTTCCCGAGGGCTAGGGGTGCAGGCATGAGCCACAGCTCCTGGCAAGCCTGGGCTTTCAATCACTTCACCATCCTTTCTGACTCCAAATCTGTAAGACTTGGAGTCCAGTGACTTAAGTTGTCATGATTACTTATTTAAATTAATTTCCTTCAACTTTAGGGCTTGTTTCTGTCTTGTTAACTTGCTTGAGAAACAAGGATGTTTTTAATTCTTTTCATCTTCTTTCCTTCCAACCACCACCCCCTTTTTTTTAATTTGTGAGGCAGGATCTCATGTAGTCCAGTCTGGCCTAGAGCTTGGTAGGTAGGTCATTATGGTGAACGTCTGGTCCTCCTGCCTCTGCCCTTGGAGTGCTTACCATGCCAGAATAGAGTTCACGCTATATTTTTGGAGTTTTTGTTAGTTTTTTTGTTTGTTTTTCAAGGTAGGATCTCATTCTGGCCCAGGCTGACCTGGAATTCACTAAGTAGTCTCAGGGTAGCTTCAAACTCATGCAATCCCACCTCAGTCTCCTGAGTCCTGGGATCAAAGCTATGCACCACCACATCTGGCTAGAATTCATTCTTTTTTTTTTTTTTTAGTTTTTCGAGGAGGGTCTCACTCTAGCCTAGGCTGACCTGGAGTTCACTATGGGGTCTCAGGGTGGCCTTGAACTCATGGCAATCCTCCTACCTCTGCCTCCCGAGTGCTGAGATTAAAGGCGTTCTTGATAGAATAAGTATTCACTTTCTTCCTCAATGGTACAAAATAGATTGCTTTAATGATTACTTTCATGTTGGACAATAAACATGATGAAATAGAAGATATTTCCCCAAAGCTGTGGTCAAAATTTAGTTAGGGGCCGGGCATGGTGGTGCACACCTTTAATCCCAGCACTTGGGAGGCAGAGGTAGGAGGATCACAATGAGTTCAAGGCCACCCTGAGACTCCATAGTGAATTCCAGGTCAGCCTGGGCTAGAGGGATACCCTACCTCGAAAAAAAAAAAAAATTAATTAGGGGCAGATCATCATTTCTAGGCTATAGAAATTAAAACAGCAGGGTGGGGAGAGAAGGAAGAAATTATAGACTTCTTGAATAAAGAAAGCATTGCTATTGTGCATATGCTGTCATTCAGGGACTGTAAGCGCTACAGAAAGGATTGTGTCTGGAATTACTCAGAAACTAACAGCAGTGCTATAGCCTAGCAGCGTAGCAACATTGGCCATACTAGTCAATTGATAGAGACTTGTTTAATGAATGGATGATAAACCAGGTGCGATAGCACACACCTGGAAACCTAACACTCAGGAAGGTGAGGCAGGAGAGTTTGAGGCCAGCGTGGGCTGTCGATTGAGAACTTGTCTCCAAAAGTTAAAAGGAAGGAGAAAGGAAGGAAGGAAGGGAGGGAGGGAGAGAGGGAGGGAGGAAGGAAGGAAGGAAGATACTTATTTTACTCGTATAAACGTCTCACTCTCATATAAACACACATGGAAGAGTCTCATGCTATCTTCTTGTCAGTCTGCACCCCAAGGCCTCCCGTGGATCCCACATACTGTGTGTAAGGGGAATGAGAACTCAAGTCGGCTACTCGCTCTTGCTGCACATCCACTGCGGCTCCGGGAGAGAGCTAAGAGCAGGGAGCTCTAAGACCGGATCTTCCTCTCCATCTCCCTGGTCTGTAACCCATCCTTCCGCTGCTGCCGAGCCCAGCGAGCCTGCAGCACGCGGCCCGAAGGAAACGTACCTGCGCGTCTTTACACTCAAGTATCTGCTGAAGTCATTCCATCCTCTTCCCTGTACTGTGTGAGTGCACAACAGTATCCAGTCCGTTCGTACTCGTCACAAATGCTTAGTGTCTTAAAAGAAATGGATGAGTCTGTTCTCTGAACATGCATGCTTGTACTAAAAGCATTTTCAAGGGAAATGGTAATGCCTGACTATCAGATGACGTGGATGGGAAAGAGAAGATCTCTTCCTGCGTTTACTGACTATTACCAACGGCTTGTAGAGGGTTCTTTCTGAAAAGGTTCATATGCTTAAGACTTCCTCTTGGCTTGTGTGTGTGTGTGTGTGTGTGTGTGTGCGCATGTGCGCGTGTGTGCGTGTGTGCGTGTGTGCATGTGTGCATGTGTGCAGGCATGTCCATAGTAAAGCTTTGTTCTCTGTGGAGAAGAGCAAGAAGGAGGCCTCCCAGGTAGGAATAGAAAATCAGGTAACAAAAAAGAAAAGAGATTTATATTTTTAAAATTTATTTATTTATTTATTTATTTACTTGAGAGAGAGAGAGAAAAAAAATGGGCACACCAGGGCCTCCAGCCACTACAAAATCCATGCGCCCCCTTGTGCATCTGGCTTACATGGGTCCTGGAGAGTCGAACCGGAATCCCTTGGCTTTGGAGGCAAATACCTTAACTGCTAAGCCATCTCTCCAGCCCGGGCTTTATTCTTTCAAAAATATTTTGTTCGTTTATTTAAGAGAAAGAGGTAGACAGAGAGAGAGAGAGAGAGAGAGAGAGAGAGAGAGAATGGGTGCACCAGGGCCTCCAGCCACTGCAAACAAACTCCAGATGCGTGCACCCCCTTGTGTATCTGGCTTATATGGGTATTGGGGAATAGAACCTGGGTCCTTAGGCTTTGAAAACAAGTACCTTAACCACTAAGCCATCTCTCCAGCACTTTTTTTTTCTAGGTAGGGTCTCACTCTAGCTCAGGCTGACCTGGAATCAACTCTGTAGTCTCAGGGTGGCCTCAAACTCACAGCAATCCTCCTACTTCTGCCTTCCAAGTGCTGGGATTAAAAATGTGTGCCTGGGCTGGAGAGATGGCTTAGTGGTTAAGCACTTGCCTGTGAAGCCTAAGGACCTCGGTTCGAGGCTGGACTCCCCAGAACCCACGTTAGCCAGATGCACAAGGGGACGCATGCGTCTGGAGTTCGTTTGCAGTGGCTGGAGGCCCTGGCGCGCCCATTCTCTCTCTCTCTCTCTATCTGCCTCTTTCTCTCTGTCTGTCACTCTCAAATAAATAAATAAAAATAACAAAAAAAAAATTAAAAAAAAAAGTGTATGCCACCATTCCCGGCTTACCAGCCTTTAAAAAAATTAAAAAAATATATACATGTATATATATATATATATATATATATACACACACACAAAGGGGGGAGAGAGAGAGAAGGGGGGAGAGAGAGAGAGCGTGCAGAAAAGCACTTTATTAAAATCACTAGAATTTCTTTCATGAGCTCACATTTCATTTATCAATGCTTTGTTCTCCATCTAAAAACATTAAAATATCTGTTATGCCAAAGCATTTCAGTTCAGGACATGAGTGTGCTGCACATCTGGGTGATAATTAGCAGGACTTGGCTTGGCAATAATTAGATGCTGAGAAAGACGGAGGCCAGCAGCTTGGAGCATGATTTATGTAATTCTCCTGTTGATGAGTCACACTTAGTCTCGATGTGATGGAAAACCTGCCTCCGAGATGCCTGGTTGAATCAAAACTTAGTGTTATCCCCACAGTCCTCAAAGCCAGGCCTTACATAGAAAAGCTAAGTGGAAAATGCTTTATCCACATACTTTAAATGATACACATTCCTCTCCCCTCCACGTAAGGAAGTGGGTTAGCAATAATATTAGCTACACTATTCATAGTTGAAGAGAAAATGATATATAAAATAATATATAGGACTAATTTTTCTTTCACATGGTAATATCCAATACTGGTAAAGGCTTAATAAAACCAACATTCCCATAGGTGGTTGGACTTTAATTTTTATAAAAAATATTTTTATTCATTTGAGATATGTAGAGACAGAGAAAGAGAGAGAGAGAGAATGGGTACGCCAGGGCCTCTAGCTGCTGCAAACAAACTCCAGATGCATGAGCCACCTTGCGCATCTGGCTTACTTGGGTCCTGGAGAATTGAACTTGGGTCCTCTGGCTTTGCAGGCAAACACCTTAACTGCTAAGTCATCTCTGCAGCCCTGAACTTTAATTTTAAAAACACTTTCTGGATGGGTGTGGTGGCATATGCATTTAATCCTAGCACTTGGAAGGCAGAGGTAGGAGAATCTCTGTGAGTTGGAGGTCAGCCCGAGACTACGTAGTGAATTCCAGATCAGCCTGAGCTAGAGTGACCCTACCTCAAAAATAAATAAATCTAAATCTAAATAAATAAATAGAAACATTTTCTGAAAGTCATTCTATTTTAAGGACTTTAAGGTACTCAATAATTTTATCCCATTTATTTCCACTTACCTAAACTATTCTAGGTAAGTAGTGGATAAATATAGTCAGGCTAGATGGCATGTGCCTATAATCCCACCAGAAGGGAGGCTGAGGCAGACGATCCAAGGGGTCAAGGGCAATAAGGGCTGTGAAGTGAGATTCTGTCTAAGCATAATAGGAAGCAACTTAACCTAACTTTTTTTGTGTGTGTGTGCTAGGGTCTCACTCTAGCTCAGGCTGACCTAGAATTCACTATGTAGTCTCAGGGTGGCCTTGAACTCATGGTGATCCTCCTACCTCTGCCTCCTGAGTGCTGGGATTAAAGGCATGCACCACCACATCCAGCTTAACCTAACATTTAATGGCGACGTGGTTCAGTAAAGTGTGGTGTATCCACTGCTCATATTGTATCTGTGAAGTCCCCTGTTTTGAGATCTCATCACTCTATGTAGCCCAGGCTGTCCTTTCACTCTTTATCCTCCTGTCTCAGCCTCCCAAGTGCTGGGATTACAGCTATGGGCCTCCACACCTCACTATAAAGGGGTTTTTAGTAGTGTGGAGAAATGTTACCCATAACATGTTATATAAAAGGAACCACAATATAAGGTTATGTTGTTCAACTTTTTTTTTTTTGTTGTTTGTTTGTTTTGGTTTTTCAAAGTAGGGTCTCACTCTAACTCAGGCTAACTTAGATTCCACTATGTACTCTCAGGGTGGCCTCGAACTCATGGTGATCCTCCTACCTCTGCTTCCTGAGTGCTGGGATTCAAGGCATGCGCCACCACACCCAGCTTGTGTGGGTTTTATTTTTTTTTAAATATTTCTATTTATTTGTTTGCAGAGAAAGAAAAAGATAGGAGAGAGAGAATAGGTGTACCAGATTTTCTTGCCAGTCAAATGAACTCCAGATGCATGTGCCACTTTGTGAATCTGGCTTTATGTGGATGCTGGGGAACCCAGGCCTGCAGGCTTTGCAACCAAGTACCTTTAACCATGGAGCCATCTCCCCAGGCCGAGACAAATTTTTATGTAGCTGGAGATGGCCTCAGGCTTGCTATGTAGCTGAGGCTGGCCTTAAATGCATGATCCTTCTGTCTCTGCTACCCAAGTGCTATGATTATAGACATGTACCGTCATGCCTGACACCTCAATACTTTCAATTTTTTCTTTCTTTCTTTCTTTCTTTCTTTCTTTCTTTCTTTCTTTCTTTCTTTCTTTCTTTCTTCCTTCCTTTCTTTCTTTCTTTCCTTCTTTCTTTCTTTATTTCCTTCTTTCTTTCCTTCCTTCCTTCCTTCCTTCTTTCTTTCTTTCTTTCTTTCTTTCTTTCTCTCTCTCTCTCTCTCATTTTTCAGTCTGAGGATGGCTTCAAACTCACAGTGATCCTCCTACCTCTGCCTCCCAACTGTTGGGATTAAAGGTACATGTCACCACGCCCAGCCCACCCAATATTTTTTAAACATGTACTGTCTTTATAATTTAAAAATTAGAATGTAAGAGCCAAAGGAAAGGTAGGACTCCTTACAACATGCTCCTCCAGACACAAAATGGCCTGGATATCCATGACCTCACAGTGCCTGACACTACCTACACAAGACCATCGTAACAGGAAGAAAAGATCATGACGTCAAAATAAAAGAGAGACTGATTGAGATGGGGAGGGGATATGATGGAGAGTGGAGTTGTGAAGGGGAAAGTGTTAATTACCATGGGATATTGTTTACAATTATGGATGTTGTCAATAAAAAAAATAAAATTAATAAAAAACATTATCAGACAAACATGATGACTCACTCCTATAATCCAGCACTGGAGCAGCTGAGGTAGGATGATCACTGGATCACTATGGATTTGAGGCCAGCCTAAGCTATAGAATGAGTTCCAGGTCAGCCTGGGCTAGAGAGAGACATTGACTCAACAAAAAGGGGGGACTAGAGAGGTGGTTCAGTGGTTAAGGCACTTGCCTACAAAGCCTAGTGACCTGGGTTCAATTCCCCAGTGCCCACCTAAAGCCAAATGCACAAAGTGATGCATGCATATGGAATTCATGCATCTCTGTAGCTCTCTGTCTCTCTGTGTTCAAAAATAAAAAAAAAAATTTTAAATCTATTATCTATATTTGTAAACCAATCTGAGGGGAGGGACTAGTTGGTAAGTAGAAAGGGTTGAATGGAAATGGAAGGGGGAAAGAAGGTAATGGGGGTATGCATGATCCAAATATATAATTTTTAAGATTAATTAACTAATTTATTTATTTGAGACAGAGATTAGGAGAGGGAGAAGGAGAGAGAGAGGGAAAAAAGAGAGAGAGAGAGAAGATGGGTGTGCCAGGGCCTCTAGCCACTGCAAATGTGCATCTGGCTTATGTGGGCTCTGGAGAATCAAACCTGGGTCCTTAGGCTTCACAGGCAAGTGCCTTAACGGCTAAGCCATCTCTCCAGCCCTATTTTTAAAATGTAAAAAATAGGTGCTGGAGAGATGGCTCAGCAGTTAAGGTATTTGCCTGTAAAGCCTAAGTATCTGAGTTTGACTCCTCATTACCCACATAAAGCCAGATGCACAAGGTGGTGCATGTATCTGGAGTTCTCCACCCCCCTCCTCTGCATCTCTCTCAAATAAATAAATAAATAAAATATTTTTAAGAAATGAAAACATCATCTGTCATGGTGGAAACCAACTGTCCTCTAATTGGACTGGAGGCCCGCTCCATGGGAGAGAATATATCCCTGATACTGAAAACTTAAAACAGGGGTAGTCATGAGCCCTAGGGGTGTAACGTCTGCTGCTGTCTGGCTAAATGTATATACTATGCTCATCAAACTGCCCAGTAAGCACTTCTCTTAATGTTCATACCCTTATATTAATGCTACTATCACTTTTGGCAGAGACTTTTCTCTTTTCAGATAGCAGTGACCTTGGGATGACTCAGAAGGTATCATGGTGCTGGAAAGAAGTGACCGGAGTGCTCAGTACTGTAATATCTCTATCACACCTTCCAAGGTTCAGGGTCCATTGTGGAAGTGGTGGCAGAAAGAAAATAAGAGCCAAAGGAAGGGTAGGACTCCTTACAACGTGCTCCCTCAGACACAAAATGGCCTGGATCTCCATGACCTCACAGTGCCTGACACTACCTACACAAGATCATCTTAAGAGGAGGAAAAGATCATGACATTAAAATAAAAGAGAGACTGTTGAGATGGGGAGGGGATATGATGGAGAATGGAGTTTCAAAGAGGAAAGTAGGGGAAGGGAGGGTATTACCATGAGATATTTTTTATAATCATGGAAGTTGTTAATAAAAATTTGAAAAAAAAATGAAAACATAGCCGGGTGTGGTGGCGCACGCCTTTAATTCCAGCACTTAAGGGAGGCAGAAGTAGGAGGATCACTGTGAGTTCAAGGCCACCCTGAGATTACATAGTGAATTCCAGGTTGGCTTGGATTAGAGTGAAACCTTACCTTGAAAAACCAAAAAAATAAAAATAAAAAAATATAAAAAAATGAAAGAAAAAGAAAACATAAAACAAAAAAGGGAAATCAATCTCTCTCTTTCCCCTTTACTGACCTATCTTCCATATTTCATTACAGTGTGGTGGTACACGCCTTTAATCCCAGCATTTGGAAGGCAGAGGTAGGAGGATCGCCTGGAGTTTGAAGGCCATGGTGAAACTACATAGTGAATTCCAGGTCAGCCTGGGCTAGAGTGAGACCTTATCTTGAAAAACAAAAACCAAAACAACAACAACCATAAGAGTTACTATACAAAACAATAAACGGCCAGGTTTAGTAGTGCCTTTAATCCCAGCACAAGGGAGGCAGAGCCCGAGGCCCATCCAGGACTACAAAGTGATTCCAAGTCAGCCTGGGCTAGAGTGACACCTACTTTGAAAAAAAAACCCAACATAGGCCAGGCATGGTGGCGCACACCTTTAGTCCCAGCACTTGGGAGGCAGAGGTAGGAGGATCACCATGAGTTCGAGGCCACCCTGAGATGACATAGTGAGTTCCAGGTCAGCCTGAACTAGAATGAGACCCTACCTTGAAAAACCAAAAAAAAAACAATAAATGATGTATGTTTTTATTTTATTTATTTATTTGAATGGGAGAGGGGGAGAGAAGAAGAAGAGGAGGAGGAGGAAGAGGCAGATAGAGAGAATGGGTGTGCCTAGGCCTCCAGCCACTGCAAATGAACTCCAGATGCATGTGCCACCTTGTTTATCTGGTTTTTGTGGGTACTGGGGAATTGAACCTGGGTCTTTAGGCTTTGTAGACAAGCACCTTAACCACTAAGCCATCTCTCCAGCCCCCATGATGTGTGTTTTGGAAGTGATCATCTCAGTCATTCTTCTTTCACCATCAGTTACGGGTGAGTTTGAATGTTTGCGTCCAAGCTGAAGTCTTCAGTTAGAGCGTGGGCTGTCTGTACCTGTGTAACAAGGCTGGCAGTTATCTATCAGAAGTCCCTTCTGTGTCATGGAGAAAAGGGGGCAGGGAGTGAGTGCTAAATTCCACTGGGAGGATGTCCTTTAAGTCCCCAGGGTCATTACTTTGCTAAATCCCCCAGGCATCTGTTTTTCTCCCAGTGAAAATCCTCTTGCCCCAGGAAGCTCTGCGCTGAACTTCCCAAAGGCAAAAAGGTTACCTTTGGCTACCAAGATGAAGACCTTCACCTTCAGGGGGAAGAATGAACTCCCAATGAACACTTGCCTATGTTGTAATTGTTTTAAACCAGCTTCCTGGAAATTAAAAGAAGAAGAAAAGAAAACAACAAACATTGGATTTAAAAATAACTCATGCAGAAACAGCCTAAGACATTCCCAAAGACTAAATTTGTTCATAATCACACTATGCCAAGCTGAATTGGCATAGTTAGCTGACAAGTATTATGCATCTAGTTTCTGATGTTTAAAAAAAAAATGGCCAGAAATTTGCTGGAAAAAAAATGCACAGAACTGGAAAATTCATCCAAGAACCAGTAAAGGAAAAATTTTAGCAAAAAAATTTAAAGGAACAAAATCTTTGGATTTTTAGATATAGCTATAATTTCTACAATCAGTAAGTACTATATTACTATATTGACATAATCTGTTTTTTTTTTTTTTTTGGTTTTTTTGAGGTAGGGTCTCACTCTAGCCCAGGCTGACCTGGAATTTACTATGTAGTCTCAGGGTGGCCTTGAACTCACAGTGATCCTCCTACCTCTGCCTGGGATTAAAGGCATGCGCCACCACGCCCAGCATAATCTTTGTTTTTTATAAATATTCTTCTTATTAAAAACAAAAACAGGGCTGGAGAGATGGCTTAGCAGTTAAGTGCTTGCCTGTGAAGCCTCAGGATCCCGGTTCGAGGCTCAATTCCCCAGGACCCACGAAAGCCAGATGCACAAGGTGGTACATACATCTGGAGTTCATTTGCAGTGGCTGGAGGCCCTGTGTGCCTATTCTTTATTCTTTCTCTCTCTCTCTCAATCTCTCTCTCTCAAATAAATAAACAGAAATTTAAAAAATTAAAAAAAAAACACAAATATAAACCAATCTATTCAGTTGATCAGCTGCATTAAAGCAAATTCAAATGTAAGCAAAAATCATTTCAACAATAAGGCACTTAAAAAGAACAGCCTGGGCTGGAGAGATGGTTTAGCAGTTAAGCGCTTGCCTGTGAAGCCTAAGGACCCTGGTTCAAGGCTCAATTCCCCAGGACCCATATTAGCCAGATGCACAAGGGGACGCACGCGTCTGGAGTTTGTTTGCAGTGGCTGGAAGCCCTGGCGCGCCCAGTCTCTGTCTCTCTCTATCTTCCTCTTTCTCTCTCTGTCTGTTGCTCTCAAATAAATAAATAAAAATAAAATAAATAAAATATTTTAAAAAGAACAGCCTAACAATTAATAAATGAAAAACATTAGTAAATGTAGGACTGAGGACAGAACACTTGCCTAGCATATCCAAGCCCAGGGTTCGAACCCCGGCACTGCAAAACTGAAATAGGACAAGAAGGAAGTGGTAGGTGACCCTCAATTAGTGGACTTCGGAAATGTGAACTTGTGGAATCCAAGTTTAAAGACAAACTGGCGAACTTGTAAATTACTCGTAAATGACCACAATGGTGGCAAAATGCTTCAAGTGACTGAAGACATGAGCAATGAGGACAGATGAAGGGGACACTTACTCATTTTCTTGGAGAGAAATCCATACAGACAACTGAATGCATTATCTGAGTTTATGAAGGACTTTTTAGCAAGTGATGGTCTTTCTCACAAAGTAGGACGGAACACATTGGATTTGAAGCACTGGGCCTCTGGGTAGACAGAGTAAGGCTAACTACATAATAAAGAAATACAGCTCGGGGTTCTGGAATGTTCTCCAGAGCCCTGAAAAACAAGATAACATCTTCCCTGTGTGGCTTTGCAGAGGGTAAGGGATGTATTAAGTAAATTATCACATGGCCTCCGGGACAAAGGTTCAGGTCCTTGGAGAACTTCCTGAGGTCAAGGAGTCCCATGACAACTCTGAGGCAAACTACCTCAGCATCCTAAAGGAGAGAGGACGAGCAAGAATGATCAACATGAAAGGGTAGCCCCCAAACATGTTTGAGAAAAATTAAAAGGGCTGGAGAGGTGGTTTAGCTGTTAAGGCGCTTGCCTGCAAAGCTAAAGGACCTTGGTTCGCTTCCTGAAGACCCACGTAAGCCAGATGCATAAGGTGGCACATGCATCTGGAGTTCCTTTGCAGTGGCTGGAGGCCCTGGTGCATCCATTCTCTCTCTTTCCCTCTCTCAAATAAATAAAAATAAAATATTTTTTAAAAAGGTTGCTTAAAAATAGAATTCATTATAAAAATTTGCACAAGTTTTGACAGGGAGGAAGTAGAACAAAATAGATATTTATACTTATCATTTCTTCCACACCCCCCCCCAAGGTAGGGTCTCGCTCTAGCCCAGGCTGACCTGGAATTCACCATGTAGTCTCAGGGTGGTCTTGAACTCACAGCGATCCTCCTACCCCTGCCTCCTGAGTACTGGGATTAAAGACATGCACCACCACACCCAGCTGCTTAGCATTTCTTATAAGCTCATTTCCCCACCCTGCCACCCCCCAAACACAAAAACATGGCAGGTTTGGGGATCCTTGACCTGAGACCACATGCTCAAGGCCACATAAAAGAGGTTCCTTCACATTCTCCGAGTATTGTATTAGGCCATGACTTTTCTGTGTGTTAATATGTAGCAGCATTGTAGTACCAATAGGTTTGTCTCAAAATAGACTGCAAATCAGTTGTGAAAGGAGAAATTCCAGGAACTAGAATTCAACACTGAAAAAAAAAAAAAGTTACCGGGCTGGAGAGACGGCTTAGTCGCTAAAGTGTTTGCCTGAGAAGCCTAAGGACCTGGGTTCGATTCCCAAGAACCCACGTAAACTAGCTGCACAAGGTAGTGCATGTGTCTGGAGTTCTTTTGCAGTGGCTACAGATTCTGGCACGCCTATTCTCTCCTTCCCTCTCTACCTCCCCCCCCTCCTCAAAAAATAAATAAACAAAAAAGATTTACAGATGGGTGTGGTGGCACATTCCTATAATCCCAGCAGTACTGAGGCAGATTCTAGGCCATCCAGGACTACGTAGTGTCTCAAAAATAAACAAAGAAAGGAATGAGGTGGGAGATTATGATCAAGGTATATTGTCTATGTGTAGGAAGGTTGTCTATAAATTTTAAAAAAAACAAATAAACAAAAATTTACATATGACTCAGTTCCAACAGTTTACATAATATTGAATATTTCCACCTTCCATAAAGATTTCTACCCTTCATATGTCCTTTCAACAATACTCCTAGATAACCAATTTGAAAAATTCATTAAAGGATGACTTGTTGGGGTGTCTTGCCAACAACTGCAAATATCGAAAATAGCTTTATTCTAAGTATTAAATGCTAAAGGGTTTTTGTGAGGTAATTATGCTAAATACGGAACAGAATGGTCTGCTACAAATTGAGCTCCAATTCAGTCCTCAAATGCAGGAGGTGCTAATGGGATTCAGGTGGAAGCCATCAAATGGTATTTTAATTTCTCTCCACCTCCCGCCAATGTTACATTCGGGCAACAGACTCCACAATCATCATCCCTCAGCCAGCCCTGTACTGCTTGTAAATTAATTCATTACTGAGTGAACACTCTCCACTTTTGGAATTCTATTTCATTGGCCTTATCTCCATGAGATAAACTAAAGTTTATTGATATCAAAGTTTTTAGGGTGGATTTTCATGGTAGCTTTGTTTGCTGAGTGCCAACACATAGTCTTACCCCTCTGAAATACCTTTCGACCAGAATAGTTTCTTTTCTCAGGCAGGGGATATTAGAGGAAGCCATAGGCTGTGTTTTGCAATCTCAGATAATTTAAGTGAGAATAATATACTGTAAATAACTCATATATTTCACAAAAGTTTGCACCAGTAAAAAGTGTGAATAAAAATAAAATAAAAGTCGGGCGTGGTGGCGCACGCCTTTAATCCCAGCACTCGGGAGGCAGAGGTAGGAGGATTGCCATGAGTTCAAGGCCACCCTGAGACTACAGAGTTAAGTCCAGGTCAGCCTGGACCAGAGTGAGACCCTACCTCAAAAAAACAAAAATAAATAAATAAATAAATAAAAAATATTATTTCCCAGGGCTGGAGAGATGGCTTAGTGGTCAAGGTGCATGTTTGTGAAGCCTAAGGACCCAGGTTTGATTCTCCAGGTCCCACATAAGCCAGATGCACATGGTGGTGCATGCATCTGGAGTTCATTTGCAGTGGTTAGAGGCCCTGGTGTGCCCATTCTCTCTCTCTAGTTCCGTCTCTCTGTCTCATAAAAAAATTTTTCCCAACATAATAAATGACTCATTTAGTTTTTGTGACTTAACAAAACTTAAATGATTTTTAAAAATTTATTTATTTTGGGTTCTGTGTGCTTGCGTGTCCTCTCACAGGTATGCGCAGCTGCTCAAGTGAGCACGGGCCATGGCATGTGTGGAGGTCAAGGGATAACTTTTGGTTTGGCCCTCATCTTCGTCCTTATTTGAAACGGGGCCTCTGTTATATAGTGTCAGTGTTCGGGGAGGGGGTGATGTCCACCCTCTGCTCATGTCGTTGTTTCCCCTGCCATCGTGGAGCTTCCCCCTTGAGCCTAAAAGCCAAAATAAACCTCATTTTCCCCCACAAGCTACTCTTGCTTGGGTGGTTTCTACCAGCAATGCAAACCTGACTGCAACACTACCACAGTCTCCAGAGTTTTTCAAAAAGTGAGGTCTTGGCCTAGGGGGATGGCTCAGAAGTTAAAGATCCTTGTTTACAAAGCCTGATGGTCCAGGTCTGATTCCCCAGTACCCATGTAAAGCCACACACATGAGGTGGTACATGAGTCTGGAGTTGGTTTGCAGCAGCAATAGGCTCTGACATGTCTATACTCCCTCTGTTTCTCTCTCTCTCTCTCTCTCACTGTAAATAAATAAAAATATGCCTTTAATCCTAGCACTCAGGAGCCTGAGGTAGGAGGATCACTGGGAGTTTGAGGTCAGCTACAGAGTGAGTTCTAGGCCAGCCTGGGCTAAAGTGAAACCCTACTTTAAAAACCTAAACCAGTGCTCATTTCAGCAGCAGCCCATATACTAAAATTGGAACAATACAGAGAAGATTAGCATAGCCCCTGTACAAGGAAGACATGAAAATTCCATATTTTATTGTCAAAAATAAATAAATGAGCAAAAAAAAAAAAAAAAAAGGTGTGGTCTGGGGATCCAAACTCAGATGCTCAGAGTTGTGTGGCAATCGCTTTACCCATTGAGCCATCTCTCCCCAGCCTGTAAGTCATTTTTACAGTATAATTATTCTAGAGTTCAGAATAAATTCAAGCAATTGTCTTTAACCACTGAGCCATCTCCCCAGCCCAAGGTCAGACATTTTCAACAAAAACTTTAAACTGCGTCTCTGGGGAAAGATGGCTTTCCATCTGGAAAAATCATTTTATTTTTATTCCCTCACCTTTTGCATCAGGAAACCAAATAGCTCACTTCCTGCCTGAACAACCCTGGATTATTTCTCCTGAAAGCAAGAAATGGGTTGATTTACGACTATTAGGTCATAGAGAAACAGATTTTGAAAAATAGGTTTAACTCTCTTGTAAATGATAAGAATTAAATATGAGGAGCTGGGGAGATGGCTCAGCAGTTAAGGTGCTTGCCTGTAAACCCTAATCACCTGAGTTCAATGCCCCAGTACCCACATAAAGCCATACACACAAAGTGCCACATGCATGCGTCTGGAGTTCATTTGCAGTGACTAGAGGCCGTGGCATGCTCATTCTCTCTCCCTTTCTCTCTCTCTCTCTGCATCTCTCTCTCTTCTGTCTCTCTGCTTGCAAATAAAATAAAATGAAAAAAAAATGTAAAAATTAGATATGAAATCTGCCTCGGAAGCCTAGCAACACAGGAAGGCAGGTAGTCCCTTTTCAGCATTAATCCCACTCACTGCTATGTGCAGAAAGCTGATTCCCACAAGCCCTTCCCACGTGGCAGAAATCCAGAACAGACCCAACACCAGAGAAGCAGCAGCCACTCTTTAATGAACTTACATAAACCTCTCTTTAAAATGGAGACTAAAAGAACATGAATTCTCTCACATGATCCCTCAAGTTAGTTCTTTTTCATTTTAATGCCCTCAAAAACTTTCCTGCATGGAAAGATGGTCCTGAGACACTAGCATGGAAATAATTAGTACTTTTAATTAGTACAACTGGGAAATAAGGCAGACGGGCCTTAATAATAAGGCTCTCCAATCTGGAGCACATTAAAGTAAAAACATCTCCTCCTAACCCCCTAATATCAAAGTGCATTCTACTTACTAACAGACAAAATGAGTTATTTGCCAAGTGGAAAGCATATATTTGGTTCAGAACAAGTTTGATGAATTAAGAAAGGAGAAGCCATGCACCCTGGGAATTAAATATTTTAAGTGACTATCCAATGCTTATTTTCCAGATCAAAATTTTAAGTAAGCCAGTCTTGGTGGGGCACACCAGTCATGGTGGCGCATGCCTTTAATCCCAGCACTTGGGAGGCAGAGGTAGGAGGATTGCTGAGTTTGAGACCAGTTTGAGACTACATAGAGAATTCCAGGTCAGCTGGGCTAGATTGAAACCCTACCTTAAAACAAACAAACAAACAAACAAACAAAAAATTGTGGTAGCATATGCCTTTAATCCCAGCACTCAGGAGGCTGAGGTAGGAGGATTGCTGTGAGTTCGAGGCCAGCCTGAGACTAATTCCAGATCAGCCAGGGCTAAATAGCAAGACTCTACCTTGAAAAAAAATATATGGGAAATGAAAATGATCAGATATAGAAGAAGGTGCATGCCCAGCCACATCTCAGAGAGCCTAACTAACAAGGCTAACTTGGCAGGAAGAAAGCTGCCTTACATTACTGCTGAACCGCGGGAGCAAACACATCTGGAATCCTAATGATCCCTCCCAGGAGCTTTGGGCCGCGGGGGACAGCCATCTGTCGCAAAGGAAATCTGGACCAAGTGTCCCACCCAGCAGAGAGGACCTCATTGTGCTGCCGTGAAAAGCGACCCGCCGCACTTCCCTCTGATAATACGCAGCTTCTCCACTGGTGAGAGACCCGAGAGAAAGAATACATGTGCCAACAGTGTTCACCAGCTGACCTGGCTCCAACCCGGCCCACCACCCCCAAGCCAGAAGATAGGAAATATTCATGATATCAATTGTTTTTGGAAAAGGCCTGGGAAAATTTGGCTACCTTTACAGAATCTGTCTCTGATTTCTGTTGCCTTTCCCTCCTTCAGGACTCAGATATTTGTTGCTTTGTTTTTGTACTAAAAGAAGAAAATAGGCTACTTAAAAAAAAAAAAAAAATCTGCCAGTCCTGGTGGCGCACGCCTTTAATCCCAGCATTCACGAGGCAGAGGTAGGAGGATCGTTGTGGGTTGAAGGCCGGCCTGAAACTACATAATGAACTCCAGGTCAGCCTTGGCTAGAGTGAGACCCTACCTCAAAGAAAGAAAGGAAAAAAAAAAAAATCCGGGGCTCTTTTTAGTCCTAATATCCCATCAATTTGGGATTTGATAGAAAATGTTCTGGACTTGACAACCAAGGACAGCCAAAGATATAGAATCCAGGGCCAGGACAGCACATTGCTTAACAGCGTCAGACCCCTGAGGAAGGTTGCCTCAAGGGTGACCCCTATGTGATCAGAACTGGGTGGTAGCATCCCACCAGCCAGTCATGAGGGTGCCTTTCCTGCTTTAAATTACTTGCAGTTATGCCCAGGTGTTGGGTCTGCCCCTTCCCTCCCCCCACCCAATTAAACACGCTGCAGGAAACTTGGGCAGATGAATGGAGGCTGTGTAGCATCGCGGGGTCATGGTGCCCCAGGATGAAGAAGAGCAGGATACGGGCCGTCTGGAGGACGCTGCGAAGGGGGACAGGCAGGGTGGAGACTGCAAGTGGGGTCCAGTTTGCTCCATAGGCTCTATAGGCTCCATTGGACTAGGAGCCAGTCAGGATCTTCCTAGACCTTCCAAACGGTTGTGCAAGTAGGTTTATGGAGCAATGGACCAGGAGAGGTACGTTAAGCAAATCTGAGGGCTGGAGAGATGGCTTGGAAGTTAAGACATTTGCCTGCGAAGCCTAAGGACCCAGGTTTGATTCCCCAGGATCTACATGCACAAAGTGGCGCATGCTTCTGGAGTTTGTTTGCAGTGGTAGGAGGTCCTGGTGTACCCATTCCCCCCCTCTCTCTCTCTCTGCCTCTTCCTCTGTCTCTCTCTTTCTCTCAAATAAATAAATACATAAATAAAATACTTTAGGAAAAACCTTTTTAAAAATCTGAGTAACTATGACATAGGGAAAGACATTTGTGTCAGCTACACATGGCTCTGCTTCCTGATTCTGCCATTCCTGTCTGTGCTTGGTCTTGGTTAATAAATTTTCCTCATCACCAAGCTGAAACTCTCTTACACAGTGCTTGCAGAGATTATGTGAGATGGTGCATGTGTTGTACTTACCTTTTAATTGCTGGGGCAAAGCAGCTATTAGCTGAAAGGTTTAATTAATCAAAAGGGTTGATTTTCGGCTTCCAGTCTTAAGGGGAGGTTTTATGATGGCAGGGAATAGAGGATAGAACAGAGGCTGGACATCACGGTCTTCACACCAGAGGTGGAAAGTTGTAGCAAGAGAGTTGGCTGAGCTCTGGCAAGGCGAAGCTGGCTATAACACCCCAAAGTCCATCCCCAATAACGCACTTTCTCCAGCAAGACTCCATCACCCAAATTGTCACCAGCTGGGGGCCAAGCATTCAAAACACATGAGTTTGGGGCTGGAGAGATGGCTTAGCGGTTAAGGCGTTTGCCTGCAAAGCCAAAGGACCTCGGTTTGATTCCCCAGGACCCACATAAGCCAGATGCACAAAATAGCGCATGCATCTGGAGTTAGTTTGAAGTGGCTGGAAGCCCTGGTGAGCCCATTCTCTCTCTCTCACTGTACCTCTTTCTCTCTCTCTCACTGTACCTCTTTCTCTCTCTTAAATAAATAAATAAAAATATTTTTTAAAAAACCACACGAGTTTATGGAAGATATCCTATCCAAACCACCACAACATGCCAAGTGTTAACGATCTTTTCTGATACACAGTAAATAGTAAAAAAAAAAAAAAAAAAAAAAAAAAATTGATTCATCATTATGACTGCTACTCTTATTATTGTCAGCTAAATCATGAACATGAACATTGAATTTGCTCAGAAAGAGTAAAAGAAGAAAACAACGTGAGGTACCAACTTGGTTGAAGCAGATGAAATATGTTGGGGGTGAGCAGGAAAAGATGTGAAAGGCAACAGAAAGGTACTTATAGGCGAGGCGAGGCAGGAATGCTCTGGAAGGCCAAGTTAGGGAGTGTCTACCAGGCTCTTGGCCTTGAGGCAGAGGATACTGGAGAAGCATTTATGCTTGGGGTGTCAGGGGAAAATGTCACTTTTAGTAGGAAGTCAAGTGTCCGTCGAAGCAGCCCTTCCCTGAGATGCTTCTGTGGAGCTAAGGCTCAGGCTCCTTCCCTTGGCACAGTCTTAGTGCAGTGCCCAAACGACGGCTTTCAGAAATCCAACCAGGCTTTTCCAAAGCACAGTTGGCCAACAAACCACCTTAATATGCCACTCGTTTCACCACTGTGCACAATAGATGAGAGGGCACTGGGAGGGTTTTGAGGAAATGTTTGATGATTGAATGGGGCTTACTGCCAAAAGTTCAGAGGAAAGGGAAAATGAGATTAAGGGTGGAGCTGGAGTGAGACCAATGGGATTAAAACAATGGGAAGGGCCTAGTGTGGTGGCGCACGCCTTTGATCCCAGCGCTGAGGAGGCGGAGGTAGGAGGATCTTAGTGAGTTTGAGGCCAGCCTCCAGGTCAGTGTGGACTAGCGTGAGACCCTACCTCAAAATAAATAAATAAATAAATAAATAAATAAATAAATAAATAAATAAGGGGCTGGAGAGATGGCTTAGCGCTTAAGGCATTTGCCTGCAAAGCCAAAGGACCCTGGTTCAATTCCCCAGGACCCACTTCTGGAGTTCATTTGCAGTGGCTGGAGGCATCCTTACCAGTTCTATATTTCTTGCATCAGAAGGTAAACGCTAAGTATTTCTGTGTAAAATACATGAGAATCAAGGCAAGAGTGGTGGAACACACTTGTGATCTAGCGCTTGGGAGGCCCAGGCAGTAGGATTGAGAATGTGAGGCTGGTCTGAGCTATGTAGTGAGACCTTGTCTCAAAAAACCTAAATAAATATAAATTAAAAATGAGAAAAGAGGGCAAAAATAAAAAAAGAGGGCAGGAGGGATGGCTTGGCAGTTAAGATGCTTGCCTGCAAAGCCAAAGGATCCAGGTTTGGTTCCCCAGGACCCATGTAAGCCAGATTCACAAGGTGGTGGTGCATGCATCTGGAGTTCATTTGTAGTGGCTACAGGCCCTGGAGTGCCCACTCTCTCTCTCTCTCTCTCTCTCTCAAATACATCAAAATAAAACATTAAAAAAAAGAGACCCTACCTCAAAAAGAGAGAGAGAGAGAGACTTTGTCTCAAAACAACTAATTTAGAATAATAAAGCCAAAAAATCTAGGGGCTGGAGAGATGACTTAGTGGTTAAGGCGTTTGCCTGTAAAGCCAAAAGATACCGGTTCAATTCTCCAGGACCTACATAAGCCAGATGCACAAGGGGGTGCATGTGTCTGGAGTTCATTTGCAGTGGCTAATGGCCCTGGAGTGCCCATTCTCTCTCTCTCTCTTTCTCTCTCTCAAATAAATTAAATATATATATATATTTAAATCTAGGAACTATTTTTATTTTTTCTTTTTTGTTTTGTTGTATTATTTTTTAATTTTTTGGTTTTTCGAGATAGAGTTTTGCTCTAGCCCTGGCTGACCTGGAATTTACTATGTACTCTCAGGGTGGCCTTGAAGTCACAGTGATCCTCCTACTTCTGCCTCCCAAGTACTGGGGCTAAAGGTGTGCACCACCACACCTAGCTGTTTTGTTTTATTTTAAGACAAGGTCTCCAATGCAGCCCAGGTTGGCCTAGAACCATATATATTAATATATTATATATATGTATATATAACATATTATATATATATATATATATACATGCATATACACACACACACACACACACACACACACACACACACACTAATATATACTAATATATTATATTAGCCTAGGCTGGCCTGGAACTCATGCCATCCTTTCTGCTTCAGCCTCCTAAGTGCCAGGATTATAGGTGTGAGCCACCATCTCTGGTTTAGGAGGAATGACATATAAACACATACCTGCTTAAGACAGGTTCTCCTGAAATTGTACAAATTGCCCCACCAAGGGGGTTTGTACTTTGATGGTACAGATCACCAGTTGATTAGTCTCCTGTGGGGTCGTTTCAAGTTGCCATGTGGATTCAACAGTAGATGTTTGTGGGGAAGGGAGAAAGGGAAGGGGCAAGGGAGAGGGAGAATTATTCCCAGAGAGAAGAAACTGGGGAAGCCTTTACTGCAGTTTTTCTGCGGGTGTAGCTAAATGAGACAGAATGGCCAAGTCTAGAATAAGAGCATTGATTAGTAAAACCTTGTTCTGTAAAAACCACTCACTCAGGAATGCAGTGACTTTGCATTCTCTATTTCCTCTTTTAAATTCTCGTTTTGCTGAACAAAAACAGATACAGGGCCCAGGCTAATGATGACCAAACAGCCTATCCCGTGGAAACACACGACAAGAAAAAGGACGGTGGTAGGTCAGGCACAAGCCCAACTCAGTATCACACCGTGGACCATTTTGAATTTTTTTTTTTTTTGTTTTTTTCCCTGAGGCTGGGGAAGCTGGAGATACGTGGGGGATGGACGTGGGGAAAAATTAAGTAATTATCCAGCTACCGTCTCATTTAAACCTTCATGGCAGGGGCTGGAGAGATGGCTCAGTGGTTGAAGAAACTTGCTTGCAAAGCCCTATGGCCTGGGTTTAATTCCCCAGTACCCATATAAAGCTAGATGCAAGGTGACCCATCTGTCTGCAGTTTGTTTGCAGTGGCCTCAGGAGGCCCTGGCATGCCCATTCTTCCACACACACACTCTCTCTCTTTTTCTCTCTCAAATAAATAAATAAATAAATAAATAAATAAATAAATAGTATAAGCTGGGGGGGGAGGGCTGGAGAGATGGCTTAGGTGTTAAGGCGTTTGCCTGCGAAGCCAAAGGATCCAGGTTCCATTTTCCAGGATCCACGTAAGCCATGCACAAGGAGGCACATGCATCTGGAGTTTGTTTGCCATGGCTAGAGGCCCTGGCATACGCTTTCTCTCTCTTTTTCTCTGTCAAATAAATAAATTCAATTAAATATATATATATATATATATATATTTTAAAAGTATAAGATGGGTGTGGTGGCCACACCTTTAATCCCAGCACTCAGAAGGCAGAGGTAGGAGGATCACTGTGAGTTCAAGGCCACCCTGAGACTACATAGTGAATTCCAGGTTACACTGCACTGAAGTGAGACTCTGTCAAAAAAAAAAAAAAAAAAAGTATTATATATATATAAAAGCCAAGCATGGTGGTTGCACGCCTTTAATCCCAGCACTCAGGAGGCAGAGGTAGGAGATCACTGTGAGTTCAAGGCTAGCCTGGGACTACAGAGTGAGCTTCATGTCAGCCTGGACTAGAGACCCTACCTCAAAAATAGAAAACAAAATAACATCCCCCCACACACAAAACCTTACAGCAATCCTGTTAACTTTGTATTATTAATTTTCTAAATAGGAAAACTCAAGAATTCAGCTGGTAAGTATCAAGGGTAAGTTTGATATATACAAGGACCAGTAATTGTTTGATTCTTTTTTTTTTTTTTTTTTTTTTTTTTTTTTTGGTTTTTCGAGGTAGGGTTTCACTCTATCCCAGGCTGACCTGGAATTCACTATGGAGTCTCAGGGTGGCCTTGAACTCATGGCGATCCTCCTACCTCTGCCTCCCGAGTGCTGGGATTAAAGGCGTGCGCCACCACGCCCGGCACAATTGTTTGATTCTTGAGACAGGGTTTCGTGTACTCCAGGTTGGCTCTGAGCTTGCTTTATAACTGGGGATAAGTGTGAACTTCTGACCCTCCTGCTTCCGCCTCCCAAGTGCTCGGATGACCACACTCACTATCACACCCAGTTTATGCTGTGCTGGAGACTGAATCCAGGGCCTCGTGCCTGCCGGGTAAGCATTCTACCAACCAAGATGAGATATATTTAGAAAAAATATTGAGTAATAGCAAGTAACATGTCCAAAGACATGGCAGGCTGACCAAAGTGTTCAGTTGGTCTTATTCCTATGACCTGTCCCGTGGTCCAGGGTTCAATTCCTCCTACTCCCTATTTAGTACCTCCCGCCCTCACCTCCCCTACCCCACAAGTCACTCGGGATAAGGCAGCTGTTTTGAGAACGCTTTGGTACTGTAAGGTATGAAAATAAGGAAGCAAAGTCTTCCAAACTGGCCGGGAAGCCCCTGAATTGACGAAACTTCCTGTGTGGCAACTGTGAGGTTTGGATTCCCCCACAAGCTCCTGCTTGTCACATGGCCTCCATTCAAAGTCATATCTTCTGTAAAATTTGTCTGTATCTGGCCCACACAAAGCCACAAACTCGGGACTCAAAATGGTATTACCACTTCTGAGATGTGGATCTAGGGTAGAGTTTCGCTCTAGCCCAGGCTGACATGGAATTCACTGTGTACTCTCAGGGTGCCCCCGGAACTCACAGCAGTCCTCCTACCTCTGCCTCCCGAGTGCTGGCATTAAAGGCGTGCGCCACTATGCCTGGCTTTCTTATTATATCTTTGATAAATAACTGAGTTCTCACAGCTGCTAAGATTTCAACTACAAAGAAAATTAGAAGGGACACATTCTTTTGTGGCTAAAAGTTGCTGAGAAGAAAAAAAAAAAGAAATAACACTTCTTCAAGCATTGTTGGTAGGCTGGGGAGGTGGGTCTGTGGTCAAAGGGTTGCAAAACTTTCTGGCCAAGGTTCAATTCCCCAGCTCCCACATAAAGCCAGACACACAAACACTGCTTGGATTTTTTCCTCCATGTGGATCAATGAGGAGCCTGGGTCTGATTAGTATAGTTGAGTAGAGCACTGTGCTAAAAGATGAAGGCTTGTTCAAGCCTGAGGAAGATGAGTCAGTTTAATACTCCTGGTCTATTGGGAAATTTTCCCAATACTCTTTAATGAGATTAGCTAAGGGGATATTAAACAGATCCTTCTAAAGCCAGTCTTTTTTTTTTTTTTTTTAATTTATTTGAGGGAGAGAGAGAGGCCACTGCAAATGAACTCCAGATGCATGTGCCATCTTGTTCATCTGCTTACATAGGTCCTGGCTAATCAAACCTGGTTCCTTAGCCTTGAGCCATCTCTCAAGCCCTAAAGCCAGTCTTTAATGCTAGCAAGTTACTGTGCGGATATTCGAGACAGGTCCCTCTCTATATAGCCTAGGCTGATCACAGGCATGATACACAAACATATTCAATGTGGCTAGAGTCAATACCACACTCTGCCCATGCAATGACACACACAAAAGCTGCTTGGGAACATCTGCTTTCTTCTTGTTCACTTACAAGTAACTAACTTGAGTGAAAAAAACACCCCCACTGATCAAGTGGGCTATCTCTCTCCCTCTCTCTCTCTCTCTCTCATCCTCAAGAGCTTGCATGGCAAGTGCTCTTATCCACGGAACCATTTTCCCAGCCCCAGAGTTCTGCATTTTGAAGGGATTAAGGGGAATTGTCCAGTCAAACAAAATGGATTGAAGCTTATGATCTGACTTCCTCTCTGTCTTTACCCCTCTCTCCCTTCGCCAGCTACCGTCTTCGGAGCTTTTCGGCTCTGCCTTCAGTCACCATGTAGTGAAAAGCTTGGTAAATAAAGTTTGCTCCTGTTTCAGACTGGCCCTTTTAATCACATTTTCCGTTCTAGAACTGAAAACTCTTCAGTTAATATTAACCTCTCACAAAGCTGGGATCTTTGTCTTTCCTTGCAAAACAAGAATCCAGATTATTGTACCAAATCTCAAGTGTATTTATCCTTAGCAGGGTCAGAGCCATAAATTTTAATCCAAAGCCATAAATCTCCGGGTGGAAGAATTTCGGGAATTCGACTCTCCCTCATCCATCCTTTATTCCTATGGCCGTGTTATTCCTGTGATTGAAACACTGAATGGATCCTCATTTCCTGAGGATGGTAGCAGGATTATTTTAAAGGCCTTGTGAAAACCCTTGGTGATCTGAACTCTTTTTCCCACTGGTGCACTCCCTTGCTTCAAATTGGCCATGCCATTGCAGGCCTCTAGTGATCTGTCCCACCTGTTTGGGCTTGTCTTCCTTGGCCTTCCCTAACTCACTCTTCCTTCACTTTTTAGCCTAGAGTTCTTCTTCTGGGAAGATTTCATGGTGCCCTGATAGATGACACACTCTTCTGTGAGGTCTATACCTTCCCCTACAATTTTATCATGTCATATCACACCATATGTGACCACGTGGTGACTTGTCAATATTTTCTTGCTCTCTGGGAAGCAGCAAGACCACAATAGAAACCCTGAAACAGTATTTGAGACAACAACCAAACCAAGGCTTTCTCTAGGGCTGGGAGGGGACTCAGTACTCTCTTATCCCTGGGGTGTGTGTGTGTGTGTGTGTTTGTGTGTATACACATGGTTACTACCTATAAGGTTTATCTTCATGCTGTGATCAAATTCCCTTGCTTTAAAAATAACTCCGGGCTATGGATTCATGCAATTCTAAGCCAAGAAAGGAACTGTGGCTGTCATTAATTTCTTTCTTTTAGTTTCCTCGTTGATACTCCCAATACATTTAGCACTTTCTAATCTGCATGACCTCTGACCTCTGCCCCTGCATTACTGAAATAGGGGTACCTGTCTGCTCCTTATCTAGCTCTGCCAGAGGTGCTGAGTTTTTGCATTCTTCTTTACACAGGAATCCAAGTGAACCTCCTCAAATAGTCATTTCAAAATCAACCCCTGAGGAAAACAAGCGGAAGGAAACACTCACTGGAAGAAAAGACAAAGTTTTACTGAGATTAGACTTGCCTATTTATAGCTATTGGGGCTGATGGACATTGGAAAAGCAAACGAAAATTACAGATAGCAGGCCGTGGAATTTGGCTGGACTTCAAAGAGAGGTTTGCCTAGGTTCTTTTCAACTTTTTTTTTTTTTTAACTTAAAAAAATTTATTTATTAGAGAGAGAGAAAGAGGCAGATAGAGAGAGAGAATGGGTGCTCCAGGGCCTCTAGCCACTGCAAACGAATTCCAGAGCATGTGCCACCTTGTGCATCTGGCTTATGTGGGTACTAGGGAATCTAACCTGGGTCCTTAGGCTTTGCAGGCAAGTGCCTTAACCACTAAGCCATTTCTCCAGCCCTCAACTTATTCTTACCAGCTCACACAAATGAGGAGATCTAACATCAGCAATAACTGAAAGTGAGATGATTTATTTGGCCTGGACACAATGGGCAGATGTGTGTTTCAGCAAGGTTCTCCATAGAAGTAGAATGAATAGGAAGCAATTTATTATTATTGTATGTGAATTAGAAGTGATACCAATAATTTTTACTTCATGTTCCTTTGGGAGAGTCATAAGAAAATTCCTGTCAGGTTTCTCAAAGGTACATTTTAGAATTACGTTTTATTATTTTAATAAATGTTTGCAGCTAAGTATGGGGGTTCATGCCTGAATTGTAGTGCTCAGGAGACTATTTCTGTGAGTCAAAGGGCAGCCAGGGGCTGCATAGTGAAAGACTGTCTAAATAAATAAATAAATAAATAATGCTACATCTTTCCCCAAACTCTTCACTTTTTTTTTGTTGTTGTTTTGTTGTATTTTACAAGGTAGGGTTTTGCTCTAGCTCAGGGTGATCTGGAATTCACTATGTAGTCTCAGGCTGGCCTTGAACTCACTACAATTCTCCTACCTCTGCCTTCCCAGTGCTCATATTAAAGGCATATGCCACCATGCCCGGCATTCTTCATATTTTTGTTTACTTTTTTTCCATAGACTTTTCTATCTCTTCAGTAGATAGCCCAGCAAAAAATATTAACTTTGATAAAAAGGAGAAATAATTTAAAAAATCAGGGCCTGGAGAAATGGCTCAGTGCTTAAGGCACTTGCCTGAAAAGCCTAAGGACCCAAGCTCGATTCCCCAGTACCCATATAAAGCCAAATGCACAAGATGGCACATGAGTTTGGAGTTAATTTGCAGTGGCTAGAGGCCATGGTATGCCCATTCTCTCTCTCTCTCTCTCTCTCTCTCTGTCTTTCTCTCTCTCCCTCTTGCTCTATTAGCTTCTTTTTCTCTCAAATAACTAAATAAATAAAATATTTAAAAAAATCAATTGGCATAAAATTACACTTAGATTTAATCCCTTAAATTCTATTCTTGCTTATAGATTTTTCATTCTTTATAGAACATCTTTTAAAATTTTAGAAGTCTCACAATTACTAAGAAGGGATATTATTTTAATGGAACGTAGCCATATGGTTTCTGGGAAGGACTATACTAAAATGAATAAATTTAATTAGAAGCAGGAAAGATTGGGTTTCATACAACAAAAGCCAACAAAATCTGGAGGATTCCAAAAGAGGGGAGGGAATGGTTTTCCTAGAATATTTTATGTCCTAAGCAGCCTAGACAGAATCCCTTATCCATTTCCAAACTTATTACTGAGAGCTGGCAAGCTGGTGGACTGTAACTCGTAGGAAAATTATATAACAAAAACGAAGAGAACCATGCGACTATTGTAACTTGTTTTACCCCCAAGTCCTAATCCTAACCTTTATTTTTGTGACTATAGTCATGACTAAATTCATGCTGCTCGATTGGCAAAGCAATTGTTTGTTCTGTGCCTAGAGAGACAAGAGGCACCTGGAGTTCCACTCTTGGTTCACAATGGGAGAATTCTCTACATTCCCAGTTCTGACCTCCAGAAGAAAAAGGCAACACGGAATCTACTGGAGGCAACCTTCAGGCTCTGGTAGCTCACGGACACAGGAGGAAAACAGGAAATATTCCTGGGAGAAGAGGACCCAGTGTCCTGGTTATTGGTCTATCTGGCAGGTCACAAAATGTGTCCGCAGGACAGACAGAAAGCCAGTTAGAGTTCACTTCTTTCACGTGCAGTCCTTGTGTTAGAAACAAGAGCTCGCTCAGTTTCTTTCCCAGAGACAGTAGGTTTGATGTAGCTTTCAACCTACATAGATGTTTCTCCTGATAGGAGAAAAGAACTAGAAGTGCTTCGTTTTGTGACTTTAGGAACTAAGATGCAGAATAAGACAATTTTTGCCTTAGAGTTTTTACAGCTATGTAGAAACAATTCATTTTAAATTGCTGAAGACAAGTCTAAAATTCTAACAGATGAAGAGACAAAGACAGAGACAATTGTCATGAGGAATTAATAAAACAAGTTGACAATGGAAATATTCCTTAACATTGGTCTTTTTATTGATTTATTTATCTTTAGTGGGGGACAGGGTATCACTCTGTAGCCTTGTGGGGGTGTTCCTGAATCTGCCTCCCCAGTGCTAGAATTAAAGATGTGTACCTCCACATCCAATCGTAACATTTTGGGTAATCAAAAAATGCGAGGTAAGGTGTAGGGGCTCACCCCTCTAATACCAGGACTTGGAAATCTGAGGCAGAAGGATTGCTATGAGTTTGAAGTTAGCCTAGGCTACACAGTGAGTTCCAAGGTGGTCTGAGCTACAGAACAAAAGCAGAAGATAAAGACAAAACAAAGAAAATGCCTACAAGTCAATGATGCGTCATTTAATTAAACTAACAAAAACTGAGGGCTGAAGAGATGGCTTAGTGGTTAAGGTACATACCTGCGAAGCCTAAGGACCCAGGTTTGATTTTTCAGGACCCACATAAGCCAGATGCATGTGGTGGCACATGCGTCTGGAGTTCATTTGCAGTGGCTGGAGGCCCTGGCACACCCATTCTCTCTCTCTCTCTCTGTCTCTAGTAAATAAATAAACAAAAATGAAATCTAAAAAAAAAAAACAACACATTTTTTTAAAAAAGAAAGAAATTATTAAAAAAATTGAAATGCAGCCAAGCATAGTGGCACATGCCTTTATTCCTAGCACTTGGGAGGCAGAGGTAGGAGATTTGCAGTGAGTTCTAGGCCACTCTGAGACTACATAGTGAATTCCAGATCAGCCTGGGCTAGAGTGGGACCCTACATTGTAAAAACAAGGACTGGGCGTGGTGGTGCACGCCTTTAATCCCAGCACTTGGGAGGCAGACGTAGGAGGATCACCGTGAGTTCGAGGCCACCCTGAGAATACAGAGTGAATTCCAGGTCAGCCTGTGCTAGAGTGAGACCCAATCTCAAACAACAACAACAACAAAAACAAAAAAAAAATTGAAACATGTCTCGTCCTTCAAGGGGTGAAGTGAATGGAATAGATTTATTTCTCTAATGCTGGTAGTTTCTTTCTTTTCTTTTTTCTTTTGAGAACATTTTTATCGATTCAAGTCTTTCTAAATGGGTCTGGAAAGCATTTTGACACCACTATTATTATCTTCAAACCACTAGATTCCTGGGAATTTATACAAAGGTTCAATTTATCCTAAGATTACTCAAAGTAAGAAAACACCCATAATTTGAAGCCTTATCCAGAAAAGAAGTCAGTAAAATGAAAGGACTAATTCTAGGCCTATGATTATAAAACATATTAGAATGGTACAATACCCATCATAATGATAATTATTATTTATGCGACATCATATAAATGTGTCAAGTGTTAGGTTAAAGAAAGGACAGCTTTACTATTCATATAAACATAGTGGCAACATCCATGCAAAAAAAAAATGCAAATACACATGAGAAAAATGAAGAGAAAACACACACACATACAATAAAAACTTACAAAGAAAATGAGTATTTTAAATTTTTTTATGTTTATTTATTTATTTGAGAGCGACAGAGAGAGAGAGGGAGAGAGAGAGAGAATGGGCACACCAGAGCTTCCAGCCTTTATAAATGAACTCCAGATGCGTGCGCCCCCTTGTGCATCTGGCTAACATGGGTCCTGGGGAATTGAGCCTTGAACCGGGGTCCTTAGGCTTCATAGGCAAGCGCTTAACTGCTAAGCCATCTCTCCAGCCTGAAAATGAGTATTTTAAAAGCCAGGCATGGTGGTGCACGACTTTAATCCCAGCACTCAGGAGGCAGAGTTAGGAGGATTGCCATGAGTTTGAGGCCACCCTGAGACAGGTCACTCTACCTTGACAAACCAAAAATGTAAATGAGTATTTTTAGATGCCTCAATAATGCAGTTATAAAAATTCTTACATAATTAAAAATATTTTTTTATTTATTTGTAAGCAGAGAGAGATAATGAGAATGGAAGTGCATATGGGTGTGCTAGGGCCTCTAGACATTGCAAACAAATTCCAAATGCATGTGCCACTTTGTGCATCTGGCTTTACGTAGGTACTGAGGAGTCAAACCCGAGCCATCAGGCTTTACAAACAGGTACCTCTTCCACTTAACCACTGAGCCATCTCTCCAGCCCCTAAATTTTTTCTTTTTTAAGTCATGAAGAAAACCATACATAAATGAATCAGGTGGGTTTATATTAAAAGACAAATGAGAGGCTGGAGAGATGGCTTAGCAGTTAAAAGGGTTTGCTTGCAAAGTCTGATAGCCTGAGTACAATTCCACAGTACCCATTTAAGCCAGATACGCAGATACGCAAAGTGGGGCATGCATCTGTGATTTGTTTGCAGTGACAAGAGGACCTGGCACGCCCATTGACTCTTTTCTTTCTCTCTCTCTCTGCTTGTAAATAAGCATGCATATATTTGGTTTTTCAAGGCTAAGGTCTCGCTCTAGCCCAGCCTGACCTGGAATTCACTATGTAGTCTCAGGGTGGCTTCAGACTCACAGCAATCTTCTTACCTCTGCCTCCAGAGTACTGGGATTAAAGGTGTGCACCACCATGCCCAGCAATATATATATATCTATCTATCTATCTATCTATCTATCTATCTATCTATCTATCTATATCTATATATATATATATATGGAGAGAGAGAGAGTTGTTTTTTTGTTTTGTTTTGTTTTGTTTTGTTTTGTTTTTTGAGGTAGGATTTCACTCTAGCCCAGGCTGACCTGGAATTCGCTATGTAGTCTCAGGGTGGCCTTGAACTCACGGCGATCCTCCTACCTCTGCCTCCCAAGTGCTGAGATTAAAGGCATGCTCCACCATGTCCTGCTCAAAAATATTTTTTAATAAAGATGTATGAAACCCCAAAATAGAAATTTTGTCTTGACAACAGCTCTCAGCAGGAGGTGTAGGATAACAAGGTAATCTTTTGCTGGTTCTTATCCAACAAGAATTGCCTGAATTAAAGACTTTTTGTGACATTAAAAATTACTGTAGACCAAAGGAAAAAATACCAAAAGTCTCAATGGGAAAACAGTAGAATTTCTTGTATTTTACATACCTCTGGTTGGAATAATTTTTTTTAAAATAATGATTTTTTTTTTTTCGAGGTAGGGTCTCACTGTAGCTCAAGCTGACCTGGAATTCACTTTGTATTCCCAGGGTGGCCTTGAACACATGGCAATCTTCCTACCTTTGCCTCCCGAATGCTGGGATAATAAACATGTTTTGAATGCTATCTTCCTAGAGCAAAGAATTCCAAGTCTTTGAGGGTATTTTTTTCCCCTCAGTTCTGTTTATAATAACAATGTCCTGATAAATAATGAAAAGAATAGTTATAGGGATTTTCGTGTCCTAAGAAGGAAAGTTACTGAACCATTTTTGATATTTCTCATGACATTACTTTTCATATCAAATTATATTGTTGTTTTCATTTTATTTATTTATTTTGGTTTTTAAAAATATTTTATTATTTATTTATTTACTTGAGAGACAGAGAGGATGAGGCAGATAGAGAGAAAGAGACAATGGGCGTGCCAGGGCCTCCAGCCACTGCAAAGGAACTCCAGATGCATGTGCCCCCTTTTGCATCTGGCTTACGTGGGTCCTGGGGAATCAAACCAGGGTCCTTAGGCTTCGCAGCCAAACACCTTAACAAGTAAGCCATTTCCTTAGCCCTTATTTTGTTTTTTTGAAGTAGAGTCTTACTCTACCCCAGGTTGACATGGAATTCACTCTGTCTCAGGGTGGCCTTAAACTCATGGAGATACTCTTACCTCTGCCTACCAAGGGCTGGGATTAAAGATATGTGCCACCATGCTTTTTTGTTGTTTTTATTTTGATTAAGAAAGCTTGTGCTAGGTGTAGGAAGAATCAATATTGTGAAAATGTCAATCTTACCAAAACAATCTACACATCTTATGCAATCCCCATTAAAATACCAATGGCATTCTTCACAGAAATAGAAAAAACAATCCTAAAACTCATTTGGAAACACAAAAACCTAGAATAGCCTAAACAATTTTGAGCAACAAAAATAAGATTGGCAGTATCACCATACCCAATTTTAAGCTATGTTAGAAAGTCATAGTAACAAAAACAGCATGGTACTTGCAGAAAAATAGACATGTAGATGAATGGAAAAGAATAGAAGACCCAGATGTTAAACCAGGAAGCTACAACCATCTGATTTTTTTTTTTTTTTCGAGGTAGGGTCTCATTCTAGCCCAGGCTGACCTGGAATTCACTATGGAGTCTCAGGGTGGCCTCGAACTCACGGCGATCCTCCTACCTCTGCCTCCCGAGTGCTGGGATTAAAGGCATGCGCCACCACGCCCGGCTAACCATCTGATTTTTGACAAAAATGCCAAAAAAATTCCTTGGAGAAAAGATAGTCTCTTCAACAAGTGGTGCTGGGAAAACTGGATATCTATATGTAGGAGGATGAAAATAGATCCTTTTCTCTATCCATGCACAAGAATCAAATCCAAGTGGATCAGGGACCTTAATATCAGACCTGAAACTCTGAAACTGCTAGAGGAAAAAGTAGGGGAAACCCTTCAACATATTGGCATAGGCAATGACTTTGGGAACATAATGCCAGTTGTTCAGGTAATGAAACCACTAATCAACCACTGGGATCTCATGAAATTACAGAGCTTTTGTACAGCAAAGGACACTATGAATAGAGCAAAGAGACAATCTACAGAATGTGAGAAAATCTTTGCCAGCTACACATCTGACAGAGGATTAATATCCAGAATATACAAAGAACTCAAAAAACTGAACAATAAGAAATCGAACAACCCAATTAAAAAATGGGCTATGGATATGAATAGAGAGTTCTCAAAAGAAGAAATACAGATGGCATATAAACATTTAAAAAGGCGTTCTACATCCTTAACCATCAGGGAAATGCAAATTAAAACTACTTTGAGATTGTGTCAGAATGGCTATCATCAAGCAAACAAATGAATAAGTGTTGGCGAGGATGCGGAAAAAGGGGAACCCCTCTGCACTGTTGGTGGAAATGTAGTCTGGTACAGCCATTGAGGAAATCAATGTGGAGGTTCTTGACACAGCTAGAAATAGATTTACCATATGACCCAGCTATAGAACTCCTAGGCATATATCCTAATGACTCTTCTCACTACCTTAGAGATACTTGCACAACCGTGTTTATTGCCGCTCTATTCACAATAGCTAGGAAATGGAACCAGCCTAGATGTCCCTCAACTGATGAGTGGATAATGAAGATGTGGCACATTTACACAATGGAGTTCTACTCAGCAGTAAAGAAAAATGAAACCATGTAATTTGCAGGAAATGGATGGATCTGGAAAGGACCTATATTAAGTGAGGTAACCCAGGCCCAGAAAGTCAAATGTCACAAGTTCTCTCTCATTTAGGGATCCTAGATAGAAATTATTGGACTTCTGTGTGAGTAGGAAGAAAACTCAGTGGCAGAGGCCAGTAAGCTAGAAAAGAGATATAAAGGGACTAGAAAGGAAGGGAGGGGGGACTTAATAGGATGGTATTGTATATATGTAAGTAGAAGAACAGATTAATGGGGGTGAAAAGGCCTAAGTGAGGTCAGGGGAAGAGACTGAATAAAGGAAAGGTGGAGGGAGAGCTAATCAAAATATAAGAGGATATAAATAATTCATATGGAAACCTACTGTTTTTGGACAATGGAACACTCAGGAGCCATAGATTGTTACTAGAAAATTTTCAGTGTCAGGGATGGGATACCTTCCAGTGAGTTGTTGGCCAGGGAGGTTCCTGATGCCCCCAAAATATTACAGGCCATTGTCGAGGCCCTTGGTTTCCCTCCAGGAATAGATGGTAAGACCCTATTGCTGAAGACTCCACATACTTGGGCTGCAAGGTCACTGAGAAATCTTGCTGAAACTGTACTGAAAACCTCTTCCATGTAGACTAGCTGATAGAAAGCTGGAAAAAGCCATACTGCATGCAGTTCAATGGGAGAGGGAAAAAGCACCAGTGAAGATACTCCACAGTGGACTCTGCAATCCTCATATTTGGCCAGCCAGGCCAAATGAGCCGACAGGTGCACTAGTGGCACGTCTGTCATGGTGGAAACAAACTTGGACTGGAGGCCCGCTCCATGGGAGGGAAGTACATCCCTGATCCTGAAAAACTACAACAGGGGTAGTCATGAGCCCTAGGGGTGTAATGTCCGCTGCTGTCTGGCTAAATGTATATACTATGCTCATCAAACTGCCCAGTAAGCACTTCTCTTAGTGTTCATACTCATATATTAATGCTACTCTCACTTTTTCGTTAGAGAACTTTCTCTTTTCAGATGGCAGTGACCTTGAGATGATTCACAAGGCATCACGGTGCTGAGAAGTGACAGGAGTGCTCAGTACTGCAATATCTCTATCACACCTTCCAAGGCTCAGGGTCCATTGCGGGAGAGGTGGCAGAAAGAACGTAAGAGCCAAAGGAAGGGTAGGACTCCTTACAACGTGGTCTTCCAGACACAAAATGGCCTGGATATCCATGACCTCACAGTGCCTGACACTACCTACATAAGACCATCATAACAGGAGGAAAAGATCATGACATAAAAATAAAAGAGAGACTGATTGAGAGGGGTAGGGGATATGATGGAGAGTGGAGTTTCAAAGGGGAAAGTAGGGGGAGGGAAGGAATTACCATGGGATAATTTTTACAATCATGGAAGTTGTTAATTAAAAAAAAAATAAATAAAATAAAAAATAAAATTATTTCTTGGGGAGGGGAGGTCTATGTGTGCCAAGGTGCCTCAGAAGAGAACCTTGGTGTGTTGACCTCTCCACTTTGTTAGAGACAGGGTCTTTTTGCTTGTTTGCCTCGGGGAAAGCCAGACTAGCTGGCACAGGGGATTTTCCTGGCTCCATCTCCCGTGTTGATACGCATGTTGGGATTACAGATGTGTGTATCAGTTTGCATCCGACTTGATGTGCTCTGCTGGCTTGTGGAGCAAGGCCTTTAACGGCGTAGCCATTTCCCCAGCACACCCCTTCCTGTTCATTTGTTCTTAACTTTCGGATGAATGCTTTCTCAAGGATAACATGGTTGGAAATCGAGTGAAGAACGACAATTGGTAGGTGACAAGCTCAGAACTCTCCAGGCAACCATTCTCGGGAAACTATACTATGTCATGTTAAAAGTAGAAAACTGAGCAAAGAGGGCAGTTTGAAGCAGTTTATTTCCATCCCTATAAGCCTTCATAAAAAAAAAAAATAAACAAAGTATGATGCAAATTAAAGGAAATCAGAAATCTTTAAAGCTTTCTGGCTTTTTAAAGTCTAGTTTTTATGGTATCTTTTTAAGAAAGATCAGGAAAACCTCAAGACAATATGAAAGTCAGGATGGAACTTATTCACTCCTCAGGTGATCATTTCCCTTCGAACCTTCTCGCCCTTCAAAGCTGACAACTTGAGCACGAAATCTAAAGAAGGCTGGGGCACTGCCTTGAGCGCTGCAGGCCTGGCGGCTGGAGACGAAAAGACTGAAGAGAGAGCGCTCGGCCCCTTCCCCACATCTGTGCGGTCTGCTTCCTTAAGAAGGTCTTCTATTACTGTCTTTGGTAAAGTGCTGAGGATAAAGAGGCTGCCACCTCACACTTAGCCATACCCAAAGCTCGCTGGTAATTCTTCTGAGTGAGTAGCATGGGTCACGGCCGCTCCAGGTTGCAGGGCTCCTTCCAGAGAGCATTGGCTTCACTGGGCCTTAAAAACAGTGCACCCCTCACTCACCGCCCTGGCTACCGTCCCTGCCTGCTGACTCAGCACCTTCCAAGCTGTCTTCAACTCAAAGACAGAGGAGTCGGAGGAAATCCTCACTCAGCCAAACCTACCCCGTATGAGAGGGCAGACTTAATGAGAATCAGCCCAGAGCCCTTGGCAGGCCGGCAGCCGCTGGAATGCACGCGATTTACAGCCAAGCCGGGCTGCAGATCTTTCTTACTCTTTCGTTTTTGTGTTATGAAATTTTACATGAAGACAATTTCAAACTTCACTAATGAGGGCAAAAAGGAAAAAAAAAAAGGGGGGGTGAGGAGGGGGCACACTAACTTATAGCATGCAGGGACGGTCCTGGGAGGAGATGAGAAAACGAGCCCCTAACATCTCATGACTGCAGGACTTGGACATACGGATTCCCAAGCAAGCATTCCCCCGTGGCCAGAGCAGGCTCCTTGACGGACTGAAGATAATGAGGGTGCTGAGGGGAGACCAAGGATTGTGGAGGTTTTATTGTTTTGTTTTGTTTTCCACCACAGCCTTTCCTTGTAGTGATGGAATGTTCTCAGGATGGAAGACCATCTTTGTGATGGTGTTTGACTCTCTATCAATAGGCTTGTAAGTATTTCCTTTCCGCCAGCGGGTTTTTTGTTAGGCATGGTGTTGACCTCAAAGCCACAAGTAATATAGGAATATGGTCTTAAAAGTCAAGACAAGCTGGGCGTGGTGGCGCACGCCTTTGATCCCAGCACTCGGGAGGCAGAGGTAGGAGGATCGCCGTGAGTTCGAGGCCACCCTGAGACTCCATAGTGAATTCCAGGTCAGCCTGGGCTAGAGTGAGACCCTACCTCGAAAAACCAAAAAAAAAAAAAAAGTCAAGACAAAACACTAAAGTCCTTCTTGACTAATCTCCCTGACCTCATTACTACCAAGCCTAATCTTTGGGAGGTGGTTTGTCACAATGGAAATTTCACATGTATACTTCCAGATCTTTGTATTTATTTTGAACACATGCATAGCTGAATACAGTGGTGCATGCTTGTCATCTCAGCACTTACAGGGTGACAGCAGAAGGACCAGGCGTTGACACCAGCCTTGGTTGCATGACAAGCTGGAGACCAGCCTGGGCCATACGAGATGCTGTCTCAAAACACCAAAATAAGTGAACAGATAAACAAACATATACATACATCAACATATACGTGGACCTGCAGAAAGAAATTCAAAAAATAAGTGCAGGCTGGAGAGATAGCTCAGCGGCTAAGGCATTTGCCTGCATAGCCTAATGACCTGGGTTCGAATTTAGTACCAATGCAAAGCCAGCTGAGAAAGTGGTGCATGCATCTGGAGTTCATTTGCAGTGACTGGAAGCTTTGGCACACCCATTCTCTCTCTCTCTCTCTCTCTCTCCCCCCCTCCCCCGTCTCTTTTCTCTGTCTCTCCATGCCTGCACATAAAATAAAATAAATAAGCCAGGCGTGGTAGCCCACACCTTTAATCCCAGCACTCAGGAAGCTGAGGTAGGAGGAGCACTGTGAGTTCAAGGCCCCCCTGAGACTACAGAGTGAATTCCAGGTCAGCCTGAGCTAGAGTGAGACCCTTCCTTCCTTCCTTCCTTCCTTTCTTCTTTCCTTCTTTTTCTTTTTCTTTTTTCTTTCTTCCTTTCTTCCTTTCGTTTTGTTTTGTTTTTGAGATTTGGTTTCTCATATCCCAGACTGGCCTCCATCTTGCTATGTAGATATAAGTGAACTTGATGACCTTGCACTCCTGACCCTCCTGCCTGTAACTCCCAAGTGCAGGCATTACAGGTGTGTGCCACTATACCCTACTTTGCCCATTCTTTTTAACTACTGTAGTCTACAGCAGGAAAGTGTCATAATTAATTTCCTGTGGTTTTACAATCCTGTTATCCAGTGATATTTCCATTTTTATCACCATTTCCAACATTTCTGATATCACTATTAAATAAGCAGCTACTTCTTTAGTGTAGATGTGGAGATAAGGACTTGTTCAATCAGAGGGGCTGAGCTCTTGGACTGGGAGATGTCCTGGTGGGTCAGTGCTTGGCACACAGCATGAGGACCTGAGTTGGGATCGCAGGCACCCATGTAAATGCCGGTCATGGCAATGCGCACACATAATCCCAGTGCTGGGGAGATGGAAACAGGGGAATCCCTAGGGCTTCATGGATAGCTAGTCTAGCCTAATCAGTGAGCTCTAGGTTCCAAGAGAGAGAGAGACCTTGTCTCAAACAATAAGGTAGAGAATGATGGATGGCATAACTGATATCCACCTTTGGCTTCCACATACCCATACATATATAAGCATGCATGCATACACACACACACACACACACACACACAGACACACACACACTCCACACACACATACACAAACATTTTGAAATCTTAATGTTTTTCAAAGAGGAACACTGCCAACACCCCCTTCCACTATCGATGACGATTCCTCCAGTACTTTCCACCAACCCAATATTATCATTCAACTTTGACAATATGCCATGTGAAAGAACAAAAGCGGGGGTTTCCTTGTTTCAATTTGCATTTCCTTGATGATGTTAGACAATCTCCTAAGTAGTTTTCAAGTTCCTTTACTTCCTATGAGCTCAGAGCTAGAAGGAAGCATGACCATGAACCTCAGGTGGGTAACTTGGCTGGACCCGGTGTTGGCCTTCAGACTGCGGGTGATTTTTCTTTTCTTTTTATTTTTTTGAGGTAGGGTTTTGCTTTAGCCTAGGCTGACCTGGAATTCACTATGTAGTCTCAGGCTGGCCTTGAACTCTCGCTGATCCTCCTACCTCTGCCTTCCAAGTGCTGGGATTAAAAGTGTGAGCCCGGCTCAGACTATTTTTAATTTCTAATTTCAGCAAGTTGTGGTCAGCTAGTGTGCCTTGCATGATCTTTGCCCTTTGGAATTTGATGAGATATGTCTCATGGTTTAATTATTGGTCTGTTTTTATAATGGTTCCATGTATGCTTTATGTGATTTATATCCTTTATTTATTACATGTTAAATATCTACATGAATTAAATTTGTTTGTTTTACTGTTACTTAATTTAATTTTGAGATAGGGTCTTATCCATGCTGGCCTTCAACTCATAATCCCCCTACCTCAGCCTCCCAAGCACTGGGGTTATAGGTGTATTGCACAACTCTCATCTTAATTGTTCTATTAATATTCTCTATGCATATTTTCATTGTTTTTATTCAAGGCCTTAAACATGCTAGGCAGGTGCTCTATCCCCGAGTTGCACTCTCCATCTTTTTTTTTATTTAAAATTTTTTTTGTTCATTTTTATTTATTTAGTTGAGAGCGGCAAACAGAGAAACAGGCAGATAGAGAGAGAGAGAATGGGCATGCCAGGGCCTCCAGCTACTGCAAACGAACGCCAGACGTGTGCACCCCCTTGTACATCTGGCAAATGTGGGTCCTGGGAAATTGAGCCTTGAACCAGGGTTCTTAGGCTTCATAGGCAAGCGCTTAACCGCTAAACCATCTCTCCAGCCCTCCATCTTCTTTTTTAATATTTTATTTTTATTTATTTATTTGAAAGAGAGAGGCAGAGAGAAAGAGAGAGAGAGAGAGAGAGAGAGAGAGGAATGGGTGCACCAGGACCTCCAGCCACTGTAAGTGAACTCCAGATGCATATGCCACCTTGTGCATCTGGCTTACGTGGGTCCTGGGGAATCAAACCTTGGTCCTTTAGCTTTGCAGGCAAGCACCTTATCTGCTAAGCCATTTCTCCAGCCCCTCTCCATCTCCTTGATTTAGCCAATTCCAGGAGCAGTGTGATTAAAAAGTCTTCCATAAAACTTGAATTTGCCAAGTTTGTATTTCTACCAGTTGTTGCCTTAAATATTCCCATGTTATATTCAGTGCACCCCATTTTGCAAATGTTTTATCCTCTTGGTAAATATCTTTCGTCAGTGTGAAATATTCCTTTTTGTTCCTATCCCTTTTTTGTCTCACACTGTGCTTTGTCTGGTATTTATATCATATCGTTAAAACGACTTGCCATGGGCTAGGCTTTGCCGGGAGCCTTTTGGTTTTCTGCCTTCCTGGTTATCCTGCTTGTGGTTGCAAGACCTTTCAGACTCGGCTTTTCTACCTGCCTGCTGCTTTTCAGAGATTTCACACCATATTTATCCTACAATGGCACACCTTATTTCAGAGCATGATTACAGGCTGAAATCTGTGTTATTTGTCATTTAAGGCAGGAGGGCAGACAACATTATTCCTTCACGCTGTCTTCTTGAGCTAATGCTGTACTTTCCTTAACACCAGATTTTTGTTGTTGGGTTTTTTTTTGTTTTTTGTTTTTTGTTTTTGTTTCTCAAGGTAGGGTCTTGCTCTAGGCCAGGCTGACCTGGATTTCACTATGCAGTCTCAAGCTGGCCACAAACTCATGATAATCCTCCTACCTCTGCTTCTCAGAGTGCTGGGATTAAAGGCATCAAAACCAAGCCAGGCTAAAAACTTTTTTTTTTTTTTAAGGTCCAGTTTCACCCTGGTCCAGACTGACCTGGAATTCACTATGTAGTCTCAGGGTGGCCTTGAACTCACAGCGATTCTCTTACCTCTGCCTCCCAAGTGCTAGGATTAAAGGTGTGCACCACCACACAGTTTCTCCATGAAGAAATCTTCTCAAAAACATTGTATTGATGTCCTAGTATTAAAAAGAACTCTGATTCCATGTCTTAAAACTTTTCTTTTAACATCTAAAATGATCCCTTTATCTCTGGAAAATGCTCATCTTGAAACAAGTGGTGGTGGAGGTTACTGACATAGACCAGCTTATAACGTACTTACTTGAAATAACATATTAGAAGGTCACCTGCAGTCAATTATAGTCGGCAACCACTTGCTCTGTCTTCTAGAAACTGTATTTTAATAATGTAAATATAAATAGCCAGGCGTGGAAGAGCCCGTTTCATATTAATAAAGAAAAGAGAAAATACGGTTTAACCAAAACCACCATTGCATATTCTCCTCGGAACCTTTATGAATATGCATTTCAATTTTTTTTTTTTGCATTCTCTGGCACAAAGGCAAGGGGTTTTATAAACCTTCCAGACGAATGGGCCCATTTGTAGCAAGACAGAACTTACTTCACACCCAGACTGGATTTCCCAGGAAGCGGGTTCCTTCTCCGGAGGAAGCATTCCTCTTTGGAAAGGGTGCTCGCTCAGGCATGACTGACACAAGGCGGGCTCAAAGTCTGGCTCACCAGGAGGGAGGTGAACCCCCGAGGGACCAGTGTACTTCAGGCCGGAACTCTGATGCTTATCCACACTGACCATCGGGCTCTTGATCCATCTTCGTACCTACAGAGTGTGAAAGAAAAGAAAAGGAACCAATGTCTCTGCTGCCGTCAGTGCAGTTCTGCTGGGAAAGTTGGTGGGACGGCTGTTCATCAGGGGACAATTTCGTCTCGCAACTTCTGTGCCCTCGCAGCCTGAGTCGATGCTGGCCGTTCACCTCCTGTCAGCATTTGCTACGTGGCTGTCCATTTCATCTCACCAAGTCTAGCTCATTTGTAAGGCAGGGGTAATAATATTTCCTCTCCGGTTATAAAAAAAACTTTTTACAATGTTTTCATTTTACTTTATTATTGTTGTTATTATTTTGCAGTGCTGGGAATCGAACACACTCTATCACTGAGCTAGCTCCACAAGCCTACAGTGTTCTTATTTTTATTTTTTTCAGGGAAGAAGGGTTTATGTGCACTCATACTTTTAGGGGATATGGTGAGGCCTGGCGGGAAGGGCATGGCGGCAGGCAGCTTCATGTGACAGCAGCGTACAGCTGGGGTGCTCGACTCCTCACGTCTTGCTGGAACAGTAAGTGGAGCCAGTCTATAAAATCTCAAGGCTTGGGCTGGAGAGATGGCTTAGCGGTTAAGCGCTTGCCTGTGAAGCCTAAGGACCCTGGTTCAAGGCTCAATTCCCCAGGACCCACGTTAGCCAGATGCACAAGGGGGCACACGCGTCTGGAGTTCGTTTGCAGTGGCTGGAAGCCCTGGTGCGCCCATTCTCTCTGCCTCTCTCTCTCTCTGTCGCTCTCAAATAAATAAATAAAACAAAAAAATTAAAAAAAAATCTCAAGGCTTACTCTCAGACAGCTGAACATTTTTCTGAGGCAGACTCTGGATTGGTTAATTTTAGTTGTCAGCTTGACTGGATTAATAACCAAATAAAGGATGAATGAAGCATGCCTTTGTATGACTGTGAAAGTATTTCTTTTCTGGTGCTGGGAAGATGGATCAGCAGTTAATGGTGCTTGCTTGCAAAGCCTGCCAGCCAGGGTTCAATTCTCAAGCCATCAGAGTAAGCCAGAAGCAAAAAGTTATATGAGCATCTGGCATTCATTTGCAGTAGCAAGAAACCCTGGCACATATACGTGTACAAATAAATAGGTTTTTATTGTTATTGTTTTTGTTTTTTCAAGGTAGGGTCTCACTCTGGCTCAGGCTGACCTGGAATTCACTATGTATTCTCAGGGTGGCCTCGAGATCCTCCTACCTTTGCCTCCGGAGTGCTGGGATTAAAGGTGTGCGCCACCAAGCCCAGCTTCTTTTCTTATTTATTGGAGAAAGAGAGACAGGAGGGAGAGAGAGAGAATGGGTGTGTCAGGGCCTCTAACTGCTGCAAACAAACTCCAGACATATGCACCACTTTGTACATCTGGCTCTATGTGGGTACTGGGGAATTGAACCTGGGTCCTTAGGTTTTGCAGGGAAGCACCTTAACTGCTAAGCCATCACTCCAGCCCTTTTTTGATTTTTTATTGACACAGGGTCTCACTCTAATCCAGGCTGCACTCAATCTACAGCTCAGATGAGCCTAGAACTGATAGCAATTCTTCTATCAGCTTTTCCTAAGGGCCAGGGTTATAGGTGTTGCCGTCAGGTTCGCATTGCTGGCAGAAATCACCTGACCAATAGCAACTTTTGGGAAAAAAAAAGGATTTATTTTGGCTTACAGACTCAAGGGGAAGCTCCATGAGGGCAGGGAAAATGATGGTATGAGCAGAGGGTGGACATCACCCCCTGTCCAAAGTAAGGTGGACAGTAGCAACAGGAGAGTGTGCCAAACACTAGCAAGAGGGAGCTGGCTATAACACCCATAAGCCTGCCCCCAACATTACACTGCCTCCTGAGGGTGTTAATTCCCAAACCTCCATCAACCAGGAGCGTAGCATTCAGAACACCTAAGTTTATGGGAGATGCCCAAATCAAACCACCACAATAGGCATGAGCAAGCATACCTAGCTCTTTTGATATCTGAGTTAGGGTCTCATTTGGCTCAAGCTGGCCTCATACTTGCTATATGGCCAATGATAACATTTTTTTAAAAAAATATTTTATTTATTTATTATTTATTTGACAGAGAAAGAGGGAGAGAAAGAGAGAGTGGGCACTCCAGGGCCTCCAGCCACTGCAAACGAACTCCAGATGTGTGCACCCCCTTGTGCATCTGGCTAACGTGGGTGCTGGGGAACTGAACCTGGGTCCTTTGGCTTTGTAGGCAAATGCCTTAACCGCTAAGCCATCCCTCCAGCCCCCTTTTTTTTCCTTTTTTTTTTTTGTTTTTTTTTTAGGTAGGTAGGGTTTTACTCTAGCTCAGGCTGACCTGGAATTCAAGGGTGGCCTTGAACTCATGACGATCCTCCAACCTCTGCCTCCCAAGTGCTGGTATTAAAGGCATGTGCCACCACGCCTGGCTGCCAATGATAACCTTAAACTACTGATACTCCCACCTCTGAAGCTCTGGGAGTACAGATAGGTGCCACCACACCTAGTTTGTGAGGCTGTCTCTAGAGACTATTAGATCCTGAGTGCTCTGACCTAACCCTTGATGATAATATGATGTCATTCTTAGTATGTGGTAGAAGTCAGGGCAGGCCCAGTTAGAGAAAAGTGGTCCCTGGGGTTGCATCTTTAGAGCTAAACCTTTCCTTGGAGCTCTGTTTCATATTCACCATTAAGAAGCTCTCAGGCCACAGGTTCCTACCAACATAATGTTTTGCCCGTGAGTTTGAATCTGAGATTACAATCTGAGATTACAGGGTGAGTGCCAGGTCAGCCTGGGCTAAAGTGAGACCCTACCTGGAAAAAACAACAACAGCAACAAGGAATTTGTTTATAAAAGAAACTGTAGGGGTTGGGAGATGGCTTAGTAGTTAAAAATACTTGCCTTAACGGCTAAGCCATCCCTCCAGCCTGTGGAGCGTTTGCCTACAAAGCCAAAGGACCCATGTTCGATTCCCCAGGAGCCACGTGAGCCAGATGCACAAGGGGGCGTACGTGTCTGGAGTTCATTTTCAGTGGCCGGAGGCCCTGGTGCACCCATTCACTCTCTCTCTCTTCCTCCTCTTTGTCAAATAAATAAATAAATAAAAATGTTTGCTCTACAAGCCTGCCAACCAGAGTTTAGATCCACGGCACCCATTCCAAAAGTCAGATGCACAATGGTGCATGTATCTGGGATTCCAACACACCTATAGCCATGGGGCTAGGGGCAGGGGAGCAGAGTCAGGAGACTCCTGAAGCTCAGGGCCAGCTGGGTTTCCCAGTGGCAAACAGGAAGAGAGACCCTCTCTCAAACAAGATTGAAGGTGAGTACTGATACCCTGAGGTTGTCCTCTGACCTGCACACACGTGCCATTGCAAGTGTGTCTCCCCAACCCCAATACACACACATGAAGTTATGCCCTGGGCTGAGGGGTAGGCCTAGAATCTCCAACTACTCAACCCTTTGGAAGGCCAAGGCAGGAGAATCGCTCAAATTTAAGGCCAGCCTGAACAACCTAATGAGACCTTGTCTCAAAATAAACATTTTAGCCAGGTATGGAAGTGCAGCCTTATAATGCAAGCATTCAAGAGGCTGAGGCAAGAGGGTCACTCACTTCAAGATTAAGCCAATCTGGGGTATCACACAAGACCCTGTCTTAAAAAACAAAACACCGCCAGGCGTGGTGGCGCAAGCCTTTAATCCCAGCACTCGGGAGGCAGAGGTAGGAGGATCACTGTGAGTTTGAGGCTACCCTGAGACTCCATAGTGAATTCCAGGTCAGTCTGAGCTAGAGAGACCCTACCTCAGAAAACAAAAAACAAAAAACAACAACAACAACAACAACAAAAACCACCGACGGCAGGCATGATGCCTCATGCACTTGAGAAGGAGGAGGGAGGAAGATCAAGAGTCCAAAGCCATATAAAGGGAATAGAAGGGAAGGGAAAGGGGGACTTAATAGGACAGTATTGTGTATATGTAAGTAGAAGGACAGATTAATGGGGGTGAAAAGGCCTATGTGAGGTCAGGGGAAGAGACTGAGTAAAGGAAAGATGGAGGGAGGCTAATCAAAACCTAAGAGGATATAAATAAATCATATGGAAACCTACTTTTTTGGACAATGGAACACTTAGGAACTTTAGATTGTTACTAGAAAATTTTCAGTGCCAGGGATGGGATACCTTCCAATGAGTTGTTGGCCAGGGAGATCCCTGATGCCCCCAAAATATTACAGGCCATTGTCAAGGCCCTTGGTTTCCCACCAGGAATAAATGGTAAGACCATGTTGCTGAAGATTGCACGTACTTGGGCTGCAAGATCACTGAGAAACCCTGCTGGAGCTGAGCTGAAAACCTCCTCCATGTAGACCAGCTGACAGAAAGCTAGAAGAAGCTACGATGCATGCAGTTCAATGGGAGAGGGAAGTCATCAGCAGAGATAAACAACAGTGGACACTGCAAGCCTTACATTTGGCCAAACAGGCCAAATGAGCCAATGGGTGAAATAGTGGCATGTCTGTTATGGGGGAAACCAACTGCTCTCTAATTGGACTTGAGGCTTGCTCCATGGGAGGGAATATATCCCTGATACTGAAAACCTATAACAGGGGTAGTCATGAGCCCTAGGGGTGTAACATCTGCTGCTGTCTGGATAAATGTATATACTATGCTCATCAAACTGCCCAGTAAGCACTTCTCTTAATGTTCATACCCATATATTAATGCTACTCTCACTTTTTCGTTAGAGAACTTTCTCTTTTAAGATGGCAGTGACCTTGGGATGACTCAGAAATTACCATGGTACTGAGAAGTGACAGAGGAGTGTTCAGCACTGAGACATCTCTATCACACCTTCCAAGGCTCAGGGTCCATTGTGGAAGAGCGGCGGAAAGAACGTAAGAGCCAAAGGAAGGGTAGGACTCCTTATAATGTGCGTCTCCAGACACAAATTGGCCTGGATATCCATGACGTCATAGTGCCTGACACTACCTACACAAGACCATCATAATAGGAGGAAAAGATGATGATATCAAAATAAAAGAGAGACTGATTAAGAGGGGGAGGGATATGATGGAGAGTGGAGTTTCCAAGGGGAAAGTGGTGGTGGGGTGGGGGGAGGGAGGGAGTTACCATGGGATATTGTTTATAGTCATGGAAGTTGTTAATTATAAAAAATAAAAAAATTGAAAAAAAAAGAGTCCAAATCCAGCCTCAGCAACATAGGGAGTTCAAAGCCAGCTTCAGCTATTTTAGATCTTGTTTTAAAATAAAATAAAAATATCATGGCCTGGAGAGATGGCTTAGCAGTTAAGGCGCATGCCTGCGCAGCCTAAGGATCCTGGTTCAATTCTCCAGGTCCCACGTAAGCCAGATGCACATGGTGGCGCATGTGTCTGGAGTTCATTTGCAGTGGCTGGAGGCCCTGGCATGCCCATTCTCTCTCTCTCTCTGTCCCTCCCTGTCTCAAATAAATAAATAAAAATAAATCTTTAAAAAAACAAATAAAATAAAATAAAATAAAATAAAATAAAAATATCAAAGCCAGGCATGGTGGCACCTGCCTTTAATCCCAGCACTTGGGAGGCAGAGGTAGGAGGATTGTTGTTTGAGGCCACTCTAAGACTACATAGTGAATTCCAGGTCAGCCTGGGCTAGAGTGAGATCCTATAACACACACACACACACACACATATATATATATATATATATATATATATATATATATATATGTTGTGTGTGTGTGTGTGTGCATATGTGCATACATTTATACTGGGGCTGGAGAGATGGCTCAGCAGTTAAAGGTGCTTGCTTGCAAAGACTGATGGCCCAGGTTCCATTGCCCAGGACCTATGTAAAGCCAGCTGCACAAAGTAGCGCATGTGTCTGGAGTTTGTTTGCAGTGGCGGGAGGTTCTGGCGTGCCCATTCTCTCTCTCATTCTATCTGCCTGTCTCTTTTAAATAAACAAATAAAATGTTTAAAAATGCCTGTAACAATAATGTTTTAGCGAAATATATATAAGTAACATAAATATATACAAATAATATTAGAAAGCTAAATATAGAATTATATAACTGCTACTACAAATCTTTGATTTGTAGCAAATCAAAGACTATAAATATGTCTACACACACACACACACGCATATACACTTATAGACAAAGGAAGAAAGTAACAAGGAAACCGGATGCTACTGTATTCATTGTTAGACTTATGAGTGGTTTCTTGTGGTGTGTGTGGCGTATGCATGGGTATGTGCAGAGGGACAGGCCTCATGCGTGTGCCTGTGCAGGCCGGGGAAGATGCTGGGTCTCTCCTCTATTGTTCTTCTTCCTCCTCCTCCTCCTCCATCTTCTTCTTTTTTAACTTTACTTTTATTTATCTATTTGAGAGAGAAAGAGGCAGAGAGAAGAACAGAGAGAATGAGCGCGTCAGGGCCTCCAGCCACTGGAAATGAACTCTCTGTCTATCTCTCTCTCTCTCTGCTTCTCTCTCTCTCAAATAAATAATTAAAAATAAAAAGTATTAAAAAAAAGAAGAAGAAGAAAGAAGAAAGCATGCTGGGTGTGGTGGTGCATGCTTTTAATCCTAGCACTTGGGAGGCAGACGTAGGAGGATCACTGTGAGGTGAGTTCGAGGCCACCCTGAGACTACATAGTAAATTCCAGGTTAGCCTGGGCTAGAGCAAGATCTTACCTCAAAAAAAAAAAAAGGCTTTTTATTTTTTTAAATGCATACAACTTTGTGCATCTGGCTTTATGAGTACTGGGGAACTGAACCTAGGCCAGCAGGATTTGTGTGCGAACAATTTTAACCACTGAACCATCTCCCCAGCCCTAGGAATAATTTTATTTAACGTTTACAATTAATATCATATTTCTTGCCAGGAATGGTAGCACACAGCTTTAATCCCAGCACTTGGGAGACCAATGTAGGAGGATTGCTCTGAGTTCAAGGCCAGCCTAAAACTACATAGTGAATTTCAGGTCAGCCTGGCCTAGAGCAAAACCCTACCTTGAAAAACCAAAATAAAAAACAAAAAGAAAAATTATATTTGGTTACAAAAATACTTTTAATTTTATTTTTTGTTTTATTCATGTGTCCTCCCTACCTTCCTCTTTCTTATTCCCTCCCCTTCCTCCCTCCCTCCCTCCCACCCTTCCTTCCTTCCTTCCTTCCTTCCTTCCTTCCTTCCTTCCTTCCTTCCTTCCTTCCTTCCTTCCTGTCTTTCTTTCATTCTTCCCCCTTTTCTCCCTTCCTTCTCTCTCTTTCCTTTCTTAGATTTTGTTTATTTATTTGCAAGAAAGAGAGAGATATGGGTGTGTCAGGGCCTCTTGCCACTGCAAATGAACTCCAGATGCATGTGCCACTTTATATATTTGGCTTTGCATGGGCACTGTGGGGAATGAAACCTGGCCCAGCCAAATTTTGTAAGCAAGTGCCTGTAACCGCTAGCCATCTCCCCAGCCAGCCTTCCTTTTCCCTTTCCCTTCTCTTTCTTTCTTTCTTTCTTTCTTTCTTTCTTTCTTTCTTTCTTTCTTTCTTTCTTTCTTTCTTTCTTTCGGAAAGACATCTTGATATGTAACATAGACTGGCCTTAAATTCCTGATGTTCCTACCTCAGCTTCCCAAGTACTGGTAAGCATATATTTATGAGGCATCATGTAGTACTGAATTAAAAATCACCTCTTTCTCTGGGGATGAAAAACAGGATCTTGCTTGTACTAAGCAAGTGCTCTACCACTAAGCTACATTCCCAGCCCTTGTATTCTCTTCAATCACAGTTTAAAGTATCTTTTACAATTTTTATTTATTCATTTTGGTTTTGGTTTTTGAGGTAGGATTTTACTCTAGCCCAGGCTGACCTGGAATTCACTATGTAGTCTCAGGTGGCCTCGAACTCTTGGTGATCTTCCTACCTCTGCCTCCTGAGTGCTGGGATTAAAGGCGTGTGTCATCACGCCCAGTTAAAATTTATTTTTTATTTTTGTTTTGACACTCTCGTACATGTATCTAGTGTATTTTGATCTTATTTTCCCTCAATTATCTATTATTCCCTTCCCTCTTCCTTAACTTTTCTTCCCAAATAATCCTCATCCTACTTTCATGACTCTTTTTTTTTGTTTTTCGAGGTAGGGTTTCACTCTAGCTCAGGCTGACCTGGAATTCACTATGGAGTCTCAGGGTGGCCTTGAACTCACGGCGATCCTCCTACCTCTGCCTCCCAAGTGCTGGGATTAAAGGCGTGTGCCACCACGCCCGGCTCAACTTATTTTTTAACTTGTATTATTTTGTCCGGCTAAATTGCGGATTTTTTGTTGTTTTTTGAGATTGGGTACCACTCTAGCCCAGGTTGACCTGGAACTCAATCTGTAGTCCCAGGCGAGCCTAGAACCCATAGCAATCCTCCCGTCTCTGCCTCCCAAGTGCTGGGATTAAAGTCGAGCACCACCACACCCAGCTAGGTTGTGAATGTTTGCTTCACTATTTTTTGCACTCTTCGGCACCACAAACATATTAATAGACTTACTTAATGGGCCTGGGTATAGTTTTATGGTAGAGTGCTTACCTACCATGTTATGGGATTTTTAGTCCCCACTGTTACAAGAGAAAACTGTGTGTCTGGCTCATGTATGGGAGTCTAAAGGAAACTAATAGTGTGAAATTATAATAAAATCTCTCTTCCTGATATTGGTCTCAAATTTCTTGGAGTAATTGTCAGTGCTAGCGATTGAGGGCTGGTGTCCCTTGCATGCAAGGCAAATGCTCTCCCACTGGGCTGCAATCCCCAGCCTTCCAAGTGTGTTTCTGATCAGCCTAGAAAGCATTCAATTCCACTGGGGATGGAAAATATTATTATTCAGAAGGCTTTGAGCTTGAAGTTGGTAATCGTTCCTGCTTTATTTTCCAAATGACTTTAAAATTAATCGTTTTTACTCTGGCTTTCTTTCAATCTCTTCTGCCAAGTTGATTTAACTTTGGAGTTACTATGAACAGGATATGAATAGATTAATCTTCAACTATATTTGCAAGTGATATGGACTCAGATTCTTGGTGTCTTGACATGTAAAATCCCCTAAGCCCCACACATTAGTCTTAAGGAGCTTGAGCTACAAGTGGGGGTATACATTTATTTATTAAGAGGAGATATTATTTATCCAATAAATAAATGAAGTCTAGCATGTAAGACAGAAAATAAAGTAGCAAAAAAATAAAGAAAGAAAGAAAGAAAGAAAGAAAAGAAAAAGAAAAAAGGAAAGAAAGAAAGTAGGGAAGGATGACTGGGGGTTGGAGAGTTCTATTTTCATCTGAGAAGAAAAAAGGCCTTAGGCTTGTCAATGCAGACCTGAGCAATAAAGACAGTGTGGTTAAACAGACATCCATGTGGGGCTGGGGGGGGTGCGGGGGACCCAGGCAGCAAACATAACTGAGACTTGAAGCAGTAGCTAGGAAAACCAAACCAAACAGTGAATTTTGTGGATTTGCTTGGGAACCATGTGTCCAGGCAGTTAACCCCATATTTCTAGGCATTTGGTTCTTAGAATCCACTGCACAAATGTCCCTGAAGATTAGAGAAATATGTAAATTATTTTCTAAGTGAAGCTATGTTTCAGCCGGGTGTGGTGGTGCACGCCTTTAGTCCCAGCCCTTGGAATCCTGAAGTAGGAGTATCGTCGTTGGGAGTTCAAAGCCAGCCTGGGGCTACAGCAGGTGCATGAGTTCCAGGTCAACCTGAACTAGAGTGAGACCCTGCCTGGGGGGCAGGGGTTGTGGGATCAAAACCAAACGAACAAAAAACTTGTTTGGGGGCTAAAGAGCTGGCTCAGTGGCAAAAGCACACTTGCTTGCAAAACCTGACAACCCATGTAAAGCCAGATACACAAAGTGGCACATGTGTCTGGAGTTTGTCTGCAGTGACAGAAGACCAGAACACGCTCATCCTCTCATAGTCTCTTTCTCAAATAAATCAATAAAAATATTTTTTTTTAAAAAAATTCGGATGGGAGAGGGTACGTTTGTGCATTAACTCATTCCACTAAGGACATGGGGTAAGTTGGGATATTATTTACTTTACTAGAGAAGCCTGTGACGCTAACAAAAAAAAAAGAAAAAAAAGGAAAAGAAAAGAAAAGAAAAAGAAACTGAAAAAAAACCTTGACAAAGTAACCTACACTGAGGCTTCTGACAAGAGAAGATAACTATTTCTCTGCAGGGGAAGTAGCCAGAGAAATGCTACATTTCCTCAGTGTATGGGAGGGAAAGTGTTACAAAAAATGGACACAGGGATCCATTTTCTAGAAGCAGGACCATTGCTGGTGTTTATTGCATGCCTTATCTTGAAATTATTTCATCTCCTTTGGCTAAGGCCTCGTCCTGGCTTCAGTAAGTGGCTTCTCTGTTACTTGCTGACACTTTCCACTGGCTTTGTGGCCTCACAAGTGGTTTTTACAGGCCCTTAATTAAGCACAGGGTTTATGGTGTTTACTTGATCCCCAGAAATTCCCCCCCCCCCACATCCCAGAGTGGCTGGGGTGTGAGTGGACACAGAGCCGGCCCCCCTCCCCCACCCTTGCAGCCCTGGGCAAAGAGCCCTGGAAAAGTGCTGAGCCCTGGAGCCCGGAGGGAATTCAAGCTACAACCCGCCCATTGTGCTCCTCCAGGCCGGCAGGGGTCGCTGCTCAGGTGCAGGGAAGGCCTCCGAGGCCGGCCACAATGGCTCCGAGCAGAGCCCAGCTGCTGCTGCTGGGAGAACCATGAATGCCCGGATGCAGAGGCAGCCCGGGCTGATGGGCCACCTGGGCCTGGTTGTATTCAGAGCTCAGCGAGCATTTGTCCATTTGTGGAGAGCGTTGTTGTAAACAAACGAAGACTGGGGAGAGACGTCGTCCCCGTGGCCAGGCGAGCAAGAATTCCCTCCCCGGGGCCTGGACTTTGGAAGCAAGGTTCTCTGGAGACTGCTGGCTTACTTCACAGAGGCCCTGAACTGTGCCTGCGTCAACTACTGAACCAAATTCTTTGCTAAATCTAGTCCACCTTGGTTGTATTCTTTTTTTTTTTTTTTTAATTTGGAAAAAAAAAATAACAATGCTTTCCAGAAGCAATAATCCTCCGACTACAAGATTGCCAGATGTGATTAAGGAGATTGGCCAGATTCTAGGGATTTTCCACTTGTGGTTTTTTTTTTTCTTCTTTCTATTATGCAATAGTAAACAGATATTACTCTTCATTTAAAAAGGTTTAGCTGATAATAATATCAACTGATACAGAAAAATGAGAGCTCAGCAGGCGCTCCTGTGTGAACTCAGAGGGCAGAACCTTCTAGTCCCTTCACTTTGGGGTGGGTGGTGCTGGTGTTTTGTTCTCAAAAGCCATGAGAACCTAAAGTTGGGCACAAATGTAGTTTCAGACAGGCATCCTTTTATCATTGAAACCTACTGTTTATATGCCAGGCTGGTGGCGCCTTGCGATCCCACCAGGGAGACTAAAACAGGAGGGTTATAGGAAGTTTGAGGCCAGTCTGGGCTCTGTAGTGGGTTCCAGGCCAGTCAGGGCTACATAGTAAGACCCTGTCACAAAACAAAACAAAATACAGAGGAGGGGGTGGGGGAGGCAATACTGATGAAGTCAACCCAGTTTTCTAGAGAAATTACTTGGACAGTTCAGTCAATGATAAACAGGGGACAATCCTCTCTCCCTGTCCTACTCCTTGCCCAAAGGCTAGCTGTTAGCAGGCTTTCTCTAACATCAGCGCCAGGAGCTGCTCCTCTAGCCTGTCTCCTAAATAAAATGATAGTGCTTATTTAGAAGGTCAGTAGGTAACATTGGCTTTCTTTAATTTTATTTGTATTTTTATTTATTTATTTGAGAGCGACAGAGAGAAAGAGGCAGAGAGAGAGAGAGAGAGAGAGAGAGAGAATGGGCGCGCCAGGGCCTCCAGCCACTGCAAAGGAACTCCAGACGCGTGCACCCCCCTTGTGCATCTGGCTAACGTGGGTCCTGGGGAATCGAGCCTCGAACCCAGGTCCTTAGGCTTCACAGGCAAGCGCTCAACCGCTAAACCATCTCTCCAGCTCAACATTGACTTTCCTCATTGCAGTTTTGTTTTCTCTGGGCATCTCCAGGGCTTAACACTTATCTGAAACCATGGAACTTTTCTACTATTTACTCCTATGTCTTGTCCAAGTGGGTTGTTAAGGGTAAGACCAAATTCTTAGGCTTAAAAATGTTTCTAAGCTAGGTGTGGTAGCACACACCTTTAATCCCAGCACAGGGACAGAGGTAGGAGGAGCACTGTGAGGTCTGTCTGGGACTGTAGAGTGACTTCCCTGTCAGCCTGGGCTAGAGTGAGACCCAACATAGAAAAAAGCAAACTTTTGTTGTTGTTGTTGTTGTTGTTTTTGAGGTATCGTCTTGCTCTAGCCCAGGCTGACCTGGAATTCACTATGTAGTCTTAGGTTGGCCTCGAACTCTCGGCGATCCTCTTGCCTCTGCCTCTCAAGTGCTGGAATTAAAGACATTGCCACCATGCCCAGCTGGTAAACAAAAAAATTTTTTTAAAGATCTCGGAGGCAAACATATCATCTTATAAATAAAATAAGAAATAAAATAGTAATAGCTTGACTATTTATAATGACAGTTGTTTATTTATAGATGTCAACATGCTCTGCTAAGACCCTCTGTTCAGGTAAGAACTCTGTTCTATTTAATTACTTCCCTTACACACCGCTACCTAGCTGCCTTGAGCAGGCGCCATGAGAAATGTGTGGCTCTGGGATTCCCCATCTTTCCAAGCCCTTGGGAATTCCGAGTCCCTTCTACACCCACGTCCCATTCTAGATTCTCAACGTCTAACCTTGTAGCTCTCCAGGCCTAGTCTGAGGGAAGGGGTTGGGGAAGAACATTGGGCAGAGGATGGAGGAGGGTGACACATGGTGTGACCCTCCTTCACAGGGCAGTTCATAGCAGAATTCTCACCTCTGACACAGCGCATTGCTGTGAAATATAAACACCAAAACCCAGACCTAGCCTTGAACGTCCAGCTTAATAATTTAAGGTTTCCTTCTTCCTAATCTACTAGCACTTCCTGCCCCTAAGTATTAGCATATAGAGCTTAAGAGTTCGATAAGGAGGTTTTTGAAATGTAGGTTCAGTTTGTTCCATTCCTTTATATTGTGAGACTGCTCCTTTTGTTTGAATTTGTTTTTCTGGGAAAGAAGAGGCAGAGGAGGAGAAGGAAGGAGCAGGAGGGGGGGATTATTTCAGATATTAACTTTAAATGTCATCATGTGCGGGCTGGAGAAATGGCTTAGCAGTTAAGGTGCTTGCCTGCAAAGCCAAAGGACCACAGTTCGATTCCCCAGGACCCATGTAAGCCAGATGCACAAGGTGGCACATGCATCTGAAGTTGGTTTGCAGTGGCTGGAGGCCCTGCTGTGCTCATTCTCTCTCTCTCTCTCTGTCAAATAAATGAAAATAAATAAAAAAAAAATCATCATGTGCTATTTGCTTTGGAGACTGGGGGAAAAACACTTAAGGGAAATACAGTGACTGAGATAACCTGGCCTTTTTCTTCTTCTTCTTCTTCTTGTTTTTGGTATTTTGACGCTATGTCATCTCAGGGTGGCCTCAAACTCACAGCTATCTTCCTACCTCTGCCTCCCAATTAATTGCTGAGATTAAAGGAGTACGTCACCGCTCCAGGCTAGACCTGGCCTTCTTGTTCACCCAAATCCACCAGTTTTTGAAACCTTCTCTCCTGCTGCCTCCAAGAAATTCATTTTGTAGTATTTCTACCTTTTCTCTCCCTCTCTCTCTTCCTCTCTCTCCCTCTCTCTCTCTCTCTCTCTTGGCTACTGACTCTTAGCATATTAAGCATGGTGTTCTTGCAATATTTCTAAAAGCTAGCAAACTAAAAACAGCCCCTTTACACACCCACAAACTATGCCTTGTTCCAGCATCCCCTTTCCCCACCACCTCAACTCTTTCTCTTTATAGCAAAGTTTCATGGAAAAATAATCTCCATCTCATCACTTCACATTCCTCTCAACCAAATAACATTGGTGGGTCACTTTCTATCCACTGGGACTGAGGTGAAGAACAACTTGGAAGGCCTCATGCTGTTGCCACAAGTTTCCACCAAGATGTCAATAGTGCTTGTGGCCCAATCATCTGGATGCCTCTCCAGGCCAGCCTCGTTCGCACACATAGCGGTATGTAGGCTTTGTAAAAAAAAAAAAAAAAAAAAAAAAAAAAATATATATATATATATATATATATATATATATATATATATTTGCAAGGAGAGAGCGGGGGATGGGCACACCTGGGCCCCTAGCTACTGCAAAGAAACTCCAGATGCATGTGTCACTTTGTGCATTTGGCTTTACGTGGGTACTGGGGAAGCAAACCTCAGCAGTCAGGTTTTGCAAGAAAGTGCCCTTAACTGCTGAGTCATCTGTCCAGACCAGTATTCAGTTTTCAGTGGGATTCACTCTCTATAAACTCATTGTAAATTGAACATAATGTAAGTGGAAAATGCACTTAAGCCACTTAGTAACCTCTGAGCTTCAGAGCTCAGCAGCTCAGTGTTAGCCATTTTCCATATGACTGTGGGACCACCAGAGGGGACACTATGCCAGGAAAAAAAAAAAAAAACAAAAACAAACGGGAAGTATCCTGCCAGGTGTAGTGGCACATTTCTAGAATGCTAGCACTTGGTAGGCTGAGCTTAAGGCCAGCCTGGACTATATAATCAGGCCTTGTTCTATTCCCCAAGCAAGTGCGCGTGCGCACACACACACACCCCAAAGCAGTTGAAAGCATCTGTGTTTTTACTAAATGAGCAATGATTTTGCACCAACAGCCCATAATCTCACCATCGTCAATCGGACCCCTTTCCTTCTTGTAGCGTTAAAGCTTTCAACCAAGCATGGTGGCTCACACCGTAATCTCAACACTCAGAAGGCTGAGGTAGGAGGATCAGAAGCTTAACTCAACCTTGGCTACACACAGACTTTGAGATCAACATGACATGAGTCTCTCTCTCTCTTAAGAAAATAATTTTGGGCTGAGGGGATGGCTCAGCAGTTAAAGGTGCTTGCTTACAAAGCCTACAAGCCCTGGTTCAAATCCCCAGTACTCAGGTAAAGCCAGATACACAAATTGGCACTTGCATCTGGAGATCGTTTGCAGTGGCAGGAAGCCCTACCATGCCCATTTATTCTCCTCTTTCTTTCTCTCTCTCTCAAATAAATAAATAAGCCAGGGTATGGTGGCTCATGCCTTTAATCCCAGCACTTGGGAGGCAGAAGTAGGAGGATTGCTGTGAGTTCAAGGCTATCCTGAGACTACATAGTGAATTCCAGGTCAGCCTGGGTTAGAGTGAGACCCTACCTCAGAAAACCAAACAAAAATCAAATAAATAAATAAAATATATAAAAACGCAATCTATTTTTATCCGGGCATAGTGGCGCATGCCTTTAATCCCAGCACTCGGGAGGCAGAGGTAGGAGGTTCACCATGCGTTCAAGGCCACCCTGAGACTACATAGTGAATTCCAGGTCAGCCTGGGTTAGAGTGAAATCCTACCTTGAAAAACCAAAATAGATAGATAAATAAATAAATTAATTAAAATAATACAATCTATTTTTGTTTATTTACTTAAGAGAGAGTATGGGCATGCAGGGCCTCTTGCCACTGCAAACAAACTCTAGATTTATACACCACTTTATACATCTAGCTTTTTGCGGGTACTGGGGAGTTAAACCCTAGCTAGCAGGCTTCACAAGCCAGGACCTTTAACTGCTGAGTCATCTCCCCAGCCCTCTGCAATTCTGTCTAAAAAACAAAAAGAGAAAAGAAAAACACCAACAAAGTTTCAACAAAACTCAACAACTATCAATGGAGTTGACAACAGAAATCAACTGTCACTGGTTTTTAAAAACTATAGTCCTGGTACAGGAGAGATGGCTTAGTGATTAAAGTGCTTGCCTGCAAAGCCTAAGGACTCAGGTTCGGTCCTCCAGGTCCCACGTAAGCCAGATGCACATGGTGGCACCTGTATCTGGAGTTCATTTGCACTGGTTAGAGGTCCTGGTGTGCCCATTACCTCTCTTTCTCTCTCTTCTCTCCCTCTCTCTGTCAATAATAAAAACAAAACAAAACAAAACAAAAAAAAACTATAGTCCTGGTATTATGAGGTGGGGACATGTGTGTGTGCTGACCTTGAAGAGAAGGTGCTAACATTTCAAAGGGGACTGACACATTTGAGCTTGTGGTTTCTCATGACATTGGTTCTAATATTTTATTTTTACTTATTTATTTGAGAATGAAAGAGGCACAGAGAGGCCTCCAGCCACAGCAAATGAACTCCAGACACGTGCTACCTTGTGCATCTGGCTTATGTGGGTCCTGGGGAATCGAACCCAGGTCCTTTGGCTTTGCAGGCAAGCACCTTAACTGCTAAGGCACCTCTCCATCCCAAAAATATTTTATTTTTTGTTTAGTTATTTGAGAGAGAAAGAGGCAGATCAAGAGAGAGAGAGAATGGGTGCGCCTGGGCCTCTAGCCACTTCAAAGGAGCTCCAGACGCGTGCGCCACCTTGTGCATCAGGCTTACATGGGCCCTGGGGAATCAAACCTAGGACCTTTGGCTTTGCAGGCAAGCAGCTTGCCATCCCTCCAGTAACATCAGTTTGAATGTAGCAAACAGTTAACAGTAAACACTCAAGAACAGTTCTGCCAGGCAGAAAAGCCAGGAGGCACCACTTAGCAGTCAGTTCCTGCCTTGGTAAGATGGAGATCATTAGTGGTAGTGGGTTAACAGAGAGGATCAGGCGCAGTACTTACTCATCATGCTGATGACGAGTGTGTGTGGTTAACACTCACTACTATAGTGATGACGTTATTGCATGACAGTTTTATTCAAAGGGTTGTGGGAGAAAGGATGGTGGGTTTTGGCCCAGTTGGGAGAGAGAAATCAGGGGAGGTTTCCTAGAGGAAATGATGGCTAGATTAAATATTTAAGGTTAAGTCAAAGGGCACCAGGTGAAAAAATAATGGACAAGGCATTGCCAATACAGGGAACAACAGAGGCCAAGGTCCAGAGGGGGAGTCTACAAAGGATGTTTCAGAAACAAGCCCCAGATAGGCTTACAAGATAAAAGATAAATATTTTTGTTTTTAAAGCAGAGGTGAGAACTAAAGATACAGAGGAAGCCTGAGTCATGAGGCAGTGAGGTGCCACTGAAGTGTTTGCAGCAGGAAAAAGGGGTGATCAGATATTTTTCAAAGCAGTAGGAAGGACAGATTTAAAGAAGGACGTAAGTAGCGAGGTGAGTCAGAAATGAGTGAGAAAAAGAGATAAATAAGGCCCAAAGGAGAGCAGTGTGTTGAGAATGTAAAGGGGTTGAATCATCAAATCTCTCATTCACCTCTCAAGTTTGTGCTCTGCCCCATGGGAGCACTATTTTCTCATCATCTGGGTTCTTAAAGCCATCATCTAAATGACCTTGCACTTGAAACCCATCTTCTTCACTGGACACACAACATCCTTCCAAATGCAAGCCCTGATCTCGTCACTAGCTGGGGCTGGCTGCAGTAGCTTTAAAATCTATTTGATCGGGATTGGTGCTCTTTAAAAACTAAAGCCCTCTGCAGACAGAACTAAAATAATTATTCTCCTACCAAAAGTCACTTTTAAAAAAAAATTTAAACCTTATTTTTATTTATTTGAGAGAGAGAGAGGGAGAGAGAGAATGGGCGCTCTAGGGCCTCCAGCCACTGTAAACAAACTCCAGATGCGTGCGCCCCCTTGTGCATCTGGCTTACATGGGTCCTGGGGAATCAAACCAAGGTTCTTTGGCTTTGCAAGCAAATGCCTTAACTGCTAAGCCATCTCTCCGGCCCCATTTTTTTTATATACAATGTATTGACATTGTCTACTCCAGCCAATTTTCCTAAAATGCTGGTTGACTTCATGAGTGAGAAACACCCGTGTAAATGGTACATGTGTTGGTTCTGTAGGATCTGGTCTCCCTAACGCATCCAGACCCTCCTTCATGTCCTCTAATGCGCACTCTGATGAGCCTCCCCTCCGATCCACTTGTGCTCCCAAGAACTCTGCCCACACAGCTCCTTTGATGAGATGGAAAACCCGCATTCCATGTTCCTTTACTTGTCTATTTTCCCCTGTTAGGATGTGAATTCTCTGAAAACTGAGGCACTACTGTCTCTCACGTGACTTAATGGGACATTTACACAGTTCCTTCTGTGAGTCTTCTCTGATTTATTCCCATACCAATTCCTTAAGAGATTAAGAGATTCTGAGCCATCTCTCTAGCCCAAAGAATTCGTTTTTATTTATTTGCAAGGAGAGAGAGAGCGCGCGCGAGCGTCTGGGGGTGCATGAGAATGGGCATGCCAAAACCTCTTGTCACTGCCAAACAAACTCCAGACGCATGTGCCACTTTGAACAACTGGCTTTATGTCCCACAATTCCTACCTACCTTCATACTGAGTCGGTGCTTACAAGGAGAGACTTGCCATCACAGCAGAGCTGGCTCAGCTCTCAGCTTAGGAAGTAATGGAGGACTCTCTGTTGACTAGCTCATCCCTAGGTATTATTGAAGGCGCAAGGAGTAAAAAGGTAGGTGACAATTCTGTCTTTATGAAGTCAGTCTCACGGCATAAAGTCTCGTGCTTGGGGACCAGTAGGACAGGGCTGTGGAGAGACAAGTGTTTGGATAGAAACAGAGAATTTACAAGCAGTGGGAGCACGTCAGGGCGACGGAGCTAAGAGGGTAGAGGATGGGCTTGAACACTGACCACTGTGTTTCTCACCTCTGCTGGCTTAGGAACAAGCCCCTCGGGTACACTGTGTGCTGGAGGAACTAGAGCGGGCCCAGACCAAGAGCAGCCTGCCCCTGGAGAGCCAGCGCTGTCTACCGAGGAGGCACAAAGAAGGCCTTTCCTTGCACCCCATCCAAACCTGGGTATGACAGGGAGCTTAAAAAGTTCAGAGTGTTAGGCTGGAAAGATGGCTTAGCGGTTAAGGTGTTTGCCTGCAAAGCCAAAGGATCCTGGTTCAGTTCTCCAGGACCCACGTAAGCCAGATGCACAAGGGGGCGTATGCATCTGGAGTTCCCTGGCATGCCCATTCTCTCTCTCTACCTATTTCTATCCTTCTCTCTCTCTCTCTCAAAAAAAATAATTAATTAATCAAATTTTTAAAAAGTTCAGAGTGTTGGGCTGGGGAGATTGCTCAGTGGTTAAGGCTCTTGCCTGCACAGCCTAATGAACCCAGGTTCCATTCCCCAATACCCATGTAAAGCCAGATGCACAAAGTGGTGTATGGGTCTGGAGTTCATTTGCAGCTGCTGGAGACCCTGTTGCGCCCATTTTCTTTGTCTGTCAGTCTCTCTCTCTCTCTGCTTTCAAAAAAATAAATAATAATAAATAATAATTCAGGGTGTGATGGCATGTGCCCAGAATGTGGGGAAAAGAGTCAGGAGGATGAGAAGTTCAAGGCCAGTGTCAACCACATAGTTGGAGCCTGAGCTACATGAGGCTCTGTCTATAAAAATAAGGGGGGGGGGTGGAGAGATGGCTTAACAGTTAAGGACCATGCCTGCAAAGCCTAAGGACCTAGGTTTGATCCTCCAGGTCCCATGTAAGCCAGATGCACATGGTGGTACATGCATCTGGAGTTCATTTGCAGTTGCTAGAGATCCTGGCATGCCCATTCTCTCTCTCTCTCTCTCTCTCTAATAAATAAATAAAACTAAATCTTTGCAAGAAGAAGAAGAAGTGGAAGAGAGGAGGAGGAAAGAGAAAAAAATGGATTTTCTTCCATGACAAACTGGATTAAGAGAATGGATTGTAGTTCTAACTTTTTGATGACCTTGAGCAAGATCTTCATTGACTTCAAGTCTGTGAAACAGGTCATGGAGCGGCAGATAGACCTTACAGAGCCTTCTGTGCACGCGTCGGAGTCCTGCATCCATCCGTCTCCCTGCCTGGCATGCAGGGCACTAGCATGGGTTTATTGAGTGAAGGTGTGATCAGAGCACATTTGCTATGCCCCGGTACATTTTCTCCCTGCTTGATATTCTCATCACATTCTTCCCTCACTCTGAATTTCCTTCATTAAATAGACGAAAAAAAAAAAAATCCTCAAGACTTTTAACATCATCGGATGGTCTTAAGGGCAGTTGTTAGAAAAGCCACTTCATTTGGAAAGATAAGGACTGAATGAAAGTCTCCTTATCCCATCTATGTACGTTACTAAATTAAATTGAAAGTGGTAAATGAAAGGAAAGATGATTAACATCCAGACCGAGGGGTTATTGCCACGCGGACACTTCAGCTCGTTCCTGGGCTCCTCCACGAAGCTCTGTAGCACGCTCGGGTTTGCTCTTACACAGAAACAGCTTTCTTCAAATGATGCTTGTGCTGTCTTGGTAAAGGCTTCTATTTCTGTATTCTATTTTTTCCTCTCACTTCATGTTTTATAAATGAAGAAAATGTTGAGAATTTCTTTAAATGTTAAGATTTAATTGTTCCCTGAAAACAAGAACAGTTAAACTTAAAAAAACTAAATATTGATTGAATACCTGCCCTGTCCCAGAATTGGGCTTAACTGTGAAAGGTGGAAGAGAGGGGGCCTGCAGAGATGGTTCAGTGGTTAAGGTGCTTGCCTGCAAAGCCTAATGGCCCAGGTTTGGTTCCCCAGTACTCATGTAAAGCCAGTTGCACAGGATGGCACATGCATCTGGATTCATTTGCAAGGGCTGGAGATCCTGGTGCACCCATTCTCTCTCTTCTCTCTATGCTTGCAAATAAATAAGTATTGAAAAAAAAAAAAAAAACAACAACAAGAAAGGTGGAAGAGAGAATGGATTCAGAAGATATGCAGATGT